>OU342493.1:18101183-19459100 GCA_910589525.2 Ennomos quercinarius
TGGAAAACATAGTAGAACGCCTTCCGATTAGATGGAGCGTCAATAAATGCAGCTGGATAGAATAGCCGAAGATCGAGCTCAGTTTTAAGAATAAGAATAAGAATAATTTATTTCCAGAATAAATATAAGTGTTTATCATTATTACAAAAATATTAGATACTATATATACCTACTAAGAATCCGACGGGCCTCAAACTAGGCAACTGCCTATATCTTGGGTACCCTAGATAACGCAATACCAGAACTATTGACACGTGACGCGTTTTGTGAGCAGAAGAGGCCTAACCTAGCGGTGGACTAATACAGGTTGATGATGGTGATGATGATGATGATTTGATAAATGTTGAGACATCATCAAGTTTGACGTAACGACGGATGGACGGTTTTTATACGGAACCCAGAATGTTAAAGACTAACGTTTAGCTGAGGTTTTTTTTAATATGACACAGTTTTGCTTAAAGCCTACAAAGTCACTAGCTATCTTCAATCTATGAAGATGGAGTGGTTATCAAACGGCCTGGATGATGTATATTAATGCAATATGCAAATTACTGGGGTGCCCTACTGACTGATTGCTTGCACTACTGCACTCTGTTATATTATGTACTGTGACAAGAGCGAGTATAGCTCAGCGATAGTCAGTGTGTTTGCAAAATCAATGCATCCAGGTTCAAATTCCACGCAGCCTTACACCAATAACTTTCTATATCTTTTTATATCGGTGAAGGAACACTTCGTGAGGAAACCAGTTAGGTCAAGAATCACAAAATTCGAGAACATAATTGTGACACTTACGCCCGGTTTCTCGTACTTTTGTTAAACTTAAACTCATGTCAACTTAAAAATACGCTCATTGGTTGTCTGTTGATCATCAGCTGTCTTCAACCAATGACCGTTCAGTATTTTTAATTTGACTTGAGTTTAACTTTACCTAACGTACGAGAAACCGGGGGTTAACCAGTGTGAACGTGTTACGTGAGTGCGAAGAGCACAACCCTTTAATTCGCTTGTACCTACTCTTTCTCTCATTTAGCATCGCAAAACACTCAAGCACGTTATAACTGGCACATTTATTTTTATGGTTGAAAGAGAATACTTTGAAGTAATATTAATCCTTGAAATGTCGGCAAAACATAGCAGTTTGCATTGGGTGGGGTTTGTTTCAATGGCCTCCTTTTCCTTTGTTTCTTACCGGTCGCTTACTTTGCCGACCCTGTCTACTTCTCTTTTAATAAAAGTGAAACGTAGTCTAAGTAATAAGAGCTTCCAATATAAACATATGGGAAGCTTTTACGCCAAAACGACTGAACCGATAGCGATGAAATTTTTCAACCAGATTGCTTTTACTTCCAATATATCAAAAAAATATGAGTTCCTGTGGGAAAATGGGTAAATTTCAGGGAAAGCTTATATTGATAACTAGCGGCTCGCCCCGGCTTCGCACGGGTATAATAGTTTACGCAGCGCACGCGTTGTAAAGAATATTTTAGGTAAATTTTTCACATCTTGGGTTACATTATTGGAGTTTTAGTAAGGATCCCTATTTTTTTTAAATATTATATAAGTATCCTATGTCACCCGGAAATAGTGTAGCTTCCCAACAGTGAAAGAATTTTTCAAATCGGTTTAGTAGTTGCGGACCCTATTCAATGCAAACAAACAAACAAACAATCAAATCTTTCCTCTTTATAATATTGGTATGGTATAGATAATTTATTGACCACTTCTTGTTTAATAAACTCCAGTAAAATGTGTCGGAAACGGAACTTTAAGTTATTCCTTTGATCAACTCATTTGACTATCATTCATCATAAAGGCCTATTCAAACCAGCGCGTTATTCGCTATCGCTGCGCGCCGGTTTGAATAGGTGGTTTGTGGTTAGCCCTGTAGTTAAAACTTTTGGGCCACTCAATTACTTCGGACTTAGTTTAACGACTATTAAGCCATACCCAGGACCGACGGCTTAACGTGCCTTCCGAAGCACAGTAGCCACCAGTGCAAATACCATTTTATGTATTGGTCATCCATCCAAGCAGTGACCGCAGCGAACATTGCTTAAATTTACCGATCAGCTAAGAACTATGAACGGCTAGTTATGCTTTGCTATGAGCATCACCTCTTGTCTACGCGGTAAGGAAATCACAATGATAGAAAAAAAAACAATTCTAATTTTAATTGTTTTAAACTAAGCTAAACTAAACTAAACTAGCTACACTACCTACTACAAAGAACACTTATGGACTGTATAATAGCCACGATGGCCTATAGACAGTCCAAGTGCTCCAGCCCACTACCGGTAGGTAGCGTACCCAACATGCTGGCCGCATTGCCACGTTGAATTGCAATGCTGATGCGTTAGGCCAAATAAGTGCCAGCATTTTGGTCACGCGTCGCATCGACCAGGCGCTCTGGTAGAATTTGTAAAACGCAATGAGCTCTCGGTCCCCACGGGCCCAGGGTCTCAACACCAAACGGCTCAAATATGTAACCGCTACCGAGATTACTATATTTGCGCCGTTTTAGCTGCTCAGCAGAATTAGCCGCGGCGCCGGCCCTAAAAAAGGCACATTGCCCGTTAAAAAAAAATGTTTTAATGTGTAATTTTTGACCAACTACTCATTTAATTTTTGTATCCGTGTTATGTATAATCTTTTTGTAGGTATAATATGTCCAGCGTTCTGGCTTAGGCTGTAAGCTGCAATGTAAAGGTATAAAAATAAATAAATAAATAGACTCGACAAAATTATTCTGCAGTTAAATGACAAAGCCTCAAGGTGTAAGGAAAGACACCATCTAACATGAGTGAAATCTAAAAGCACTTAACTGACTAAACAGAGCACTTCGAGTCGTCTACGAGCCATTGTTAGAGCCAATTATAATTTTGTCTTCTCACGGAGGCCATTACTGCCGGGCGACGCCGGGGAAAGTGCCTAGTCACGCGTCTCCGATAAATTACAATAAAAATTACACGGGAAGCGCGGGGACTCACTGCAGAGAATGCAATCTTGGTCTTGGAGAAAAACGATGATGTCGTTTAGGAGTCTTATTAGTAAAGTCACACTGACTGAAGCAGTCAGTTTTTCCTACTGACCCTAATTTTTTTTATTTTTGATGCCGGAGCCGAGGATCGAACCCGGTGCCGTAAGATTATGAAGCGCACAAGCTACCGCTTGACTGCCATCGCTCGGTATACATTATACTGTTTATAATAAAAATAAAATAATAAATAACGCCCCACGATCACATACATAGAACCTGGACCCTAACTAGGATTCCCTGATCTAGGGACCCAGGAACTACGAGGACCATGCTCCCACAACACCCACACACAGAACAAGTATTTGCGCTTTTTTCTGTGCCCAAATAGTTGTCTTGTCACGGAAGTCGAACCCGCCACCTCCAGTTTAAAAGCCGACCTACTCAAGCACCACATTACAGAGGTGTCAATAATCAAGTAGGTTTTTGTATTTTCCTCTAGAAAGAGTAACTTCTTGTTTGTGTGTTTTCTCATAATGTATGTCCTTCATTTTAAAACAGTACTTCTTCTCTTATTTAAATAATTTTAAACATATTTTTTTCTAAAATATACCAAAAGACTTGCATCATCCAGTCTTGGTATGTTACACCTCTAAAGCGTCTCAAGAAAAAATTAGCAGGTGAACTCCAAGGTAATGAGGAAACTTGGGAAACGCCGAAGGATCGCCAATTTAGATATTCAAATCGTGTTCCGTACATTTTGTGGATATTTTGTGTACCTGCCGTTTGCCGTCGGAAGTAAATATCTGAGATTAGGGACAAAAATAACAAAAACTTGGGGAAATGAGAAAATGGAAAGTGGGAACTGCAAATGTTCTTTCATTCTAATCTCATTGACTTTCCAAAAGTAGTAAGAAAATTGGAAATTTAGCCTAGTTTAATGTTTTTGCTTAAATGTTACTTTGTGTGTTTTCCATACATGGTCTCTCCCACTAAGGATTTTTTTCAGGTTCTTTAGTTTTTTGTCTTTTTGGTTCTACTAGTATGTAAATACATTAACACACAAGTATTCTATATGGTATCTATATATAGTATCTAACTGGCGGCATAGGTCGATTTTCCTCTAAGTGGAGTGAAGAACTGGTCAAAACTGCGAGGAGCTGGTGGATGCAAGAGACAAGTAAACTATAAAAGGTATACTATTGTTTGCCACCTTTAAGTAATACTACTATTTCTTCACTAGGCAAACGATCTCATCTCGATGTATTCAAAGCTACATTTTTGAATACATCGAGATGAGATTCGAGATGGGATAAACGCTCCTAGTCTTAGAAAATAACCGGCCAAGTGCGAGTCGGAGTCGCGCTCGAAGGGTTCCGTACCGTTATCTATAAAAACAAGCAAAAAATCACGTTTGTTGTATGGGAGCCGCTTTAAATGTTTATTTTATTGTTTTTTAGTATTTGTTGTTATAGCGGCAACAGAAATACATCATCTGTGAAAATTTCAATTGTCTAACTATTACGGTTCGTGAGACACAGCCTGGTGACAGACAGACAGACAGATAGACAGACAGAAAGACAGAAAAACAGCGGAGCCTTAGTAATAAGGTCCGTTTTACCCGTTGGGTACGGAACTCTAAAAATGCACTTACATTTTCTGTACCTATATTCTAGCTAGTATAAACAAAACAAGTTTAATTCGATTCCATCAAGTACGAAACAAAGTTAAAGTAAGTACAAACGCAGCTTAGCACCCGTCGCTTTATATGCTCGGAAACTGCTAAATTGCTCCAAGTTAAACATTTGTGTGCAACTCAGTTAGCTTGTCTTGTCACAAAAACTTTGTGACTTGGGGGCTGACTGCCATAGGGGTGGGAGAGGGTAAGTTTGTATTTCACGGAGGACGATGTCGTTTGAAATTTTGGGACAATGTGTACACTGTACAATCAGAGAAGGTGCTACTTAAATTACATCTGAGAACTATTGACCGTTATCGTAAAAATAAAAAAAAACGGGTTCATTTAGACTTCTAATTAGTTGCTTCTGTGTGTTTGCATTCAATTTCAGACTGTACGTCGTATAAATGCGTATAGAAGTTATCCTATCCTATCCTACTAATATTATAAATGCAAAAGTTTGTGTGTGTGAATGTTTGATACCTCCGTAACTACTGAACCGATTTTGATGAAATTAGGAATGTAAATAGCTTTTACGCTGGATTAAATTATAAGGCTTACCGCAAACAATGTGGTAAACAGTGAGTTGATCATTTTTTTGCATACTTTTTACGTGCTAATTAAATAGAAACTTTATTTGTGTGGCAACTGTGCTTCTTTAATTTGTAACATTTTTTGTGTTTAGCTCTACGCGTAACTTCAACAAGATAAGCTCCGGAACGAGGAGATCCGCAGGAGAACTAAAGTGACCGATATAGCTCTTAGAGTTGGTAAGTTGAAGTGGCAATGGGCAGGCCACATCGCTCGTAGAACTGACAACCGATGGGGAAGAAAGGTTCTCGAGTGGCGACCACGAACCGGAAGACGCACCGTAGGGCGGCCCCCCACTCGGTGGACCGACGACCTGGTGAAAGCCGCGGGGAGCCGATGGATGCAGGAGGCGAGCAGCCGCTCAAGGTGGCGTGCTCTGGGGGAGGCCTATGTAGGACGTCTTCAGGCTGTTAATGATGATGATGATGATGTAACTTCAATTATTTTGAATAGATATACTAATAATAGCATATAGTCAATACAGAGCATTAAAAAATATGACGCTTCGGGAGCGAAGCGTTTTATTCTGCTCTGTGTTACTAAACTTCTCGTCCGTACACCTAAGTATCATTGTTCTATTGTCGTTTTGTTGCTGTGGATAGCGCTACTACTAGTAACTACTTACATGCTACTGGTATATAGACTGTGGCATAGTGTTTTTTTTTATGTTATTGAATGACGTGACGAGCTAGTCGTTCACCTGATGTTAAGTGACACGGCCGCCCATAACAGTTGCAGTGTAACCCGGAACTTTAAAACAATAAAGTTTCGCGTGACACTGCATTGCGCACGTCATCCTGAGACATCACCCAATCTAGTAATCAGATTACTAGACTGAGTGATCAGATCATAAAGTCTCATTTGCCCAGTAATTTCACTAACTACAATGATTTTTTCCAGAATGAAGTGAACTAACGTGGACTGGCTATCCTGGTGATAAATAAAACTGGAATGAGCCCGTAAAATGATAATAATATATTTAAAAATGGCAGAAAATCATGAAAACAAACCAACTTCTTTTGAGAAAATACCACCAAACAAAACAAGTGTTGCAATTACAACCTTTTAAAATTCGTGAAATAGTTTTATGTCATCGCGTGATTTCACCGGACTAATACCACCAAATGGTACAAACCATTTCGTGACATTTTGTACAAATTGGTTCATAATTTTTGGTACAAACTAATTTGTTTCGGTATGAAGTGGTTAGTAGTGATGACGTATTAACTTTTTCATTACAAGCGATTACCGCTTACGCTCATAAGTTTATACCTTATTTGTACCACATGAGAGTTTTTTCCGGCTACAAAACTTATGTCGTGTCAATTTTTGACTGTTAGGCCATTTCGTTTGATGATTGTATAAGTCTTGTTAGTACACTTTAGGCTATAGGCCATCGCGGCTATTATACAGTTCATAAGTGTTCTTTGTAGTAGGTAGTGTAGCTAGTTTAGTTTAGTTTAGTTTTTATTATTGTAGTAGTTAGCTTGAGTAATAAAGGCACATTGCCCGTTAAAAAAATGTATACCTTAATATAAACTTATTATTGCATTGTCACATGGAGAGTGTGCGCATGCGCTTCATCAGTTCATTCCGTCATACCCTTTCTATCATAGAACTACAAGGCTTGGTGATTCTTCACATCCTATACGTCGTTAGTGTACCACCAGTCCGCACTAAGCGTTTTGCTGAGTCATTCATAGTCTTAACGGCCAAGGAATGGAAGTTCAGCAACAGTGTTTCCTCATGGGTATAACGTGGGTATTTTCAAGAGTCAAGAGTGAATGGGCATCTCATGAACAAACGTGCTCCACCTTAGACAACTTTGTCACTTACTATCAGGTGAGTTGTTGTCAAACGTATGCCTATTTTAACATTTAAAAAAATGCAGTATTATATTGAGCTGTAACATGGTAAAATTTGTTATTATTGATAAAAATTAATTAATATTCCTATTGCAGTGTCCAGTAGGTACTTAGTGGTATTATAATTATGTCGTACTAAGTGATCAAAGCTTCCCATGATACAGGCTTGCCCTATTGTTGAGGGGGCAAATTCCCTCGAACTTCCCTGCCACCACGGGGATGATGGCAGGGGGTATGTGGGACTGGAACCCGCTAAAACCTCCCGTGATCCGTCCGCCACCGGGATGGGGCGAGATAGGGTCGTGCTAGCATTCACTATCTTGCCCCGGCGGTAGGCTCTTTCGGGTTCTGCGCCAGTGGGTGGGTAAGCTTACACTTTGGTTGCCCACCAGACGTGTGGGGCCGTGTAGGTGCGGCAGAGAGTCCCCGACAATCCGCCACCGACCCCACTACGGAGGATGGAGAAGGCGAGCAAAACGCCTCCTCCGTCCCCCGGTCCGTCTGCGCCGGAGCTTACTACTAACTAACAATGTATAATGAATTCTTTGTATGTTTAAATTCAATCATAAAGTTAGTTTTTTTCTATTCTTGGCATTATTTTGTTTTACTACATTGACTATTTAGTTTCAGCAGTACTGGCTTACGCGTAATCAGCTGAGCTGAGACGTTTTAGATTAAGACCTGAGCACAGGACCTGGGTAAAATAAAAACACGAATATTAAATCCGCCAATTACTTTTCGATATAGTCGGATAAAACTTGTGTAAAAGCCAGCAACATGATGTAAAGCCGGAAACGCGTTTTGGCAAGCCCACTCCATTAGTTGTTGGCAATCTTACAGCACCCGTGTCATTGCAGACAGAGGCCCGGTAATGTGATGTCACTTGGTTTACAGATTCAACTGATTTATGGATTTAGTTTTGGGAAATTGTGGAATGCAAATGGACAATGGAAATTGGATAAGGTCTAAGAAAATTGTTTGTATTTTAGGGTATAGTGCTATCAGGTACAATTATATTCATTAGTATGAGGTAACCAACATAAAATAGTTTTTTTTTTTAAATTAGAAAATACATTTTATAATACAATGTATTTTTACCAGTATGTGTCGCCAGTGATGACTTATGGAACTGAGACGACGTGGTCTCTTACTGTTTGCCTTATGTGTAAGGTCAAAGTCGCGCAGTGAGCTATGGAGAGAGCTATGCTCTGGGTTTCCTTGCGAGATAAGATCCGAAATGAGGAGATCCGCAAGAGAACTAAAGTCACCGATATAGCTATGAGGATTAGCATGTTGAAGTGGCAGTGGGCGGGCCACATCGCTCGTAGAACCGACAACCGATGGGGAAGAAAGGTTCTCGAGTGGCGACCACGAACCAGAAGACGCAGTGTAGGCCGGCTCCCCACTCGGTGGACCAACAACCTGGTCAGAACCGCGGGGAGCCGATGAATGCAGGAGGCAAGCAGCCGCTCAAAGTGGCGCGATCTGGGGGAGGCCTATGTTCAGCAGTGGACGTCTTCAGGCTGATGATGATGATGATGATAACGTTTTATCATGAATAATGAATTCTTTCTTTCTTTTCTTCCTCTTTGTTTCTTTCTAGTCATGTATGTAGGTATATTCAAATCATACGCTTCGTTTCCTTTGCATTTTTAAAATAAATCATTGCTTAGTATACATTAGGTACTATTTACGCATTAGCTTTTAGGGGAAAATATAAATACCTACTTCATCATCAATAACAGCCTAAAGATGGCCACTGCTGAACATAGGCTTCCCCCAGAAAGTGCTACTTTGAGCGGCTGCTCAACTCCTGCATCCATCGGCTCCCCGCGGCTTTCACCAGATCGTCGGTCCACCTAGTGGGGGGCCGCCCTACGCTGCGTTTTCCGGTTCGTGGTCGCCACTCGAGAAGCTTTCTTCCCCATCGCATGTCAGTTCTACGAACGATGTGGCCTGCCCATTGCCATTTCAACTTGCTAATTCTAAGAGCTATACCGGTCACTCTAGTTCTCCTGCGGATCTTCTCATTCCGCCTCCCAACCCCCTAATACCTACTTCAAAACTAGTTATGTAACCAAAAATTGATGATCTAATTAATCAGTTATCAAACATGGTATTTTATTTATTGGCAATCACATAATGACTCTTACGGTAGATGAATTATTTTTGTGTACTTTACAACATCTTTGGACCTTAAAGAACTTTCTAAAACCACGTAAGGTCCAATTGTTCATCATTACAGCTGGACAGTCCGCAGACCAAAAAATCCCACAGACGTAGACCTCATAAATATCGCATGTCTAGTGCACATCTTTGTACCTTTAGATCCACCACGAACTTTTTCAATAAATAACATTTATACCTTGACGTGCGGAACTCACAAATGACGCTGAATGTCTCTCGGCAGTACTCAAACTCACTACTTGTGTTGGCTGGCCATTTTAGCTAGTCAGCGAGTTTAGTTTTTTTTTTTAAATAAAATGGATTTTTGATACGGGTCTCAGCAATTTTTGAATTTCATTTCCTAAAGGGTTAAAAAATGCAGGACAAGGTCCCATTGTAAGACGCGAGAACAGCCTAAGCCGCTGAAGCTAAAATCATGAAATTTCGAAGACAGGTTAAACATCTATCTTTGAAATCACCTATTTAGTCATAGCGCTTTTTAAATGGCTCCCAAAAAGGGGGGTTAAAGTAATTAAAGTAGTTATCCCGGAAAAAGAAAAACGGTTCCTGAAGGATAGTACACGCGGGCAAAGCCGCGGGCATAAGCTAGTATAATATTTTAATACATTTACCCCCTTACCAACACACATTGCATAACAGTGGAATAGCTCCTCAGTGTTTTCTCTTCTTTTATCTTTGCCCATTTCAAACGCAACAGAGAAAGACAAAACACTAAATAACGATACATCCGCTACACGTTTATTACTAAAGGGGTTATAGTTTATTTTATCTTACTATCAAATCCGTACACACCGCAAATTTATTTTTTGTTTCTCAGCTTTTGGCTCCACGCATAGTGTATTTAGCCAGTGTCAAGTATTGTAATTTTTCATCGTGCTAATGAATATTTCACGTAACGTCAAGTCTTAGTCGCAGTCATAGTCCAGTCTAAGTCATGCCCTAGTAAAGTGGTGGCAACTTTACTAGAAGCTTCTATGGAATTTTGGAATTAACACGGAAAACCACGTTTCACCACATTATATTACTTGCCCACACTCATGCTCGTAATTCAGCACTTAATGCGTAAAACGCCACCAATTTTAAACATTAACACTGAGAAAGTACTAGTTTTGAAAAATAATACAACGCAACGACGTGAACTTTTCCGCGTTTACAACTCCCGCAAACATTTTAATAAAGTTATATTTATTTATCTTAAGATATATAGATATTTAAAAAATACGGTGCCTTTGATAATTTACGTAAAACATGGACCGTGCTAACTTACAATCTGTTTCCTACAGCCCACCGGCCAGTAATTCTCGTTGGGAATATTTTAGAGTTCAATGAAACTATGAAATATCGCTGGCCGGTGCGCGGTTCCGTCCTCTAAATGAAAATATACGCAGCCGCGGCTATCGTTGTTTATAGTGCACTCTGACGCGATTACATCGTATCTTCGCCACTTGCCACATTGTAACGATGATCTGTGGACATTGGCCGATTTAGTATGGTCCAGCTTATCGATGTGTCACTGGCTTTGTTCAGCCTGGAATAGTTTATATCAATGGTCAAAAATACGCAAAATGCACTTAAGACAATCTTTTTAAACTAAAAACAGAATTCAATAGTTGAATTTTTTATTATACTGTGTCCGTTTTATTCATGGTTTTTTGACAGCTCACGCCCATGAAGTTTCGTATTTTTTACGTTAAAATTTCACACCACTCTTATTATTGTACTTCATGGAATTCATGGAAACTAAATCAAAATGTACATTTATAGATATCGATTATTACGTTTACGTACGTAATTCGATTAATGATAATAGTACAATCGGAATGGAATATCACATTCGAGAATCTTTAGAACATCATTAACTTGTCAGTCTCCGAGCTGTCAAAAAACCATTAATAAAATGGACACAGTAAACGATTCCTTTTCGAGGGTATATTTACTAAAATAACTGTCCGTGCCGCGAAAACTGTTAGTTAATGCCACTTTCTTCTAGCTCCCGTTAGACTAAAGGGTCTATCGGGTGTACAATTTCATTACAAAATCCATTTTTTTTAGTTTATGAATGACATCATAAGCTAGTTGTTCACCTGATGTTAAGCGACATGACCACCCATAACAGTTGCAAAGTAACTTGAACTCCAAAATATAAAGTTTCGCGTAATGGCGAACACTCCACGGAAACACATTATACAATGTTGCGATTAGCGAATCCTACTACCAATGCTGCAATTTCATTATTTGATATTCTTTTGCATAAATGAGACGCTTTCTTATTACTAATAAATACTATATGTGTAATCTAAGTTAGGGTACGATAGGGCTGGCATACCAGAATGTGTAAAAACCCCAAAACAAAGAGTCCTACAGGGTAAGCAACGCATTGGTGACGCCTCCTCTGGTGTTACAGATGTCTATAAGCTACGGTGACCACTTCCCATCAGGTGGGCCGTATGCTTGTTTGCTCCCTTTAACATAAAAAACCAAGATTTTAAAAAAAATGCAACGTTAGCTTTTCTGTGAAAATACAGAGGACCATACGTACAACCTTAGCTCAATACTACTTTGAAAGTTTTTGAGTGAATTTGGACTTGTTGTACTGTGTTGATGGAATATTATTATATTGGTAATCAAAAACTATCTGCATAAGAAAATCATCAAATTGATCTCATTCAGCACCCCTTCAGAGCTGTAGCCCTCTATTTATCCTCTCAAATACTACAAGGTTGATAAACTACAATTTCTCTATCTGTTTAATCTCGTAAAAACAATCTGCGCCTACATAAAGAGCCCTACTCATTCTCGACGCAGGCAGACCGTAAACGGAAATTTCTTCGCCGTAAACATTAGCATACATTGTAAGGCACTGGTCTAAAAGCACTTTTATAGCGCGCTGTCATAAAAACGTATGTGCTAAGGGTAGAATCCACAGGGATCCATACAAATTAAAAATTAGTCAATGCTGGCTACCGTAGATGCAAATCAAACAAGGAAGACAAAGTACTAGCTTCTCAAAAGTGACCCAATGGAATTAGATGAAACACATATAGACAATAGGCCATGCAAAAAATTAGTTAGCAACAGCATGTTTTCAACGACAAGAAAAGTGTAACGCAAGGTCAGTTTTTGACTAATCATTGTGAAACAAAGTCTCACAAGTTTTTAAAGTTACATCTCTGATAGCAACCGTAAACTTTGGGGGGTGTGTTTAGAAAATGTTGCCAGTTTACATAACGTTACAGTTATCGTACCTACCATATTAGCCGGAATGTCCTGCGACATTGCTAGAAATCGTACAACTATGTACCAAATATTTTTAACAGTCTACAAGAACAGTCATCGAGATACGTTCGCAATTAAAAGTAAAATTTTCATCTTCAATACAATTTTTTTTTATTTCCACGAAATATTTACGAAAGTTTAGTGGGTTTATTCCATAAGAGTCGTGATTCGGCAACGATTTGTAAACTTAGTTGAAGACGGAGCTAGACTGACTCGTGGAAAATGTACATTAGATTGTAATGCTTAATTCTTTTTACGTTCTCCATGATGAACTAGAAACGTATTTTAATCTATCATGGTTCTACTGATTGCACATTTGAATATGAAAATGTAAATAAAAGAGAAGATCTGGGCGACGCGCTAAGATATCTTCGTGGACTGGTTTTTGGTTTTAAAATGCTATTCTGTATGCCGTTGGCAAATTTGACAAATGCATCTAGGCTCGTTAAATTAAAAAAAAAATACGCACGTCAAAAAATAGAAAACACTGGCCTCAAACAACCTAACGCGTAGCATACAAATGAATAAAAATAATGTAGCCCGCGTTCATGTAAACATGTTTATAACATGTTCTAAAGAACATGTTATGACGTTACGCGTTATTGGCAAGCAATCTCATGTGGCATAGCAAACAAGGCTTTTTAAATCAGATTTATTATTAGGGACTTTTATAATTAAATAAGTAAATAAATATTCTTTATTATTAAACACCACCATTTAAACAACAAAAGTAGGTACACATCAGTTGAAAATTATAAGCTAAACTATAGGTAAACAAAGATGAAGGACAATATCAGAGAAAATTAAAATACCTTAGGCTATTCGTCATAAATAATCCTAGACAGAAATACTTAATACCTACAAACAAAACATATTTCCCATTTAAATTTCACAGAAAATAGGCACTTACGCAATAAATTGCCCAAAAATGCATGATCATTTGATCAGTAGGCAAGCTGTATGTAATTAGATCAGTTTTAGGTACAATGCCAGACCAAGCTAGTCTCTAAATGATTAGGTATCATAAAAGATATAATGGAATAGACAAGGTACCTGGTTATTTATTTATGAAAAGGTGGCAATTTCTGTCTTGAGCATGACAAAGGGTCAGTTTTTGATTATACGAGTAGGTTCTTTTCATCTAACGTTTTTAATAACATCTATGAGTTTTTAATGTTTTACGGTTTGAACAAAATACTTGTCATATAACAAACACGTGCCTAATTTTTTTAAAACCACAGAGTACTAACTGTTAATTTTATGCAAGAGAAAAGATCGTGCTTGACCATGACTTCAATCTGGTCTCCACAAAACAGGGAATTCTAATGTGGAGGTCAGAGCTCGAATAGGTAATAATATCTACTGAACCGTCGACCAAACCTATAACAGGTTTTGGAGTAATTCATATAAGTAAAAAATGATAATATTGATATCATTGTTACTGTTTGTTATTTTTTCTTAATTCCTCTACTGCATAGAGCTCAAATCTGCTTAGCAAGAAAAATGCCCTAAAATATACTTTACCTACTATGTATATAGCGTAACCTAAAATTATCTCCTAACATAACAGACACCATAAAGTCTTGAGCTTGTTATCGGCTCGCAGCAGCTTTTTACAACCCATAACGCGTTAATAACTTAGTCAGTAAACTGGTTTATGTCTATCGAACGGTTTTGCCACGTATGCACATGGCTGTGGAATCACACTGTTATTTTTTACGAAATATGTTTTATGATGATGGTGTTTTATGCTTTGGATTATAACCTAGTACATTTTTCTACGTTTTTCACTATATGTGACCAGTTTTAAGGTTTAAATTGTGATACCCTTTAACATATTATGCTCCTGTGTACACTCCTTAGGCCCAATTGTATCAAATGTTCATGAATCATTGATTGAGCCGGCCATTTGGGTGTAAGTGTGTGTGTAATCCTACGCATTTCACTCGGGGTTCTCCATATGCGTTTCTTGTCCGTGTTACTATTGTATATATAAATAAATAAATATGTGTGGATGTTTCACGCAGCGTCATCTAGCCCCAAACTAAGCATAGTATGGGAATCACATAACTGATGGAATACTTAGATACTTTTTGTTTGTCAATATAACGCCCAGACACAGAATGCACGCCTAGGTTCATCACGTAAATGTTTGTCCTGGGTAAGAATCGAACCCACAACAAAGTTCAGAAGACAGAGCTACTACCAACTGAGCTTACAGGCCAGTCTGTACTATGTAATGATCTATCTGTAGTTTCCTTATGTTCATGATAATGGTGAAGACATTTCATTCACATGCCTAGACGTTGAATATACTTGTCTCCCTCTTTTACAACATTATCTCGGTGGTAACAATCGCGACTAGCGCAAGTAGCGTTCAACTCGGTAAACTAACGATTTTACGATACCATTTTCAGTAAACCATCAATTCTTCGTCAACGGATTATTCATACATAATCAGGCACTGCCATGTGGCCCCGGTGTGAGAACAGGACCACCCCATCTCTTCCCGTGGGTGCCGTAAAAGCCGGCTAAGGGAATACCCAGGGAATGGGCAGCAGCATTCTCCTTGGTACGTTAAAATCTGCGATCACCAAGATAACTGCCAAGTCTGGTGGTTATGGTAATCCCTCTCCCCTTATGATAATCGTCCAAAGTGTTGTTTTATGAGTTATAGAGGTATATGTTCAGCAGTGTACGTCCTCTGACTGATGGTGAACATAGTGATGTGACCATGTCTGTTCTTTCGCTTTCTCTACAAATGGGAAAAGTATAAAAATATTTCAAGTTTACGAGAACGTTAAGTTTATGAGCTCTTTTTTTGATAGGTGAGATCCTCATTTACATTATTTTGTTAAATTTACATCTTAGGGTGCCACATGTGCTTCAAAAATATAATTTACGGCATCCTTAAAAATATATTATAGGATTCAAAATAACAACGTAGTAGAAAAAATTACGATGCGCGGTTGGTTGAAAGAAGAGCTATAAAGTGAATTGTTACCAAGCAAAAACGCCAACAAATAAAATTTGATTCAATGAAATTAATTTAAAAACCTTGCAGGAGCAGATGGATGCAGAAGGCAAGCAGCCGCTCAAACTGGCGCTCTGTGGTGGAGGCCTATGTTCAGCAGTGGACGTCTTCAGGCTGATGATGATGATGATAATAAATTTAAAAACCTTATGTCATTTGATACCTATGGACACCCATTGAACTATCCTAGTTTTATCTGATGTTAAACGTCAAATGCTTTGCCTATAAACAGTAAAAAATGCCTTAATTGTAGGTTTGCTAGAGACAGGTATTTTTACTCCATAGATATATACAATTTCTAGTCTTTCTTCAAATTCGTCTCACAAGCAGTCAACTACATTTACAGAGTCACTTAAAAACCGAATGTTTAAAGGAAACACCGTTCAGAAGTTTGATCTCTGGCCAAAAGTAACCCCAAGAAAGTAAACGTTTCAGCTCTCTTGGCACAGATTCTTAAACTGTCCTAGCCAATGTTGAAAGGGAATATTCGGAAGCTAGTAAGTGGTTTATTTTTATTTTAGATGCAAATAGAATGTCATCATCATCGTCATCATCAGCCAGATAAGTTCCCACTGCTGGGATACTGGTCAAGTGCGGATTGGTGATTGAAACATTGTTCTTGAATTTAGTTGTTCTTGAACAACGCCTCTTATTCATCCCTGGAGCATGATAGTGTTATTTTTTTAATGAAAGACGTGACGAGCTTGTCATTCGCCTGATGTTAAGCGTCACGGCTACCCATAACAGATTACAGTATCACTCGGAACTCTAAATTAATATAGTTTTGCGTGACACAGCACTACTCACGTCTTCCTGAGACTTTACACTAGTAATAAGATTAGTAGACTGAGTGATCAGATCATAAAGTCTCATTTGCTCAATAATTTCACTAGTTACAATGCCCTTCAAACAGGAACACAGTAGTGCTTGCACACTACTACTTGGAGGCAGAATAACTGGCAAAGCGGTGGTACCTACCTAGACGAACTTTGCAGAAAGTACTACCACCTAGTAAAAAGCGGGTTAAAATCTGATATTAATCCTCACCATGATTTTATTCGCCGTTGTATGAGCGAGAACAAGTTTCACACGTATTTTGAAATGTCATTAGCAGATCTGAGTGGAATTTGAACCTGGATTCGTCGGTTTGAAAGACGGGGTTGTAAGAAAGAGAACTTTTTTCCAAACTCGTGTTGTAATAAACTTGTTATACAATATTTTAATATTAAGCAGTATGTAATTTTGCTTAATTATGCTTGCTTAGTATGCACAATACTATGTAATATATAATTTAGTTCATTATTTTTAAATACATTATCTAGTTTTGACTTGTAAATGTGCTAAAAATAGCCTACCTGCAATAAAAATTTTGAGTTTTTGAGTTTTAAGTTTTTGAGGTTGCCGCTGAATTACACTCGTTTTTTTACAGTTTTAACAGTTTACAGATATAGTATTTCCAAAAAAAAATGTCTATTTTGTCATAGTCCGGTAATCTTATTACTGGACTGTTCTTATGTCTCAGGATAACGTGCCGCGGTGCTGCGTCACGTAATCTTTATAATACATTTCAGAGCTCTGAGTGGCACTACAACTTTTATGCGTGACGCTTAATATCAGGCAAACGACTAGCGTGTCAACAACATTTTAAAAAAACCTCTAATCATCATTCTTATTCTTCTTCTCGTGTAGGCAAGTGGTCAGCGCTGGTGTCAGAACTTTTAGGTCGCCCAAAGGCTTTCGACTTGGCTTAACGACTATTGTCTTACGACAACAGCCATCATTTATGGTGTTAGTACTCATTAGTACCAACACCATTGTATATTTTCATTAACGAACTAAGTAAGCCGTATCTTAAAATCCCATAAAAATGCAAAGGCGGTCTGCCAAGGTCATAAATATTATTAACGACTGTGTTTAATTACGAACAGCGGGATAGCTCCGTGATGCTAATAGTTAATGAGTATTTATGAAAAATACACCTTTTGTAAAGAGAATACAGAATTTTTGGCGTTCCGTTGTCTGTCATGGTTGGAACATGTGTATAATTAGAAATATTTTATCGTTTGTGTGCGACAGACTTTACAGGTTTTTCTGTCAAATAATAAAATTAATTTTTTGAATAATGTTCCCTAAAAACAGACCCGAAACCCTGATTTCATTGCTTATAAATAAAAACCACAAACAGAATTAAATATAACGTAAAACTAATTCCCACGAGAAAATAAAAAGCATAGAAAATTACGTTAATAACCATTAAAAAAATCGAATGATCAGAAAAAATCACAAAGTTAATAGAAACTGTTACAAAGAAAATAATGTTAGGTGTCTTCTAGGCAAGCATGCTCCATCGTCAACTGCATCGTCAGGTGAAACAATGATGGAAAGCTAGCTAAACTAACTTCGATCAGGTATATCTAGATCCCGCGTCACATACAAAATCAAAGCTATTTTATGTCCGCGTAAACATATACGTACGATACATTCGTTTGTGTACGTAATGTGGTGTGAATAACGTGTTTACGTTGGCTGGATTCCAACCGAACTAATTCGAAATAAGAGCCCACGCCGCAAGTGAGCTGTTATTTCCCGAGACGGCTTTTTTGCGCCGACGCGATATCTAGGGTATATCTGACCGACGTTAACTAAGGTTAAAAAAAAATTAAAGACTACGGAACCAAACCAAACGCATGGCTATACCACTCTTAGCTAGGTTCTTATAGAAAATAATGTTCTTACCGCTTTACTTAATTAAGAGTAATTTTTCTTTGGTTCTTCTGGGCCATTTTTTTTAACTGTTTTGGAGCTCCATAAATATTTTTATAAAATTTTGATTGATGATTGACTGAGATTAGACCGTTTTGCTTCCACACTACTGCTTGATGGCAAAATATATATAAAGCAATGGCTGCATACATATAGGTGATTTTAGTAAATATATGTAATATAAATAAAAGTTAACCGTGTTGTCCCGGTATACGGGTATGACCACCCCATCTCTTCCCGTGGGTGACGTAAAAGCTGGCTAAGGGAATATCCAGGGAATGGACAGCAAGCGCATTATCCTCACCCTCATTATAATCTACTGCAATCATCAAGCCACCTGCCAAGTGTGGTGATTATGGCAAATCCCCCCTTATGATAAGCGTCCAAAGTGGCTTTGAGGGGGAGGCCTATGTTCAGCAGTGGACGTCTTCCAGCTGTTGATGTGTATGTAATTAAACCAATATTTAAATAACAAACAACTGTACAACCTCTTAAATAAAGAAATAACAGAAAAATTAAAAAACTTTCAATTGTTTCAGCAATCAACGTAACTGGTAAAAATCTCATCATCATCATTGACAGCCTGAAGACGTCCACTGCTGAACATAGGCCTCCCCCAGAGCACGCCACCTTGGCGGCTGCTCGCCTCCTGCATCCATCGGCTCCCCGCGGCTTTCACCAGGTCGTCGGTCCACCGAGTGGGGGGCCGGCCTACGCTGCGTCTTCCGGTTCGTGGTCGCCACTCGAGAACCTTTCTTCCCCATTGGTTGTCAGTTCTACGAGCGATGTGGCCTGCCCATTGCCACTTCAACTTACTAACTCTAAGAGCTATATCGGTCACTTTAGTTCTCCTGCGGATCTCCTCGGTCCGGAGCCTAACTCGCAGGGAAACACCGAGCATAGCTCGCTCCATAGCTCGCTGCGCGACTTTGAGCTTACTAATGAGGCCAACAGTAAGAGACCATGTCTCAGTTCCATAAGTCATCACTGGCAACACACACTGATTGAAAACTTTCGTTTTCAGGCTCTGCGGTATTTTGGACGAAAAGATAGGACGAAGCTTCCCGAAAAATCTAACTAACAAATAAAAATCTAACGGCTTTAAATTAAACGTTGTGTCCGACAAACGTTTAAAACTGAAAAACCGCGTTTGGCCGAGAGCCATCGGCACTGACGACTTGTACAACTTGTCATGTTGAAATGTTAGCTTTTGCCAAAAGTTTTGGTGATTGAATACGGTTTTGAACATCTACAACAAAAAGATAATTTGCACGATTTATTTTTATTGTATAAATACATTGTATTTCTCAATTCAAAAGCCGTGAAAACAAAAATTTTAGTAATTTTTGAATAAATCTCAATAAATTACAAAGTTATAAGCATTTAAAGATACAACAATAGAAAGACGCCGAAACACGTAATGACGTCACAAATAGTTGCTACATAGTACCTCATTACTAAGCTGTGATACCTCTTTAGTAGGTATAGGTTTGTAGAAGCGTATTACTCCGCTGTTTATTTACCAATTTTACTTATATTTTATTTATTAAGCATATTTTAGTCTATTTTGATAAATGATATTTCTTTCTATTTTAAGTAGTAGTCAAATAAATAGCCTATTAGCATTTTTCTTGGCAGGTAATTTCGTAGCGTAACAACGTAGCTCGTGCTACGCGTAACAAAGCGCTACGCTATACCAAACTTTGTATAATCGTAGCACGTTCTACGCCGTAGCCGTTAGTGAAAATCGACCGGTCAAAGGAGGCATCCCTCGTCACCATTTATTACGTAACCGCGAACAACTTTCTAAGCGGGAGACAGAGCGAACGCAGTTCCTCAACTATTTAATGTAATTTATATTGGACTGTCTTTTAATTAAATAGATTTAGGTTTACGATCCCACAGAATTACTTTTTACTAGCTGACGTGCCCTGGTTTCATAGTTCTAAGCCTCAAATTGCCCGTTAGTTAAACCAATTTTGATAAAATGAAAATAATAACCTGATTTCAATAAGTCGGTGCATTAAATTACGTGACATCAAAATTAGTTATGACGTGATGAATTTTTATGGATAGATTGACAGATAAAATTTTTGCAAATGATATTTTTGGATAGGTATACCTCAATAGCAAATACAGAAAAAATATTTATTTGAATTAACCTCTCTGTACGTAGAATTTATCTATCACAGTTTCATTACAAATAAATAAAATTAATATGCGTGGACATTTCACACAGCGCCATCTAGCTTCAAAATAAGCATAGCTTGTACTATGGGAACCAGATATGTGATATAATACTTAGATACTTCTTTTTGTACACCAGACAGTTATATTGACCAGTTATATTGTATTCTGTGTATGTATTTACAAACAAAAAGTATCTAAGTATTATATTAGTTATCTGGTTCTCATAGTACAGCTATGCTTAGTTTGGAGCTAGATGGCGCTGTGAACATAGGTTTGTCCTGGGTGGGAATCGAACCCACAACCTATAGTTCAGAAGGTACAGCTACTATCAAATGAGCTAACAGGCCAGTCAATAAGCACAGATGTCTAGAAATCTACACAAATGCGGTCATTTATTTAGACTCTTTCTAAAACTACGTAAAAGGCAATTTTACAGATCTTTATTTTTAAGAGGCTTGCGTAATACGCTTATTATATAGTGTTTGTCTCTATCAATCTTTACAGCGCCACTAGGCTGAAACACCGAAATTCCTTATTTGAAGTCGGTTAACAATTTAATAATTTAATTACTTTTCTGGGGTCGTAATGTCTTAACACTATTTGCGGTCAAAGTTTTATA
Organism: Ennomos quercinarius; assembly: GCA_910589525.2. Classification (NCBI taxonomy): domain Eukaryota; kingdom Metazoa; phylum Arthropoda; class Insecta; order Lepidoptera; family Geometridae; genus Ennomos; species Ennomos quercinarius. Next base: position 18,122,364 of record OU342493.1, read on the forward strand.
TATACGGTGTTTTAACCTGCCCGTTATAAAAATGTAACAATGTTCTACATCAAATCACAGTACATTTGACGCTACCATAACGTTGCGTTACATGTCCCCAGCGACTCATCGCCAACGTCCCTTACGACTGAGAGTGGCTTCGAGCCCTTTATACAAACGTGAACTATAAAGCTAAGAAACAGATTAATCTGTAAAGGAAAAATTTGAATCACGAACGCGATTTGATTCATCCGCCCCTTTAGCCGGAACATGCTTTACTTAAGCTACCATAACAAGCTCATAAAAAAAAGTAAAGAAATGTAATATGGTACATGAAGACACTTGTCACGGTTGCTAATGCAAAGGAAAAAATTAAATCACGAGCCGGAGTTCGAACCCTTATCCATCAATTTAAAAAAGGACATGCTTTTCATTTATAACAAAATATCGTCACGTCTCAATCGAGAAGCTTGCAACAGATGCCCATAGGCTACAGAGCAACCCATCCATACTGGAATATCCCAAAAGATATCCACCTAACCACCAGGATATCTAGGAGCATCCCGTAGAATGGTGTACCAAGGCCCACCACCAGGTTTAATTTAGTGCACAATGTAGTGCTAGGCAAGTAAAAAAACACAATCTTCATCATGCTAGCACTTATTTGGCTTAACGAATCAGCATTGCAATTCAACGAGGCAATCCTGCCAGCATGTTGGGTACGCTATCTATCCGTAGTGGGGGTGCTGAAACATTTGGACTGTCTATAGACCATCACGGCTGCATAGCAGACGGTCCAAATGTTCTTTTTAGTAGTAGTGTATCTATTAGTTTTAGTACATAGTATAGTTTTTATTATTGTAGTAATTAGTTTGAAGAATAAAGGCACAAATAAACATTGAAAATCAGATCTTGCTTTTTAACCCTATTACGCAACTATGGATGGGCAGCAGTAATTTTTTCTGTCTACATTAAATTCTTCTGCAATCACCAAGCCACCTTCTAAGCATGATGGCTATGGCAAATTCTCTAATGATAAGCGCGTCCTAAGTAGAGTTTTATGGGGGAGGCAGTATGGAGTTCAGCAGTGGACGTCTCCCGGCTTATGTGTGTGTGTGTGAACTATGGATAGAGATGATGTATGAGAAATGGCTACCACGAACGTACCAACATTAATCCTGACTATTATTTTCTCACTCACGCACTCAATCCTCTCGTTCTCTCATTGTTTGTTTACCTACCAAGCGGGCACTCTCTTGCACTCTTGCTCTCACTTGGCGCTTTGTATATTGCGCCGCTTATACCTACATAGAGCGTTGTGTATCGCATGCGCTGTGTACAGTGTTGTTTTTTCATGTAATGACAAAGCAAATGTTAGGTAATTTGCTTATTTATTTAGTAATCATAATTCCCCTGGTGTTTTTTCTGGCAAAATACACTAGGACCCAATTTGAGAGCTCTAATTTCCAAATTCTATGTAAACAAAATGTTTCCCGTTTACAAACTTTAGCTGATAAGTTTTTTGATAGGTATAGATACTAAGTCTTCATTTCCAGTCATTTTCACCCATTTTTTTATACCTAAAACATAAAGATAAACACATGGTTGCCTCACACTATTTGTAGCAATGCAAAACAGGTAATGGTTGGGAATTTTAAGAATTTATGTTGTTACTAGCTGCGCCCCGTGGTTTCACCCGCGGATTAAAAGAAGCCTCGTGCAACAATGTCCAACATGGTTACAACATCGTCGTGTTGTCCACAACTCCCAGGCGAGTCATCCTGTAACACCGGCCGTGAGTTCGAACCCGGATTAATCGCTTGCTCCGACTGTGTAATGGCGGAGGTTTTGGACTTTACACTGTCGAGTGTTTCGATGGATGACTCGGTTGAAGATCGATGTTTCGGAGAGTGAACTTGAATCGTCTGTTTCTCTGGGATGTCGTTCACAAGTAGTATCCTATTATAACTAGGGGTTGAACCAATTTCAATCGCCTTGATTTCATATTGAATGACATGATAATTAATAATTATATATTTTTCCAGTTATATTTCTGTGATTTTGATTTAAAAAACAAACTAAACAAGGTGGTAGGACTTTTCTGTAAAGTTTGCCTAGGTAAGTGCCACCGCTTTGCCAGTTATTCTGTCACCAAGCAGTAGTATGCAAGCACTACTCTGTTCCGGTTTGAAGGGCATTGTAGTTAGTGAAATTACTGGGCAAATGAGACTTTAAGATCTGAGCACACAATCTAGTATTAATCTTATTACTAGACTGTATGATGTCTCAGGATGACGTGCGCAGTGCAGTGTCACGCAAAACTATATTAATTTAGAGTTCCAAGTGATACTGCAATCTGTTATGGGCAGCCGTGACGCTTAACATCAGGCGAACAGCTAGCTCATCACGTCATTCATTTAGGTACATATAGAAACTTATATTATAAAACCATGGGACTAATGTGAAAGTTCATACATAATTTAGAGTTCCAAGTGATACTGCAATCTGTTATGGGCAGCCGTGACGCTTAACATCAGGCGAACAGCTAGCTCATCACGTCATTCATTTAGGTACATATAGAAACTTATATTATAAAACCATGGGACTAATGTGAAAGTTCATATATAAAAAGAATTGTCCAAATCAGTTTATAAATGACTGAGTCCTGACGTACCAAACATAAACAAACAAATAAATAAATAAATAAATGTGTTGATAAATCACACAGCGCCATCTAGCCCCAAACTAAGCAAAGCTTGTGCTATGGGTACCAGATAACTAATATAATACAATATAATACCCAGACACAGAACAAACACCTATGTTCATCACACAAATGTTACAACAAGAACAACAGGCCAATAAAAAAAACATAATAAATACGAATTGAGAACCTCCTCTATTTTTGAAGTGGAATTTTTAATCAAATTCTTGTAAAGTGTGTAGGAAAAATAACCGGTGTGTTACCTATAATAAAAGCCCAATTCAAAAGCTTATTTTACATAAACCATTTTACCGAAAGCCAAGTCTGTGCAGTGTTCAGGGAACCCTATCTAACTGCATGCCTCATTCTTTCAGAGCTACCTGCCAACCGCGCTGCCAACTCATAACTCTCGCGGTTTATTGACAGTTTCTTGGCAAGCCTGCTTTTAATTACGTGCCACTTTTTCTGGTCACCGCGGAAGCCGCGCCGCCCGCCAAATGGTTGGGTATACAAGAGGGACTATTGCGATCAGAGGCGACGATAGTTTTAGTTTCTATTGCAACAAATAACTTAAGCTTCTATGGTGACTCAAACTTCATCACATTCTAGCGAAACGACATCAAGAGTTAATTATTTTCTTTCACGTGCAGGTAAGTGAGAAACCTTGATGTCAGAAGGTTAAGGCCGACCAGTCTTCTGATTTGGAAACCAATATTGTCTTGCAACAACCCAAATCGAGAGCTTAACTTGCCCTCCGAAGCCCTCCCATCTGTTATAGGCGGTCGTGTCACTTAACACCAGGCAAACGACTGGCTCGTTACGTCATTCGTTTACATAAAAAAAAGCACGGTAGCGCTCAGCTGTAAATACCCATAGTCAGCAAAAATATTTTTATTCTATGTATCATCATCATGGAGGCCTATTCGTGATCCAATATTGGATGTAGGCCTCTTCCTTCCTCCTCCATCATTCCCGGCGTCTTGAGCCCATTGTAGCCAGTCATGGCCTCCGTGTCATCTGAAGTCATTCACCCATCGCTGTGGTGGTTGGCCTCGTCCTCTTGTATCGGCCCTGGATCTCCATTCAAGGACCTCTCTCATCCAACGGCTTGTGTCCATTCTTGCAATGTTCCTGCCCATGCCCAAATACCACTTATTTAGCGGAAGTGATGACCACAAAGAACGTAGTTTTAGAACGGTTAGTTGAAATACCTACGCCATAGGAGAATGCTACGCTAAATTTCAGATGGTTTTATCTTTACACAAATTGACGAATGGTTCAATGTTCGTGATTGTGAGTGAATTTTACTTCTGCTATATTTTTTTTCTTAACCACGTATAACGTTCCTAAAACTTATAGCCAAGAGCAGACTCATGCACAAAACTTGAATTTGTATGAGAAAATAAATAATTCAAAGTGATAACTCATTGCGATAAGGCCACCCGTTGTTCTGCCATCCTTGTGTAAGTTTTATGACCATTTTTATTTATTTGTGTTCAATAAAGTATTATTGTATTGTATTGTGTTGTGTTGTGTTGTTTTGTATTATATTTTATGGTATTTTATTGTGTTTTATCGTATCGTATCATATCGTATCGTATTGTTTGTATTGTATTATATTTAAAATTTGTATTAACTGCCTTTGGGTCTTTGTCTACACCATATGTAGTTTAATCATCAGTCTCACATAAATAGGTAATCACCAAAATTATTTTTAAAAAATGCAACAACAACACCAGTAATTTACTCCCCTATGTTTTTACCCCAGTCTCTGGCAACATCCAAATCGCAGTCCCGATTGTTTTTACGCGCCGTAGTTTACAACAATTGTTGCAACTGTTGCTGTCGACAATATGTATCGGGCAATCGCTGGGTATTGTTCAAATTCAATTTATATTTTGGCAGCGCTAGGTGCTGGTGAGAGAATTTTATTTTATGTGTTTACTTGCAACCCGCAGCTGCTGTTATGGCTTCCAGTTGATAAAGCGATTATAACCTCTATGTTTTAGACCAGAGAAGCAATTCTGGTAATAATTTTAACTCGCTATTTTAATGGGAAAAATACCTATTCATATAATACTTATTTCTGATTCATACCAGTAATTAAACAGATTTTTTTCTTCCCACTAGATATCCAGTTATCAAACTTGGTATTTTAACGGAAATAAACGGTCCTCATCATATTCAAACAATTTATTGCAAATAGGCTAATTTTAGCACTTTCGTTTCAATTACCATGTCGTAGAGCTCATAGCCGGCCCGACTACCCGATCCTAACCGATCTGTAAAGTTTTAAGCAACGTTCGCTGCGGCCACTACTTTTAAAGGTTTACCTTTCTTCTTCTGATTCTTTAGAAGGCACGTTAAACCGTCGATCCCGGCTTTTGATTTTTTTCCTGCAGTCACAGGACACTCAAAACTTAGCGTTAATTCTTGGGTAAATTCCAGCATTTGTGATTTTGAAACTACGTTACTTACCTACTTGTTTTTGATCATTATTAAATACAAGAATTAGGTTTCAGATTTATAGCAGGGGCTAGAAGCGAATACGATACTCGTCAGAGACAATAGGTAGTTCCCAGTTCCTGTGCTTAAACTACTTTTAAAACTACATAAGCCACTTTTATCCAGGAATTTTTGGAGATCTCACGGGAAGACGGGTAAGTGGTGAAACCTGTAAGGGGGGGAGCAGGATTTGCAGCAGTGGAAACAGCGTGTATAGAGAGTATAAGAGATAATATTTATTTATAGCAAAAACATCTTCAAGATTGGTTACACAAGTTCTCGTAACTACTCGGTATCTATGTAAACAAGCCTTTCATAGAACGCTATGTTCTTTTTAAATTAAAATTTACATAGTTTGATATACAAATAAGTTTGTATATCCAACACGCCCCTTTAAATTTTAGTTTAAATAACTTAAATAACATCTAAACTAGTAGGGCTTAACACCTAAACCATACAAACATTTATTATGTTTAACACTCGGTAATGGCTTAGTTAGTACGTCGGCTAGCATGGAGTCAGTGGGCACATGTCTCACTTCAATTTGCTTATTGTCATTCAAAACTCCCCTTATGAAGTGATATCTGATATCAATGTGTTTACTTCGCGCATGAAAAACTGGATCTTGCGCCAAACAAATTGCACCTTGATTATCGGCATGAATAACTACTCGAGCATACCTTTCAAGTCCCACTTCTTTGAGTAAACTGTTTAGGTAGACACCTTCCTTCATCGCTTCCGATAAGCTGATATACTCCGCCTCACATGTTGAAGTCGCAACGCTACGCTGCTTTCGCGACTGCCACGATATACACGCGCCGCCTAAAATAAATGCATTGCCTAAATATGAACGCCTATCTAACATACAATTTCCAAAATCACTGTCAGAATATCCTTCTACAAACTTACCAGTCCTTCTGTACACAAGGGAATACGTTATCGTTCCCTTAAGATATCGTAATATGCGCTTAGCCGCCTTCCAATCACACGGTTCAGGATTATTTACCTTCTGACTTAGTATTCGCACTGCGTTCGCAATGTCGGGCCTTGTAGCATTGCTCAAATAATTTAAGCTACCTATCAACTCCCTATATGGCCATTTCTCTCGATTCACTGAATCACAGTTTTCAATCTGCTTTGGCTTGTTGGAATTTATTTCCATCGGAGTGATACATTTATTACAGTCTTGCATTGAATATCGTTGTAAAATATCCAAAATATAATTTTCTTGTGACAATACAATGACATTGTCATCTCGTCGAATGTCTATGCCTAAAATATACTTGGCCTCGCCATAATCTTTCGAGTCAAACTCTTTCGACAATTCAACCTTAAAGTTCTTGATCAAACCTTCTTGTTGAGAAGCCACCAAAATATCGTCCACGTAAACCAATACAAACAAGTGATTACCTCCACTTTCTTTGAAATACAAACATGGTTCGTTCAGACTTTGTTTCAGGCCCATATTGATCAATTTCTTGTTCAGTTTCAGATTCCAGTGACGTCCGGCTTGCTTTAATCCATATAAGGATTTTTTCAATAAACATGAATCACACCCAGCATCTAAACTTTTAATCATATTTCGTACACGCTGTACGACCACTGGATCCTCTCCCTCGTGATTCAAAAGTTTATTCAAGCTCTCCCTAAATAGTTCTGGTATCTTCATATAAATCTCTTCGTCTAAAGAACCATTTAAATAAGCAGTATTAACATCTAACTGATGTATTTTCAAATTTAATTCAACTGCAAGAGCTACCAACAATCTAAGCGTATCTAATCTAGCAACGGGTGCGTATGTTTTCTCGTAATCGATTCCATAACGCTGACTAAAACCTTGTGCCACTAGTCTCGCCTTCTTCTTGGTAGTCTTATCTACGTTAAGTTTCGTCGTCAACACATAACGACAACCAACAACATTCCTATTTATCGGTCTCTTCACAACTTCCAACGTATCCTTTTGAATTAAACTTCTTATTTCGGATAGTATTGCTTCCTCCCATCCTACTTTTTCACTGCCTTTTAACGCATCATTCAAAGTTGTTTGGACGGAACCTACATAATCCACGATATTGTTATCGTCTTCGTTTGCAACATCATCTGAGCTACTTTGTTGCTGAACTTCTACCATTTTATAGATTTTCTTCGGACGGCCTACACTACCAGTTCGCAGTAACTTCGGTCGACCAGGAGCTCTCTTTAATGTAACACTTCGTTGATTTTCTTGATCTTCATGTTCACCCAACGGTATTCTGGTTTCAGAGCTGTCATGTAGAATTTGATCGTGATCGTCATTTACTTCCTCAACAGATTCTTGACATTCACTCCAAATCTCTTCATTATCATTGTTATCTATCTCGTTTAGCTCTTCAGTATTCTGTACTTCACCAGATTCGCCATTTTCTTGTGTATATTTCAAAAATTCAATATCTATAAACTGTTTTTCAACTTCTTCTTTTCTCTCTAAATTCTGTTCTTGCCTCGAGATTTCATTTAATAAATCCTTACCTTCATGAAATTTCACATCTCTCGCAATCGTGAATTTATTTTCTTCTGGAATCCACACTCTGTATGCTTTTGCATTTTTCGGATATCCAACGAAAATTGCCGAAATACCTCGTGCTGCAAATTTACCCTTATTTGGATCCTTGTTCAAAATATGGACCTTCGATCCAAACTTCCGCAAATAGTCAATCTTGACAGGAGCTTCAAACCATCGTTCGTAAGGAATATCACCTCGCAGACTAGACGTAGGACAGCGATTCCTGATGTAGCATGCTGTGTCCACTGCTTCTGCCCAAAAATCAGTTGAAAGATCTGAACTCAGTAACATGCACCGGGCCATCTCTACTAAAGTTCGGTTCATTCTTTCCGCAATTCCGTTTTGTTGTGGTGTTCCTGCAACTGTCAATCTTCGTACTATTCCTTCTTGTTGTAAAAATCTATCAAATTCAGCACTCCTATATTCACCACCGTTATCACTTTGAAAATATTTGATCTTCGATCCTATCATATTTTCAACTTCAGTTTTATAATATTTAAATGCATCCAAAGCTTTACTTTTTGCGCTCAAAAAATAAACTTGACAAAAACGGGTACAATCATCAATAAAGGTTATAAAATACTTAGCACCTCCTTTCGATTCACAACGCATAGGTCCTACAATATCGGAATATACTATCTTTAATTTCTCAACGCATGGTCCACTAGATTCAGAAAACGATAGCGCGGTCATTTTTCCTTTAGCACAGATATCGTAATCTCGTAATTGTTGTACATCGTTCACGTTAACATCAGCACCCAACTTTTTCAAAAATTTAGCGACATCATTCCCATTCAAATGACCTAACCGCTCGTGCCAACTACGTATATCAACATTTGAATCACTCAAATTACATACAGCTTCATACTCTTTGACACAATACAAATTACCTTTACGGTAAGCAGACAATCTAATCTGTCCCTGTTTATCGACGACGTTAGCAACGTCACGGTCAAAAGTGACTTCATAACCAGCATTGGTTATTTTAGCTACCGAAATTAAGTTTGTCCTTAAATTTGGAACGTATAACGTGTCACATAAGTCAACTGTATTCCTCGAGTATTCATTGCATGCCGATAATCGAACAGTACCCTTACCTTTAACTTGCGTACTTACATTTGTGGCTAAATTTAATTCTCCGCTCGTTATTGACAAACTGCCCCCGAACTTACTTGCGTCATTACATAAGTGAGAAGTGCACCCACTGTCCAATATCCAGTTATGTTTTTGAACAACTACTGCATGAGCAGTTTCATCTGAAATTTTAAAAGTTGTTATAGTTTCATCAACATAGTGAGATTTCGCTACAGTTTTCTTCGTGCATTCAGACGCTTTATGACCTAGTTCGTGACATTTAAAACAACGAAATTTAAATTTATCACTCTTCCTTTGATCAGAAGTTTCCGTTTTGACTTCGCTAGTGCTCGGTTTCGCGTTTCCTCCTTTAAAATTCTTCTTCCGATATGTATACATTACATCCTCTTGTCGGATTCTGTCCTGATTGGACTGCCTGGATTCATGTTCTTCTATTATTTTTACTTTGAGCATTTCAGGCTTCGGTAATTCATCACGAGATTCAATAGCACATCTAAAATTCTCAAAATTCGCAGGTAAACTGTACAACAGCATAATGGACAACAAATCATCATGTATATTAACATCCATATCCGCTAATTTATCTACTGCCTCGAAAAATGAATTTATATGTTCATGTACGTTACCAGTCTCGTTCATTCTATGCAACATCAAACGTTTTAATAACATGGCTTTCTTAGCAGGTCCTTTCGAAGCAAATACAGACTCTAATTTCAACTATACTTCTCTGGAAGTGATACAGCCTCGTACATGCCTTAATTCACTACCACTTATCGACAGTATCAGGTCAGCCTTAGCTTTTTCATCTTCTGCTTCCCACTTGCTAATCTCTGCTGCATTATCAGGCTTACTTTTTCTACCACTCACGTATTTCCACGTATCGTTTTTAATCAAAAGTGCCTCTACTTGCAATCTCCAGCTATCGTAATTATCCTTGCTCAGAAGTTCAATCCTCGACGAAAATCCTAGGTTCATTTTCACTATGGAGTTCACTTCTTTACGCAATCAACTACACGGCTGTTCGACGTTTTCTTTTTTTCAAATATTTTCATCAAATATACCTCTCAGCTTTATACTTTAGCTATCCCTGGGCTCCCATAACCATTGTAAGGGGGGGAGCAGGATTTGCAGCAGTGGAAACAGCGTGTATAGAGAGTATAAGAGATAATATTTATTTATAGCAAAAACATCTTCAAGATTGGTTACACAAGTTCTCGTAACTACTCGGTATCTATGTAAACAAGCCTTTCATAGAACGCTATGTTCTTTTTAAATTAAAATTTACATAGTTTGATATACAAATAAGTTTGTATATCCAACAAAACCACCGGGTGCCTCCATATTAGTGTTGAAGATGTCTGATTCCGTTCATCAATATGAATCCGAAACATTGGACATTAAATGAACCAATTTTACAACAGAAACTTATCAGTTACAATGTACTAACAGGAATATTCGTAAAATGTTTGCAGGTAGCATGCAGTAAGTTCGGCCCTTAAGCCACACGTTTACCGCGGGGCTTTGTCCAAGCGATACCAGTTTTATGACGTGCTTGAGCGGTTCAAATTTTGTATTCGTGGTTTTGCGACACACTGCAATGGAAAATGTACAAGGTTTGACAAAAGTTTTTGAATCTAGACTGATAACAAAATCGACATCGTAGATTTTTAACAGCCAGTGCCTTTTTTCTTTAACTACTGGGGTATAGGTACCTACAATCATAGTAATTCCTACTACAGCTGTGTTTATATACATAAAACATTTGGAGTGTATATAACCGCTCTGATCTAGAGACTGTTCAAATGCTCCAGAGCCCACTACCAATAGGTAGCGTACCCTACATGCTATCAGCATTGCCAAGATAAATAGATAAAATTTAAGTTGTCTTCTACGGGAAGCGTGCCCAAAAGGCTGGCGACATTCTCTCGTTGAATAGCCAGGCTGATTCATTGGCCGGTACATTTGCCAGCTCATTAGTCACGATCAACCAAGCGTCTGGACAACTTCCTCACAAGAAGCCGTGATTGTGGACCCCAGGGAGCCATTGCTTCGACCACAAACGGAGCAAATAGCTATGCACTTCTCATCCTAAAGATCCATGATGATTTCCTCCGTTTCAGGCTTTCTGCAGCTTCACCATCACATTTGCTGGCAGTAAATACTTGTCAGTTAGATTACTAGCCCGTAAATCCCAACTACCTTTACCGTTTACCCACCAGACTGTAACGGTCCAAAGGGTCCCGTCATGTCACAAATATAGTGAAGGCTTGTTTATAAATGGGAATACAAAAATATTTAAATAAAATCATCTACTTATAAAAGGCTCAAGGTCTTAGGACTGCTAATGAAAGGTTCAAGGTCTTAGGACTCTAGAAAACTAAAATGATTATCTGATAAATTCATATCCAATCTATAAATAACTTCTATTAAACACTAAAAATGAATAAATAGGATAGCCAATAATAACGTATATAATAAATTATGTTATTACTGAAGCTCTGAGAATCTACCGTATGGTAATCGACACATTTAATGAATAAATAATTAAAATATGAACTATAATAAATAAACTTTACTGGTTGTACACCACAAGCATATTAACGAAACAATAACCTAAAGAAAATCTATAATTAAATCTCTAGAATATGTACCAAAATAACACAGATTAGTCCTTAAGCTAATGCCATCTAAACAGTGAATTAACGCATTTAATAATTAGATTTAATATAGTAACTTATAGTAGCACCGGCAGATATAGAACGATGATCGCGTCAATTGAGTTTTCCGTGTCACAATAACAATTTATATGCGCCTAGTAAATCTTAAGTAAAGTTATAATCGGTTTACTATGACAAAGGAATAAATCAGTTAGCGAATAGGGTAGCAGGAAGAAATGCGCGTCGATGGTCCTTTATAAGCGCTTGCGTCGGCTCAGAAGGGGAATTAGATCTTGGGATTTTGTGTTGAATTTTGGGTTCCTCGGGTATTAATTTTAGAATATTTGTCATTTTATTTTCGTATTTTGTTACGGTTTCTTGGTGCTGGTTCATTTTAGATAAATTTCATTTACGCGAGTCCTTTTATGCGGTTATAGTACATTACAGTGATTTTAATTTCAATTGGGGTTTTGTTAAATTCATTTTAGATAAATTTCATTTACGCGAGTCCTTTTATGCGGTTATAGTACATTACAGTGATTTTAATTTCAATTGGGGTTTTGTTAAATTCATTAATGATGGACCAGTAATGAGAAATCAAATATTAAATTCGCGTTTAATTTAAATTCTTTGTGAATAGGCGCGTTTTAGTGAGCTAGTTTTCCTCTCAAAAGTTTTTCTTGGCTTGGATAATACCTTGTGATTTTATTGAAGTGTGTAGTATTAGAATTTGTTTGGGGGGTAAATATTTCGTATTGACCAAGCACGGAAAAATTATAACGCATGAGTATGCGGTGTGATGCTGGGCCTGACGGTGCTAACTTGGCATTACATGTCCTCCATGGTTAGTGTTAGAGTTAGGCTGCATTGTTCTTGAGACGCAGCAGATCGATTATTCCTCCGCAAAGGATCGATCGTCTCCAATCTGGGTTATATTATCTATCTGGACTGGGAGGGGGACCGTCGAAGTGGACCCATGTGTTTGCACGCCTCTTGGTCTGATAGATAAAATTATCTGGGTTGTCTTATTTATATATTTATATATTCACATTTATACAGGGGCGGATGCTCTCCCATCCATGGACCACGGTCCGGGTAGGAGTATCCTTAGGGGGTGCGTAGAAATTAGGTTTAGCTTTTTAGAGCCTCGCCAGCTCGCTTTCTTATAGGCTAGCTTAGATAGGTCTCATTGCACACTCGAGACCGACACACACGTTTAAAGTTAAATGTGAGATTCAAGCAATCTCTAGCTTGTTGGGGCACTCACTATATTAGGTTGGGTTTAGCAATAAGTCGAGGAACACACATTGGGGTTAATAAAAATAAATATAAATTTCGTCGATTTAAAATAAAATATCAACTAATTGGGTTAAATAAAACCAAATTATTATCAAATAAAATTCTAGTAAAAGCTAACAATTAAATCAAATAATATTAAAATATTTAATTCCTTTCATAAATGAAATAATACCAAACTAAATAAATCATAATTCATTACCTAAAAAGATATATAATTCAATTTAATAAAACACAAGTTTCGTTCAATGAAATTCTAGTAAAAGTAAACCATTATTAAATAAGTATGTAACCAATGAAATATAAAATTTTAGGACCAATCTCAAATACGGATTTATTTTACGTATAGTTATAATAAATTTATTTAAACGGAGTCGTAATGTTCAAAATACTCTATACTTATGTACCTATAATGCGCGTACGTCAGATGTTAAATACAAGCTAATGAGATTGAAGGACTAAGTATGGTCTAATAAATTAAAATATTCTTTAAAATCATTTAACTTTGAAATCCATAAATAAATTAATACTCTATTTAATTGAATATTTACATCAAATAGATTTGGACCTGTGTTATCGAATCTTAAAGTTGGAACTTGGAAAAGATCTTTGTTTTAATAAATTGATATGCTCCATATTTATAGAGAGTGTACTACTTATAATTATATCATTCTATTTACTTAATTATTTTGATAAGGTCTGTATGCACTTGGGCCAAGCGTAGTCGTGCCCGGAGGTTTCTCTATGCCAGATGGATTAGAGAGCTTCTTCGTCGATAGTGTTTTATGATGGATTTTATCAAAAGATTTTATGCCACTTATTTCTAGATCTGAACTCGGAGACAACCTAAAGATCTAGCTTGACCAAATCGATTTGATTTAACATTATTTTGAGTTCTGTAAAATCTCCAATAAGACTAATTTATGTTCGCTACTCTATGCTGGATAGATTAGAGTTGCAAACAAATATTACCGACTAATAAAGTCATGTTATTTCATAAGGAAATAACTAGACCAAAATTCAGTGTGAATATCCTGAAGGTCTTATAATCTAGCTGGGAATGGCTTGATTATTTATATAAAAATTAAGAATTATATTATAGCCTCGATAATTTAATACGTAGATATTATGGGTTTTCTACCAAATCGTCGACTAATAATTAATCTCATGCTAAATATAATCTAGGTAAAATAATACCAAAGGTTGGATAATATAGGTAGGCTCGATTTAATAGTCAAAATAAACTATTAATATTATTAGCTCGAATAAAAGCTCACGGTAAAATAATTCTTATCAAATTCTATTTTAACGGTATTATTGTTTTTGAATTTAGGATCGTCGTTAATATTAGGAAATTGCTAGGACAAATTTAATAGAACTATAGGAATAGGATGGGGAGGAGGAGCCCGAGATGGGATTAGGATCTCTCTTGTAACGAAGTTAGTACTTACCTGAGAGATCCACAATGAAATTGGCGATGGATGAGTATGAATCTTTGCTTGTTAACAAATAGAGTTCCCTTGAATGATTTGATGTATGCCAGTGTTAGGATTTGCCAAAAGACAATGTCCTCTTACTCTCTAGTATATATTTGAAGACTAAATTTGACAGACAGACATACTAAGTACTAACCACAACAACTAGACATACAAACGTACCAAAAACGTTAAATTAATAGACCAATTCCCCTAGTGCGCTGAAGTATCACTATTTAAGCACTATCTGAAGGGAGATAACCAAGTCTGGAGACGAAATCTCATTTTTGGGGGCGGGGATGGGGCTCCCAAATAGGATCACCGCAGAAAATGACAATTGCAGTGATTCTACTGATACGTGCTAAACAAGATATCGTGTAATTAACGTAAACTCAGAAAGTATGGGGTGAATGTGATAAGATAATAACTTAGGTCTTACTTAGGTTCAACGTAATTCTAGACTGTTAGAAAAGACATCGATATAAACTCTACCATAGCTACGTCAAGACTATAAGAATAGTTAATGTTATACTTTTATAATACCTACCTAAACTCTACCAACCAAACTCTAGAACTATGTAAATGTACATGTATAATTACTTCACGGTATTTACTCTACATAAAAATCACGAATATAAAAGGGTTGTAATTTTAATAGGATTATGCGCGTTTCAATAACTATTAAGCATCTACATTAATTACGTTATTATAAAATTAATATAATCTAAAGGATATTATATAGGCAATATAAAACATAATTATAAGTAATTGATAAGTTGGCATATAGATAGATTATTGCGGTTTATTAGGTAGCATTAGGCATTGTCTCACTACCTTAAAAGAACTAGGGATTCTACAAATCACAACGTACGGTCCTACCACACAAATAGACGATCCACTTGGCCATAACCAATATCAATCTTAGGACTTACAACACTTCTCTTACGTTTAACATTTTACTTAGGTAGCCGTGAGCGACTAGGTTCTATTCGTATCTCTCTAGGTTTATTAGGTTCACTCTAGGTTAGGTTCTAATAGATAAAATATGAAAATCAAATATCAGCTCGATTAAATAAAAATAAACGCAAAAATATCTTTAAACGTAAACACCTATTTTTCTTTGGGGGGGTTACAATATGGGTTAGCCGTGACCAAGATATTATTTTAATTTAGGTAGTCTACATAAATTTTAACTAATAATGAGATGTTGTAGTCCATAGGATTGATTATAGAGGCGATACCTATCGCACAATTTGCTGCGCGTGAACGGAAAGGTCTTGAGACAACTAAATATTTAGGTGCGTTTTAAATTTCGTTTACAATAGCATAACTTAAAGAAATCATTGTACTTATACTCTGCGGGTTAAATGTCATCTAACAATAACACAGTATCAAACTATATTACTTCATCATATTAAGTTGTTTACTGACGCATAATCTAAACATACGGTTTCAACTTTCATCACAGCAACGGTCTCAGCATAGAACACAGAGAGCTTATTATGTCGAGAGCTCTCTTGTTATTCATAACATACTTAAACTAAAACTTAGCATTTTTAACACTCAAAAATTCACAGACGTAAACACTTGACAAAATGTCGTCATAAATTTCGAACTTTATGGTCTTCCACTTGAAATAATTCTAACGCACTTGTTAGAATCCTTCGAATCCGAATCAGTGTGTGACCCTATAGATTCCGTTATTTTTTGCGCTGCTCGACCAAATTTTTTGTATCAACTTTTATGTTTGGAAGAATGCGAGCACGGTGTAGGTACGTTTAGCCATCCGAATTCTCAGCTAGAAATAATAGAATGCTTAGAAACAGATAGATGAAGTCTTTTGACATACAATAATCATAATTTATATATAAATAGTTAACTATAATAGGTATTTACCTAATCAATTTATACGTCCAATACATTAAATGAAGTTGGGTCCTATAGGTAACGTAAACAATAAAAAAAAAAGAGTTAGTTATACTATAGAAAAATAAGTACTGCTCTAATCAGTGAAACCTAGTTCGTTAGTTTGTTATGAAGAAAAACGTGTTGAGTACATACTACATAGGTATATTAAAATTCTTAAATGTTTATACTTTCAACATTTATTATGTTTTAGTTAAAGATAAAAGAAATGTTAGAATGCGGACTTCAACACTTTAATAATACCTGTCCTTTACGTTTAACAGGGGATAGTAACCAGTCACTATAATATAGATACATTAAATGACAAATCTTTGATTATTATGTTTGTTGTAAAATTTAAATCAATAACTGTAAAAATGAGTTAGGTACTTCTTATTAAAGTATTATTTATACGTAGTCTTTACCATAAAATATTACGCGTGTAGTTATACGTCTGCGCTTGTAGGTACGCTCTATCGCAATACATATAGGTACCTAGATATTCAGACAAGTCTAAATAATTAAATAATAGTGAAAGAAAGCTGAGCTCTGACTTTATGAAGATAGGTGATTTTCAAATAAAAGATTAGTATCCTTTAGGACTTGTAAATAACTCTTGTGGGAAAAATACAATGAATACATTAACGATCATTTATGATGTAGAATCATAATAAATAAAAAAAAAAATAATAAAAAAGTTTTGTAGTGGTCACCCATCCAGGTGTTGATTGGGATTAGTGTGTCTGTCGAGTTTTATTTGAAACGTTACTTTATTTGTTATTATAATAAAATTGATTTAAAACCTATCTCAAATTATTACTATTTGATTTATGATATAAAATAAATTGGGTTATGTACATATCATTTCATGTCAGTTAATCAGAGTAGTAAAATTAATAGTTCATCTGTATTCGCGGACAAAAGATTGATAGATATATAGATATATAAAAATAAGATATAATAGAATAGCAACAAAATTCTCATGAATTATAATAAATAGAAACATTTATTTAATACAAACTAAATAACGTATAATAATATACTAGACCTAAAAACTAAACTATACCCAAAAACTTTAAAACTAAAATATAAAACTAAAAATACCAATATTGATTAGAAAAAGAAATCTTAAAAAAAAAATAGTATAACATACGGGCGAGAGGAATCGAACCGGTGACGGAAAATAATCGTGTTGCTTATAGTCGTCGCTAAGCCACGAGAGCTTGTGTACAAAATGGTACGGTAGAACGGATTATAGGTAATAGAAAAATAGATGAGCTGTGTTTATAGGTAGGTTGGTTTATGATAGGAAGATAGATGACCTTCTTAAAAAAATTTTGAAATAGTTTTATAGGTACATAGGTATATTAACTGCGTAATAACGACTCTTAATTATAATTATGATTTTGAACCCTTCTGTGACAAATTGTATTCAAATAAAAAGAAAAATAATTATATTTTGAAAATAACAAAAAAAAGGTGTTTCTCGAGTTTTAGAAAATGGGGGTTGTATTTACCACGGAATAGTTTTATTAACCTAGTTGATGTACTAGGTATCTGATGATTTTAGGTACATTTATATAGCGACATAGCTAAGATTACAATATAGTTAGTGATATTCCGATGAGAGTAAAAATCATTACTAGTTAATACTTATTGGAGGCATTACTGAAAGATTAACTAACTTGATACTTTACTACTTACTGTATAATATTAGACTTCGACCGGCCTGATAGCTCGGTTGATGGTGGCCCTTCCCGCTGACCTGTAGGTTGTAGATTCGATTCCTGCTCGAAAAAAAAAAAACTTTGGTTCACACGTGACCGGTGTCATGAGTGACCTAGATATATAATGACCTAGTTTCAGGACATACTGATGAGTTCAGTTGCGCCCAGTATAAGGCATGTCTAGAACTTCAAATAAATATAAATAAAACGAATAAAAGGATTAATAATAGACACAAAATTTAGATACAATTTATTATTGTCCAAATGAACATTTAAGTTCTTTAAAAAAAAAAAAAAGGAAAAACCTGGTTTATTTAGGTTTGATAAGCGTAACGGTTAACTTCAAATAGTTAGTGTAAATAATTTTGGGTTTTATTCCATAAGTTTAGTACGTTTAATTTGAGAATTTGAGTGTAAGATCTAGGAGGTAGATAACCTGTACGTATAGACTAAGCGTTAAAAAAGGTTATGATTAATTAGGCAGAAGGCAGAAAACAAATACGTATGGTCTATCCAGAAACTTACGCTTGCTTTAGTCAATTTTAGATTAAGCTAGTTTTAGATGAAAATATGTTTAGTTATTATTAGGTGCATTATGACTATTTGGATTCACTATTATTGTGTACTTGGTAAAACTCGGGTTATGGGTTGCTGAACCGATCATGGTGGGATCCAAGTTAGAGATAGATAGGCACTTTCATCATGATATTATCTTTACCTATAGGTACGTAAGTAACGTAGTATGAGAAGGAGTATGGGTGATTCAGAAATTCTAGAAAATAATGAGTAATCTTTACTAATAACGAATGGGAAAGGGCAAAGATAATGATGATGATTACTAATACAAAATGAGAATAAGAATAATTTATTCCCAGAAAAAAATATAAGTGTTTATCATTATTACAAAAATATTAGGTTAGCTTTATTGTTATACCATATGGAATAAAAATCCAGCGGGTCCCAAACTAGGCAACAGCCTGTATCTTGGGTACCCTATATAACGCAGTACCAGAACTATTGACGCATATATTATAATAAAAATAACCATCCGTACATAATTCACGCTCGGTACAACACAAACTGTCCGGTAGGTAAGTAGCTTGTCAACCGCCGACCGCTGTCCACTCAAACGCGATAACTTGGCTGAGGTTGTTTTCTGTAATTATAAGTTTAGTATCTACCTGTGTACGAACTTTCTGTTAATATAATTTAAATAATATATCGCGATTAACCGGACAGCCGCCCATAATACATAGGTATACATATTTACCATTGCAGAGAAACACTCACATATCTTATGTTACCACATCCATCTAATACAATAAATACTATGCATACTTAATGAATCCATAAGTAATTCTTAAATATTGCCTATTATGCACTTAAAATATTTATAAAAACTATTAACTTACAAAAATTAATGATAGGTAACTTTTATTTTATTTGTACTAGACGTTTCTTTGGTGAATAGTCCTTGGTAATGGTATATCCTTACCAGTCTATACATGAACTGAAGATAAATGTGATTGATGTATCATAGATATATAATATAGGCTGCATTAAAGTTTATGCTTTTGTACAAATAATAGGTACGTACTACATACATAGTCAGAAGCTAGAGACATACCGTATACCTGTAGGCATTGTTAAGTCTTATATAGTAAAACAATACAAATGAGTGTTTCATTATATTGGGCTATGATATCCGTATTATAATTGGATACATGTAAACTAAAAATTACTGTTAAAATTACAAGATATAAAATGAAGCTAAATAATTAAATTTCTTTCCTAAATGATGCAATCGCTTTGATTAGAATGTTCTATTATGAAATATAAAAGTGATTATTTGTTGTAACTAGAAGGAATATAAAAGAGTGTTCAACAAAAGTTCACTAAAAGGGGGACGTTAATTTAATCAGCAACGATTCGGGAAAGAGGGGAGGGGGAGCGTTTGAACATTAACCTTAGCTACTTATCACAATTAAAAAAAAAAAAAAAAGGAAAAATAAAAAAAACTTTAATTTAAAGCTAAGGAGCTAAGGTGCATGTTGGCTTTCGGATTGGGTTTTAATATCCAATAAACAAAACGGTGAGAAAAAAAAAAAAAAAAAAAAAAAAAAAATATTACTATGTACTTATGTACATTGTACACATCAGCTAAAATATTGTAGGGTAAGGGAAAGGCCTACTCAAGTCTATAGAAGAAAAAAAAAAAAAAAAAACTTTTATCGGGTTGAGTAGAGGGGAGGAGGCGGCCTTTCTAAATAGAAATGTTTTTTTGGTTCATTTATAATGTCCTTATGTATGTTAATAACAAATAGAGTTAATAACGTTGTCTAAGTTATGAGAAAAATTAATTGTACATACTATTTAATTAAAATTGATGAATTAACGCTGCAATATAAAGGAAGAGTTTGAGCGTTAATTTCATCCATGGTGGTAAGGGAAAAGCCCATCTGTGAATATGAGGGTTCAAAAGTGGTTAATAATAATAAGAGTAATAATACTAATAAGACGCTCATTATATTTACAAAATAAAGTAGAATACTGATTATTTACAGATGGAGGGGAGCGCGGCGGCTTTTCAAAAAAAAAAAAAAAAAAAAAAAAAAAAAAAAACATATATTAGCAATAATTAATAAAAATTTAAAGAAATACAAGTTTTATAAAATTGTTAATTGGTATAATGTGGGCACTCCATTAGAAATGGTGACGCAAGAAAAATATCAGGTTCAGGTAGTTTGTCGGGGCGTTGTATGGTATTCTAAAATGCATATCGGACGATAGCTTTACTGCAACTTAATTACGTAGACTAGCATGGGTTCTACGACATTGAAATAATTTTAACTTTTTAGTTACATATTAGAATGGTACTCTAAGTGCATATGTCAATTTTAAATAAAAAAAAAAAAAAAAATAAGCACGTAATTCAAATTTAAACAAAAAGTTTTAGGTGAATCAATTGCGAGCTTATGGTTTAAATAAATTACAAAACTATATATATATATATATATTCTAGGAAAAATAAAAGATAAAAATAAGATAAGCTGTGTAAATCAATTTTGAGCACATGGTTTCATCTATTTAAAAGGGGTATAATCTAAATTCTAAATGTTGTAAAGTTTTAGTTGATTTGGACTAAATTAAATAAATTCAAATATAATTAAAAAGGAAAATACGAGTTAACTTTGGCATTAATATTTAAAAGCAGTTGAAACATTAATTATTGAACCGATGAGATGGTGTTTATCAAATTAATGTAGGAATTAATCTTTAAAAAATGGGATACTTATTTTATTTTAATGTGGTAGCGGAATATTTATTAAAAGCAATATTATTTAAAAGCCTTTTACCTATATTGGGAATTGCTAGACCGTTGAGATAGTATACTCGAAGTCTGATCGAAGTCATGTTAAGGGTTGGAATGTTAATGTTTTGCTAAAGAAAGGTTTTTGAACGTATAGGGGAAATTGGTTGATGTGGAAGGTTGGCCCCGGTGATTGACATAGTAACAGTTAGCAAGGGTCTTGGTGGTTTAGCAGAGCCTAAGGTTTAAGGGGTTTGTTGTCGGTTGAATTCGAACATCTAACACTTAACAATCAGTTTCTTATAAGAAAGAGCTTTGGAGTTAGGATTAAAGCAATAGCATCAGCTCGCAGGTTAATGCACTTATAAGGAGCCCAACTACACAAGAAGCTAAGACTGAAACTCGGCAACTACACATACTCCGGAGGAGGAATTAACTATGAAATTACGATTATTCTGGGTGGTTGTTTCAATTGATACACGGTTGCTACTTTTAGCTATACTAGATTTTGCAGGGTTTTCGCATTGGTTCCTTAGGAATTGAAAGGTTGAATTCTGACGGGATTTTTGCTTAAATGCTACTAGGGCTGCCTGCCTCACAACCAGGTCTCAGTAGAATCTAGTAATCCTAGTTATCAATGTCAATCGGTTATATAGTTCAAACAATATAAGCTCAGGATGCTGACTACTTTTATGGTTAATTTCTGTTCTGGTCTAAATCCACTATACATATAGGATCACTTACAGCGAGAATCACACATGTTTGAAGTCAAACGATAACAAATTATAAAGTTGCTTATTGGGCACAATTAAGAGGGAATTGTAAATTACATTAGATAAACTATATTTGTGAGATTTGTTTGATTATTAGATTAGAAAATTTTACTTCGGTTCAACAATTAAACACCTGCGTAAAATTTGGGGGTTGGTGTAACGGTCCAAAGGGTCCCGTCATGTCACAAATATAGTGAAGGCTTGTTTATAAATGGGAATACAAAAATATTTAAATAAAATCATCTACTTATAAAAGGCTCAAGGTCTTAGGACTGCTAATGAAAGGTTCAAGGTCTTAGGACTCTAGAAAACTAAAATGATTATCTGATAAATTCATATCCAATCTATAAATAACTTCTATTAAACACTAAAAATGAATAAATAGGATAGCCAATAATAACGTATATAATAAATTATGTTATTACTGAAGCTCTGAGAATCTACCGTATGGTAATCGACACATTTAATGAATAAATAATTAAAATATGAACTATAATAAATAAACTTTACTGGTTGTACACCACAAGCATATTAACGAAACAATAACCTAAAGAAAATCTATAATTAAATCTCTAGAATATGTACCAAAATAACACAGATTAGTCCTTAAGCTAATGCCATCTAAACAGTGAATTAACGCATTTAATAATTAGATTTAATATAGTAACTTATAGTAGCACCGGCAGATATAGAACGATGATCGCGTCAATTGAGTTTTCCGTGTCACAATAACAATTTATATGCGCCTAGTAAATCTTAAGTAAAGTTATAATCGGTTTACTATGACAAAGGAATAAATCAGTTAGCGAATAGGGTAGCAGGAAGAAATGCGCGTCGATGGTCCTTTATAAGCGCTTGCGTCGGCTCAGAAGGGGAATTAGATCTTGGGATTTTGTGTTGAATTTTGGGTTCCTCGGGTATTAATTTTAGAATATTTGTCATTTTATTTTCGTATTTTGTTACGGTTTCTTGGTGCTGGTTCATTTTAGATAAATTTCATTTACGCGAGTCCTTTTATGCGGTTATAGTACATTACAGTGATTTTAATTTCAATTGGGGTTTTGTTAAATTCATTTTAGATAAATTTCATTTACGCGAGTCCTTTTATGCGGTTATAGTACATTACAGTGATTTTAATTTCAATTGGGGTTTTGTTAAATTCATTAATGATGGACCAGTAATGAGAAATCAAATATTAAATTCGCGTTTAATTTAAATTCTTTGTGAATAGGCGCGTTTTAGTGAGCTAGTTTTCCTCTCAAAAGTTTTTCTTGGCTTGGATAATACCTTGTGATTTTATTGAAGTGTGTAGTATTAGAATTTGTTTGGGGGGTAAATATTTCGTATTGACCAAGCACGGAAAAATTATAACGCATGAGTATGCGGTGTGATGCTGGGCCTGACGGTGCTAACTTGGCATTACATGTCCTCCATGGTTAGTGTTAGAGTTAGGCTGCATTGTTCTTGAGACGCAGCAGATCGATTATTCCTCCGCAAAGGATCGATCGTCTCCAATCTGGGTTATATTATCTATCTGGACTGGGAGGGGGACCGTCGAAGTGGACCCATGTGTTTGCACGCCTCTTGGTCTGATAGATAAAATTATCTGGGTTGTCTTATTTATATATTTATATATTCACATTTATACAGGGGCGGATGCTCTCCCATCCATGGACCACGGTCCGGGTAGGAGTATCCTTAGGGGGTGCGTAGAAATTAGGTTTAGCTTTTTAGAGCCTCGCCAGCTCGCTTTCTTATAGGCTAGCTTAGATAGGTCTCATTGCACACTCGAGACCGACACACACGTTTAAAGTTAAATGTGAGATTCAAGCAATCTCTAGCTTGTTGGGGCACTCACTATATTAGGTTGGGTTTAGCAATAAGTCGAGGAACACACATTGGGGTTAATAAAAATAAATATAAATTTCGTCGATTTAAAATAAAATATCAACTAATTGGGTTAAATAAAACCAAATTATTATCAAATAAAATTCTAGTAAAAGCTAACAATTAAATCAAATAATATTAAAATATTTAATTCCTTTCATAAATGAAATAATACCAAACTAAATAAATCATAATTCATTACCTAAAAAGATATATAATTCAATTTAATAAAACACAAGTTTCGTTCAATGAAATTCTAGTAAAAGTAAACCATTATTAAATAAGTATGTAACCAATGAAATATAAAATTTTAGGACCAATCTCAAATACGGATTTATTTTACGTATAGTTATAATAAATTTATTTAAACGGAGTCGTAATGTTCAAAATACTCTATACTTATGTACCTATAATGCGCGTACGTCAGATGTTAAATACAAGCTAATGAGATTGAAGGACTAAGTATGGTCTAATAAATTAAAATATTCTTTAAAATCATTTAACTTTGAAATCCATAAATAAATTAATACTCTATTTAATTGAATATTTACATCAAATAGATTTGGACCTGTGTTATCGAATCTTAAAGTTGGAACTTGGAAAAGATCTTTGTTTTAATAAATTGATATGCTCCATATTTATAGAGAGTGTACTACTTATAATTATATCATTCTATTTACTTAATTATTTTGATAAGGTCTGTATGCACTTGGGCCAAGCGTAGTCGTGCCCGGAGGTTTCTCTATGCCAGATGGATTAGAGAGCTTCTTCGTCGATAGTGTTTTATGATGGATTTTATCAAAAGATTTTATGCCACTTATTTCTAGATCTGAACTCGGAGACAACCTAAAGATCTAGCTTGACCAAATCGATTTGATTTAACATTATTTTGAGTTCTGTAAAATCTCCAATAAGACTAATTTATGTTCGCTACTCTATGCTGGATAGATTAGAGTTGCAAACAAATATTACCGACTAATAAAGTCATGTTATTTCATAAGGAAATAACTAGACCAAAATTCAGTGTGAATATCCTGAAGGTCTTATAATCTAGCTGGGAATGGCTTGATTATTTATATAAAAATTAAGAATTATATTATAGCCTCGATAATTTAATACGTAGATATTATGGGTTTTCTACCAAATCGTCGACTAATAATTAATCTCATGCTAAATATAATCTAGGTAAAATAATACCAAAGGTTGGATAATATAGGTAGGCTCGATTTAATAGTCAAAATAAACTATTAATATTATTAGCTCGAATAAAAGCTCACGGTAAAATAATTCTTATCAAATTCTATTTTAACGGTATTATTGTTTTTGAATTTAGGATCGTCGTTAATATTAGGAAATTGCTAGGACAAATTTAATAGAACTATAGGAATAGGATGGGGAGGAGGAGCCCGAGATGGGATTAGGATCTCTCTTGTAACGAAGTTAGTACTTACCTGAGAGATCCACAATGAAATTGGCGATGGATGAGTATGAATCTTTGCTTGTTAACAAATAGAGTTCCCTTGAATGATTTGATGTATGCCAGTGTTAGGATTTGCCAAAAGACAATGTCCTCTTACTCTCTAGTATATATTTGAAGACTAAATTTGACAGACAGACATACTAAGTACTAACCACAACAACTAGACATACAAACGTACCAAAAACGTTAAATTAATAGACCAATTCCCCTAGTGCGCTGAAGTATCACTATTTAAGCACTATCTGAAGGGAGATAACCAAGTCTGGAGACGAAATCTCATTTTTGGGGGCGGGGATGGGGCTCCCAAATAGGATCACCGCAGAAAATGACAATTGCAGTGATTCTACTGATACGTGCTAAACAAGATATCGTGTAATTAACGTAAACTCAGAAAGTATGGGGTGAATGTGATAAGATAATAACTTAGGTCTTACTTAGGTTCAACGTAATTCTAGACTGTTAGAAAAGACATCGATATAAACTCTACCATAGCTACGTCAAGACTATAAGAATAGTTAATGTTATACTTTTATAATACCTACCTAAACTCTACCAACCAAACTCTAGAACTATGTAAATGTACATGTATAATTACTTCACGGTATTTACTCTACATAAAAATCACGAATATAAAAGGGTTGTAATTTTAATAGGATTATGCGCGTTTCAATAACTATTAAGCATCTACATTAATTACGTTATTATAAAATTAATATAATCTAAAGGATATTATATAGGCAATATAAAACATAATTATAAGTAATTGATAAGTTGGCATATAGATAGATTATTGCGGTTTATTAGGTAGCATTAGGCATTGTCTCACTACCTTAAAAGAACTAGGGATTCTACAAATCACAACGTACGGTCCTACCACACAAATAGACGATCCACTTGGCCATAACCAATATCAATCTTAGGACTTACAACACTTCTCTTACGTTTAACATTTTACTTAGGTAGCCGTGAGCGACTAGGTTCTATTCGTATCTCTCTAGGTTTATTAGGTTCACTCTAGGTTAGGTTCTAATAGATAAAATATGAAAATCAAATATCAGCTCGATTAAATAAAAATAAACGCAAAAATATCTTTAAACGTTAACACCAAATTTTTCATTGGGGGGGTTACAAGACTCTGTGATACACTCTACAATGTAGTATTTATCCACCAGATACACATTAAACGAACATTTAACTGAGCTTCAAAGCCCGCGACCACACATGCAGTTCAACCGTAAAATACAATGTTGGGGAAACGACACTTTGAATTATTTAGGTAAGGGATAAAGACTGAAGACGTTTATGTTGCAACCCACTGCTTAAATTATTGTTTTGATTATGTCAGTAGGTATGCGTTATTTAGCAAGTTGGTTTAACGAGATGCGAGTTGGATAACTACTTGCGTCGCTTTGCTACAGTCAACAGCAACGACTGGTTATGGCTGTATGTATAGATAGATAGATAGATAGATAGACTCCTTATTGTACACACCAAACGTTAAAATAAAAAGTTACAAAGAATACATTGATTCACAAAAGTGGGGAACAATGGGCGACCTTATCGCTAAGAGTAGAAGTAGTATAAGTAGTAAGTAAGTATAGTTACAGTTACTCAAAAAGGATCTTTCTACACATTATAATAAAACTGTAACTGGGCTAAAAATCTAATTGTTTGTATATTATTTTTTTGTTTACCTATTTATTTATACTCACCTGTTGAAGGGGAGAGAGAAGGGAAAGGGAAAAAGATAGAGGAGAAGGATGAATGATTGGGACGGCAATAGAAGGGAGGCAGGCGAATCCCTCTTCTCATGAACAGGGTACCGTAAAACTACCCCGTGCGAAGCCGGGGCAGGTCAACTACTTAGCAATAAAAATGACATAAGACAAACAATACTTGATGTTATTTAAAAACTATTATTAAGTATTGTTATTTGTTTGCTCTCAACTATGTATTTACTTAATTAGCGCATGGGACCACTCCATCTCTTCCCGTGGGTGCCGACTAAAGGAATATCCAGGGAATAGGCAGCAGCATTCTCCTCGGTACATTAAAAACTGCGATCACCAAGCCACTTGCCAAGCGTGGTGATTATGGCGAATCCCTCCAAAACTATGATAAGCGTTCAAAGTGGCGTTTTATGAAGGAGGCCTACATTCAGCAGTGGACGCCTTTCGGCTGATAATGTGATATACAAAGTGGGTAACAAAGGTAGGTTACAAACTAGGTAATATTCGTATTTTACGCAGTATTTTGTGTGACCATAAAAATATATTCAGGTTTCTCAATGGAAATTGGTGAAAAAGATTTTACACAAAAATTACAGTGCAATATTCTTATTTCTTTGTAAAATGCCGTCAAAGCCAAGACTAACAAGCTTCATGGCGAAAACGCTTTACATGCATCGCGTATTCTGCAAAGTTTCAATTTACTTGTAAAATGCCTTACAAACACTATTTCTGAGGCAGACGTGCTTTGAGAGTATTTTTGGATTTCTATGTAGGTAGCGCGTGAAATATGATCGCTATTTATATATACCTAAGTAACTACAACAGGCTAGTGTCCTGCTATTTTTTTATTGCACAAATTAATAATATTACCAAAAAATAAACAGTCGTGAAAACAAAAATTAAATATCTCAAAAAATTACAATATTACAAGCATTTCAAAATACAGGAATAGAAAGAGACAGTTCAAACGTGCAGTGACGTCAGTTCTTGCTCCTTCATAGTATCTCATCACTAAGCCCCCTCCTCCAGAAACTTGAAAAACTTATTACTGTGATTTATTGACTGATTTTACTAATTTTTTTCAATTCATTTTGAACCATAAAGTAATGAAAATAAAATTTACTTGTTAATTTTTTGATAGGTGAACACTAGACTATTCTGCAAACGCATCAAAACCTTTTAAAATCAAGAAGGTGAAATTAATTTAATAAACTATGAATTGTTTAAGGCAAATTGACCACTGTCTCACCTAGGCGATCGTGTAACTCGATTGCAACCGATAGAAACACTAATTTTTATGGATTTGACAGTTTCAATACGCAGATTATGTGCATAGTTACTGTGAAAATTATCAAAGTAGGAATGAAATTTCGCCTGTTGCATTTGCATTGACGCGACCTACGATGACGTACTTGCCTAGATTTCACTCTTGGCTTGAAGACTTAAGTATAGCGGACAGAAACAAAGACAATGACAAGACGTTCCACTCATTAGCTGTCTATCTAGCTCACTCATCGTCATCGTCAGCTGTTATAAAGTTTGAAGGAAAATGTGGGCTCTAGAAATATTAACCTTAATCACACGAAGGCCGAGTTTCTATGAGTCTTGTTGTCCAATGGAAGAATGGAGATGAAACAATTAGTTCATGTGATTCCATCGCATACTATCCAAAATGCAGTCTATAATACACCGATACACCGCAGCGTAGGCCGGCACCAAAACTGCGGGGAGCCAATAGATGCCAGAGGCAAGCAGCCACTTAAAGTGGCACTCTGTGGGGGAAGCCTAGTATGTTCAGCAGTGGACGTCTCGAGGCTGCTGCTGATGATGATGATGATGATGATGAAAATACCTAAAAATATAGAGCTCCTTTTTATTATGTAACCGACCTTTGATCCTTGAGTGGAATTATTGACTTTTGTACTTCATTTTTACCTCGTTTCCTATCCCATTACGACCACTGAAAAAACTTGGAAAAAACACCACATAAAACTTTACACGTAGGTATAATTTATGTTTTCTCTGCAGCTATCCCAGACTATCAATCTTAGCCATAACGTTCAAGTCTAACGACAATATTTTTTCTAACAACACTGACGTATTGTGAAAAATCCTTTTCACGGCACGTGAGCTGTCGCGCGTCCTCGTATTATACGAAACAAAGAGTTATAGCGCCTTCGAAAGAGCTCCTATTGCATCCCACATCCTGATATCCAAAACTAGACTCATTCCGGCAAAACATAGAGTCTATTTTTTAAGTTTAAAACTGTAAGGATATGGTAAATTCTCCAAATAATTTGGTTTGCGACGCCCGTGAGCACCTTTATCTTGCACTTGTCTGCTTCGTTCGAATTATCTGGTGGGGATATTGTTTATTCTTTACGGAGTCATCATAATGTTGGTTTTGAGAGAAATGAATAGTCCATTTTGATATAAAAATGGATTTATGGGCCGTCAAGATAGCTCGTTTAGACTTGAGCGTTCTGAGAAAATAATATTACCTACCTACCTTATAAGTAAACACATTTCATTTCATTATATTTATTATGCGTAATAAACATTCTTACAAGAAATTGTCATTTTGTATCAAAAAGCCATACTGTACCTAAGTATTTTAACAACTTGGTCGTAACTCGTCAGCAATTCTATATAATAGTTTTAGATAAAGGCCTATGTCTACCAGTGGTCTAATAGAGGCTGATGATGATGATGATGATGATAAATATAAACAAATATGTGTGGCCATTTCACACAGCTCCATTTAATTCTAAACTAAGCTTAGCATGTACTATGGGAACCAGATAACTGATATACACTTTCTGTTTTGTTTGTAAATATATAAGTACTTATAATATAATTACCTACAACACCCAGCCACAGAACAAACACGTATGTTCAACACACAAATGTTTGTCCTGGGTGGGAATCAAACCCACAGCCTACAGTTCTGGAAGGCAGAGCTACTACTAACTGCTATCAGGCCAATCAAATGATGATGATGATAGACCAATTTTAAAAAAAACGGAGAAACATATCATAGCTGTAGGTTTCCAGAACAATCAAAAAGCACTCACAAGCGCTTTGCTACTTCCATAAATCGCGGCTGCACATAATCAGTCAATCTAGCCACAAAGTGGCCAACTGTCAGGCTTTCATTTATCACCCCCGTGTTCCGATGGCGCAACATCCATTCTTCCATTGTCGCCATGTTCTGGCACCACCACGGAATATGAACCGAGCATTATGCGTCCCGCGACAGGTAACGAATTTCAACATTATACTTGGCTGGTTCACAATAAAGCCCAGAGTTTTGACTAAGTGTTCCTGTTTCGTGCAAGGATTTTATTCAAGTTTTTGCTTAACTGATAACGGGGAATATGCAAGGTATGCTTGTCGAGTCGTTTGCTTGAGTGGTTGACTTGTAGATTCGCAACTTTAAAAAAATAAAGTATTATTTGCGAGTATTTCAGTATTTCCTTAGGAAGTCTTAATATAGGTACCTCATTATGTTTGTGGAATCTACATTCTAAAATACTCTAGGTACTGAATACTGTCTATGTCAACTACATTGTAGAAAGGTGAGACGGTGACCTAAGAGTATAGATTATTAGTTGCATTAAAAGAGACATTGCCAAAAAAGAGTTAACTTTATACTTGGAAAGTCATGAAGGGTACAAAATAGGCCACGCATTAGTACCTATTTAGCACCCCTGATGCTGCGGGTATCAATGTCCATCGACGGTAAATGCTTACTAACAAGCGGACCGGCAATTTACTTATCCATCATTGTCAAAGAGAATTATACCGACCACGAGGTTTTTGATTTTAGTTTTAGCATTAAAAAATAGAATAATTTTATAAGATAATAAACATTATGGTTAATACAACTTTCTCGACAGATAATAATCATAAAATGAAAGATAATGTGGATGACTGCAATGAAAAAATCGTCAATGCTGTTCCGACCCCACAAGGAAATCAGAGAAAGAACAAAATAGGCAAAGCGTTATATTGTATTTGTACCTAGTGGTCTTGATGCGAGATATTTTAATTACATTTTTGATACTACTTTAAAATTGTGAAAGGCAAAGGAGTTAAAGTTATAGTCAGAGCTACAAAACACAATCTCCCATTCAATTGTTTTCTCCTAAACATATTGGTTCAGTTCATTTTGAGCACCGTTTTTTCGCCAGAAACATATTATAATTATAGACATTTTATCAATCACATAACATTATACAACAGCAATACCAGAAAGCTTACAAAACACAAAGACCTGACATCGGCAGGTCTCGGGGCGCGGGCGGACCGTTCTCGCATTGTCTAAATCCGACAAAATGCACTTCTATGCATATGCTGAGTACACGCTACATCCCCGGGGGGTACTGAGAAACATACTTACAATACAATTGTATTACTAGAGTGTCGTTTGGAAATAAGATTGCAATGCAATCTGACTCGTCTCGAGGGAGAAAGTAGGTAGTGTTATTTATGAAACTGTGGTATCATCAATTTTGTTCGTAGGTAACCTGTAAATGGACCAAAAGTAAAATCATTTCTTAACAAGCCCGTGATAATGATATCATAGGTTAAACGGCTAGCATTTTTGGCTTACATTTTTTAATCACGTTTAAAATTTTCCAAATTTTTAAACTATAAAGCTCCTTAAACATGGTCCCATTCAGCTCAGTTGGTAGTAGCCTTTTGTGGGTTCAAATCCCACCCAAAACATTTATTGTGTGATGAATATAGGTTGTGTTTGTTCTGTGTCTATGGGTTTTATTATTGTATTCTATATACCTATATATTTCATCAACATCATCAGCCTGAAGACGTCCACTGCTGAACACAGGCCTCCTCCAAACAGCGCCACTTTGAGTGGCTGCTTGCCTCCTGCACCCATCGGCTCCCCGCAGTTGTGACCACCACCAGGTCGTCGGTCCACCTAGTGGCGGGTCGGCCTATGCTGCTTCTTCCGGTTCGTGGTCGCCACTCGAGAACCTTTCTTCCCCATCGGAATCTTTCTTCACCTATGTAATTACAAAACAAAAAGTGTCTTCTATCAGTTATCTGGTTTCCATAGTACAAGATGTAGATGGCGCTGTGTGAAATACTACAAATATTTAAGTTTCACGGTAGCTCCTCTTACCCAGCCAAATATCTTGGGATATTATGGAAGCAGGAAGGTCCGGTGTTGCAGCAATGTTTGATCTCTGTGTTCGATGCCACGACAAAAATAATAATATTTTGTAACTTATTGAACCATTAAACCATTAACCATGTTACTCCAAATTCTGTTATTAAGATAGTTTTTAAGGCGTGTTATTATAGATACAATCATGTTCTTTTGTCTTAATTAGGTATGTACCTACTATATAGGTTACTTTTTGACATTTCCCCACTATGAGTCTTGTTGCTTACGTCCAAGGGTCGTGACCTCCAGCTTCCATGGCTTTCTTGATGATGTCACGCCATCTCCTCTTATTCTCAGCGTGTACACTTGTACAGTATATACGATGCCCTACTCTATACTATAGTAACGTGTCCCATGTGGTGCAAATATCGTCGGAAAAGCGCATCGCCACGCGATGACTATTCCATCCACTTTCCAGTTCTTTCCACTTTTCAGTCTGCAAAACTTCTCCGCTTGTGTCAACTATCTACTAGAAAAAATATTTCTAACTAGAATATTCCTTACCTTTATTTACAAAGTATGAAGAATGGCGTAATGGGCAACGTCTTGTAAAATAGCAGGCTAATATAGTGGAGTAGACCTATAGATTTCATATTTTTCTTGCGTTTGTTCTTTAAAAATAACGGTGATACACCCACCAATTTAGAATACGCAGCGATGGTGCATGTCAGTTATTGTAGCTATAGGTACCACCTAAGTTACAGTGTAGCAGGTCACGTGGGATAAAATGCGTAATTATACAGGTTATTCGAAAAAATCTCTAAATTATAACAACCTTTATATGGTTTTTTCCCGAGTACCTATGTACCTACCTAGACATACTAACTAGCCTATGCTAGAAAGATACGCGGCAGGTACTTATGCCTATTTTGCTGCTACACGTGCCTATAATGCGT
Organism: Ennomos quercinarius; assembly: GCA_910589525.2. NCBI lineage: Eukaryota > Metazoa > Arthropoda > Insecta > Lepidoptera > Geometridae > Ennomos > Ennomos quercinarius. Next base: position 18,155,519 of record OU342493.1, read on the forward strand.
CGTGGTGATTGTTTCTAGCCATGTTACTACTACGACGCTATGAGAAGACAGTATACCTACAAAATAATCGTTGAAACCCAGATTCATGATTAAAAATACTTAATGATGAAAACATCACTTAGACCACCCACAAAGTGGAGACAGCACTTAATAAGTATGTAGTTACATGGCAGAAATTAAGTATTCTGCCACGCACCCTGTCAGCTCTGCCATATTACTTATTCACAAACAGGCGCTTGGCGAAATACAGACAAATATTATGATACCGGAGCCTAAGTAAATAGTAAGTAGTTGCTCATACGAGACCTTCACATAAAATAATAAATAGATAGGCATAGACCTAAAAAAGAAGAAAAAGAAATAATACTTAGGCACTCAATTACTGGGGATTAACAATTAATTATTGTCCTGACATTATATGAAATAGTTACTTATGACGACTACTAGGTACATTATGCCTGCTGATAAACTATAAGTAGGTATACAGGTAATTATTTATTTGCATAATTACATACCTTCCTGAGATTCTGACAGCTTAACGGCGGTATTCTCTGGGCAAGTCCCCTTTGAGACGCACTGCAGCTCAGCGTATATTCCTAGGCTTATCTTTTCTGCGTACGTACATAGAAATGAAATAACGATCATCATCAATCATTTTGGCCATTTTAGACGCTTCTATACCTTTTAGTCACACAGTCCGACGACAAAGAGAAAACTAGGAAAAACTGATCATCTGCTTATATGTGGAGAGGAAGAGGGCAGGTGGCAGATCCCTGTGATGGAGAAAACCGACATTTCAAGTTTGAGACTATATGGTCTGGATGGCTACAGACAGGAACTGATGAGACAGATAACACACGAGGATGAGACATGGTGATCACGATCTTAAGTCTTGTAGGATCTATCGGAGAGATTTTTTCTTCATCCTTCTGACGCTCACCTGGTTCTATAAATACATAATTTTACTTATGTTAGTACCTATTTTTTCTAAGAGCAGATTACCTAATGTTTAACTAGGTGGTGGGTTTTCTGCAAAGTTCGTCTAGGTAGGTATCACTGCTTTGCCAGTTATTCTGCTGCCAAACAGTAGTGTGCTAGCACTGTTGTGTTCCGGTTTGAAGGGCATTGTAGCTAGGAAAATTACTGAGCAAATGAGACGTCACGATCTGATCACAGCCTAGTAATCTTATTACTAGATCTCTTGGTAGATAATAATATATAATTATGTTCCTTGCTATGTAATAAGACTGAGACGTCTCAAGTTGACGTGCGCAACTGCGCAGTGCATTCATGTCACGCGAAACTTTATAATTTAGAGTTCAGAGTGGTGCCTACTGCAATCTGTAATGGGCAGCTGCCCGTGACGCTTATCATCCGGCAAACGACCGGTCGGTAAGTAATAGTGTTCTGTGCGAACGACTGAGAGTAGGTTTTTTGATCTGTAGTTAAACAGTAGTAACAAATGGTTATAAAGTTTAACAAATTTTGACCATTGGTTAGAATTTGTTAGTTTTTAACCATTGGTTACCTTAACTACGAATCAAAAAACCCCCTTAAGGGTACCCTTTTTACCGGTAGTCAAGGTAACCAATGGTTAAAAACTAACAAATTTGACCATTGGTTAGAATTTGTTAGTTTTTAACCATTGGTTACCTTTGCTGCGGATCAAAAAACCTACCCTTAGTTTGCCAGATCACTCGGTTACCTACATAAAAACCTAATCTACCTATCTAACCTAAATACATATACGACGACTACCTTTAACCCCCCTTTGTTTTATATCGATGTTTTTCACGTGATACACATATTAATTTAGTGCTACCCGCGTAAATATTCACCGGCGCGAGATTGGGCTGGCGTTGAGCGTGTCGTAAAACCGCCATATAATACACCTGAGTTTCTCATAACGTATACTGCTTGAATTTAAAATTTCCTTTATTATAGACTTGAGTTTTACCTGTGAAAAGTTCTCAATCTTTCGTGCCTAAAACGCTTAATATTCATATTTTGTGGTATTAGCTCTTTCAAATACTTAATTACAATTTATATTTTGTCAATTACTTTCTAAGTCGATTTTAGGGTTCCGTACCCAAAGGGTAAAACGGACTCTATTACTAAGGCATCGCTGTCTGTCTGTCTGTCCGTCTGTCACCAGGCTGTATCTCATGAAGCGTGATAGTTAAGACAGTTGAAATTTTCACGGATGACGTATTTCTGTTGCCGTTGTAACAGCAAATACTAAAAACCAGAATAAAATAAATATTTAATGGGGCTCCTACACAACAAACGTGATTTTTTTCCTCGTTTACCAGATGAGCCATAGATGGCGCTGCTTTAAATAGTACTGGTACTTAACACTAGATGGCAGGGATAGATAATGGTACGGAACCCTTCATGCGTGAATCCGACTCCCACTTGGCCGGTTATTTAAATAACGCTTTATATCACTACGGAGCAAAATTTTAGTACATATAAATCAAACAACTCTTTTATTTGCATAGATATTTATTTAAAACTCGCTTCTATATTCAGTTTTATCATACAAACATACAATAACAATTTTTACAAAAATAAATTACAATAAAAATATTTGGTATTATATAAATGGAATGTTAATTTTTTACATAGCAAGTAGTGCGGTATTTCTCGTTAGTGTCAAAAATATGGTCTATCCCTAGCCAGGTATCCCTACGGGTAGGAAAAGCGAAAAAAACCATGAGTACTAATTATGAGTGTTAATTGATACTTTAATTCCTGGTACTTAGAGCATAAAGTATTTTCAACGTTTTATTTAATTAATTTTTATAGTAGGGATAAGTGAACTCAGAATTTCCACCTATCACAACCGATAGATCCAAGTAATTTTTTTTTCCATTTATTACTACCTGGGCCCTAATTCTGTATGACCACTTTACAATTCCTTACTTCAAACCACGCGAATTCCTTGTATTACATAAGAAATCTGCAAATATCTATTCTCTATGAAATACAAACGAAACCGCGTGAAATGAATTTGGAATTGGCGCGATTTGAACTGTCAAAAATCATAATGTTCCATGTTCCACTGAGACGCGTTCCGAAACATCAATACGTCAAAAGTTACCACCAACATATGTCAATATTTATTCAAAATAAAAATAGCTTCAATGTAAATGGAAGATATTTCTAATTCTGTGACACGATTTGAACAAGACAAGATAACGACGTGGTTTCGTATCGTGTGGAATCTGTGTCCACACAGAATTAGGGCCCAGTGGGAATACCTTCGCAGGGACAGATGTACGAGGCGCATATTAGCAGGGAATTTTCAAATTTTCTAAACAAAACCTTTTTTTATTGGGAATTAATCATGAGCTTTATGGTCTTAAAACTTTGAGGTATCCTAGTATCCATTTTCCGAGTGTCTATTTTTTAACAATTTGCTTAATACACATACTAATAATTAAAAGTTTAATAAATTTTGATGATTTAATACTTTTACACAACATTCGATATCGATAAAAATAAATCAGTCCATATCGATACAAATTTTAAACCACGCATTGTATCACAATATCGATAAAACCGCGCTTTTCTCAGCACTAGTGAAGTGAAGTACCGCCGCAATAGCGTTCAACATGTGTTTCCTTCCGGCGTAGTCGGTAGACAGTAAGTAGGATATGACCACGTTCTTTAGGTATTCCAGATTGGCGCCCTCACGGGATTGGAATCTGCGAAGCCTGAAAATAGAGAAAATTTTACCACTTAGGGTCAATTGCAACATTAAAATCTTACCTATTTTAATGTTGCATACTATTTTCAGCTTTGTCTAAATGGATTAAGGTTGATATTCCAATAGCACTTAAAAAGTGCTCGAGCATTTTGCTGCTGTCTGAATTGGCCCTTACGTATACTTTGCCCAGTAATGGGACACAAACGATTAAAAAATCTTTAAAAATTAATAATCTTCCTCAAAAAATAAACAGATGTATCTCAAAAAATTACAAAATTACAAGCATTTTTAATACAGGAATAGAAAGAGACAGCTCAAACATGCAATGACGTCAGTTCTTGGTCCTTTATAGTACTCCTCACTCCTAAGCCTCATTACTAAGCTGTGGTAGCTTTACATACAATATTTTTGACATGTGTCGTCACAACGTGTTTTCAATTTCATATTAACTGTGGAGAAGCTCCTCACGATCTCTGTTTCGCGAGAAAGAGACAGGCGATGCCCCCTCCAGAAACTTTAAAAGTTCCACCCGCGGGATTATTACCTACCTCGCAACATGTTTGCAACAGGCGTAAATTGCGCGATGATTGCTGTCATACATCATTAGTGGTGTCGAGCATGTATGTTTCGTTACTGCTGTTGCTTTGCTACTGCTGTTGCTTTGCTACTGCTGTTGCTTTGCTGTTGCAAATTATACGTAATTACCCCGCCGATCCTCGATTCATTTACAGATTTTGCTATTTTTTCAATTACTGCATTCATTTTTAACCTACTTTATGAAAATAATATTTACTTGTTATTTTCAATAGCAGGCATTTAGCCTATTAAATATTACCTATCAATTTCTTCCTTCAGCGCTCTCACGACCTCTTTATACCGTTCCTTTTCGATAGTCGCCTCACGTTGGCAATCTCTGAAAGACAATATTTGCTATAACTCGTGTCCATAGATAAAGTGTGCAAACAGAACAAAGCTACAGCAATATCACTTAACATCAGAAGAAATGTGGTCAAACCTTAGAGTATGTACTAAAGCAAAGAGAGAACTTGGATCTATTGTATGCATACCATTACCATGGACTTTTCTGCAAAGATCGTCTAGGTAGGTACCACCGCTTTGCCAGTTATTCTGCCGCCAAGCAGTAGTGTGCAAGCGTTACTGTGTTCCGGTTTGAAGGGTTGTAGCTGGTGAAATTACTGGGCAAATGAAACTTTATTATCTGATCAGTCTAGTAATCTGATTACTAGACTGTGTGATGTCTCAGGATGACGTGCACAATGAAGTGTCACGCGAAACTTTATTATTTTTAAATTCCAAGTGACACTGCAACTGTTATGGGCGGCCGTGTTGCTTAACATCAGGTGAACGACAAGGTCGTCACATCATTCATTCTCATAAAAAATTGTGGATTATCCTACCAATTTAAATTGTTCTATGTCAGGCGGGATGGGTAGGCCAAAGCCTGGTTTTTGCATGCTCCATGGAATTTCGGCGGATTATAATGTGCCTCACAATTTGTAAGCAATATGTATAGAAAAAAACAATCAAAAAAATGGTACGGTGACTTTTCGCAAGCGTAGCTAATCACTATATAATGTGTTAAACCTCATCATCATTATCATCAACAGCCTGAAGACGTCCACTGCTGAACATAGGCCTCCCCCAGAGCGCGCCACCTTGAGCGGCTGCTCGCCTCCTGCATCCATCGGCTCCCCGCGGCTTTCACCAGGTCGTCGGTCCACCGAGTGGGGGGCCTACGCTGCGTCTTCCGGTTCGTGGTCGCCACTCGAGAACCTTTCTTCCCCATCGGTTGTCAGTTCTACGAGCGATGTGGCCTGCCCATTGCCATTTCAACTTGCTAATTCCAAGAGCTATAGCACTTTAGTTCTCCTGCGGATCTCCTTAATGCAAACCTATCAAGTAAGCAAAAATTTAGTAATATCATAATATATATTACCGATGCTGCCCCTCCAAGATATGTTTCTCTTTCCTCAGCTGTGTGATATCCAAGTCTCTCCGGGCCAACTCGTGCGCATAGTGAAGCATATGCGGCGGTGCCGATGTATCCTAAGACAATTTAATAAAACCTATATTAGTTTGAAAACTATTGTGACATCTTCCTATATATATAATATTATAAATGCGAAAGTTTGTGTGTGTGTAAATGTTTGTTACCAATAATCTCCGTAACAACTGAACCAATTTTGATGAAATTTTGAATGCAGAAGCTTGTACGGTGGATTAGCACATAGGATACTTTATATCCGCGGGTGAAACCGCAGACCGCAACTAGTAGAATATAAATAATTATGTCCGGAACCTCGAGAAAAGTAATTGCGTTTTTTTATGTAAATGAATGACATGACGGGCTAGCCGTTCGCCTGATGTTAAGCGTCGAACGTGGAACGCGCGAACGCGTGACCGTTGTCTGTCTGCAAGGTCCCTTAAGGTCCCATTTTTTTATTATTCTCCATCCTCCACTTCAGTATGGGAGTGAAACGCTTAACCATACCAGTATTATATTATCTGTGACCATACTTACTAACCGTAAGACTAAACTAGACTTGTGTTACTCCTGAACGAGTCGTTCCCAAAAATTGCTCAGTTGTGGTGAACGAAAGGAACTCGTTCACCTCCACGGACTGTTCTCGTTCAGTCGTTCCCAGTTCCCAGTTCCAACTCGGTGAACTCGATAGTCAAGCGAGCGGCGGGACTGGGAGTTGCGGGTTGAACGACATTGGTCAAGTCTGATATTCGTCAAATCTACAATTCGTCAAATTCGATATTGGTCAAATTGGTATTTCGTCAAATCGTCTTTTTGTCCAATTATTAAATTTGCCAAATACGCTATTGGTCAAATCCATGTACAGTCAATGACAACATGCGTTTTGATTCTGTCCACAATCCGTCTATTCTCAGTACCTAGTTAAATTAACAATTCAATTGATTGAACTACTAAGAATTCTTAATCTCACCAGTTCAATAAAAAAATTTGATTGAACTACCAATACTCGTCTATTCTCAGTAGTTCAGTTAACAGTTTAATTTAATGAACTGCTGAGCCTTGTTTCTTCTTCTTCTTCGTTTATGGCTTTCTATCGCTTTTTAGCGATAATTCTGCAAATGTCAAGTGAGTAAAAATTTGTATGGTTGTCAAAGTCCTATTTTGTCAGTCAAAATGCCATTCAGTAAAATGGTGGATATTTTACTGAAGGCTCTATAAAGCCGTTGAAGAGAAAACGAAAATGCATGGTGCTGAGCCTTGTTACTATGCCACTTTTACTTATTGACAGATGTGATTTTGACATAATTGTGCTATTTTTGACAAGTGTCATTTTGACAGATGTGTCTTTTTTTAAATAACGAAATTAGCCCGCATTTGACCGCAGTCTCACCTGATGGAAAGTGACGACACGGTCTACGATAGTACATGCATGAAGACGATTTGACGAACTACCAATTTGACCAATATCAAATTTGACGAATTGCCGATTTGCCGAATATCAGACTTGACCAATATCGTTCAACCCGGAGTTGCGTCCGCCCTCAACGTAACTCCCACTCCCAGGAGTGATTTCGTTCACAGTTCGTATAGAGAACTTTGAACAGGAACTTTGAAAATCGTTCCGCAGTTCTCAGTTAAATGAGTTCAGTAAATCCGAACGAGATCGCAGAGACTCGCACATCATATCGATCGTTCGGATTCACTGAACGAAAGGAGCTACTGAACGAGTTAGAAGAACGAGTTCCTTTTACTGAACGAGATTTGATGAACGAGTTCACCAAGGTGAACGATTTTGCCCAAGCCTAGTCTAAACTAAAATAAAAAATATACTTACAGACAATATTCCGTGCGACTCTTTCCATCCCGCTTCCTCCGCGCTCACCCGTCTCGCTCTATCGTTCCGTGCCCGGATATAGTTGTCGGTTTCTTCCAGTAAAGCTGCGTACCTATCTCTTTGTGTCGCGACTTGCTTCTCTAGGCTTAGGATACGGGTCTTGAGATCTGACGTCACTTCCTTTTGGAAGTCTTTCTCGTTTTTCAGTTTCTGAAAAGATTGATATTTGATAAGTTTGTACCTTAACAAAATCATGTGTAAAAAAACCCTTTAAATAAAGTTAAGTTTTAAAATCGTGTAAGTATTTGAATGCATCCAAATAGTCAACATTTCAAATTTTACCCCCGGTTTATCAAACAAACCAAATACTATATAGTTTACGCTCATTGGTTGAAGATAGCCGATGATCAACAAGCAACCAATGAGGCTCCAGTTTTTAATTTTTGTTTGTATTTTAATACTTAAAATTGAAGTTTCTTAATGTTGTTGATATTAAGAAGCTAACCCATGCCCCGGTTTCCCGTACGTTTGTTGGAAGTTAAACTCATGTCAACTTGAAAATAAGGTACGCTCATTGGTTGCCTGTTGATAATTGGCTGTCTTCGACCAATGAGCGTTCAGTATTTTTAAATTGACATGAGTTTAACTTTAACAAGCGTACGAGAAACCGGAGGAAAGACTTTTCCTTGAAGCCAAAAAGAAAAAAATAAGAGCCTGTTTGCTATTTTGTTATCAAATTACACACGCTGTTTTTAAGTTTTCACGGCTATTATTAAATTTATGAATCCCCCTTACTAATGAATGTATAGAGAAATAGCTAGTTATTTGTCTGGCTTGTTAGCTCAGTTAGTAGTATATCTGCCTTCTGAATATTGGTTGTGGGTTCGATTCCCATCCAGAACAAGCATTTGTGTGATGAATATAGACGTTTGTTATGTGTCTGGGTGTTATATTGTATTCTATGTATTTAAAGACATAAAAGTATTTATAACTTATTTTTTTAATTAGACGGAGTAAACTGACCACAGAATTCCCACTAGTAGAAATCTATTTCGCGTGACCGCCTAGTTGTTTCTTGCTCCCACATGAGGTGCTGCCTGAATAAGAACGTCTCCCAAAATTTTGGGTAGAAAATGGGCGATTTCGTTAGCTCTATCTATAGAGTAATTTACCTCGATACCTAGAATTTATGTTTTATCAGTGTTTACTGCTTGTTTATTGTAAAAACTAAAATGTAAGGTCAGGTGGGGTAAGTGAAACGAAGGAGTACCTAAGTGAAACCCTATCGTAATCAATAAATCACGCAGTTTAGCTCTATGCTATGTGGCGAAATGGTTTCAATGCTCTAGCACACGCGTCACACAATCTTTCTGCTAGGTCTGCAGCTATCTTTAAGTTTACAAAACACATGTCGGCTGATGCCATGAAGCAATTTAATAGTGTTTATGTACATTTTTACACGAAAATAATGCATGAAACGGCGCGTAATGTGGGGTTAGTATTTGCAGTCACAGACGACACAGGTAATAAAATCAATCAAATACCTACTATATTAAAAATGTTATTGTAAATGTCCCATGGGCGAAAATCACGTATTTCACATCAACAGCTGGAAAACGTCTAGTGCTGAACACTGAGGTTTGCCATAATCACCTCGCTTAGCAAGTAGCTTGTCATCGCAGAAGATTATAATGTGCCAAGGAGAATGCTACTGCCCATTCTCTGGATAGTCCCTTAGTCTGCTCTTATACGGCACCCAAAGAAAGAGATGGAGATTCTGCGCTAATAAAGTGATACCTGGCAGCTATTATTATATAAGTAGGTACCTAATATAATGACTGCGGGTAACAGATAATAAAAACAAAACTGTCAATATAGTCAACTGCAAAATAGTCAAACGCCAATGTCAACCTACCGTCAGAATATTGAATCGGAAGGTTTCTGTCAAAACCGTGAACCATTTTTGAAGTGATGTGTGTATGTCTGGGTGTGGGGGGGTGGGGGGCGTGTGTGTGTGTTTTGTTTCATTATCGCAAATTGAGTTTTCAAAAATTATTTTCTTGAAAAGTATTTATTGCCGTCATTTGCCATGTCAGATTTAGGCTTTCTATGTGTAAAAAAAATTAGCGTCCTAACAGAATTCACAAAGTGGATAGATGTGCAAGTATGTTTCACTTACCCCACCTGACCTTAAATATAAAATGATATATTTTACTAAGTTAAATCAAGCAAATAGTTAGCTAATATACCTACAAAAGGATTTTTTCCGACTTATAAACATATGCAAATCAACATGGTACCTAGCTGGTTTTATGGGAAATTAAAAATCATAAACTGGCAGTACCTTGACAATGAAATTTTTTGGTTAGGTATGGTTATTTTATCCATTAATTAATCATTTAGCTGTTTTTCTGTTTAGCTGAAGACTTGTTATTACATGAAATGTAACGCTGTATTTATATTTTTCACAATAAACACTTCTAAAAAGGGAAAATAGACAAAATAATGGCTACTTACTTATGAAATGTTATTCCTTCATATTTACGCCTCAGTGCGACTTCTGTTGCTTAAAATGCTGCAACCACCCACTGCACACACATTATTTCTCAAATATTTATTGCGTAGATCACCATTTAAATAGGATTATTTCACAAAAAACAACAATTTCAAAAAATTGTTAACCTGTTTGGCTTAGATCAAACGAAGCCAAATAAAAAAACCCGGTAACGGTGACAAGGACCAAAGATATTACGTTCGTCTTTTTTTTGCTTAGTACCGAATGTATAGCGCTCTCCTTGTTGTCCACGAATGACGTCATGTACTACGGTTCTACTCGTACATATTCAAAGAAACTGACATTACGAGTGTTGCCACTTTTTCATGAAAAATAAATAGTGATGGGTAAAAAAGATACAGTTCACTGATTTATTTCAGTTTAGCGATCTATTCCATTCTTTTATATTCTAAACATTTCCTAAAAATCGTGATTCCTGATTGATTTGTATTTACATCAATTAGCGGCCTGTGAAAAAATGGAATATATTTAAACAAAAATTGCAAAATTAACAAAATAAACAAGTTATCATTTTTATAACTTCATATTGTATTCAATATCGGAAGAGTCATCTTCACAGTCTAGCACCAAACCAATCAGTTGTCGGCGATAGTATTAAAAACTAAGAAAGTGGCATTTTTTGTACTGGCAAATTATAGTTCCTCTCTTTTGAACTGTAGGAGCTGAATTAGATCATCACTGTGATTTAGAAGTTGGCAGCATTATTTTCACAAGTGACATTTCGAGCTGTCAGTTTACTCAGTCTAATTAAAAAATACGAGTGTAAGTATTGTATGAGTTATCTGGTTCCCAATGTTCCCATAGTACAAGCTATGCTTAGTTTGGGTCTAGATGGCACTGTGTGAAATGTCCACACATATTTATTATTTTTATTATTTATTCAATTTTCAGTTTCTTTCAATGGAGTTTGAAATGGGCACAGATAAAACAAGAGATAACACTCAGTAAGCTATTCCACCGTTATTTAGAGTTTGTTAGTAAGAGGCTATATAAATACAAACCTCTTCATAAAGCTTCAGAGCATCTATCTTGTCTTGTCTCTCTTCCTCTAATATTATCTCACATGTCTCCAACTTTTCCAACAGTACAGCTATCTCGCTCTTCAAGCTGTCTATCTCGCTCTTCGCCTCATCGCCGCTGTTGCTTGCCTTTGCATTTTGAACCTTGAACGCTTCGAACTCAGACTTCAGCATTTCGTATTTTTCCTTTATTAATGAAAATATTTGTTTAGAATAAAATAAGTTGAGGCGCATAATTAGGCTAGATGACTACTTTTTTATTGCATTTACATTAATAAAATATTCCTCAAAAAGGCAGTAAAAAGGCAAAAAGGCTTTATCTCTCTCGCGCATTGCGACATTTTTGAAGATATTAAATAACTGAATCTACTTCTAAGTACATCAAAAATCCAAACAAGTTGTCATACATAAAAACAGGATATAAAGAAAAGAACTTGTTTGGAAATGCGATATTTTTGTTGAACATTTATAATATTATTCATGAGAAAACATAGCTTAGCCAGATTTTTCGTAAACAAATTCAGTTATATCTTCAAAAATGTAGCTATGCGCGAGCGAAATACAGGATCCACGAATATACGAGTAACAATACTTTAATTTATTTTTAGTTTACTACCCCAATTTTGACTCGTAAAGACCATAAAACTGATGATGATGATGATTATATTTTTAAAGGCTTTAAAAATATAATCATCATCATCATCAGCCTGAAGACGCCCACTGCTATATGTATAGGCCTCCCCCAAAGAGCGCCACTTTGAGCGGCTGCTTGCGTCCTGCATCCATCGGCTTTCACCAGATCGTCGGTCCGCCGAGTGAGGGGCCTACGCTGTCTTCCGGTTCGTGGCCGCCACTCGAGAACCTTTCTTCCCCATCGGTTGTCAGTTTTACAAGCGATGTGGCCTGCCCATTGCCACTTCAACTTGCAAAGCCATATCGCAAAAAATACGTTACCTTGCATTTCAAATGTACATTCACATAGCCATCTGCATTGAATATGGTAGTGATATCAATAGGGCAGCCAAGCTTGTCGTTTTCAGCGACGAATTCCTTCTTCAGAATGTGTATCTTATCAATCAGGGTTTGGAGATATTCACTGTCGGCGAGCTTCTCGTTGTCTGTCTCACTTTTCTTTGGCGGTTGGGCTAATTCTTCTGTAATAAGATAATTTCAATTACAACTAATAAACGGCTAGCACTCACGAAAATTTAGGCCCGATTTTACTAGAGTAGAATAAATTTTATTCCAAGTATAACTTTTTTTAAATAACTAAATAGGCCCGGCCCGCATCTGACCGCAGTCTCACCTGATGGAAAGTGACGACGCGGTCTACGATGGCACATGCTTGCCTAGAAGATTCACTCGCGACTTGAAGAGCTCCAGATTGTACTTATCGGGAAACAAAGACGCTGGTAAAGTGTTCCATTCCTTCGCTGCTCGGATTATAAATGTCGTGTCAAACCGCTTTGTGCTAATCGAAGGAATATCAACCATAAATGGATGGCTTGTAGCTGTACGTGTTGTCGTCCGATGGAGAAGGTGGAATTAGATTGACAACTTGATTGATAACTTTCCGAGAACAACCGAGTTACACAAGTAAAACCTACCACCAATTATCAAGGAATAAGAAGCTTATTCCTTGGACACAATTAAAATCGTGTCTTTTTAATTGTCATTTCATTTGTCAATCAGCTGTATCAGAGAGTAACCAGTAACTTTATACTTGGAATAAAATTTATTCTACTTTGATGAAATCAGGCCTTAGTTGAATAACTCAACCGGTGTTCGGGCAACACAGATGTCCACGGAGTATGTTTATTAGCAGTAATTTATATGAATACTACTCAAGTTATTTGTTATATTTTAATATAAAATTATTATGCCCGTCTGCACTTTGACAGCTCTGAAGTTCGCACTCTATAAAGTTGGCTTCTCAGGGTGCGTGACACTGCGCCACGCACTGCACACAAGGCTCTTCCAATGGTGCGTGTCGGTCTGTGTGTGTCTTGAGATTCGAAGCCATTTTATCATTCCAAAATGCATAGTGAAAGAGAACGTAGTAACCGATCAAGAAAACTCGACTGTACGCGTGCACGGCTCTCAGCAAAATGGACTGGCTTTGACATGCTCGGCTGTGTTTATGACACGTCGCACCACCTCGCACCGGACCGTCGTGAAGTCGTGCGCAGTATCACGCACCGTGGGAAGCCAGCTTAAGACATACCTAAATGCAGTAGGTAGACATGGAGGGATAAGTGCGAACTTAGCTGTAAAACTTTATTGCAGGCGGGCTTGACTCCCTAAACTTCCTTCTAGAGCACCAGAGATAACCCCCAATAGATACCGCATTACGGGATTTTTGTTCGGATCCTAGCTCACCAAAACTGGAGGAAGGCGCGGGTTGCGGGGACTGGAGCCAATGCGCTATTATTGGCTGTTTCGAGTGACGCCCTAATAATGAACTCTAATAATTGGTCGAAACTAAGGCCGTGCTGCGAACCGGCGATTTATATAGACCCATTTACGCCAAGGCGTGGTGCGCGGTCGTCGTCTTTCATGCGGTATCTATTGGGGGTTATCTGTGGCACCAGATTATCTATTTGAAAACAGAAATAATCTCTAATCTAACCTTCATAAGGTTCACTTCTCTCTGGAACAATTCCTTCAATCAGCTTCCCGTTGAGTTCGTCCTTGAGCTTCTGTATCAGTTTCTGATCGCGTCTCCGTCTCAGATCGTATCGGCCAACAGTCTCCGACAGTTCAGCCAGTTTACACTCGAGTAAAGCGACACGTTCCTCTTGACGTGCGCATGACTTTCTAGCGGATTCCTCTGCACGTTTCGCTTTTATTTGCTCCTGGAAGAAATAATCGTAAAGTAGGTTAAAAATGAATGCAATAATTGAAAAAAATTGTAAAATCGGTTAATAAATCACGGAGTAATAAGCTTTTAAAGTTTCTGGAGGGGCATCGCCTGTCCTTTTCTCGCAAAACAGAGCTTCCTCACAGTTACTATGAAAACGCACGTTTGTGACGTCACATGCCAAAGAGATTGTATGTAAAGCTACCACAGCTTAATGAGATACTATGAAGATGAACAAAATGACGTCACTGCACGTTTGAACTGTCTCTTTCTATTCCTGTATTTTAAAATGCTTGTAACTTTTTCATTTTTTGAGATATTTAATTTTTGTTATCACGACTGTTTATTTTTTGAGGAATGTTATTAGTTTGTGCAATAAAAAAATAGCACGACACAAGCCTATTAGGTAGGTATTAGGTTTATTATTTACCTCTCGAATAGCAACGGAATGCGATTGTTCTAACAACGCCAACTTGTTTTGCAGTCGAACTAGCAGCGCTGGTGTTTCAATGGTACGCGCTTCAGCCCTCTGCAGTCTCCGTTGGGCTGCTTCCAGGCTGCTGCTTAGATCACGCACTCTCTTCTCTAACTCGGCTTGCGATGCTGGAAATAATGGAATCAGGAATGTAACATTATATATCAACAACCGGAATGCCGGAAGACGTCCACTACTGAACATATGCCTACCCCATAAAACGCCACTTTGGACCCTTATCGTAGGGCGTTTACCATTACCACCACGCTTAGCAGGCGGCTTGGTTATCGCAGTAGATTATAATCTGAGAAGAATTCTGCTGCCCATTCCCTGGATACTCCCGTTGCCTCCTATTGCCAATCCTCATGCCTATGGCACCCACGGAAACAGATGGGTCGGGTGGTCCTATTCTACTCCAGCGGGACCACACACTTGAAATTATTTACTAAAAAATAAAGTTTTTTTTTACCTTCTATTTTATTTATTTATTTAATAAATACTGATAATAAAATCAATGAAATCAATGAACAAAATGATTGTACTTGAGATCACTTGTCACGGTAGCTTAAGTAAAGCATGTCCCGGCTGAAGGGACGGATGGATGCGGGTTCAAAACCTGTTTGTGATTCACATTTTTCCCCTTTCAAAATTAATCTGATGATTAAAAGATTTGAAGGACTTTATTATTAAACACCGCATAAAACTCTTGAAAATAATAGACCCACACTTCAATTTGGTTCTAAGTCAACTTACCGGCGGCGCCACCAGTATAACTTTGAAAGCGTATATCTTGGAAACATGATGCTGAAAGAGATTTCGCCTCATACAAACCTTGTTCATATTAGTATCAGCTACCGATTCCTATAGGTTTTATGGGTGCCCGCTATTTTCAAAAAATGACTAGTTATCAAACGGTAGGTATGCCAAATATATTCAAAGTCCCAAACTAATTATTTCTTTCCTACTGGAATTCCTCACAATATTTTCTTTGACAGCAAGCTCAAGCAATGTAGGATTCGAACCCACGATATGATCATACATTATGAATACAATTCACAGTGGACAACATCTTTTTTCAGGTCAATATAGTGCCATTCAAACTCAATGGTCACTGTGAAGTCGGCGCGAAACGCTGCGCAACAGCAAAAATGAGATGTGCGCGGGCAAAGGTAAGCGGTGAGCGCAGCGTGCGGGGCTTGCAGCGCACTTGACAGCCGCCATTGAATTTGAATCATACTCCACCTTGAGTTTCATTAGAAGTCACGACTTTGTCCTCCAGTTTTTCTTTATTCTTTCTTTCACTGTTCAATTTCAGATGCAGCTCTCTGAAATGAAATCACAAACAGGCACTTAGGTATAGGTACTTACATGCGAGAAGATGCGTTTGACAGCTCAATAAGATTGTTTTTTTTTCCTAGAATGCCTTTTTAGGCATTCTACCTATATTACAATGTAACTATCTTGTTGACTAATGAGTAATTTGAATTTAATCAAAAATCTGTCTTATAACACTTGCTTTATTGTCTCTTTTAAGGTGAAGACACTTTGTTCATGTATTCTTTTTAAGTCTCATGATGATCATCAGAGAAATGAGAGTTTGCGTCTGCCGATAAACTGCTCAGCAGTTTGGCAGAATAATGTATATATTTCAATTAAGATGTGTACTGCAAAAAAAAGCCTATATATTATCTGAGTTTGAATTGGTATATTATTCCGAAAGGGGGTAAATCTACTCCCCAAGGTGGCATTGTTTCTTCTACGAATTTTCTAAATTAATAGTTTTTCATTGAAGAAACGCCGTGTAAAGTTTACGTTCGAAGATAGCCCTAGCGCAGCTGGGTGGTTGAACTTCGTCCTTGACCGATTGCATTTAAATAAGTTTGTTGACCTGTGTTTAGAAATGAATTTGTTTATTTATTTTTGTATCCTGTTAATAGCGATTGCACGTGCAATTTTGTTAGTGGATTTATTTTTTAGTATGGAGGCATGGAAACACGCAGTTTCAAGTAAGGCTCTCACAACTCGTGGGCATATTATACCTTTTGGGATAATACCCCAATTCAAAATCACCTTTTAGTATGATTTAGCTAAATGAAACTAATTCTGATCGCTTTTGCTAGCTTATTTCGTTTAATATTAGGTGGTAGTCGATTAAACTTATCTATAGTAAAATAGTTAAATGTTTTAACTAAACTTTCTAAAATGTTATTGTAGATTATTGTATTGAGAAAGAGAAATGAGAGTTTGTGTCTGCCGACAAACTGCTCAGCAGTTTGGCAGTATAATGTATATTTAAATTAAGATGTGTTCTGTAAAATAAATAAATAAATAAAAAAAAGATGCCATAAACGCATTCTCTCAGCGACAACTTCAGTTCACAAGAAACCATAAACCTCAACCTAGAATTTAATGAAGATTATAATTCCTACCTTTACCCTTGTCATAAGTATTTCTGACTGACTGACTCGAAAGTAAATAATAATCATAACTATCACACTCACTTCATCATAGCAGCATGATCAGCTCTCTCTTTCTCTCTTTCCTGTATTTCATAGCCTATTTTTGCTTTCAGGTTGTTCACCTCGGCCAAGTGTTGCTGGACCAGACTTCTAGTTTCTTCTTTCAATGTTGCCAACATATTCTCATACTGAAAACAAATTCGTACATTGATCATCATCGACAGCCTGAAGATGTCCACTGCTGATAGCCCCCCCCCCCCCCCTAGAGAGCGTCACTATGAGAAGCTGCTTGCCTCCTGCATCCATCGGCTCCCTGCGGTTTTCACCAGATCGTCGGCCTTAGTGGACCACGTCTTTGGAGTGCAAGTACAATACTTACAGCAAACTTCTATAGCGTAAAGTACTAATGAGATGAATGAGTGGCGCTCCCAGGCCTATGTTCAGTAGTGGATGTCTTTAGGCTGTTGATGATGACTAATGACATTTAATTAAAACAAGAAAGGACACAAAACACGATCTAAAACTAAACTTTACAAATCTATGGATATTTGGGAGTTCATCAAACAACACTAATACTTTCAGCAAGATAACTCTAAGGTTTACTCAAAAGGACAGTGATAGTGCTATCTCACTCTAAACTAGGCACATTGAGAAGATTCACTCAAAAAAATACTGAGTGTCACTGTTTGCTTCTCTTTCTAGTACTGAGTGTGCCACAATATACTTCTAATGATTCATATTAATTTGAGTTCTGAATCTCACAGTCACATCCAAGCGCCGACCATTTTTAATAGGCCTTCTCCACACCTGCCAACTATTATGGCCCTGGTATATGCAGTGTCCACACTAGAAATTGTTTACTATTGTAAGTTCAACAATCTACTATCTAAACTAAAACTAGTAAACGGCTAGCACTCTCTTAATTTTAGTAGAATAACTCAACCGGTGTTCAGGCAATAAAGATGCCCATCTCTACGGAGTATGCGCGGCTACTATCTATTGTTCTGTGTGTACCAGATATCTGCTATCTAGCTAGCTCACCATGTTAGTAACATTACATTTCTGATTCATCATTATCATCATCAACAGCCTGAAGACATCCACTGCTGAAAATTGGCCTTCCCCGGAAGGCCAATTTTGAGCAGCTGCTCACCTCCTGCACCCATCGGCTCCCCATGGCTTTTACCAGATCGTCGGACCACCAAGTGAGGAGGCTGGCCTATACTGTGTCTTCCGGTTTGTGGTTGCCACTTGAGAGCTCCTTTCTTCCCCATCGATTGTCAGTTCTACAAGAGATGTGGCCCGCCCATTACAATTTCAACTTGCTAATTCTAAGAGCTATATAGGTCACTTTAGTTCTCCTGCGGATCTCCTCATTTGGGATCTTATCCTGGAGGGAAACACCGAGCATAGGTCTCTCCATAGCTTGTTCCACGACTTTGAGCTTGCTAAAGTAACTTTAGTATTAGCAGTAATATTTTGCCAAACCAGGAACTTACAAATCATGTTGATTGATCTTTTCAAGTGATGTATTTTGTAGTCAATGTACAATGATTATGGAAAACAATACAAGGAAAAGAGAATGGGCAAGATTCAAAAATATTATTGGATTATATGTTCTGGGGGTCTAGCAAAGATACCTTTTCATTAACGTTAATGCCAAACGATAACTCAAAATGTATGGGAATGACATTATCTGCGAAAAACTTTTCCGCAGCTATGTATAATGTATGGGAATGACATTATCTGCGAAAAAAAATTCCGCAGCTAATGTCATTCCCATACATTTTGAGTTATTGTGTGGTGTTGGGAAAGGTATCTTTGCTAGACCACCTGGACATGGACTTCGCCTGCCATCCTCCATGCGCCAATTCATAAGTCCGTGAGTGCAAGCAAGAGAGCACACAATCACCATATAATTATTTGACGTAAGTTTGACATTCCTTGAAGTAATCCTTGTATTAAAACAGCAACCAGTGTGGTCTGATAGCATAAAGGAGGCAACAGGCGAAACTCTACAGCGGGCGATTGATCTGGCACAAGACCACACAATTTGGGGGCCTTCTGTGCACATGGTCACAATCCTCATCAGTAAGGGAATGAAAAGAAAGAAAGAAAGAATAGATAGAGCTTCATGATAGATAGAAAAATATTGTAAATTAAAAATTCTTTGAGGTTCTGATTCACTATCGACTGGCCTGATAGCTCAGTTGGTAGTAGCTCTGCCTTCTGAACTATAGGTTGTGGGTTCGATTCCCACCTGGGACAAACATTTGTGTGATGAACATCAATGTTTGTTCTGTGTCTGGGTGTTATATTGTATTCTATGTATGTATTTACAAACAAAAAGTATCTAAGTATTGTATCAGTTATCTGGTTTCCATAGTACAAGCTATGCTTAGTTTGGGGCTAGATGGCGCTGTGTGAAATGTCCACACATATTTATTTTATTTACTATACAGTGCACTTACACTCAGTTAATGAAAATGATTGTGTAATGTTAATGTTATAAAGAATTGTACTCACTTTATCCCTAGTAACTTTCTTGTCTGCTTGGAAAGCTTCTTCCATACGAGCTTTTTCCGCTGTCAATGTGGACAGTGACAAAGTCAAGGCTGCCACAGAATCATCTGGAACTGAATGGTACAAATTATTAATATGTATCTAATAGCTTAGCCTGGAAATATGGGTATATTTTTATTTATTAATGTTTAGACAGGTGACAGAACAATGGTGGCCGAGCAGTGGCATGTGCTCTTCACAAACTTATGCACCAGTTTCAATCCTCGGCCCTGCACCAATGACTTATCTAGTAAGGTGTGCAATTTTTGATGCCATCACTCTGTGCCTCGGAGAGCAGGTTAAGCCCGGTTGTCATAAGAACAACTTTGGCAATTGTTACAGGTAGTCAGAAGTCTGATAAAATCTGACGCCTGGTGTAACCATCCCTGTTACTAGTTCCTTATGGGTTGCAAGGTCAGATGGCAGTCACCCGTGTAATTATGGTAGCTCACCACTACAGGTTAGATTGCGAGCTGAGCCCAATAACAAATAAGGAAAACGCAATGAGGATGATGAATATTTAGACAGGTGATACAAAACTAGTATCTTGAGTACCTCCATCTGCAGGGCTCTCAGTTCTGTTTAAAGCTTTAAGACTTATCTCCAGTGCCTCTTTCTCTTTGACCAGTCCTTTGTATGCTGCTACCACATCTGAAATAACAATAAAACATAAATATCTGCTAGGTTTCACTGTCAAAATATACATGATTATGGCCTTCGTTACATCATACACACACACCCCACTACACTATGGCCCTTGTTCTGGATATGGTGTAACAGATGTGATGCAAGGTACATACCGTACATAGCCTTCACAGAGCTATAAGTTCTGCTTACCTCTTAGCCGTCCTTCGTAACGCTTTATTTGATCCGCTTGCTTCGTTATGGTCGATATGAGTTCTTGTTTTGATAAAGATTCCATGTTTTGATAGTTGATTTTATGGCTTGTCTGGGGGATTAGCTGATTATATTTTCAGAGAGGTTTAACATTGTTTTGCAATAAACCACAATAACTATTGTTATGTTCCTGTTATTGTACACACATACGATGTTTCTCAGCAGAACAGACGATCATTTATTTTTACTTGTATTTGTCTTGTATTGTATTGTAGGAATAAAGAAACTTTTTTTTTTTATTTTTTTTTTTTTTCATATATTTTGGCTCCACACTTAGTGTATTTAGCCAGTGTCAAGTATTGTAGTTTTTCATCGTATTATGAAATATTTCATGTAAAGTCAAGTTTTAGCCACAGTCAGTCAGTGTAGTCATAGTCCAGTCTAAGTCAGGTAGTCATAATGCAGTCTAAGTCATGTCCTAGTAAAGTAGTGGCAACTTTACTAGAGGCTTCTATGGAATTTTGGAAGCAACACGAAAAACCACGTTTCACTACATTATATCACTTGCCAACACTTATACTCGTAATTCAGCACTTAATGCGTAAAATGCCACTAATTTTAAACATTAACACTAGAAAAAGCATAAGTTTTGTGAAATAATACAATGCAACGACGTGAACTTTTTCACGTTCCCGCCAAAAAAAACCTAAAGAAACTTTAGGTATGCATCTAGGAATTAGGAAATGCACTGTAGAGGCTAGGGATGTTCCGATACTAGTAAATACGAGTAAGTGTCGATACTTTTCAGAAATGATCCCTTCAATAACAGCTTTAAAGCTTGAGAGGAAGAAGTGAATAACTGACCAAATAATGTATAATTTCACAGAATCACCATTTCGTTGTCACATAAAATGCATATAGCTCGTTATTCAGTTTTACCTCAACACAAAATTTGGATGTGTATAAAGAAATCTGTGACAGAATAATAAAAAAAAATCTGGGCAGAGCTGCGGCATCCATGATGATCTCAAAAGTTGCATATTAAACCATTACATAACAAATAAAAGCCCACGGTAATTATGCTTCTACAAAAAAAATTATTGCTAATTTTGTCGTAAAAAATCACTAAATCGTTGTTTTCTCGCGATAATGGTTTTGTTAGTTATCTAATTTCCCTTCTACGCCCTCGATATTATGTTTACTTTAGAGAAGCATAGTATGGCATAACTTCAAGTCAAGTAGCTTAAAAAGCTTTTATTTATTTATAAAAACAAAAAATTCTCGCGATACCTACTCGGTATCGAAAAGAAAGTACTCGTATTGGAAAGAAATATGTGTATCGGAAAAAATGTACTTGTATTGAATATTGTCAAATAAAATATCATAAACGCATCTTTAGCGTTCGAATATTTGATTCTTCGCGCCAAAACACTTGGAAATGTAGTTCAGTCAAAGAAACAATAAAACTTTACTCCAATAAGGTAAAATTTGTTAAATTTTTTTCGGTTTTTATAAATAATAAAAAATGTATCGATATACTCATATCGATACTTTTAGGGTATTCACATGAGTAGTATCGAATCATGATTTGAGTACTACTCATATGAGTAGGTATCGATACTTTGGCGGAATCGTAACATCCCTAGTAGAGGCGAACGATGTTGACGCAACGTTGACGTTGACATTCTTTAAAGACAGAGACAAGCTTATACGTTAGAGTAGTATAAAATACCTAGAAGTTTGATTTCGCCTATGTTTCATATATACATATACATACCACCATACATAGTTTATACCTAGTTGTAGATACCTTAATTTATCAATTTTTATTTTAGTTTAATGCTCAGAGTTATAATTTAAAGTACCTACCTGTTAGCGGGACTATCCAGTACCTACCTAATTATTATAAGTACAAAAAAGTTTTAGAAGTGGATGAACATTGAAAATTCTAGTACTAGGTATGGTAAAAGTACCTACCACTGCACAAACGAGTAGGACGTGTAAGTACGTACTTATCTACTTTCATAATAGGCAACACAAGGCATAGGTAATTAGTGTAAATACCAACTAATACCAATGACGAGAGTTTTATTTAAAAAAAAAGAAATGGTGTTTTATGTATGACCCAATAGACGGCGCCAGTTGTGGTTTTACCAAAATCTGTCACTGTCACTGTTTCAAGCATAGACCACAGGTTATAGGAAATGTGTCACGATACTGACTGACAACTCTAAACTGTTTCGTTTGTTTTATTTTCGTTGCGCGATAGCTCGGCGTTATTTTGGATCATAATATTAACGTTTATCTGTCTCTTAGTTCTGCTGTACTTCAATTTACTTAAGAAGAATGCACCACAGACTACTTAGGAGATATTACAGACAATGTACTCGTGGTCCACTCAACTGAATTTGACATTTCTTTGTAGGTAGTCTAAGCATTTTCTTATGCTTAAACTACTGTTGTTTGAAAGGTTTAAACTATGTACTTACAGCGCCATCTAGAAAAGAAGCGGAACTAGCGTTTTTTTTTTAAATAAAAAGCCTCATACACATAAATGGCATAGGTAATATAGGTACCTACATATAATACAAATAGCAAAACTTGCTACGTATGGGGGTGTATAGTAAAGGCGGATCGCGCACGCTTGAGCTTGAGTATTATTGATCGGAAAACTCCATTCATCGCCATCTTTCTATCAACACGCGGTTTATTACGCCTTTCACACATACGAGTACCTACATTTCTAAAACGAAACATAAATATCATAGCAACATTTAAATTGTTTTGCAGTTTCATGTTGCGGCTTGCTCATGCAATATTGATAGGCGCTATATATGAGGTACTTTATGTAGTTCGTTACCCTACTGTCGAGTTCACTGACCCCTAGAAATTGACTGTAGATGAAGGGTAATTTACCCTTCGTTTCTATCCAGTTATACTGGGTGGCGCAAAAGTAAAGACCCTATTTGGTTCAGCTATAACATTTTTTCTAAATTAGAAAACTAGATTTAGGTTTTTTTAAATGTATATTTGTGCCATTAAATTTCGTACCATTAGGATTTAAAGATGATGTCTTTTAAATGGTGACCTCCAGAGTTGATACACATTTGAGCCCTATTTATGACATTTTGCAAGATGATTTTCCTTCAAAATTGGTTATGAGTGACGAAGCGCATTTCCATCTCTCAGGGCATGTCAATAAGCAGAATACTCGGTTCTGGGGCACTGATAATCCGCGCATTATTCAAGAAACACCTCTACACCCACTAAAAGTTACTGTATGGTGTGGCATCTGTGTTGACAGAGTGATCGGACCCTATTTTTTCGAAGACGCTGGAGGCAATGCGATAACTGTCACTGGAGAACGCTACAGAACCATGTTACGTGAGTTTTTGATACCCAGTTTGGACGAATTGGGGCTGGAGCACATCTGGTTTCAACAAGACGGCGCTACGGCACACACAGCGCGCGACACTATGGACTTAGTGAGGGACGCTTTTCCAAGCCGAGTTATCTCTCGTTTTGGCGATTTGCCTTGGCCTGCAAGATCACCCGATCTGACCAGTCCAGACTTCTTTCTTTGGGGTTTTTTGAAATCTCGGGTGTATGTGAACAAGCCACAGACTCTCGCAGCTCTAAAAGAAAACATTCGTCAAGAAATAACGAACATATCGCAGGAAGTGTTACGGCAAGTTATGCAAAATGTCATAAATAGGGCTCAAATGTGTATCAACTCTGGAGGTCACCATTTAAAAGACATCATCTTTAAATCCTAATGGTACGAAATTTAATGGCACAAATATACATTTAAAAAAACCTAAATCTAGTTTTCTAATTTAGAAAAAATGTTATAGCTGAACCAAATAGGGTCTTTACTTTTGCGCCACCCAGTATTTGGGGATGTGTATGGAACTGGAATAAACCGAATGACCAAATATACTTTTAATAAATATGAAATGGTAAAGTTTATAATTATATAACCTACGAATTAGATAGGATAAAAATTTATGGTTTTTACTAAGGTACCTAGCCTATCTATTTAAGTACATAGATTGAGCTAACATCGAATTATTAAAATTACTGCATATTAATGATCGAATCGGAGAAAGAACATCCGATTACGTAATATGACAAAAATCGTACGTCTGTACAATCGAGCACGAAAATGCTTAGCGTCCTGATTTTTGTGAAATTTTCGACTACTTTATTTAGGAATTTATTCCATCAAATAAAACATTACTTAAGTGCCTACTTTTATAAATATTTAAAAAATGGTCTATGTACTTACACAGAGAAAGCACAAGATATTAAAGCCTCTGGACATGGTAATATATTTAAAAAATCGAAGTCACAATCAAGCACCAAAAACGCAGATGTGCCAATTTTTGTTGAGCTTCAATACGTGAACTAGTTTTATTTATTTAGGGATTTGTTTAATCTAAAAAATAAAACATTATTGTTAAATATTATTGCTAAGTTCAATATTTATTTTCTATTAATATTCCCTACGTCCGATTACATTCGTTGACATTATTTCAAAAATTATACGTAAGTAAGCCAAATACTTGTTTTTCATACGGCGATTTGTACTCTTTCTTATAATTCTAGCTACATCCTAGGCCAAAACCTTACGATACCCAAACCTGCCCAATGTAATACAAACGAAATAAATAATAATAAATCAAATTGTTAAACATAAGATAAATAAACACTAAATGTGAAAAAGCATAAATGTTAGTATTTTTAATTAACAAAAACTATTCTAAACAAAATATACCAACACAACGTTAGTTAAACCCAAAAAAAAAACTAATGCAGAACCAAATTTAATATGGGACAGGCCCCCGATCCTGCTTTATTTGGATTGTTTTATGTTGGCCATAAATAAGTAAAATTAGAATTGGCCTATAAGTTAATTAGCTACATTTTCCCATCAATGAAATGGTTGATAACAATCGCATATAAAAAGTAGCTGAATTAGTGAAATCAGATAATTTTAAATATTCCTATTTAAAATTATCTGTACTATACTAAAACTATAATAAAACTGATTTCTGATAAAATACGCAGAATCGAGGGACAGGTGTATGTATTACTGATACCAATTTCTCTTAATCGGTGGAGTTGAAAGCGTATTTGTTTGAAGGACGACACAACATACATAGATCTATTTAATAGTTGTATAATGGATGCCCTAAGACTTGCCAATGTGCGTAAACGTCCTAGCAAATATTAAAATGTTTGCTGCTTTGTATCTGCTCTTAAAAGCTGACAAAAGATCGCAATGTGCTATCTCTAGCGCCCTTCTGAATAGAAAGTAGCTGACAAGATTTTCTTCACTGACAAAACTAAGAAAGCCCCAATATTTAGTTCTTAAGCTAATTATTGCATTGTTTCGGCCAGCCAAAACAGTAACTAAGTTATTGTTTAAATATTAATAATTAGGAAGCTTAATTTATCCCACAGAATCGATGCATATTCAAACTTTTAATTTTAATATTTTTGTCAATAATGTTGTAGTACATTCACGCACATAAGGCATAACAAATTATTTTAACGAAATTATTACCCAGAGGCAATAATTAACCTTTGACTAGTCTCCTTACACACCATTTAGCCACAATAATTGTGTGTTTTATGGACTTAACACCTTATGTTAACCAAACACCACACATAAATAAATAAAATCAAATCCTAAACTACCATTTAAATTAGAGAACACAAGTTATTTTTAAATACTTACGTTATAGGTACTTAAAAATTTAATGTTGCGCAAAAATAACTGACTAGTTCCGCATAGTTAAGTACTTTAAATAAATAATAATAAGTAATTAATGTTTGAACATTTATCCTTAGAATAATTAGACAAAATTATATTTAAAATGCATTGTACAAGCCCTTATTTTTTGAGAATAACTCGCCTCTTTTGCTTCATTTTAACAATGATATGCATTTATCTATTAATAAATTTAACTATTACTGAAAATACTATAATGTGTTTATTTGGAAAATTACAAATCATTTGTTAGGGTAGGTATATTATAATGAGTAAATTTTATCGAACTAACTGAACTTACACTAATGCACAATATTATTATTAAATATAAACATCAAAATGAAATTCTATAACTCCTATAATGATTATGACGATAAATTATGTTTACAATGAATTTTATGTTACTTAAATGTAATAATAAATAGTGACGATTATATGATCAAATTAATTAGAGAGACAATATCATGATGTGAAAGTCAAACATAGAGGATATGTTTTGTGCGAGTATTATCATTTTATTATTATCTGAAACTATTTTAATTTTCAGAATGTTTAAACTTCACTCACACAAAAACATAATTTCAAAAATTTAATATTACTTACAATTCAAATTTGACTTTCACTTACTAGATTACACGATCAAGAACTATAATTTACGTGCCCAAATCTGATAAGAGTAAAGTCACATTTACAAAAATCCATCCAATAAATGTTGATCAATAACTAGGCAATTTTTAGTCAGTTAGATTATACATGTCATGGTCCATTAATTCATAATTTTGATTGAGATGTTTGAATGAAGTTGACAATAAAACAAATTTAACATTTAAAACAGATGGGTAAAAGTTATTAACAATGACGAAAATATGTGCTTATTATAAAGTACTAATGTTTATAAGTCCATCTTACATACTTACGATTTGTGCACAAGATTGAGATTTCAATACAATTATTATTCCATAATTATACATCATAATGGGGCCATTCTTATTAATAATGTGAAAACAGTATGGAAGTAGTTTCGTCGTAATGTTTCTCCACTTACTCCAATATATTTTTAAAATCAGTCATTTTCTGGCATCTTTGGTAGTACAAAGAAAGTGTTTGAATATAACAATGTATTTTTAATTATTGCAACATTTTTTTTTTACAAAAAAAAGTTGGGTACAATTGCACTGGATTTCATAATAAATAATATAGAAATATATTTTTAATTATTTTTTACTTATAGTAAAAAATTTAATATTGCACTGTCAAATGTCACAATAATATAAAAATACATATTGCCTGAATTATTGGTAAAATCTTCTTGGCTATGTAATTGTATTATAACTTTGATACTGATATTTATTAGTGATATAATATTTTCTGGTTAGTAGTATTAGTAGGTTCAAAGAACCAGTCAAAAATAAAAATATTGTAAAATAAAAATTTCACATTTGCTTAAGGCTAAGAAAAATAAATTCTTTATAAGAATTATCTGCACAACTGTACTTCAGTTCTTGAGAAATGCTACTTTCACTGTCCACAAAGATGAATTTCATAATTAAGTAGGTAATAAAAACGAAAATTATTGAATGTCTAAAGACCTCACTTCTGAGTTGCAATGATCTAGAAATTCTTTTAAGTTTTGTGATGATGTCAAATATTTGTACTTATTTTGTGAGGGCACTGATTTCGATAGCATCACGATCATCACATTATGTCAATATTTCACTATTCAGTACTATTTCTTTGAACATTTGATGACAAACCATGAGCGGATATGATCAACATTTTTGCATTAGCTACAATTTATTGACTAGATTTTTGTATATTTATGCTTTACTCTTGTTCGTTTTGAAGCTTACTTGGAGTACTTGACCATTCAGTGAGTACCCATTCAAAGACTGGATGGCCACTACAGCCTCATCATAGTTTGTCATTGTTACAAAGCCATAGCCCTTGCATTTGTTGGTTGCAGGATCTCTTATAATTTTAACACTCTGGACGGCACCAAACGGGCCAAAAAGCTGCCACAGAACACTTTCTTCAGTGTCGGCTCCAATATTGTACACAAAGATGCACCATCCCGAACCACCTATTGCGTTACCCTGGATGAGAGGGTCAGCCAGTGGAGAGAATCTTTGAAGACCTTTATTGATGGCAAGTAGGGCTTTTCCAGCAGGGCCAACGAAGCGACGAGCCGTTGTCGGCGCTAAGTAAGCGGCAAGAGGAGCAAGGGCCTTTTGTTGGTTGCTTGGGTTGTTTGCACACTTTACTGTAATAGGCCCTGTGCCTCCCGGAGGAATAGTGCCATTTAACTCGCGAATGGCATTCTCGGCCTCACATCTCTGGTCGTAGCGAATGAATGCAACCCCTCGTGATGGACCCTGAATGGACTGTTCCTCTGCGCCAACTTGTAGTAAGTGACCCATATTCACATTCTCGTGAAGTATGCGTGAACTAATGATAGATCCGAATGGACTGAAGAGCTTCTCCAAGTCCTGCTGTGTCATGTGTTTTGGAAGCCCTGACACGTAGAGGTTTGCGCCTTTGATCGCATCTGAGCTTGGACGGGCGTACGATACCTTTATTATCTTGTTTTGAAGCCTCAGGCCGTTGAGCGTGTTCACCGCCTTCTCCGCATCTTCTGCCTTGTGGTAGTTCACGAACGCGTAGCCGAGACTCTGCCCGTTGAGGATGTGGTCGGGAAACACTGTCACTTTATCTCTAATTAACTTGCAACTTTCTACTTCGCCGACACTAGAAAACAGCGATCTGATTTCCTCCTGTGTCATAGTCTGCGGTAAGTAGTTAACGATAAGATTTGTTTTGGACTCGTTGTTGCAGGGTTGGATTTTGCTTCCATTTTGCGTGGGATGTTGGTTCGCGTTCACGGAGTCGAGTGAATTCATCATCATTTTGCTTTCTGTTTACACTGAATCCGAGTAAAATGTCACAGAAACTGTGACTATTGGTTAAAATATGTCAAGGATCGAACTAAATCATAGATTTCCGGATAGTTTTAATAACACCACTTCGCGTTGGTTGAAAGTATAGGCAGGGGAAGAAAATCAATAAGATGCTGTCCCCTCTTGTTACTTATTCTGTTTTCGGTGGTGCTGTACTGACTCCGTTGAATCAAAATACAAGCAGAAACACAAATTAATGTTAGTTTATTAGACCTTACGGAGAATACGAAAGCAAAGTGAAAAGGAAATCAACCAAAAATCTATGCGACTCGCGACCTATTCTCGTAAATTCATTTCTTTCACTTCACTTTCTTTTTAAAATGTTGCCAAGTTATGAAACAGATTTGCTGACAAGACAATACACTGACTAGGGAAAAGGAAAAGGGCGGGGCGATAATACGTCATGACTCAGAGTGAGGCAAAGTACTCTGTGTCTAGAGTAGAACTAAGTACCTCCTGTATTACGATTATAATAATTATTATTATATTCTGTGCCAGAGGTGGAGGATTAAATACCCCTATGAAGTCTAACGTGGTGTAAAAATTAATAATATATTAATTATATATATTATTTCTTACTATATTTTTATGAGTTGTTTTATATTAACGAAGTCCCATTTGTTTACCGACTTACACTGGGGCTTATTTCTATTTTCTGTTTCATTACGGTCCATTGGGGTAAAGGAAACATACTTTAACTTCCTATTTTACTCAAACAGCTCTAGCACAGTAATGGGACTAGCATTTATAATAGCGTTTTCCTGAATTCAGTTGTTTATGACACGAATTTGTTACTGTTTTTTTAGTACTTTAGTACTGTAGTAGTACTGTATTTAGCGATGATGTTTTTATGATAAAACTGTAATTGGGCTTTAACTGTACATTGAATATAATTTGAATATTTTGGTCGTATTACACTACTTTGTCGATATAAGTAGAAGTTGAAGCAATTTTTTTTTCGGTCTGTCTTTCTGTCTGTCTCTTTGAACACGCATCACGCTGAAACTACGGAACGGATTTCGCTGAAATTTAATATGTTTATGGCTAATTTTTCATAAAAAAATTTAAGATACTTTATGCTATAAAGATATTTTGGTTCTTAAAACCAACAAACGTTTAATCCGTTGAGTTGGAAGTCGCGGGTTCAAATCCCGCTGGTTGCTAAAATTTTAAGAACTATAATATCTTTATAGATATACCTCAAGTATGAAGTTTACACTTAAAAATCAATTCCGTGATACTTTATGCTTTCAAAAACGGCCAAGTGCGAGTTGCGCGAAGCATTAAGGAAGTAGTTTCGATGCAAGATTTTTGAAATATTATTTAAAAGAATGTAAAGGATGGTAAAAGAATTATTTTAATAAATTGAAAAATCACCAAGTTATGTGTAATTTTCATGGTATAAGTACAAGGTGAGTTTGAATTGGTATGTTATCCCGAAAGGAGGGTACTGGGACCATGATAGCCCACAAGTTGTGAGTCTTACTTGAAACTGCGTGCGGGAACCCCTCCATACCAAAAAATAAATCTACTCACAAAATGCACGTGCGATCGCTACAAGAGTTAACAAGATACTGAAATATTTAAACAAATTCATTTCTAAACACAGGTCGTCAGACTCATTAAGTGCATTCGATCAAGGATGAAGTTCAACTACACCCAGTGGCGCTAGGGCTATCTTCGAAGCGTTTGGGTAAAATTATAACGTAAACTTTACATGGCATTTCTTCAATGAAAAACTATTAATTTAGAAAAGTCGTAGAAGAAACATTGTCTATCTTGGGGATTAGATTTACCCCCTTTCGGGATAATATATCAATTCAAACTCAGATGGTTTAAGATAATATAGCCGGTCTCCACAGTGCAAAGCTGTGTAGATGTAAGTAGTTACGTGACGTTAACGTTATCCATAAGCTGCGATAAAACATATCCGGCAACCATGACGAAGCGTCCATACTCATCCTGTCGAAGGGAAGAGAGAAGGGAAGGGAAATGGATAGGGAAAACGGATGAATGGATGGGATGGCAATAGAAGTGAGGCAGGCCTTCCTTCGCCGGCGCATCCATTCATTTAAAAATCAAAGATAATTACGGATTATTAGTATCTAAGGTTTTAATTGAACAACCTTCATCTCACCTTATGATGACGTCACTCATTGCTAAATGGAAGAAATGCCTGAACCTATGAACAAAAAAGTGAAGAAAAACAAAGCTAAGACGTGAATGTTACATTATTGACATTGACACATGGAGTAAATTTTTCTCTTTTTTTCTTGTTCTTGTATAGAGACAATGGCTGAAGGTTTTTGAAAGCAAAGTACGGCGTCATTAGCCACGAATTTTTTTTTTAATTTCAGTAATGAATTATAAAATAACTGCATTGACTTTGATGAAAAATATTAAATGAGCTTCTAAGATTGGTCTGTATTTTCATAAAATCAAATAAAAATGAAGGTTGAGAAATTTAATTAAAATTTAGTTTAATTTACATCTCCGCATAATTACTTACAATTTACCGATGGGGCGGGGAAAATTCTTGAGCTGGCCACACTAATCAGACATGCCAACGTAACAAAACGATGCCATTGGCCAACACAACCATGTATGAAAGAAGCGTTTACGAATACAGCTAGTGCTACGAATTTATCGATTTATAATTTTTTGTATTCTTCATTTTTTCCTGTTATTTAAAGAGTATTTTATAATGTAGGCACTTAATTAATTTATAGATAATTAATTCAAAGTCAGCTATATTTTCATCTCAATATAGGTACCGAGAAAGGCGTATGTAAGTAGGTATAGACAAGAAATACTTAAATAATAGTAAATAAATACCTATTTACATTAGGCATACCTTTTATGGTACCTACCTCGGTGGTACCTACCACGTATATTTCTAACGTACTTTTTACTTGGTAGTTCCCACAGTTTCTTTGTTTGTGGTCTGAAGCATAAAATTATCAGTAAAATATAATTTATTCTATTCTATGAAATAAGTACCCCTATATCTCAGCACCTAAGACACAGAAAGCAGGCAACTATTAGAATTTTATCAGGCGTTTTCTATTCAATGAACCCCGGACATTTTTATAATAAAAAATAAAAAGTCGGGCTCGGGATCGTGTAGGTAAAGAAAACGTACTCCACAGTAACTAGTACTAGTATCGTATTACGAAGAATTTTTCTTCTACCGTAACCGTAACTGGTAACAAACCTCAGCTATTATACCTCTAGTAGACTGGTAAAGTGGTTCTGTGAGCTGTACCTAGATGTAGTAGACCTCATGATTCTGTATTCGCATAATTATAAACCTACCCTGATAGGAGAAAATCTATTTTTTAAGTTATCATAGCCCAAGGTTCCACCATTTAAAAAAAACTCTAAAATCTTAACATCTTAACCCACACAGAAATTCCATGCTTTTTTTACATACTTAAGTAAGTAATTGAATCGTGGCTCATTTTATTTTCAATATAACTTATCCATTCCCTTTTACTTTGACTTCTTAGCTCTGTTATCTATAATCTATCTATAATTACATAATTACATTACATTACAATATTATAAAGAGGAAAGATTTGATTGTTTGTTTGTTTGCATTGAATAGGCTCCGAAACTACTGAACCGATTTGAAAAAAATTTACACTGCTGAAAAGCTACACTATTTCCGTGTGACATAGGCTATATTATATTTTCAAAAAAATTAGGGATCTTTACTAAAACTCCAATAATGTAACCCAAGGTGTAAAAAAATTACCAAAATATTCTTTACATCGCGTGCGCTGCGAAAACTATTATACCCGTGCGAAGCCGGGGCGAGCCACTAGTATTAATAATAATTTTATAATTATGCTTTCAGTACGTAAGTACCACGTGTACGACCTTCTACATAATGTAGATCAATAGAATTTGATCTTCTGAGACCATGGTATAGTATAGATGTAGGTATAAGTAGGTAGGTAGGTGCTTACTATTTTTGAAACGTAAATATTTTACTTTCCGCATGTGGAAACGTGAATAATTATTTTGTTCTCGAATAACCTCGTTATAAAGCACGTGTGCTAATTTGGGTGTTCCCTATTCAGTGTTAAATATTTTAGATTTAGACGATATTTTGCAGGGGCTGCACCTTATGCTCCATATTTTGGGCATTTGAGTAGAATTATGTAGGTATAACGTTGAGTGCTCAAATCCAAGTATTCTCAATGGAATTCGGAAGTGTCAAACTA
This sequence comes from Ennomos quercinarius, assembly GCA_910589525.2. Lineage (NCBI taxonomy): Eukaryota > Metazoa > Arthropoda > Insecta > Lepidoptera > Geometridae > Ennomos > Ennomos quercinarius. The sequence continues at coordinate 18,188,816 of OU342493.1, forward strand.
ATTTCTGGGAATACAAATAATTAAATAAATATTTGCGGACATTTCACACAACGCCATCTAGCCCAAAACCCCCTGCGCCCCCCTCCCTGTATCCGCGCCTGATTTACACTCACTGCTTTGGAATTGGAACTGGCTGGTTGAGTGTGGTTGCACCGGCTGCTTTGGGACAACACGCCAAACGCGGCCAGCCATTCTTGCAAACAAGTTACAAGAATGCAATACATTCCATAATGGGTAAGTACCTAACTTTAATAATAATAAATAATATGTGTGGGCATTTCACACAGCGCCATCTAGCCCCAAACTAAGCAAAGCTTGTACTATGGGAACCACATGACTGATACAACACTTAAATACTTTTTGCTTGTAAATACATACATAGAATACAATATAACATCCAGACACAGAACAGACACCTATGTTCATCACACAAATGTTTGTCCTGGGTGGGAATCGAACCCACAACCAAAAAAAAAGAAGAAGCAGCAGAAGGCAGAAGAGCTAACAGGCTATAAGTGCTTATATCATTGTAGTATTGCCGCGATGGAACTTCACACAAGTAAATACAACCAGACAGTTTTTCCACTGGTCATGGTATTCTCTACAGAGAGGACTAGAGGAGTCAAGCAAGGAGACGCGCTGAAAATGGAATCGAACCCACAACCTACTTCAGAAGGCAGAGCTGCTACCTACTGAGCGATCAGGCCAGTCAACTCTGAATATGATCAAGAAATTACAATACTTATACAACGGTAGTAAATCGGTGTCAGCGATAAATTCCATATTCACGATTTTTCACATCCTATATTTTCCGATTTCTTAATAATACGCAATCTTATTGTTTTGACTTCAAATCAAAGTCACCATAATCAGCCTGCATTAAGACGTCCACTACACTTTCGCGTGCTTGTGTCTTGGACCACGTATAGTACTCCTACTGTACCGGATCTCGGTGCGTTCGGTACACTCGCACCGACATGCGACATTGCCTAAGCCCTGAGTCCAAGTACATAGATGTTTCCGTTTATGTTGGTCAGTGCCAATGGACGATGACCCATGCCACAGAATAAGCAGAAGCTACTACCGCAGCAGAATTACAGTACCTATATAGTTTATAAAGTAGGCGTAATCCATTGTTATGAAATGTGTTATTTAGTATCGTTTACTTGTTTGTTGCGTGTTTGAAATTACGTTTTTGATTGAACAAAGGGAATTCGTGAAATGTACCTCATTTACTTAACCGCAATACAAAATATATTATTTTATTTTGTTCAATAATGCTTACCTACGTATTCAGTACGTAGGCTATGTACTGAATTTGTTACAGGAAGGTGCTACGTTTTCATTGATAAGTATCTACAGGATAAGTTGAAGGCTGACTTTTAGAAAAATGTCACCCGATATATCACCACCAAAAACCTTAGATCTGTTTGGAAATGAACTTTATAGTAGTTATGATTTTTATAGCAGTATCGCCTGCTTAGCGTTATCTACAGATTAATTTGTAAAGAAAAAATTTGAATTAGGAACGGGATTCAAATTTTTCCTTTACAAATTAATCTGAACTTTATAGTAGTTAGGTACTTACATTTTTATTAATAATTTGTCATAATTTGGTGTTCTTTTCATCGGTTTTCTAAGCATCATTGCTCGTTTGTGGCCATAAAAAAACATTGAAAAAATAATAGTGTTAATTACACTTTTATTTTTCAAAAATAAGTACGTATCCTACCTATTTAATTAGTTTTTCTGAGCCTATACTTATTATAAGTACCTATAGTCCTCATCCTCAACTAATATTGTCACATAACATAATTATATCAGCCGAAATAAGGTTAATGTTCAATTGTTCAATGCTTATTTATGTAGGTATAAAGTATTCCTCTCATAGTTATTATACAAAGGTACCTAGGTACGTACGTATACATTTTTACCAAGAATCCCCTTGTAGATACCTATATTAAACTAGACGATGCATGCAGGTACCTATATCAGCATCCCTATAGGTATAAAAATAAAAAAGCGAAAAGTTGTCTGTTAGCTTTCGGAGCTTTTACGCCAAAACGGCTGAGCCAGTATCACAGAGCATTGAAAAATATGACGCTTCGCACAGACTACCTGTAAAAAACGCTTCATCTAAGTGCGAAGCGACATATTTTTCAATGCTCTGTGGGCGACACGTATTTGCTCTGTGGCCAGTATACACCTTGACTAGTATAGTAGATATTTGTGTATACACCGGTCACTGATATTACCGGGGTCAACATAGAATACATTTTATTTCGGAACACTCAGAGTTCCTTTGGGAACGCGTAAGTTGCGAGTGAATCCGCAGGGTTCCTTTAATTATAAAAAAAACATTCTACAACTAAATAAGTAGGGTTGTTCTGCTATAAAAGTGCAGGAAATACTTGGAAAACCTACGTATATAAGGCATGCTACGTGTTTTTCCATCATTGCGTGAAGGCCTTTTATAAAATACAGCAAGTCAACCACTTTGTACCTATTATTATTAGGCATTTCAAGATAAGTGCATCCTTGTATCAACCACTAACATTACATTCATTATCAGCTTGTATTAGTTGAAGATGGACCTTATGCATACCGCTGATTCCAACCTTCGGCTATAGATGATCTCATCCAGCTTCTGCCAGCTCTGCGTGTGCCGCCGCGCCGCTCCACCTATAGGTAATGTTATTTTAGATATTGGCCAACTGGTCGCGGTTTGCGAATAGGGCCACCACCTCTTACCGTGGCTGCCGTAAAAGCCGGCAAAGGGAATACCCAGGGAATGGGCAGCAGCATTCTCCCCGGTACATTAAAATCTTTTGCGATCAGCAAGCCGCCTGCCGAGCGTGGTGATTATGGCAACGACCCCTATGACAAGCGTCCAAAGTGACGTTTTGTGGGGGTATGTTCAGCAGTGGATGTCTTCCGGCTGATGAAGAAGGAGAAGAAGAGAGAAGAGATATAGGTAGTGTGTGATTCAAACTCAATGACGGCTGTGAAGTGCGCTGCAAGCCCCCCGCACGCTGCGCTCACTGCTTACTTCTATACCCGCGCACATCTAATTTTTGCTACTGCGCAGCGTTACGCGCCGATTTCACAGCCGCCATTTAGTTTGAATCACACTCTACCAATTACTTTAGAGATCTAAAATGGAAATTATTGTATCTCTTATCATATATAATATTATATATACACAAATATTTATTATTATTTATTTTTTCATTATACAAAAAGTGTGCCTACATGAAAAAAATAATTGTAGGTAAGTACATAATATAACAATCGCTAGAAATATCACAGCGCGTCCCGGTGGCGATGGCGTCCCTTTGCTCGGTGATGCTGCAAAGGTCGGTCGGTAGAGATTGTAACAGCATTGATCATCATCCTCACATCAGCTTGAAAATATCTACTGCAGAATATGGGCTTCCCCGAAAGAGCGAAATTTTAATAATTTTTTTAACAATTTATAGAGCGCTTTTTTGAGCGGCTGCTTCCCCTTCCATGCAACTCCTGATACTACTCTGTACAGAGATAGAGTTTCCTCGCTCAGCTGATTTGTATTAGCAATACCTAGTATACCTATGTACCTACTTTCTAAGTTAATCGTTAGGTAGAGCTAATAAGCCAACTGGCACGCGTTTCGTAATATTCGGCAACAGTTAACTTAGTTCAAATAACTTCAAATCACGCAAGTTATTTCGAATACTAAAGTTTACGACGTATATTACGTAGCTGGTATACCTATACTTACGTACCTACTAACTTTACTTTTTACTATAAATCAAAAATCTATTTGCTTAAATTGATTTTAATTAAATTAGACTTTGAGTACCTAACACTTAGTGCAGTATTATAGAATGATGCTCAGTCGTCGATCGGTGCTCAAGTCAAGATGGAAAATCCTGAATATGGAACTTATCGCTGACACCATTTCGTTCACGAATTGATCAATTAGGTAGTGAATGCAATCTCGTCTCACGATCTCGATTCACAAGTAAGCTTCGTAATGAATACGGGCCTTAGGTTTATACTGTGAAAATCTTTCTCCTAAGTTCATCATCTATTCTTCATCATTTAAAAGCCCTCGAAGTCCACTGCTGGATTCATCACCCTCGCAATGCTGAGTCTTCGCAGCTCTTTTAATCCATCACCCGCTGTCAACTACTCGGAACAAGTCCTTGCTCCATCCAAAGACTACTTAATAAGTACCTACCTATGTATCCAAGTGAACCACTCCAACTCCAACGACTACCTATTCAATAACAAAATACTTCATGGCTCACAGTGAGGATCATCACTCACCTCAACGATGGGTCATTTAGAAGAACCAGTGCTGTGGTAGGACACCCACCGTTTTCATGAGTAATATCGGTAGGCTGCTATCACCACCACCGCTGCCATCACTTACTTTCTGAATTCTGTGATCTGTGGCTACCACAGACCTAGACTTTTTCATTAGCCCTATTATGGTAGCTACCCCTATTATGGATATGGTCAAATTAGGAATACGTCCATTATGGTTAAATCATAGGCTGTCGATGATGACATCCATGCTTGAGACAGTTGAATTGTCAAAGTTATACATATTGACGCCCACAGAGCTATACATATGAGGAACCCCACGCGGCGTCGTCGCGCGTTGCACCGATGCATGCGACGTTATTTTACAGCGGGGTGACCATAAAACTTTGATTGCAAATTGCAATGCAACAGAAGATTCATTCTGAATTTGAAAATTCTCATAGTAACTACATAATAAACTGCGTATTGAAACTGTCAAATCCATGCATTTTTGTGTTTCTATTGGTTGCAATTAATTTACGTTATCACCTCTGATGTAGACTTTGAAATAAAACCGCCTATTCCAATTGTAGGTAGGTTTTTTTTACAATTGTACGTTGTTTTTACAGAGCAGTGACATCATCATTACATTTTACAAACAACGGTCTTTGTTTCGTAACTGTATCCAACCACGATTGAAAAGCCTAAACATTTCACCGGGCTCGAGAAACGGAAACAAAGAAGTATTTAGGTAACTATGGTTAGCGATAAAATGTGTTGGACACCAAACTAATTTTATCAATACCGACAGTTCGTAGGTAACATTAATAGTGTAACATTATTTAACAATTAATTAGGTAACATTATCTTCAATAATCGGTGGACCGACGATCTGGTGAAAGCCGCGGGGAGCCGATGGATGCAGGAGGCGAGCAGCCACTCAAGGTGGCGCGCTCTGGGGGAGGCCTATGTTCAGCAGTGGACGTCTTCAGGCTGTTAATGATGATGATGATGATCTTCAATAAGTATGAATTATATTTTAAGTAGTTTTTTTACTAGGTGGTAGGACTTTTCTGCATAGTTCGTTTAGGTGGGTACCACCGCTGTGCCAGTTATTCTGCCGCCAAGCAGTAGTGTGCAAGTACTACTATGTTCCGGTTTCAAAACATTGTAGCTAGTGAAATTACTGGGCAAATGAGATTTTACGAACTGATCTCATAGTCTAGAAAACTTTTTTAGACTGTGTGATGTCTCAGGATAACATGCGTAGTGCGGTGTCATGCGAAACTTTAATTTAGAGTTCCGAGTGACACTGCAATCTGTTATGGGCGATCGTGTCGCACACCAGGTGAACGACTAGCTCGTCACGTCATTCGATTCCATAAAAAAGTAACTTTTGCCGTTGGTGTGCCGATGACCTACATCGAAATTGACAGTACTATAAGCTACAGATTTCTTTCACAATGGTGACACAATGATGCACATTGCGCATAAAAAAAATCCAAATTATTGACGTGACAAGTTACTCATTTGCCTGATGTTTGTATAGCGTTTAGAGCTTAATAAATAAACGAACTGCTTGCTTACACTGCCGTGCCGGCGAGACCCCCTTTATAAACCTACCTAAATACCGCGAACTGTTTCTTAAGTGCTATAAAAGAATGGCACAGGAAACAATGACGAGCATTATAACATAACAACTAGCTGGACGATTTAAGTGCGTTCTAAGTACACAAGCACTCGCCTTCGCAATGTCCCTTTGTTTGTACTCAATTCATATGCGTCAGTGTAGAGGGGACATCATGCTGGCTGAGTCAGTGGGACATGACTTCCTTTATGTTTATGGTCATAGTTCAATGACTATTTCGTATAGCTATGTAGGTAAATAAGTTTCTAAGTTCTCTACATATTGTGTTGTTACGTATACTTAGGTAATTGGTATATGACCGTACTATGGCCACGGCATCTGTGGAAGGCGGATGTCCAAGAATTTTCCCTATGATTGGCACTCTTGCTGCCAACCAACGGTCATTATTTCTAGATTATAATCACCGTCAGCGTGCCTGTAGTTTCTTACCATGTTTATGATGGAATTACGCAAAAACGATGATTATTTGTGTCGCAACCTCGCTGAGAAAATGACAAATTATAATAGGACTCTCGGTATAAAGCCAGGCTGCGCGGATAATATGTAGCTGCTTTAGACGGTAGGACTTTTCTGCAAAGTTCGTCTAGGTAGGTACCACCGCTTTGCCAGTTATTCTGCCGCCAAGCAGTAGTGTGCAAGCACTACTGTGTTCCGGTTTGAAGGGCACTGTAGCTAGTGAAATTACTGGGCAAATGAGACTTTATGACCTGATCACTCAGTCTAGTAATCTGATTACTAGACTGTGTGATGTCTCAGGATGACGTGCGCAGTGCAGTGTCACGCGAAACTTTATTGTTTTAAAGATCCAAGTGATACTGCAACTGTTATGGGCAGCCGTGTTGCTTAACATCAGGTGAACGACTAGCTCGTCACGTCATTTAATCGCATTAAAAAAAAGACTATCGAACGACGCGCCAGAAACTTATTAATGACATGGTGCTGGAAGAAGTTGTATAGCCTTGATCGCCGACGAAAGGCGGCCTGTCTATCAATTTTCTACCACTTGAATTTCGGAGAATGCGCAGAAGAACTGCATAAGATGATTCCGTTATCTCCATTTCGGCACAAGGCGTCGTTTAACCCAGCTAATAGATATGCCAACTGCCGCACCAAGCGTTTCGCTGACTCTTTTATCATGTAAAATGCTAGGGAATAGAGGTCACTCCCGGTTTCGTTGTTTCCTGACAAATATATAAATCGGGTCTATTTAAAACTAGAATAGTATGAATAGGCTCCTCCATATGCTAACGTGCTACCCTTCGACTGCATTGTCGCTTAACATCAGGTGAGTAGCAGTCAAACGTTGACCTATTCGTACTAAAAGAAGGTCTACTTAGTTCAAATGAAATAAAACTGACATTATGACTTAAGTTTTTGTATGGTCAAAAAGTTTGTGCATGCGTGGCGAGCTTGGAGTTCGTTCAAGGTAGCCACAATATTCATCACCACAACCAAAATGCAAGTGCAAAGTCACATCGTCGAGGACTGGGGCTCTTGCGCAATCGAAGGGTCATCAGTAATCTATTAACCTCTACTGATACCTATTACAGATGATAGCTAAGTAGATGTCGTCATGTTTTATCAAAATGGAACAATAAGTGTTCTGTTGGATGATTGACGTTGGGTACGTTTAATGAAAGTCATTTGATAATGATGCTTGATCATTGTAAGCGGCTGGTCTCCACTCAACTCTTTCAAGTAAGTATCAACTAGATTGCTAGTAAATACAAAGAAAGTAATTTAGGAGCTCATATTGTTGGTTAAATCAGTTAGATTAGATTATCCAATTTGACCACGAGGAAGAACATTTACATCTATTAAAACTATGGTGAGGCAGCGGTTTGCCTTTGGCATTACATAATTATAATGGTGCCAGGACATAGAATAGATCACTAATAATCGCAATTGAGCAGACAAATAAGGGCACACAAAGGACTATAGAGCGCCATACGGAAAATCAATTTACGATCGCAAATAATGAACTAAATTAAAATACGAGTTGGAGACTACTTTAACACAACGAATGACGTTCTCTGGATGTTGCGAGTGGCGCACACACAAATCAACAGCCGGATGATGTCCATTGCTGAACATAGGCCTCCCCATAAAACGCCACTTTGGACACTTATCATGAAGATAATCACCACGATTGGCAGGCGGCTTAGTGATCGCAGAGGATTTTAATGTACCGAGGCGAATGCTGCTGCCCATTCCCTGGATATTCCCTTAGCCGGCTCTTACTGCACCCGCGGGAAGAAATGGGGTGATCCCAATAGTCAACGGGTGATCCTATCCACTGCCGGGATCACACGACAGACGGCACGGCGGCGGTTGCGAGTGGCAGCTAGTAGGAATTAAATAGAAAAGCATAACATTCAGCTTACTGTCGTAGGTACAAGTCATAGACTAGACATATGGCCTAAGTACTGTAATATCACGCAGACACGCGGAATTTCTAGTTTATAGACTGATGATGATGAAAGTCTGACGGTTAGCATCATTTGCTTTTAATATTTGGGCTAGAATATGCTATGTAGGCACTTCAGTGGCTTTGTTTATCTCAATTGGCTGCCAATGTCTAGCAGCACATAAACAAAATTAAATGGTCCATAATATGATAAAAACATGAATAATATAATAGATTACACATCCATTCAAGGAAAACCAAATAATAAAATGTAATAATACCATATAATCATATACCATCTGCGCGCGATTCAATTGAGATCAATGGGACAAAATGAAGTAAATTCATGTTAAATGAACTCAATTGATACACAATGGAACCGGCGCATGGTCCAATTAAAACAATTATATAGTTGCCAGCCGATTAGTTTATTTAGATTATGTGGAGGTGGATTTTATTTGGGCTAGATTTAACTCAACTTAAACTAACGTGCGTAATTTTCCTTTGGACTTTCTTCACCGCTGGCCAAGTGTGCTGGATACGTAAATGTTCTTGAATTTTTGGGGATTCCTGAGCATGCCTGCCGGTTTCCACAGGACATCTTTACCTTCTCCATTGTAAGGGTTAGTGAAAAACTAACTAGTTACTTTATCATGATAGAACATCTCTATCCCTTACAAGATAACCATAAAGATGACCGACTAAGCTCCGCTTGTTGACTTTCTGTATTCTATACACACTAGCCTTCCCCGCACTTTGACCTGCTTCCTAAAGTAAACATTACGCTACTCTACTAGAGAAAATAGTTTCTTTTAGAACTTTGGTACCTCATGAGATACGAAGACAGGACAAATAAATGTTAAGCAATTAAAGCGAATTTGGGTAAGCCAGTGGTCAGTTTGACTGAATTTCGTTCAGCCAAATGTGCAACGTCACCACCACATTAAATAATCCTTTTTTAGCACCCGACAATAATCTACTAGAACCGACATAACCGATGTATTATTCGATATTAAGTCACACTGCATTACAAGTCGCCTATCCATTACCCAACTTATTATAGTTATAAGTAAGTAGATACTTAGGTTGGGTTTTTGATCCGTAGTAAAGGTAACCAATAGTTAAAAACTCTAACAAATTATGACCATTGGTTAGTATTTTTAACCATTGGTTACCTTAACTATGGATTAAAAAACCCACCCTTATAGCACCTGCCTCCGTTCGCCGTTTCAACCATTCATCCTATTCCTTTCTCTCTTTCCCATAGTAAAGGATAGGGCTGGTTTTAGACCTAATATTGAAGGGAAAAGTAACGACCTAACTGTAATTTCGGAACCACAAAACCGACGACCTTGAAATATGTACGGGACAATATCTAAAGTACCCCCTTTCTAGCAAAGAAGAACGAATGAAATCGGACCACGCCGTTGTAATGAATTACAACTAAGTACATATTTTTACTTTCATCCCTTCTCCCGCGGGAACCGTGCTGAATTTCGGGATCAAAAGTATCCTATAGCCTATCTCGTAATATGAACTCAAATCATGCCAAGTTATATTTGAATCCATTCAGTAGTTTCGATGTGATGCTCAGCCAAGGTACAGACAGATAGACAGACAAAAATGAAAAATTTATAGTTTTGGCTTCAGCATCGATAACAGGGAGACCACCGAAAAAATGTTTCTTAATACCTTCAATATACAGAATTGAACCTGTTACAGTTTTATTATAAGTGTAGGTTTTATAGTATTAGTTTGGTAGTAGTTTAGGTTTAAAACTAAAAACAAAAAAAAAAACTTTAAAGTTCCGAGTGACACTGCAATCTATTAGGGGCGGCCGTGACGCTTAACGCCAGGCGAACGACTAGCTCGTCACGTCATTCCTTTACATTAAAAAAAAGATTGTTAGTGAAAATCTCATGTCAGATTTACGTATTGATCAATTCGTGACGTACGTACTTATCATAATGTACACAATAATACTGTTTGTATTGTAGCTAAATGAGTAGTTTGCCGTTTTTGTTTATTCTGTGGTAAATGGTTTTCAGCTGTTTCAAACAAGCTGCAGAAATACTTGTTAAAATTTATTTAAATTAGTTTTACGTCGTAATTGTATGTTTAGTATAATGACCTAATTTAAATAAAATATACGTATAGTTAATTTACTTATATATTATCATCCATTTTCATACTTTTTGAAATATAAATGTCAAACGTTTTTTCTCTGCAATATTATTCTATTTCTGTCTCTTCTCGTGGATGTCGTAAGAGCTGGCTAAGGGAATATCTAGGGAGTGAGCAGCAGCATTTTTCTCGGTACATTAAAATCTTCTGCGATCACCAAGCCGCCTGCCAAGTGTGGTTACTATGGCAAACCCTCCTTACGATAAGCGTCCAAAGTGGCATTTTAGGAAGTCTATGTTTAGCAGTGGACGTCTTTTGCCTGTCGATGTGATGTTTTCAAGAGCAAGTGCAAATTCCGTACTTATATTATACATAACTTGAAAGTCAATGGTGCAGGGCTCAGTGAGATTTGAAGGTTCAAATCCCACGTGTTAGAAAGTTACACAGGCTATCGCTTAGCTACTACTTATTGTATTAGTCATGATAGTCATTTTACTATTGTTTATGTTTCTTATAATTTAAGATAACTATGTATACTTGTCAAGTGACGCGCGTAATGAAGTTTGTAAATAACAGATTTACGCATTATTTATAATGTTTTTTTTATCAACGATAGTCTAACATTTGGCCATGGCCTCACCTGATGGTAAGTGACGACGCGGTCGACGATGGAGCATGCTTGCCTAGAAAATACCGGTTCATTCTAGCCTTAAAAACTCCCAAATTATATTTATCAGGAACCAATGATGCTGGTAAGGTGTTCCATTCCTTTTCATCAGCAAAGAAAAAAGAAAGCGAATTGGTTACTCGTTTATGGTTCGGACATCAGTCCGAATCGTAAGCGAGGAATCAATACGCTTTGTACGTATTCAGGTAATTTCTACCATATACGGATGCCGTGTTTCCGTGCGTCTAGTTGTACGATGGTAAAAAAAGGGATGGAGGAATTAAGTTCAGCAATTCCACCGCACACTCTCCGAAGTGCAGCTTGTAAAAAACCGATAGGCTGGCAACCTTACGCCGGTGTTCAAGGCTTTGGAGTTTAGCCATTACTAACTTATCGTCGCCAATGAGCTTTATAGCCCGTTTTTGTAATATAACAATTATCATCATTTGGTTCATTGTAAAACCTACGAAATGGGCCATGGTTATATTTATCTTTTTATTTATTAGCATCTTCTATTTATTAACTAAACTAGCTGTACGCGCCGTGGTTTCTTTGGGCGGGCGGAGGATGCTCGGCGATAGCGTGGTTATGAAATCACCGGGAAAACAAAATCAGCAAGTTTACGCACTTGACAAGTAAGCAAGTATGAAGCAAGTGGCATAAACCGGGGAAAGACAATTTTCTCTACCGCCCGTATTAGGCGGGCAGAATAAAAAATAGTCATAGAATAAAGTAGTCTAACCCCCTTAGGTTCAGCTTGATTACTATTACCTATGATATAGTTTTTATGAAATCTTGCGCACTGCTTGTGCGGTAACATAGATTGTACACACTTAGTAATAGCGCTTGCTTTAAAACAAAACACAGGAAAAACATGAAATACGCGAGCGAAGCGAGCGCGAAAATTATTTTAATTGCTGTATTGTATTTCAAAAAACGCGTATGGCAATTCAAACATGAAATACATGTCAGTCAGTACAAACGTGCTTGCTATAAAATAAAACAGAGTAAAAATATTAAATGCGCGAGCGAAGCGAGCGCGACGATTTGTATATTTTGTGTATTTCAGAAAACGCGTGTGGCAATTCAAACATGAATTACATGTCAGTCAGTACAAATGCGCTTGTAATAGAAAATATAGTAGAAATATTAAAGGCACGAGCGAAGCGAGCGCAAAAATTTTATTTCAAAAAATAAGTATGAGAACTCTTGTTCTACCTTTGGACCGGCCCTACTTTACTTGTGTTAATATATTTTTATGCCAGATTTGAAAGTTCTAGGTGAATGAGAATTACTATTAGGTTTGATGACTCGTGCATGAGTTAATAAATTAACTCTTTATGCTGTGCTAAGTTAAATATTTTACACAAATTGTTTTATCTGTCCTTTTGCTAGGCATCATCAGACGTCCACTGCTGAACAAAGACCTTCCCTTAGAGCGCTCCTTTGACTCTACTTGCTTCTATGTATCTAACGGCTCCGGCATTAGTCTAATAACAAAAATAAAATAATTGAAGGCCTCAAAACACTTTGAATTTAATGCCGAAATAACCCAGCCGCGAAGCTTATTACTAATACCTAAAGGCTGGAGGAAGAAACGGTTTACCCATGATTTACAGTAAACCTCGGTCGTTGCACCCCTGAGCCTCCGCTGAAATTGAAGAACTTTAGATTTTACAGGCTACAAGATAATGACGTTTTTTGCTTGAACTATTGCTCCCTTTTGTTAGCTTACTTCTTCTTATATCTATATACTTAACTGTTGATTTTGACTATTCAAAATTCACCACTGTATAGTACCTACCTACTATTTATATTAAGATTTAAATTTACAAGCATAATCGCCTGAGCATAATCAACAGAATCTCGTTCATGCGAACTCACCGTTCATGATTTGAATTTTCCATTGCACTAAAATGACCTAGATACTAATTAGTTGTATTGATACTCTATCGATAGAATATAAAGTCAGCGACCGACGATCTGGTGAAAGCCGCAGGGTGCCGATGAAAGCAGGAGGCAAGCAGCTGCTCAAAGTGGCGCTCTCTGGGGGAGGCCTATGTTCAGCAGTGGACGTATTCAGTCTGTTCATGAGAATTTGAAGTGTTTAGGTATTTTTGGCTTGCTACCCACACAAACAAATAAACCAGTCAGGGATTTAGGGATACGTTCTAAAGCAACACTTTTGAAATTGAAATCGAGTTCCTTTGTTTTCCACATTTGATTAGCGTCGTCGCACATTGCTAAACAAATTCTTGCGTTCATCTGCACTTGACGTGACTCATTTGATTTCACATTACAGTCATATTTAAACTAGGACTCATCCTATTTACTTGCTCGACTTTTATTCTCGTGTTTTTTACAATAGCTATTTACTTTGCAATGTGTTTATTTATTTACTTTTGGTGTAGTGTCCTATAAAGGGCACTGACCGACTAAGTTCCAGGTCGACTGAGGTCATCACAAATTATACTTGGAGGACATGATTACAATAGTTAGCCCCTTGGGTTAACTGGTTTTGAAAACTCTTTAGCTCTTAAGGTACCATAAAAATGCTTTGAAGCAATCTTAAATTTTACATATTATGAATTTCTGAAGGTCCTTTTGATAGATTGTCCTTCTTCTACATGACATGAAATGATATAGTTTCTCTGATTTGCTGTTTGAATTTTTGAAATAAGGATACTTACTTCTATCAACGTTCAATACTTTTCTACCAACTTCAAAGAAGGACAAGGTCAACCTAATGAAAAAGATGGATCCTATATGTACTGACACCACACAGCTGATTGGACTACTTACAGTGAAACTATGAGCCATGGAATTACCCTTCAGTGGTTTCATCTTTGGAATCTCTCTACTTTGTAAGAATGGTAGGTAATGGTGGTGGTTAGGTATAATGATTCCAAATTTTCAACGATTCACCCAAGTAGGTAGGTTAAATGACATTGGAGGGCGGATGCGGGAAGTATGTGCTCAGTTTCCTTATCTGCTACTCAAATGTTATTATTTGCAATCCATATTATGACCCTAGCTAGACTATAATAAATTTAAGTTATTGTTTTTTTTCGGAAGACGCAGCGTAAGCCGGCCCCCCACTAGGTGGACCGACGTCCTGGTCAGAACCGCCGGGAGCCGATGGATGCAGGAGGCAAGCAGTTGCTCAAAGTGGCGCTTTTTGGGGGAGGCCTATGTTCTGCAGTGGACGTCTTCAGGCATGATGATGATGATTGTATTTCTGGCTCGTCACAGTACGTCTTGGCATCGCTGCTGTAAGTAGGCGAGCGTTTATGATTATACTTATAAATAAACAAATAAATATATACTACTGTTTGAGAGATGGTGGCCGAGCGGTAGCATGTGCGCTTCGCAATCTTACGGCACCGGGTTCGATCCTCGGCCCTGCACCAATGACATCTAGTAACTTGTGTGCAGTCACAGATAATATAATACTATACTAGGTGCAGTTGAATCGTTACCGGTAGTCAGAAGCCAGATAGAATCTGCCACCTGATATAACCATCCCTGTTACTGGTCCCTTATGGGTTGCGAGGTCAGATGGCAGTCGCGCGTATAATTCTAGTAGCTCACCGCTACAGGTTTGATTGGGAGCCGACCCCAATAACAAATGGGAAAAGGCAAAGAGGATGATATATAAATACAGTTCATAACAAGTTTCACATTGACAATGTAATTAATATTTTAGGTGTTCTTCTTCTTCTTGTGTAGGCAAATGGTCAGCCTTGGTGTAGGAATGTATCATCATCGTCATCATCATCAACAGCCGACGTCCTCTGCTGAACATAGACCTCCCCCACAGAGCGCCACTTTGAGCGGCTCGCCTCCTGCATCCATCGGCTCCCCGTGGTTTTCACCATCGTCAGTCCACCAAGTGGGGGGCTGGCGTACGACCGGAGACGGAGACGACCACGAACCGGAAGACGGAGGTCTTCCGGTTCGTGGTCGCCACTCGAGAACCTTTCTTCCCCATCGGTTGTCATTTCTACAAGCGATGCGGCCTGCTCATTGCCATTTCGTTTATTCAGGCCGTTCAGTATTTCCCGAAATGGAATTTTTTTTCGGGTAATTAAAAAAAAACAGAATTACCCAAATTGGTTTAGCCGTTTTCAAGTGATGCGCTTATAAACAAAGAGCTTTTAATTTTTCTTTATTTAAGCTATAGATTTTTTCGTGCGTGCTTTCTAGCATCAGACTTGTAAGGTGTAAAACGACCTGTCATCTAGGACTTTTCTCCTTTAAAGGATGGTTAATGCACCGACAGTGCCTATGGTGATTCAGATGTCCATAAGTATAGCTTTACGGTGATCACTTTGCAGTCTAAGTGATCACCATCACATGTGATCTACTATTGTGGATATATAGAATAATATAAGTGTAGATACATGTATGCGCGTTTGCGATGTTTGCCTTCTTTTCTTATTATTTTTTTTATTTATATTGACTGGTTTATTTATATTGTTTTAACTCAATTTAAATACTGAGTTCTCAATTTATACACAGTTTTTAAACTACAAGGGTTTAAAACTCCCTGAATAGTTCCCTATCTGACTCCCCGCAGCACAGTGAAATCTTTTCGCGAATATTGTCAAAATCGGTCTCAAAGTATTGTAAGTTTGTAAGCTTAGACCTCCATACACGTTCAATTTTATTGATCAACCTTTGTGATCGTGTAGGGTTGGTATTGGTCAATGTTTTTTGGTTTACAGTATGGAGAAAACATTGATGGAAGTGGTCTTGTCAACTTTATTGATCAATACAATTGAACGTGTATGGCCAATTCCGCTCGAAACATTATATCATGTACATCAGGCACGCAAGTGTAACAAATTAACGTAACTCAGTTTGATTACGGAGTTTTCCAAAATATAGAGAAGGTATAGTCCATATAGAGCTTTTCTAGAGCAAGAGTAATAAAAAGTAGGTAGGTAACTGATTAGAGATTGAACCATAAAACAGCGTTGGTAGAGAGTGGGTGACGAAACGAATGCAAAGACTGCCTCAAACTATTCAAGCATGCCGACGTCAACGACCAAAGTATTGATTTAGACACTCTACTGAATGGCTGCCCTATTGACCATTTCTGCTCTAGCGTGTGAAGTATTCAATGAATCAAATATAGAGACGAACATTTTTAAGTCTCTAGGCGTAGAGAATGCACCGAAAACTTCATCCCAAAATAGGGCAGCTATTTCCCATATACAGGGATACATCCGCAGTGCCCGTCTGGTAGAGTGAGACTACATTGCGACAGACAAGGACGGGTACAATGACCGAGATCGATGTTAGAAGAGCGCAGGTATAAATATCCCCGTTTCAGTCACCACCGGTGCGATCGCACCGAGAACGCACTAAAGACCCCTCTCTTCGCACGCAACGAACTCAAATCGCACTCGCGCTGATGTAATAGAATTGTTTCTGACAAAAATAACTCCTTCACGGCTATTGTAGCTATAAATCAAACTAACGACAATCGTTTATAATCAATTTTTAAACACTTCTGTCATGTACGATTGACAATCGATTGGTAACGAGTCGGATTTCCAAACATTAAACAGCTGTACGTTCGCCTTTGTCACGCACAGGTACACGAGGCTGCCGATGCCGAGTACGTTTGCGTTCAGCCAACTAGTCTGAGCTGAGTTCGTTGTCGTGATGAACCAGTGCTCGGTAGTTTCGGTACTCGACTCGTACTCAGCAGTCAGCCGGCGCCAGTAGAATACAAGCCAGCGTCGAGGCTCGACGCAGCGCGAGCCGTCACACAATCAAATATTAATATAAACAGATCCTTTGTGCGTGGCGTGCTGGTGCAGTGAGTTTTAGTGACCCTGGATTTGCACTGTCAAGAAAATAAGGTTAGTGTCTGTTGTTATTTTGTTCTAACTGAAATCATCTGTCAAAGACATTTCGTGGATTCGCTTTTGTTTTTTTCGTGACTAAGGTCGCGAGTATCATCGAGTTGATCATCACATAAATTGTAGCTCGATCACTTTTCCAAATTGTTCTCTACATTTTATAAAAATCGACGTAGAGTTCTTGCTCTGCATTTAAATAATCGGTCATTTAGTACGAAATTACGAAACCACCGATATATTTTTCGTTTTGCCTTTTCGTGACTAGCGTGACTGCGATTCGTAAAGCTGAATTGGAATTAATAAATCATTACTTTCGTTACGTGAGGTAGGTATAAGTATAATAATAATTGGTTTGGTTTGGTGTTTTCACCCAACCAATTAAATTTTCCTAATTAGCACTTAGCAGTGAAAGCCTATCCAGTTACTGTACCTACGTGTGTTTTAGTCTAATTCCCACACAGATCCTACAACAAACTAACATATATTTTACTAGGTACCTTTTACTTAGTCTAGATCCATACTCTACAATAATGTAGAGTTAGTTATTGTCTTCAAACGTAAGTAGATACTTTTTATCTAAAATAATTTCTATATTTAAGTACCTACTTAATTTATTTCTTGCAACTAAGTTCCTTGGGTTTGCTTGTGTTAATTCCTGTGGTAGCCTAACCTGTGAATTAGTATACAATACAATACAATACAATAATACTTTATTGAACACCAATAAATAAAAATGCACATAAAAATTTACATAACAATGGCAGAACAACGGGCGGCCTTATCGCATTAAGCGATTTCTTCCAGGCTACCTTAGGATGGACAGGAATTGAAGATACAAAAATTACGGTAATTAGTATGTGTCTGTGAAGATACTTCTTAAGCTCCGTAACTACAAACGGAATTGAATGAAACTCGTGAACTACTCCTAGTTTAGATCGAAGATTATGATGCAATTACAGTCACCACGTGTTCTGTCCACCTCTATGATTAATGATGACGTGTCTTCCACACTGATTCTTCTTCAGATCTTCGTTTTTTAGGTACCTATACACGACTCTGATTTCCTATTTATTTCGTCCATGACTGTTTCGCGACTGCGGCACCATACCTATGCATCGTATAAGCTGTAGGTATTTATTTATTTCCTTCGTATGTTATTGTGATAGGTATTCATGCCAAAATATCTAACACCACAGTAGGACTTTTCTGCAAAGTTCGTCTGGGTAGGTACTGTTCAAGTCATTCACAACACTAGTTTATTCGATTAAATGTTACCCCATCACTAACCCGTTCGTTCTCCTCGTTCGGTCAACCCATTGTGTTCGCTCTGTGCTTTCTGTCTATTCCATTTCATCTGCAGTCGTGTACGCATCAAAATTTTAATTTCATGTAATTATACAATACAATAAAACTACCTGTGTTGCAAAAATAGGATTTTTATTACTATCCTAAACAGGTACATACCACCGCTTTGCCAGTTATTCTGCCGCCAAGCAGTAGTGTGCAAGCACTACTGTGTTCCGGTTTGAAGGGCATTGTAGCTAGTGAAATTACTGGGCAAATCAGACTGCATGATCTGATCACACAGTCTAGTAATCTTATTACTATACTGTGTGAAGTCTCAGGATGACGTACGCAGTGCAGTGTCACGCAAAACTATACTAGAGTTCTGAGGGATACTGCTATCTATTATGGGCAGCCGTGACGCTTAACATCAGGCGAACGACTAGCTCGTCACATCATCCATTTACATTTAAAAAACATCTTACAGTTTACCTATAAGATTCTTATATCCATCACAGATTGTTTACTTCCTGTACCAATTAGTTTTACCATAACTTGTTTTTGTTCTAACCGCGAAGCATAAAAAAAAGTAAAATAGCATAGGTACTGGTTTATGGCTCTTCAAGATTAAAGTTATGTGTGTTCGTTTACTTGATGGCAATTATATTTTTTGGCAACGTCAAGAGTTTGTGAGCCACTCTCTCAACATTATTCTTACTTGTATTAGAGCACAGCTTCTCTTATGGATACCTATATCTCACCGATTCCGATCTGCATCTCTTCTCATCCAAATGCTACTGCTGCTAGGCAATAGATAGGTACCTATTTGTATTACTAACTGCGTCTGACGCAGCGTAGGCTGGCCCCCCACTAGGTAGACCAATGAGCTGGTCAAAACCTGAGCTGTTGGATGCAAGAGGCAAACAGCCGCTCAAAGTGCCCCTCTATGGGGGAAGCCTATGTTAATAGATAGTCATTATTTAGCAGTCTACTGAAAGATACTATTATGATGAACTTAATTATCATAAAAACACTGATGTTATCGTGTATCTGATATTAATTACTCAAAGATTATTTATCTTTCAGCTGAATGTGTTAAATCATTTAACTTTTGAAGGTTTTAGTTTTGTCTAAGTGTCGCGCCACCAGTCATCATCATTATCGTTTTTAAAACTTTTAACTGTTGAGCTGTTAATTACATTTTCAGCTTCATTTTAGAGGACAAACAAGCTATTAAACTTATACTTAAACTTAAAACTTAGATATCATAAAAGAGCTACTTATCAAAAGAAAAAATAAGAACACCTACGTGCCCAAAAAGTTGTATTAAACATTAATAAATTGTGTAGCGGACAAAAATCTATTTTGAATTTTCTGTCTCTATAATTATTGAGTTAGAAATGGGCATAGTTTTTACGAAACGTTATGATGAATTTAATAGAAAGATGAAACTGCTAATTGGTTCTGCTATATAGCAGCTGTCTGCAATATTGTATGTGAAATAGATTTTTTATTTTGCGCAAAAATAATTGTTTCTGTGGTTTTTTCTTTTTATTAAATTCATCATATTATTTCCTTAAACTTGATTCAAAGAAACTATTATACTAGCAATCAAAAATTACATAATGCAAAACAAGAAACAAGCGAAACAAAAGCGAAACGAATTTAAAGGACAAAGCAATAAGAAGCAATATATAGCAACAATGTAGTTATCAAAGTCCACTGTTTGTCGCACGTAATAGTAAACAAATAATTATTAAACAACTAGGTTAATTACGTATTTGCGAAGATAATATTAGACTTAGAATCATTATTATTACGTGATCTATAACAAAAAATTAGCATATTATAAACATGTTTTTTTTTAGTCTCTTGTTTCATGACTGAAATAATATATGTAGTTACTTAGTACAAACAACAAACAATCATTTATTCATAATATTTATATAGGCAATCTCTAAAGTACTTGAAAAATAACTCTCGTATTATCTCCGAAAAATAACTTGTTTTTCTGAAATAGTGCAGATAATATATCCCAGATAGCAATTTAAACTTGAATCAGACATGCAGCAACTTTGATGTATCAAAAGTGAAAGTTTGTTTCAAACTTGTCATGGCAAGTCTATACACTTGAGGCAAGTTTGAATCAAACTTTCTAGTTTCCCAGCATCAAACTTGCATGATGTTTGTTTCTTCAAAGTTAAAACAAAGTTGCAATAGCAAACTTGTATAATGTTTGCTTTTACAAGTTTCTAAATTAGTTTTGATGTTTTCTCTAAATTAAAATAAAATAATGTCCTTCGACCTTTTAAAATATATCGTCCGTCCGTAACTCCGTACCGTACGAACTTGACCGGGTACAACTAAGATAAGGACTTGTGACATGTGATATAAATTATTTATGGTTACTGATTCACAAAGATATTCAAGCACCTCATAAAGCTAGCGTAACACAACGTTTGCGCGATTCAGGATTTTGGAGCTACGAGAGTAACGCCATCTAGTTTCATTCGTAGTAACTAGATATACAAATTAATTTTATGTACTACAGATGAATTTTGACAAACATTTAACGATGGAATAACAAAAACTAAGCAAGCTTGGTTGCTAGCCTGATGGTAAGCGCTACTCTGCACGACAAAACTGCCCCTACACTTCCTTTTTTAAAATTTGTTTATAATATGTACATTTAA
The DNA here is from genome assembly GCA_910589525.2 of Ennomos quercinarius. Taxonomy (NCBI): domain Eukaryota; kingdom Metazoa; phylum Arthropoda; class Insecta; order Lepidoptera; family Geometridae; genus Ennomos; species Ennomos quercinarius. The sequence continues at coordinate 18,209,802 of OU342493.1, forward strand.
ACAATTACTTAATTTAAATTAAAGGTTCTAAACGTAGCCCAGTTGGCGTTGTGAGTGATAAATACAATGCCATAGAGCGTACATGTTTAGAACACAACTATTTTTTTGCCATGAAAACTATTAGGTAGACACCATTAAAAACAAGTTTGTGGCAAGTTAAAAACAAAATTGAGACATTATCTTTGCAACATAAAACAAAATTCAAGATTGCAGCAACTTTGATATAAACTTAAGCCATCATCCTTATACCAGCAATATTGCAGCAATATTGTCACAAACTTGCCTTATCATATTTGACATAGCAAGTTAAAATCAAAGAATAGCAAGTTTGCAGCAAGTGAGCTTGCTATCTGGGATAATTATGCAATTTTATGCTTTTATCTCGAATTTTGCTGATATAAATGCATACGTGTCATCCACAGGGTCACCGAATGAATCCGAATCAATGCACGTATTATGTAAATGGAGATGAACAATCAGCATCACATGATAGCGGACCAATGAGTTTGTTGTTCACTTGCATTGATTCAATGACCAGATAAGATGAATGAATGCTCTTTGTCATGACGTTTCTATGTTTGTTTTTCATCATCATCAGCCATGGATGTTCACTGGTGAACATAGGCCTACCACATAGAGTGCCACTTTGAACGGCTGCTTGCCTCTTGCATCCATCGTCCCCCGCGGTTCTGACCAGGTCGTTGGTCTACCTAGTAGGGGGCCGGCCTACCCTGCGACTTCTGGTTCGCGGTCGCCACTCGAGAACCTTTCTTCCCCATCGGTTGTCAGTGCTACGAGCGATTAATATTTTTACAAAAAGAAGAAGCCAGCAATATAATTCGTATTACCTACATTTAATTTCAAGCCGATTGTTGTCTTCGTTTAGTTTGGGCCTTTGTGCATTTGATTCATTCTTTCACCTATTGCACCATTGTAAGTTGTAACCTATAGATACTTAGAACTTTCTACTCTACTGTACCTACCTAATATTTCATCATGAACATAGTTGTAGGTTGTATCATTGCATAACACGTATCTATAGTACTTACGGTTTTTCTTTCATTTTTTTTCAATGTTCGTCAAAGGTTTTAAATGATTATTAACCTTTATATAATAAAAAAAATTAGCTACAGATTCATTGCCTACTAATTTCACTAACTTCGGTCGTATATAGTACTTACTTTCTGTGCTACGGTGCCTTTCAAATTGGAATACAGAGTGTTTGCACATGACTAATGCTTGGCGGAAGAATAACTGACACAGCGGTAGTGCATACATACCTAAACGTACGCTGCAGAAAAGTCCTGCCTACTTCCGCTGAAGGAACTTCAGAAGCAAAAAAGGCTTAGAAATTCCTTCAAAGGAACTGCCAAAGAGACCACTGAAAATAAACGTACATGAGACTACAAAGACGTGGATTCTGTTGAAACGAAAATCTGTAGAAACTAAGTCTTTAGACATGAGGATCTGTAGAAACGGGAGTCAGTATACATGGGAATCTATAGACATGGGAGTCTGTAGAGATGGGAATCTGTAAAGATGCGAATCTGTAGAGTTGGAAGCAAGTCGTCTTCATTATAGTCATCTAAGTACCGATACATATTTATCCACTTTCATTAAAATACCTTGCAGACTATAACCATTGTTTTAATAAAAAGGTATCCCGATTCCCGTCTCTCTACCTGCGAGTCTGCATGATATTAGATATTAGGAATTTCATGGTTGCCTTTTTGCTACAAAATATTTTTAGAGTCTGCCTCGATCTTTTTGCCTATAGCTTCGTCGATTCCGCATTACATTTTGGATATTTATAAAACTGAAATATTACCTTTCTTTTATTGAATTCCCGAGTATTATGATAATGAAAAAAAGAAATATACCCAAACCCATCCCAATTATTTTCTGCCTTGAAAGATGTGTTTACAAGGCCTTGAAGGCACTTAAAAAGCTGTTTACAGATATCAAGTATCATCGACCCTCGCTTTTTGAAACTACAGTTAATTCTGAGTCTTTCTTTTTACTTTATTTGTTAGTAAAACGTATAAATTATATTAATTAGTAGTTCACTATCGTTAACGTTATGTTAGTATTACTATATGAATTCTAAAGTTTTTGCCTTAGGCTATTCGATTTAATCATATAGTTTATTCTGAAATGTAGTTTCAGAGATAGAAAGATTATAAATATCGAGCACCTCGATGCATAATTGCATATTTGGTCAGTTGGGAAACTATTCAACGTTTTGCTACAGAAATGGGGATTCGTTGTACACAGCACAAATCATTTAAGAACTTTGGGTTGAGACCAACTGCTTCATCACCAAGTCCTTAAATTATATCGAATGGAATTTTGAATTGAACTAGCTTATGAATCGGAAACTAATGATCGCAAGTTCTTCTTTTTATGCTAAAATATACATAATGAGCATACGTTTGACAAAATCTCACCTGATGGTAAGTGACGAAGTTGTCTAAGGTAGGTAGGTCGTTTGTCGATGAGATGCCCATTCACTCTTGACTTGAAAACCCCCAGGTTATACCCAAAAGGAAATACTATTGCTGGAAGAGTATTCGATTCCTTGGCCGTTCGGACTATGAATGACTCAGCAAAACGCTTAGTGTGAACTGGTGGCATACTTACGACGTAAGGATGTAAAGAATCACCAAGCCTTGTAGTTCTATGATGAAAAGGGGATGACGGAATGAGCTAATGGAGGGCAAGCGCACTCTCCAAAATGTAACCGATAGAAGAAGTTTACTCGTTAGTTCCAACTGCCTTACGTGTTTTTGATTTTAGTCAGCTCTCACTATCGGCACCATTTTTAGGTCAGTCCCATCAGCCCTTTGATATTTGCTTGATATTTGTAGAAATTAGCTAGCTGAAGGTTAAAGTAAATATTTTTTGTCATGTAACTTCTAAAACTGATTGTTTTACATCAGTTGCATTGTAACACGGTACCGTTGGCACAGGGCTAGCGTTGACCCGCCTATTGCAATAAATCGGCTTTGTTTCAGAAAGGCGTATTAACCAATTTAACATTGGTAATGTCAACTCAGAAATAACCGCTTTTTTATATCTACTAGGTATACTCTAGATAGGCTTGCGATTGAAAACATTTCGTTATTTCTACATTTAGTGCCAATATCATCTAGTCTAGTGTTACAAAATTTACAAAAAACAGACACTTTTCATTGGCCTTCGATTACATTCATTTATTACTTTTCCAACGTTCAATTCCGTTGACTTTACCAATGTGACCTTCAGACCTTGGTCTTAAAACCTTTACATTAGCAGTTCAAGTTACCTTGAAGGAAACGGACTGGCGTATATTTCAGTTGTCATAAGCCACCGAGTTTACAATAACGGGGTCGGTACACGCGCACTTCTTTTTACGTCACTTATTATGTAAACTGGAAGCAGTAGTATTGTTGCTGGGAAAGTAAAAGGTAGACAATACGATCGCTGTGATTGGTCGCGGTTTGTAGTTTGTGGTCAAGCGACAACGAAGTCGCTTATTTCGAGACGCGGAGCTGTTAGAAAAATCTAAATTATAGGTATCAACAATACAACAATACAATAACTCTTTATTGACACCAAAATAATAATAACATAGAAATAAGAATCGCATAATAAGATATGTACAATGGGCGGTCTTATCGCTAAGAGCGATCTCTTCCAGACAACCCCTATCCTTAGTTATAAGAGCGTGCTCTCTTTATTTGCTAGGATTTTGCCTCTTTTATTTCTTGGTTCTTCCTTTCACTTTCAGCGATTTAACTGCCGTTCCTATGTTTCTTTGTTCTTTCATTCAACATGTGTTATTGTCAAATTGCTATTAGATTCTTTATTATAAAGAATCATCAGATTATCATCATCGTATTCACCAGCTATGCTCACACAAAAGAAACTATAATAATCATGTATTGTAGGTATATATACATATTTCGTTTAAAGTATTTAGATATTCTTAGTGTAGAATTTATGATCTGTTGGTTCAATTTTGCACTGTGTTTTAACGGAATATTTTGCTGTGACTAATTTATCTTTTTAGGCCAATAATTATTTATCATTATTATGATGATTCATACGGATCTTCTTTGTTTACACGAACTTACAATGTTTGGTTATTACAATCCTCATAATAGCTTGAATGACAAGATCAGTGGCATCATTGTTAGTAATTTAATATCTTTAGTAAACGGTGAGCGAACTACTTTCTCTAAAATCATTTTTATTACTAAGGTTGTAATTGTGTCTCCCGACGGCGACGTAAACAGAGAGGAGGGGTGTTCTAAGTTTTACGTGTGTATCTATATGGTACCTACATGTGTCAGTGGCACTGACATCCCAGCTCCCAAACAGATGAAATTATGTTTCTTTTTTATTTGAAAAGAGACTTGTACGAGAGTTTTGTTAAAGTTCTATTTAACAATTTTTATATTATGTTTTCCTGTGATTTTACCGAATTCTCGGGATTCTTTCTTTAACTTTTGAGTTTTAAGTCGCGTCCATCTTTTTCTTCACGCCCGCGTGGAAATCTTAGACAAAATAAATCTTGCTTCAACGTGATGTTTATTTACCTTCAATCAATTTTCTACTAGTCTAGCCACTTTACACTTCCTGCATAGACAGATATAGGCATAATATTATTACAGTTAAACTATTTCTGTATAAATGCCTTCTGTGATTTCCAGAGGTTTTGTCACGAATATACTAATATTGAACTATTATATAACATAACATAATACAAGTGATCACGCTATCCATGAAATGGTTTCCATGTTACTCCACAGCTTTGCTGTGTGGTCAACTGTTATCTATTCTGTGGTTGGACAGCTTGGTGTTAAAAATAGCATCGTGACGTTTAGTAATTTTAGAATAACTGACTGCAACACCCTACGGGTATATTATAATTTTCTCAGTGAAGTTTTTATCTGATAGTTTTATAATAGGAAAAAAATTAACACAACAACGTTACGGGTATTAAAAGTAAGTTTATTTTGAATGATGGCCAATATTATGAAACCTGATGGATGAAATAATAATGAAATCTTTTCGTGTATTACCTCTACTATTACTATAAATATTTGTATTAAAAGTGTTAATGTGACACTTTTAGTTCAAATAGTATCGTAATTAAATAATGAATTCTTAAATATCACAGTTCGTTTTACTATTTAATAATAAAAATAGCTTTTGTTTCTACTATTTCACAATAATTAAACCAACAGTTACTATAGGCAAGTAGGTTACCATACAAAAAATAACTTATTCATGTCCAAACTCAAAAACGACGTTGTGAGAAAACATAAAATTCGCTTAGCCAAACCTTACAAAGGTCAAAAAGCCTAAATCCTCCAAATAAAAATAATCAAGGGTCCGTCCCAATAAGAGGCCAGTGGCATTATAGCCAGATCCGGACAGGATAAAGCCGAAGGACACTGACCGGTAGAAGAGAGCGTGCGTGAGCATATTTTACACAATGTAGGATATAAAATTACAAATGTAATATAGTTGAATATAAATCTAGACATGAATTGAAAATGAGGGGGAGGGGGGGGGGGGGGGGGGGTTAAGGTTGGGGATGTTTGCATAGTATAATCTATCTAGTTGATTGTGCGACTCAATCAATACTTGATGTAGATAATAGAGAGCATAGTATGGTAGACTTTCTAGTGTCTTACTACTGAATTTAATAGTTATTTGTGATATTAGGGCGGTAAGTTGGTTTTTACAAACGAGTAGACAAATGTATGCCCGAGACGAAGTCGAGGGCTTACCATAGTCACGAGTTTGTAGAAACCAATTTCCGCACGTGTATCATACAACGTTTTTCAACACATTTGCGAGAAAACAGTACAATAGGTAATGAAGCAATCTTTTGTTTATTGGCGGGAAAGTCGCAACAAACAATCTTTGATTTTCCTAATCTAATATGAAAATGGGTTAAAATGGCGCACATTTTTTACAATGCAAATGGCGCCACGTGCGTGTGGTGAAAATTAAAACTACATCTTTAGTTTCATTTTCTCTTTAGTAATAAAGTGAGACAAAGGTATTGAGCAAAAACGCTTCCAAGGAGTTTCGAGCATTCAGGTTATTTATTCTCGTACTGTGAAACTCCTTGGAGAAATTCTTATATAATTGTTTTATTGAAATTAAAAAAAAACCGTAAAGGTTACGCACGGCGCTATGCAAGGAACGATGCGGTGAAATAGGTACTTAGGTGGAGAGTACCTATTTTACCGCACGCTCCGTTGTATGGTGCGTAATGTTTAACTTTCGAACAATGTATACAGGCTTTGTAAATGCATTTTTTGAGCAAATGTGTTGAAAATTATAATTATTGCTGATTCGAGTTGACTTTGAAATAACAGTAAACAGATAAAATAAAAAAATCAAACAATACTTTAATTATCCTTTACAGCTGATCATAATTCGCCCTATTCACATAGGCCTATGATTATTGTCACACGTTGATGCTGTGCTGAATTGTCAAGTGTAGAGAACACTCATGAATTGTTTCTATTGAATTAAAATTATCGTGACGAATATTACCTTATCTACTAATATTATGGTCGAGAGAACACTATTCATAAGAAACCCAAAACTCAACAATACTTGAATTCCTACCTCTAAAGTCAAAATTTTCGTCTCTCGATCACATGACTTTAGTTTAGGGTATGCTTGGACAAAGTGTTCACAAGTTTCTTAATTTCAATTTTTTCTTGTGTAGCATTTATTCAACATGCTGTCAGCGGCCGGGGATTGTTAAGAAAACGTACAATTACTCGGTAGGTCGACCGAAAAAGGTACTTATGATAATTTTATGAATTTTTGTGGCAGTTTAAAGATAATATTTGTAGATAATCACGATGACGGAGCAGACGTTAATCTGTATAAGTAAAACGACAATGTAATGATACAATCACCCCAGTCGCCAGTGCATTGACTGATTTAAATACAATCTACTTTTAAAAATTTCTCAATGATACTAACGCTGTGCAGTAGTTGAGGGCGTTTCTCTGGTATGTGCAGAGACCCACTTTATGTGTTGATATTATGTTATTGTTATTGTTCTATGAAGCTACGATGCGTAGTTATATGTAATATGTTATGTTAAGTTTATTGCGTACAAGATATAAACGTTGCGCTTGTGCGCCCAATTCCGCTTATTCAACTAAAAGATCGTAGCTCATATCGTCGCTTGTTTGACTAAGTGACGTATCTGTCATTTTTTCTCCAAATACGTTGATTAGACAGTTCGACGCGTCTTTGAAAGTAGATAAAAGCTGCAATTAAAATTTCAGATACGTAAAAATGTCAGATACGTCACTTAGTCAAACAAGCGACGATATAACGCTTGTGTTTGCAGTTAAAAATAACGATCAAAGTAAATAATGTAGTGCCATTCCAAAACATATTATTTTTCTCTTTGATTCTATTTTATTCTTTTCTGTATGTTCTATCTCTTTCCACTAAATCAATGTTTTATATATTTTGTAAACAACAATATCTAAAGTAGGCACCTCCAAAACTATACGGTTTTGTGCATCTTGTTATATGCAAGAAATCATTTTGAAAAAATCACATAATATAAAACAGCTCGCCAACATCATTATTTACCCATTCATCCCTTTTAGCTGCCTCGAAAAATAATTAAAACTAAACTACCAAACGCAGATATTAAATTATGTAACACGATAACACTTCACATGTATAAATATTATATACAGAAAGATATAAATTAATAAAAATTGGTAAAAAAATCACGGGCGAAAAGTAAAGATAGTGATTTAATAAGTATGAGCTTACACGAGTCTAGTAGCTACGCACGTAGATAACAATGATTAGGCTGATAAGGGTACAATGTAATAATTAATTAACACTATCGAGATAAGTGTCCGTCTTGTGACGTGTTGGTAAATTAGGTAAATTATTTAGTGCATGGGTTGGTAAATTATTAAACACTAGCGGCTCGCCCCGGCTTCGCACGTGTAGTGGTGTAGCCTATATTACTCAGGGTGAATGTAGCTTTCCAATGGCGAAAGAATTTTTGAAATCGGCACAGTAGTTTTTGAGTTTATTCATTACAAACATTCAAAAATACAAATCTTTCCTCTTTATAATAGTGGTGTAGATGGTGTAGATAAATATAGGTAGAAATACATTGGATACATTATAAAATCTATCAAAGTTTAAGCCATAAACAATAACATAACATCAATAATTTTGGCAAATAAATTAAGTATTCGTATGATGTACGGGTTTATATTTCAACTGAGGAAATGTTAACTAATCTAGTTTGGTGGTTAAACGTGTTAACTGTATTATCTTGAGTGCGCTAACATCCGCTAATAACTTTGTGGAGAGATCTAGCTGATTGGTTCGCAAATTGAATCCTGGACACTCCCGTAGTTCATAAAGCCTTTCATTTTAACATTTTTACAGAAAATGTTGAATTGACTTCAACTATTTTTGCAATGACTTGTATTCTTTGCATATAAATACATAACCATCTGTTTATTTAGTAATCCAATCATGCTAAATTGAGAAGTTCAAAACTTATTGTGATAGGGACTATCACAATAAGTTCACGTTCAAGTATCACAAGAGTTCTTTCTTTTCTTAAAATATGTTTTTTTTTAATAATTATACCCCCCGCGTCGACATAGTTAACACTTTTGACGACAGTTAGTTCAGATTTTATTTTATTATTTTATGTAACTAAAATGTACTTCTGATTTTATCAGCGATGGATTAGCGACTGATAATACGATTACTTATTACCTTGGCCTTTGATAAGTTTTCCTTCGGAAATAATGATTTCATTTTTTGCAAGTAATTAACAAACAGCAAACATACTCTTTCATCATCATCATCATCATCAGCCTAAAGACGTCCACTGGTGAACATAGGCCTCCCCCAAAGAGCGCCACTTTGAACGGCTGCTTGCCTCCTGTATTAATCGGCTCCCCGCGGTTCTCACCAGGTCGTCGATCCACCTAGTGGAGGGAACATACTCTTTATTCTGTCAAATTTGCCGAGTTGGGATAAAGACAAATTGAGAAGATGACAATTTTGGTAAAGGACAATTTAAGAAGGACCTGATGGACCAAACCGACTGGAGGAGTTTTATCTTATCAAACAGAATCCTAATTTGAAACACCGCGTTTTAAAATATCAGTTTTTTTTTCTATTTATTTTGTATCTACGTCATCGGTTATGATTTCATTGGTTTTAATAACTTCAGTTTCTTCTGTTTTATTTTTATGATAATAGTTTTTGCTTATGGTAATAATTAGCGTATCTTCAATCACTTCGAATAAGAAAGAATAGCCAATAATTATCAGTCTAGCTATCTTTAATACTTCGTACATAATTATACGATTGTTGCCAACTGGATTAGGCTTCGATAAGGCTTTGGACGAGATTGTGCGTACATTTTACGTACTATGGGGACCCGCAATTATGTTATCAATGTTAGTGGATTGTGGACGTGTGAACCAGTGTTATGTTGAACATAAGTGCTACTTGGGTACAGGTGGGCTATACTTTACGTAATTTTTCATGGTAGAAAATGGACATATCGTTTTTTTTATAAAGAAGTGATATTACTATGTTCTAAATGTAGATAAAACCAGTATATCCAAAAGGCAAAATCAAAAGAATACACGTGAGACCATTTTTTAATAGGTAACAACTATTTAGTAAAACAGTTTAGAGAAAGAGAAAACGAGAGAAAAAGAGAATGAGTAAAAGAGAAAAAGAGAAAGCGAGAAAAGAGTGAAAGAGAAAAGGAGAGAAAGGGAAAGGAAAAAGAGGTAAGAGAGATAGAGAGAGAGAGAGAGGGTTAAAATAGTATAGTAGCTTTTAATGGATGAAAATAAATGTACAAAGTGTACTGATTGACTTAACTTCACAGCGTCAATCTTTCGTGGACATCAATATACAATTAATGTATAGACTGACTGTGTGTGCTATGGTATCCAAGTTGCAATTGCTTATTGGCATTTCCCAATGTAAAAAAAATAAAAAGACCAGATAAATAGACTTTTGTGCTTAAAGTATACCTTGTGGCTCATTCTGATTTCGATTTGGATACTGACATATTATACGCTAAAGACTGCAGATACAACAGAACAAAAAGGGCACTTTTTGCTGTCGGTTATTGACCCGGAAACGTTTTCATGCTACGTGTAGACGGATTGATTGTTTATTTCTGTGTCTAGCCTCCATTTTATTTCTAACTAGGGAGTCTGAACTTGTTTGGCTTTCTTTCCTTTTTTGAATGTCATCACAGAGTACGAAAAAAGATACAATTCGCCGCCAGATGGAGACGAAATTCTACATGAATATTGTGCTGACAGTAAGCGCATAAAGCATCCTAATATAGTCGAATGTTTGTACAAATTGATAGAGGTTTTATTAGGTACCTATGTCGTTCTTATAATATCATCTCTCTGATTTTCATATTGATAGTTATATCGATTTTTAAATGATTAACTGTTAAAATGTTCGTTTGACTTTCATTGGTTGTTGTCTCCATTTACTTGTATAACACTACAAAATTCAGTTCTCAAACCATAAGAAATTAAATAAGTTGTATTGTATTGACATTACCATTAAATTTATTTGGTTCAATTTTTGCTGCATGAAAGTGTTAGAATTTATGAACACTAAATTACTTGATGGAAATTTTATTGTCTTCATAATTTACATTGAGAATTATAAGGTTCGTGTATATAAAATCATGATAAGATTTACTGTCAGAAGCTAAATTTGTGATGATGGAAGGAAGAGTGTGCTTTAATTGGCATAATAATTTGATTTAAAATATTAGGGCTCATGGCAATGTTGTAAGTATACGCTTAGACATCCATTATAACGTGACACAAGAATATTATTTAGGAGGCGTTTTTTCCCTAAATTTAGTTCTTTATTAAATTATTATGTACATGGTATGCCACGGTTAGTGACAATGACGAGTCCAGTGTAAAGATGTCAAATTAGGCTACGGTGACCTCTGCCCTCAGGAAGGCTATATGCTTGTTTGTAGGTATACCTATCCTATTATTGATTATTATTTTTTCTATTGACATGTAAACAATTTTTATGAATAAATTACTATTGACTATTGCTTACCTAATAACATAAAAAAATACCTACTCTCTGAGATTTCTACTACAAGGAACTTCGGATCTCACACAGGATTGTTTTCACACATTTACCTATACGTAAAGTTTCACCATCAACAGCTTCTGCCTTTTTCTTTTTCAAAAATTCCTCGATAAAGGCGTTGTTGCTATACTTTATAACTTCATGTTTTTATTTTATCGTACTACTACCATTATTCATAATACTTTAGACTGGCTTTTCTGAAAACATCCGAAAAAGGGGTTTCATTCCAAATCGTAGGTTGCCTTTAATTTATTGCGTGTTTTAGAATTAAGTATTTGTGGAAAAATAAATTGTTTATCGACGGAAATTTGATATTACCTATATCTATCGTGTCAACGGATTTTACAAATCTATGACATTGACAAAGGTTTGATAATTTTAATACTGAAATCACATGCAGGTGTTTATTCTGGTCACAAAGGCTTACTATTTTCATAAGTCAAATATGTAGCTATTAATTGATCTATTGTCTAGAATTAGTGTATACTTTTTTTTAAATAACCATCCTGTAGTTATATTTCTAATATATTCTAATAATAAATCTACTGCTTGAATAAATTACATAAATAAAAAGACTTGATGCTTGAAATCTTTTGGTTTATTTAATTTTCAAGGCTCTCATAATAAGCCCGCATGATTATTAATGAACTGGTAAAAGAACATAAATACAAACCAACAACGATTAGCAATTTTAATAAACGGAAATCCTATTCTTCTTTAAAAATACAAATTGAAAAATTCGATTTTAAAATCGAAGTCTTATCTTATTCTATGGTTATAAGAGATTTTGAAATCACAAATTTTATGTATACTTATTGTATACGTCACTGGTTGACATTAAAGATAAGAAACTTACTTGAGTAGATTCCCATTAAGACATCAGTTTATTGACCTATTGTAAACAGCTGATTGATAAGATAATACATTTTATGCATAAAAGTGCATACTCTGATAATATAGCAGTTATAACAATACATTTATAAGAATAATTTTTGATTTTCAGTTATAATAATAAGAATAATGTATGTTTTTTTATTTAGTACTTAAATGAGCATACGTTTGATAACATCTCACCTGAAGGGAAGTGACAAAGTTGTCTAAGGTGGAGCACGTTTGCCCATGCAATGCCCAATTGCCCATTCACTATTGATTATGATATGCCTGTTATAGTAGTAAATAACTAGTAACTAGTAGTAATCATCGCTGCGAAATCTCTAAACTACTTGGCGGAGATAACTAGACTGTTCTTTTCCAGAAATGCCCATTCGTAGCTTGTAACAAAGCTTCATTAGTGGGGATTTATGTAAACACGTTTTAAATAGTATATTATGCCAATTAGGTCAAACGAAACGAAATTAAATTACCTTTGTCCCAATTTTCAATGTTTTTTGCCTACGCATGAATAATTAGGTGTTTATCTAAACAAGAACAGCAAGCGAGAAGAGGCATTGACCTGAACCAATTCAGATTTGAATTTAGGTTAATGAACGAATCTGCTTTGTTCGGAGTAAAATTATATTGAAGTATGCTACAGGGCTAATCCATTTTTACGTGTAGAGGCCACCCAATTACATGTAAAAATGTAATTTATTTATGAACATCATCATCATCATGTATTAGGCCACTGCTGGTCTCTTCTAGTGTAGGCTACTGAGTCCGATCAGTGGCTAAAGTCATCCAACCGCACCTCTACTCTGGGTACCTATAATTATGATCACTCCTATTAGCTGGAGAGAGTGTCTTAGTCCTACACTACGTTTGTAGATTGGTGATCTCAACTCGAAAACACGTCTACTACTCCAACAGCTGTTGGTTATGTAAAGAAAAAATTTGAATCACGTGTGGGATGTAACTGCTCTGCGGCCATTTTCCTGACTCTATAGGTATAGGTAGGCAGGTCAACGGTCAGCGTTCTTCTTAACTCGCGAACTCTAGGCTAATATTGGTGAACTATTCCTATAGAGGAGTTCTCAGTTCTTATTCAACCATCTCATTCTCATTCGATCATTGAAACACACTCCAAGAGCCTTTTCATTGACACCACCAGACACAGACAGAGACAGCCGCAGGCTCATTTTACATTAAAAAAAAGACTACGACGTTTACCAAAGACAAATCCCAGCTCAGATGTATTTTTACCTATAGTTGGCGTAGCCCGTAGACACAGATATTAAAATAGCTACCTACTGCCATTTATGTATAATTATTGCAGAATAACTTTCAGTTAGTATCATCATCACCATCATTATCATCATCAACAGCCTGAAGACGTCCACTGCTGAACATAGGCCTCCCCCACAGAGCGCCACTTTGAGCGGCTTCTGACCTTCTGTTTCCATCCATAGTATATATTATAGTTATTCTATTTACTATGCTTATAGCGCTACTCCATGAACAGCAATCGGTTATGGAATACCACGTTTTTCTTTAATAATTAATAATAATTTAATAATTAAAAACATTATGCAGATACTATTTAGCCCGGAAAATTGCGTTAATCCAGATGAAATCGCTAGTAAAAAGATTTGAAGTTAGAATAGTTACTCGTCATGATCATCATTATTATCATCATCAACAGCCTGAAGACGTCCACTGCCTCCCCCAGAGAACGCCACCTTGAGCGTCTTCTCGCCACCATCTATCGGCTCCCCGCGGCTTTCACCAGATCGTAGCTCCACCGAGTGGGGGGCCTACGCTGCGTCTTCCGGTTCGTTGTCTCCACTCGAGAACCTTTCTTCCCCATCGGTTATCAGTTCTGCGAGCGATGTGGCCTGCCCATTGCCATTTCAACTTGCTAACTCTAATACTTATAAATACTATGAAGAATTACTAGAAAAGAATAAAATTAAACTAACTATTGTTTTTTTCCGCATACATTAACCTACCGCCCGAATTACAAAACCGGTTTTGATGTAAGGAAGTAAGCAATGGATGAATATTTATAACCAATAAACCGGTCTAAAATGGCCAGGCAACAAAGATCGCGTTAATATAAACATAATTGTATTTTATGTCGTATTCATATTTTTATAATAAAAAACTGGTTCAAGTAAGGCTCTCACAACTTGTGGGCTATCATGCTCCCAGTCCCCCCCTATCGGGATAACATACCAATTCAAACTCTCCTTGTATGTCTTACAGCTGGGTTAGCATGGACGGTAGACAAAATTATCTTTCCCCGTTTTACGTCACTTTCTTCATACTTGCTTGGAGTAAACCAGGGGAAAGACAGTTTTGTCTACCAGCCGTGCTAACCCTACAGGAAGATCCTGTCCCAGATTATTAAAGTAAAATATTATTATTATAGATGATGCAGTTGAATTCAGTAGCATCAATTGAGTACATGATAGTTCCCCATTTATTGATGATTATTAAGGAGTAAGGAGTAGCAGTTTATTAGATACGGTGAAATCGTGCCACAACACATCGCAGCATAAGAGTTCTGGTGTATCTTTCCACTGGTAAACTACATATTAATTTTCTTGCTTAGATCGTCTAAAATACCTAAAAAAGTAGCGTGCGTTTTGAGGTGGCGTTGTTTGGAAATTTACCTTCTATAGGTACCTACTTATTCTAAGGTTACTCAATTTTTGGAATTATCAACCATATCCCAATTCGAAACATTAGATTTTATACATTTCGGTCCACGCGTGACCGGTGTCAGGAGACCCAGTTTCAAAGGATGCTAATGAATTCAATTACACCCAGTATAAATACGTGTATTAGATCTCGTTAAATACATTTCAAAAAACTGCCTTACTCTCTGACTTACAAAAACCACCGGTCTCGGTTGTTTTTTGTTCCGTAGCAGTCATTCCATTAGGCCAAGAAAATAGTATTCCTGCGGCTCAGCATTTTAAACAAATTGCCTACACGAAAATAAAATAAGAATGATGATGAAGTTCTGCGAAAACCTTTTGTAGGTCTGTTGTTAGTTCAAAACATAATACTCGCACAACGCCTTGAGTTATGCTCTACTTTGCATAGCTAGGGTAAAGCTGATAGAGGCACAAGCTACGTTATTGGTGGCCCAAGTAGGCTCAGTTTTGTGTGGATATAAATCACGGAACAACTTACGTAATGCAGAGTAAGAACACAAGTCAAAATTGCAGAAAAAATAGAGACCTTCCAGTAGGTTCACTTATTTTTAGGCATGCATTTTTCTGAGTTACCCTGTGCCATCGTCATCATCATCACCATTATCATAATGATCATCATCATCATCACCATCACCATCATTAAGCAGTAATTTCCTCCTGCTGGGTATGTAAGCAAATAGTCGTCTCGTTACATTTGGCTTTCGTAAATTCAGTCATTTCAACAAATACTCTACTTTGTACTCGAAATAGTAGATTAACAATAGCTTGGGAGAGAAAGAGAGAAAATAAAATTACACTTTCCTCAAACCATTTAAAAAATAAACTCAAATGTAAGGTATTTATTGAAATTGGTAGCGATGTTATGTAAGCTTTATTTTTCTACTTTTCAAGTTGCTTAAAGTAGCCAAAGACTTACGTAGTACATATACCTCTTTGAAAGTAGCGTAGAATTTTATTAAACACACTTATTATTATTTTTTTACACAACACTGTTTAAAATGGTTTTCACGTAACCAAATGGAACTTGTCCGAATTACCTACACATCTCCCGACCCAAATTCATTCAAGAGTAATAAGTACATTATATTAAAAATGTAACAAAACTTAACAGAACAAATTCTACCTACTACTTGATAAACCTAAAAGTAACAAAACACTATAAACCAATTCCTACTTTTTCCAAATAACAAAGAATAAGTATTGTCGTTAGTATTTCATTATGACATCGCTACAAAATATTCTAAGTAAAGCGAAACGCCATTTCTAACAAACGAAGCAAACAGCACGAAGCCCTTCAATTTTGGTGTAATATTGTTAGGTACTGCGGGTTACGTGGTACAGTCAGCTACATTAAACAACTTCCACTAATTACCTGTACACCGAAGCCCATAACTTTAAGTACTGATATCCTTCCTACCCACAGGTTGTCTGGAAGAGATCGCTGTAAGCGATAAGACCGCCTAGTGTACTAGTATAAGTTAATTAAGTTTTTTCTATTTGTAAATTTTTGTTATTTTACGGTGTACAATAAGAGTTGATCTATCTATCTATCTTCCTATTTATGCTACTTTAATATTACCTGTATTTTTTTATATAAGGTAGCCTTGGCTTACCTTTGACCACATTTCACATGAGTTAAGTGATAATGATCGCGAACCGAAAGACGCAGCGTAGACCATCCCCACACTAGGTGGACCGATGACCTGGTCAAAACCGCGGGGAGCCGATGGATGGAGGCAAGCAGCTGCTGAAAGTTTTGCTCTATGGGAAGGCCTATGTTCAGCAGCAGACGTCTTTAGGCTGATGGTGGTGATGATGATGACGATGATGCGCTTGACGATGTAGCATGCTCGTCTAGAAGAAAACTATTCACTGTTCTTTTGAAACTTTTAAATTATAGCTTTTTGGAAACACAGACGCTGGTAAAAATTCCACTCCTATATTATAATATAATTTATAAAGGTTGGAAACTTTTGTTGCTGACTGTATAATTGTATATACCAACCAAGCCCATGTATTTGGGACATTCGGGTGACTGAACAGTGACTCAATTTAGGTTTTGGGTTCGTATTATTAATTTTGTTGGGTCGTAACGGTAAGTAATGTTCAGAAACGAGCTCAACCCTAATATTCTTGTGTACCACAATGTGAATTTTTGAGGAAAGTTTTGTATTTCATTAGGTCCAAGTGCCTTGTAAACCAGAACGCTGTAGGTATTGTAATGCTTGCACACAACTGGCAGAATATCCAGCAAAGTGGGATCATATCTATTGAGATAAGCTCTAGGAGGAACGTCGCCACCTAGCCACCTAGGAAAATGAACTGAATGGCATTACAAATTTTCATATAGATTCGCTACGAGGGTTTTTCTCGGAAAAGAGGAAACTACGGGAAAACGGGTAAGCTGCGGGAAAACCCACGGCGGGCCTTAAGCGTAGTTCACAGCACCAGTGAAACTCTTAAAGTCTTAAAATAGTGACATACCTTCGTAAATAATACGTACCCTGTACCGAAGTTACAAGGTTATCATGCTTTACGTGTTATTTATGAAGGACAAATTCTGCATTCTGTATGAAATGCTACATAATATAATTAGTAATAACAATATATAGGTACAGCTCTATTTTCGATTAGAATTCAATTATTTCCAACCAAATCTAAGTGGGCAGTTGGCCATGACCTGCCATTTTACTGATTGTGTACTAAAAGTGTATGACGTCAGAGTTACACATAATAATTTCGTCTCTAATAGTAAAGTGATATACTTCTATGGTGTTCTTTTCTCAGGAACGTTTATAGAGTTATATGCTGTATAAGATTTGGCTACACTAACTTCTACGTACTTACCTACACAATATGTATAAAAAAAAGAATTGCTCAGAAATAAGTGATGTGGACATTTCAAATAGCGAATATAGGTACTCTGAACAAGACGTCGATATCTGAAAACTGAATGACGTTACTAGGTGTCTTCAACTCCAAAGTAAATAGGTATACCTTCTAGATTTGCGTGCTCCATCTTTGGCTTTACACCGTCGCTAACCAGCATCAGGTGAGTTTGTGATCGGTATAACGGCTAAACAAACGTTAGCTTAGTAACAGACCTCGTAGTTACCTAAATTGGTGATGGTTTTTGTGATGATCGACGTCACTTTTTGAGGTGCCTTTGTGGATTGATGTAATACTTGTTTGTCTATAGATATGCGATTTATCTATACGATGCAATACAAAACTTTGTTTGTTTCAACTTTCAGAGAGAAACATCTGTTTATTATAATATAATTTTTTTTCTTTCTTTCTATAATAGAAGGTATAATTTCCAGTCGAATTCAAAGATCAAATATGCATACGAACTTGGATTACATTTCCGATTCTGCAGAAGTTTTCGAGGTCGAACGAACAAAGCAGGGAAAGTTGATTAAATATTAACGTTTCTCTGTTGAAAAAGATGAAGGTCAAACCAGTGTTAAGTTTATAGTATTATGAGGAATAAGGCACAAGCATGATGAAATAGAGTACGTAGGTCTTCATCATCAATCTATCCTTGTCCACTGCTGGACGAAGCCTCTCTAATAGCGCGCTACTGAGCTCAATCTTCAGCTCTCTGTATCAAGTCTCCACCAGCACAGCCCCTTTCAACAAGTCGTCACTACACTTGACCGCAGGGCATCTTACACTATCACTGAATACATAGTAGTAGGTATCTACTTGACACTACGAATGAACTCTTTAGCAGAAGCCCTTAATTTGTTCTTTCTGAAAGTTATTTTATGGAGAGCACCAAGTGTTTCACTTACTTGACCAACGTGCTATACCTTTGACTGCATCGTCGCTTAACATCAGGTGAATTGCATTCAGACGATAGCCTATTCGTACATAAAAAAACCCTTGACACTTAGTCTAGATGCTCCCTAACTCAGCTTTGTATAAGGTCTTGTAGTTTTCGGGATTGTATAATAACACTGAGTTGTGAGTTTAACATTACCTTATTAATGATCGTGCTAGTATATTCATTCAACTTTGTTTTTCGACGATAATATGGCATTATAATTACTTAAAATACGCCTTAAAATGTTGAAATGATTGGCCAGTAAGTGGTTCTATAGCTCGACCTACAATAAAACTATTGATTGGCAATTCAAACCAACATTATTGTGAAGGTATTCCGTATTCCATGATAGGTTTTAATGCCATAATTACAAATTGGGTGATCAACTATGAGTTCTACTGCGTTAACATAACATTTAATAATAGTGTGCTTCTGGTTGAATAAGTGATGGAAAACTACTGAAACCAGTTAGTACTGGTAAAAATCGTGAGCGAAGGTTCATAAAAAATGTATTGATGGGCTACCATCAATACATTTTTTGGTAGCCCATCAATACATTTTTTTATGAAACTTCGCTCACGATTTTAGGCTACTATGTCATTCAAAACCTTAAAAAACCTTTCATTAAAGTGAGAACCTTAGTCATTTAAACTCTACAGATTGTACAGATAGTCACGCAAGTTTTTATCAATAAATTGACGGTATATTAAGGAGTGGTCCCGGTGTGAGAATTTCTTCCCGTGGTTGTCGTAAGAGCCGTCTAAGGGAATATTCAGAGAGTGGGCAACAATAATCTCCATGGTTTGCATTACAAGTAATCTACTGCGATCACCAAGACCCGGCCGTGGTGATTATCGGAACCCTCCTCCCATAATGAGGAAGGAGGCCTATGTTCAGCAGTGAAAATCTTTCAGCGAATGTAGTTATACTTACCTATAAGCATTATCACCACTTTAGATAGTTTATTGAAAACAATTTACCGTATATTAGTCAAATTTCAAACTAGCGTTTTTATTGTTCTCAGAGCTACAAATCACAAGATGGTAATGCAGCGATGACGCCCGGCCTGAAGATGGAATCCAAAGGTACCCAGATCCACCTACCCTTGATGGGTAGGGGGAGCAAGGGTGAGCTCAACGATAAGGTTACCTTCTCACAAGTCAAATCACCACCCTTCTCGGAACAGCTCAATAATGGACAGCTTTTGGGGTAAGTTTTATAACGCTAATGATTTTGAATAAATATTTTGAATAAACATTTTGGTTTGAAAATGAATGAACCACTATTTTGTTAAGTTACCGTTAAATTAACAAAAATAAATCTGTAGATAACGAAGCTAACGTTGAAGACTTAGGCCCGGTTTCACCAAACTAGAATAAATGTTATTCCAGGTATAACTTTCCGAGAACAACCGTTTTACGCGAATATAGCCCTTATACCACCAATTTTGTGAAGGAATAAGACTTATTCCTTGGATACAATCAAAATGTCGTCTTTTTTGTGTAATTTCATTTGTCAATTAGCTGTATCCAAGAGTAACGAATAGCCTTATACTTGGAATAAACGTTGGTGAAATCGGGGCTTAGTCGAAGTAAGTAACGTGAGTTTATGTGTACCTAGTTTAAGTAGGTAGGTACTCATATTGTTTTCAAATTTGCATATCATGTTGCTGATATTAATTAAATAGTTTTCAAACTGTAGTTATCGAATGAGGCACAAATTGTATGTTTCAAATAATGTAACCCCTAGTAGCTTACGCTGCTTCTATTATAGGATGGGTCAAGAGTACGAAATTAACTTTTCACCCTGACATGACTGCAACCAACAAAATAGGTTGCATTAATAAAAAGCCAATGTACGTCATACCATCGCCGTTACGAGAATCCCTAATTTCACTCACAAAGAGCTAAGATAACATTCATGATTTTGAATAGAGTTAGCATAATTCACACCATAATGTTAGGTTAGTGTCACAGTGAATTGCGAATTTCAAAACTATCAAAGACATGTTTAGGTATATTATCATCATCAACAGTCACAGTATTAATGATTTAATATAAAGCCCTTCAGACTGCTATGTTGCGTAATTATTTTTTTATTGGCAAGTACTTGTGTCGGTTGTAAAGTGTCGAGGATGAATTATGATATGAGATCACTTTTTAAGGAATTTTGGATAAGGCTCGTTCGGCTTGATGCCCGTACGGTTGTGGTAACAAACTCTGCTCGTGATTTGGTCTATTCTTTTTCTCCTTGGCATTAAATACTCCAAAATCGCTTCCAGTGCCTAGCCGACTGTAACACAGTGGACGAGCTAAACGACGGGTTGGTGGAAACTGTCCAAGCTGTTGGATCGAAATTCTTTAAGACCCAACGCCGAAAGAAGACTCAAAAGCTCTCAGAAAAAACTCTTGAGCTAATGGCCGACCGGAGCGAAATGAAGCTGCAGTCTTCAGTTGATATGTCAGCCTACGGTGAACTCAATAGACGAATCTGGAGTTCCTTGCGACACGACTTGCGTGCTCTTCGTACTTCACGTATTGAGGCCGCAATTGAGCGGAACCAAGGCTCTAAAGTGTTCGCAAAGGATTCGTCTATTGGGCAACACCAAATGACAAAACTGAAGACCGAAAATGGTAGCATCATTTCATCCAAGCCTGAGATTCTGAGAGAGATCGAGAACTTCTATGGACAGTTATACACCTCGACACGTAAGCCCGCTACTAACACAGCTCAGGACATCAGAGCCAAGTTAGTCCGACACTATACCGAAGATATCCCGGACGTCAGCCTGTACGAGATTAGAATGGCCCTCAAACAGCTTAAAAACAACAAGGCACCAGGTGAAGATGGAATTACGACTGAACTTCTGAGAGCGGGTGGTAGACCGGTACTTTTAGTCCTCCAGAAGTTATTTAATTCTGTCATCCTTGAAGGTACAACGCCAGAGGCATGGCACAAGAGCGTGGTGGTGCTCTTCTTCAAAAAAGGCGATAACACCTTATTGAAGAACTATAGGCCCATCTCGCTCTTGAGTCATGTGTATAAGCTGTTTTCGAGAGTCATTACGAATCGTCTCGCACGCAGGTTTGATGAATTCCAGCCTCCCGAACAAGCCGGTTTCCGAAAAGGCTTTAGCACCATAGACCACATCCATACGCTGCGCCAGATTATACAGAAGACCGAAGAGTATAATCGGCCGTTATGCCTAGCGTTTGTGGACTATGAGAAAGCCTTCGATTCAATCGAGACTTGGGCGGTGCTGCAGTCCTTGCAGCGATGCCAAATTGACTATAGGTATATCGAAGTTTTGAAGTGTTTGTACAGTAAGGCCACTATGTCAGTCCGACTACAGGACCAGAGTACGGAACAAATTCCATTGCAAAGAGGCGTGAGACAGGGAGACGTTATTTCTCCGAAACTGTTCACAAACGCATTGGAGGATGTTTTCAAGCTCTTGGAGTGGAAAAGATCTGGCATCAACATAAATGGCGAGTACATCACTAACCTTCGTTTTGCCGATGATATAGTCATAATGGCGGAATCGCTCGAGGACCTTAGCACCATGCTCAACGACCTCAGTAGAGTCTCCCAGCAGGTTGGTCTTAAGATGAATATGGACAAGACAAAGATCATGTCTAATGCTCATGTTCCACCTATACCGGTAATTGTTGGGAACGATACTCTCGAAGTTGTCGACAAGTATGTCTACCTAGGACAGATTGTCCAATTAGGTAGGTCCAACTTCGACAAAGAGGTGGCGCGAAGAATCCAACTCGGCTGGGCAGCGTTCGGGAAGCTTCGTCCTATCTTTTCGTCCAAAATACCGCAGAGCCTGAAAACGAAAGTTTTCAATCAGTGTGTGTTGCCAGTGATGACTTATGGAACTGAGACATGGTCTCTTACTGTTGGCCTCATTAGTAAGCTCAAAGTCGCGCAGCGAGCTATGGAGCGAGCTATGCTCGGTGTTTCCCTGCGAGATAAGCTCCGGAACGAGGAGATCCGCAGGAGAACTAAAGTGACCGATATAGCTCTTAGAGTTAGTAAGTTGAAGTGGCAATGGGCAGGCCACATCGCTCGTAGAACTGACAACCGATGGGGAAGAAAGGTTCTCGAGTGGCGACCACGAACCGGAAGACGCAGCGTAGGCCGGCCCCCCACTCGGTGGACCGACGACCTGGTGAAAGCCGCGGGGAGCCGATGGATGCAGGAGGCGAGCAGCCGCTCAAGGTGGCGTGCTCTGGGGGAGGCCTATGTTCAGCAGTGGACGTCTTCAGGCTGTTGATGATGATTAAATACTATGGGTTATAATGTTACATTTTCTACTTCTTGTTTTTTCACCTTTACCGGTTTAACAATAGCGTCATGTACAGTATTATACACACTTTATACATATTATATTATTGGAACATGCGGTGTTTGCCTGTAATAGGTTGAGCATGTAGTTTAGATATCATAAGCAAGATTCATTAGCGTTAGTTCATGTTTCTACTGTTGGCGGACCTAAATAAATTTAAAAAAAAAATACATCACCTTTACGAGAATCCCTAATTTCACTCACAAAGAGCTAAGATAACATTCATGATTATGAATAGAGTTAGCATAATTCACACCATAATGTTAGGTTAGTGTCACAGTGAATTGCGAATTTCAAAACTATCAAAGACATGTTTAGGTATATTATCATCATCAACAGTCTGAACACGTTCACTGCTGAACACAGGCCTCTCCCAGAGAGCCCTCTTTGAGTGGCTGCTGGCCTCCTGTCCCATCGGCTCCCCGCAGTTTTGACCAGCACCCCTATTGTGAAACTGTTCCGGTAATGGAGTTCACCTTCCATCCTGCACGCACCAATTTATAAGTCTGCGAGTGCGAGCAAGAGGGCACACTATCAACATCGCCACCAGACTTACATTATAAGGCCCCAGATCCTCGGTGCACCTAGTTTGTGGTCGCCGCTTCGGTTGTCGATTCTACGAGCGATGTGGCCTGTTCATTGTCATTTCATTTTGTTAATTCTAAGAGCTATATCGTTCACATAAGTTCTCCTGTGGATCTCCTCATTTCACATTTTGCCTTCAGTTTTCTTCTGTTTTTTTGTAGTCTTTTTCTTTATTTTTGTGTGAAGTATATCAATAAATAACATAACAGTAACTACCAACAAAGCCTCATTAGTAAGCTCAAAGTCGCGCAGCGAGCTATGGAGCGCGTTATGCTCGGTGTTTCCCTGCGAGATAAGCTCCGGAACG
Organism: Ennomos quercinarius; assembly: GCA_910589525.2. NCBI lineage: Eukaryota > Metazoa > Arthropoda > Insecta > Lepidoptera > Geometridae > Ennomos > Ennomos quercinarius. The sequence continues at coordinate 18,233,657 of OU342493.1, forward strand.
AGGAGATCCGCAGGAGAACTAAACTGACCGATATAGCTCTTAGAGTTAGTATGGGCAGGCCACATCGCTCGTAGAACTGACAACCGATGGGGAAAAAAGGTTCTCGAGTGGCGACCACGAACCGGAAGACGCAGCGTAGGCCGGCCCCCCACTCGGTGGACCGACGACCTGGTGAAAGCCGTGGGGAGCCGATGGATGCAGGAGGCGAGCAGCCGCTCAAGTTGGCGTGCTCTAGGGGAGGCCTATGTTCAGCAGTAGACGTCTTCAGGCTGTTAACGATGATGATGAACTACCAACATGTAAAACTGGAACAGAAGCTACCGTGCTATGGTAGTACCTATTACTATACGACTTGTTAAGAAAACCAAGAGTTCAGTTTGATAGAAGCATCTGGCCATCTGCCGTCTGTGTGCGAGTCGCAACTACCGCGTTTAGTAGCCTTGATGTTTTATTTTTAGAGATGGTTCGACTAGTTTCAATTCATTCAAAGGTGTCTAGCAGTAGTTAGTCTGCCGGTCGATCTTATGCTCTCGGGGTGTGGTCGCGCTTTACGGAATATTTTGCAATGTTTTAACATGGATATTTATTGTTTACTCGTGAATACAAGAAGGATGTAGTGTTGTGAAGCTATTACTTAATCACATTAAATCATAATTTGGAACTTATAGAAGGAAAGTTCTAACGTGTTTCTAAAGGTAAACGTAATAAATTATCACGCGATTGTTTTCCTTAAATCTTAAATTTGATGCTACGTGGAAAGATTTTAAGTCTTGCTTGGTTCCTTGAACGAACTCTATTGTAATATTTAAATGTATTTTCAAGACAATAGTTATAATAATTCATTCCAATCGTGTTGGTCTATGCAAAATGTCAGAATAAACCAGCCGATCGGAAAGGAAGTAAACTGAATAGTGGAAGATATAGCTTCGCTTTGATGCTTAGGTACCGAGCGACCTTATTTCTTCGATACTGACTGACATGCATTTTTCCATTTCCAATAAGTTGAAAGGGTATAAGAAGTTTGTGTCGTGGTACGTTTCGCATAGTGACTTCAGAGCTCCCGGTTTCGTGTTTAGTTTTTTTCAAGATCTTCGGGTCAAGGTGAAGCAAGTTTAATATTTAATTTCTGCTCAATTGTTCAGAAAACTTTACCGGTTTCTTACTTGTATTGGCTTAAAGTTTTATGGGATTCCTAAACACCAGTGTTTATTGTAACGAGTATCGACGGTAAGGTTAATAAAATATTTGTTTATTGTTTCGTGTATAAAATTTCGTCGTTCAGAGATATAATATTATCTTTTACTTACTGTGCGAAAAATTTATGAAATATTTGCCTGTCGATAACTTAAACAATAATCTGAGATTAGAGCGATAATTGCCTCAATAGGCTTATTATTATTATTGGGATAGTGCTGTAAATTAATGTTAAACATTCAATATTATTGTATTGCAATTCTATACCAGCATAGTTTTCAATCAGTGTGTGTTGCCAGTGATGACTTATGGAACTGAGACATGGTCTCTTACTGTTGGCCTCATTAGTAAGCTCAAAGTCGCGCAGCGAGCTATGGAGCGAGCTATGCTCGGTGTTTCCCTGCGAGATAAGCTCCGGAACGAGGAGATCCGCAGGAGAACTAAAGTGACCGATATAGCTCTTAGAGTTAGTAAGTTGAAGTGGCAATGGGCAGGCCACATCGCTCGTAGAACTGACAACCGATGGGGAAGAAAGGTTCTCGAGTGGCGACCACAAACCGGAAGACGCAGCGTAGGCCGGCCCCCCACTCGGTGGACCGACGACCTGGTGAAAGCCGCGGGGAGCCGATGGATGCAGGAGGCGAGCAGCCGCTCAAAGTGGCGTGCTCTGGGGGAGGCCTATGTTCAGCAGTGGACGTCTTCAGGCTGTTAATGATGATGATGATGACCAGCATATTGGATACACCACGTGCTGGTAGTGGGCTGGAACATTTGAACTGTCTAGGTCATCAGGACTAGTATGTAGTTGTAGTAGATAGATTAAATATCTGCTAGTATAGCATTTATAATTATAGTAAAGAAAAGAAGAAAGAAAAGACATCTATTCAGGACATTACACAACACAGTAGTAGTATAATTGTAGTCATCATCATCATCAACAGCCTGAAAACGTCTACTGCTGAACATAGGCCTCCATCAGAGAGCGCCACTTTGAGCGGCTGCTCACCACCTGCATCCATCGGCTCCCCGTGGTTTTTACCAGATCGTGGGTCGATTCACATAGTGAGTAGTGAGAGTCAATCTCGGTGTATTAGTTTTAAAGTTGCATGGACTACTTGCCATCGTTTCCATTCTCGCTCAAATAATAAAATCTACATAATCTTTGCAAGCTGCTTTAGAGAACCCCAAAACATATTAGGCATCTCACCTCTGTCTCCTTTATAAGGGTAGTAACAGTAACTATGCCAAAGTTAACGAAGCGTTGGTTTACCTTCCTACATTGTACTTTAACAATCTCACCTTAAGGTTCATATTTAATTGAAGGTAAAGTATTGAATTTTGTACGGGAGCCAGTTGGAGCCCTGCCAGATTGTTGTAATATTATGGCAAGAGAAATGATGAATTAAAACTGGAACTATTTGAGGTATTTGCTCAATGTTATGTACTTACATAAAAACTGTATGTCAAATAATATTTATTGGCTTTTGTTGAGGTTTCTTGTTTTGTGATTATTTTTCCGAAGTCGAAGAACGTACAATTATTTTAGAGTTAAACTCATAGTAGTTTTTTCCACTTTTATCTGTTAGGTAGGATTACTCGTGCCTAGCTCTTTATTGATTCACTCAATCATACTCATTATTTGTCTCATAAGAGATAAATTATTTTGCCCTCAGTTGGTTATGAGACGGACGACAAAACAAATATTTTTTTGTAGAAATAAATCAACCGTCTCAGGCATGACATAATCATCTTGAATACGAAATTAATTCACAATAATTTATTGGTATCTAAGTATACCTACTTAGCGTCTTCTTCTTCGTCATAAGCTCTTTTTGGTTTATTTCTAGGACATAAGCCTCTCTCATTTCCTGCCCTCCATTAGTTTCCATCCATCTATACCTACCGTAACTTCGCTAAAAACGAAACAAAAGTTGCCACTTCTTTTTTAGTAGAATTACACTGGTTTAATTTTATAGACTACGATCAAAACCGAGAATAAGTTGTAAAGCTTCCCAATTAGCAATATGTTGATTTGACTGTTATAATTGTTTCAGCGGCTCTCAAATCAACCTGTGCAATGGCGGCGCTGGGCCTGCCATGACCGGCCTCGTGCCTAAGATCCCCAACGGGTACGGCGACCAAAAGAAACCTATGGCGACCCTCACACACTTGCCCAAGCGGCCTCCGGTCGACATCGAGTTTTCTAACCTTTCCTACTCGGTCAGCGAGGGTCGGAAGCGAGGATACAAGGCATTGCTCAAAGGCATCAATGGCACCTTCCGGTCTGGAGAGCTCACAGCCATTATGGGCCCGTCGGGTGCGGGGAAGAGTACGCTTATGAATATTTTAGCGGGGTACAAGTAAGTATTAAGTACTTTTTACTATCTCTCACATTTTTATTAAGGCTATTCCCTTGTGTTATCTCCACAACACGGGCAGCATCTCACCATGTTTCTAAGAATTTAAAATAATTATTACTCATCGTTTTTAGAATGGGATTTAAACACGAGTTGATCCGAAAGTTAGGTTTACAAAGATAATAGACTGACACTATGTCAGTCACAGTTTATGAAAACTGAACATAATTTGAATATTGTTTTTGTGATACTAGATATAATTATCGTATTTTTCAAATTATGTACGTTTGTCTATTTATTTCGTTTGCAAACAAAACAGTACAAAAAAGTAATTAAAACAAGGAAACATTAAAATTACATTAAATTAAAATAAAATTATTAAAATTACAATAAAAATACAATTAAAATAATGATTTAACTATTCATTTAAATGACTCATTCTTTCATGGAATATAAGATAGTTTGCCACCAAAATGTGTGCGTCATCGCTGTTTTTGCGCATACCTACCCAGTTACGAAGACAGCTCTTCACAAACAAACCCAACTCAAATGATTTTTTCAGTCATATGTTAATAAACTCGAAGTAGGACAAACATGAACAGCAAACGTTCTGTTTTCATAACAACCGTAGTTAACGGAAAATTTTGAATTGTCAACGCTAAATTTGCTTAAAGTATCTTATCTGTTTCTAAGTTTTGAAATGACCACAGAAGACATAATAGTTCAGGTAAAATAACGTCTTTAATTTAGGTTAATTTTTCTTACAGTAGAGCGCTCGTATCAGTATACAGTCTGTTAGATCATTTTTGGACATACGCCAGAAATTATTCAGATGCCTGTAATGTTTATCAACAAACTTTATATTATTTCAGAACGTCCAATGTCAGCGGTTCCATCCTTATCAACGGGAAAGAGCGGAATTTGAGACGGTTTAGAAAACTCTCATGCTATATTATGCAGGACGACTGCTTGCTACCCCATCTCACTGTCAAAGAGGCTATGAACGTATCTGCAAACCTAAAGCTCGGAAAAGACATGAATGTCACTGCAAAAAAGATTGTGATCGACGAAATATTAGAAATGCTTGGGCTGAGCGAAGCGAGCGGTACCAGAACGATCAACCTATCAGGCGGACAGAAAAAGAGGTTGTCTATAGCTTTAGAGTTAGTGAATAATCCTCCTGTAATGTTCTTCGACGAGCCGACTTCTGGTTTGGATAGTTCGTCGTGTTTCCAGTGCATATCTCTGCTGAAGTCTCTCGCGAGGGGTGGAAGGACTATTATATGCACTATCCATCAGCCGTCAGCGAGGCTGTTCGAGATGTTCGACTTCCTGTATACCCTGGCAGATGGACAGTGCATATACCAGGGAAGAGTCAGCGGTTTGGTGCCGTTTTTGTCGTCTATGTGTCTTCACTGTCCAAGTTATCACAATCCTGCTGATTATGGTGAGTTTTTCCTTTGTTTACTATCTCAATAGACAATAATCTATTGGGTTCTTTTAATTGTACGTCGCGGCAACCTTTAGCCATTTCATTATTTGTATTGCCCTTAATTAAAGAGGTCAATTGGCAACAATACTGGTCACATATCAATTGATGCCATATGAAACACTATTCCATCAAGCACTGATGGTTGGTCTCTAAACTGAGAGCCACAAGGATTCTGAATTGCTATAGTAACATTTTTAATGGGACCATTATTTAATTACATGCTAGCACATTTATATCATTAAAAAATAATTTTAATAAATAGGTACAATAATATAAAAAACACGTTAATTAGCCTGAAATGTTTGTTATTATGTTTATTACTCAAGCATTATTGCGTAACTGAAATTTATACTGAAACTGTAGACTTTACAAAATACCATGAGTAAAACGAGAAACATTAACAGTATTCTATAGAAAAACACCTGCAATGCAAAACAAAACATAAAAAGTGAAATAATGACCATAACTAACCTTCTATTGTAAACGTTTATGTCTTATCATTACCTAATATGGAAAATAAATAGATATACTAAAATAAGCATATAAAAACATTATAAAATAATTAGGTAATTAGGTATTGAATACACATCACAACAAATAAGTACTATAGATTGTCCTACATAATTTACAATATTATTATGTCAGTGTTACAATTTTATTGATAACGGCGGCCAACAAATACCTACGTTATTATCAGACGCCTACTCTACATTCAATGAAAACGTACGGTTCACTGTCGAAACTCATAAAATCGTTTGTCATAATTTTGTTACAAATAAAAATGTTACTTATAATCATCATTTCACATAATGTGATTTATTATACTTTCACTACATCTAATTTTCTTTATTATAAATCAAAATTAATAATAATCCAAATTTATAAGAATGAAACTCATAAGGCGTATATAACATAACAGTACAAATTTATAATGTTCTTTTACCATAACTAACTTAAATCATAAAACAAAATATCAATAATACTGTAAATTAATGTGACTGGAACTGTTGATTGTTATATATATCCTAATCAGTTATAAAAACGTAGTACGGCAAGCCAATTTGCTCTTCAATCTATGCAGGCACTTCATCCAGTCAAAACAAACAAAATTAACGTGTGGACTGTGGGTAATTGTAAAATAACTTATATTTTCTCATGTTATGTTGATTTTGGTGTTGTTGGTGAACTTTGTGCATTATTTTAATAAATAACTTGAAATGTCTAATAAAAACACGTGTAAAATATTTAAATCAAATAACGGTAACCTGAAACTTAATATAGATGGTTTCTGTAATTTTTTAATATAAGGATAAGTGACTTCTGGCACTTCGCCGGCCGCTGCCGCGGCACGCTCGCTACGCTTCGCTTCGCTCGCTCGGCTCGTGCGTCGTGTGGTCACAGTTAACCTAACGCTCCTCCTCGCTTCGCTCGTCGTCGCACCTATTTATGACTTTGCCTTAGACTAGTATCTTAGTATCTTTAGGGTATACATGCATATGTATATAATGATTTAACTACCTCAAAATTATTATTATGTTAACTAAAAAATATGAAAAAGTCATTATGAACAATACAATTATGAATGCTGATTATTATGAAATTATAAGTAATGAAATTTATAATAAAAAAAAGTATGATAAAAAAATTCTTAACATTAACATTATAACATAATTTTTAATAAATTTAAACATTATTTGAATAAATTGTATAAGAAAAGATCAATATAAAAAGTAACTATTATGAACAAAGTTATTTATAAATAACCACCATTATAAATTTCATCATTATTAAAAATGAGGTATGTGAAATGAAATTATGAATAATGAAATTATTAGTACAGACGGTATCCCAAACGTACTTTGTCGCAATAAATAATTTACCTGTTTCATTATGTAGCTGGTAAAGTCTAACAATGCTTACTGCGAGAAGGTTCTTAAATGGTGATTTATACGTGGTGATAAAACAGCCGGGGGGTAAATACCTACCGCTTGCCATCTCTTTGTGTTTGAGGTCAAAGGTCATAGTTTACTCATTCTCACGTGCTACTTTGAACAAAGCAGGAAGTTATTTGCTAAGTAATAAGTAAACACTAGCTGATATTTTTTTATTTTTTGCAATCACTGATGCTGATTGTGATGTCAATACTAATTGGTTGCTTATTTTTACGCTGGCTTGTGCTTGGCTGATAAAAATAATGTAAATATTGTGAATGTTTCGTAAATATAAGTTCCAATAAGCTTCCAATACTATACGGGAATATTTTATAATACTTACGTACCTATAGTTTTAAGCTATTTTTAGAGTTCCGTACCCAAAACCTAAAACGGACCCTATTGCTAAGGCTCCGTTGTGTCTGTCTGTCTATCCGTCTGTGACCAGGCTGTATTTCATGAACTGCAATGGTTAGACAGTTGAAATTTTCACAGATGATGTATTTCTGTTGCCGCTATATCAACAATTACTAAAAAACAGAATAAAATAAATATTTAAGCGGGCTCCCATACAACAAACGTGATTTGTTTGCTCGTTTTTATAGATAATGGTACGGAACCTTTCGAGTGAGAGTCCAACTTGCACTTAGCCGGTTATTATCATTTTACTATACCTCGTAAATTAGTCAATCTGACGCTATACATAGAATACAAACTTCAACATAACATTTTTAATTCTTTAGTCTATCGACTCATTGCAGGCTGTGCCGTACAGGGCACAGCCTGCTTCCTCTAACACCAGTCAATCATAATATAATTTCATCCATGGCTAGTCGTGGCCAAGTCTTGCGTGTATATCTGCTATCACTTTTTTTTTGTACAAATTAAATTGAAAACAAGAATTAAATAAATTAAACCATGACATTTTATGTACGTAGGTTTACTTACCTTTATTTTTTCCCACCATTCATGAAATTATCCCATGAAGAGTTCCATAGCAGTTGTCACAAACATTTTATGAGGAAATAATGTTATATTTTGTCCTCATACTTTAATAACGCAAATTTTTACTCTAAGCCAAAGGCTCATGGATGATTTTAGCATGAAATTATTTGAAGGAAAACATATCTTCAAAGGTAGGTATAATTATGTATACGTAGTATAATGCCGTGGTTGTAATGCGCGGGTGCGAAGGCGGATCTCCAGAACAATTTTGATATCCTAATATAGATGAGTAAGTCTATTCCAATTTAAACAATGATGGCAATGGTCACTGATATAATAAGATCTAAATCTATACCAATATCATAAAGAGGAAAGATTTGTTTGTTTGTTTGTTTGCATTTTTACTAGGTGGTAGGACTTTTCTGCAAAGTTCGTCTAGGTAGGTACCACCGCTTTGCCAGTTATTCTGCCGCCAAGCAGTAGTGTGCAAGCACTACTGTGTTTCGGTTTGAAGGGCATTGTAGCTAGTGAAATTACTGGGCAAATGAGACTTTATGATCTGATCACTCAGTCTAGTAATCTGATTACTAGACTGTGTGATGTCTCAGGATGACGTGCGCAGTGCAGTGTCACGCGAAACTTTATTGTTTTAAAGTTCCGAGTGACGCTGCAACTGTTATGGGCGGCCGTGTTGCTTAACATCAGGTGAACGACTAGCTCGTTACGTCATTAAATCGCATAAAAAAAAAATTGAATAGGCTCGATACTACTGAACCGATTTGAAAAATTCTTTCACTGTTGGGAAGCTACACTATCCTCGGGTGATATAGGCTATATTATATTTAAAAAAAATTATGGATCCTTACTAAAACTCCAAGAGTGTGACCTAAGGTGTAAAAAAGTTACCTAAAATATTCTGTACATCGCGTGCGCTGCGCAAACTATTATACCCGTGCGAAGCCGGGGCGGACCGCTAGTTAGAAATAAAGAAGTCTATATCGTGACGTGGTATTTCAACCACGAAGGAATGGCACGCGTCTTGTGTTTGATCGTCTGGTTGTCCTGTAGGACTAGTGATAGGTGAATAAGATCATACAATAAAAAAAGGAAGAAAGTAAAGTTATGTTGAACAAGTTACATTACAGTAAATTCACCTTCTGTGTCCTTCTTTCCAGTAATGGAAGTAGCAACAGGCGAGCACGGCGACTGGGTTCACAAGCTCGTCATGGCGGTGAACAAGGGCAGCTGTGGGAGAGGCCAGTCTTCCTCGTCATCGTCAACATCCTCCACTGTGGCTCAGAACCTGAACTATAACAATCAGAGTCAGAGCAAGAACAACACGCAGAAGGCTGAGGCACTCTCTATTGTAGTAGGTAAGTTGTCATGCAGGGCACGTTTGGGATTTATGGCTCTTTATTGTATTTTTCAAAACCGGAGACGCAGCGTAGGCCAGCCCCCACTCGGTGGACCGACGACCTGGTGAAAACCGCTGGGAGTCGATGGATGCAGGAGGCAAGCAGCCACTCAAAGTGGCGCTCTGTGGTGGAGGCCTATGTTCAGCAGTGGACGTCTTCAGGCTGTTGATGATGATGATAATAATTGTATTTTAATTTAGACGACCTCGGAACCGCGGGGAGTCGCTGGATGCAGGAGGCAAGCAGCCGCTCAAATTGGCACTCCACGCGGAAGGCCTATGTTCAGCAGTGGACGTTTTCAAGCTGATGACGATTGTATTTTGGTTCTAAACTATAGAGATCAAAAAATTAAAAGTGGGAGGACAATTCTCCAAGAGTTCATCTAGGTAGCCTTACATACCGCTTGGCGGCAGAATATCTGGCAAAGCGGTGGTACCTGCAAATATAGGTATTATATTACGGTTTGAAGGGCACTGTAGCTGTGTGGAATTACAGGGCAAATGAGATTTTATGACTTGGTCTCAGTATATAAATATTATCACTACTACGCCTATCTAAAATATCAGCAGATATTTTAGGATGGCGTGCAGCAGTGTCACGCAAAGCTAAGTGTCACTGAAACTCCTATGGGTGGCCGTAACGCTTAACATCAAGTGGACGACAAATTCCTAATGTCATTCGTTTACAAAAAAAAATTAACAACCTGTGAACAAGCTCTCTAAGGCTCTAAGCATAGAATGGGAACGAATAATTAATCACAGCTATGTATGCAAATAAGGTGATAGACACGGTGAAAAAATTACAGTAGGTAAAGTACTTGATCAGTGATATGGTTTTCTCTGTACTACAAATCCCAAAACTGTAAGCTCTAACAAAATAATATGATCATTGGTGATCCATTTGTGTCTTTTTATGTAAAGGAATGACGTAACGAGCTAGTCGTTCGCCTGGTGTTAAGCGTCACGGCCGCCCATTACAGCTTGCAGTGTCACTTGGAAATCTTAATTAAACTTTCGCGTGACACTGCACACTGCGCACGTCATCCTGAGACATCACACAGTCTAAAAAAGATTTCTAGACTGTGAGATCAGTTTTTACGTCTCATTTGCCCAGTAATTTCATTAGCTACAATGCCCTTCAAACCGGAACACAGTAGTGCTTGCTCACTACTGCTTGGCGGCAGAATAACTGGCAAAGCGGTGGTACCTACCTACACGAACTTTGCAGAAAAGTCCTACCACCTATATAGCGTCTCGCTATCTTTCCAGATAAACCAACTTGCACTGTGATAGACATGTCGGAGCCAGTGCTCAACACGGAAAAGCAGATTGCTCTACCAAACTCAACTAATTTGGCTCCTGTCACCTGCACCACATCACTATTAGACTCCAGCGAGAGCTTCACTAAGAAACCCATCAAAACTGGCTTCCCGACCTCAGGGTGGAAGCAATTCTGGATCTTATTGAAACGGACGTTCCGGAGTATTTTGCGAGACCAGATGCTGACGCATTTGAGGCTATGTTCCCATACGGTGGTGGGTTTGCTGATTGGGTTCCTGTATTACGATATCGGAAGAGATGCGGCGAAGGTGATGAGTAATGCAGGATGTATATTCTTCACTGTGATGTTTACAATGTTCACGGCTATGATGCCTACTATTCTTACATGTAAGTATCTAAGGCCCCCCATACACGTTCAATTTTATTGATCAATAAAATTGACGAAACCACCTCCGTCAATGTTTTCTTCATACTGTAAACCGAAAAACATTGCACAATACTAACCCTACGCGATCAATAAAATTGATCAATCACAAGGATTGATCAATAAAATTGAACGTGTATGGGCGGCCTAAGTTTATTTCCGCCTATTTTATTTATTTCATTTTTATCTAAAATTTTGATTTCTTTATAATTTTATTAAGTAGGTACCGTTATCTCTTATCAGTCATTACTCTACATGTGTAATGTTTATAGCGATGATAGAATTGTTTGATTCAATGAAATAACATTTTATTATCATGATTATTTTCATGTTTCTATGATGTTATAAATATAACAATACATTTTAAACATTCACGGAAGCTCCTAAACATGTTATCGTTCAATGATGACGTTCTGAATATAGATAAGCCTCAGTTCTGTGTAGCATTTTCTAAATCGAATCTGAAAATAAAAAATATGGCAATATTTTAATTTTGTGTATGTATAACTATATAACTCTATTTTTTATCTCAGTCGTTATAATAATAACGCCCAACGACCACATACATAGATCCTGGACCCTAACTAGGATTCCCTGTATCTACGGACCCAGGAACTACGAGGACCATGCTCCCACAACACCCAGACGCAGAACAAGTATTAGCGCTTTTTTTACCTTGCACAAATACTTGTCCTGCCGACCTGCTCAACCACCATACCACGGAGGCTGTCATTATAATAAATTGTTAGACTTAGCACCCCTTATTCACCTTTATTATTGGACCGCCGCGCCCGCGCCGTGTTGTCCCGGTTTGCGAATGGAACCACCCCATCTCTTCCCGTGGGTGCCGTAAGAGCCGGCTAAGGGAATATCCAGAGAATGAGCAGCAGCATTCTCCTTGGTACATAAAAAATCTTCTGCGATCACCAAACCGCCTGCCAAGCGTGGTGATTATGGCAAACCCCCCCTATGATAAGCGTTCAAAGTGGCGTTGGCCTTATATGGGGGAGGCCTATGTTCAGCAGTGGACGTCTTTGGCTGATGATGTGTTAGACTTAGCACTCATGATGTCCTATCATGCACTCAATTTACGCTAATGAATTAAATTGCATCCTGTATACTGTATAGTATCTTAGTGTCAATAAAGAGTTTATCTACCATGATCACAGAAAACAAAATAGGTACCAGGTAGTCAACAATGTTACATTACTGTTTACATTTTATGTATGTTCACTGTACATATTTTTCCAGTCCCGACCGAGATGAGCGTGTTCGTGAGAGAGCATCTGAACTACTGGTACTCACTAAAGGCGTTCTACTTTGCAAAAACAATGGCCGATTTACCGTTTCAGGTAATTTGCATAATTATCTACCGTTAGTTTAGCCAATTACTTGCTAAAGTCTGAGGAAGAGCATCGGGTATACTCGAAATCAGCCCGCCTATAGCATGCGCACCGCGAGAAAACTTGTCGTCGCTGTTAGAGTGAGACACACTTAGGCGCTACCATAGTCTTGTCACGGTCTCTCACGAGATAAAGTGTCGAGAAAGTTTTGTCGCGGTGCGTATGCTAGCCGGGCAGGTCGAGATATCGAGACACTATTTATGAGTAACAGTCGGATAGGTACATATTATATATTTAAAATGAATCACATTCTTGAGAATTTTAATACCAATTACTCGAGTTTATTTAGATAGGTCTAAACTTTAGATTTATCTAAATAAACTCAAAATCTCAGTAATTAGGTTTAATTAGGTAGGTACTCATTATTTTAGATTCTAAAGATTCTATCTACCCAATTAAAATTACTGTAATAAGTAATTAGCATATTCATTACGGTGGTTGTCACCCGAATATGCTCATTAGTAGGTATGAACTGCTCAGCTAAGGTTATGTTAAACTATTTTAGATTTTTAGAATATCAATATCCGTCGACTAAACGAAAAAACTGAAAAACATAGCTGATAGGGTTATAATAGACCTAGGAGAAAATAATCTAGGTCTTTGGTTATAAAAACAATTAGGGTGCCTAGGCGTTAGGTGGACCGACGACCTGGTCAGAACCGCGGGGAGCCGATGGATGCAGGAGGAAAGCAGCCGCTCAAAGTCGCGCTCTTTGGGGGCCTATGTTCAGCAGTGGATGTCTTCAGGCTGCTGATGATGATGATGATGATGATGAGGTGCCTACGTTATGAATGTTAAGGCTACATCAGCATCAAACTAAAATAACTACTAGGTGGTAAGACTTTTCTGCAAGCTACACCGTATTCCCACCCAGGTAGCTATATTCGATCAGCAAGAAGTAATGGTGCGGTAGTTAAGGTAACCAATGGTTAAAAACTCTAACAGATTCTAATCAATCATCATCATCATCATCATTAACAGCCTGAAGACGTCCACTGCTGAACATAGGCCTCCCCCAGAGCACGCCACCTTGAGCGGCTGCTCGCCTCCTGCATCCATCGGCTCCCCGCGGCTTTCACCAGCGGGGTGATCATGTAACTTTGATAGCAATGCAACAGAAGAAATATCATTCCGAATTTGAAAATTTTCACAGTAACTATGCACATAAACTGCGTATTGAAACTGTCAAATCCATACATTTTTGTGTTTCTATTGGTTGCAATCAAGTTACATGATCGCCTAGCAGGTCGTCGGTCCACCGAGTGGGGGGCCGGCCTACGCTGCGTCTTCCGGTTCGTGGTCGCCACTCGAGAACCTTTCTTCCCCATCGGTTGTCAGTTCTACGAGCGATGTGGCCTGCCCATTGCCACTTCAACTTACTAACTCTAAGAGCTATATCGGTCACTTTAGTTCTAATCAATACTTAGTCAAAATTTGTTAGAGATTTTAACCATTGGTTACTTTAACTATGGTTCAAAAAACTGACCCTAAGTATATGTAGTGAAACTGGACATAATATGAAACTTTTGTGATCTGCGAGGTGATCACGGAACTTCGATTGCAATGCAATAGGAGTTTCACTCCGAATTAAAAAAAAATCATATTAACTATGCATATAAACTGCGTATTGAAACTGTCAAATCCATACATATTTGTGTTTCTATCGGTTGCAATCAAGTTACACAATCGCCTAGCACTCTGTTAGACAGCTTAGAAACCATAATAAGAACTTCTGGACTCTTGATCTGTGATGAATGTATCAGGAGGATGACGAGCGCAGTGCAGTGTTACACAAAACTTTATATTTTAAAGATTCGTGTGACACTGCAACTGTGATGAGCGAGCATCAGTGAATATTTGAAAAAAAAATTGTGGACATTTTCACGCATCGCCATCTAGCCCCAAACTAAGCAAAGCTTGTACTATGGGAACCAGATAACTGATATAACATCCAGACACAGACAACCAGGTTGACACGTCATTCGTTTACGAAAAAGCGACATTCACCAAGAATTTATATGAAATTGAACTCTTTGTTTGTGTACAAACGCTAACGCATTTATATTCAAGGGCATTGGTATTCTTAACTACCATTCAATAAACGTTGTAGAAATACCGATATGCTTACACAAAGCAATTAAACAGAGTTATTTGAATCCAAAATATAGTATTATTCAAAATTTCTTTTTTATAACTGAATAGGCCCGCATTTGACCGCAATCTTACGTGATGGAAAGTGATGACGCGGTCTACGGTGGTACATGCTTGCCTAGAAGAATAACTGTCCTAAATAATAAGTGTTACTTAACCTAACCACAGATTATATAATATACTAATATAAATACCTCATCCCATAGAAAGGAATAATTCGGCCTATTTTACGAATTATTTTATTTCTGCATAACGCAAGATTAGCGAACGACATCTATTGCGTATTGGCGAGTCATTGGGTCAAACAAATACACTGGCCACTAACTAGTAACGCTCACGATACGATCACTAGATTTTTTTTACATTCGGGCTATTTTTTCTTTGTTCCTGATGAGACCCCATGACCTAACTTTGTTCAATTTTAGATTTGCGGTTTCGTAGCATATTGTTAGAGTAGGGGTCACGTCCGTCAGGTTACATGATATCACAGCCAGATGTGTGGTTCACGTTCCAGGTAATCTCTTTTGGATCTGGTTTTCCAAAGATATAGGTTAGATTTAGAACCGAAGTTTTGATAAGGTACAAAAAACTGCACAAATTACACATTGCAATTTATCAATTAAAATAAACCATTTTCTAATAGGCTGTGTAGTTGGGTAGGTAGTACAAATACACCCTCTAGCTAGGGTATTGTGTGGCGAAAGACAAATCATATTACTAGACTGTGCTAATGTGTGACACTGCACTGCAACTGTTATGGGCAGCCATGACGTATAGGTATACGCACTTAGGGTGGATATTTTTGATCGGTAGTTAAGCTAACTAATGGTTAAAATCCGTAACGAATTTTGACCATTGGTTAGAATTTTTTAACATCTTTAACCATTAATCTTAGCTACTGATTAAAAAACTTACCCTTAGTCACGTCTAAAGTTTAAAAAGAAGCCTATTAGCCTTTTGCATCTCCAACGGCTTCCCATGAATATTTTACTTTACAGTCTTTTAAAAATATAGGTTTTTTATGTTACTCCAATTATAACCAAGTATTTATTCGTTTCAGATTGTGTTCAGTGGCGTGTACGTGATAATAGTGTACTTCATGACTGGCCAGCCGATGCAAACCGACCGGGTGTTGATGTTCACCACCATCAACATCCTCACAGCGCTGGTGGCACAATCCCTGGGCCTCCTCATCGGGGCCGCCATGAAGATCGAAACTGGAGTCTACTTGGGACCCGTCACGACCATTCCCGTCGTCCTCTTCTCAGGTTTCTTCGTTAACTTCAACGCGATCCCTAGCTACCTCCAATGGCTCACGTACTTAAGCTATGTTCGATATGGCTTCGAAGGCGCTATGCTGTCAGTCTACGGGTTTGGAAGAGAAAAACTTCAGTGTTCAGAAGCGTATTGCCATTTCCGAAATCCCGACTTGTTCTTGAAGGAGATGACGATGGACAAGGCCAACTTCTGGGTGGATGTGGGCGCTTTGAGTGCGTTCTTCGTATTTATTAGAGTAATCTCCTATTTAGTGCTAAGATTCAAGTTGAAGATGATGCAGTAGTTTTTGCGAGCACAAAGCAGCTTGGTATTTACCATTTTTCGACGTTGGTCAGGTTTTTTGTGTGATTTGGGGGTGCGGTTAGAGTATGTCATTGGGACGTGAAATTAGGTTTTGGAAGCAATAATATGGGGTCTTATCGCGTAAGTCTGATGGAGATGGTGATCGTGTGCGGTCTTGCTCGCACTCACGGACCTGTGAATTGATGCGTGCAGGATGGCAGACGAAGTCATGTCTGGAACAGCTACGCGATAGGGGCGATGATGTCAGTATACACAATGGTGGAAAATACTATTGTTAGTATGTATGTTAATTTGGTTAGCTGGTCGCGTAGATTGGCCTAAAATAAATCGCGTGTTTCAGCGCTAATGCTTAGGGTGTGATTGATTTTGTGGTATATTTTGTTAGTTGCTGTTATCTAAGATTGTTCGTTTTGTGATCGTTTTTTTAGTAGATAATTATACCTATACCAATTGATCTATACAAATCTTAGTTAAATTGTCGTACCGCATTTGTCAGACGATAAGTAGCTTTTTTTGTAAAATGGTTATCAACCAGTGATCGTACCTATTCGTTATTATAATTAGAATTTTTATGACTGGGACGCTTTAAGCAATTGGGCGGGTAGGTACTTAATGTATTTATTTTGCTTAATGATTATGACATACTAAGGGTGAGTTTTTTGATCAATAGTTAAGGTTAATGGTTAAAAACTAACAAATTCTAACCAATGGTCAATATTTGTTAGAGTTTTAACCATTGCTTACCCAAACGGACAAAAAACGGATACTACGGATAAAAAACCCACCCTTGATCTTTTTACCAATGACGTATTGTTTTACGCACCCTTCATCATAGTTGGGGTTGATCACCCCATTAGCATAGCTGTGGTTTCAGCCACTTTGTAATTGTAATTGTTAACACGCTAGTTGCCTACGACAAATAATTACAAGTTCTAAATTATATTGCTGTAGACATAAGGTAAATTAAGCTGAAAGGTTTCTGACGCCATTTGCGATGGCTGTGTAAAAAAGGTAGCTTTAGAGCTAATGTTGCACGTTGTTGTACTCTAATACTTTTGCATTTTTTTTGTGGAGATCAAATTATTATTGCCATAGGTAATTACTCAAGCAAGAGTTCTCATCCTATACTGATTAGTAGTTACAGTTTCTGAAACAATAATGATTAGTTACCTACTAGTAATTCTAGTATCGGCAATGCCTCGTATTTGATCCACTATTGGTACTTAAATAAGGTTTAGCGTTTACATTTACTATTCCAATAACAAAAGTACTTATATTACAAATTACAGTACTATAAATAGTGAGTTGAAAATACGTTTATTTTAACATAATTTCATCAAGTTCGCAAGTCAAGCAAATATCATTTCATTTATTTTAGTCATAAGCAAGCATGACTAGAATGAATAACGTTGATTTTCATCAATCAAATAAAGAAATCACCGTCACATATTCAAGTCGTTATCATGACTAAAATAAATGACGTCAATGTTCATAAAAACAAATAAATCGACGTCATTTTTCAAATCATTATCATGGCTAAAATAAATGACGTTTGATTTTGACATTAATAACATTAATTGAAGAATTAATAAGGCGTTTACTGTCGCTTACCTGAGATCGTGTCTCGTGTTACCACGTATGATATTGACAGAAAACAGATTTAAGCTTTTTTCTCAAGTGGGGTGTAGCCCTATGCCATTCCAAAATAAACTACCATTTAAGCCTAGTTTACATAGCGGTAGTTACTTTCCTACTGGCTGTCAGACAAATGTCTTTTGAAAACTGCATGGAGTCTGTTTTGATGAATTCTGTTATAAAATTGCGTTTATATTAGTAAAGTTAGTATTCCTATTAGAGTAAATTTGTTTCGTGAACAAATTTTTCTAAATTATGCGGGTAAAAGTACCTAAATCACATCACACTTTACATTACACTAATATTATAAAGGCGAACGTTTGTATGTGTGTGCATGTTTGTTACTCCTTCACGCTCAAACGGCTGTACAGATTTGGATGAAGTTTGGAACAGAGATAGCTTATATACTGGATTAACACATAGGCTACTTTTTGGCTACGGGTGAAACCGTGGGGCGCAGCTAGTAGTTCATAATTGCTTTATACAGGGCCACTACCATGATTCAACAATAAAGTAGTATTTTTAATTAATGTACCAACCATCTTACCTTTTTTAAGTTATCACTGCCTTCAATCATCACACGTATCTGTAAAATAATATAAGTAAAATCTATTCCGCTTACTTAATAGGTCACTTGATCGATAACTGGCGTTGTGTAAGCGAGGCATCATTGTACAGGAAATCTGATCAGCGTGTTCATGATTCTCTGCTAAATAGTGTTTTGTAGGTTTAATTATAGTTTTCGAAATAAATAGCTTTCTAGGACGCAGAAGGACTTAAATATAGATTCTTTATACGTACCCTTAGGGGTTAGGCAATAAGGTTTTTAGGAGATCGGGCCCATGACTTAAAGTTAAGTTCCTTATACCTAAATGTTATTAATTATTCATTTTACAATATTTATAAACACAATTAGACATTGTACGTACTCAATTCAACTTCATACTTTCTAGGATTTCATTAGTATTTTAAAAGTACCTTCATTACGATAATGTTTTTTTAGTAAATCTTCATGTCTATCCTTATTACTATTACCAGTATTTATTATAAATAAACGACTGTGATTTTTATATAATTTTTGCACGTTTCATTTCCCTAAAGCACGTTAGTTATGGTTTCTAATGTTAATTATATTAAAAGGGTATTCTTCAAACATTATTTTATTTATAGTTATACCGTAGTTACCAACACCACCAAATTACTAATGCATTAAATGTATAAATTTTATACTTCAAAACAATACGACGCCATTCTCGAATTACAAATGACTCCAATATTGGCGAAAAAAGTTCAACTAACTTCAACTCTTGTTAATGCCCTCTGCGGTGTTGCCATCCCACCACAATTCTGCCAATGTCAAGTAATATCTATACTAGTCTTGGCGCTGTATAAAGTCTTAAGATCCAATGCTAGAGCGACAGTGAAGAGTTTATATAGGAAGCAGCGCGTCTCCTTGCTTGACTCCTCTCTGTAGAGAATACCATGACCAGTAGAAAAACTGTCTGGTTGTATTTAGTTATGAGAAGTTCCATCGCGGTAATACAACCATGATATAGGCAGTTATGGCCTGATAGCTCTGCCTTCTGAGCTGTAGGACGTGGGTTCGATGCCCACTCAGGACAAACATTTGTGTGATGAACATAGGTCTTTCAATTAGATACTTGGTTCAAAGAGTTATCAGTCAGAGAGACCACGTCTGAAACCAGTTTTATATGAGCAGGTTATTGTGAATCGGTTACTACAGAAATGTGACCACCGATTTTGTTTACGAACGCTTTGTAGATTCGAGACAATTTTTTTTAATGGATATAATTATTAGCTATTAAAAAAAGACAAAAAGAACACTAGTTAGGTACTTTGGTTGGGAGGCTGCTGTCAAACGGATATCATCAGTTATTTACCTTAGGTAGGTACATGACTTCGAGGTCACATGGTGCTCCAGTGCTCTCCCCCGAAGATGTTTTGTACAGAACGTGGTTTATGGTTCTTATTTTTTATTTTAATAAAGGACGTGACTAGCTAGTCTTTCGCTTGATATATACAAATTTAATATTTATAAATTAGTATTTAATATTCTTATTGATTTAAGTATTACCACGCGGCCAACCATAACAGTGGTTTATGGATAACTGCGTGTACCTGCGTATGTGTGCGTGTTTACCTATATTCTTTTTTGTATATGTAGCCGATAGATGATACCAACTTATTTATAATCTACAATTCAACACACACACTACCACCTAGTACTTTTGGTAGCTCTACTACCTAGGATCATTATCAACAGCCTGAAGACGTCCACTGCTGAACACAGACCTCGCCATAAAACGCCACTATTTACGCTTAAGCTTGTCATTAACTTTCCCATAATCACCACGCTTGGCAAGCGACTTGGTGATCGCAGATTTTAATGTACCTTGAGAATGGGCAGCTTTAACTGCGTGGGTGCCGTATATAAGAGCTGGCTCTTACGACACCCACGGGAAGAGATGAGGTGGTCCTATTCTTACACCTACCTAGGATGCTTGAAGGTAAAATATCTATGTATCCCAACCGGTAGCAAAAAGTGGAAAAAAACCCTATCACTCTAACACGGGTAGACTAGTACCTAAGGATATGTGGAACAGGGGCGGCTCAACATAAATATGGATGAATTGCCGCAGAATATAACTACAATAGCTCGTAGCTCTACTACACAGTACAATACAAACAGCTTTATCGATTCTAGCGTTGTTGTTCAAAAGGTAGCGACATCTTTTGAGCTTTACTGACATTGTGTTGGAAACGCATAACTGTAAGCCATAAGCAAGCTTACTGTAAGTAATAAGGTTCAAGGGCCTTTGCAAGTCTTCAAAAGCTTACATCTTTAGTAGTACAATCATTTATAAATAGATGGCGCCTTTCACGAGTAAAAAATGGTATATTTTAATCAGTTTAGTTTTGGTTTTCAAAATATTTTGGTACCTAGTATATTAATCTGTATAAAGACAGCTTTAGATAATACGCAGTTTATGTCAGTAGGGTATTATTGGGGGTTCTGCCTCACTCTCGCTCCGCTCGACTGATTGAGGCAGAACCCCCAATAATTTGGTAAGAAAAATATTGGGGTTTCTGCATCATTCACTCTAATTCGAATGCTTGATGTAGGACCCCCCAATCATTTGGTAGGATGTTTTTATACCTGAGCTACTAAACTTTATTATTTTTTGATCTACCTAGCCGCGCCAAACTAGCAATATTTTTAGATTCCTATATTTAGAAATAAAATGTGTTTGATATTGACAGATTGTAGGTATATTGAACGAAAACCACTACATAAATTGTTTAAAAACATTTATTTTCCAAATTCCATTTATACATACAAATAACATTAACACACTAATAAACATCTACGCATGACATATATTTTTTATCTAAACTTAACAAACTAGGACAGTCATAATCTTCTAAATTAAATATACATGCAATACTGTTTCCGATATTAACAATATCTTCGTCTAATATATTTCTTAACCATTTAACTTTTTCCGATCCTTTCACATAAATATTTTTGTTTTTTAATAGTCCTCTAACATAAAACTTATGATCACTGTACGGTAAAAATCCTTCTTTCCAAAATATGTGTCTATTTCTTTCAATCCAACAGACTTGCTTTTTCTCTGTGGTAGTTAAATCATTAAATGGGAATGGTGGCTTGAATAGGAAAGTGATCACTTGTAGACCACAATGTACTGCTATTTCTTTCAGAATAAACTCATTATAATCTGTTTTGAATCCTTGTACATCCACAATTGCGTTCATGATAATTTACGCACAATATTACTGAGTGGCTTGTATTCGACAAGTCGATCGTTAACTACAAGGCAATAAGCAGCTGTGTTGTCAGGAATATCTTGAGATGTTTCAATTTCTAAACGCACATCCACTGGTCCAGATTTCAAATTTTCACACTGTCTTGAACAGTCTATTAGAAACAAAGGAGCCTTTTCTTTAAATTCACTAATGCTCAGCAACGGATCGATCGGAAGGTTGTAATAAGACTGACGAAATTTCGTGTATAATTCATATAATATACTGTATTTATTTTCATCAAACTTTATATTTAGTGAATCATATGGGTAATACTGCGAATTTAAAAATAGTGTTACATTTGTTAAATGACAATGATCAAATATTGAACTGTCTTGAGCTTTGTTGTTCTTTCTATTTGTCTGTAAGCCAAATATAACATACCTAGGTTTTTCTAACTGAGAAGCAGTTTTTACAGACCATGAATGTTTTGTTGTTTTAGGCAATAATGGATACTCATATAAGTCCCAATTCCTAAAAGCCATTTGAATGGGTTTGTCTTTCTCTAAGCATTTTAGTAATACAAGCCTTTCTCGATCAGACACTTTTACATGAGGTACTCGCCATTGTACCCTTTGTATATCCATTTGAACGCTATCATCTTTATCAATAATTAAACTGTTTATATGAGTACTACTTCTGTTTAGTATTAGTTCATGTTTGCAGTTTAAAATTATCCTATTATAATCTTCGGCGAAACCTATAAGTTTGCTAAGTGGAAAAACAATACTAAAAAAGTTATCTTTAACATTGCATCCATTTATATTCCAACCCCATACAGCAGCAACTTTACTTTCTCCATCATTCATAGACACATATGATTTAATCGTCGTAGTGATTCCAGGATTTCTTATACGATCTATCTCCACACCGTTCATCTCATATCGAATGTCTTGAAACAGGAATGAAATAGCGTTGTTAGTGAATTTAACAGGTTTGTTAATAGGTTTTCCTGTAGCATCCTTTCCTGTCACAGTAACACGACCTTCAATGTAAATATAGCTGGCGGAAGGTAAAACGTAAACGTCTTGCTGATTTATTGATATGCGAATTTCATCATTTTCTTTAAAACTGTTATTGTAAGGATTGTATGTGTGAATTTCGTAACTCTCGATAGAGTTATCGAAACGCGGAATATTATCAATATGTAGAATACTCATGTTTTGAATCCCAGAGCTCGTAGAAATTCTTTATTTTTCTTGGTAATTTTTAATTTTTTTTTGGTCTTCGTACGTCTTTGTCTTCTGAGCGTTTGTTTTAGAATAGTGCCTTTTGAATTTGTTTTACATGTTTTATTATTAACGATTTGTTCAAAAACGATCATTTTAATTTCCGCAAATGAAGGCACATCTGAATATTTTCTCCCTCAAAATTTATATGATTCCCGTCCTGGTCAAGCACTTTGACTGTAATTGATGATATTATGCTGTTATTCTTAACAGGAAAATAAACAATATTTTTTGGTTTCTCAATAAACCGGTAACTAGGAGGAACGTTTGGAATAAATTCGTAAATTATATATGAAGATACGCCGTTAGTGTATGACCCTTGAACTAAATCACATTCGATCCTTATCACTGCCACCGGAAGAATGTTCACTGAGTCAACAGACACATGCCATTTATTCGCTTCTAGCGATTCTTTTCGAAATCCTAATAAATTCCCAATACTATTCATTGGTTCAAAATTGACAAGTTTTGTACAAAATAAAGAACATGTCGAAGTATTGCAATTCGATTCAATATTTAACTCACAATCATTTAAATTATTATTCAAATATCCGCAAATATCTTCTAAATCATAAGAGCCACTTGGAATTTTTATCTGTTCGTTTTTCTCACCATATACAAATACTGGGTGGCGCAAAAGTAAAGACCCTATTTGGTTCAGCTATAACATTTTTTCTAAATTAGAAAACTAGATTTAGGTTTTTTTAAATGTATATTTGTGCCATTAAATTTCGTACCATTAGGATTTAAAGATGATGTCTTTTAAATGGTGACCTCCAGAGTTGATACACATTTGAGCCCTATTTATGACATTTTGCAAGATGATTTTCCTTCAAAATTGGTTATGAGTGACGAAGCGCATTTCCATCTCTCAGGGCATGTCAATAAGCAGAATACTCGGTTCTGGGGCACTGATAATCCGCGCATTATTCAAGAAACACCTCTACACCCACTAAAAGTTACTGTATGGTGTGGCATCTGTGTTGACAGAGTGATCGGACCCTATTTTTTCGAAGACGCTGGAGGCAATGCGATAACTGTCACTGGAGAACGCTACAGAACCATGTTACGTGAGTTTTTGATACCCAGTTTGGACGAATTGGGGCTGGAGCACATCTGGTTTCAACAAGACGGCGCTACGGCACACACAGCGCGCGACACTATGGACTTAGTGAGGGACGCTTTTCCAAGCCGAGTTATCTCTCGTTTTGGCGATTTGCCTTGGCCTGCAAGATCACCCGATCTGACCAGTCCAGACTTCTTTCTTTGGGGTTTTTTGAAATCTCGGGTGTATGTGAACAAGCCACAGACTCTCGCAGCTCTAAAAGAAAACATTCGTCAAGAAATAACGAACATGTCGCAGGAAGTGTTACGGCAAGTTATGCAAAATGTCATAAATAGGGCTCAAATGTGTATCAACTCTGGAGGTCACCATTTAAAAGACATCATCTTTAAATCCTAATGGTACGAAATTTAATGGCACAAATATACATTTAAAAAAACCTAAATCTAGTTTTCTAATTTAGAAAAAATGTTATAGCTGAACCAAATAGGGTCTTTACTTTTGCGCCACCCAGTACATTGTTTTCACTAGTTATATTTGGTATGGTATTAAAAACACTGAAGTACAATAAACCACATTCATAACTATCTTCTAAAGTTAAAGGAGGATTAAAAGTGGTTTCCAACACTGATTCATTTCCGGAAAAAGTTAAAGTGATAGACATCGCGTGGTAGCCTGAACTATAATATTCAACAGACTGAACAAAAATTTTTGGAAACATCATATTTATTGACTAAGTACTACATAGCCGGTTGTTCACGCCAAAAATTTTTCAAAAACTGTAAGCATAAATGGCCGCAGTTAAATGTGTTATTTTTCTGATAATTATCATGATTATACAGAATACGATATTTTTTCATATATTCTATGAGTTCTTTTGGTGGTCTTAAATTTCCGTAACTATCAAAGTATTCAACGAAATCGTATATTTTTGCATAGGCTACCCAGTGAGTACCAGGGTTATTTGAACTGTCTAAGTTAATGATTCCACACTCATTATTAAAAGGAGTTTTAGGTAGCTCATCTCTCATATACACACCTCTAAAATAAGGAATATTTTTGGAATATTTCATCAAATCTATATTAGTGAGAGCTCTATGAGGTAGCTCATTGCTTAGTTTTTTTTTTTTGACAAATATATTCCTAATCCATTTTTGTAGGGTTTCAGACACAAGCCTTTTCCTATAGTTAAGCCTTCCATCTTATCATGTTGACTTTTAAGCGCTGAAAGTCGTTTTTTAGCAGATTTATATACATTGTAGGTTTGCATGATTCCGGAAATTCCTCCAGCTAGACTTCCAGCAGCTGACAGTCCCGCAAATATCGGTATCAACGGAAGAACGCCTCCTGATTTAGGTATTGGTATAATTCGTGGTAGTTTTACTGGAAAATCCTTAGATAATTCTTTTGCTGCTGCAAATGCCATTTGTATTGCAATTTTTTTACATTTAGGTTTCATTTTACGAATATAATTTTTAGCATGTGACACAATGCTTTTAAAACTTTTTTTTAATCTAGCACCTGAACTAACTTTTGTCAACATAGCTTTGTTAACTAAATTAGCAGCAATTTTTTCTCCAATACTAGCGTTAGAAGAATTGGCTCGTTTCTTTGCCATTTTTAGTAAAATTATGTCTGCCTTATGTCGATCAGACAATTTAGATGATCTCTTGTAGGCTATATCGTGTTTTTTGCAATATTCGTCCAACGGATTGATGCCTCTATCTCCTCGAGCAAGCCTTGCTGCTAATTGGGTTCCAGGACCACAATAGTTGTATCCAGGTAAATGAAGTTCAAATGGTAATTTGTTAATTAAATTATTGAGAAGACTATTCCCTTTCATAACTTCATATAGACTGAGTAGAATACTGAAATATATTATCTTTATAATATATTTGTTTTACTAATCCAACTATTTTCATTGGATGGCAGGCCTAGCCATTTAACAAAACATTTGTTCCCATTTCTTTTCAATACTTTTTCAACAAGATATACGTTTGGATGCTGAGACTTTTGAAGTTCTTCACTATAAAATGCTCCTAGAATAGGACGACGTCTCATATCTTCAATTAAATAAGTGAATGGATTAGTATTTTGGACTTTGACAATTTTGAATATTTCTGTAGACCAATTAGGAGTGTAACCTTTTTCAAACGTTCCTTTATATTTACTGACTCGAACGAAATCGTTGATTTTTAATTTACCTTTTCTTTTACACTTTACATTATGATGAATCTTTGTAAGTCTTTCCAACACGAAGTCTTCGTTATTTTGTCCGACTTGCACTGGCGCCAAACCTATTGTTCTATGAGTTGTATGGTTATATTTTTCAACTACTTTATCAAGTAGTCCATCTTTCCACTTATAGTGTCCTATTAAACTGAATTCTTTATAAAGCTTGTTTTTCAAAGTTCTTATAAGCCTTTCTACAATAGATGCTTTTTTTGTAGAATATGTCGAGTAGTGATTTATTTTATACTGATCTACTAGAGCTTTAAACTTTTCGTTATAAAATTCTGTTCCTTGATCAGTTTGTAAGTTTTTAGGAACACGTCCTTTTTGCAATAATGACAAAAACGCTTGTGATACAAGCTCTTTGCTTTTAAATTTAAGTGGGTATGTCCACGCATACTTCGAAAATGTATCTATAATAGTTAAGATGTATTTATATCCGCGGTTAGCATTTGAAACAGATTGCATATCTATTAAATCAGCTTGCCATAGATCGTCAATGCCTTTCATTACAACATGTCTGCGAGGATAATTAATCCTTGCACATTTATGAATTTCATTTATCACGCTTTCTTTGCTCATTTTTTTTTATTAGTTTGCTTAAAAAGTTCTTCTAACTTTTCTATTCTTTCACTTAATTCTACAAGTAATATGTGATTGGTTGAAATTTTATTCATAATATCTAACAATGAGCTATCGACGTAATCTTTTGTGGCACCATCATTGAAATCAATGGGATGTTTAAGATTTTTTAATATCCTATCTTGAACATCTAAATTTCCATCACCTTCTTGTTTTAATAAACAGTCGGTTGGTACAATATTATAAATCTTTTTTTGCTTTTTTAAAACGTGATGTCCGAATTTGTTGACATTCATGTTTGAATGGAACTTTAAGACTAAACAATGATTGCTCGGGTACTACTTTTTTATTCTTTTATGATGCCGGCTTCTTTTAGTTCTTCTATTATGGATATGATTTCATTGTCATGGTTGCTATTTCCCGCATCTTTTGATGCCATTAATAACATAAGCCTCTCAATTAATTCGTTTGGATCATCCCAGTAAATAAAATCTGTATTCTTTTTATAAGTCTTTTTCAGACTTGAAATATTACCCCCATGTTTAATTTGATCAGGTTCAAAAAATAATGGTTTAATTATGTTACAGTATTTCATTCCTTTATCGCCTTTTATTTGACCACAGTTTTTAAAATCTCTTTTATGAGCATTGGTGTTGTGTAACATATCCTTATAAACTATTTTGTCTGTTTCAGAAACCAAATCAAGATTAGGCTTTTTTTAAAACAGTAGTTCTTTTATTCCAGGAGTAATTTCATAGTTCTTATCTCCAAATGAAACTAAAGATATTTGTGAACCTTTAGAAGTTTCCCCAATAATTTTGAAAGAAATTGGCATATTTCCCATTAGCAACATCTTGTTTTCAGTACGTATTCCAAATGGTACGTTTAATGTATTATTATCCTCAAGTAAATCATCTTTTGCTAACATAGATAGTAAAGGAGTATCTAAACTTGTAACATTTCTCTCTATTTTAGCAGGCGTTGTAAAATTTTCCTCATCTGATTTACATTTAGTTGCTGTGGTGTTACTTCCAAGTGAGTTATAATCACTTTCGGAGTTAGCATAAGATATATCGCTTTTATCAGAAGCATTGGAAATTATTGAAACATCAGCTTCATTATCAAAAATTGGGGTGTTTATATCCACTAATTTTTTTTTTTTTTTTTTTTTTTTTTATTTGATTGAATGACGTGACGAGCTAGTCGTTCACCTGATGTTAAGTGACACGGCCGCCCATAACAGTTGCAGTGTGTGTATTATTCTTAGATTTAGCAATTACATTTAAAGGACCAGTAAGAGGCTTAAAGACTTTGCTTAGATTATAGTTCATATTGTCTTCTTCACTTTTCATATGTTTTAATTTACTTTTTATAGCTTTGGCTGATAAAAGAATTTGCTGTTTAATTTCTTTTCCATTTTTTAAATTAGGATTTAATTAATAACAATCGTTATTTTATAATGAAACTACACCATTGAATGCTATGAAACCATTAGTTATTGGTATTTAAATAGATTTACTCGTCTAGAGTTATATATGTATCAAAACCATGTCTGTATCTACCATTTTTCAAATCACTATCTTTGTTAATTATTAAAAATGTGTGTGGGCCTGTCCATGTACGGGCACATAATTTTTTAAATACAGGCCAATCCATATCTGAATTCACATGTTCATTATAAATATGTTTCAAATTTATATCGTCTTGCTTAAAAATAATTAATAGATTAGCATTATCTCGTATTAACTGTTTAGGTACTTTAGAATACGTTTGAGATAAATAGAAACAGTCTATTTTTTTATGTCGTCCCATACAAAAGTAGTTACGAATATTAACTTGATTTTCACATGCGACATCGTCAAAAATAAAAACAGAATTCGGCAAAGCAGAATTAGGATCAATTACATCTTTGTTGTCATTGAACATAAAAAAATTTACACCTGGAGTATGTCTGAATATTTCATTCAAAAAACAATATTTTGATTGAAATGTAGTTTTTGAGTATAGATATACATTATTAAATTTCAAACCATTTTTATGCAGCAATAAGCTAATCATTACATTGGTTTTTCCACAGTTAGATGGACCACAGATTATGCTACGAATGGTATCAGGAAGTAATATGCTATGTCTGAGGGCGTGAGGGTGAGACGTTACATCTATATTATTAATTTCTAGCGTTGTCGACTGTTTAGTGAACTTCATGGTGTTTGTCTGATGTTATTTTATAGTGCATCCTCATTATATACCTAGATGTAAAAATATTATGTCATTGAAAAAATATTATTAAGGATTTGCACGCGTGCAATTAAAATTCATGTTCTAACTTGTCTTAATTTGGTGTATAGTGTATATATTTATATGCAAATACTTGTAATTGCGCAGCATCGGCAATTCATAGATCTAGGAATAGGTAATCGGATGCAGTGTTCTAGCGTTACAACCAAATTTGAAATATGCATGTTCTAACATGTTTTCATTTGGATTCTTATTTAAAGTACAATATTATTTTATTAGAACGCAAACTTTTGAAGCCGGCACCCGCCTTCAGTGAGTCACCACTCATCACTTCTTATAATTGGTAAGTTCCATATTTTTATATTATTTTATATGCTTTATGTTGATGGTTTTTAGGAATAATCGTTACTTGCAGATAAGTTTTATTGCATTTCTTTATCAATTTAGAGTGTGTTCTAAAATTACGTTTTAAGTATACTTGCCTAATTAATATTATTGTTTTGTTACAGAAAATGTCAAACTTTGAAGAAATGAACCCTTTCTTCTACACTCAAGATCTACCAGATCTACCAGATGGTAGATATCTTGAGAAAATAGACATCAAAATCCTCGGACAGGCCAGTACCAGCAAAATAACTAATGAGGAACAGGCTGCAAAATCCAAAAAACCACAGAAAAAGCGAAAATGTGTCGCATCTACCTCATCATCAATAACAGCGCATGTGATTCGGCGCACACAGCTTAAAAAAGGACAAAAACTTATAAAAATAAGTGTCTACGAACTGAAAGATCAGGAAGATGAACATTATTATAATAGTGATTGTGAAAATTCTGTAGTGTCTGCGCAATATGTAGTTGAAGAAAATAACAACTACGATGTTATATTGGATGCAACAAATACTTTAATTAGACAAATAGGTCAAAAACTGTATGATTTTGAATAGTTTTTCTAAGATTAATATTTAATGAATTGTACCTATTTATTAATTATAATTATTACCTATATCTGTTTAGTCAACCTAATATCTTAATGTAAATGTAACTTGAAATAATTAAACTGTAAATAATAATAAATAAAAATAATAATAACAGTAATTATGAATAAAATAAAATAATAATAAACTTAATAAATGATTTGTGTATAATCGTTGTTTTATTTGTCTTTTCATTTATATGATAAGGACAGGGCTAATAAAATGAAAAACAAGAATAAATATCTTAATGTAACAAATGTAACTTGAAATAATTAAACTATAAATAATAATAAATAAAAATAATAATAACAGTAATTATGAATAAAATAAAATAATAATAAACTTAATAAATGATTTGTGTATAATCGTTGTTTTATTTGTCTTTTCATTTATATGATAAGGTCAGGGCTAATAAAATGAAACACAAGAATATTTGAAATTATTAAGGTATATTTATAATATTATTTCTAAAGAATAATAACTATACATTTTTTATACACGGCTAATTTAATTATGATAATATTATAGGTACAGATTACAGATATATAATAATAACTATATAACTTAATAATATAATAATATGATAATTATAACTATGTTACTAAAATTATACTACTTATCACAAATAAAATACGTTAGCAATTTAATGACTGAATACAATAATGGGTCGCTACGGCATGAAGCTAGACAAGAATGATTATTTTTTAGTTTAACAGAAAGTTACAATAGTAATTAAAATAGTATCCTTATAAAAATTATTGCCTAAAATATTAATCTGTAATGTCCCCAAGGTAAAGTCTTGTATTGATTTTTCTTAAGGAAACGCTTGTCATCATTTCCACTGAGTACTAGTTTATTCATTTTTTGTGTAAACAGTTTATGATTTTTAGAGCGAATAGTATACATAGTATCTCTTAGGTTTGTATCGTTTTTTAAAGTATTTTTATATTTCTCAACAGTAAGCTTTTTTGAGACGGGCTTGTTTACACCTTTTGCTTTTTTAATAGTAGACTTTAAAGAGTCTATACAGTACAGTTTAGCTCTTAAGCCAATAAACTCTGAGATGACATCTCCACCCATCTCATCCTTAAAAAGACCAGGTATTTGTTTATTTGCTTTAGGAATGCCGTAAACATTACCGCCCTCAAAATTGCTTGTATCAAAATATTGGATATTGGACTTCATATCTCTATAGAAATCATCTGTATGTATGAGATATAAAAGACTGTCGGTATCAGTGTAACAAAGATTAATATTATTTTCGTAAAGTTTTTTCATTACTGAATAATGAAAATTATATAAATGACTTTTTGCGAGTTCTAATATGGTAAAACCGACATATATTGGTCGATCAAGAAGCACCTTTGTTGGTTGTAATTGAATAGCAACGAGACTCTCAGATATAATCGCTAGATTTTTAAAATTTGGAGCGCTTACGTACTTTTCAGCCCCACAGAGTTTATTAGTTTTATTACAGCTATCTTTCCATACGTTCACCAACTTTACATCAACCTGTTTTCGTTTATTTTCAATCGTTTTGCCGAAAATTGAATTATTTTGTTTTTTAAAAAAGTCTTTTTCAAAATCTGAGGTTGCTTTTTGTCTAAGTAATGTGTTCAACGATATATAAGGCTCTAAAAAGTTTTTTTGTGTGAAAGTTAAAACTCTGTGGATTTTCAACAACTTAAGCCCATTTCGTAAACATTCCTGTAAGTGAATATAGTGAATGACGTATTTGTATTTATCGTAGAGATTTGCTATTAGCTTTTTATTTTGACTAGAACTCAATATTGGAACCGCTAATTTTTCCGCTGCAAATGGTAAATCAGAATGTTCGTCATGAATGTCAGAAGGATAATGGATATCTACTTCGAATATATACCCCCACTCACTATCAGGTGAAATAGAATCAACATCAAGAATTGCTATTTCATTTTCACTCAAGAATTTAAAATTTTCGGTAGGTAGTCGCTGCATCATAGCAAAACCATATAAGTTTACGCAATCTAGGTAAGTTAAAAATGTACTGGGCTCTTTTTCGTTAAAATCTGGTAAAAATTTATTGTTGGCTTTTGCAAATCGTAATGAACACTGCGCAAGTCCACCCTTAATGCCAAATTCTAACATTTGATACATTTCTACATCTGATATCAAGTCCAATTCAACTTTAGTTAATAACAACATGGCGTCCCAACTTAATGAAGGTGATGAAACATAATGGCAAGGATCGAGTCCATAATGATTCATACTCATAGATCTAAATTTCTCAAAAATGTCACTAAGTAGTAGAACATCGCATTTCAAATATAATTCAGTGTATTCGCCTAAATTTTTTATATCAAATTTTTCCCATACTTTTAAAGCATGATTGTAATCATCGTCTGAGACTGATTCTGATGTTAGTTTGTTATAAAAACTTGTGCGATCTGGCAAATGAGTTTCTTCATACTTCTCCCAAGAGTCCATATAGTCATAGCAATATACTCCTTTTCTAAGACATAATTTGTATAAACTTTCATCAAGAAAAAATGTTCGCAAATTTTTGAAATCTTCAGGGTTTAGTGTCCTTACTAAATGATCCAAGCTTGAACTTAGAAAATTAAATGAATCTATAAACTTCAGTTGTATCACATTTTGTGCATCAATAGGAAAAAACTTTGTGAAAGATATGTATTTTTCTTTACTTTTGGGAATTAAATTTATTCGACCGCAAACATTAGAAAGTTCGTTTATAAACAAATGACAATCATAACCAGAAAGGTTGTGAAATATTATAGGTATGTAGCGACATTTCTTGTTATTTATATTGCATTTATTATGAGCCGGCCCTCGATACTTGCCAGTAAAATGATCATGGTCATGAACTTTACTATCTTTACCAGAGAATTGATTCTGACAAATATGACATAATGAAGCACTGTTAAAATGAGACTGCTCTTCCTGAGTTAGTGGAATCATTTCTCTAGATATAGATAAAATTTCTTGCAATCTTTTAACATCCTTAGAAATAGATTCTACAAATTTTTTTGAACAATTTGGACCTCGGTAATATATTAAATCATTCAGTTCTGGGTTTGATTCGCAACAAATATAGTATGCAAAACAAGTGGCTTCATGAATTTGTATATTTTCTTCAGTTTCACTTTTACTTTTATCTGAATATTCCAAAAGCAAACTTTCAAAATCTCCATAAATAACAATCGGAATTCGTTGAGTTCTTTCAGGGTTTGCAAAACGGAGTTTAGTGTGTTCTTCAGGAAGAACTGTTTTCATTCGTGCACAATTATGAGTATCTAATCTTGACTCGGAATCAAAGTATTGAAAACACTCATCACATAAATGAATTTTAGATTTGTGTTTTGTAATTTGACTATGCACCAGCTTTCCAAAATTTTTTATCAAACAGAAATGGTTGTTATCTTGTTTGTTAATTAACAATAAATTTATATGAACAATTTTACGTTGTAAGGTTTTGTATAACGGTCCAGTAACGGTATCGTTGCTTTCCAAACCATAAACATTAACACTTAAGCCAGGATTAAGTTTTTCAAAAAGTTTTATATCATCAAAAGTGGGTGGGAAGGACATACCATTTGTGTTCAATATTTTAGAGTAATGTGGATAGGAAGATACTCTATTAGGATTACATTTTGCTGGATACAGATGGGCTATAATACTCCATAAAAAACAATGATTGTCAGAATTCTGAATATTAAGACATGATTTTGTTTTACGAACCTTAGGCGGTAGTGATATGTAATTACCAGCTCTTAATGGATTATATTTAACAAAGTTTACTTCTAAATGATCGATTGACTCTATAGCCCAACCAGACTCTGATAACTCGAACTCTGAGCACTTGTTTATCAGCTGTTTAGCATACTCAGCAAAGAACTGCTGTACGTCAGTACTTTGGACTATAGCAGAGTATTTAGTGTTAAATGATTTCATAGATATTTGATCATTTTTTGGCAGTCTGTATAAAACGAAAAGTTCCAAACTAACTTTTATGGTGTGGTGTTTTGGTGCTTTGATGTTGCAGCGATAGCTGGAGCGATGAAGGTGCGTGCAGGTCGGAGGTTGGGTTACAACTAAGACTCTGGTTTCCTATTATATTGTGTTTATTCAGAAACGGTTGGCCTTATATACAAAATGTAGGATCTGCCTAAGCTACCTCGGATCTTTGCTTTCTGGAGACCCATATGACGTCAGAGGTCACGTGACACGCTTAAAATAAAAACATTTCCCTATCCTACGTCGCAGCCTTACCTTCAGGAGGGAGCCTCCCAGTATTAATATAATTAATCCTAACTTATTATAAAGCCTACCTAATACTTATCTAATAATGGGGTTAATAACTGTACAACAAAAACATAATATTTATTCCTACCTAAAATGCTTAACTATACCTATATACAACATAAAAATATTTACATAAAATACAGTGCGTGGGCGTGTCACAGTGTCACTACATCACCCCCCTTCAAGTAAAACGTACGGTACGTCGAACGATTCTGCCGCTCCTCGTGGTGTACGGCTGCTGGGCTAGCTCTGCTGCTGCCGTGTTTTTGCTGCTGCCGCGTTGTGCCACGGTTGAAGCTGATGTTGTTTCGCTGCGCCTTGTAGACGTCACAGCTGTCGAAGAATCTGGATTCTTGTCTTCATTTTCGTCATCGCATAAGTAAGCTGGTTTCAGTCTATCCAAAGATATTACTGCTGTACGAGTAAGTAACTGTACCTTGAAGTACTTCTCGTGTTTTCGTAAAACTTCGTATGGACCTTCATACGGGGGCGTAAGTGGCTTCTTCACGTGGTCAACTCGAACAAAGACGTGTGTGCTCGTTGACAGGTCTTTGTGCACGTACGAAGTGCGTTTCTGTGGTAGCTTCTGTGCTTCTGGTGTGAATGACGTCATAGTTTCTGCTATCTTCTTTATGAAATCGGCTGGTTCATCTTTCACGTTCTTTGCCGGTATAAAGAAATCAGCTGGCAGGCGTAACGTTGATCCGTAGGTGCATAACGCTGGGCTGAAATTCGACGTTCTATGCAGTGATGCGCGTAGTCCAAGTAGAACTGTTGCTATCTCTTTCGTCCAAGTGGTGCTAGCTCCACGAGCCATTAGTGCGGCCTTCAATGTTCGATGCCAGCGTTCTATTTGCCCATTTGATTGCGGGTGATACGCTGTAGTGCGTATGCGAGTGACTCCTAGTTTCTTCATCAGTGCATGGAATAAGGCTGACTGGAACTGTTGAGCTTGATCGGTTGAGATTCTGAGCGGGCAACCGAATCTACATATCCAGTTTTCGTAGACGGCTCTGGCTATTGTATCAGCGGTGATGTTTTTAACTGGTACTGCTTCTGGCCACTTGGTGCGTCGATCAATCATGGTAACTATGTAGGTACATTCTTCGGACGGTTGTAGCGGTCCGACCACGTCTAAGTGAATGTGGTCAAATCGCCCTGCGTCTTGAAACTGTTCGAGAGGTGTGACAGTATGACGCTGTGTCTTGCTCTTTTGACAAGCCAAACACATTCTGGTCCATCTTGCTATATCAGCATTCATGCCAGGCCAGAAGTAGCGCTCTGCAATCTGCTTCCTTGTATTGCGGATCCCCGGATGACTTAATCCGTGAAGTGCTTTGAAGGCGATTTCACGAAATGAAGTAGGTAGGTAGGGCCTTGGATTCGCCGTTGACGTTTCACACGTTATCGGTTTCAAAATGCCAGGCAGCGATATGTGTGCAAACTTTAAGTTGTCTTTTGTTTGCAATTGTTTCAGTTCTTCATTTTGTTCTTGTTCATCAGCGAGGTGGGTATAGTCCAGTGTTGAAGTGCAGGTTATTTCTTCTAACCTTGACAATGCGTCGGCGACTGTGTTTTCTTTGCCTTGGATGTATTCTATAGCGGTGCAAAATTGACTTATGAATTGCAGCTGTCTCTCTCTTCTAGGCGTGTCGCTGTTGCTCGGTGCTTTTGATAAGGCGTAGGTCAGCGGGCGGTGGTCTGTGTGAACAACCACATCCAAGCCTTCTATGTAACGTCGAAAGTGCTTGACAGCCGTGTACATCGCTAATAGTTCGCGGTCGTACACGCTGTACTTCTTCTGTGCGTCGCTGAGAGTCTTCGAGAAAAAGGCTATAGGTCTCCATGTGTTGTTTTGTCGTTGTTGTAGGACTGCACCGATGCTCTTGTCTGATGCATCAGTCATGATGTGTAGCGTGGTGCCAGCGATTGGGTGTGACAATATCGCCGCTTGTTTGATGCTGTCACGACATTGCTCGAAAGCTGCTTCTGTTTCGGGCGTCCATGAAATTGGTGTCTTGTCTTTCTTTTTCGCGTTGTGTAACAGCTTGTTGAGTTCTAGCTGTTTTTCGGCTTGGCGAGGCAGCGCGTCTCTATAAAAGTTGATCATTCCCATGAATCTTCTCAAGTCTTCAATGGTATTTGGCTTAGGAAATGACGATATGGCTTCTGTCTTGTCTTCTGGTGGTTGGATGCCGGCTGAAGATACTCGATAGCCCAGAAAGGTTAGTGTTTCCTTTCCAAACTCGCATTTTTCTGCGTTGATGGTGAGTCCATATTCCGTGAGGCGCTTGAAAACTTCATGAAGATGGCGCTTGTGACTTTCTTCGTCGTGAGAAAAAATCAGTAAATCATCCACGTAACTGAATGTGAACTCGTCCAGACCGCGCAGTACTTGATGCATGAATCGTTGAAAGGTCTGGGCGGCGTTACGAAGTCCAAACGTCATTGATGTGAATTCAAACAAGCCAAATGGTGTTGTAATGGCTGTTTTCTGCGAATCTTCGTTACTGGCCATTGGTATCCAGTAGTATGCTTTCTTGATATCGATTTTTGAATATATCTTCATGCCATGAAGTCTAAATGTGAAGTCTTGAATTCTCGGTATTGGATATCTATCTGGAGTTGTCATAGCGTTGAGGCGTCGATAATCTCCGCAGATGCGTAGTTGTCCGTTCTTCTTTTTCACGATGTGCAATGGATTAGCCCATGCACTGCTGGACGGACGACAAATCCCCATTTCTATCAAGCGATTGAATTCTTCTTTTGCTTCCATATATTTGTCAGGCGCTAACGGTCGAGGCCGGACGTAGGTAGGCGCTCCCGTTGTTTCTAAGTGATGCGTCACGTCATGAGGTGGAGGTTTCTTTAGCGACATCGGTCTCTGGATGTCTGGATACTGCGTGAGTATGTCGCTGTACGGATGACTTTCGTTGATGACGTGTACGGATGAGTCATCGCTGCTGGTCGACAATGTCTTGATTGATAGCTTGGTCAGCCCATCAATTAATCGTTGTCCTTTTAAGTCCACCAGGATATTGAGGTGACGCAGGAAATCGGCTCCGATGATCGATCTTTTGACGTCTGCTATTACAAACGTCCAGGCGTAGTTGCGTCGTAAGCCCAAGTTCAACTGAAGCGTTTTTTCTCCATATGTTCGTATAGTGCTTCCATTGGCTGCGTATAATGTGAATTCGCTTGGGGTGCATTTTCGTTTCATCTTCACTGCTAGTACTGAGATGTCGGCGCCGGTGTCTATGAGAAAACATTCACCACTTTGACGGTCGGTGATGCTTAGGCGGTAGTTCATAATGGCTTCGACATCGATTTCCGCCGCTTTCGATGCCTCTTCTAGTTTTCCGAGTTCTGTTGTGGTTTTTTCCATGAACATGGAGGTTCACATCTTCTTGCCCGATTACGGAATCTGTAGTGGTAACGGCATAGCCAATCGGGATCTCCAGGTTTTCTTGACTTGTTGGTCGCAGACTTGGATCTCGAGCGATTGCGAGTGTAAGC
Source organism: Ennomos quercinarius (assembly GCA_910589525.2). Lineage (NCBI taxonomy): Eukaryota > Metazoa > Arthropoda > Insecta > Lepidoptera > Geometridae > Ennomos > Ennomos quercinarius. Next base: position 18,271,447 of record OU342493.1, read on the forward strand.
AGGACGGCGATAGTGTTGTCTTCCTCTCAGCTCTGCAACTTCTAAGGTGAGTTTCTGAATTTCTTTCGATAAAACTTCCAATTTAGAGTCTTCAGTTGAGTTTCTGGTAGTTGTAATTGCGGCGATTTGTGGATCCATGTGCTCCAGCATTTTGTCAGCCATTGACGCAAGTGTGTCGAGCGTGGATTCTTCATTGACGGAGATAACTGTTCGAACTGGTGTAGGCAATTGATTGAGCCATAAAACTTTCAAGGCGTCATCTTGCATTTTTGCCTCCTGAGTCGGGGTTACCATTGTGGTGTTTTGGTGCTTTGATGTTGCAGCGATAGCTGGAGCGATGAAGGTGCGTGCAGGTCGGAGGTTGGGTTACAACTAAGACTCTGGTTTCCTATTATATTGTGTTTATTCAGAAACGGTTGGCCTTATATACAAAATGTAGGATCTGCCTAAGCTACCTCGGATCTTTGCTTTCTGGAGACCCATATGACGTCAGAGGTCACGTGACACGCTTAAAATAAAAACATTTCCCTATCCTACGTCGCAGCCTTACCTTCAGGAGGGAGCCTCCCAGTATTAATATAATTAATCCTAACTTATTATAAAGCCTACCTAATACTTATCTAATAATGGGGTTAATAACTGTACAACAAAAATATAATATTTATTCCTACCTAAAATGCTTAACTATACCTATATACAACATAAAAATATTTACATAAAATACAGTGCGTGGGCGTGTCACAGTGTCACTACAATGGATTGATGTTTTAGCAGTAACGATTCAATTAATTGATTAACAGTACCACATGTATCCCCTAGAAATAATTCAGGTGATAAAACATTACTAGTTTTCGGATTAACTCTGTAACTAGCAATTCTCTTTTTAAAAGCAGTGGCTATTAATTGCACGTTATCAAACTCCGTTCTAAGTAGGCAGTTTGACTTATGGATATTACTTCTTTTATGTGATACATAATTTGAGACATTTAAACTACAATCCTGACAAAATTTCATGGTTTTTTGCTTTGCGTCTAAGCTCTAGAAATAATAGTAAGATAGAAATTCAAACAGCTGATTGATGGTTAGATATTTGAGATCTGGCTAAACAACGAGAACTAAGTTAATTACATTGCTCAAGTAGGTTTGAATGAACTAGGTAGGTATCTCAAATATTATAGAATTTACTTACTACTACACATGTACACATTTACTTACTACATTACTTTAATGAAAAACATACAAATGTGAGGTAACCCAAATCTTTCAAACAGACATCATCATATTTAAGAAATTTAATATCAGAAATTCACTTTTTACAGGTTTTTAATTTGTTACTTATGTAGGAAGATAGCTCACAAAATAACAAGGTACAACAAGGTAAGGTAATAATAATCTTTATTTAGTACAAGAGTTTTAAAAATTATCATATAATGGTTACATAATTATTATTATACTCATAAAATACAATTATAATACATTTTGTTGGGTAACACACAAGCCTATTTCAGTTAGGTACTTAAAGATAAATTTTGGTATTTGAGTTTTTGGAATTTTTAATTTTTGGTATTTTCAGATTTGCTGTAAGAAAAGACACGTAAAAATTAATAAAATATACTTAAAATTAATAATTAAAAAACATACTTAAGTAGTACCTAAGTATGCAAAAACAAATATTTGTAGCTAGTACTTGATGTGAGTAGTGGAAATAAAAACACGCCTATTTAAAAAGAAAGAACATAAGTAGGTACCTAATAGCTATCCTTTATGTATTTAATTGCATTTAAATTTTACTAATTCTAAACAACTTGCAGAATACTATACCTATCTCAAAATACATTTGATGGATATAGTATGGGTTGGATAGAAGAATAATCTTCCTTGGCAGCTGCGACTAATTTAGTCACTGCTTTCCACGAAGCGCTTGTATCGTTAAGCGCGGACTTATAAGTAACGAGCGCTCGCTTCCAGCGGTCTTTGGGGAGCGTTTCAGCCTCACGCGCGTTGTACACGCGGAGCTCCACAAAGTACTCGCCCGCGCGAGTCGGGTCTCTCTGGACGGTGTATCCGGAACCAACACGTCGAGACAGGTAGCTGCGCAAAGCCGACGCTCTGATGGGCTCCTGGCACTGGTCACGTTCCTCCTATATTTACTTGGTATTGATAACCGAGATTATTATAATTATGATATAGTACCTAATAAATGACCCGTGTGGTCCCGGTTACGAATAGGACCACCCCATCTCTTCCCGTGGGTGCCGTAGAAGGCGGCTAAGGGAATATCCAGGGAATGGGTCGCAGCGTTCCCCTCGGTCTTGGTGGCAATCAATCTTCACCTACTGCGATCACCAAGCCGCCTGCCAAGCGTGGTGATTATGGCAAACCCCCCCCCCCCCCTAATGACAAGCACAAATAAAAACGGCCCCCAGTCCCCGGCAGCTCTGCTATCCCGTGGCTACGGTAGCGGCCACGGTAACGGCAGGGCAAGGGGTGCGAAGAATCCCCGGCAGACGCCCGGCTACCAACCCCAACGACGACCCCTGGCCCTGGCAACACATAACGTGCGCACACTGAAGGCTGACGAAAGGATGGTCGAGCTAGAGGCGGAGATGGGTAAGTTACGCTGGGATGTAATGGGATTGTCAGAAGTCCGAAGACAGGGACAGGACACGATAATCCTAAATTCCGGTAACTTATTCTTCTACCGGGAGGGAGACCAACTCTCCCAAGGGGGTGTCGGGTTTCTCGTCCGCAAGTCTCTCGTCAACAACGTGGTCAAAGTCGACAGTGTGTCGGCCAGGGTAGCGTACCTGGTACTCCGAATAACCAAACGGTATTCGTTGAAGGTTATACAGGTATACGCGCCGACATCGGCACACTCAGACGATGAAGTAGAAGCTATGTATGAGGACATATCCGAAGCCATGCATACTTCCGAAACATACTTCACCGTTGTGATGGGAGACTTCAATGCGAAGTTGGGCACAAGGAATAGCGATGAGCTGAGAGTGGGGCCATTTGGATACGGGCAGCGGAACCCTCGAGGACAGAGGCTGGCTGACTTCATGGAGAAGGAGGGACTCTTTATGATGAACTCCTTCTACGAGAAGCGGCCATCCAGGAAGTGGACGTGGATAAGTCCCGACGGTTCCACTAAAAATGAGATAGACTTCATCATGACGACCAAGAAGCACATATTCGATGATGTCTCTGTGATCAGCAAGGTGAAAACCGGTAGCGATCACCGTATTGTTAGAGGCACATTGAATATCAATGTTAAGCTCGAAAGGTCACGTCTGGTGAAGTCTACGCTCCGTCCAAATCCTGTCCAAATCCAAAACCCCGAAGGCTTTCAGCTGGAACTCCAAAATCGCTTCCAGTGCCTAGCCGACTGTAACACAGTGGACGAGCTAAACGACGGGTTGGTGGAAACTGTCCAAGCTGTTGGATCGAAATTCTTTAAGACCCAACGCCGAAAGAAGACTCAAAAGCTCTCAGAAAAAACTCTTGAGCTAATGGCCGACCGGAGCGAAATGAAGCTGCAGTCTTCAGTTGATATGTCAGCCTACGGTGAACTCAATAGACGAATCTGGAGTTCCTTGCGACACGACTTGCGTGCTCTTAGTACTTCACGTATTGAGGCCGCAATTGAGCGGAACCAAGGCTCTAAAGTGTTCGCAAAGGATTCGTCTATTGGGCAACACCAAATGACAAAACTGAAGACCGAAAATGGTAGCGTCATTTCATCCAAGCCTGAGATTCTGAGAGAGATCGAGAACTTCTATGGACAGTTATACACCTCGACACGTAAGCCCGCTACTAACACAGCTCAGGACATCAGAGCCAAGTTAGTCCGACACTATACCGAAGATATCCCGGACGTCAGCCTGTACGAGATTAGAATGGCCCTCAAACAGCTTAAAAACAACAAGGCACCAGGTGAAGATGGAATTACGACCGAACTTCTGAGAGCGGGTGGTAGACCGGTACTTTTAGTCCTCCAGAAGTTATTTAATTCTGTCATCCTTGAAGGTATAACGCCAGAGGCATGGCACAAGAGCGTGGTGGTGCTCTTCTTCAAAAAAGGCGATAACACCTTATTGAAGAACTATAGGCCCATCTCGCTCTTGAGTCATGTGTATAAGCTGTTTTCGAGAGTCATTACGAATCGTCTCGCACGCAGGTTTGATGAATTCCAGCCTCCCGAACAAGCCGGTTTCCGAAAAGGCTTTAGCACCATAGACCACATCCATACGCTGCGCCAGATTATACAGAAGACCGAAGAGTATAATCGGCCGTTATGCCTAGCGTTTGTGGACTATGAGAAAGCCTTCGATTCAATCGAGACTTGGGCGGTGCTGCAGTCCTTGCAGCGATGCCAAATTGACTATAGGTATATCGAAGTTTTGAAGTGTTTGTACAGTAAGGCCACTATGTCAGTCCGACTACAGGACCAGAGTACGGAACAAATTCCATTGCAAAGAGGCGTGAGACAGGGAGACGTTATTTCTCCGAAACTGTTCACAAACGCATTGGAGGATGTTTTCAAGCTCTTGGAGTGGAAAAGATCTGGCATCAACATAAATGGCGAGTACATCACTAACCTTCGTTTTGCCGATGATATAGTCATAATGGCGGAATCGCTCGAGGACCTTAGCACCATGCTCAACGACCTCAGTAGAGTCTCCCAGCAGGTTGGTCTTAAGATGAATATGGACAAGACAAAGATCATGTCTAATGCTCATGTTCCACCTATACCGGTAATTGTTGGGAACGATACTCTCGAAGTTGTCGACAAGTATGTCTACCTAGGACAGATTGTCCAATTAGGTAGGTCCAACTTCGACAAAGAGGTGGCGCGAAGAATCCAACTCGGCTGGGCAGCGTTCGGGAAGCTTCGTCCTATCTTTTCGTCCAAAATACCGCAGAGCCTGAAAACGAAAGTTTTCAATCAGTGTGTGTTGCCAGTGATGACTTATGGAACTGAGACATGGTCTCTTACTGTTGGCCTCATTAGTAAGCTCAAAGTCGCGCAGCGAGCTATGGAGCGAGCTATGCTCGGTGTTTCCCTGCGAGATAAGCTCCGGAACGAGGAGATCCGCAGGAGAACTAAAGTGACCGATATAGCTCTTAGAGTTAGTAAGTTGAAGTGGCAATGGGCAGGCCACATCGCTCGTAGAACTGACAACCGATGGGGAAGAAAGGTTCTCGAGTGGCGACCACGAACCGGAAGACGCAGCGTAGGCCGGCCCCCCACTCGGTGGACCGACGACCTGGTGAAAGCCGCGGGGAGCCGATGGATGCAGGAGGCGAGCAGCCGCTCAAGGTGGCGTGCTCTGGGGGAGGCCTATGTTCAGCAGTGGACGTCTTCAGGCTGTTGATGATGATGATGACCTAATAAATATTTTCCATTTTAAAGTCACACATCATACTCTGAACGGTCAAGAAGTGCGACGCTCTTCCAGCATCGGATAGTAATTCCTGGTGCGCATAACTTAACCTGGGTCTCTTCAAGTCAAAGTGAATGGGCATCTCATGGACAAACATGCTCCACACTTCGTGACTTCCCATCAGAATTCCTGTAAAAAAAAAATTAGCGTTAAAAAATAATATTAAATGGATTCTCAATTCTAACTTTGTAAATGAATGACGTGACGAGCTAGTCGTTCAGCCAGTGCAGTATCACTCGGAACACTAAATTAATATAGTATTGCGTGACACTACACTGCGCAGTGCGCACGTCATCCTGAGACTTTACACAGTCTAATAATTAGATTACTAGATTGTGAGATCAGATCATAGTCTCATTTGCCCAGTAATTTCACTAGCTACAATGCTCTTCAAACCGGAACACAGTAGTGATAACACATTACTGCTTGGTGGCAGAATAACTAGCAAAGCGGTGGTACATACCTAGACGAACTTTGCAGAAAAGTCCTGCCATCTAGTAAAACTAGACCAAATATAAAACTAATCTAATATCTAGATACAATAGTGATGTCCCCAAAAGCTGCACACTCTATTCCAATGGTTCGATATTAATGGAGTCTAGCCGCCGAGTTTATATGTACCTAAGTGCGAATCTGCTATGCAACATGGCGTTAGCATTAACTTTTAGAATGACCAATATTTACCATTCATGACTTTATATTATACCTACTGCAGTTACAATTAAGCTTTGGCAACGTTAATCTAGATCTAACTAGAATCGCGTTTTAGGTAAAATATTTATTGTTTAGATAACTTGAGGTTGTTTGTTTAAATTGCAGTGTCAATAGCCTAGATGCTAGTTTGAAGTCAATTTTTACTTATGTTTAATAGTTAGGTACTGTTAAGTACCTATGTTTATTTATTATTCTATAGGCATGAAAAGATTTTTGTAAATTTTATAAATAACTCCCAACAAGCACATACAAAGATCCTGGACCCTAACTAGGATTCCCTGTATCTAGGGACCCAAGAACTACGAGGACCATGGTCCCACAACACCCAGACACAGAACAAGTATTTGCGCTTTTTTTCACGTGCATAAATACTTGTCCTGTCCCGGGAATCGAACCCGCCGCCTCCGGGTTATGAGCCGATCTGCTCAACCACCACACACAGAGGCTGATGAATTTTGATTGAATTTGGTATTTCGCCTTGCTATGGATGTTTCAGTTTTGAGAAACTGCATTCTTACCACTATGTACTCATCATCGTACTCATAGGCCTCCCACGTATAGGCCATAGGCCGCCGCATTGTACTTTGTCTCTAGTATTAGATACCTACCTAATATTAAAAAAACCTGTTATGTAGGTATATAAAAAGCTTAATGATTAATGTTAAGATTTTATGAATTGGGAAAGGTTATGAAAATGTCTCTGAGCATGATTCATGTATAGTTTAGCAAAAATACTGATAACGATACCTATAAGTCGAGTGTACCTATTACTCTCGTCTCCTATCTAATTTTACCTTTTCACGACTATAATTATTATAAACGACATACCTAGCCTATCTTGATGTTTGGTATGACAATCGTATAAGCCCAAAAACGACAAGGAAGAGCAAATAATATTGACCTGTCAGTAAGGTCAGCAGGCAGCGGGTTAACTGAATCCTAATGCAAAATCAAGGGCAGCAGCTCTATAGTAGCGATTTTAAAGACCACTTCGTGATCAGCCTAATAAACTGTGAAGGACCAAGCAGAATTCGAATCGGGGTTAGTTGGCTTGAAACTTAGCACGGGATACCGATCCACACTCGCTTATAAGTAAAATATATTGTACTAAAAAGAAATCTATAACTCAAACTAGCTCAAGCTCTACGTAAAATAGTACCCAGCATACGTATTTGAATTTCAAATCACTCTTCCAAAGCCGTCAACGCTAACTTGAGCTATAAGAAGTGTCGACAACTTTGCCCATTTAGTCGCTATACGCCTTAGTTAAAATTCAAACAGGAACCTTCAAGTTTAATAAACGAGCTTTGCCGTGACCCTAAACCCCGCAAAGGGCTGCGACGACCCTCACACTTTCGTTTTCATTAAGTAAAACACCTCTAATCCTAAGAAACCCTCCTTTTTCATTAAAGCCGACCACTCATTTGCGTTTTGATGACCGTTGTCGTTACAACGTTCCTATAATGGACGAGACGACGTAGTTAGGGAAGCTGCGGTCTTAAAAATTTTATAGGTTGCTGTTGTTAAGCTTTATATTGGAGGGATACAAACGTTAAGTATTTAGATCGCAGTTTCGTTTCGTTAACCTGGAAGTTGCTGTCCCTTGCATTACATTTTTATTAAATGTGATAGATATTGAACTTTTTACTGTATATTATAAAGTTTTTAAAATTAGTTTCGTTTCATTTTTTTGATAGATACTTTCTATTTCATTTAACTTTGTAATGCTATAGGGGCATCGCTGGTCACAAGATGTCTGTTAATCTCCGTGACGGTCCAGTGTCTGAGGTTTATCTTAGGAACTTTATCTTAGTATTGCGTCTACCCTCATTCCACTAGGTAGGGTTAGTATGGCATAGTCTCCAAATCACGTTGCTGGATTGATTTGGTTTCCTACCTTACATAAACGTCCTTGGGCATCATCGTCAGTAGAATGACGTTATTTTTGGGATATTAAATACCTATATGTTTTTCCTTATTAGTTGGCTCACGAGAATAAATAGAGCAGTCTGTTATTAGCTTGAATGTTTACGGCAATCTTAGAAACTTTATACTAATTAATAAATAATTAACGTGGACTAATTATGGTTTCAGTTACTACGGTTAGTAAGTACTTTTAGTAAGTACTATTATAATTTTAGATGAATTAGGGCACCATAACCTCTCCACCGTCGATGTCTAGAAAGTAAAGAAAATGAGCTACGCGTCTGGCACAAATAGGGGGCCAACTTGGGTGCCACCTAAGGCCTATAAGAGGCAAAAATAACTCGTTGGGCCCCATAGGACTAAGACGTCGGATATAACCCGATATTAAACGCAGCGCTTCTTCCCTCCAACCCTCAGCGTCACCTCACATTTGTATGCATCGTACCCGTATTAGCCCACATCGTGGCAGGGTCGACACCTAAACAAGGCAATTCAAACGTGCCGGTCATTTCACTCGCAACGTACAGCCCCAGGTCAGAATCAAGTCGGCAACGTATAGTGTAATTTCAAATCCCTACTTTTAGGCAATGTTGGTGTTACCCACAGAGTAAATATAATATTATTGTTATAATACGCGGCCACAGCCTGCATGTTCATTTAGGTCATAGGCGAACAAAGTTAATCGCCAGATTTTGTCTGCGATACTGTCCGTGACACTTGGTGAGCATTATTGTTTTATAGAGTCTCTTCAAATACCTTATTGTATCGACTGCGGTAATTTAGTATTTTGGTAAAAACAGTAATTTCAGTATTCTTAAAGATAAATGAGGTTGCATCCCTATTCTAAGCTTATTTATTTTTATTATTATTTTAATTTGGGGTGTGTTATCTACCCAAAATATAAAGTTGAGACAGCGGTGCGGTATTCTCATGTATTGTACACCATACATATATATACCTATATTTTGTAGCATCTTCATTCCCGGCTCAAAGGTCGGACCCTGCTCCAATGAAGACAAAGGTTTACGTGATTTAAGCACGAGCTATTTCCGCTCTGGCTTCAACCGATAAAAAGATAAGCGTAAAGTTGTGTTTTAAAGTAATGATGTGAAATTAAATTTGCGGATAATTACGGATAATGTTGAACATAATTTTTATTCTCACTCTATCCCCTCTTAATTAGTTTTCTTTCGTGGAAAAGATTTTAGAATTAATGTAATTAATATTACAAGGACGAGAAGATAATATTATGATTTCGTAAATTACCCTCGGGCTGTTGGCTTCCAAAGTTAGGGACAAGAAGATTTATGATTTTATAATATTTCGTCGTCATGTAATATATTTTAGTACAACTTGTCATGTTCGTAAAATTATTATTCAAACGTTATTATTCACATCGTTCTTCTCTGTGGAAATTATTGAAAAGGCAATAGAAGTAGGTACTATAATTTTATTGCAGTCTCTAGTAATTTTTTTATAACTAAATAGGCATTTGACCGCAGTCTCACCTGATGGAAAGTGACGCCGCGGTCTACGATGGTACATGCTTGCTTAGAAGATACCCATTCACTCGCGACTTGAAGAGCTCCAGATTCTACTTATAAGAGGCTGGTAGTGTTCCATTCCTTCGCTGCTCGGATTAAGTATAAATGACGAGTCAAACCGCTTTGTGCGAATCGAAGAAATATCATCCATAAATGGATGGCGTGTAGCTGTACGTCTTGTCGTCCGATGGTGAAATGGAGATGGTGGAATTAGACTGTGTAGCTCCACAGCACACTCACCGGAATGTAACCTGTAGAACACTGATAGGCTGGCAACTTTACTTTGTCATACTTTATAATTTCTCTCGGTTAATGGGTCTGGTAGATCAAAATGCACAAAGCATTCCAAGTGCAGGCTTTTATCCCTCATTCAGGCTAAGAATAAAAAATAATAAATAATAAATAAAACCCGGTTTTTCTATTTACGGTAAAAAAGTCCGGATTACTGTCCCATGCCTAGCAAAGCAGGACTCGCGCTCCCCAAGGTGCTTTCCACTTTATGCCGCATAAACTACAAAGTTTGTTTTGCTAAAAGAATTCGCAGATTACACTGTATTTGTATTGCTCTGCCCGGTTTACGTCTTACGATCATGGTTTTATTGCACAAGAGCCGAGTTGGAACGGTTTATTTGTAACAGAAATTTTAAGGGAAGGAAGTACCTTTATATTTAACTGCGATGGTACGTAATGATGCAGGTTGGTATGCAGAAACTGTAAATTAAATTGTGTCTTTTTACTTTGTATGTAAATATATTTATGAAGAAAACTTGACTGTATAAGGCAGCACGTTAATCGTTCTTAAAAACCAGTTATCATTTGTTTTGTAACATAGATTTAAGTAACTAAAAGGAAGATGATGAAGTTATGTCTTCAAATTGTTTGGTCAAAAATTTATGGCCTTGCATATCGATGCTCTACCATCTGGCGCTATAATAATATGTAAGCTACGTTTTTCCCTTTAGGTAGGTATCTACATTTGCATTTATTTGTATTTGACACATGAAGACCGCACCAAAATTTCCGCTTTCTACATAGGTACGGCGACACCTAAAATTTAAACGGAACAATTTCAAGATTGCCGTACTTCTCTTTATAACCACATCTAGGTATGGTTTGTACTTTGTACACAATTGTTGCTTGAAAAGTAGTAGCAACAATGTATACTGGCTATGCAACAAAGTTTTGCTTTCTTCTTTTTAAATTTAGCATTCTATCTACGAAACGTTGTTAGTGTAGGTAGTACGTGTCGCACGGTAATTTGATTTTGCTGTGTCCTCCAGCTATAAATTGCACTTACATTTTATATCATTGTCATGAGGAGTGGGGTCATAGGTAGAGAAATTAAAAAGCACTACATAAAGGAACTACTAAATAGGTAGGTACAGGGTTTCATTGACAGGATCAGCAATGGAATTAATGAATTTTGAATAGTAAAAGTGCTCAAAATAGATTATTTGAAATAAATTATTTAACTTCGAATTTGATTGTTTGATTTTTCTTATAAGTATGGAACACCTGTGTGTTTTTGATACTAAATACCATGAAAATAAATTGCATAGAATCAACCCACGTTTAAAAATTTCCGTTACGCTCTTTAACTTTCTGGAATTAAAAACTGTATTTGGTGGTGTTATTAAGAATCTGTGTGCTAAACATCTGAAACTGTTTAGCCGTATGGTGTGAAAGCCATAAAGACAATTTAATCATGCAGCACATGCTTTTCTTAAGTTGATCTTGATCTCATGTTCAATATCTTTCACCTCCAGTCATTCTGCCGCCAAGCAGGAGTGTGCAAGCACTACTGTGTTCCGGTTGGAAGGGCATTGTAGCTAGTGAAGTTACTGGGCAAATGAGACTTAAGAACTGATCTCACAGTCTAGAAATCTTTTTTAGACTGTGTGATATCTCAGGATGACGTGCGCAGTGCGCAGTGTCACGCGAAACTTTAAGTTAGGTTTCCGAGTGACACTGCAATCTGTAAGGGGCGGCCGTGACTCTTAACACCAGGTGAACGACTAGCTCGTCACGTCATTCGTTTACATAAAAAAAACCTCACAGCACATCCCCCAATCCCTCCAATCCTCCTAACTTTTCTTAGTTTAGAATTCAACTTATGATCTTATAGAAGCTTTTCTGATTCTCTTAAACGTGCTTTCGGTTTTTAGTTAGGAAAATCTTTTTTCGAAAACCAACTAAGGCATTTGCTTCAAAAAAAGTTAGAAAGGTTAATACAGATAAGTTTTTAAATTAGTTTTAATAACATTTATGTGAATGTATACATACCTATAAGTACTACAGAACTTATTCAAAGGGTTTTATTCTTTACCAGTAGATAAAATAACTCTAGCAAAAAATGACATAAAATTCAGCCTTTCACTTCACGTTGATATATTGGGTTGATACATTTGGGTGGTCTTTATACTGTGTATATGTGTTATAAGAAAATTATGATGTACTAGTTGTGTCCCGCGGTTTCACCGATGGATAAAAAGTATCCAATGTGTTTATTCAGCGTAAAACCTATCTACACTCAAAATCGACACACAATCTTGTCATCTTATTACTAGACTGTGTGAAGTCTCAGGATGACGTGCGCAGTGCACACGCAAAACTATAATAGTTCCGAGTGATACTGCAATCTGTTATGGGCAGCTGTGACGCTTAACATCAGGCAAACGACTAGCTCATCACGTTTTCATTTACATTAAAACAAAACATTGAAATCGGTCCAGTAGTTACAAAAGTTAATGGTAACAAGGATTCACACACACACTAATTTTCGCATTTATAATATTACTAGCGGCTCGCCCCGGCTTCGCACGTGTAGTGGTGTAGCCTATGTCTTTCTACACGAGCAGTCTGTGGGTGAGTTATACGCTGAAACAGTACAACGCCTTACGCGTCCAGTACAACAATGCATTTAGGGTACTCTTACGGCTGCCTCGCTTCTGCAGTGCGTCGGGGATGTTTGCCGAAACCCGTGTGGATTGCTTCCACACAATCATGCGCAAAAGATGCACATCCCTAGTGAGGAGAGTGCGGGCCAGCCGTAACAGTATCCTAAATGCGCTTGCTGATCGTTTTGACTGTCAGTATGTGTACCATTGTAACATGGTGCACCTGGTGACCGGAGTCAAGATTAGTTTTTAGGTTATTAGTATTCTTTTTTTTTTTTTTTTCAATTATTATTTTAACATTCTAAATTGATTTTTTTATGTAATTTTAAAAGTTTAGTGACTATTTTATTTAATGACATATTTTTATTTTAACTACCTATTTATTAAATTGTATCTAATGTTTTATTTTTATTTAATGTGTGATTATGACCCTAGTTGGTCTAATAAATAAATGAATTATTATTATTAATTATTATTATATTATGTTACTCAGGGTGAATGTAGCTTTCCAATGGTGCAAGAATTTTTGAAATCGGCACAGTAGTTTTTGAGTTCATTCATTACAAACGTACACACAAAAATACAAATCTTAAATGTGGATGGTGTAGATTAGGATAACCGTTCGCTTTTTCCTTTACAATAAAACTAATCTCTAGGTATACATAGCTATATCTATTACAATAGTTATACGTTGTACGTTCCCAATCTCTCTTCAATCCTTTAACGTACGATTCAATCGATCATTCGATTTTCATTCGAAGCAATCTCTTCGCAAAGTTGTCGGCAAATTGAGTGCGGTACCCGTCAAAGGCGGGATTAGATGTGTCCTGACTCCTTTGCGTGTTTATGGTGGTTAGTGTTTTCCAACTGCTTGTTTTAGCTCAGCTTGCTGCAGATAAGTTGCGGCTGCAGTACTCTGCCGTAATAGTTGCTAGACGACCTTTGTAGAATGGAAAAGAGAGCTGCGTTAGATCTTGCAGTGATCTAAGATAACTTGAGTTTTTGGTTAAGGGAAAACGAAGTGAAACTATGCAGGGAATTTCATAGCTCGTCAGTCTAGCTACAAGTTATATGGATCTGTCGGTATGTTGCGGTAGCCTCAAAAGCCATTCATTAAACCTAATTTAAAATACCAGATACGACTAAATCTCAAATTGCTTTAATCCTAAAGTCAAATTATTTGTAAAATAATTTACTTAATGCAAAAAGGCTAGTTTTAACAGTAATACTTCATGTCAAAGTAAGAATATCAAAAATTATAATTAATATTGATTCTTTTGAATGTAAAGGAAAAATTTGATCCAAGAACGGGATTTGAACCCGCAGCCATCTAACCCATTGGAACACATAAATAATAAAGAATACTAAAAAAATTACGTTTGAATAAAGCAAATAAAATTTAAAAAAAGTTCTTAATAAGAAATCCTATCACAATGACATTGGAAAAAAACAGCAACAAGCAAGCAACCAAGCATAGCACCAGAAAAAAATCCCACATCTCAAGCTTTGACATGTAAAGAAAAAACAACAAGGCATAACGACGTGCATCTCAGATATAGAAACTACCCGAGTTAGATACTCAAGTTGGCCATCAAACTCAGCAGTGCACAAGTTGCAAGTTCCAAGAGATGAGACGACAAGATCTGCCGTGCAGGCCAGTATTAAGTAGAACTTGCCAAGTTTCTGTAGACGCTGCAATTTGATAGTTTGCTGAAGACGTAGGCGGATGCAGTTTGTAAAGGGTGGCCTGGATTTGAAACCAAGAATCTATATGTTAGAGTATATTAATATATTGTTTGATACGATAGTTATGAAATTTTTTCTTGCGAGTTCATTTTGTGTACGTACTTTGGATCTTTGGAGAATATTGTCTCATTTATAGCTTCTCCAATTCGTACCTATATATAAACAATAGTTATTTGTTATACTAGGCTGCAAAGTTGGTTTTTGGCGCGAGTACTTGAATTGAAACCTGAGCGTAGCGAAGGTTTAAAAGGTACGAGACGCAGAAAAACTTTGCTGCCGAGTGCAACACACAACTTTTCACCTCACTACAGCGAGGAAAATGTAAGAAAAACAGCTAAAAGGCTAAGAAAAGATAAGTTTTTAGCCTATTAATTTAGTTATGGGTGGCGGTAACGCTTGACATCAGGTAAACGACTAGCTCGTCACGTGATTCATGGAAAATTAAAGAAAAAGTGTTTTTTTTATCCATTTTCCATGCAGTCGCCGTGCTGGATAGCGTATTGGTTTTATACTCTTTGGTGCTGGACAGTGCGATTATTCTAAAAATGAGGTTGGTGAACGAGAAAAAGCGGGTATCTTTTAGGAGGTAGTCTGTGGTATTAATGAGTTTTCAGTGGACTGGCGATATCAAGAAGGTTAAATTTCGGGCAGATCTGTGATTAAATCCTCAATTCTTGACGAGAAAATTATTGAATAGAAACGTTCGAATTTTAAAAACACTTTCCACGCTAGCGAGCAAAATGCGTTTTTGCGCCCAGATTTTGAATAACAAAGAGAACCTTTCCAAGCCAGTGAAGTGAAAAATATTTTTTTTCTATAACGTTCTATATAACTAACGTAAAAACCTATTTTATTTCTGAAAATGAAGTATTCTAAGTACCTGTTATTGATACGACAAGTAACAGTAGGTACCGATTTTTTTATCTAATATTATACAAATTAATGGCATACGGGTTAAATAGTATCGAGCGTGCTAAGTAATGTACGACAACACAAATTACCTGCCTTTCTTAGTGTGAGAACATATAGAACTTCGACTATGATAATAAGTTGTTTGTTACGAACACAAAGTTCCCACAAGCCACAAGTTTGTGTATTTCCGTACCATTGTGCGAACTCAATGCTTAAACGTTTGTTTAAAAGTCTATAATTAGTTTGTAAACCTGGTCTTAAACTTACTTAGAGACCTGACGAAACATAGTTGATCTGTTAACCATCATCACCTTCAACAGCCTGAAGACGTCTACTGCCGAACATAGACACCCACAGAGCGCCACATCGAGCAGATGCTTGCCTCCTGCATCCATCCGCTCCGCCTCCCCGCGGTTTTCACCAGATCGTCGGTCCACCGAGTGGGGGCGGCCTATGGTGCGTCTTCTCTCGTCTTGCATCGTTTCAATCACAATCATGGGTCATGTTTAATTTGTGTTAGTTATATGTTTTATTTATGAATAAATTTTGTTTTTGTCTGATTGAAAATTGCCTTTTACACACTCTCTTTATCTAAAAAACGACTCCTCAAAAAGATCCAATGATTAAAATATTATATATTCCTACAAAATTAACCAAACTAATTTTAATCCTGGAAAGTTATATTGCGGGTAACAGTTTTAAGAGCATGGCAAAAATGCTAAACAATAAATGTATCCGTGCTCATTTTTTTTAAATGTAAACGAATGACGCGACGAGCTAGTCGATCGCCTGGTGTTAAGCGTGACGACCGCCCATAACAGATGTATGTCACTCGGAACTCTAAAGTTTCACGTGACACTGCACTGCCCACGTTATCCTGAGGTATAATTTCTAGACTGCGAGATCATAAAGTCTCATTTACCCAGTAATTTCACGAACGACAATGCCCTTCAAACCAGAACACAATAGTGCATGAACGAACACACCTGCTTAGCAGCAGAATAACGAGCAAAACGGTGGTACCTACAGACGAACTTTGCAGAAAAAACCTACCACCTATTAGTAAAAGCCACCTGCCACCTAGTAGTAGCAGTTTTGTGAATCACACAGGTGAGAATGCAATGTGTCTTACTCAATATTATCGGAATATGTGGTGCGATATTTCTGACACGTGAATAGAGCCTGACTGCCTGAGCACATCCACAACAAACACGCTTCGTCGAAAACTATTTTACTTATTTGGCACTAGAATTTGTACGTGACTTTACTCCCGGGTGATTAGGTAGTTTGTTGAATATAACTAAATAAATATGTGTGGACATTTCACACAGCGCCATCTAGCCCCAAACTAAGCATAGCTTGTACTACGGGAACCAGATAACTGATAGAAACACTTACATACTTTTTGTTTTGTAAGTATGTACATATAATACAATAATTATAACACCCAGACACAGAACAAACACTTATGTGCATCACACAAATAATCGAACCCACAACCTATAGTTCGGAAGGCACAGCTACTAATAACTGAGCTAACAGGCCAGTCAAAATCTAATAATCTGAACTGTACGATGAGTTTACAAAATTGGTATCATTATCATCAGCTAGAAGACGTTCACTGCTGAACATAGTCTTCTACAATGAAATGCAATTTTTATCATACGTTAATATAAAAATAATCTTCTGTAGGTACGTTTGCATATCACTGAACTCTTCCTAAATAGCTGGGCCAATTTTAATGAAATTTTTTGTGTGTGTTCGAGTCCCTGCATGGTGGTTTTAATAACCCGTGCAAAGCCGGGGTGGGT
The DNA here is from genome assembly GCA_910589525.2 of Ennomos quercinarius. Taxonomy (NCBI): domain Eukaryota; kingdom Metazoa; phylum Arthropoda; class Insecta; order Lepidoptera; family Geometridae; genus Ennomos; species Ennomos quercinarius. Next base: position 18,288,444 of record OU342493.1, read on the forward strand.
CAGCTAACTATTTATTTTAGTAGGTACTTACATGTTTAAATATAAATAGGCACAGTCATAACACGTTTCCTATAACATTTGTTTAAATTCTTTGAAAATATAATACAAACTGACGCAAAAAGTCAAGGCAACAAATATGTAGGTGTAAACTCTAAAAAAAATTAGAAAAGGGATAAAAGTTTTCTAAGTATAGCGGTATCATGGAACTCAATTCAAGCCGATAAACCATCTACATTTTTTCATCCTGCGCTACGAATCATATTATATTCTGGAATCAGCTTATCAAACCCACAAACAAACCGTTTTATTCATAAGTAAACACAACAATCTGAAAATTGTCGGCTGAAGATTTGCTTCGTTCATAAAAGCTTCGAGAATCATTCCCATTTCGTTCATATTTGAATACGCAGAACGCGTTCGTTCAACGTATTGTGGTTTGGATGAATTTTGGTAGGGATGGAACGATATATCGAAAATTTCGATGTCCATTGAAATTGGGCACGATAAATCTTACTAAAAACCGAAATAATACTGGCGTTTTTTTTTGCTACAATTCTCGTCAAAAACATCGGTGAAAACGCTTTGAAAACGGAAAAAATGTTTTATTACAAAAAAAATATATTTTGAATCGCCAACTTCATATCGATATTGTAAACTGGGCTTAGCGCGAATTGGTGAAACGTGTACACAAATAACACGCTTTGCTGCTGCTATGGTGCAAAAAACACGTGAACACAAATTTAAAAAAAAATCGCTTCGATAATTATTATCGATAATTTTCTCTACAACTACATCCCTAATTTAATGTTGTGCGAATGGTTTTCACGTTATTCAATGATCGCTGCTAAAGTTTTTCTCTTGTATCGAGTGAAACGCGGAAAATGTGGAAACTGTGTAGAAATAGTTCGTTACAGCGCCGAGTGAACTGAATACTAAAGAGTTGATGTCGAATTTGCCTTATTTACCTACAAATTTGTACACAATTTAGTTTTTCTGATGTTTATTCTGTATCTAGCTTTTTGTTTCAAATGGGATATTCCCGTCTGGCTCCCCTCTCCCTACCATCCTCCCCTCCCCTCAAGGCACATAATTATGGGAATAAATGTTCTAGCTGTCCTCCTTAAAGGCTCCAGTAGGACAAGTAGAAGTTTGAAAAAAACCTGTTTAGTAGGACTGTAAAGGTAAAATTACACAGTTTTTACATTAAAAAATATAATTGTTCGTTGTTTTGTGTAAATGATTTGTTAGATCATGTTAATAAATATTATATAAATAAATAAATACATATACATATGTGTGGACATTGCACACAGCGCCATCTAGCCCCAAACTAAGCATAAGCTTGTACTATGGGAACCAGATACTGATACAATACTTATTTATATAGGTATTCTTTGTTTGTAAATTCATACATAGAATAGAATACAATATAACACCCAGACATATAACAAACACCAATGTGCATCACACAAATGTTTGTCCTGGGTGGGAATCGAACCCACAACTTTTAGTTCAGAAGGCAAAGCTGACAAACTGAGCTATCATCTATCAGGCCAGTCAATAAAAAAGCAAACCAGCAGTAATAGTTGGGACAATGTGACACGTCACAAATAAAAGTAACAGAGAACAGTCAACAATAAAGAGATGGCTCTAACAGAACAATAAAAGATCCGGAACAATAAACTAGCCTACCCGTCATCGATTTACATACACCACCTTATAAAACCGCACCAAACAAAACAATAAAAATCCCCTCAAGCCCGATTTCAAACGTTATAAAAAACTTTCTTCTATAGATAAAAGGATGTAGTAGCAGTATAATCCTATGGAAACGAGCCGGTCACTCAGGGTAGTACTCAGGACTTTAGTATGGAAGTATGTATGTGTAAGTATGGAAGTGTAAATGGCCTATCACAGTTATTTCAACGTCGTCATGAGCGCCAGCATCCACTGCTGAAATAAGAACTTATTTATTTCTTTTGACATGACTATTTTATATCTGTCCTATGTTTCACTTCTCTTGTTTTAATTTTTAATCCGATTGTAATACTATTTGGACAACAATTAGTGTAAATGGTGTAACCGTACTAATTGAATTGAATAGATAAATAAATAAGGTATCACCCATAGAATACTACTTTGACTTGGCCACTTGCCTCTTTCATCGCACGGTTCCTCGTGGTTTTGACCAGATCGTCGGTCCACCTCATGAGGGGCCGGCCCACATTGCTGTTTATTGCAATGCAGGTAATAATTATTAAGTTATAATTTAAATTATTATCGCAGTGACATGACATTCAAGATGCAAGATGCAATCAGTCAATTTCTGGGCCAATAACACCTCAGAGTATTAGGCGTAGTACTTCAATCGACAATCAAGGTGAATAAATTAATTTTATTATTAGGTTAGGTTAGCCTACTTGTCGTCAAAAAAGTAGACAAAAATAAGTTCCTAGAGCTTTGCAAAACTACAGTTAGATTGTTCACCGAAAGACTAAAATGAGCCATTTCATGCGCGATGCTATGTATATGACATTTCATACTGTATAATCAATTATGAGTTGGTTACTCCTTGAAGTAATTATGTACTTAGAATAATTGGTTACTCCCCAAATACCCCGATCCCCGAGCCCCCGTCCCGGGAGACCACGAATACGATGATATCAACTCCCTAAACTAACACTTAATGAATCTGTAAAATGACACACTTATACAGCATGAGGCTAGCTCGTCCTTATTTATTACATTAAAAAAATGAGGAGTAAAATACCTATTTTCTTCAAAAGGCAAGCTAAGGAGGAAGTCGACTATATTTGCCCTTACTACGTCCACGCACCTCCTCATTGGGATTCTGCCGGAGTGTTGGCAACTCGTAAAGATTTCCAAAAGTTAAATTAGGGCCACTTGTTACTGTCACCGGCCTTTATCTGCCTCCCATTTGTTTTTCGATAACAATATTAAATGAATATTTTTCGGAAAGTTTGAGGGCACCTTGAACCTGGTGGTTTAATTAGGTTTTAAAGTTGAGAGGAGAATCATTTATTATGATAGCGTTATTCTTTAGAGAAGTTAGGGGCAGAAGGAAGCATTACGTTACTTAACAAACTAATTCTATAAACTGTCTATTATTTCTATGTATTCTATGGTTTCAGTCTGAAATTACGATAAATAGTGAAAAGAATTCAACGTGAAGTTCACTGCGTTAAGGACTAAGGATTCTCGTTTACTTTAAGTCATTTAGAATCATACATACTAACTACCTGCACACATTGCGAAAATAGTTTCCGAGTAAGTGGCGCGCCCCGTGGATTTCCCCGCAATTTACCCGTTACCCCTGAGAAACAACGCGATCTGTGTGTAAAAGTCATTCATGTTTATTATTGTTACATAATTATAATCATAATAATCATAATCATTTATTCATAATACTTTAATTTACACATACAAACATTTTATTTTATGTACTTATGTACCTATATAATTATTTGTATGATATAGGTACAGTACCGACGGATACACAGTCACGATACCGACACTAAAGATTTCTCATGTGCGTGGGGGGCTATCCAGAATTTCTTCATAACATGTGAATAATAAATGACGCTTCTTATTTACTCGATGAATTTAAAACAGGTTTATTTTCTAGAAAGGGTCCCAAATGATTTTAAGCACAAGTTGTCAGCAAAATTGGAAACTTTGAAATTTATTGAAAGTTACCTCTGGAGCCATTCGATATTACATTTATTTCGAACTTTCGCATCGAATTTCATAAGTTTCTTTAAGTTAAATGAAAAGTTTTATGTTTCACCTGCGCTTCGGGAGTAGGTTTTTATTAAACCAATGATCTTTTGTGATAGGAAATTAATCTGTTATATGAAAATGAATACCTAGTACCTACTCCGTTCGTATTGAAAGGTAACTTTTAAATACTAAATGTAGCTATTCTGGTAGTCTCCATTCTTTCCCATTCACGACCTCAGCGACATAACAAGTGGAAGTGTATAAATAAAAATACATGAATGCTAAGAGTCGATAAAGCAAAATTGTACAATCAAACCCCTCCGGTCGACATTGGCCACTTCTACTAGTCGATTTCCGAATTTGTCCACTTCCTGATTCGTCTACTCCTACAACGTCCCTTTTTTACGTTGTCATCCTTCGAATCCTAACTCATCTACTACCTACTATTATGTAGCATAAAACAAGCGCAAGTGTAAAACCTAGCATCTCTCTTCCATGAAGAAAGTGAAATTATTTCAGCCGCCGTACCGTATAGTAACGCAACGCGTCTATAAATTAGCTTTATGTGCGCTTCATGCAAAAACATTCAAATAAAACGGTACGTTCTCAGATGAAGACGCTGCTCCGGGAGAATTGACTCGTTTATCAGGAAGGCTGGAGTGGAAACAGGTTATAAGATCCCCGTATTTGCTATTCCTCGTTGATGAAATTTTGGTGATCCTGTTTTGATTTATAACAGCGCCATCTATATACTTCACCTGAATTATACATACCTGAAAAACTAAGAAATGTGGGTATCTCGTTGTGTATCATAAAAACTTTATTGTATCTACACTAGACACGAAAAAAAAATTACAGATAGAAATAAATAGTCTAGGGCTACTAAAATATTGTTTATTAACGGGCCCTTAGAATTAGCAAGTTGAAATGGCAGTGGGCAGGCCACATCGCTCGTAGAACTGACAACCGATGGGAAAGATAGGTTCTCGAGTGGCGACCACGAACCGGAAGACGCAGCGTAGGCCGGCCCCCCACTCGGTAGACCGACGATCTGGTGAAAGCCGCGGGAGCCGATGGATGCAGGAGGTGAGCAGCCGCTCAAAGTGGCGCGCTCTGGGGAAGGCCTATGTTCAGCAGTAGACGTCTTCAGGCTGTTGATGATGATGATGATGATGAATGGGATATTTACCATATGTTAGTCTAGAGCTGTACTGACAACCGATGGGGAAGAAACGTTTTCAAGTGGCGACCACGAACCGAAAGACGCAACGTAGACTGGCCCCTACTTGTTGGAGTGAGGACCTGGTCAGAACCGCGGGGACCCGATTGATGCAGGAGGCCTGCGGCGCTCTGTAGGGAGGCTTATTTTCAGCAGTAGAAGTCTTCAGGCTGTTGATGATGATGATGATAGTACAATGGACGGACTTATTGCTGAAAGTGATTTCCAGTCAACCTTTGTAATCGTTCGTAGACTTAGGATGTAGGTACAAGACCAACATATGACCGTTTGAAAATGGGACAAGAAATCACTAGAAATTGTGTGTGTGAAAAACTGTTGCTATGATTATGATCTTGAATATTTGTGACAAGTTAACTGTAGTATTTATCAAATATTGAACCTACCTATAAAATAGCAGGCATTTTATTTACTGAGATCCTTTTTGTTATATAAATCAATGACGTGACGAGCTAGTCGTTTGCCTGATGTTAATCGTCACGGCTGCCCATAACGGATAGCAGTATCACTCGGAACTCAAAATCCAAGGAACTCGGAATCCTTCAAACTTTGGAGTAAAATTGCTAAACAATAAAAAATTTAAACGCTTGAGAGTAACGAAAAAATTCTAGGTCTGTTTTCGTAGCTGTGTTTAAAGTGGGTATACTTATAACAGTCCACAAAACTGAATAGTGGCAGTTGGCTGTTAACTTCAGACGCAGATAACAACCGGTAGTGTTTCCATGTTCTTGAGTGGAGAACGCGACTTGTCAAACATTTTTTGGACGCCTTCTAACCAAGTATAGAGCACTGATATAGGTACCTACATACAGAGTGGCTGCCAGCAGTTGGATGAGATAAGAAGACCCGAAGATTAGGATCAATGACTTGCAATAAGAAATGCCTATGTCCAGCAATAAACCAATATAGGCTGATGAAAATCTTTTGCAGCCAAATCTATTAATATCTCAGTATTCAATTGAAGAATAGACGACAACGATCGTCGTATGATAAAGCAGCAAATCTTTCCCATACTCGGCGTGTAATGTATTAGAAAAATATTCTTCTAATATGTGTGACCTACATCGTGCTCCGGCTTTGCTTGCTAAGATATATGCGAGTCTATAAATAAGTTTTATGGGAGCTTCATGCAAAAACATTCCAATAAAAACGCTCCCTTCCAGATGAAGCCCGCTCGCGTGGAATAGTATCGTAAGTACAGTACAAGATTAATAGTAGGATTGATCATAACTATTTCCTTGGACAGAACAAGTTTTTCTTATTGAATAACTTTTTCTTTCGGCTTTATTATAACATATAGTTTAATTCATAAATGTAAGATTTATCGCTGTTATCGAAATAATAAATTAAACAAGTTCTGTGTTTATAATTATGTATAACTGTATACTTGATTATGCAGATGCTTGAGTCCTTCTTGCAATATCCTGTTTCCATGGTTAAAATACAACCAGAATACTTTTTTTAATTAGTAGATAAAGGCCAACGTTTTTTATTCGATTAGTGTAGACTCCGCAGTGTGAAGAGAACCGCAGGAGAACTAAAAGTGACCGATATAGCTCTTAGAATTAGCAAGTTTAAATGGCAATGTGCCTTTATTACTCAAGTTAACTACTACAATAATAAAAACTAAACTAAACTAGCTACATTACCTACTACAAAGAACACTTATGCACTGTATAATAGCCGCGATGGCTTATAGACATTCCAAGTGCTCCAGCCGGCAAATGGCAATGGGCAGGCCATATCGCTCGTAGAACTGACAACCAATGGGGAAGAAATGTTTTCGAGTGGTGACCACGAATTGGAAGACGCAGCGTAGGTCAGGCCCCCACTCGGTGGACTGACGGTGACGACCTTGTGAAAACCGCGGCGAGCCGATGGATGCAGGAGGCGAGCGGCCGCTCGGGGTGGCACTCTTTGGGAGGCCTATGTTCAGCAGTGGACGTTTTCAGGCTGTTGATGATGATGATGATGATGTACCTATTATCGAAATAATGAAATAAACAAGTTTTGTGTTTCTATATTGTTTAAATATTTGATCATGCAGAAGGTAAGTCCTTCTTGCAATATTCTGCTTTCGTGGTATTAAATTCAACGAAAATACTTTTTTAGTTAGTAGATTAAGGCCGATTTTTTTCGATTAGTGTAGACTTAGAGATAATGTGTCAAGTGTTTTATTAACATAAAACCTATTAATTATGGTTATTATTTGATTGATACTACAGGGTCTATAGTCGATTGTTTTTTCTCTAATCTGTGATTAACCCTGTCCAGTGCCCAGACTTGTTCAAAGCTCGCGTCTGCCCAGTCAAGTTGAAATCATGCCCCAGTAAACGGTGAACTAAAAGTGTTAAAAGTAAACACAGACAATGCTGCGCTATCAAAATATAGATAGTGTTATACTTGTCAAATATCCAATTGGACCTGTTTGGAACCCTCTGTACAAATAACACGGGGTTGTCAGGTTGTATTCGCTTCGCTCGCAGACAGGGTTACGAACCAAGCAGAAGAATATGACTTGATGTTAGGGTGTCTATACTGCCTGATATATAAGTACATAATATTTAAAACATTGTTTGAAATGTAATCCAAAAAATCATCATCATCATCAAAAGTCTTAAGAAAACACAAACATGTAATAGCAATCGTTCTGAAATTTAAACTTTTTGACAGAATGGTAATTAAATACCCTCTAGAAAGCGTTATTATATTAATATGAATAATTCCCAACGATTATATACACAGATCCTGGACCCTAACTGAAATTACTTGTATCTAGGGACCCTGGAACTACGACGACCATGGTCCCACAACACCCAGATACAGAACAAGTACTTGCGGTTTTTTCTTGTCGAAAACACTTGTCTTGTCACAGGAATTGAACCCGCCGCCTCCAGACTATGAGCCGACCTGCTCAACCACCACACCACAAAGGCTATCAATTTTCGGATGATGATAACTGGTGGGGAAAAAAAGTTCTCGAGTGGCGACCATGAACCGGAAGATGCAGTGTAGGTTGGCGGCCATCACTAGGTAGACCACCAATCTGGTCAAAACCGTGGGGAACCGATGGATGCTGGTGGGTTTGAGTGGAAGAAGAAGAAGTGGAAGAAGCTAGTCGTCTACCTGATGTTAAGCGACACGGCCGCCCGTAACGTACCTTGTTTTTTTTTTCAAACCGTCATAACCCACAGGTAATGTCCTCTATGAGTCTTTACTTTAAACGCCCACAGTGTGGTAGCCCTACCACAGAACCTCCAGTTCAGAACAATTTACAATCGCGAAGTTCACATCGTCTAGCAACTTTACAGAGAGGTGCTCGAACAATTCCTTTGGAAACTGGAGTAAAATCTGGATTTCTTCAATACTTAGGTAGGTAAGCTTTTTGCCGTATCCTATGATTTTTGAAACCATAAATTGCAATCAATTGTTTAAAACATAACAAAATCATGTGTTTTTTTATAATTCAGATACTACATCTTTTCTTTTCAATTATTCTATCCAATACAGAAGTTAGGATTTTTTTACATTTAAAATTTATTATTTCTACATTCTAACAGATCGCATTTCCATAATATAAATCAAAGCATTTTCCGTAACTACAAAAGATGGCTTATCCGTCGAGAAACATATTTCTAGAAACAACTCGCGACACTTTTATTTATTTCGCAGAAATGCAATTGCTTTTAAACTATCACAGCTGCATCGATATTTATGACAGTCGTTTGTTTTTTTTGCAGAACGCTGAACAAAACGAAATGCTCGTTGAATAACGGTAAACCATACAATACAATGTTTTGCGACTTGGATCTGACAGATCTTAACTTTTGGTGAAAAGAGCGTCTGTTTTACGTACCTTTGTATACTTAATTAGGGGTTTCGTACTTAATATTGAAAACCATTTTAGCGAAGCCCATTTCCACAATTGAAACGACATAATTATGTAAATGTAATTTATCATCGCAATATATCGACTTCGAAGTAGTCCATATTTACGACTCTTGAGCGGACAGCACATCTGTGACACTTCCCTGGATTAGCGGTAGCTTCTGCAACTTTCTATCCACCATAACATGAGTAGTGTCCCGTTCTGCCCTGCAATGACTTTTCAAGTTATGGGTGAATTTTTTTATGAGAATAAATGACGTGACGAGCTAGTCGTTCACCTGATGTTAAGCGACACGGGCGCCCATAACAGTTGCAATGTCACTCGGAAAAAATAATAAAGTTTCGCATGACACTGCACTACGCACGTTATACTGAGACATCACATAGTCTAGTAATCAGATTACTAGACTGTGAAATCAGGTCATAAAATCTCATTTGCCCAGTAAGTTCACTAGCTATAATGTCCTTCAAACTGGAACACAGTAGTGCTTGCACACTGCTGCTTGGCGGCAGAGTAACTGGCAAAGTGGTGGTACCTACCTAGACGAACTTTGCAGAAAAGTCCTACCACCTAGTATTGGCACAACCGTGTAAAACCGGAAGATGAAGCTCCATTGGATGGAATGGATGTTTACATACCCAAAGGGTAAAATGGATCCTATTACTAAAGCCTTAGTGACAGAAAGTGGAGCCCCACTGTCTGTCTGTCTGCCTGTCTGTCTGTCACCAAGCTGTATCTCATGAACCGTGATAGTTAGACAGTTGAAATTTTCACAGATGATGTATTTCTGTTGCCGCTATAATAACAAATACTAAAAAAAAACAATATAATAAATATTTAAGGGGGCTCCCATACAACAAACGTGATTTTTTTTCTCGTTTACCAGATGAGGCATAGATGATGCTGCTTTAAATAGTACTGCTACTCACCACTAGATGGCAGGGATAGACAATGGTACGAAACCCTTCGTGTGCGAGTCGCACTTGGCCGGTTATTTTGCTCATTTCCTAGATGAGTCATAGATGGCGCTGCTTTAAATAGTACTGCTACTCAACACTAGATGGCAGGGATAGACAATAGCACAGCTAATACTTTACTAGTAGCAATATGGTATGGAACCCTTCGTGCGCGACTACGACTCGCACTTGGCTGGGTTATTTTTTGCGATCGCAATTGATATTATACCCTGTACGACTTACCTGTTGGTTGATTTCCAATTTTCCTCACTCATTCTGTCGGGCATTTTACTTTTATGTATCCGTTTCTATGAGTTTGTTAAAGTGGGCACAACATAAAAATGACGGCAACTGTTTCGCTTTTTTTGCACCTGTTGAACGTAACGTATTACGTTTCCGTATGAATTCCACGTAGATGTCACGTGTTTACGGGGAGTCGATAAAAACTTAATGCGTGGGATATTTTTATGGGAACGTGTAATAATATACTGATGACGTACCATGGGGACGGTATATATGACAACTGTCTTTATCTGGGTTTGCGTTTTGTAGATTATTTTCTCTCGATTAGTTTGAGTTTGTGAAATGTTCATGACATTATGTTAAAATGAGCCAATTTATTTTTATAATAACTGTATTATAAAAATAAATTGGCTCATTTTAACATAATACAAAAAATACTGATTTTTCATATTCCGAATTTGACTAGAAGCTAATAATACTATTGTCTGACAACAGTAAGAGACCATGTCTCCGTTCCATAAGTCATCACTGGCAACACACACTGATTGAAAACTTTCGCTTTCAGGCTCTGCGGTATTTTGGACGAAAAGATAGGACGAAGCTTCCCGAACGCTGCCCAGCCGAGTTGGATTCTTCGTGCCACCTCTTTGTTGAAGTTGGACCTACCTAATTGAACAGACATATTTGTCGACAACATCGAGAGAAGTAAGATGTTAACGCAACAATACCGCGTAGCGCAACAAGCATCATAGAGCTAAGAAGTTCAGGCCTGGCGATGCATCACCAAGTGTATAGGACATGATCTAACAAGCACTTTGCTACTGCGCATTTCACATGGTAAATTGATATTGTGTATCCTAGACCTAGAGATAGTGCAAGCTTATGAGCGTTCTAACTTTAATGCAGATAGGCATAAGTCACGTCCGTTAAATATGTTCCGGTGCGACTTACGGTATCGACCTAACCACAAATTTACTAAGGAATGAATAAATAAACCAAAATGTATAATATTATAGAAACTAGCGTGAGCAGTATTAACAAATAAAACTAGTAAACGGCTAGCACTCACGTAATTTTAGTCGAATAACTCGACCGGTGTTCAGGCAATAAAGATGCCCATCTCCACGGAGTATGCGCGGCCACGACGGCGGCTCTGCGCTGACCGAGTTATTCGACTAAAATTACGTGAGTGCTAGCCGTTTACTAGTTTTAGTTAACCAAAATCTAGTTAAATTAAATATGCCCATTGCCGTTCAAAATTAATGCTACCTCATACATGTACAAAAATCATCAGCAATCTAAGTTGGGTGTGTTACTACGTGTAAGCAATGTGTTACGATCCTACAAAACCTGTTAAAACCTACACAACCTTCTTTAAGTTGAAACTTATTTTACACATCCCATTATAAGAAGTTTGAGTGTGGAAACGTTAAGTTTTCAAAGTGGATTCGAGACTTGAAACTTTGAGAGGTAACGTTATCGAATGCGCATAGAAACTTTTAACTAAGCCAGAAGATAGTTTGTAAACCTAGATAAAATGCTATAAAAATACGGGATTTATTGGGAATGTAGCACTCAAAGTGAAACTCTGCTATTTTTTAAGGCGATGGGTAGACCAAACAAGATGTTTTTTGGCACGTTTCCCGGCGTAATTAGAACATGTGGAGCTTTGAATTTAATATGTCATGTAGTTCATTTCATTAAGCCGTTTGTGATGACCGCAAATACAAGATAATAAATTCTCTATAGAAAAAAATCGCCAACCTCGGGCAAAAATTTGAATGTTCCCATTTTACTGAGCTTCTACCGAATATATTTTTACAAAGATAAATTAGTGTATTCCCAACAAACATTCAGACGTCGTGATGACCTATTAACTTTGAAAAATACTATATAAAAATAGATATTAATTAAAAACCCTCAAAATCAGTAATTTCGTGCGTTGTCTTTGTCGTAAGCGCCACGCTGAAGTGCAGACTGAATTGATATTTAAGACTACGATGTTAAGGTTAATGTTTCTTTGAACGGATTTGGACCTGCTTATCTGGTTCTACTCGTCACCTTAACAGATCTGTAAAGTTAAAGCAAAGTTCACAGCAGTAATTTCTTGGAACGGTGGCCAGGTAACAATATGAATAAGGGTAACCTCTACCAAAAGTAGTACTGAGTGTTACTTGGTTCTAGTAAATTATATGCTTTCTCCTGAGTGATTGATGGTTAACGTACCGATTACCAGCACAAACTGCTGGAAGTAGAGACCTGGAGCCTTATTATACTTATACAATGTGCCCGGTTACAGGTGTCGGAGCCTTGAGGGGGGTAAAATATGGTTAGTTATATCGACAAATCACCCCCATAAGTACTTTTTTGCCCATCATAAAAAAGATTTCATTATTACCCTACTGCCCGAATAGGCACGAATTGATAAGGGGTCATATTTATAGTATCATAACTTTTAAAGTATCTAATTCGGCGCTATGATGTAGTAATTTTTTATTAAAAAAACATCCTGTACTATCGTTTAAAAATAATAAAAATGTAGATAAACAACATTCAGATTTATTGAAAAATCTAATTACGTTAAATATACACAATAAAATTGGTAATTTTTTTTAATAGCAAATTTTTTCGACCTTTTGTGAAACAAAACTTGAAAAATCTTGGCTATTGATTTATTTTGTACATGTTTGGCTATCAAATGAGATTTTTGTTGTGATTATAGCACATCTAAATTAGAAGCTATGGCTAAATTAGTACAAGTACTTCTACACTTCTATAACAATAAAACCACCATCCACCATATGGCTACCATTTTTATATGGTGGGCATAAAAGTACTTATGGGGGATGAGTTGTCGATAAAACTTACCATATTTTACCCTCCTCAAGGCTCCGACACCGGAAACCAAGCACATTGTACATATATACCTAAACGTTCCTGTCCCGTTTTCGCTCGTCATATTTCACGCCAGCAAGAAGTAGACAGAGCATTTTAAATTAACCAAGTTTGTAATTTAACACACACATTGAGAAAAAATATTTGACAGTAGCTGCTCAAAGTGGGTGCTCTCTGGGGGAGGCGTAACGTTCAGCAGTGGAGGTCTTCAGACTGTTGTTAATGATGATAATGATGATGAGAAGGGTTGTTAAAAAATGTGATAATGTGTGCAGGTGAAACTGCCTCCAGTCTTCCTAACAAGTGTAAAATAGAAAGTTTTTTTTTATAGCTAAATAGGCCCGCATTTAAATGCAATCACACTTGATGGAATATGACGACGCGGTCTACGAAAGTCAGTGAAAACACTGACTTACTTCATAAGTTATTTCTCTAAGGCCCGATTTCACCAACGCTTATTCCAAGTATACGGCTATTCGTTACTCTTGGATACAGCTAATTGACAAATGAAAATACACAAAAAAGACGCCATTTTGATTGTATCCAAGGAATAAGTCTTATTCCTTCACAAAATTGGTGGTATAAGGGCTATATTCGCGTAACTCAGTTGTTCTCGGAAATTCACACCTGGAATAAAATTTATTCTAGTTTGGTGAAATGGGCCTAAATAGACATAGAACGTTCGGCCGAATGCTCCTGGTCAGCGCGAACTTTAATTAGAACAGTATACACGTCGGTAAGCTCTCAATAACAACTTGTCATTAATGCTCTCCGTCTTCAGCCTCCTAACCCTGCGCTGTCTTTACCTAGGAGTGCTACTATAAACACTAACTTGATCTAAAAACAGAATATTAGACAAGCTAATTATTTTCAATAAATATAATCACCGACAAAAGTGGGAAACCATGACCATGTGAGGAATACAGATTAATTTGTAAAGGAAAAATTTGAATCACGAGTGGGACTTGAACCTGCATATGGATGCGGGTTTAAGTCCCGCTCGTGATTCAAATCATAAATACATGTGATGAATGTTCAATAATCACAAAACTCGAGAACATTATGTGTCATCGACCAACCCGCACTTGGCCAGCTACTAGTAGTAGTAGTAACTAAACTACCCAGTTTAGTAATTCCGTCAAACCATCATAGTTATGCCCTGGCCATACATCAGAGCATAACAGTTATACCTCATCAGGGCTGCATAATTATTATGGATGATTCACCGTGTGGTCCCCGTGTACGACTAGGACGACCCCAGCATCTCTTCCCGTGGGTGCCATAAGAGTCAGCTACGGGAATATTCAGGGAACGCGCCGCAGAATTTTCTTCAGTACATTAAAATCTTCTGCGATCTCCAAACCACCTGCCAAGCGTGGTGATTATGGCAATTCCCCCTATGATAAGCGTACAAAGTGGCGTTTTATGGGGATGCCTTTGTTCAGCCATGGACGTCTTTTGGCTGATGTGTGATTCGCTAAAAGCCATGTAAATACATCCTTGAATAAGTTCATGGTACCCCCCCTAGAACCGAATTGGATGAAGCAGAACTTCCAAAGACTAACTAAATTCTAGATAGTGTACTAACAAGTTTCTGAGGGAAGCAATTTGGGTGAGGAAATGTAATTTCTATCTAGCAGGCGATTATGGTGTTCTTGAGGATTATGTACAGTCGCTTGCACTAATAAGTATACATTTCATAATTTTCAAAATATTGTTACGGCATTATTTTTCTGACTCATAACCTCGTTTACATTTATTAGTGAATATGGGTATACATGTTACCCCACAAATTGTCGGTTACATAGTTTTTGAGTGATTCAATACTGTGACAGTATTTTGAAAATTATGAAATGTATACTTATTACTGCAGGCGACTGTACCTATACGATTTTCTTAGTGTGTATGTTACCGGCAATCTGTATAATTCAGACATTCTATACAATGCCTAGGTAATTAATGAATGCCGAGAAATAGACTAGATGCTAGATGACTACTTTTTATTGCATAAATTAATTAATAAACATTCGTGAAAACATAAATTAAATATCTCTAAATATAGTAAAATCATTTTAAAATACAGGAATAGAAAGAGACAGCTCAAACACTCAGTGACGTCAGAATTTGGTCCTTACTATGCTGTGGTAGTTTTACATACAATCTTTGGCATGTGACGTCACAATCACGTGTTTTCATAGAAACTGTGGGGATTCTCTGTTTTGCGAGAAAGGGACAGGCGATGCCTCCAGAAACTTTAAGAGATTATTACTGCGTGATTTATTTAGAATGTCGGGGGCTTCTAGGCAATGTATGACATTTTATGAATATCATTGCCTAAATAGTACATTGCCTAGGTAATGTATGCAATGCTCAGTAATTGTATAGGATTCATACTGCAATTATGTATTTTTAAACTCTCAGTAGTACTGAAAAAGCTAGAAAAAGTTATAGCAAACGCTTAAGTTAACAAAAACAAAATTGTTTCTTTTTTGTAAAAAATAAGTTTAAATGAATCACCGAGCTTAAGGCCATGGCCACACTGCCTGCCTGCGACCGCTATATTTTCCCGAATCACATCGTGCCGCAGACAAAGCCAAAATGATATATTCGGCGTAGTATTTTAAAATGGTGTTTTATGTGTGTAAAATGTGAGAGTTCCGCTGGTTTTGAAATGACTAAATGCTTTTATAAAAATAAAAAAAAAATAGGAAGTATTTTTATATGCTAAAATGTTTCACAACATCTCACCAGATGGTAAGTGACGAAGTTGTCTAAGGTGGAGCACGTTTGCCCATGAGATGCCCATTCACTATTGACTTGTAAAGACCCAGGTTATACCCAGGAGGAAACACTGTTGCTGGAAGAGTATTCCATTCCTGGGCCTGCGGACGGAATGACTCAGAAAAGTGCTTAAAATGTAAAAGTTATAAATATTTATTTATAGTTTGTGCCACAATATACGTACCTACATTGTTCTATCTATACCCAATAATATATTTTTTGATTTTATACCTAATGAAATCTGACTAGGTGGACTGACAGTCTGATCAAAATCACGGGGAGTCATTAGATGCAGCAGGCTAAGTAGGCGCTCTATAGGGGAAGCCTTTGTTCAGCAGTAGACGGCTTCTGGATGATGATGATGGTGATGACCTACTGAAAAATAAAGAGCTAATGATCTCAGCTTTTCAAACGTGGTAGTTTGGGATTGCAGGTACTAAGAATAATGCGACGCCCAACTACTGCAGGTCCCACAGAAAAAAAAACAACGACAAAAAGTCGGAACTACAAAACTTTTACTTTATGTAACCTTTTTTGTGTTCAGTTATTGATAATTGGCAGCTGTTGCTGTGGTAGACGCGGCATACCATACCACATACATGATAAAGTAAGTAGGTACTTAGAAATAAAATACACGTCACAAACCGTACTCCTGCGGTGGCCTAGCATGCGCACCGTGAGAAAACTTGTCGTGGCTGTTAGAGTGAGACGCACTTAGGCGCTACCATATCCTTGTCACGGTCTGTCACGAGAAAACGTGTCGAGAAAATTTTGTCGTGGTGCGCATGCTAGCAGAGGAGGCCGCATCAGTGATAAAACATTTAATTTAAAACAGAAATATAATACTAATATGAACTACAGAATTATTGGTAAAGGAAAAAAAATACCACGAACGGGATTTGAACCCGCATCCATCCGTCCCAAAAGCTGGAACATGCTGTACCTAAGCTACTATGACAGTGATCTCATGTATTTCACAATTACAACTATTTACGCGGTTTATATCGTTACGCTAAGCAGACGATACTGCTATAAAAATCATAAACATTTAAAAATAGTATACCTAAAAATTAAACTATCTATAAACAGCTAAATTATAAAACCTAAAGAACCAGTTGGTAGAAGTTGGCTGGCCCGTTAGCTCAGTGGGTGCTCTAGCGATTCCCACTCAGGACAAACATTTGTGTGATGAACATCGATGTTTGTTCTGTGTCTGGGTTTTGTTTTGTATTCTGTGCAAGTATGTATTCACAAACAAAAAGTATCTAAGTATTCTATCAGTTATCTGGTTCCCATAGTACAAGCTATGCTTAGTTTGGGGCTAGATGGCGCTTTGTGAAATGTCCACACATATTTATTTAAGTTTAGTACCCAGAATGGTGGTAGCATTACCACGTGAGTGGTAAACGCTTGCTTTTGAACCACCTCAGCACAGTAAAGTCCACAAGGAAACGCGACGTAATACCATAAAAAGTACAAAGAAATTTAAGTACAATACTCCTTTTAAAAATACAGTATCTCTCAGCGGTTACCTACTTCCGTAAAGACGGTGATAAGTCGCTGCAACATTCAGTAGGAATAAAGATAAGTGCTGCGGCGTCGGATCCACGTTTCCGACACTCCAGCAGTGTGTAGACGCCGTTATACTGCGATCTTTCCGACGGGTGGGTAGGGTTGTGACTTGTGTATGCAAAAATATGTTTATTTAACAACCTACACAACGTAGAAAGACTAACAAAGACACAATTGTGTGGAAGTGAAAGAGGCGCTCGAATAATGCTCAAGTGATAATTGAGCGTACTCACGCGGGGCGTACACAATAATTGATAAGAGCTACATATTAATATCGGTTGTCAGTTCTACGAGCGATGTGACCTGCCCAATGCCCATTGCCATTCCAACTTGCAAAGCCTAAGAGCTATATCGGTCACATTAGTTCTCCTGCGGACCTCCTCGTCTCCGATGGGAAAGAAAGGTTCTCGAGTGGCGACCACGAACCGGAAGACGCACCGATACACCACGGAAAGTAAGAGACAAGTTGAATTGGCTCTTTTTCATATGTACAGCAGCGGACGTCTTCAGCATGATGATAACCTAGGCACCTTCACGGTTAAGCGAAATATGTACTTCTGAATACATAGAGTAATGATTATAAATAAACTTCGGTACTTATCTATATTTATAGGGAAATCATCCAAAATAAATGTTTTCAAGATCGAAAGGGTGCAAAACAACGCTCGAGGCGTCTCTTATAGCAGGAATTTTGGCTTTACTTTGTAAAATGTAACAATATCTCACGTGGAAACTCTGACAGCCTCCCACATTACTGATTCCCAGGATAGAACAGAAACTTATTAAATGTTGTAGAGAGCTGCAAAAGTTGTTTCAATATGATATGATATGATGATATGATATTTTATTGATAATTATAAAAAATTACAAGTCATTCAGTATTCGTGTGAATACTATACTTCGTACCAATGTACTATTGAATTAACACTTATAATGTGTATGTAAACTAATTAAAGACATTAAATATTTAATCAAATCCATTGCCACTAAAGTATATTTAAGTACGTTAGAACTCCCAAATTTTAGGTACAAAAGTACTTTATTTGAACTCCAGTAAAATAAGTAGCCCATGCGCAAAATATCATCAAAACCAGTCCAGCCATTTCGGTGTGACACCAATACTGACTGACCTGTGAGCTCAGTTGGTAGTAGCTCTGCCTTCTGAACTATAGGTTATGGGTTTGATTCCTACCCAGTTCAAACATTTGTGTGATGAACATCGATGTTTGTTCTGTCTCTGGGTGTTATATTGTATTCTGTTTATGTATTTAGAAACAAAAAGTATCTAAAAATTGTATCAGTTATCTGGTTCCCATAGTACAAGCTTTCCTTAGTTTGGGGCGCTGTGTGAAGTGTCCACACATATTTATTTACTTATTTATATCTATACAAACTAACAAATACACAAACAAGCCCCAGCAGCGATGGCTTGACGTTGTGATCCCTCAGGGAGCATGCGACATGAGAGCCAACGAGCTCACCAATGAAGATGGCATTGACCGTGGGAAGTGGAGACGTGAAGTAAGAAAACGGACTCTGATTGAAGCCAGGGAATTTCTTGGCTAAAGAGTGGAGTTAAGGTGTACCTATTATGTAAGCAGTCTACAACTTGAGCGATACCAATCTGATCAAGTTCAAACTTACAGAAGTTAGCCACTAACACTTTTTTTTACATTTGCGTCTTGAACTCATAAAGTTTGAACAGGTATCTAAGATTTTGTAAAAAAATAGTTTGACTGACCTCAACGTTTCGACGAAGTTACAATTGGCCGTGGTCACGAGGAGACCACGTTGACGTTAGACAAAATCATTTTTTTATAAATGTTTGCGCGCAAAAAGACCCGTTTTATATAAAGTTAGCCACTGTTTGTTCGTCTAAGGGTGGGTTTTTTGATCCCTAGTTAAAGTAACCAATGGTTAAAAACTCACCCTAAGAAATAACTAGGCACATCAGTTCCAAACGACGTAAACCGCCTGTATAAGTAGTTCCCGTAACACGATACCTTTATAACGTAATGCGGAAATACGCAAAATGGCCGTTTGCGCCACACGAGCGAGAATAATGTTCCCGGGTAATATTATATTCGACGACTTATTTGTATCTCGAGAATAGTGTATACATGAGCGAGCAAGATAAAAGTCAAAGGAGGAAGTAGGCGTGTTCAATTGTACCTTATTTATGTTAGGAGAGCTTTTGTACCTACTAGGCATAGGGCAATAGCGTTAAACAACGCCTGAAGCCTGTGGCGGGTGCAATTTTTTTATGACTATATTTTATGTGTCATGAGGATTATGGAACTGAGACGTGGTTACTGTTGGCCTCATTAGTAAGCTCAAAGTCGCCCAGGGAGCTATGGAGAGAGCTATGCTCAGTGTTTCCCTGCGAGATAAGCTCCGGAATGAGGAGACCCGCAGGAGAACTAATGTGATCGATGTAGCTCTTAGAATTAGCAAGTTGAAATGGCAATGGGCTGGCGACATCGCTCGTAGAACTGACAACCGATGGGGAAGAAAGGTTCTCGAGTGGCGACCACGAACCGGAAGACGCAGCGTGGGCCAGCCCCTCACTAAGTGAACCGACGACCGGGTGAAAACCACGGGTTGCCTCAGACAACTTCGTTACTTACCATCAGGTGAGTTGTTGTCAAACGTATGACCATTTTAGCATTAAAAAAAAATGAAACAGAACAAGCATTGATGCAATCATAGAAATGCTTGTCTTGGGTGGGAATCGAACCCAAAACCTACAGTTCAGACGGTAGAGTTACTATCAACAGGCCAGTCAATCCCTTTTAATACTCCAGTTTTGTTAATTTCTGACAAAATGGAGACAACAATGGCATTGTGCCTTTAATAGCAAGACATGACAGGTCGTTAGCTACCATCCCAAGAGGCCTCCGGGTCACCGTTGGAGCGATCTAAATTAATATAACCCCGTATTAATCTTTGCTTGAGTTACCTCGAGTTTCGAGTCAAAGCATGATCACACTACACTTAAAAAACAGTATGGAATGTTACTCGTAATTTGTATTTTTATCTCACTATTGAATAAATAGAGTTGTTTAATTAAATAGCTGCTGAGCTCGTCTTGATCGGTAGATTGGTAAATCTTTAGCACTAATTTTCTTTCATAGATTAGGCAATGGACTGCATACATTATTAGTACTAGTATTTAGTGTACAAAGTGACAATGTGGTACGCATGCTACTTTTGTGAGGTGATGCCCAGAAAAACTAATTCAGTAGCACTTAAAAAAAAAAATGCAATACCTATACCTACTTGGATTTCGGTTACATCAAAGTGAAATATCACTTTTTTTAAATGATGAAGTCTCACGTTTAAATGAAATGTATTATAATATATTTATTTCTAACTCACAGGTATGTTCTAACTTAATGATAAAAATTAATCACTGTCTATAGGGTACTATACAACAATATTCTTTAACGTCGAACACTAGTATTAGCTAAATTGTCTAAGTTGGAACATTATCTACTGTTATTAGATGTATCTCCATTCTCTTCGCCTTGTTCTGGGACAGGTCACCTGTTTGAGTAAAATCGTTTATTTAATAAAGTTATTATAATAATTTAGCTGCTGGAGAAATATTGCCTGGTTTGCTGATAATCAAATTTAGTTAAATAAAACTGGTTCGTTTTGGATCATTTTTAATCGATCGATATCGAGAGAGCGACAAGTCGGAGTAATTTATTTTTCTATTTAACAATAAATAAATAGAAAAAGAAATTAACGAGTCATAAGAAAACAAAAAGATTTTCATAGATGAAGTACATTCAGCAAAACTATTTTAACGTAAAATAATAGTCTAACATCTACCAAAGTAATATTTAATAGAAAGGTCACTCGGAGAATGGCAGACCTACTTTAATAGATAAATAAAATATTACATCATTTACGTGAACTGCTTTAGCAACCGTTGCTTTGTGAGGCTTTGCTTGGTTGTCTTTATGATGATAAAATGGTGGCTGCCAAATGAAAACTAATAAAATTTACAACGTAAACATAAACAAAACTTGTTGAATTGTTTTATGCTTTTGCGTTCATCGTATTGTTTTAAATCTCTTTTAAGTAGACACAACCGATTAACACAAGTTTCAAAAGTAATTTAAATGCCGGGAAAGTTATTATGGAATAGATTTCAAAGTAGAATTCCTCAAATACACAAAGCGTTTTGAATCCTCGTTTATAATTCGGACAGCAAAGGAATGGAACACCTTACCAGCGCCATTGTTTCTTGACAAACGTAATCTGGGAGTTCAGTGAATTTTCTTATAACTGGTAGAAGAATCTTGGTAAAACTTTATTGATTAGTTCCATTTTCGAAATAAAGTAAGAATAAAACTCAATATTTTCAGAAACCTAGACAAGTAGCAACTAACAACCGAGTCGGATTTTAAATTCTGTAATTAAAGCTCGTTGAATTCTTATGAGGTTTCAAGTTAATTTAATTTCCCTGGAGACACGGGTTCCGTTGCTCGGCGTCGTCATTAGCGCCACAATGTTCTGGGATATCATCAGTGGGGAAAAGTGGGTCGTTTAAGGAATACAGTGGCATGTGATGGGGTAACTTCGGTAACTAAAATGAGAGTGACTCGAGTAATTGGGCTGTAAAGATTTTCGCAGCCATTGGAAGTGTGAACGTAGCTTAGTGGTTAAAGCTTTAATCCGGTAAGTTGGAAGATACCAGGGTCACTTCCCGCTCGTTATTAAAATTCTAGAATATTATATAGGTTCTATAAAATTAAATATCTTCGTAATGTATGCATAGCATAGGTAGCCAGCGTAGAAATGAAAGCATTAATAATTCTTACAATAGTTTTGGTATGTTTGGATATTCTTCTTCTTTTTCTTCTCTATTCTGGTAAAAAATCAGGTGATAAAAAAGAGTCTACTTGACAAACGCTGAGTAAAAGCATTAAATTTTTACGCTCCAATGGATAATTATAGGTAAATGAGTTGTGATGGGGTATGTTTATTTTAGTCACTAAAATGATTTATTTACTCGAAACATTTTATCAACCTTTTCCGATAAGTTCTACACCATAGATTAAAAGAACAATAAAGACTCAACGCTCAGAACTAGAAATGAAAGCCAAAATAGGAATACTAAATCACAAAATGATACCATTTCTACAGAATACTATCTTAATAGAAAAGTACAGATAATTACACTTAAATAAATAGTGACTCATGCGACGCTACAAAGTGCAATTCAGCTCGCATACCGTTGTGAGCATTGACATTATTCACCTACTAAGTATCGCATCTCTTTCTAACGTATAGCTCTCATATATTTTAACCCACTACGTTTTACAAGGAGGTTCATGACTTTCTTACCTAGAGTGTGGAGTGAACCAGGCCTGATTCCACCCGCAATAATTTTCAGCAGCGATCAGGATACGTCTTATACGTCTAATAAGTACGATACCTAGTCAAATCTGGGGGAAATATAAGATAAGATATAAGATTTTTTCATTCGGTATTTTTTAATGGTTTTTATTTTTAGTAACTACGTACGCGCTAAATCTATTATGTTCTTCTCGTCTCAGTTTTACACGTGTAATGTAGATTCAAAACATAGATTTCGAAAATGCTTTGGTGTATTTTACTAATGGGGAAAGGTCATAAAAACGGGTCGTTAAGGGTAGCAATGGAGTAAGTTTGGCAACTAAAATGAAAGATTGGCTCAAAGAATTAGGTTTGTCTGGGAAGTTCAGCGATTGGCTTTTACTAACAGAATGTAATAATTTTGTGAAATATTATCTAAATCAATTTTATAGCTTGCGTTTCACCTTCTCCTTGTTTATTACCTTATATCCAATAAGTCAATGTATCCTATAATAATCAGATTTAATCACCTTGCTAACCTAACCTAACCTAGCTGCTAACCTATTGTCAAAGTCTCAAATATAAGCACCCCGTGGTTTCACCGCGTAAATTTCGGTTCCGTGGAAATATCGGAATAAAAGAAAAAAAAAACAACATCATAAATAAATTTTAACCTATGTTACTTTCTGATAGTTTAACTTTCTGTTGTTGAAAAAATGATTAAAATCGGTCCAGTAGTTTCGGAGCCTATTTGGTACAAACAAACAAATACATAAACAAAAAAAATATTTCCTCTGTATAATAATATTATGGTATAGATTATATTGAGTCACATATATTATAATGAGTCACATAGTCTACATAGACAAAAGTTGCATATAACGAACTAGTTCACAAGTACAACTCGAACTGAATAGACGAGTGGAACTTTCCGTCAGCAGTCCGACGTCTGGCGACCACCGGAGCCATTGCAAATAATAACTTGACTTGCTAAATAAATATTTTTCTTGGCCGGCTTCGGCTTTTGACTGCTTGGCGCGGCATCTTGTTGATTTTGCCGCGAAAGATGGTTTGTGATTTGGTGTATTATATGACAGAAATAATAAGAATATAATCTATTTAAGTAATATTTTAAGTAATATACTAGTTGACGGGCAGGTACTACAATATGTCGGTGAATACATCTACTTGAGCCAGGTATTCTTTTTCGATAACAGACAAAATAAAGAAATCACCCGTCGCATCGAGAACGCCTGGAAAAGCTACTGGTCCATAAATACGCTTATGAAGGGTGACCTTCCTCTGTCGCTAAAGCGCAAACTCGCCGTAATGTGTGTCCTGCCAGTGCTAACCTATGGCGCTCAAAGTTGGTCACTACTCGTACACACATACAAAACACAAAAGACAAAAACACAAAAACAACGACACACAACCAACAAAAGTACAGGCTCCAAGTTTGCCTAAGAGCAAGGAGCCCAGCATACTCAGTTAAAAGGATCGACAGAGTCCGGAATACCACGCTGCGATCACAGACAGGCATTACAGATGCAGCATTCAAAAGTGCAAAGCTAAAATGGGAATAGGCAGGACTTCTGATCCGGATGCATCCGGAAAGGTGGGCAAATTTATCTACACAATGGGTTCCCGCCGAGGGACGGTGCCACCGTGGCCGGCCTAGAAAAAGGTGGTGCGATGATCTGAATGCCTTTCAACCCGGATGGGATGAACTCGCCACAGACAGAGACGAATGGAAAAAAATTGGGGAGACCATTGCCCAGCAGTGGGACATTATAGGTTAAAAAAAAGATGTAAATCTCTCTTTCGCTCTCTGCCTGCTTTCTGTAAACAATTTTAGAGAATCATTGTACCGCATCTAGTATCACTTACTCATCTGTCGGCAAAACTTTTTAACTATTCTATCATCAAGGCTAGTGAAGCCTAGACCTACAATGAAATGTACACAATTCAAAGTAGAGTACTCCAATGCCAACGTATAATATTCATATAGAGAATATACAACGTAGAGTTCAACAGGGATTACAATTGTACTCTCCTAACAAGCGGATGCATAATGTTATTAACTAGCAATCATAGCTTGTGGTTTGTGTGATAATATAATATCTTGTTTGTGTTTTTATTGTTATATCTGCACTTATAGGTATGTATATAAATATGTATATAGGTATGTTGTTTAAGGTATTAATCTACTACGAGTAATACAAATGAGGTAATTGCTCCCATACATATAAGTTATTGTAGGGATACCTAGTTAAGTCTTGAGTAGCGTATCATAACAATACGCAAACACAATATAATTTCTCTAATAGCCGTCTCATAAACAGTATTATCGGACAATTGACGCGCAGCCATCATTGTTACAGCATACACACTACACGCATCCTACTGTTACATCCATGAAGGTGTCGTTACAAATAGAGTAAACACAACGAAGTCTACGAATACAAATAAATATAAATTTTTTTTTAACGGGCAAATTGCCTTTATTACTCAAGCTAACTACTACAATAATAAAAAATAAACTAAACTAAACTAAACTAAACTAAGCTAAACTAAGCTAAACTAAACTAAACTAGCTACACTACCTACTACAAAGAACACTTATGGACTGTATAATAGCCGCGATGGCCTATAGACAGTCCAAGTGCTCCAGCCCACTACCGGTAGGTAGCGTACCCAACATGCTGGCCGCATTGCCACGTTGAATTGCAATGCTGATGCGTTGGGCCAAATAAGTGCCAGCATTTTGGTCACGCGTCGCATCGACCAGGCGCTCTGATAGACTTTGGAAAACGCGATGAGCTCCCGGTCCCCACGGACCCAGGGTCTCAACACCAAACGGCTCAAATATGTAACCGCTACCGAGATTATTATATTTGCGCCGTTTTAGCTGCTCAGCAGAATTAGCCGCGGCGCCGGCCCTAACGTGTGTCTCGGGAAGGTGTGACGGCGCCATAGTATCGACGCAAGTAGCGTCCCACACTAAAGGCCGCCCCATCTTCCAGGGAACCAGAGTCATTCCGTCGGGTCTTTTACCATCGTCACGCATGAGACCATTCGGTTCGAGAATGGCTGCAGCATTGGCGGTGGTAAAAGCCCGGCGAATGATGTCATTAAGACTAGCGTGGCGCGAAATTCGACCAGCGCTTTTTGAACACGAGAGACCGTGATGACCGAGCTGGTCAACTGCGGTACCGCACTGGCAGCGATGGGCCACACAGCATCTTGCGCCCAAACGTAAGCTGATAGCTAAACGAAAAGTAGTCGGATCTAAAAGGTTACCAGTGTTGAAAGAAGGCATGGCCTGTAACCAAAGTCCTGACTCCCACACAGAGACTGCGAGAAGCCGAGCACGATCAGCGACGCTAGGACATGTATCTAAAAGATTTTTCCGTGCTAGTTCGCAGAGCGGTCGGTCCCACAGCCTCTGCGAGGAAAGAACCACCGGGAAATCAGAATTTGGACAAGCCAACCCCCAGGCATTCTTGGCCTCAGACAAATGGGCTACTTCGAAAGTACCTAAAGATGGAGCAAGAATTTTTTCTATTAATTTATGTGTACCATGTACAGAGGACAAAAATGCCGGTAATGCAACACTCGAAATTTTGCGTATCCCTAAACCTCCTAAGCGCACAGGTAGAGAGGCTTGCGACCACGTCCTGTCATCCATATCAACATTCAAGACCGAAACCAGAGTGTTTTTTACAACGCTGTCTAAGCCCATAAGGAGCTCACTGTGTTTCCACAGTTGACAACATCGTAAAATATAAGTAAATTTAGGGACAAATAGACAAAAACGAATAATTGTAAAAGCCATGTGGGCGTTAATTTTGAGTAACCTGTCTGATGCGTTATTGAACTTTTGAATTTTTTCTTCTACAAAAGGTGAGATAGACTCATCCAGAATCGGCGAACCCAAAAGGCAAAGAGAACGCTTGTCTACTAATTTGATATTCGGAGCAAGACTATTAAACTTTTCAAAAACCAAATCTTTATCAGGACAAGTATCGCAAACAAAAAGTTCGCATTTAGAAAAATTTAAATCCAAACCAATGTCGCGAAATTCGTTAATAATGATACCTAGATCATTAAAAACAGTGTTCACGTCGCCTCCTAGGGTTCCGTCATCCAAGTACCAAACATTAAGTTTGGACTGAAGACGTTGAATAATTGGATGGATGGCAAGGCTAAAAATGGCCGGACCTAGAGGGTCGCCCTGTTGACATCCGACTGAGGATAGGATCGCATTATTTTGGTAATTTAATTTTGTTGGATTGCCATAACATTGATAAAGGAATTTATATAGTTCGGGAATTTTATCCTTGACTTGTGTCAAAAGAGCGCCTCTGTCGACAGAATTAAAAGCGTTTTTAACATCCACCTTTAGCAACACTTCACCACAATTTAGTTTGAGAAAGGTTCTAAGTGAATGAACAGCGGCCTCACAGCCACCCCGCGAACCAAAGCCCAGCTGTATTGGCTGAAAAAGGTTGCTTAAAAAAGCAACCTTTTTCCTACAGCCGACCTTGGCAGCGAGACGGCGGTATGTGGTGCCTACCGCAATAGGTCTGATACCACCGTCTTTTTTGATAAGGGCACACAAGTTTGCGCCATACAAAATTTCGATGACGTCACTGTTGACTTGCCCTGACAGCATCAGGTTTACTAAAGCCGTTAAGTCTCTCAAGAGGGCCTCGCCAATTTCGCCGGAAATGCCCGATAAAAGATCTTTTAGAATTTGAGGGGTAAGGCCATCAAGACCTCCGGCTGAACCACTCTGGAAAGAAGTAACGGCTGCAGCTACTTCCTGTGGGGTCACTTCAACAGTGACGTCATTTGGTAGGGGTGGTTCAGGAAGGTGGAGATTTGCTGCTGCAGGTGGATGTTTGTCCTGCAGTGATTGAATTGTCTCAGAACAATATGGGGCTATTGTGTCGCTAGAGAACAGGACGCGGGCGGCGCCCTTAATGTCGCCGTCACTAATTTTGCTCTCTACGATTTTAAAGGTGGCCGAATCGTTATTTTGTTTTGAATTTATAATATTGTTTCGCCTGTTAAGCGGAACAATAATTTCATGATCCAAACATTGCTCTTCCAGTACTTTGTACCTTACGCAGTTTTCCTTTACTCTTTTAGTAAGGGAAGATTTGTTTGTAGGGTCTAATTTTACGTAAAGTACATGGTACGGAAAAGTTAGGAGATGCTCCCAGGCATGTTTCGTGTTTTTAGATATAACGTTCCTAATGGATGATGATAATGATTGAGCAACCGAAATGCGAGCACCACGCGGGATGCGTTTTAGAACCGGAATAAATCTTTTGTACGAGCTCAAAACCTCCCAAAACGGTTTGGAAGGAGTAGCAGCGCTCGTAGGGCTGCTACTGGCTACTAACGAACCTGAAACGGGGGCTGATAGAGGAATTTGGATCACTCTGTGGCATTTCGATTGATGAATTTTAAGGCCCTTTTGGCCCTTGAATAAACGTACCTGGGGACAGTCGGGACACTGTATCCTGTTTTCCAGCGACACCACGTTGTTTTGGGTACTCATTTTTTCCAAAAGATGCTGTGTTTACAAAGTAAGTAAATAAATAAACTTAGGGTCTGTATAGATTTGACGTCCGTCAGGAGCGACGTCGAGGCCCGTCGTGCCGACGCCAGGCGGCGTTGACATGGAAACAAAAATAACAAATTAGCAGTAGACCGTGATAAAATAAGAATATGGAAAATAAGTAGAGACTGTCGCCAGCTCTACAAATAGTACCTCGAGAATCCCGTGTTGTAGACGGCTAGTTGGTGGACAGAAATTGTCCAAAAAGCAGCAAAAAAACCTGAAAAACCCTATCGAAAAATAGGCCGAAAAAAATACGACTTGACAGGGCTTTCAATTTTTTTTTTTTTATATAAATATATATAATATAATAAATATAATATAATAAATATAAATAAATAAATATGTGTGGACGTTTCACACACCGCCATCTAGCCCCAAACTAAGCATAGCTTGAGCTATGGGGACCAGATAACTGATAGAATACTTAGATATTTTTTCGTTTTTTAAATACATACACAGATTACAATATATAACACCTAGACACAGAACAAATAATGTTCATCGCACAAATGTTTTTCCTGGGTGGGAATCGAACCCACAACCTATAGTTCAGAAGGCAGACCAACTGAGCTATTAGGCCAGTCAAAAAAAAAAAACAAAAACACAACTCCAAAAATTGCTATTAAAATTTCCATTACTGAAGACATCCTTTCTCTTCAAACAATCGCACCTCCAGCTTTGGGCATGGGTATGGTGGGTCGAAATCCTCTCTTTTCTTCGTAGTCTATGTCATTGTCGACTTACTTGAGTCAATACGGTATACCGCATAGGTACCGTTATTGTTGTGTGATCCCGGCGTAAGAATATGATCACCCCATCTCTTCCCATGGGTGCCGTAAGGGTCCGCTAAGGGAATATCCATGGAATAGGCAGAATTTCATCGGCCTCCATGACAATTTCTGCTACTTTGGATGCTTGATATGAATAGCAACACAGCCATGGCCTCCAGTCCCCGGTGAGGCAAGTAGCCGGTCAAAGTGGCGCTCTATTGGGAGGCCTATGTTCAGCAGTAGACGTCTATTAAGATGAGCTTATGGTAAAAAAACGGTGCGAACCACCGAGTGAAATATTGAGTCATTGTTGAGTGATTGCATGCTGAGTCGGGACCTATATCATGACATCACGCAACATTATATTTTGCGGTGTTCTTCTTTTTTGTGTGATTTGTTTTGTATAAGTACCTTCTTGTAAAATGTAATGTTGTGTGATGTCTTGAATAAATGTATTTTCTTTCTTCTTTCTTTCTTTCTTTAAATAGCGTCATTATAACTCATCACGATTTGATATTTAGGAGTATTGACTCCACCTTTACCGCAGGTATACTAGCTTCATGGTTAAATCTACTGTATTGCCCCAGTTCAGTAGATGTTTAGACTGTCTCTCTACGGTCATTATTCTCATGTGACACCGCACTGATTGCAGGTTAATTATGTAAGGGTTAACAGATGCTAGCAGAAGGCTCGATACATCCGAATGTATCGAGCCTTCTGCTAGCATCTGTTAATTATGCAAGTGATATGGTCATGTGAATGTAGTGATAAGTCGTGGAGAAAATTAAAAAAAAACAGGAGCCATTTTTAAATAGAAATTACCGGCCAAGTGCGAGACGGACTCACGCACGAAGGGTTCTGTACCATTATCTATAAAAACGAGTCATGAAACGAGTCGTGTCAGAAATCTATTTTTTGTATGGGAGCCCCCTTCAATATTCATTTTTTCGGTTTTTTATATTTGTAGTTATAGCAGAAATAGAAATACATCATCTGTGAAAATTTCAACTGTCTAACGAACACGGTTCATGAGATACAACCTGGTGACAGATGGACAGACAGACAGACATACAGACAGACAAACAGACAGAGAGACAGACAGACAGCGGAGCCTTAGTAATAGGGTCCGTTTTACCCTTTGGGTACGGAACCCTAAAAAATTAGATTTAGAAGTTCCTTCACTGAATTAATACATTCTTCCCGTGACTTGCATGTGTGGTATCGGGTATATTGGTACAATAATACCTAACAAGTAATAAAAACTCAATCATATTCATCATCAGCTTGAAAACAGCTACGGCTGAACATATGCCTCCTCCACAGAGCGTCAATCTGATGCAACTACAACCTTACATAGTTTTCTTAATCTACATATTTGGCAAAAAACGAAACGCTTCTACAGAAATCTGTAGTTCAATACTACCTATAGGCGCTTTCACCTATACTTATAGGCTATAGAATCCATACAAAGCGTAGAGGTTCTACAAGAAGCTGTAGCAATTCTACGATACGTAGATTCTACGAAAGATGTAGAATAAATAAATAAATATTTGTGGACATTTAACACAGCATCTCGAGTCTCGAGTGGCGACCACGAACCGGAAGACGCAGCGTAGGCCGGCCCCCCACTCGGTGGACCGACGACCTGGTGAAAGCCGCGGGGAGCCGATGGATGCAGGAGGCGAGCAGCCGCTCAAGGTGGCGTGCTCTGGGGGAGGCCTATGTTCAGCAGTGGACGTCTTCAGGCTGTTAATGATGAATGATGATGATGAACACAGCATCATATAGTGCCAAACTAAGCAAAGCTTGTACTATGGAAATCAGATAACTGGTAGAATACTTAGATACTTTTTGTTTGTAAATACATACACAGAACACGCCCAGACACAGAACAAACACATATGTTCATCACACAATTGTTTGTCCTGGGTGGGAATCGAACCCACAACCTTAAGTTCAGAAAGCAGGATTTCTACCAACTGAACCTTCAGGCCACAACTCCATTACAAATAAATATACAAATACATTGAGCTACGCAGATACTGTGAAAGCAAAAAGACATGCTTTGGCAGTATACTCATCTCATCGCAATCACCACCCTTTTTACGAATAGACGTACGTACAAGCCATACAATTCAAAAACGTGATTTTAAAATTTTAAACCTCAATGCTATGAAATACGATTCATTTCTTTTCATCATAAACTTACCCGGCCAATTTAAACACTCCACTTGAAAATAGAGCTTAAAGCACTGAGCAATAGAAGTCACAGCTTTAACTCTTCAGTCTTACTCAGAGTCAAAGAAGTCAATCGTTATTGGAAAACCTATTTTATGTGATAAAGACAAGGTTTATTTTTCAATTTCCAAAGCAATATCTTCAACGAGTTCTGACACAGATCGACGATGGAGCTAAAATAATTGATTAATTAATCATCCTGAAATGATTGAACGCACATTTTAGTCTGCATTTCTGATTGAAACGAAAAACGTGTTTGATTTCACTCATTCGTTGCAATGGGATCGATACGAGTCATTTATTTCACTGACAAATCGCTCTGCTCTCCACACGTATGACAGAGAAAATATAAATTCTAATAGTTTTATGAATCTTTAGGGCGTACTATCACAGATAGTTCCATACATACACAAAACTTTGGTTTTTGTGTCAAAATAACTGGAAAAATATTTGTATGATAATGCAGGTATTCCGTATTTCCCTATGAAAATAAGGCGATTGAAGTCAGTTTAACCTTTTTTTAAAAATATCCGCCAATTTTATCAAACCTATCCACAGATTGTAAATCGATAACTCACTCTTTATTCTGTAAGAATTTGAAGCAACGGTAGCTAATAATTGGGTAACTAAGTCACTATTAACTAATAACATCATAGAAAAAGAAAGCCCATTTCCTTTACTATCCTTTATTAGGGCTGGCCATGTAATCTAATATTCCAACGTATGTATTTAGCTAAAATGCCTTGCGAAACGGTGTCGACGAAACGGTCTTCTCCTTTCATTATTATTTTTATGGTTAACGAGATGATTATGAGTCTGTGAACTTAATAAATTAAAATAGTGCCTATTTTACGAGAAAATTATGGTACAGTCATGTGGCACTTAAGAAAAAAAACAATGATTTCTATCCACACAATTATTTTCGTTTTCAAAAACCAGTGCCATCCGCTTTTTGAGCTTTTTGCTTTGTGAGTAGTTACTTCGACTGAGTTACGCTTGTCAAAAGTATATTGCCATTTTTGGCCGAAAAATGTAGGTAGGTACCTACATACCACAAAAATAAGATAAGTACTGTTTTAAAGTAAAATATTGTGAAAGGTGTTACTTAATTCTCATTAGTTCTATACATAAGTTCTGGGAAAATTCATTACTTTGTCAGTGACCAAAGCTCTAGCTCATTTCCTCTAAACTTGGTTCGGTATTGTTAGGACCCGCAAAGCGTGCACTCCGTCTTTCAATTGTCCAAAACGGGACCACCACATTCACATAAACAAGGTAGGACAGTCGGCAACTTAAGTGATTAAAGTGAAATTGCCGGTTCCCGGAAAGACAATTTCGGACGGTCCTCGCAAACGGACTTCGGTTAAGTCCTAAATATTTTAATTATTTTTTTTTTTTTTTTACTAGTTAATTCACTTTAATAAGTATAACTACAACAATAAAACTAGGTATTCTATAAAACTAAACTAAAACTATAAAATTAACAATATAATACAAAACTAATCTAACAAACCACTACCAGTGGGCAAAGTGCCCAAAATGCTGGCAGCATTGCCACGTTGAATGGCAATGCTTAACCTTTGGCCCAAATAGAGGCCAGCATTTTGGTCACGCGTTGCTTCAACCAGACGCTTACAAAGTTCTTTAAAGACTTTGTGTGCACTTGGTCCCCATGGCCCGAGGGTCTCGACCCCAAAAGGCGCAAAAATAAAACCGCTGTCTAGGTTACTATATTTGCGCCTTTTCAGTTTCTCTGCGGAATCCGCCGCCGCGCCAGCCTTATTTTGTGTCTCGGGAAGATGTGACGGCGCAAGGGTGTCTACACACGTAGCATCCCACACCAAGGGCCGCCCCATCTTCCACGGGATCAAGGTCATTCCGTCGGGTCTTTTACCATCGTCACGTACGAGGCCATTTGGTTCCAAAATAGCTGCGCAATTGGCGCTGGTAAAAGCCCGACGAATTATATCGTTGAGGCTCGCGTGGCGAGGAATCCTCCCTGCACTTCGAACGCAGGAAAGGCCATGGTGACCAAGCTGGTCGACAGCACTACCACACTGGCAGTGGTGTGGAGCAGAGCAAGATGCGCCCAAGCGGAGGGATGCTGCAATTCTGAACGAGGATGAATCCAACAGGGTACCAGTATTCTGCGATGGGAGAGCCTGTAGCCACAAACCCGATTCCCACACCGAAACGGCTAAGAGGCGGGCACGATCTGCGGAGCTTGAGCACGTATGGATAAGTTGATTCCGTACTTGCCCGCAGAGCGGCCCGTCCCAGAGCCTCTGTGAGGAAACAGATTTGGGGATCTCAGTGTTAGGGCAGGCTAACAACCACGCGTTCCTGGCCTCGCCAAAAAAAGGTAACTTCTACATTGCCTAGAGATGTGGCAAGAATTTTTTCGGTTAAATTTTGAGTACTATGTACTGAAGACAGAAACGCAGGAAGAGCGACACCAGAGATTGACCGGATACCAAGCCCTCCCATTCGCACAGGAAGTGAAGCTTGTAACCACTCTCGTTCGTGTAAATTTATATTCAAAATA
Organism: Ennomos quercinarius; assembly: GCA_910589525.2. Lineage (NCBI taxonomy): Eukaryota > Metazoa > Arthropoda > Insecta > Lepidoptera > Geometridae > Ennomos > Ennomos quercinarius. The sequence continues at coordinate 18,322,292 of OU342493.1, forward strand.
GTTGCCAAAGTGCTCTTTACGATGTTGTCCAGCCTGTGAAGAAGTTCGGTATGTTTCCAGAGTTGAGAACAACGTAAAGTATAAGTAAATTTAGGGACAAAAAGACAGTATCTAATAATGGTAAAAGCCATGTGCGTGTTAATTTTTGTTAAGCGTTCCGAACATTGCAAAAAATTTTGAATTTTTTCTTCAATGAATTGAGGGAAAGCTTCGTCGAGAATAGGGGAACCCAGTAAACGAAGTGAATACTTGTCTATAATTTTTATATTAGAGGCCAAACTATTAAATTTTTGTAAGACCAAATCTTTTGTCGGGATGTCATCTGAAATAAAAAGTTCGCATTTGGAAAAATTTAGTTCAAGGCCGATCGCTCGGAATTCATCTACTAAAAAAAGTAGGTCGTTATATACGGTAGTTACGTCGCCACCTAAGGTCCCATCATCCAAGTACCAAACATTAAGCTTGGATTGCAGGCGTTGGATGATAGGATGAATGGCGAGACTGAAAATCGCTGGACCGAGCGGATCGCCTTGCTGACAGCCGACCGCTGAGAGAATTTCGTTGCCGTTATACGTTAATGTTGTAGAACCACCATAACACTGCCAAATAAAGTTGTACAAATTTGGAATTTTGTCTTTCACCTGCGTTAATAGAGCTCCTCTATCCACGGAATTGAAAGCATTTTTTACATCAACCTTCAGCAGCACATCTCCACAGCTGTTACTAAGAAATGTTCTAGTAGAATGGACAGCGGCTTCGCAACCACCTCGCGAGCCAAAACCTAACTGCACAGGCTGAAATAGGTTTGCCAAAAGTGGCGCTGACTTTTTGCAGCAGATTTTAGCCGCAAGCCGGCGATATGTCGTTCCAACTGCGATAGGCCTAATGCCGCCATCCTTTTTTTTTAAAGCGCATAAATTTGCACCGTATAGGAGCTGTATGACGTCACCGTTTACTTGCCCCGAAAGCATTAGGTTAATTAGGGCCGTCAGATCCTTTAAAAGAGCTTCACTAACTTCACCGCTCCCACCACACAAAAGGTCCTTCAGGTGCTGTGGCGAGAGGGCATCTAAACCTCCGGCAGAGCCACTCTGAAAGGACGTGACGGCAGCTGACACGTCTAGGGCAGACACTTCTACGGCGACATCAGACTCCAAAGGTGCATCAGGCAGCTGGAGATTAGCTGCTGGAGGTGGATGCTTCCCCTCTAAAATTGAGAGGGTTTCAGGTGTGGCCGGTGCTAATGTGTCACTGGAAAAGAGAATGCGGGCGGCTCCTTTTATATCCCCGTCACTGAGTTTGCTCTCCACGAGTCTGTAGGGAGCAGACTCAGGACAGCTTTTTGATTTTTTTGAATTTTGATGCTGGTTCGAATTAATATCTGAAGGGAAAAAAGGTTCCTCCATATTGCTGTACTTTACACAGTTCTCCTTCACTCTGGCTGTAAGAGATTTCCTATTGGAAGGGTCCCGTCTGACAAAAAATACAGCATATGGGAAGTACAGCAAGTGTTCCCAGGTACGCTTAGAATTTTGAGAAGTGACCGCTTTTATGGCCTGGGATAAAGCTGTGGCGACCGAGACGCGTGCACCACGAGGTATGCGTTTTAAAACAGGGATATTTTTTTTTGAATGTGCTAAAGTTTTCGAAAACGTTTGAGAAGCAGAAAAAGCAGGGTGTACAGGACTTGGACTTGAAAAAGATGCCGACTGTGGGACATTGGGACTTTTGTGGCATTTGCCATAATGGATCCTTAAGCCTCTCTGCCCCTTAAAAAAACGTACCTGGGTACACTCAGGACACTGTACCTGACTTTCCAGTGACACAGTATGATGGTCATTTCCACTGTTGTGATCCATTTGGGCGCAATGTTGCATGGCCATACTAGACCGGGTATGTTTTGTGACAATCATTAAAAAAACTAATAAAAAACAAACTATAAAAATTGTCCAAAGTAACATAAATAGGAATCATAAAATTTACACTGGCACTGGGGATCGCAAAGAGGATATAATCACACTGAGAGTTCAAGCCAACCACGCTTAGATTTAGGCAAATGGTCTAAGCTCACGGTAGAGAGTATTATAGTCATATGTGTTCCTTGTGTCTAAGCAACCACGACTCGGAGCCATAACGACTGAGACCAGTCAATCTCTGAAACCCATAGACTTGACCTATGTAAATAGGGCAAATTCTGTGCCGATATCCAATTTTTCGACGGGGATAGGTTTATAACTAGGGGCGAAGACGAATTTCTATGGTATTTTTTGGGTATAAAATTCTTCCTTGTAACGGTTGGCTAGGCAACCGATAGCGTCTTTCTTGTCAAATGGCTTTTCACTCGCGACTTGAAGAACTCTTTATCGGGAAACAAAGACGCTGGTAAAGTGTGCCATTCCTTCGCTGCTCGGATTATATGGATGGCGTGTAGCGGTACGTCTTGTCGTCCGATGGTGAAACGGAGATGGTGGAATTAGATTGTGTAGCTCCGCAGCACACTACCCGAAATGTAACCTGTAGAACATATAGATATTGTGTTCTTGATAAGTAAAACTGCAATCGAAGTCCTTATTGCCTTTATAAAAACAGAAAAACTAATTAAATGTAACACGTCCTAAATAGTAGTTGAACACGGAAATTAGATCTAGGACTTGCCGGTGAGAGGCATCAATTGAAACTTTGAGAGGCGTGTAGTAGAAATGGTATTTATATGTATTAGTGACACTAAGTGCTGTTCGATGCTTTCTACGTGAACTACACAGTTTATTGTAAAAAAAGACATATGTGAAAACCGAATTTTTAGGAAACTTTAAAAAAAAGGAGGTTTTCAATTCAAGACAAGAAAAATCAAAATCATTTTATTCGTTTGGGAGCTACAATGCCATAGACAGTCCCAGAAACACACATTAAACGCATAACACCCGTTAGTTATTCCGGGGGTTAATTAATAAAGATACAGGACAAAGATTTCAAGCGTAAAAAATATTATATTAAAGCTATAAAAAAGTTATAATAATTTAGCTTTTAAGCAATTTATTTATCGTGTCTCTGAACCGAAAACACAATATGTTGTCTAACAATTTTTGTTACAATAAAATAACATTATTTCCGCTAGCATTGTCTTACGGATAGAAATAGGCCTTTTATTTTAACACACTCTATTTCCTGTGTTGTCACGTATTTCTGTTATTTTATTACTATTATGATCTAGAAAAGCGCAGAAATAACAATATTCTTTCTCGGAGGCTATTGTCTCGCATTTATATGAGCTATGGTATAGCTATAGTTGAAATGTATGACATGACAAGCTTGTCATTTTTCTGATAAGTGTCATGACCACTCATAACAGTTGTAGTCTTTGATAAGGGAATAGTAGAGGATAGGATCGGTGTTTCCTTGCAAGACAGGCTCCGGAACTAAGAGATCCGCAAGAGAACTAAAGTGACCGATATAGCTCTTAGAATTAGCAAGTTGAAATGGCAATGAGTAGGCCACAGAACTGACAACCGATGGGGAAGAAAGGTTTTGGGGTGGCGACCACGAACCGGAAGACGCAGCGTAGACCGGCCCCCCACTCGGTGGACCGACGATCTGGTGAAAGCCGCAGGGATGCAGGAGGCCGATCAAGGTGGTGCGCTCTGGGGGAGGTCTAAGTTCAGCAGTAGACGTCTTCAGGCTGTTGATGATGGTGATGATGATGATATGATAAGAAACATGTCACGGCATTTTGGGAGTGCAATATGGCACCGATGCCGTCCACTATGCATACAAAAGCAACGAGAAATCTTATATATACTCTTTGTTGCTCACCATACATGCACAAAATGGTGGTTGTGTCGCAAGGCGGTCTACCTTTGTAGCGCATCCTTACTATCCCCTTATCTAAGGTTGTAGTGCACTCAGAACTCCACATTGTAAAGTTTCGCGTGATACTGCACTGTACACGTCACCCTGAATCCTCACACAGTGAGATCCTTATCTCACAGTCTAAAAATCTTATTATTATTTGGCAAAATTAGACTGAATAACCTCTTATTAAGTCTAATTTTGCCCAATTATTTCATTAGCTACAGTGAATTGGTATACTATGATTCAAGCTTTGAGTAAGCTTGGGTGTTGTGAGACCATGGTTCTCTAACCATCCCTGTTACTGGTTTCTTACGGGTTGCGAGGTCAGATGGCAGTCGCTCGTGTAATTCTGGTAGCTCGCCACTACAGGTTAGATTGGGAGCCGACTCCAATAACAAATGGGAAAAGGCAAAGAGGACGATGAAGGGCAGCGGAAGGCAGCGCACTTCAGAGCCGCAATTACATTTGAATCACACTCTAATTACCTAGACAAAATCTGCGGAAAAGATCTACCACCTAGTAAAAGGGTATTTTCCATCAGACTATCCACCTCCATCTAGCTATGATTACAAAAATAAACATGCAAGAAATGCGTGTATTTCCAGAACGGGCTTATTAAAACGTATTCATGTTAGCTAAATTTATTTTTCCTCACCTCGAAGGAGTGATAATTGTAAGGCTCGTGTGAGGTACACAGATGAAGTAATTCACGATTACGTAAAGGGTGACGGGAGTATTTGATTACGAATGAGAATTAAATAATGTACATTTTTGTAAAATATTTACGATTAATGTGTGCACTTTTTGTCGTGTCATTCGCCTGATGTTAAGCGTTACGTGGTGGCCTATAACAGTTAGGCCGCTTGTCCACCGCATTGTCACTGGGATCTCACCCGAGAACGAGATGACAGCGCCGAAGTAGTGCTCTGCCTGTCTAGTACGGATGGCAGAGAAAATTGTCTTTCTCCGTTTTATGTCACTTTCTTCATACTTGCTTACTTGTCAAGTGGAGCAAAGCAAAGGACAGATAATTTTGTCTACTGTCCGTGCTAGAACAGCAGCGGTACTTACATTTACTACAACTTGTCCACTCGCACGCCCGTCACTGAGCGTCCGTGAAAGGTGTGTAGTGTACCTACACTGTACATGGGACCACAGTAAAATGTAAGTATGTAATGTATGTATGTAAATATTTATACATATGATACGTTTTAATGTAATGAAAACGATTACTTGAAAATTAAATAAATATTTTGATATAATCGATAAGAAAATAATTTATATACCTACGTAGGAAAAAAAATATCTCAGCAAAGTAATAAGATTTCTTATCGCGCCCAACCTAAAATAACTGAGGTGCGTGAATACAGGGGTAGTCACGAGTAACTGGGGTAATTCCGCACTCAAGGTTACGGCGTAATTCTGCCATTGAATGCGCGTACGCCCCGCGATGGGACCTCGTAAAATAACAGACGGAATGCTCTGAACTTAAACGTGAAGCCAAAACGGAACGTTTAGTTACAAAATCATACCATTTCACCACAGTATTCTTAAGACATGATTGCATGTGGGCATTCAGATAGACAGCGCGCATATACAATCTCCATCATTATCATCATCAACAGCCTGAAGACGTCCACTGCTGAACATAGGCTTACCCCGCGCCACTTTGAGTGGCTGCTCGCCTTTTGGATCCATCGGCTCCCCGCGGTTTCACCAGATGTTGGTCCTTCTAGTGATTAATTACCATTAGCAGCTTGTAAAGATATACTGATAACCGTAGGACTCATTGGCTGAGTCCAATTTTCGGCTTTTTCTCATTCACCTGCTGCCAACTACTCCATGCAAACACTCGCTACACCTAGCCTGGGAGCGTATCATTAGGAACTGTTGCGTGTGAAATGGTATGACTTTTTGGTTTGACATTTCTTTGGCTTCTTATTTTAGGACTGAGCATGTCGTCTACACAGTTCTTCCAGTCTGTAGTTTTATTACATTAAATGAGCCTCATCGCTCTCATCAGCTCATCATGCTGGTGAAATTTGTAAGTTATGCCTTTGTACAATTACCTTTTTTAGCGCTATTACTTAGAAATGTTTTACACAGTTTACAACCATGCAGTGATATAGCAGATTTTTCAGCCTTTTTCAGTTTTGGACTTTACTTTACCTGACAATTATTCGGAGTATTTAGGCCGATTTACATCATTCAGTGGAACATTAGTAGGGTGGTTTCATATTACGAAGTCCGTTACTTTATGAATACATTTTTTATCACGAAAATTTTGTTTTATTCAAACGTTTAAACAACAAACAAGACGTTCAAAACCACAAGTTCGTTTCAAACTTTATTTTTTCATTATTACTTCTTATGATAGATAAGCTCTTTATTGTAGATACACCATAAAATATACAATAAACTAGTACAATAGGCGGTTTTATCGCTTAAAGCGATCTCTATCACTTATAAAAATGAGAAAGTTTTTTTTAAATTTAAATACATTACGTTCAAAAGAAAACAATCACTTTATAAATATACGATAAGATGTTTCTCATTTACAATCCGTAAGCTCTGCTTAAGTGTGAGGAAACGTTGAGTAATTCCTCTACATCGTATAAAGACAAGGAAGCGTTCAAAGCATTCCGAGGTCATTACATATTCAAAGACTTAGAGCAGAATGAAAAGAACAGATCGCTGTGAGGAGTTCGATGAAGGTAGAGTGTCTGTATTTTTTATTATATTTCAATTTAAGTATACTTAAAGTAAAGCATATCCTGGCTTTAGGGACGGATGGATGCGGGTTCAAGTCCCGCTCGTGATTCAAATTTTTCCTTTACAAATTAATCTGTAGATTACGCTCAACAGGCGATACTGCTATAAAAATTATAAATATTGTTTTGGGAGGCGTTATCTGTACAGCATTTGTGTTGATGTAACTTGACCGTGCTGGTTGGGATAATTCTTAAGAATTTCTCAATAGATGGCGCTGCCAACCCCGTAAGTTGGTTGTAAAAAGGTAAAGGATAAATTCGGACACGAGACCACTTGTCACGGTAGCTTAAGTAAAGCATGTCCCGGTTTTAGGGACGGATGGATGCGGGTTCAAGTCCCGCTCGTGGTTCAAATTTTTCCTTTACAAATTGATCTGTAAGTATACTTGCTTTGCGCACTGCCTAACTAATATGAGAAAGAAGCAAATGTGTCGCGACAATTATTAACTAGTACAATAATCTTATAGAAATATAGCTAATAATTAATTATGTACATTGATTCAGTCAAACTAGAGAACTATAGAAAACTATAAAACTATTAATGTTCCATTTTTAGTGGATCTAGAACAGTCGTTTTCAAGGATGTGAGTGATGATGTTTTTCCTAAGGTGGAGCACGTTTGCCCATGAGATGCCCATTGAATCATGACTTGAAGGGACCCAGATTATACCAAAAAGGAAATTCTGGTGTTTTGCGACTAATGGCACACTTAATGTTATAACGTATCTATGTCCAGCAATCTCTACGTAACCGACCCACATAATAATGAATAGTCGATAGAATCTTGAACTCCGCAAGTAACGATGTCGAAGGAACTGTTTTTTAAAGATTGAATAATTAGTTTCCGCTAAAAGGAATTTTCAAATCAAGGTTTAAAATTCAAAGTTGGAAGCAAAGCCAAGTGGCGGTAATTAACATTTTTTCAATTAAACTAATGAGAGACAAACTAAGTAGGTAACGTTTCAAAGTAATGCAGTTGGATGGATTTTTATACAGTTGTTCTGTGGAATGCTCAGGGCGTTAAACTACGATTTTTGTTATCTAAAACTTTGGGCATAATGTAAAATAGAAACGTGATATTGTATTTTCAACCTTTGGTGATAGAGATCATTTTTTTAAGGTCCATCCGCTTAAACAACACATAATTTCGAGATTAACGAGTTACTACATTTATTTTCTCTCTCCAAGTCTTCATATACTTCGGGTTCCTGTTGAGCATCATGTTCATCACCATTGCTGCTATACGCAAGACATCTGAAAACAAACAAAAAACATGAATGAAGAAATGTCATCAAAGAAATTGATTGTAATAATCTATAGTTTTAATACAATCAATTATCGTCACCATCATCATCGGCCAGAATACAGCCATTCCTCAATACCCTTCCTTATATAATAAAACTATAGTGCTACTCAAGTAGAATACAACAGGTTTTATTAAGTTTTGTTAGAATAACTGAGGTCAAATGGACATACAAACATTTTCAAATCATTTTAATAATAAAATATTATATTTACAAGAAAATAAAAAACAAATTAAAAAAATTTACAACGTACTCATCACGTTTGTCGAAAACACAATATCTGTCTACGAGAAGCTGTTAAAATTAAAAACTGATCCCGTTTCAAAGAAAAGAAAAAAGAGAAAAGATATTTTATTAAAAAGTCAACAGCAGATGAATGGGAAATGAAAAGTAATTACCTACAAAATTCAATTCAATTTGTAACTACAGGATTCGCTTTTTTACATTTCCCGTAAATGTTTAGGTTTGTGGATCTCGACAAAGTGTTCAATTTGATAGAACAATAACCAAAAATAATTTGAATCTGATTGTGACGTCATCTGATTCCAAAAAAAAATATTAATCCCCATTTTTGCATGAAAAAGAAGCTAAAAGGAGTACAAAAGGTCCTTGTCCTCGCAGTTATTATTGAGCTTGAGGATGACAACGGTGAGCATAAAAGCCGATAAAGAAATTAGACTAAAAGCCAAAATCCCAAATTCACCAAAAATGGATCATAAAGACAAAGATCCGCCTACATTACTGCAAATTAATGATTTTTCTCCAAATGAGAAACGGGAAGTGTTTCCCCGCGATACCGTAAAAACACGCAGTAAAGTTAATACGACCATAACGTACGAACCGCCATAAACATTCACAACAACACCTATTCGGTTAGCTTATTATATTTAGGAAGGATTTAAGGAGCGGGAGAGAAAATTTTTTCGGTAACCGTCGAGGGTTAATCTTAAAACCGTCATGTTTAAATGGGAGCGTACGGGGCGCGTTTGTCGTTTGGCGGATGGAAATGTGGGTTATGTGTGTAGAATTAATTGATGCTTTTGGACTCTTTGTTGTTGGTTTATGCATTGCATTTGACTAGGGAGGGTTTTGCCCACAAAGTGCAAGCGGGGTCTATTTGCGTTGTGCTTATATCAGTTAAGGGGTGCCCCTTGTTTATTATGTACTAGCAGCGCCCCGCGGTTCCACCCGCGTTCCTACAAGAACCGTTCCCGTTTTTGGGATAAAAAGTAGCTTATGTTTTAATCCAGGGTATAAGCTACCTCCATACCAAATTTCATCCAAATCCGTTTAGCTGTTAGAGCGTGAAAGAGTAACAAACATACACACATACACACATACGCACAAACTTTCGCCTTTATAATATTAGTGTGATGTGATTATATTATATTTATTTATATTATAATTGTATACGAAGATATCCTTAGGTATGAAACTTATATAATCATTAAGAAGATAACCTTATATTTGTTTGTGGGTTTACTTATGTATAATACAATCTATATTCCATAGATTTATATCCTACTAGCTGACCCACCCCGGTTTCGCACGGGTTAATTATTTTTACGCCTTAACTCTGGTCCAGTCATTGGAAGAGTCAGTCTTCAGGAAGAGAGAAGGGGGATGACTTTGAAATTTATGGGACAACATTAAAAAAAACCCCTTTCTGACAAAAAAACAATGAGTGAAATCGGACCACGCGTTAATGAATTACAACTAAGTGCATATTTTTACTTTCATCCCCTCTCCCGCGGGAACCTTGCTGTATTTCGGAATTAAAATTATTTTATAGCCTACCTAGTAATATGATCTCAAATCAGGCCAAGTTTCATTGGAATCCATTTAGTAGTTTCGGCGTGATGCTCAGCCAAGATTCAGACAGACAGGTAGACAGACAGACAAAAATGAAGAAAGAAATATAGCTTTGGCTTCAGCATCGATAGAATAAATGTTGACGTATGATTAACTCCTGCTGAAATGACGCTAATTATTCCATGATGTATTGACATCGTCTAGTATTAAAAGTTCCAAGTATGATTGAATAATATCAAATTTTTGTTATGGTCGAATTTCACTCCATCCGTAGTAAATATAATATGCAATAAACAGCGTATTGAAACTATCAAAATAATTAATAGTTTTTCTATTTACGTCTTTACAGGTTGTTTGGCGTTCTCGGAGTAAATTAGATGGGTACTTACTACTTACATACCAAAAAATAGTAAAGCTTAGCTTAGGTACATAATTCAAATTTTTATTCAGTTTTTCGATTTAAAGGGTTCTGGGTCTGGCCTTTGGATTTACTTCCTGGGTGTGATTTTACAAGCAGCAAAACTGGGTGTGGCTGATAGAAAACCTTTTGCGGCGTTTACCAAACGGAGTCAAGTTCTAAGATGAGGTTTCATCAAAAACAATTTTTAAAAATAAAACCATTTCTTAATTCCTATGCAATGTAGGAAATATACCATGCATGCAGAACAAAGACCAGAGTTTATGAAAAAAACAAAGGTAGTGCGATCCTTAATGCTGTGAATATTCGACAGTTTTAACATTTTCTGATAGGCCATAGACGTAATTAGGGCAAATTCTGTGGTACAGGCATCTTTTTAGGATGTGACACAAGTGATATCTGCTGGCTGGCTGGCTGGCTCTGCAAAAATTTAACAAAACACCTCAAACCTTAGATGTAAATAAATAAATAAGTTAAATAAATTGGCCTCAAAACGATATTTTTATAACACGATATTTCAACCCACGCAGGATATATCAAAATAAAGATTCAATTACGACCACTCCTAGAAAAATATTAAAATTTATCTAACGCTTATTACTGGAGTGCCAAATGTAATGCTATCAACTAACTATACACCCAGTCTATTAAACGTAGTAACTGAAGGAATGAAAGCGTAAAAGTCATAATTAATTCAGTCACTTCATAACAGAAACAGATTGGAAGAACAAGCGCGCCTTAAGGATTTTAATTATAATTAATAAAATTAAGTTAAGTGGCAGGATATCCATTTAATAAAACTGCGTGCATTATTAATGTTATAAATGGCTCCCGGGAACAAATCGAACGAAATGGGAAAGGAAGGTTCATTAAGAAACTTTGGTAATAAGGATAATTTCAATGGCAATTTTAATTTGTTTTTCATTGTTTCATCGTTTGTGAGATAAGGACATAAAGTAACTTTTTTTTACTGGAGGGATAAGGATAACAGATAAGGTCTCCTATATACTTATCCATAATTTTTATGATTTAATATTTCTATTTCATTTTGATTATAGATTCGAGAGTCAAGATATTATTTTAAACTATTCCGGTACTCCAAAGCGATCTACTGCTGTACATAATTCCGGCTAAAATTCCAACTTAGAATCTCACCTTCATTTTCAAGTGCAATACTCATATGATGTACGCATGCAAACAATGCAAATCTGTGGCTAATAGACTACACAGTGATGCACCCATTAATGATGCTACTGTTCAGTGCGCATGCACTAAGTAGTGTAAAAAGTATGCATAGCTGTTTATAAAAAAAACATACAAAATACACAAACCTAGGTAAGTAGGATCCGAACGTTTCACCATAGGAAAAATACCGAGTATTCCCTCTATCTCTTCTGTCATATTTTGCCTTGCGCTCTATAAATAATATTTTGTAATTAATTGTATATTACTGCTTATAAAATTTCTCATTAAAACAAATACATTGTTTTTCCTAACCATACCGACTTGCACACTAATTGAGATGATGAATGCCTGCGGGACGGGACAAACGATAGGGCTAATTATAAATAATGAATGGATGAGCGGACTACGTCGAGCTACGAATACAGTGGGTGAATTTGGCCAACTGATTGGATTGGAGAAGGCATTTTCACAACAGTGGTGGGTAGGCACATACAGGAAAAAAAAGCAAGATGTAACTTCATGGAATGCAATAAAAATTTAAACTTGAATTTAAATCTTAATATTACTTTTTTTAAGATTGTTTCCGGGGAAAATAATCTTTATTCATCATCAACAGCCTGAAGACGTCCACTGCTGAGCATAGGCCTCCCCCAGAGAATACCACTTTGAGCGACTGTTCGCCTTCTGCATCCGTCGGCTCCCCGCGGTTTTCACCAGATTGTCGGTCAAACTGTGGGGGCCTACGCTGCGTCTTCCAGTTCGAGGGCGCCACTCGATAACCTTTCTACTCTTATATTCTTTTCTACTTAATAATTGAAGTAACTTTATTTTTCCAATCAGATTTTTTAGGAAAAGAATACTCTTAATGCACGCTATAACCGCTACAAGAGAATGTGACGTCAGAAACGTCACATCCTTTGTTTAATCTAAATGTATCTATATGTCTAAGTCGTGTAAAAAAAAACAAATGAATACACATACGACATCGTACTAACTCTATAACATATCTCTTTCGTGGAGTGGATTTCAAAGTGTAAACCACACTTCAGATATAATATAACGATTCACTTCTCCGCAATCTCAGAAGTTTTCTCTATTATCTTGTAATCGAACAACACCGATGTTTTCGACAAACTTAGCTCGTAAGTAGAGGGCGTTGCTATCGCCAACTTTCTTGTTTAGCTGTCATCTTCAACATGAGAGATATCTCTTGTGCAAGACGTTTATTGACTCGCTCACCCCAGTTTTCTCTTATTACTTTCGTATATAGTTTTCTATCTGACATCACTCATAAAATATCTCTAGTTTCAAAGTTTCGTCTGAAATGTGTAAGTGTTACAGCTTCATTCTACTTACGTCTGAATGCTGCATAAACTTTTTATTAACGTCAATAATAATCATTGCTGACCAAAGTAGTTCCACCTTATTTATACTATGGAACTTCCTTGTTGCTGACATAATGGAGATAGCCTAAATTCTTTATAATTATAGCCTACTAGAGACTGATTGATTATTGAAAATAATCCAATAATGGCGATTGTGATTTTTTTTCCAAAACCTGTGTATTTTTGAATTTTAGTGTGTTTTTGTGGGTCGTCACCAGCCCAATGCGTTCCTACTGCTACGCTACGGGTTTTCTCTCACAGGGAGAGAAAGAAAGAGAGAGAGAGAGAGAGAGAGAGAGAGAGAGAGAGATAAAGACCATAATCCACCACGATGGACAAGTGCGGGTTGGTAGACGACACCATGTTCTCGAATATTGTGATTTTTGAAACAAGCTGTTTTCAATGTTTTCCTTCACCATTGCAGTACTTAATAGGGTAGGATTCCTAACTAGGGTGCATAGGTTTTAAGTTAAAGTCGCACGAGCTACTTGCTCTTTGGGCTAATGTGTTGTAACATAACATTCTAGCGCTCATAGCGAAGCACGACTAACCGTTTCTAATCGATCGGTAAAGTTAAGCAACGTTCGCTGCGGCCACTACTCTGATGGGTGACCGCTACAACAAAAAGTGGTATTTACACCTGAGCGCTGCCTTGCTTCGGAGGCCATGTTAAGCCGTCGTTCCCGGCTGTTGTCGTAAGACAATAGTCGTTAAGCCTAATCAGAAGCCTTTGGGCGGCCTGAAAATTCTGACACCAGGGCTGACCACTTGCCTACACGAGAAGAAGCCGCCATAACATAAACCGTCAAAGTGGCTCAGAACTGTCCCTTAACAAAAAAGTTCAGTATTTAACTATTATCTCAGTGTATTCCTGAATTCACGTTAAAATCATTATTTAATTAGCTCCGCGTATCCGTGATCCATCCTCATTTGTCACCGTCTGGGGCCAACCGAGACGAGAAGTGCCTCTAAAGTGGAGCTTAGCGTGACTGAGTTTTGAGATTTTGCTCAAGGATAGCTAATAAGGAAGTGGAGGAATACTTGATGAGCTTAAACAGTGTTTTGAGTAAATAAGCAATCTGAGGAAACTTGGGGCATGGAATGACTATTAACCGTAAACGACTATTTTAATTAAAATGTATACACAGGGTTATTTTTAATTTACCGGAAACCTTTTAGGGCGTAACTCACATCATTTAAGCAAACAACTTTTGTTCTCATTTTAAAAACAAAAAAAATGGAATGAACTTAAATTTCCGAAACCTGTAGAACAAAAGTTGTTTATGTCAGTGATGTGAGTTATGCCCTAAAAGGTTTTTGGTATATTAAAATTAACCATGTATAGATTTAGATAAATTAACTAAACTGATTGGAAAAAACAATGCCACGATAAAAGTCATGAAAGATTACTTACGTAGGTAACATGTATATTTATCCAAATAAAGTCTTATTCCCCGTAGGTTAGCTAGAACGCTCACGACTTTCCATAACAGAGTTCACTCTTCCAGTGGACGTAGTCTCTCAATACACTTCTCCCAGCAACGGCTAATGCAGAGGCTCGCACCACAAAAATGCCCTTAAGCTAGTTGTCTCCCACTTTTAACAGCTGGGAACCTTATGCGTCCGCCTTTCCACGTGGTACGGCTGTAGAGGTTATATTATAGCGTTCATAAAAAAACTGGCTACTTTATCTCTTAAAAAATCATTCGGTATCACAGATGTAGGATGTACGTAAGGTTGACGGTCCATTAGTCCATCCCACTATCAATGGCGGCTACGGTGCGTGGTCTACCTATAGGCATACCTAATCACTACCATTAGACATACCTACAGTAGGTATATAATATTATAAATCGCATTAAAAGCCATAATATTATAGATATTTTTGATCTAAATCATCTTCATCATCATCAACGGCCTGAAGACGTCCACTGCTGAACATAGGTTTCCCCCAGAGAGCGCCACTAAATAATTAAATCTATATAATTTTGGGATATTATAAATTTATCGTGTCAAGAAATATGTGACCCACCCACTTTACAACTAACCAGGAAGTTTAAAAAGCGATATCCAGCACTTATGGGTGTGTGCGCCAAGATAATAAAGTTCCTCACTTTTAAAACTTAAAACGCCCTTATAACCAGTTCAATCCGGTACAAAGTTGTTCAACGGAGTTAGGGCTGCCACTTCATGTGTAGTTGAAAAGTTCCGGCAAAACTATAAGTGTGTGAGCATTTCTATAATCATCATCATCATCAACAGTCTGAAGACGTCCACTGCTGAACATATATAAGGCCTCCCCCAGAGAGCGCCACCTTGAGCAGCCGCTCGCCTCCTGCATTCATCGGCTCCCCGCGGTTTGCACCAGATTGTCGGTTCACCGAGTGGGGGGACCATTTCTATAGTAACGCGCAGTATCTAAAACACAGTGTCAAAGTGTTATGTTTTATGCTTCCACCTGTGGCTACGCGAGAGTTGTAGAGGAGTTGTATTGGTGTGAATAGAGATGTGAAGAGAAAAACCTCAAAAAAATCTTCTACTACCCGGGGATCTAGAAAAAAATCCTTTCCATTAGCGTTAACGCTAAACTATAACTCAAAATGTATGGGAATGACATTAGCTGCGGAAAAGTTTTCCGCAGGCAAACTATCAGCAGCCGGCAGTTCGGCAGTTATCCTTTCTAGAAGCGGTTGAGGTATTTTTGCTTTTTTGCGGGTTTCTTTGCCCCCAGGTCATATTCGCTTCACACCTACTCGTCTCTCGGTTTGCTTGACTGTGGTCCGTGAATGAACGATTTCTGCCTTACTCATCCAACAAATTACGCGGTTTAAAAAAAGTTTTTTTCTTTTATTTGTTAGCATAGGCGCGGTGGATCTTCTAGTGTAGACACGGCTATGTGACATCTCACTGGAAACATTTTTTATGGATAGATGATATTTTGTTTTGTTCGTAGCTTAGAAAAATCATTGAGCGCACACTTGATAGTCAACCCTAGCAGAAGCTAAGTTGTATTAGCAAAAGTTCATTTTACGGAACTATGGAGATAGAATAAATTTTTCATAAAACTGACGGCAGAATTAAGTGGTTCCTTTGATGAGGGTGCGAAAACTTGAAGGCGGAACCCCACACTGGCAATTTATCGCGGCGAAATCTCCTGGTTTTTGTCTGATATTTTGACGGTTCCAGCGGGAAATTGATGAAAGGGTATTTTGAACCTTGAATGGTGTTTTGCAATTTTTGCCTTCGCCCTTGAAATTTTTAATATGATTATGTTTGAATAGAGGTAATGGACATTACCATGGGTTGTAAGTTGTAAAGCTCTTGGACTCCTATTAATAAATATAATATACGTGATATGCGAGTGTCTACTCATTTTAGTAGACACTTCGATATATTATTTTTCAACACATTTGCTCAAAAAATGCGTTTACAAAGCCTGTATACATTGTTCGAAAGTTAAACATTACGCACCATACAAGGAGCGTGCGGTAAAATAGGTACTCTCACCTAAGTACCTATTTTACCGCATCGTTCCTTGTGTAGCGTCGTGCGTAACGTTTACGGTTTTTTTTTAATTTCTAAGAATCTCACCAAGGGGTTTCACAGTACGAGAATAAATAAGCTGAATGATCGAAACTTCTTGAAAGCGTTTTTGCTCAATACGTTTGTCTAACTTTAATACTAAAGAGAAAATTAAACTAAAGATGTAGTTCTAATTTTCACCACACGCACGTGGCGCCATTTGCATTTTAAAAAATGCACGCCATTTTAGCCCTTTTTCATATTAGATTAAGAACATCAAAGATTGTTTGTTGCGACTTTCCCACCAATAAACAAAAGCTTCGTTACCTATTGTACTGTCTTCTCGCAAATGTGTTGAAAAACGTTGTATGATACACGCGCGGAAATTGGGTTCTACAAACTCGTGACTATGGTAAGCCCTCGACTTCGTCTCGGGCTTACATTTGTCTACTCGTTTGTAAAAACCAACTTACCGCCCTAATATCATAAATAACCATTAGTCAACAGTTACTAAGAAAACGAGATTCTGAGTTTTATTTTTTATGAAAATGAATGATTTGACGAGCTTGTCGTTCACCTGATGTTAAGCGACACGGCCGCTCATAACAGATGCAGTGTCGCTCGAAACTTAAAAATAATAAAGTTCCGTGTGACACTGCACTGCGCACGTCATCCTGAAACATCACACAGTCTAGTAATCAGATTACTAGACTTTGTGATCAGATCATAAAGTATCATTTGCCCAGTAATTTTGCTAGCCACAATGACCTTCAAACCGACCGAGTTGATCTTATAGTTTAAAAATGTTATTAGTACTTGATAAGACTGTAGCGATGTCTCAGGATGACGTGCACAGTTCAGTGTCCCGCGAAATGTTATAATTTAGAGTTTCAAACGACAGCCGGCAGTTTTTATTGACCAGCTAGGCGATCATGTAACTTGTTGGCAACCGATAGAACCACAAAAATGTATGGATTTGACAGTTGCAGTACGCAGCTTATGTACAGAGTTACTATGGAAATTTTCAAATTTGGATTGAAATTTCTTTTGTTGCATTGCTATCAAAGTTACATGAAAATTTTCAAATTTGGATTGAAATTTCTTTTGTTGCATTGCTATCAAAGTTACATGATCACCCCGCAGGAATGTATGTAATCCAAAAATTTGTTATACAAAAATTCACGGCTACAGCCGGGACGCCACCGCTATACTAATTGTATAGCGGTGGCGTCCCGGCTGTTTATTCTCATATGTTTCCAAATTCTAGAAAAAAAACCATGTTAACACCACAATATTTCAATAATATCACGTTACGTTATTAAAATGGTGAAAAAAGGCTAAGTATTCTAAAATAATCTGATATGCGCTGAGCTTCTTTGAAGATTATCGTCCAATAAATTACGATGACGATGTAGATTCTATTTAGAAGTTTGTAAGTATTAACAAAATGTATACGAAATACTGAGCGAGTTTTTTAAAAACTAAACTAAACTAAACTAGCTACATTACCTACTACAAAGAACAGATTAAATCGAAACATATTCAATGTAAGAGGTTTTGAGATTGGTTAAAATGAATCGAAATCTGATAAAACTAATATGCAACTCAAGATAAATAAATAGATAGATAAATCCCAGGTTACTTTTAAATTGCTTAATTTTACTTAGAGTTAAAATGTAAGTATTATAAAAATTTCTTCCAGATTAGATGCAATCAAAGGTACCATAAAATAAATAAATAACCAGTAGGCAGTACAACATTATTGTTTTTGCATAATATGCTAACAGAATCATCTTGGGTTCTCATCTCTCGGACTTCTGAATGACAAAAATGGAAAAAAATATCTCAAAGCAAAACCAGGCAATATTACTTTAGCTTAGTTCCTTAGATATAAAAATAGGAAGATGCAGCATCATGAAGAGAGAGATAAATATATAGAGTTGCCGTATGATCGTGCATGTAGGTATATCTGTTGTGGTATTTTTGCAAATATTTTTGTATTTCTATTATATATTAATACATACCTATCGATATAATACTGAATAAGTAAGTGGTGAATTTTATAAAAATATTACATCAAAACAACGCATGGACATAATATATTATTTACCTTAAAAATGCAAGTTCAGAGATTATTATAATATACGTTGACTTTCTTCTCGTGTAGGAAAGTATGGTCAGCCCTGATGTCAGAACTTTTAGACCACCCAGAGGTCCGGCTTGACTTAAGGATTATTTATCTTACGACATAAACAGTACCGCGTGCCATCCGGAGCACGTATAGCGCTCAGTTGTACATACCACTTTTGTAGCGATTCATGCATCTATGTAGTGACCGCAGCGAGCGTTGCAATTAAAAACGAGTTAGTCAATCTTCGGCAATATGAGCCCAATACTAAGTAACCAGGTAAGTCGCCGCATCTTTAGGAAAGCAGTGTCGCTATCGAAAGCGGAACCTTCCATCTCTTTTATCTTTCCACGGCTGGCACCTAAAGAGTTTTAGATGCTACCCCATCACACCTCGAATGTAACGTCATTTTTATGTGTGGAAACGTCAAAGCTTAGTACGTGGTATAATATGAGCTCTTTATAACGCGGAATGCCGCCACATTCATACATAATAAAAACATTACTTTATATTACACACGCAGTTTTTTCATATTTCTGCCCTAATTGAGTGGGTGCAGGTTTGTGTTGAATATTTTATGGACCCTTTTACTGTTTACTTTTTGTTTGGTGGGTTTTTGTGACCTCTTACACACACACATAAATCATCAGCTCATACGTTTCCACTGCTGGGAACGGGTCTTCTCTCACAATTGTGAAACTTATCTCCGTGATCGTTTACAGAATGTTTGGTTTTTAGTGTTTCTTTTTCTTCTACGAAACCAGAATAGAGTGTAATCCATAATCCTACACGCTGGCCAAGTGCGGCTTCATGAACACACTGACCCTTATTTCATAAAAAGACAAATCATAATAAACCTACAAATAAAAGATGTCGCCACGACTGCTTAGTTGGTGAACACATAGTCCTTAAGAATTTCGCAGCTAGCGGTCATGCGACCATAGGCTAATTCACCGGATTAGACGCCCTACCAGGGCGTCTAATCCGGTGAGTTAAAAGGCGCAGGTTTAAATCCCGTTGGTTGCTAAAATTTTAAGAACTATAATATCTTTATAAACCTACAAATGTCAGTCATATCAACAGCCGGAAGACATCCACTGCTGAGCATAAGCCTCCCCCATAAAACGACACTTTGGACGCTTATCATACGAGGGAATTTGCCATAATCAACACGCTTGGGAGGCGGCTTGGTGATCGCAGAAAATTATTATGTACCGAGGAAAATGCTACTGCCCATTCTCTGGATATTCCCTTAGCCGGCTCTTAGGGCACCCACAAATGCAAATGCAAATGTCAATCAAATACGCCAAACTTGCGTTTCGTATAACAAAAATAGACTGTTGATTGTCAATCATATTGACTGACAAATTAGACACGATCTTTGTCTTGTCCATATTCATCTTAAGACCAACCTGCTGGGAGACTCTACTGAGGTCGTTGAGCATGGTGCTAAGGTCCTCTAGCGATTCCGCCATTATGACTATCATCGGCAAAACGAAGGTTAGTGATGTACTCGCTATTTATGTTGATGCTAGATCTTTTCCACTACAAGAGCTTGAAAACATCCTCCAATGCGTTTGTGAACAGTTTCGGAGAAATAACGTCTCCCTCTCTCACGCCTCTTTGCAATTGAACTTGTTCCGTACTCTAGTCCTGTAGTCGGACTGACATAGTGGCCTTACTGTACAAACACTTCAAAACTTCGATATACCTATAGTCAATTTGGCATCGCTGCAAGGACTGCAGCACCGCCCAAGTCTCACTTGAATCGAAGGTTTTCTCATAGTCTACAAACGCTAGGCATAACGGCCGATTATACTCTTCGGTCTTCTGTATAATCTGGCGCAGCGTATGGATGTGGTCTATGGTGCTAAAGCCTTTTCGGAAACCGGCTTGTTCGAGAGGCTAGAATTCATCAAACCTGCGTGCGAGACGATTCGTAATGACTCTCGAAAAAAGCTTATACACATGACTCAAGAGCGAGATGGGCCTATAGTTCTTCAATAAGGTGTTATCGCCTTTTTTGAAGAAAAGCACCACCACGCTCTTGTGCCATGCCTCTGGCGTTGTACCTTCAAGGATGACAGAATTAAATAACTTCTGGAGGACTAAAAGTACCGGTCTACCACTCGCTCTCAGAAGTTCGGTCGTAATTCCATCTTCACCTGGTGCCTTGTTGTTTTTAAGCTGTTTGAGGGCCATTCTAATCTCGTACAGGCTGACGTCCGGGATATCTTCGGTATAGTGTCGGACTAACTTGGCTCTGATGTCCTGAGCTGTGTTGATATTAAGCTGTGTTGAATTTGATAGTAAGTGCCATGAACTTCTTACTAAAAAAAATACCATGATTAAAAAAAATAGATAGTCAGTTTTTTATACAGATTCCAGAGACATATTTAATTTTGATTCCATCATTTTCTCATCAATTTTTGAATATTTTAATTTTAAAACTGAAACACAACGTAACATATAGACGACTTGGCAGCATAATTACATATTATAAGCAAAAATCAAATTCATACAAATTGCAAAATATTCGCAAAACATAAAAATTCTGAACAAACTTTCAAACTCGTATAATAAAACCTTGCAATGACTCTTAAAAACATTCATTTCTTTAATCCCATTCAACCTTAATGAGTATACGCTACAGCCACTTCAAAAGGGGAAATTTATTTCAATTAGGTACATAAAAAGCATCTGCGCCAAGCCGTAAATACCGAAGAAACTTGAAAAACCTATTAGGCGAGAAAGGAAAAACTGTCATAGCCGTCGAGGGGACTTCATTTTCCTTATGAATGTGAAATATTACCTATCAAATGAACAAAACGAACCTTGAATTAAATTAAATCTGACAAAGGTGTACTATAACCTCAACGGTATGTACTGGGTGGCGCAAAAGTAAAGACCCTATTTGGTTCAGCTATAACATTTTTTCTAAATTAGAAAACTAGATTTAGGTTTTTTTAAATGTATATTTGTGCCATTAAATTTCGTACCATTAGGATTTAAAGATGATGTCTTTTAAATGGTGACCTCCAGAGTTGATACACATTTGAGCCCTATTTATGACATTTTGCATAACTTGCCGTAACACTTCCTGCGATATGTTCGTTATTTCTTGACGAATGTTTTCTTTTAGAGCTGCGAGAGTCTGTGGCTTGTTCACATACACCCGAGATTTCAAAAAACCCCAAAGAAAGAAGTCTGGACTGGTCAGATCGGGTGATCTTGCAGGCCAAGGCAAATCGCCAAAACGAGAGATAACTCGGCTTGGAAAAGCGTCCCTCACTAAGTCCATAGTGTCGCGCGCTGTGTGTGCCGTAGCGCCGTCTTGTTGAAACCAGATGTGCTCCAGCCCCAATTCGTCCAAACTGGGTATCAAAAACTCACGTAACATGGTTCTGTAGCGTTCTCCAGTGACAGTTATCGCATTGCCTCCAGCGTCTTCGAAAAAATAGGGTCCGATCACTCTGTCAACACAGATGCCATACCATACAGTAACTTTTAGTGGGTGTAGAGGTGTTTCTTGAATAATGCGCGGATTATCAGTGCCCCAGAACCGAGTATTCTGCTTATTGACATGCCCTGAGAGATGGAAATGCGCTTCGTCACTCATAACCAATTTTGAAGGAAAATCATCCTCTTCAAGGTTGAGGTTTATGACGCGCTGGCAGTAATCTAGACGAGCTCGGTGGTCAGCAGGCAGCAGTTGATGAGTCATTTGAGTTTTATACGGGAACATCTTTAAGTCTTTCACCAAAATACGCTGCAGGGTCCGTCTGGAAATGCCCAATTGCGTGGCACGTCGCCTCGTTGATGTTTCTGGACACTCTTCCACATCTTCGCGCACAGCATCGATATTTTCAGCTGAACGGCCTGTTCTTGGTCTCCCAGACTTAGGTCTATCCAATGTTGAGCCAGTTGCTTCAAGGCGTGTGGCAAAGCGTCGAATTGTGCGACCAATCGGTGCCGGACGGTGGGGAAATCGTCGACGAAATTCACGTTGTGTTCTTATCACTGATGAATTATTCCGTAAGAACATTGACACAATTATTCCACGTTCTTGGGGAGTAAAACGGTCCATGTTTATTTTCAGTGTATTTTACATTTGTTCACTACACAATTTTCAACAACAGAATGACAGAAAATGTCATATAAAAAAAATAAAAGTATTTTCTTTAGTGCCAGTACTTTTGCGCCACCCAGTACAAGTTAATATAAGACGTGTTACGCGAAACTTAAAGTTGAAAATGTCTTGATGTCTCGATGTTGATGAGGCTGAGATGGAATTTTGAATCTTAAAATTTTTATTTTTATTTCGCATTGACAAGATTATTGTCAGGTGATAATGTAGTGTGATTTTAGGTGATTCTTTTATCTGAATTGACAGAAACACGATCAAAATGATTTTACTTCTGGAATGAAAATAATTTTATTGAAGATCCATTTTATTTTGTTAAGTTGGATCAGTTAGATGTTGATGAAAATTTTGTATGAAAATCTAAACACATCATTAAATGAAACAATATTTTTGCTAAGCTAATTTAGTTTGTTTATTATTTGCTTCAACCTATCATTTCGTCCAAAATGCCGCAAATCCTGAAAACGAAGGTTTTCAATCAATGTGTGTTGCCAGTGATGACTCACTGTCTCTGGTCTCTTACTGTTGGCCTCATTGAGCTATGGAAAGAGCTATGCTTGGTGTTTCCCTGCGGGATAAGTTCCGGAACTAGGTGATCCGCAGGAGAACTAAAGTGACCGATATAGCTTTTAGAATTAGCAAGTTGAAATGGCAGGGGGCCGGCCACATCGCTCGTAGAACTGACAACCGATGGGGAAGAAAAGTTCTCGAGTGGTGACCACAAAACGGAAGACGCAGCGTAGGCCAGCCCCCCACTCGGCGGATCAACCACCTGGTGAAAGCCGCGGGAGCCGATGAATGCAGGAGGCGAGCAGCCGCTCAAAGTGGTGCTTTCTTTACAACATACGATTTTCTCTAGCATTTCTAAAAAAATTATACAACAACCCTTTCTAAGGTCAGTATTACTTAAATATTCTGAGTCATCGATTGAGACATTTCATTCACTATTTGATCATTTTGTGAATGAAATCTCGTTCTTGATTCACGACTGAGAGTAGTTCTGTTTATTTTTTCAACTTAGGTCACGTAAATTACACCACAAAGCATCACAGCCAACCCAAAAGTGACTCGCGACTTTGTGCCGTATAAACTGAATAAAGTAAACCTCAATTCAGTCGACGCTTCATGAATACTAAATTTTATGATATCCAAATAACGACGGTGAGTAATAATGAATGAATTTTTAATTGTAAGTATATAAATGCTGAATTTTGTTTTGGTTGAACACTATTTGCTTTTGACAATGTGCTTGGGACGTGACCAGTCATTAATTGTTTTACTGACTGGTATTCCACTAAACCAATGTGGTTGCAGAATTTAAGCTTTAAATAACCAATATCTACAGGTGATTTCATACAAAAGTGACTTATCTTTAAAATGCTTAGCTATACCTACGATAATTTTTATATATAATTTTTTTGTTCATTATCATCATCATCATCATGGATCGGAGTGTTGGGCAACAAAAGGTGTGGATGAAAGAAGACTGCATGAGGCCGAAATGCGAATGCTGAGATGGATGTATGGTGTAACGAAAGTGGACAAAATTAGAGTACGTAAGGGGTAGGTAGCCTGAAAGCGCTACTGGTGACGGAAAAGTTGAAGAGTAATGGGCCAACGTGGTATGGTCATGTCATGCGGATGGATGAAAGCCATGACCCAAGAGAGTTTTGAATATTAATGTTGATGGCAAAAAAGGTAACAAAGATCGTAAAAAGTGCGGTTGGGCTGTGTGAAGAATGATACGTGTGCTAAGGGAGTGAATATTGACATGATTTCTGATAGAAATGGGTGGAAGAGAAACACATGCAGTACCGACCCCATTTAAATGGGATAAGGGCAGCCGAATGATTATCATCATCAGCATCAGCCAGAATACGTTATTGCTGCGCACTGGCTCCTTCCATTTTGCATCCACTTAATGGGTTGGCCTACGCTAGGTCTTCCGGTTTGTGGTCGCTGCTCGAGAACTATTGTTTTCCACATTTGTTAGTTCCGTGAGTGGTGTGGCCTGCCCATTTCTACTTGCCAATTCTAAGACGCTCTATGAATGGACGTCTTAAGGCTGATGATAAATATGTGATGTATGCTTGCAGTCACTAACCACCAGCATTAGAGATACATCGCGAGACATCGGAACCCTTGGAATGGAAAACAGTGACACACAAAAAAAAATTTGTTTGTTTAAATAATTTATCTTGACATGTATGGTTTATAGCAGTATCACCGGCTTTGCGTACCTGATTAACTGATTAATTTCATTGTAAAGAGGGAAAAATCTTGTCCTTGATTAACAATTTTATTTTAAATTTAAATTTAATATCACTACACCATAGATGTTAATTCAAGGGAAATTTTAAAACTAACCGCTCTTATTCCATCAATCTTTATTAAAATGTTTATTGCTAAATATCAGCCTCTCCCATAGAGCTATGGGAGAGGCCAATGTTCAGCTATAGACACATGGATGACGTGCGCAGTGCAGTGTCACGCAAAACTATATTAATTTAGGCTGAGTGATACTGCAATCTATTATGAGCAGCCGTGTTATCATTAGAAAAAAATAGAACAACCTCACGTCTGAAAATCAGACTGTCTTCTCCTATTTCCAACAAGACATACTAACTCAGCATAAAAAAAACCCTATCTAGAACAAGAAAGGCCTGCTATTGCAAAATTCCAGATATCGGGACAATAGGTGCATTAGCAGCCCGATTCCTGGCTCCAAAAACAATAGGCATATCTGTGACTTGAAGCCGACATGTTTGGGGAAACAAAGACTTGTTTTTTTTGTTCATTTTGGGGAGAAATTAGGTGAATGTTTTTTTAAGTCAATAGTATACGGAAGTACTCTTATCTATTTTGTATCTGTGGAAATAAGCTCGAGTGCCGTTTAAGAAAGGTCTTTAGGTGGATAGGACCACTAGTTGTACATACACGCATGGTGTAGTGATGTTCGTAGCGTATATTCAAGCAAAATTATTTAGTTACTTCAAGCGACAAAGTTAAATCAATTACACATGAAAAATGTACCTATACTTAACCATAGGACCGTAGGTTAGCTAGAACGGTCGCGATTTTCCATAGGGTCCACTCTTCCAGTGGACGTAGCCTTCGCGATCCTCTTATCCCGGCAACGGCCCAAGCCGAGGCTCGCACCCCAGGGGTACCCTTGTGCTAGTTGCCTCCCACTTTTGACGGCTGGGTGCCTTAAGCGCCTGCCGTCCCGCCCGATGACGCTATAAAGGTCGATAGAGACCAACAGCATCAGCCCATTCAAAAAAAAAGACTAAAGTGTGTTCTGAAATCGTATTATATAAGTCAATAATAATAAATTATTCAATAAAAGTACCTAATAATCCAATTCTTTGAAGTTTTTTCTGCTATATTCGATTAAATTCTAATCCACTTGTAAAACTGAAATTGGGATTCCATTTTTGCTCTGACATAATCAATTTATTTTATCTAGGGTACAAAGTCACAACGAATACCAAAGAAAGTAAAATTTCAACATTGTGTAAAGTTTCAGGTAGCACCAGATAAAATTCAACTAAGTTGCTTCTACGTTTACCTGATGAAGTGTTAAACGTTTGTAAAACTATATCACGTTTTTGTCCCTTTATTTTAGTTTGTAGGCACAATTTAACAACAAGTTAAAGTATTTGCCGCTGACCCCGTTGAGAGAGCCGTTTCTAATCTGAGGTTAATATTGTGTTTAGGTTTTGTCCATTTACTGTTGAGTGGCGACCAAGAACCAGAAGACAGCGTCAGCCACCCCCCCCCCCCTCTAAGGGTGAGTTTTTCATCCGTAGTTAAGGTAACCAATGGTTATGGTTATGTGGTTAAAAATGCTAACAAATTCTAACCAATGGTCAAAACTTGTTACAGTTTTTAACCATTGGTTATCTTAACTACGGATCAAATAACTCACCCTAAGTGGACTGGTAATCTGGTCACAACCCCTTTTTTTTGATGTGGCCATGTAATTCAAAACCTGTCATGTATATCATGTAAGCTAAAATTTTTATTACATTTGTAAATCATGTACTGTTGAAGGTCCATAAATAAATAAATAAATAATATTTATTTTATTCTGTTTTTTTTTTAGTACAGTGTATTTTTATCAAGTATCGGTTTGTAGAAAAATTCCATGACTTCATCATCGAAACTTTCTACTTCACTTCTTGTTTTATCTTATCTTGTTGTTGTTGAAGTAAATCTCGGAACAGTCACTTTGACTATTACGATGTTTTTACAGCTACCATAAAGTAAACTTCACTTCGCTTCACCTGCAAGAACTTAGCAGTTAAGTTCAAACTATAAAAACATTACTTAGTAAAAGTCGAAACTACACTTATTATTAACTTTATAGAGTAAGGGGAATGAGGAAGCCAAGTTTCAAACTGATGGTGCAGCTCATTAATTAAATAGGGGAGAATTTCTTGGATGGTCCTTTTTAAGTTGGTGTCTTTAAAGATTACCAAATTAAACATTACTCCAAATATAACTTATTTGAGCTTTGGTGACTTTTTAGAGACTTTATAGAAGTATATTTTAGTTTTTGTTGCAATATTATTTTTTGACCAAAGTTTTTGATCGCGTTATCAAACGAACTTACGAACGGGCTTGTGCCAATATTATGTTGTTGTGTTACTGTATAATGTTTCTTAGTTTATGTTGTTTTAGAACTGTAAATTATCTGTAAATTACACAGTCTCTATAAATAAAAGTTTTAAATATTATTGTCGTCATTATTTTCCCCTGCTTCTCTCCAAACCTTTCATTTTGCATTTTGTTTCCTAACCAGAACTTGGAAAGCCAAGTTCGGGTTAGGAAACAAAAATGCATCGTAAAACTACGTACAGTCCAATTGCATTACAGAATTTCAACAGTAGCACAAATCGGTCATCGTTCTGAAAAAAATAATAATTAAACATTTATCTGCATTATTTAAAATTTCGAGGCGGCAATTTTTTCTTTACACATGTGATCAACTCAAGTTAGTGCTTGACTTGCACTCGATTTAAAGTTTAATTCCGCAACATACATTGGTGTTTGGCAACATTATAATTATTATGTGTTGCAGCTTAAGCTTTTAAATCAATATAAAATAATAATAACAGCTACGAGTTACATTTCATTCCGCAATTTTTTAGGTACTTTATCAACAACTGTGTGTTTTACAATCAATTAAAAGCTATATATAACAGGATACCACCGACTACCGTTTTCACATAAATGCTCATACTCTTTCTTTTGAGTGTAATTTAGAATCTGCAACATAAAACTGTGCATACTTCCATCCACTTGTAAATAAAACTTCGCTAAGAGTTTCAATATTGGTTCTGCGTTCTTTGTAACTGTTTGTTGGCAAAGCACATAGGCTAAAGCTTAACTTAAATTGCTCTTTGGATTTAAGCTCGCATTGTTTTTCTTGATGTGGTGCTTTGTGGAAAAAATGGTAGTGTCACGAGACGTTCAACAATATTTTGAAAATCGTTGAACCGTCAAATCGATGAAAATTTAAAATGAATTTGTAGGTTTTCGGTTTCGATTTTGGCTGCTTTTATCGGTGTGTTTCTTTTTATGCCTTTCGAACCCAACATTTCAAGTTTGTTTAACTGCCTTTTTTGCTGGCATCTACCGGCCTTTACAGCGTCAACGGGCAGGACAAGCACCTAAAGTGCCAGTGTTTTTTTTATGTAATCAAATGACGTGACTAGACGTTTCAGTACCAACCCTTTTAGGAAAATATACGAAACTGTGTAGAAATCATACGATTTTGCACTGAAATAAGCGTAATATGAAATTCTGAGCAAAACGTTAATCGAATTTTGATGTTCCACCTACTTAGAACCAAGTTTTTTACCAATGTAACGCAAAGGTTAATGTTCTGGAAACCAAGAAAGGAAATATCTAGATCACCTATCCGGGTCAGGCCTATCTGAGAAGACGCTGCTAATTTATATCTGGGATCGATCGCGCCTAGTTCTGCGGAATTGTAAAATATGGGCCATATTTTTATGAAAATTACTGAATACTGTTTTAGAAATATAATTATTCGTAAGGAATTCTTCAAAGGCTTCGTCATAATTTAAAAAAAGGCAAGCGATTTAAGGGGGCGTCCATAAATTACGTGAGGCGTTTAGTTGAATTTAGAACCGTGTAAAATCTTGAGAGAGAAAACTGGGTTAAATTAACTAAACCTTAAACTAAATAGCGTTTCCAGTAGTCTATACTAGACCACACATTGGTCCCGTGGACTGACTTAGAATGAGTATTCTTTTATGAATTTGACTATTTTATAGTTCGATTTTCTCACTGTGATTCTAGTCTAGGTTATGTCTTAAATAGGTACTACTCTATACCTACTAGGTATAATACAACTATGTAACTGGACTATATCTGTAAATTGAATAGTTTTTTTATAGTTGTAGAAATAAAACGTATTTATTGTGGTTTTTTGTTGTTTTTTTGTTAGAGGTCTTCATAATTATTGTGAATATTAACACTACTATGCATACTCCTAGATCGCCGTCATTCATCTTTTTCCCCTATCGTTTTTGCTCTTCCTTCTCTTCCCTTCGGTAGAGTGAGTAATAGTGGCTTTATCTCCGTTGCCTGCGAACAGGTCACGTCATTACCTATATCTACATAACTATGCACTGTAGACCAGCCGGTCTTAGATCTTATACCATAAAAATTATGCAAGGATTAAATTGAATCAAAAAACAAATATTCTTGCATAATAGTAGGTACTTCCTTATTGCTTGGTGCAACCCGCAACAAGCAAACACGAAACACTCTTTACGTTTTCAAAAACGGCTAAGTAGCCGTTTTTGAAAACGTAAAATGTTCTAAATGTTGATCTGAAAAATTAGCTATAACCGTACCAAATTTCAGCGAAATCAGTTTAGTATTTTCAGCATTAAGCGTGTTCAAAAGGACAGACAGACAGACAAAAAATAAAAGAAATAATTGTTTCTACTTCTATATCGATCACCACTATCATCAACAGCCTGAACAAGTCTACTGCTGAACATAAGCCTCCCCCAGAGAGCGCCACTTTGAGCGGCTGCTCACCTCCTGCATCCACCAGCTTCACGCGGCTGTCACCAGATCGTCGGTCCACCATGTGGGGGGCTGGCCTACGTTGCGTCTTCCGATTCATGCTCGCCACTCGAGAACCTTCTATATCGATAAGGATGTGTGATGCAATCAAAATTTTCAAAAAATATTCAATGTACTTAGCCCAGTTATAGTTTTATAATTTGTATAGATCTGATTTATAAAACAGTTAAAACAATTAATAATCAAATGGTTGAAGAATTATTTGAATGCGATTTCATGGTGTAAGATAATACAACCGTCGTCTACGGTGCTTAATATATACCTAGGCACATGACGTGTACGTACATATATTATACGCTACTATAACGTGCCGGCGACGAAGATGAAGCCAATACCTATCCTGAAACGTTAAAGATGAATGGATGGATAGACAGAGAGAGGCAGTACCTCCCTTCGCCGTCCCATTCATTCATCCTATCCCCTATAATATTCCCTTTCCCTTCCCTCTTCCTTTCGACAGAGTTAGGGCGTAAAACTACTTAATTAACCCGTGTGAAGCCGGGGCGGGTCAGTTAGTTTATTAGTTACTTCAAAAGTAATTTAAAAAAAATGAATTCAAATATTTTTAATCAATCCAACGCAATCAGGCACAAATTATTAAAAAAAATGCATTTGGAAAAATCTCACGTGAGATTTAGGGGGGGGAGGGGGTCAAGCCGAATCTCAAGAAATCTCACCAAGGGGGGTGGGGGAGTCAAAAAATCGCTGAAATCACCTAACATAATTTATGGACGCCCCCTAACCTTACCAGTACCAACTCTGTTAAGCTACGTATGTTGCTATATTCTGATTGCCCTATTATCATATCCTACTATCTTAATGCTACTTACTATCCTGTCCTATACTATTTTATTCTAATATTCTGTCCTACTGTTCTATCCTACAATTCTATCTTAATATCTTATCCTACTATCCTATCCTACTCTCCTATACTACTAACTTATCCTACTATCCTACCCTACTATCCTATCCTGCTATCTTATCCTACTGTCCTATACTACTAACTTATCCAACTATCCTATCCTACTATCCTATCCTACTACCCTACTCTACTCTCCTATCCTACTATCCTATACTACTAATTTATCCTACTATCCTATCCTACTATCCTATCCTACTGTTCTATACTACTAACTTATCCTACTATCCTACCCTACTATCCTATCCTACTATCCTGTCCTACTATTCTATCTTAATATCCTATCCTACTATCTTATCCTATCATTCTATCCAACTATCCTATTCTAACATTTTATCCTACAATAATATCCCATTCTATTTCGTATATATTTATGTTTGTTTGTTATCAGTCATCGCTGGACCAGCTAAACAGATTTTAATGCAATTTGGTGTATAGGTGTTAGAGTAGCATATAGGATATATAGTTTGTGCAGTTTTTGTGGAATATATACACATAATCATCATTTTCCAGCTGCCACCACTTATTACTGATCTTTAGGAACATTTTGGCATAATACTCAAAACATAATTCACCTTCACAAGTGCAAAACGTAAACCACCGCCTTCACGTAAGTGCCTACCAGCGTTTTCTATGTAAAGCAGGGGAATCAATCAAACTGGGAAATCTTCAGGGGCTTAAGGACATTTTCGTGTCAACCCTACCGAGCCGCGTGGCCGGAGGAAATCCTGATTACATATATTTAAATCTTATTGATTTATTCTCAGGGCTGCATTCTAACTTCCTGTGTTATGTTTTTAATTTGCATAACATTTAGTGAACAATTGAAAAGCGTACGACTGCCGTATGTTTAACATTCTCCGAGCTCATAGTTGAAGTGTACCTTTAGGTATCTGCGACCAAGACACGCGGATAAAAGTCTAAATAAAAGCCCAGTAAAATTACAAAATATCTTTCAAATCTGACGAAAATATTTACTTACATTTATTATCCTACAAAATGTATCCCACACCCTTGACAAGGTCTCCTGCAGCAATGTTTTAATTTTCCGCGAAAACTGCCCAGTTTTCTTATCCTTATTTGTCTTTTTAATTTTTCTATATTTCTTGGTTTCTTACCAAGTCAACTAGCATTGAAATTATTCTTGACACGTCTGCCGACCATCGAAAACCTGTCAACCTTTTTGCCTAAACTCCCCCCAAAACTTCATAATATATTATTCTGACAGAACCATCCAGTCGCCATTATGATTGCTCGAACCACCCTTCCCCTAGTTTGCCAACCAAAGTAGTATTTTAAAACATTCTATCATAGACAAAAAACAATGAGAATCAATAAATCCACGACACTATATGGTACCAACTTATGCTGATTCGAGTAGTTAAAATTGAGTTCAAGTCAGTTAACAAGTCAGTTTTAGCCGTTACGACTTTAAATTCACACAAATATTTGAAAAGAACTTAAATTTTAACCATGTCTTGTATAATAATTATTAAGTTTTATATTAGTTGTCAAGAAACAACAGAAATGTAGGCAACCCTATACGCTCGTGGTGAAATGAATCTTCGTTTGGGCCGATGTTCAATCAATCATGCACGTTTTTGTGCGCTCGAAGCGTGTTTGTTCCCGGGGCATGGGGAATAAAATAGATTCGTAGTACGTATAGATTATATCAATTCTTTGAACCAAAAGATGTCTTTTCGTCGTCATCAGTCCAATACATTTCCACTGCTGAGACGCGGGCCTTCTTCTTAGAGTATATAGACCACCCCCACAACGTTGGGCTAGTGTGGATCGGTAGATGACGCATGTCCTCCGTTTTGTGATACCTGTTACTAGGTGGTAGTACTTTTCTGCGAAGTTCGTCTAGGTAGGTACCACCGCTTTGCCAGTTATTCTGCCGCCTAGCAGTAGTGTGCAAGCACTACTGTGTTCCGGTTTGAAGGGCATTGTAGCTAGTGAAATTACTGGGCAAATGAGACTTTATGATCTGATCACACAGTCTAGTAATCTTAGTGTGAAGTCTCAGGATGACGTGCGCAGTGCAGTGTCACGCAAAACTATATTAATTTGGAGTTCCGAGTGATACTGCAATCTGTTATGGGCAGCCATAACGCTTCACATCAGGCGAACGACTAGCTCGTCACGTCATTCATTAACATAAAAAAAACTTGTACCTACATATTGATTTCTTCATGGCTAACCGACGGCATAATGTGCTCACCAACGCACGGTAACATCATCAACAGCCTGAAGATGTCCAGTGATGAACATAGGCCTCCCCCACAGAGCGTCACTTTAAGCGGCTGCTTACCTCATGGATCCATTGGCTCTCCACGGTTTTCACCTAATCGTCGGGGCCGGCCTATGCTGCGTCTTCCGGTTCATGGTCACCACTGAAAAACCTTTCTTCCCCATCGGTTCTCAGTTCTACGGCGATGTGGCCTGACTATTGCTATTGTTGCCATACGCACTGTAACGCTCAGTTATAAATACTACTTATACCGCTAAGAAGCGGTGGGTTATAGCAGTGAACGTGTCTTAACTTTACCGGTTAGGAATGTCGCTGAGCTTCGCTATGAGCGCTGCTAGTTAAATATTTGTGTATAAATAAAATATAAATATTTTTGTACATTTGACAACAGCGCTATCTATTCCCAAACTAAGCAAATATTGTACTATGAATAGAATAGAATAGAAAGACATTTACTCAATAGGTACTTGCTTAAAACTAAGGTAGAAAACATTTTATATTAATTTTACATAATTATTTACTACGAATATACAAGATCAATATAATCCAAGTATTGAATGGGCGTCGGCTAAGCATATGCTGGTTGTCAACGACATCTAGCACTGGTTTTCAGATTAGACCATTTTTTGAACAGTCTAATGCTGTTGGTCCTTATACTTATATGACCTTTATAGCGTCACCGGGCAGGATATTCAGCCCAGACCCAGAGGGGGTGGAGACAAAACCAAATAACTGATAGAGTATAGATACTTTTTGTATTGTAAATACATACATAGAATACAATATAACACCCAGTATGTTCATCACACACGTTTGTCCTGGTAAGAATAGAACTCACATAACCTACAGTCGAAAAGGCTACCGGCAGGGCTAATACCATATCTCTATTCTGTGCTAATACCATATGAGATATCAGGCCAGTCCAAATTCTCATGATATAAGATAAAATAATATCATTTTCTTGATAGAGACTAAATAACACATAAATATAACTAAATATCATTTCACTACTAGATATAGGTATTTATGTATCATCCTACAGATTACTTTCAAAGTTGTTCTGTTAGTGGTTCTCGGAGAAACCATGAATAACTTTTGTCATCCATCTCATCTAAAATCATAGTTTCTTGGCTCTCAATCTAGGCTGTAAATTGCTTCGGATAAATAAATCAGTAACTCGATTGTAGATGAAGAGCCATCTGTAGTTTTATTAGACGAAGCCTTTTTAAACCAAATTGACAATAAAAATAGTTTTTAATACGTCGTACGATAGCAAAGGGATAATAAATGCTTAGAATTGTCTCTCTGTTTATCGTATAAAATATGCATTTTATACGATAATCAAAGGGGCAATTCTATGAATTTTAACGAATCTCATTCAATTGCTATGCTTTTTTTTAATGGGCAATGTGGCTTGATTCTTTAAACTAACTACTACATTACTAAAAACTAGTAAACTAACTACACTATCTACTACAAAGAACATTTGGACTGTATACTAGCCGCGATGGCCTATAGACAGTCCAAATACCCCAGCCCACTACCGGTAGGTAGAGTAGCCAACATGCTGGCAGCATTGCCACGTTGAATTGCAATGCTGATTCGTTGAGCCAAATAAGTGCCAGCATTTTGGTCACGCGTCGCACCAACCAGGCGCTCTGATAAACTTTGGAACGCGATGAGCTCCCGGTCCCCACAGAAATTGCTATGCTATATATAGTGGTAGTCTATTTTTGTTTAATTTTCAAGATAATTACAATACAACTGGGGCTTAGCTGTCAGTTGACCGATACATTAATGAGTTCAGAAGGCAGAGATACCAACTGAGCTAACAGGCCACTCAAGTTTTGAGATTTTTTTTCCGTTTTTGGCTTCATTTTCTAGATCTGGGCACTGATTTATTTTGTTGTAATCTAGCCAGGCGACTACCTAATGAGTCCTAAGCTAATAGCCAACATAATAGATACCTACTACAAATTGTTATGACCAATGGCTCCAGTACTATTTACCTAAAGTTTCGGTTGCAAATTAACCGGGACCCGCATAATTGGATTCTAATAGTAATTCAGTTGTAGTTGCCGTGGTTTTGTAAACTCACTGGATTTTATGTTAATAAGCGCGTGATTGCATTACAGGGTTTAAATTCGAGCGAGGAAGTTAAATAGAATTAGTGGTGTGAAATAAACTCAATAGTGAATTATTTACGCAATTAACGAGTCTTTTTTGCACAAGTTCGATGATAGGCTAATGTTATATTTAGTTTGTATATAAAAACCTACTATAAACAAAAAAAATGAAAGGATAATGGTGTGATGGTGTTTATCATCATCAACAGCCTAACGACGTCCACTGCTGAACATAGGCCTCCCCCAAGGAGCGGAACTTAGAGCGGTTGCTCGCCTTCTGCATCCATCGGCTCCCCGCGGCTTTCACCAGGGCCTCGTTTTATAAAGCTACAAGTACAAGCTGACAATTGTAGCAGCTACAAGACAAGTAACTACAAGTTACTAGTTACGGCGTTTTATAAACAACAATTATCGATTACAAGTGTAAATTATAAGTATTCTGCACGTCACTATGAACGTCATTGAGGCCTCACGGCGGGGACCACGGACTAAGTGGAGGATAAAGTGTAGATTATGATATTACAAGTTGCACATCACTATGAATGAACGTCACGGTCAATAGCTTTTTTAGTTTGGATCCCATTTATTAGTGAATTTAGCCGGTGTGAATTTTACATTAAATCCCTACATAATATAGAAATTATAAACATTATCTATTTGTTTATTGTAGCTTTCATGCCAAATTAGATGACCTTTTTTAGATGAACTTATATTACCGGGGTAGATGCGGTTTTTTTCGGAAATTCATGAAATCCCGCGGAAAATTATGCAAGTGTTGGGTGAAATCGCGGGGCGTCTCTATTTTTAAGTAAAGCTATTTAAGTAAATAAAGTTGGGTCTAAGTCACTATTCTCATAATAGGTTTTGTAAAATACAGCTACGCTCATTTTTCATGGGCTTCGCTCCAGCTGAATTTCTCATTATTTAAACATAATCAGTTCATATTTACTTAATTTCACTAATTGAACATTAATTAATACGTGACACGACCAATACAACACACTTTCAATAAATTTATCTAAACTGGTACTTCTAAACTTGTACTTAGTAACTTGTACTTACCTAGCCCTTTAGTCAGGTAAAAAACTTTACAAGTTGTAGTTCCATACACTTGTAATGACCAAAACAATTGTTCGATTTTACATTTTAAAAATGAAAACACACTATGGATTGTTTATGGTCTAAGAACAAGTGCTTGTAATTCATAGAGTAAAGCAATATATCGGGGGATGTAGCTTGTAACTTGTTGTCTTGTAGCTTTATAAAACGCATTATTTCACTTTTTTGGCTGTGTTGCCAGTTTTTCGCTACAAGTACAAGACTTGTGTGTACACCGAGTAGGGGGCCGGCCTACGCTGCGTCTTCCGGTTCGTGGTCGCCACTCGAGAACCTTTCTTCCCCATCGGTTGTCAGTTCTACGAGCGATGTGGCCTGCAATTACTGATTGTGCAGAATTTAAATTTTTGCAGACCCTTTTTTTGGGGATTTCTTTCTTTCTTTTTCTTTACTGTGGGATAGTATTAGTGCATTTGTTGTATAATCTGTTAATCTTTATAATAGGTCTATGGTATGAGCGTTAGATATACTCTGTGCATGGACTACTCCTTGTCTGTGGTGGGAATTCAATGTATGTGATTCAGTAAATAAATGCTATTCAATATTCCAATGTTTAATTTACAAAACATGGCGCAGACGAAGAACTAAAAATGTAATTAATGAGTGCAGTTTGTTGTAAACCTACGGGTACCTAAGGATATATCTCTGCAGAGGTACAAAGTTATTTGAAAGTTTCGTAAATCTACACGGAAACTTAGCAGTTCGCATTAAAGATGGACGCCGTAAAATTGCCTCCAAATTTTGATCTAAGGGCTCCAAATGCCGGTTCTGAGTGGCATATATGGAGGCAGTGCTTCGAGGATTATCTAATCTCGACCAAACAAGATGACGCCGAAGATCGAGTAAAAATTGCACTTCTAAGAAACATGATTGGAATAGAGTCTGCCAGAATTATAATGACGCTACCATATGAAAATAAAGAAAAGCCTAAGTTTCTATCGGTTATCCAGGCTATTGAGAAGTATGTATGTCCACGGATTAACGAAGTGTTCGAACGCTTCAAGTTCAATGAGAGGAGACAAAAAGAAGGAGAGTCGTTTGAGAACTTTTTTACTGATTGTAAGCAATTGATAGCTACCTGCAATTACAATAGCAACTCAGAGTCAATTGAAGACCAACTCCTTCGTGACAAAATTGTTCATGGCATAGCTAACAAATCAGTGCAGGAAAGTTTATTGTCTAAACAGCAACTGACATTACAAAAGGCTGCAGATTATTGTAGAACAAGTGAGCAGAGCAGACAGCAAGTAAATGAAATGAATCCAAATATAGAGATAGAAAGAGTTATCCAAAATAAACAGAATAGACACTATAAGCAAGACAAGAATACAGAGAAAACAGAGAAGTTTCAATGTGGCCGGTGCCAGAAAATGCATGGTCCAAGAAAGTGTCCAGCATATGGGCAAAAGTGCAAGCAGTGTGGAAAACTCAATCATTTCGCCATTTCTTGCAGGGTACGCAGAGTTCAAAACATAGAATCTCAAAGTATTCAAGATAACAACAGCGACACTGATGAGATATCTGACTCTATTTATTGTGGCAGAGTGAAAACTGCAGAGAAGCAGGACTATTCGGAAAAAATATGTATTGAAAACCAAGACATAAAATGCAGACTAGACACTGGAGCGGATGTAAGTGTAATGCCCTTAAAAGTTTTCAAACAGTTGGACAGTAAGTTAAAATTAACCCGTGTAAATGTGGAATTAGAAACTTTTCAAGGCAATAAGGTGAAACCTTTAGGTATGGTAAACCTGCATTGTAAATTTAAAAACACAGAATGCTACGAAGATTTTATGGTAGTTGATAATGATTGTACATTATTGGGGTTGTCGGGATGCTTAAGATTGAATTTAATTAAAAGAGTTCATGCAACAAATGTAGGGAATATTGAGTGTGATGAGGCTAAGTATAAATTTGTAAAAGATAATGAAGATATTTTCAAAGGACATGGTAGGTTTCCGAAATCTTGCAGTATACCCACTACATGTCATAAACCGATTTGTCATCCAGCATCCAGAATACCATTAACATTAATGGAACCTTTAAAATCAGAACTTGATAGATTGATAGAAAGAGGGGCAATAGAAAAAGTTGAAGAGATTGCTTCCGAAGCATGTATTAACAGGATTGTGATAGTTGAAAAACCAAATAAAAGTATGAGGCTGTGTCTTGACCCAACTGAATTAAATAAATACATTATAAGAAAACCTAAAGTATTATTAACTGTTGATGAGATAGCTGCTAAGTTGAAAGATAAGAAAGTCTTTTCAGTTTTTGATTTGTCGGAAGGTTTCCACCATGTACCTTTAACTGCTACAGCATCTTGGAAGTGTTGTTTTGCTACCCCATATGGAGTATATAAATATCTGGTGTTACCTTATGGTTTATCTAACTCTCCGGATGTTTTTCAAGATCAGATAGAAACATACTTTGGTAACATTCCGAATGTAATATCATGGTTCGATGATCTATTGGTGATGGGTAAAAATGAAAAGGAACATGATGAAGCCATGCAAAAAGTAGTTAGCAAAGCTAAAGAAATAAAAGCTGTATTTAATAAAAATAAATTACAATTTAAGAAAAGCGAAGTAAAATATGTGGGACAAATTTTTAATGGAGACGGAATGAAAGTTGATCATGATAGAGTAGAGTCATTGATGCAGTTAAAATCACCAAATAATAAAGAAGAATTGCAGAGAATTATAGGCTCATTTAACTATGTGAGACGTTATGTTCCCGAAATGGCTGAATTATTGTCACCCTTATGTAAATTATTACACAAAGATATAGAATTTCAGTGGCTACCATTTCATGAAAAAGTGTTTGACAAATTGAAATGTAAAATATCACAAGCACCAGCCTTGGCTCCATATAATCCAAAAAAAGAAATTGTATTACAATGTGATGCTTCACAAAATGGAATTGGCTCATGTTTGTTCCAAAAAGATTGTAATGATGTGTTGAGATTAGTGGCTTGTGTGTCTAGATCAATGAATAGTGCTGAAATTAATTATAGTCAGTCAGAAAAAGAGCTGTTGGCTATTTATTATGGTACTCAAAAGTTCCATAAATTTGTCTATGGGTCCAAAAATGTAACAGTACAGACCGACCACAAGCCACTACTCCCAATTTTTCAAAAGCCTATCAGTAAAGTAGGTTCACCACGTCTAAGACGTTTGCGGATAAAGTTATTAAATTATGACTTAAAATTGAACTATTTACCAGGAAAGTCAATTCATTTTGCTGACATGCTATCAAGGAATAGTCGCTCCCAAAAAGAGAATGATAATGAAATGCTGGATATGGTGCATTCAGTGTCATCACATTTGCCCATGAGTCCAGAAAGAAAAACTGAGTTTAGAGTTGAGACTAGTAGAGACCCTGTTTTAGCTAAAATTTCTAATTATTATTATCAAGAATGGCCTGAGGAAAGTAAAATTAGTGAAGATTGTAAACCTTATTTTAAATTGAGAGAGGATATTTATATTGAGTCTGGATTAGTATTTTTAAACCACAAAATTGTAGTTCCAAAAACTATGCAACCCTATGTCGTTAAGTTGGTGCATCAGGGTCACCCTGGTATAAACAAATGTGTAAACAAAGCTAGACAACTATTTTACTGGCCAAAACTGTCTAGGGATATAACCAACTTTGTTAAAGAATGTAGAACATGTGAGAAGTATAGACCCAAGAACTTTTATGAGCCATTATTACCTCATAAAATTCCTGAACATAGATTTTATAAGGTAGGTTCAGATATATTGGAATATGCAGGAGAATCATATCTTGTTATAATTGATTATTTGTCTCACTGGCTGGAAATGATTCCACTAAAAAATAAAACTTCTAAAGCTGTTATTGATGCAATGCAGGAAGTGTTCACACGATTTGGTTATCCAGCAGAGATAGTAGCAGATAATAACCCATTCTTATCGTTTGAATGCAAGGAGTATTATAAGTCTAAAGAGATACAAATTGTAACATGCAGTCCACATTATCATAGAAGTAATGGGTTAGCTGAAAAAGCAGTTAGTATTGGGAAAAATTTGTTGAGAAAGTCTAAGGAAGATAAAATAGACTACCGAGAATCATTGTTGCATTACAATAACACTCCTTTATCATGTATTAAAATATCTCCTGCTCAGATTTTACATAGTAGACGCTTAAGAACTAATATACCTACCACTCTTGAAGCTCTTGAACCTAAGATAGAAAGAAATGCACATCAGTTATTGACTCTGAAAAAGTCTGTGACAAAACAGTTTCATGATAGGAAAGCTAGAAGGAAGGAAGTAGATTTTAAGGAAGGAGAGGAAGTTGTATGTAAAACAGATAATGATAAATATTGGAGGAAGGGAAAGATTTCAAAAAAATGTAAGGAACCTAGATCCTATATTGTTATGAATAGTGATTAGTAATAGACCAGTTAGACGTAACACCCATCAGCTCAGAAAATCATTCAACAACATCCAATATTATTCAACAGGTACAAAATTATTTCCTGAAGAAGTTCATGATCCTCCAACGATTAATCAGAGAATGCCAGCTGTTGATTGTAATGAGAATAATAGGTCTGATGGATGTAGTAGCTCAGGGTCCCAATTGTATCAGACCCGTTCGGGTAGAAATGTAAGACCTAGGGACATATTAGATTTGTAAGTTTTTTTACTTTATTATTTCTTTGTGTTTGTTTTAAGAGGGAGATGTTGTATAATCTGTTAATCTTTATAATAGGTCTATGGTATGAGCGTTAGATATAGTCTGTGCATGGACTACTCCTTGTCTGTGGTGGGAATTCAATGTATGTGATACAGTAAATAAATGCTATTCAATATTCCAATGTTTAATTTACAAAACAACATTAGTATTAATACATAGCCTTACAAAAGAAAATACTTTATATATACT
Organism: Ennomos quercinarius; assembly: GCA_910589525.2. Classification (NCBI taxonomy): domain Eukaryota; kingdom Metazoa; phylum Arthropoda; class Insecta; order Lepidoptera; family Geometridae; genus Ennomos; species Ennomos quercinarius. Next base: position 18,363,264 of record OU342493.1, read on the forward strand.
ATTAAACATGTTTTTTGTATTCTTTAATGATAATAAAAGGTATGCATAAGTCTAAATAATAAATTTTAACATATTTTGTTTAAGAAAAACCAACTAAGTAGGTAACGCGTGTCATTGAAAAAACGAATCAGATGAAAACAAGAAACTATTGATTTTCCGCTTCTACTATTGTGTTTAAGTACAGAGGGAGTTAGGCAGCAATAAAAATGTTTGCTCTTTTCAGGTCTTTTCTTTATTGAATCGCGTTAAAGTTGTGTTTATCATACTAAAAAAAAAATTTGTTTAGAAAACCGTTTTCGTTTCGGTGCAAAAAAGCGTTTCGCAAAGCCCTGGAATTATTACCTTTTTTTACTGAAGTAAAAATGTAATCCATGTAAAAGGAACATAATTATTTAACTTTACACACATGAGCTCATAGTTTATTCTAACGTAATTGATATTACGTCAATATCAATTTGCTTTTTCAATAACGTGAAACCATAAAAACGGGAAGCGCAAATGTGTAGTAATAAAATATTAAAATATTTCGTGCACAGGCTCCCAGTGGGTGTGTTCCATTTTCCTGAAATCATTTGCGGTGTATCCAAGTTGGTGCCAATATTTGCCCAATATACTTTGTCACAATTCTTTAGTGATATTTTTATCGTAAAAAGAATATAGTTCGTTTTCTATAGTTATTTGAAGTTAATGTCTATTTGATGCTGTGCCAAAAGTAAACTAAATTGCAGAAAAAAATACAACATGAAAATGGTGAATTAAAAAAAGTCGTACAATATTTTTTGACTTGCGCTTTTTTCAACAAGTTCTCGTAATTACACCAGAAAGACATTATGCGCACATATTTAGCTGAGAAAATACAAAAAATATCTACATTCTCTCAGATTAAAAGTATTCAACTATAGAGCCGCGTTCCTGACGGAACGCGAACCCGGACCGGATGCGGAATATTTGTTTTTTTTAATAAAAACAAAATATTCCGCGGCCGTCATTCCGTACTTATATTGGTGTAATAGCTTGACATGCATTAGACTTTTAAATAATGATGTCGCTCTCGCGCTCAACGATTAAATAACTTTAATATCTCAAATCCGCTATTAATTTGTCGATTGTACATTATAAGTATTGGTTTTAATATTCAATACATGTGTGCCCAACGTTGGAGCCAACGTTGGGGCTTATCGTCACATTCCATTAGCATTTAGCAGGTGAGAATGCGGTCGGACGTGAACCTAATACCTAAGTTACACCCAAGTTAAGCTCTACTTACTAACACGAGTTACTAAATGTAGAATATTACTAATATAATAATAGTTTAAACGTTTCAGCATTAACTTGTTACTTTAAAAACTTGATTGATTTATTCACTGGTAACAGCCGAATCAGCTACAAAATTAAACTGTGTATTCAAATTATAAAGTTTTAAAGCAGAATTGCGGGACTTAAATACACAAAACCAAATCAATCACGAAAACAACGAGCATTGTATCAAACTGTATTCTCAAATTAATGAAACAGCGAAACAATATCGAATAGAACTGAACAATATACAACCCTGCGTTTGACACGGTTCGTAACCCTCTGTTGTTTTTAGCAACAACAATAGTTGTTGTGTTTGTTGTAGACGTTCATTGGAAACTTTGTGCTGGTTATTAAATAGATTTTAACTATAACACACGCAATGGGTGCGCTCTAGTTTATACGTGCTATATTCAGGCGCTTACGCATAAGTTATTAATTTTATTTATTATATTTACAATCCTAAAAATGTTGCGGTCCTTGTCATTTCAACTTTTAAGAAAAGGACAGCAATATTTTTAAAACTGTCTGAAGTTTAAGATTTTTTTACAAAAATCGGCACCATGATCAAAACAAAGTTTTGGGCTGCATGAGCACGTGAACACTATACTGAATTAACTGAAATCGTATAATATAACGAAACCGCGGAAAGCCGATGGATGCAGGATGCGAGCAGCCGCTCTCTGGAGGAGACCTATGTTCAGCAGTGGACGTCTTCAGGCTGCTGATGATAATTATATAATATAATGCGTGGTCCAAGCGTCAGAATAGGACAACCCTTTCTCTTCACTCGAGTGCCGTAAGAGCCGGAGTTATCTAGGGAATGGGCAGCAGCATTTTCCTCGATCTACATTAAAATCTACTGCGATCACTTAAACGCCTGACAAGTATGGTGATTATCAGCAGTGGACGCAGAAAGGCTGATGTTGATGATGATGATAATGATGATACTGATGGAGATGATGATAGGCGGCTACGGTGAACTTTTTACATCAGGAGCTGGGCCGTACCGTCCATTGCTACCTATAGCTTAATTTTTTTATTAGGTAGACTTCTTTTTTAAACATAGTGAATGTTATGGTACTTTTTGCTTCAAGCTAAGTATAAGTTTTGAACCTTAGGAAAACCGCTAAAGTTATTGTTGTAGTTTTCTTTAACTTATGCGTTGAATTTATTACTTTAACAAGTTGAAGCGTAAAGTTTATCTTGTATATGGAAGCGTCAAAAGTTGAAAGTGTATCGCTCCGAAACTTTCTTACCTTCGACACAGTCTATAGATGTAGAGCAGTATATGACATACAGAAAGACTCATTTATCAAATCTGAAATCAGTTCTTGGTTCACGATAAATAGAGCGAATGTCACTTCACTAACTTTTAATCGGCGTACCTAGATAGTTTTCATTTTATCCACTCTAGCCTTAAAAATTCCCAGATCATATTTTTCAGGAAACAAAGTAAAGTTTAATTGTGTTCCCAAAAAAGAGCACCTAATATAATTCGCAAAGGAGTATGTAGATACCAAAACAAAAACTGGCTAAGTGCTTTTGGGAACAATTTAGTGTTAATTTTGAAGCTTTATTAGCTTTACTTAAAAGTACTAAAGTTTAGACTCGTGACACATTATCAAGTCAAAATTACCTACTATAAACATTTTTTTCTGTGAACGAATCTTACTTCAACTATAAGTAAAGTGAACATTGGTTTCATTATACCTATATGGAAAGTTTTAAGCAGTTTGAACAGTATCTACTGGAAATACCTGTCTGGATACTATCCAGACAGGTATTTCATAAACTTGATTGGTGACTAGCCTCATAGTTCTGTCTACGATGTAACCAAATCGAGTAACTGAGGCTTTGTTACGGGTGAAGTTAAATTGATTTAATAGATTGGATCGTCAAGTCTAATTAGGTATAATAGTATAAGGTTTTAAAGGGTCATGGTTACTAAGGCTTTTAGGGTTCCGTACCCAAAGGGTAAAACGGACCCTATTACTAAGGCGACGTTGTACGTCTGTCTGTCCGTCTGTCACCAGGCTGTATCTCATGAACCGTGATAGTTAGACAATTGAAATTTTCACAGATAATGTATTTCTGATGCCGCTATAACAAGAAATACCAATAAACAGAATAATAAATATTTAAGCAGGCTCCCATACAACAAACGTGATTTTTTTGCTCGTTTTTATAGACTATGGTTATGGAGCCCTTCGTGTGCGAGTCCGACTCGCACTTCGGCGGTTTTTATTTTATGTTAATGAATGAAGTGGTGAGCTAGTCGTTAGCCTGACGTTAAGTGACACGGCCGCTTCTAATAGTTGCAGTGTCACTTGAAACTGTAAAATATAAAGTTTCACGTGACCCTGCACTGCGCACGTCATCTTGAGACATCAGCACAGTCTAATAATCAGATTACTAGACTGTGAGATCAGGTTATAAAGTCACTTTAGTAACACAAAGTATCTTTGCAGAAAGTCCTACCGCCTAGTAAAAGGTTTCTAAAATATGGTATGGTATGATGGAATTTGTTTGTTTCGAGTGGCCGATTTTGGGTGCTGTTGCAAACACCAATGACGCTTAAACTGAAAAACTTGCGTGTGTATGATAAGTTATGAGCATATGTAGCGGTCTACCTTTGCAATCGTTTATTTCGCGTCGCATCAGGTCTAATAATCCAGAAATTCCGGAATTTTAACCATGATCTCACGCCTTCTTCCAAAATAAACGTTCTCCGTTTACATCGCCATCGTAACTTCGTAAAATCTTGGCTCCCGGCAGCCGTAACATGGCATCAAACATCAATATTTTATAAATCTCTCCGATGTTCCTCTCATCTTACAAACTTCCAACAAAATGAAACACGAGTGCATTTACCCATAAAACAAAAGAATACCGAACGAACCCCCTTCGGCTTACTTCAAAGTTTCTAACACCAACACAATGTTCCTGCATCCGAGTTACCGATGCTAACTTAAGGTGTAACTTAGTAATAATATATGACCCGCCTAGAGCTTAACAAATGGCTTGACTTGAACGCAAGCATGGAATGCGTTCCGTTACCTATCGACTTTTATGACGAACGTTTTGAGGTTGACAGAAAAAAGTTTGATTAATGCCCTTATGTTGGAATGGGGTTTCGATCACATTTTTGTGGGCGGGTTAACAGGAACCATTTTCTGCACCTCCTTTTAGTTCACCGTCAAGCCATACTAAAGTCATCTTATCCCCATTTGACCTCCTTTTAGGGTCAGAATTTCCATGAACCAAAAATAAATAAGACTACCAATTTCAAATCTCTAGGTGAAACGGTTTGGGCGATAAACAAGCTGTGCCATTTAGTTACATATTTAAATAGTTGAATTTGGATGCGTGGATACTTGGCCGTGCTGTAGTCATTTATAGTTATTTAGAAAAGGGCAGTTTTTTGAGTTTACACCATAGGCAATAGTGACCATTTCTCATCAAAATAACCGTATGCTAATCGTTTGCTATATACTTATAGCATATCTTTTTTACTGTTTTTTCTACCAATATAGTTGAATTGAACATAGAAAACCAAAATTGTATATTTTGTTCTCTATCTTGGACTCTTGTTTTAGGACGGCATCGCTAACTGCAGTCAATTATAATTCTGCATATTAGCATTTTGATGTAAAAGTGAGTTAGGATTATTTCTTTGATATGAAACCTAAAGGGGATATTATTATGATCACAAGATCTGCAAACTGAGACAGAAATCAAACCACGCATTTTTCCTCTACAATAGCCGCTATTCCAGAACAAAAAGCCAATGATCGCAATACTTTACGAAAGCCAAACAAATTCGCACTTTCGAACAACAAACAAGTGTAACAAAAAACCTTAAGTGAGACAAAGTCTCGTACTTTGGACAAATACGTTCCCGATCTGGCTCTCAAGCATTCCGGTTACGTAGGCCGTGAGTGATCGGCGCCATTACTGGGGGACACGAAGGGAGGGGAGGGGGAGGAAAGGGCTTTGTTTTGGAAGTTCAATTATTGTCCCTTGAAATATCAGCCGGATTAGGAATCATTTTTTGGTGTTTGTTGACATAAAAGGCAAAATAAAATGGAACAGTATTATTTGATCCCCTAAAATGAGCACTTTAAAAAAATTATATGATTTTTTTTAATGTTTAATCTGTTAATAAATATTTGGTATCTTCTTTTTTAGAAATATTCAGTGGCAGATAATGTATTGGGTCACCCACAGACCTGTAGGTCACCAGGTAGGTATGGGTTGACATGAAAGACCCCAAAAAAGTTCTACACAGATAAAAATATCGATTGATTTTATTTATTTTATGTCTCAACGAGAGAGGATCAATAATTAAAACAGATGATCGTTACAAAATTTAAACGACCATTTAAGATAGCAAAAAAGGGGGTTGACGTCACGGACGGCTTGCATGCAGTATACGCTCCTATAATTTTATGATCGGAAAAATAGTTATTCAATAGAATCTGTGGTGACAGTAGTGTTAGTGTCTGCGCCTTCGTCCGTGGTGGTTGCGTGAGTGTTTGCGTGCCCTTGTGCACTGCGGATCAGTACTAATTTATACGATTTAGATAATCTTAATCGGAAATTGAGCTTTTTAAAAAGTGGGTAGATGCGCGTGGGTAGGCGTACTGCTTAATAACTCACAGTGGTATTTATAGTCAACGGGTGAACAAACCCCCAAAATCCATCATTCAACTTTCACGTAGAGGTTAAATGTTGAATCGTTCTTCTTACACTTTCATAAACAATCGCTGGAGAGACCCCTAACTAAATGGCAGTTCAACACATATTTTTTCTCTAATCTGTGCATTTCAATCATGTTGTCTATGAAAATTTTCTCGGGTGTCATTTTGTCATGATTATGACGCGGCTTTTGAATTTTGATAGATAATATAACGCGGGAACGGGCCTCTCGTAACCATGGTCCGAGGTGGGACGATCGGTTGCCATGGTTACGAGAGGCCCGTTCCCGCGTTATATCCATAATTTAATTCACTTTCATTATCTTACACTATAATTATTATTTATAGAAAAGTTAATATGATTAAAAAAAACTTTATTAGTTCACAGAGGTTGTAAGGGGGGTTACATCAACTTGTAGTGTAGTAAAAAAAAATTAGTTTGTATTAAGTTAAAGTTATTGTGTATTTACATTACGAATATATCGCTTCGGCACTGATATAATTCGCATTTCATTCAAGCCTCCATCGGCCATTCATCATTTATGAGATCCAAGTCACCATCTACTTCCGTATTTATGAAAATCACAACACAACACTCAAACAATGATAAAAAATAGCACGTTAGCACCTTATTAAAGCAAGGGGACCGTTTGGTTGACGAAATTCGGACAATCAGCATCCAGCCCCTGACAATGTCAATTTAGGGGTTACTTTTGTTTATGAAATGCATAAAACTAGAATTCACTACATAGCGCTTGAATCATCCCCTAGAGGAGCCCCCAACTTGTCTATGAATTTCAGTGTCAAAGTTTCTGATCTAAATCAGTTTAAGTGCTGAATTATGAGTATAAGTGTGGGCAAGTGATATAATGTAGTGAAACGTGGTGTTTCGTGTTGCTTCCAAAATTCCATAGAAGCCTCTAGTAAAGTTGCCACTACTTTACTAGGGCATGACTTAGACTGGATTATGACTACCTGGACTACCTGACTTAGACTGGACTATGACTACCCTGACTGACTGTGACTAAGTCTTGACTTTACATGAAATATTTCATAATACGACGAAAAACTACAATACTTGACACTGGCTAAATACACTATGTGTGGAGCCAAACTATAAGAAAAAAAAAAAAAAAAAAAAGTTGTAGTTTGCGCCACCTATTGGGGCTCAACGGAATCATCGCACCGAACTCGTTTGGCGCGCTACGTACGTTTGGTTCTTCCCCGTGTTGCTGATTTTTTGAACACGAATCGATGGCGAAGTGCACTGGGTGCGGAAAGTTCTTGTCGCCGTCAGGTGCCGCCACCTGTTCAACATGTCCTCTTACATATCACAAGACATGCGTGGGCATTCCTGATTGCACTACGGTTTCAAAGGACTGGACCTGCCCCGAATGTAAAAAAAAAACAGCGCAAGGGGGACAATAGTGCTACTCCCATAAAAGGTATCTCTGGAACATCCACCCCCCCACCCCCCCGCGAAAATGACGAAGCACCACTGACCCGCTCCCCCGTGCACAAAGCAGCCCCTGCTGAAGAAACAGATATCCGCGCTATGCGCCGTGAGCTCGCTGCGTATATGACGGAGCAGCGCGATTTTCGCAAGGAGGTTCGTGCCTCATTGGCGAATTTAGTTGGAAGGGTGGATGTGATTGAGCGGCAACTTGAAGCAGTGGAGTTGCGCGAGGCGACTGAGATATCATCGCCCAAGGAAGTGGCGGATTTGCAGCAATCTGTGGTCCAACTGAAGCTGGAGCTGAATGACCGGGAACAGGATAATCTCTTGTCTGATTTGGACATCGGGCATTTGCCTGAAGAAAAGGGTGAGAACGTCCTGCACGTCGTCACCATTCTAGCAGCGAAGCTGGGAGTCATTCTAGAAGATCGGGACATCGTGTTCGCCGAGCGTGTCGGAGCGCCTGACGTGAGTGGCACCGGTGGCGGTAGCGACAGCACAGCGCATGGGCGCCCGCGTCGTGTTGTGGTTCGGCTGACGCGCCGCTGTCTGCGGGACGAGCTTCTGAGCGCTGCACGAGTGCGCCGCAACTTCTCCTCGGCTGATATCGGGCTAAAGGGACCACCGCGTCGTGTTTACATTAATGAGCGGCTGACGCGAGCAAACCGCCAGATGTTTCATCGTGTTCGCGAGGAGTGTCGAAACCGCCAGTGGCGCTACTCGTGGACCAAGAGGGGCCGCGTATTCGCTCGGCAGGCCGCCGATGGGAAGCAGGCGTACTCCATTCGGTCAGATACTGATTTCACTAGGGTTTTTGGGGTTTGAGCCGTTTGAAGATAAGGTTTTATCATGGTTTAAGTAGCACAAGTACTAGCTATGTACATGTCGTCATTTTAAAATTTAAGTACTGTTGTTATTTCTTACTGTTGTTAATTATTTCTGTGTTCAAAAATAGTAAATGCTTGTTTTATAATTGTGTTTATGTAACTAGTAAGTGTAACCAAATAACTTACAATAAAATAACTCATCTGGGAATTTATATTTTTATTTGCTGTGAAATATTACATTTTAATTTGTAAAGGAAAAATTTGAATCACGAGCGGGACTTGAACCCGCATCCATCCGTCCCTAAAGCCGGGACATGCTTTACTTAAGCTACCGTGACAAGTGATCTCGTGTCCGAATTGTCCCGCTCGTGATTCAAATTTTTCCTTTACAAATTAATCTGTAGATTACGCTGAGCAGGCGATACTGCTATAAAAATCATAAATATATATTACATTTTGTTCGATTAAAATCAATTGGTCCTGTTACTATTTCTTTCAAGCATTTTTATAATGCTCTGTGTCTGGTTCACTTCTTTTTGACGACTTATAATCTCTCGTATGGTTATTAACAAACATTTAAAAGTAGGTTTGTACAATGCAGGTTCCCTTGGCACAAACCACGATGATTTGATAGCCTCAGTAGTCGGAAATGACCTTGGACTTGTTGCGATTAACGAGACGTGGCTCAGAGCAGGTGAGGAAGGCCGTGCTCCGGATATTCCAGGATATAGATTGCGTCACATTCCCCGGCCGCGAGGCGGTCGGTCTCGTGGAGGTGGTGTGGCTTTTTTCATCAACCGGGATTTGGGTAGGAGCGTTCGCACTTTTGCGCACCCAGTTGACCCGACGCATGGGCTTGTTGAACAAATGTGGCTTACATTGACCCTTAACGGAAAGAAGTTGGTAATAGGTACGGCATACCGTCCGCAATGGATGGATGTTGACATGTTTTTTGATGCAATTACAGGTTCCATTAGTTCAATCCCAAGATATGATAATTTAATTTTATTAGGAGATTTTAATATTAATTACTTAAATATCAATGATAATAAAACCCTTAAATTTATGACATTTTTATCATGTTTTAGTTTGTCACAATTAGTCACAGAGCCTACGCACTTTACCGATACGAGTCAGACATTGATCGATGTAGTTTGTACCGATTTACGCTCTAGAAAAATTACATTACAGCACGTGGGGTCTTTATTTGGCCATTGTCTTGTAATTTGTGAATTTCATATTAAGCGGGAGAAATTTGTACCTTACACAATAAATTACAGGCCTAAGAAATACATTTGCTTAGAAACCTTCAACAAGGATTTGCGAACTGTTAACTGGGACCAAATATCAACCTTAAATAATGTCAACGATATGGTGAACGTTTTGAACTATTGTATTGTAACTATGTTTGATTTACATGCTCCTGTGAAATCGGTGGTGATTAAACACCGCTCTCTCCCTTGGATTACTGATGTAATCCAACTTATGATGAGATTGCGTGATGAGGCTGCTGGTGCATATCATAGGTCCATGACTGCCTCAAAAAAAGAATATTACAAATCTTTAAAATCGTTAGTTAATACAGCGCTCTTTCACGAAAAGTCATCGTATTTTAAATATAATATTAACAATAAAATAAACGATCCAAAACAATTATGGAAAAATCTCAAAAACTCAATACTCCCTAAGAATGATGTCGATCTACCGTCATTCTTAAACGATCCTAATATTATAAATAGTCATTTTTTAAACATTCCAGGTTCAGCAGTTTCAATCTCACAGCTAACATACTTTGAGCACCATAAATTCGGTGAAGCTGTTTTTCACATAGAACCAATTAGCCTAGATAGGATGATCAACATAATTAGATCTTTAAAATCAAACGCTGAAGGCAGTGATGCTATTTCTTTAGATATGCTCCTAATGACATTTCCGTATACAATAGACAGTGTCAGGGATATAATTAATGCTTCTATTACGTCATGTACAGTCCCTGAAACTTGGAAACTTGCAATAGTGCGTCCTTTGCCTAAGCATTCAGCTCCTGTTGACCTAAAAGACCTTAGACCGATTAGTATATTACCATGTCTGTCAAAGGTAATGGAGAAAGCAGTCTGTATACAATTAACGGAATTTCTTGAGAAAAACTGCATTTTTCCTGAAGAACAGTCAGGTTTTAGAAAAGGACGGAGTACTGTTACAGCCTTGCTCGATGTCACTGACAACATACTTTGCTCCCAAGATCAGGGTATGAGTACGCTGCTTGTTTTGTTGGATTTTTCTAGAGCATTTGATTCCTTAAATATTGATCTGCTGATGTCTAAATTGAGTTACTACGGATTTGATAGCAAAGCTTTACACTGGTTCAACAGCTACCTTAGCCAACGTTTTCAATATGTGAAATTGAGTGCCAGTGATGGATCCTCGATGGCTTCGGACAAGGTGCAAGTAAAACAAGGAGTACCTCAGGGCTCAATATTAGGACCAATTCTGTTTATTTTGTACTGCGCAGACATAAAAACAAATATTTTAAATTGCAAATTCCATATATATGCTGACGATATTCAAGTTTATATTTCATTTAAACCCCCTGAAATTGATAATGCGATACAAAAACTAAATGAAGATCTTTCCAGAATAGCCACATGGTCTGCTAAAAACAGCCTAATACTTAACCCTACAAAAACTAAATTCTTGATTTTCGGTAGTAAACACCAGTTAGCCAGCTTGTGTCCGTCATTGAGTGTAATGCTTATGAATGAGCCACTTGAACGTGTTTACGGGGCACGGAACTTAGGCTTGATCATGGATTGTAACCTCCGGTTTGAAAAACATGTCGCTAATTGTATAAAAAATTGTTTTTATAAGCTTAAGGTATTATATAGAAATTAGGCCATATATAAAAGAGAGCTTGCGGATTAAGCTAGTAGAGTCTCTTATACTATCGAAGTTAAATTATGTAGATGCAGTTGTTGGCCCTCGTCTACTAGCTAAAACCCAAAAGCTAGTACAGCGAGTTCAGAACGCATGTGCTCGTTTCTGCTTCGATATTCCGTTGAGGGCCCATGTGACGCCATACTTGAACAAACACGCCTTATTAAAAATGAAACACCGTCGTAAGCTTCATCTGGCTTGCCTTCTTTTTGGCGTTATTAAACACGAAAAACCGCGATATCTATTTGATAAGTTGTCCTGGATGGCCAGTCGAAGACCACTAGGCAAGCGGCAGTGCGCAGCACAACTCATGACGCAACGTCATAAATCAGTTGCGTTTAGAGGGAGTTTCCGCTACTCAGCTTCAAAGTGTTGGAATAATATTCCACCGCCCATAAGGAACCTGCAAAGTATTGTAAGTTTTAGATTCAAATTGAAGATTTTTTTATTTGAACATCAAAAAGCGGAGGAAGCTCTAAGACTTGACACTAGTGCCATCTAATTACCATTACCATTATCTAAAAAAATCATAGAACACCCCCATGCATAATACGCATAATGCACATGCAACCCCCCCATTGTTAGTTACATTTCTTTAGTGGTTTTGCTTTTTCTTTTGTGTTGTTCTTTTGTTTTACTTTACTACTGTGTACAAAATTATTATATGAATTTTTGACCATAAGCGTTTACACTGTTAATTTTTACACTGTTAATTTTTAGTTCCAATGTTATTATGGTTGCTACTTACCCAATGCTTCTTTTGGTTACCTCAACTTTTTTATGTATGTAACTACTTCCTTGTATTTTCACACTTATTTTGTTACTGGTTACTTACATATTATGTTATTTTATTTTATTCGTCTTTCATGTTTTATTTATACAATTATACATTTACATTTTTGTATTTTGCTGTAAGCTGAGCCGTGACGACACCGAAACGGCCCAACGGAAGACCAGCGCTGGTCGTACGACCAGCATTTATGCTGAGTTGGGACCGATTCGTGGCAACTGGCAATCGTTGTTATACCTTCTTGTTTTTTATTGTTGTCATGAATAAATCATTTTTCTTTCTTTCTTTCTTTCAAAAAAATTAAAGATTTATAAGTTGATATTTTTACTTAGAATTTTCTTTACGATAATTAAAAGCTACCTGATATTAACATTTTTAACAGACGTAATTTTGATATCTATTTTTTTTTGATGACTGAAATGTAGGATGCAATAATACAAAAATAATTCATTTTATATTAAAGAGAAAATTAGAGTCACGATCGGGATTTGAACTCGCATGAAAAGCGTTATAGGTGAAGGACTAATTTGGACATGAGATCATTTGTCACGGCCACCACATTGATGATTAGATTCATATAAGATTAGATTAGAATTTTTGTTTTACAACTTTACAATAATATTATTTTAAATATTTGCTAAAACATACGTAAATGGTAATGAATGACATAACAAAGCAAAATAACCGGTCAAGCGCGAGTCGGACTCGCACACGATGGGTGTTGTGTGAGAGCCCCCTTAAATATTTATTTTATTCTGTTTTTTAGTATTTGTTATTATAGCGGCAAAAGAAATACATCATCTGTGAAAATGTCTACTGTCTAACTATCACGGTTCATGAGATACAGCCTGGTGACAGACGGACAGACCGACAGACCAGACAGACAGACAGACAGATAGACTGACAGACAGACGGACATCGGAGCCTTAGTAATAGGGTCCGTTTTACCCTTTGGGTACGGAACCCTAAAAAGAAAGTATCTGATATGGTCTGTGCTGATATCCGATGTAAAAACAAAAGAAATAACTGCACGTTCACTGAAATAAATGAGTTCAAATGTTTTCATTTTACTGAGTAGGTTCACCCATTTCGTTCGTAACCGAGTTAAACCCGGTACCTCGAATGATGTACGAGCGTTAAAGAGCAGTAACTCGCTGAAATACGGGACATATTCAGTTAAAACCGATGTTTGTTTCGTGAGTAACTTAATTTTTACTTTTTTGATGCGCTATGCATCAAAGAAGTAAAAATCAAGTTAAAAGTTGCCAATGTACATGATACATGTTTTTGGTTTTTTTAACGGGCAAATTGCCTTTATTACTCTAGCTAACTACTACAATAATAAAAACTAAACTAAACTAAACTAAACTAAACTAAACTAAACTAAGCTAAACTAGCTACACTACCTACTACAAAGAACACTTATGGACTGTATAATAGCCGCGATGGCCTATAGACAGTCCTGCTCCAGCCCACTACCGGTAGGTAGCGTACCCAACATGCTGGCCGCATTGCCACGTTGAATTGCAATGCTGATGCGTTGGGCCAAATAAGTGCCAGCATTTTGGTCACGCGTCGCATCGACCAGGCGCTCTGATAGACTTTGGAAAACGCGATGAGCTCCCGGTCCCCACGGACCCAGGGTCTCAACACCAAACGGCTCAAATATGTAACCGCTACCGAGATTACTATATTTGCGCCGTTTTAGCTGCTCAGCAGAATTAGCCGCGGCGCCAGCCCTAACGTGTGTCTCGGGAAGGTGTGACGACGCCATAGTATCGATGCATGTAGCGTCCCACACTAAAGGCCGCCCCATCTTCCAGGGAACCAGAGTCATTCCGTCGGGTCTTTTACCATCGTCACGCATGAGACCATTCGGTTCGAGAATGGCTGCAACATTGGCGGTGGTAAAAGCCCGGCGAATGATGTCATTAAGACTAGCGTGGCGCGAAATTCGACCAGCGCTTTTTGAACACGAGAGACCGTGATGACCGAGCTGGTCAACTGCGGTACCGCACTGGCAGCGATGGGCCACACAGCATCTTGCGCCCAAACGTAAGCTGATAGCTAAACGAAAAGTAGTCGGATCTAAAAGGTTACCAGTGTTGAAAGAAGGCATGGCCTGTAACCAAAGTCCTGACTCCCACACAGAGACTGCGAGAAGCCGAGCATGATCAGCGACGCTAGGACACGTATCTAAAAGATTTTTCCGTGCTAGTTCGCAGAGCGGTCGGTCCCACAGCCTCTGTGAGGAAAGAACCACCGGGAAATCAGAATTTGGACAAGCCAACCCCCATCATTTATTTATTTATTTATTTATTTACATCAAAAGATGGTACTATCTAAATTACTCTGTTTTGCTTTTGCAGTACGTAATAAGAAATTGATATTTGAGAGTAGAATTCGGGCAATCTATGCCTGTCCCATGACATTTGCGTGCCTGTTAGCTGATAGGTAATAACCCTGCCAGACCGATGGCGTGACGTGTCCTCTGAAGCACGGTAGCTGAAATTGAGGTGCGTGTTTTAGTTCCTACGAGTAACTCCTTCTAGACTGGTCATAACTATTCAATTAACATATTTTCTACCTTCAAATATCTACGAAAAATCTCCAGATTTTTGTAGCTACCTTGTATGCTTTTGACACCCCATTTAAGTTCACACAAATTTCAACTTATTTCGAGGCAACGAACGCCTACTAAACGTATCAAATATTATACGGCTTATCCAGATTACTTGACTAAAATATACAATGTGAACACGTAATTTATCCATTTATATGCCTTTATTCGCGTAATCAGTCTCCCTTTAATAAGCTGTTACGAGTAAAGCTATAAATATTAGGGATGAGGTATTAAGTAACGTTTATCGATATAATTATGTTAAAAAAAGAAATGATTCATCAAGTTTTTTTTTTTGTAGTATATTAAAGCTGCTGTATAGGGTGGACTAAACATACACCCCTAGAAAGGAAGTACCCTACATATGAAAGTTAGCAAATTTTACTTAAAATAAATATTTCTTCACTTTTAGTTGGTAATAAAAATACCTTGATTTAAAGATTTTTCTAAAAGTCCCTTGCCAAAGGCGTGAAATTAACCCGCCAAATACAGAAAAAACATTGTGTATTTTTATAAACAATTGAAAAGGGATCATAAGTCCCTTTCTAATAAACATTGAATTATTATTAATAACCATTTTTATGTATATTGTTGCCATCTGTCTTAATTCGAACAGTAGAAAACAAAAAACATGAGCACTACGATCAGAGATGCGCGCGGTGCGGTGTGTGTGTTTGTGCTGCGGTGTATGATTTACGTAATTTAGTACTTTGGCATCGCTCATATTAAAGATTTTCTTTTATTATGCTCAAAGATTAAAAATGTTTTTGTTTTGTCGATAATTTTCACCCGTCGACCACAACACTAACAAACAACATTGCGGCATAGAAGGTCATAATCTCTCACTAATGCTACCATAATTCACCAAACTTAACCTTTAGCCATTTCAAATTCTAGGGGATTAACACAAAGATGCTTTTACCAGATCCCTAGTAAGAACCTTTCCTATTTGAATTTATTGCGATACGAATTATAGACGCTGGTATAGACAGTAACATAAGTAGGTACATCAACTTTTTTAAGATATACTTTCAAATATTTTGACAGTGACAATAGTGACTATAGACCGTCCTCCGTAAGATGTCCCCTGATGTAAAAATATGCAAGTAAAACATATTAATCAGTGGTGGGGACATACAAGTTTAGATAATGCTTACATATTACTGTATATAATACTTACATAATATTACTTTACATTTATGATAATACTTGCATATTTTTAAATAATATAGAGTACATCAGGGGACATCTTACGGTGAAAATTCTGTACGAAGATACCTTTGACAATTAAAGCCAGAATAGAGTGTACAATAATTCAAGTATATTTTATTCCTCTTTTGTTTAAATGTCACCCTTACTAAAAATAAAAAGCCCATGTAGTGTTTTTGGCGTCACAAAAATAGCAGCATAAAATGAAAATTGTTTTATGCTGCCATATTACTATATTATTACCTACATGTGAATATCTGAAACAAAATTCAAAAAGCGTAGACACGTAGTGATGGGTCTTTTCTGCAGGAGTTATTTACAATAAATTATTTAAGATTGAATAGATACCTAATTTTACGATCTTAGTTTGAAAGTTCTTCCGTGGCTAGTCGAACAGCCAAAAAATATTATACCGTGGTAAACGTGGGAAAAGAACTTTGAGAATTTAGCCACTATTTGAACGTGCCCTTATTTAGACGTAAAGTATAGTTTACGAAGGTACTATCATCTAATCTATGATAGAGCGTTCTGTTATAGAAACGCAGCGGTCTCGATGTCATACAAGTTCTGCCCGGAATGAACATGGATTATGCTATAGTGGTTCCAAATGAATTAAAATCGCGTTTGCATTCACAGATTTTCTAGTGTCTATCAAAAATTTAATTAAATGCTTTACAACATGCGGTTGCGAGTAGTGACCAGGTCTTTGACATCAAGTCCAATATTTTAGTTCCATTTTCACATGTTCAGACGTAACTTTTAACCACGCCACCACAAACCACTAAAAGTGGTCACAGCTGCTCCTGCAATGCATTGTGGGAAAGCTTGTGGTTGTAGTGAAAAACCAGTTTCATAACTGAAAACGATCTCTTGACTTTCTATACAGCACCTACTTTTTGTCCTGTGTGCCAGCAGTGGGAACTTATTGGGCTGAAGACGGGATGAATATTTAGGGATTAAAGTAACTAAGTATATTTTCATGAAATTACTTATTAGGTACATGGCCTCACTTTTTTTAAGACTGACAAATATTATGTAAATGAGAAACTTGCTATAATGGTAAAGTTACTGATTGCAGTATTGCTTGTCCTTTGTACTCAGTTTCCATACTGCCTACACTGACGGCTGTCTCCTGGGAAGGCTCGCGGTTTTAAAATAAACAGGAGATCCAGTTTGTATTTGAAAGTTAGCAAATACACAGTGACAGCAGTCAGAGTAATGGATAGAATGGTCGGCGGATTGAAAGTAGGTTCAATAAAACATTCTAATTATTATTTACCCCGGCTTCGCATGGGTTGATTTGGTTCAAATTTTAACTGCCTACCTACTCACGGTAACACACAGAACAAGTACGTATTCTCATTTGTGAATCGAAGTGGCATATAATAGTAATGATTATTCTAAAATCCCCTCAGTGTCGATTTAAGAGGGGGGATTCAAGAGGAGATAAAGGTATCTGTGGATTCAAGCTCCCTCCACTTGAATCCACAGACACTTTTAGCCTTTTTTCGGTGCACAAATACTTGTCCTGTCGCGGGAATCGAACGGCAACCTCCAGGCTATGAGCCGACCCTCAACCACAACACTACAGAGGTAAGCTACTCAATAAAAATGAAAATCATATGAGAAGAATGAAAACAATATAACAAGTCACTCGGATAGACACTTTTAGTAGGTAAGTTTAGACTGTCGTGTAGGAAGTACTCAGAATTCTACTAAATAAATCTGTGTAGACATTTCACACAGCGCCATTTAGCCTTAGAGCTAGATGGCGCTGTGTGCTGTAGTTTAGGCTAAGCATAGCTTGTACTATGGGAACCACATAACTGATAGAAATACTTAGTTTTTTTTTTTAATGTATGTCATAACACAAATGTTTGTCCTGGATGGGAATCAAACCCACAACCTATAGTTCAGAAGGCAGAGCTACTACCAACTGAGGTACCAGGCCAGTCAACAGAAATTATTAGTTTTCAGTACTTGTACTATATCAGCTTCATCTCACATCAATGTAGAATTTAAGATAAAAAAACACAGAGCATGAACGTACAATAAGCAGCTTTATAACTCATTTCACAACCACTATTGTCCTTTTTCCACGAAATAATAATTAATGAAATGTAATCTGAAAACTTTTATCTCACTCCCTCTATTATCCCCTTTTGAATTTAAGAGATGACGTATGAAGGGCCCCATGAGGGTCCTTAATTAAAGGAGGCGCTCTTAATAGGTGGTATCATGCTTAATTCATACAAAATTGTCCTTTGTTTGCCGATAGGAGGCATAATAAATAGGTCGTTTATCAGGGCGGTTTTTGAAAATAATACTTTTTGGGTAATTTTAAGGGTTGCAAAAACCGAGGGTGATATTTCTTTGTGTTGTGTTATGTATAAGCTACAATGCCAACACCATTAATAAAATAACACAGAGTTGATGATTGAAACGTTTGATAAATTAGATATTATAGGTAACCGCGGCTGACGATTTTTTAATGTGATTTAGGCTCGAGTTCACCACAGTAGAATAAGGTTTATTCCAAGTATATGGCTATTTGTTACTCTAGGATACAGCTGATTGACAAATGAAATTACACAAAAAAGACGCCATTTTGATTGTATCCAAGGAATAAGCCTTATTCCTCCACAAAATTGGTGGTATAAGGGCTATATTCGTGTAACTCGGTTGTTCTCGGAAAATTATACCTGGAATAAAATTTATTCTACTTTGGTGAAATCGGGCCTTATAAAGATAAATCTTTCTAGGAATATTTATATGATAGTTTTTATTATGTAATATGTACCGATATACCTCTTAGAATTAGCAAGCAAGCCACATCGCTCGTAGAACTGCCAACCGATGAGGAAGAAATGTTCTCGAGTGACGACTATGAACCGGAAGACGCAGCGTAGGCCGGCCCCTCACTTGGTGGACCTACGATCTGGTGAAAACTGCGGGAAGCCGATGGATGAAGGAGGCGAGCAGCCGCTCAAAGTGGCACTCTCTGGGGGAGGCCTATATTCAGTAGTGGGCGTCTTCAGGCTGTTGATCATAATGATGATTACCATATGCCTGCCAAGCATAATCATGGCAAACCCGTAATGGGAGCGGCCTATGTTCAGCAGTAAGACGTCTTCTGGATGTTGAAGTAAGCTCATTTCAGAGCTCGAAAATCAAGTAGGAAAAGGGGCGTCATAAATAAATGAACAGTAAAATTTTGTAATGTAAAGTCATCTTTTTCCAATAACAAATGACGTGACAATCTTGTCGTACAATAACAATTCAATTCAATTCAATTCAATTCGATTCATTTATTTACTTGAATATGAGTAATACATAGATTTCAATAAATAAAATAGGCACAAAATTCTACCATGTCAGCAAGCAAAATTTGTAGGTAAGTTTTTATAATTTTACAGTTGTACAAATATACATACATATTTCAAATTATATATATAAATTTCAATTATTGGTAACGGTCCTCGTACTTCTATAAATCTTTTTATACCCTATCTTCCCTGAATACTCATATCTGACGTGAGCTCACCCCCACGTATCAGGTATTATTTGATACGGTCCTGGCACGCGTCTCAAATTTAATTTAAATCCCCGTCAAATCTCGTTCTTGGTAAGTAGATTACGACGACAAGATATCAGGTGGACCCTCGTCATGCTCACATGCCTGATATGCCAGAGTAAGTATTTGCAGAAGGACAACAGCTGAAGATCTATATTATATACTAGCTGACCCGCCCCAGCTTCGCACGGGTTAATTAGTTTTACATCTTATCTCAGTCTAAAGGAAGAGAGAAGGAAGAGAGAAAAAGATAAGAGAAAAAGATGAATGGATGAAGGTGCTGGCGCACCTGCCTCCATTCACCGTGTACCTATCATACCTATGTCATAAAGTAAATAAAGCAAAAAGAGATTTTAACGACAACAATTCACATATTGCGCATCGGCGTACATTCAAAGGATTCCGCTCATAAAGACGCAAAAGAAAATATCTGTATTGTAAAATTAACCTTAATACGATAGTCATTACGATCCTTTTAAAAGAAGCGGTAATTTCTGGGGAATAGGTAATAGTGACGTTCTCACGGTCGCCAGACTAGGTATCGGTTGGAGTAGACAAGGACGACAGGACGGATTATACTGAGAAAAAGAGAGACGGCACATGTTTACGATTCGTGATTCCTGCGCTAGAGTTTTTTGTGTGGAGGATTTTCCGTGGCAGGGGTCGCTCGCGGAGTAGACAGTGGGGAAGAAGCTAGCGGATCGACCGCATGCTCATGAGGGCGTGATCCCTGGAAATAAATCGCGTAACTAAATAATTTGCTAAAGTTATAAAAAAAAAGTAAAACGCTGCTATTAATGACTTAAAGGACTTGTATGAGTTAATATTTCTTGTTAGTGTATTTTGTTAGTGAGATAGTGAACTTCTAAAGGACTAGTATGTGTTAATATTTCTTGTTAGTGTATTTTGTTAGTGTTAGTTATCTTCAAGCAGAGTACGTGAGTAATTTGGTTCCAAAGCAATGGAGTTTGGGATATCGACTGGATGCAGTATCTGTGGGTTACCATGCACTCCGAATCTTAGATATAAGAACATTTCAAAGTAGACGGCTGGATTTTCAATTGATATAAACAAGGAAACTTTCGATTAGTTTCAATAATTTTAAGGTGTGGTCGTCTGAACAAAGTCTAATGATCATGGAAATGATGATGTGGTATAGAGTTAGTAATAAAAGGAGACACTTAACCCTAGGAATTCCAGTGACTCGATATTAAGCCGGCATGCATTGAATGAAACCTTCGAATGGTTTTATTATTTAAAGCAGTTATTATTATCAACAACGACAGTAGTTATATTGGTTATGGAATAATTGATATGACGAACTGGACACATTCTTCTTTTATTTCAAATATTTTATTTATAGTAAAGGGATGTTAGTAGGTCATGATAAGGATGATGATGTAGTAGATTTATAGTCTGTGATAAAAGGAGACATTTAACTTTTGTACTCCTGTGACTCAATATCGAGCCGCCGGCATGCATTGTTGTTCTATTGTTGTGAAAATGCTGGTATTGTAGAAATTAAGTTGTATGCACTTTCATCGATTACTTTTGTGCTAATAATCTTGACGTCTCTTGGGATGATGATGTGACGTTAAGCTGGTGGTATAGGAAGTACTTGGGCTGTATAAGCTACCGTCAATTATTTAGTATAGTACTATATAGAACATGTTAAAGACCGAGTTAAGGCGATGATAGTGAGATGTTAAGGTGATGACAGAAGGTGTTAGTGACGATACTAAACCACAGTTAGGTTTATTACAGGTGTAAAGGCATGGTAACCCTAGATTAAAAGAAGACGTCGAAGGTTAGTGCTATTATTATGTATCAGACATTATATGGAGCGGTTTTACCGGGCGAAATACTGGTAATTGTTATTGTTATTGGAAAATAATAATAATTATTATTATTTGAGCTTTAAAATAGAATCTCTCTATGTACTGCTGAGTAAGATGTTTGTTTAAAATGACTGTGTTGAAATGTTATATTAATATGCTAAATGCGATATTCCATTTTGTTAAAATATAAGTGCGAATTCATTCTAAGGGTGCTAAGAAATTTGTGTTGACCTCGGAATTGATTTATTTAAGAGTACTTCAATTCCCTTGGTAGAACAAGCTTATCACCAAAAGAGTGTCTTATGTTATTGTTAGACCTTAAGGTGACTTTTCTTCATGAGTTAAACTTTGTTGATCTCGGAATTGATTTATCTACGGGTACTTCAGTTCCCTTGATAGTACAGGTTTATTATTGAGAAAACGTTGCACAGTAATATTTAAGGTGACTTTTCTTCATGAGTTAAACTTTGTTGATCTCGGAATTGGTTTACCTACTGGTACTTCGGTTCCCTTGATAGTACAGGTTTATTATTGAGAAAATGTCGCACAGTAATATTTAAGGCGATTCATTTTGTTATGAAATAAGGCAAGACGGAAGTTGTAGGTATGTAAAGGTGCCTACATAACTTCTTGATGTAACTGATTATTATCAAAAAAATATTTAATTACCACCTTTTTTTTTAATCGACTTTTGTCCTGATAAAATGATCTCATTTATTAATTTAGCTATATCTCGACATTTTATATTACTCTTAATTCTTACTGTTAATTTACTTTTCCATTTTAGTAATGTTTTCCTTAAATTCAATTAAATAAGATTTCTTCGTTTTAACAATATATGCGGCTAAATAATAAGCACGCTTAAACGATTGAAATTGATTAAAATTTAATATAATGTTATGTAAAGCGGCATAACTATTTCTATTTAACAATTTACTAGTATTGAATGATCTTATATCGACTTATTATTGGATTAAGAAATGTTACGCAAGGCCAGTGTTTCATTTCCTTTTCTATTATTTATCAATAATTACCTTTAATTACTTTTAAATCTAGTCGAGTTAAAGCTAAAGGAGTATTTAGAGTATTGAATTCCCGTCTTCCTTAACATTGAGTAATGATCGTATCCTGCCAAATCCTTGAAGAAACGGAATAATAATATAGAAGTAATAAATAAGAAACAATAATACCATTCAGTCTATGCATATTGATTTTTATACGTCGACTAAAATTTACAATTTGATAATTGTTACCTATTCAACTGAGATTTAAGAATGTTCTAGAAATTAAATATAGTTTAATAATTCACGGGTTCCTCAGGCGTAGTAAATGGTTATTATTCTTGACCTCCCCTGCATCGAGATTCCACTGTGGATGATGCAGGAGACAGTTCAAGGTTTTAGACATTGCTTGTTAGGGGAATCTTTGGATTGGGGAAAATCATGGTGGTAGCAACCAGCCTGATCCTCATTTCTTGAACAACTCGGCTGAGCCGAATATGTATTTTACAATATTATCTTCTCGACTTCTAAACTGAGGTGAGTTATGAATATGATTTTGACCTCTCTGTGATCTGGGTACCCGGCACTGAAGGAAAATCAACTGGATACCAGTGATGCTTCGGCGGAGGTATTCTTTTGGGGACCCATCGTGTAAATTCCGCTCTGTCTAGTCATAGGGACTGTTTGGGGCCATACGCATAGCTGGCAAGAAGCCTTGGAGACTTACTAGGACTTGTTCCTTACTACAACTAACCTACTGGCTAATGCCAGACAACACTACAAGTTTAGTATGGAAACATACAATTAGTGGAGCTTGCTCTACCTCTACGTATGACAGCGGCATAGCCGTATATCAGCTACAACTTACTACAACCTGCGGCACTGACCGTTCTACTTACTAGCTATTGAGCTACTTCTACAGACTACGGTATTAACCGGTATATTGGCTACTTAGCCTTATCTACAGACTACGGCTAAGACCGTATTATCAATATTGAATTGATCAATGATGTTGAACTGAATGGATTTTTAGCTTTGCTATTAAAATATGGCTTTTGTATAGCTAATTCCGGTTCTGTCCTTTTCCGCTCCGAGGGGGATGCAAATAGTGGTTGACATCTACTGTTGGGGGCGATGGCTGGAGCTCACCAACTCTCTTCAAAACAAAAAATGTTTTGAAGGGACACTCCTATTCTCCCCTCCCAAAATGTTTAACTAATCTATTTTATTTTACTATACTATAGCAGCTGAATAATGAACGAGGAGGATTTGGTGCAATTAACCATTATCTACCAATTATTGATCTTTAATTTTATTATTTAATCACTCATTGAATGCGTCTCATTAACTCTAAGACTTCCGGGTTATTTATCTCATAACGTAGTGAATGACGATCACGTTGGCCTTATACGTAGTTTAGTTGAGTAGTAGTGTCTTTTAGAGTAGGTAGGGCCCCGTGTAATTTAGGTATTTCCGTTACAACCGTTTCACCCGTTCATCTCTTTCCCTTATCTTTTCCCCCCTTCCTTCTCTCTTTCCCATAGTACAGGATAGGAGTGGCTTTAGACTTAATTACTGAAAGTTGAATGTCTGTAATTTCTGAAACACAAAACCGATGACCTTGAAATATTTACGAGACAATATTCAAAACACCCTCTTTACAACAAAAAAACAATGAATAAAATCGGACTACGCGTTAATGAATTACAAATAAGTACATATTTTTACTTTCATCCCCTCTCCCGCAGGAACCGTGCTGAATTTTGGGATTAAAAATATCCTATAGCCTACCTCGTAATATGAACTCAAATCATACCAAGTTTCATTTGAATCCATTTAGTAGTTTCGGCGTGATGATCAGCCAAGATACAGACAGACAGACAGAGAGACAGACAGATACAGACAAAAATAAAAAATATATAGTTTTGGCTTTAGTATCGATTAATAGAGATCCGTCCAGCAAAATTTTTCAAATTATCTTTAATGTACAGAATTGACCCTGTTACAGTTTTATTATAAGTATAGATAATCTTCGTATCTATACATGCAAATATTTTTTTGTAAAACTAACAAGAATTAAACACGTTCCATCTTCATTAAAACATTTTTCTTTCGTATGCTTGTGCTTTTACAAATTTATTAGAACCATATTTTGTCATCTACTTTTCAACCGACTTGGTTACATTACACCTCTTTATCGATAAAGAATTGGAAACAATTTATTTTTCAACTTTTTGTCTGTCTGTCTGTCCCTTTGAACACGCATCATGCTGAATATACTGAATGGATTTCACTGAAATTTGGTATAGAGTTATTTTTCAGAATAACATTTACGATACTTTATGTTTTCTAAAACGGCCAAGTGCGGGTTACACGAAGCAAGATTTTTTGTTTATATATTATTTTTTTATTTATACTCATCCTATCGAAGGGAAGATACGGCTCCGGCGAAGGAAGGCAGGGAGAGAGAAAAAGATAGGGGAAAATAATAAATGGATGAGAACAAGAATCTTATCAATATCCCACTGCTTATTTTAAGCTGGCGTCCGAATATGTTTACTGTGAGTGTTACGTTGTTACGTGCCGTTCGAGTTGCGTCGCGTAATCGCGTTCCGAAACGTTTCACCGTCGATATCTGAACGCATCGACGCACATGTATGTTGTCTACTGGCTCCACACTTATATCGGGTATTGTACTCAATACTGCTTTCCGGAGTATTATATCGCTAGACCGTACTATAAAATTTCGTCGGCAAAATAATGAGATCTCATGTATAAGGTTATTTTAGAAATAAAACTAGAACATTGATAAGTGATGGCTGCCAATCAAAGACGAAAACCGGCCAAGTGCGAGTCAGACTTACATACGAGGGGTTCCGTACCATTATCTATAAAAACAAGCAAAAAAAAAGTTTATTGTATGGGAGACCCCTTAAATATTTATTTTATTTTGTTTTTTTTTTGTAGTTGTTGTTATAGCGGCAACAGAAATACATCATCTGTGAAAATTTCAACTGTATAACTATCACGGCTTATGAGATACAGCCTGGTGACAGACAGATAGACAGACAGACAGACAGCGGAGCCTTAGTAATAGAGTCCGTTTTCCCTTATGGGTACGGAACCCTAAAAAGGTGTTATGGTCAATGAACGAGTCAAATAGTTTACACGGTATTTATTACTGTGAGAGTTAACTAACGAGCAAAATAATTATTTTAACCTGAAATTGTTTTTATTTTAATCTGCATAGTATTTTTTTCTTAAAACTTATTTATGCACTCGTTGCATACGACTGTCATTTTGAATTTCCAAGTATGTCGTCGCCACTTAACCGATCGGTTAGTTTCCAGCTGTGGTCACTACTTGCGGAATATGGTAGGTTTACTAGGTGGTAGGACTTTTCTGCAAAGTTCGTCTAGGTAGGTACCACCGCTTTGCTAGTTGTTCTGCCGCCAAGCAGTAGTGTGCAAACACTGCTGTGTTACACTGTTGTGTATAAGTCTTTTTGTGTGTATGGTCACTAAGGCCATCCACTTAGAAGCCGTGAGTGATCTCACCGCTGACGGTTTCATTGCAGCCTTTAAGCGATTTGTCGCTCGCAGAGGTCATGTTAGCGATGTCTGGAGCGACAACGGGACAAATTTTGTGGGTGCGTCTAAAGAGCTCCAAAAGATTGTCGACGCTGAAAGATCATCTGTAGCAGTTGAAATTCGTGAGTGGCTGAGCAATCGTAGTGTGACGTGGCATTTCATACCCCCTCACGCACCGAACTTTGGCGGGTTGTGGGAAGCGGGCGTGAAGTCTACGAAGTTTCATCTTAAACGCGTAATAGGTAATTCAACTCTCACTTTCGAAGAAATTAGCACGGTCCTATCGCAAATTGAGGCTTGTCTCAATACAAGGCCTTTGTCAGTCCTACCTGGGGATCACACAGACCCCTCGCCACTCACTCCAGGGCATTTTCTTGTGGGAGAACCACTAGTTGTAGTTCCTGAGCGCAATTATGAGCAGAGCAACATTGGTACTTTGAGACGCTGGCAATTGACTCAGAGAATGATGCAAGATTTTTGGCGTAGGTGGTCAAACGAATATTTAGTTTATTGTTTGCAGCGCTACAAGTGGTCGAAGAAAAACCCGGAACCACGAATAGGAGACGTAGTTCTCATCAAGGAAGATAATCTTCCTCCAGCGCGATGGTTACTAGGCAAGATAGTAGACAAGCATCCAGGGTTGGACCAAATTACTCGGGTTGTAACATTAAAATGTAACGGATCTCATATTAAGAGGCCGACTTCAAAACTTTGTATCTTGCCAGTAACAGACTGATTTGTGTATCTTAGTATTTAGTCTTAGTATTTTAGTGTTTAAAGTTATTGTTGTTAAAATGTTTACAATTTCTTAACTTCACGTTCATGATACCATTTCTTTGTGTTCGCTGCTGTAGTTTCATTCCAAGAGTTTCGGAAAGGTTTAGTAAGAACGTTGAAATAACGTCCTTGGTGGGCGGAATGTTTAATGTAGTCTCATTTTATATACAATTTACTTAATTATTACGTGTCAGTACATAATATTGTCAAACAATCAGCGCCAACTAGCAGTTATTGTTAGCTTACCATAAAATAAACTAGATGGCGTTATAGTGTCTTAAAACGCGCAAGCGTTACATTTCTGAACTACAGTGGTAGAGAAGTACGATTAATAAATTTTTGTCTATCAAGCTATACCTGAGTTTGATTTTCCCCCGTTTGGGAATAGGCGCGCGACTCAAGGTCAACGTTTGGAAAAGTAATTTCCAAACACCTATGCCCTATTTAATAGTAGCCCTAATGGCCTTTCTTGAAAAACCAACTGACGTGCCAATTAAACGAGATTAAAATGGTATTATGTTATGATATTGAGGTTTACAAGGTGGTAGGACTTTTCTGCAAAGTTCTTCTGGGTAGGTACCACCGCTTTGCCAGTTATTCTGCCGCCAAGCAGTAGTGTGCAAGCACTACTGTGTTCCGGTTTGAAGGGCATTGTAGCTAGTGAAATTACTGGGCAAATGAGACTAAAGAACTGATAAGAACCTCATAACATATGCAGAATGGTATTCTCAAGACAAACGTTAAGTTTTTTTTGGTCCAGAGTCAGCAGAAAAATAATAAAATAAATGTATCAGGCTACTAACACCTATGCCCTATTTAATAGTAGCCCTAATGGTCTTTCTTGAAAAACCAACTGACGTGCCAATTAAACGAGATTAAAATGGTATTATGTTATGATATTGAGGTTTACAAGGTGGTAGGACTTTTCTGCAAAGTTCTTCTGGGTAGGTACCACCGCTTTGCCAGTTATTCTGCCGCCAAGCAGTAGTGTGCAAGCACTACTGTGTTCCGGTTTGAAGGGCATTGTAGCTAGTGAAATTACTGGGCAAATGAGACTTTATGATCTGATCACTCAGTCTAGTAATCTGATTACTAAACTGGGTGATGTCTTAAGATGACGTGCGCAGTGCAGTGTCGCGCGAAACTTTATTGTTGTAAAGTTCCGGGTGACGCTGCAACTGTTATGAGCAGCCGTGTCACTTAACATCAGGTGAACGACTAGCTCGTCACGTCATTCAATAAAAAAAAAATTATCAATTGCTAAAAAAAGTGGTATTTACAACTGAGTGCTATCGTGCTTCGTTAAACCGTTGGTCTTGGGTGACATAAGACATCATAAGACAACAGCCGTTAAGGCAAGTCAGAAACCTTTGGGAGGCTTGAAAACTCTGTGGCTAGCCAGCCCTTGCCAGCAGGAAAATAAATAATAATAATAAAAGATAAATATTTGTGGAGATTTTCACACAGCGCCATATAGCTCCAAACTAAGCAAAGCTTGTACTATGAGACAGATAAGTGATAGAATACTTATATATACTTTTTGTTTGAAAATACATACATAAAATGCAATATAACACTCAGACACAGATGCAAACAAACATCGATGTTCATCACACAAATGTTTGTCCTGAGTGGAAATCGAACCCACAACCTACAAATCAAAAAGCTGGGTTAGTACCAACTGAGCTATCAGGTCAGTCAAAAGGAAGAAGGAATGAAAAGGAAAAAGAAAGGTAGGAACTCCGCGGATTCCTAAAATTCTGTAGATGGTTAGAATTTAATTGTGCCCTTGACCAATATAGGTCACGTGC
Organism: Ennomos quercinarius; assembly: GCA_910589525.2. Lineage (NCBI taxonomy): Eukaryota > Metazoa > Arthropoda > Insecta > Lepidoptera > Geometridae > Ennomos > Ennomos quercinarius. The sequence goes on from OU342493.1 coordinate 18,391,687, forward strand.
CACCGAACCGACGAAAATATTTGGTACAATAAAATAAATATGAGAAATGTGGAAAATCTTGTATGTCTGCAGACGTTGAATTGGATATCAATATATTCATACAGTACGATTTCATCGAGCATTTCAAATATTATAACATTTGAGCTGAGATTTCTGTGACCTTACTCTGAACCTTTTGCAGCCGGTTCAACTCTACATCAGACGATGCATGTAGTAGATACATAGCGTAACCTGCCATTTTACCTAAAGCCCAAACGTATTCAGAAAAGCAGCAAAATTATAAAGTGTCTAAATTATCTCATCATCATCAGTCTGAAGGCGTCTACTGCTGAACATAGGCCTCCCCCAAAGAGTGCCGCGTTCACCATTTTGTAATAATTTGAAATTGTGCATGTAGATTCTTAAATTGCTGTACGATAATACATGCACGTTTTTGTCAGTTGATAAATGCTTTTGAAGACATGATGCACACAAACATGTTACAAGGTAACAACCACTAGTAAACTGCTAGCACTCACGTAATTTTAGTCGAATAACTCGACCGGTGTTCAGGCAATAAAGATGCCCATCTTCATGGAGTATGGGTGTGTGTGGGTGTGGGTATGGGTATGGGTATGGGTATGGGTGTGGTGTGGTGTGGTGTGCGTGCGTATGGTATGTGTGTGTGTGGTGCTAGCCGTTTACTAGTTGAAGTTATGAATACTACTCACGTAAGTTTCTATAATATTATGTTATAAGGCTACAAATTTAATTTTATTATTTTTCGTACAAAAATGTCAATGATTGTATTATTAGTCTAGTCATTTGTTGTCATAATAGATACGATATGTGAAGCTAAAAATACAGATTGTAACAGTTTGCATAAAAAAAAGCTGAGATGGCTGGTAGAATAGAAGTGGAAGAGGAAGGGAAAACTACACACATCAAAAAAGTCTAAGCAACATGCATGATATTACAAATTTACCATTTATATTAATTAATTTCTAAGTATTTACTCACTCAAAGTGCGTAGGTAAGTAAACTTTTTTTTTATTGATGACATACTGGCTGGTTGTAAAAAAAAATCGATTATGTTTTGTTTTTTCATAAAATTCAAATGACTGCGAATTTGTTTGAATGTAAGTGCGTTTTAATTGACACGTTTATTCGCGATTTTATATATTTTACCAACCATTTAAATAAAGTTAGCGACAAAATTGAATCGTTAGATATTCTTCACGTCATGGAGCGACGTCATTTGACGGCAGATGAAATGCAAAGAGCTGGGATGTTGCAAGCGGGAAGTAATCAATCTCAGGTATCTCGACATTTTGGCATTCATAGAACAGCCAGTGTCAAGTTTTGTAATTTTTCATCGTATTATGGAAATTTTCACTTAAAGTCAAGTCATAGTCACAGTCAGAGTAGTCATAGTCTAGTCTAAGTCATAATCCAGGCCAAGGCATGCCCTAGTAAAGTGGTGGCAACTTTACTAGAGGCTTCTATGGAATTTTGAAAGCAACACGAAAAACCACGTTTCACTACATTATATCACTTGCCCACACTCATGCTCGTAATTCAGCACTTAATGCGTAAAACACCACCAATTTTACACATTAACACTGGCAAAAGCATAAGTTTTGTAAAATAATACAATGCACCGACGTGAACTTTTCCGCGTTTCTGCCAAAACTCCCTAAAACGCACTTTTTTTTTTCTTTATATTTTGGCTCCACACATAGTGTATTTAGCCAGTGTCAAGTTTTGTAATTTTTCATCGTATTATGGAAATTTTCACTTAAAGTCAAGTCATAGTCACAGTCAGAGTAGTCATAGTCTAGTCTAAGTCATAATCCAGTCTAAGGCATGCCCTAGTAAAGTGGTGGCAACTTTACTAGAGGCTTCTATGGAATTTTGGAAGCAACACGAAAAACCACGTTTCACTACATTATATCACTTGCCCACACTCATGCTCGTAATTCAGCACTTAATGCGTAAAACACCACCAATTTTAAACATTAACACTGGAAAAAGCATAAGTTTTGTAAAATAATACAATGCACCGACATGAACTTTTCCGCGTTCCCGCCAAAACTCTAAAACGCACTTAAATTCAAACAAATTCGCAGTCATTTGAATTTTATGAAAAAACAAAACATAATCGATTTTTTTTACAACCAGCATAAATCATCAATAACAAAAAGGTTTACTTACCTACGCACTTTGTGTGAGTAAATACTTAGAAATTAATTAATATAAATGGTAAATTTGTAATATCATGCATGTTGCTTAGACTTTTATGATGTGTGTATTTAATTGATTTTAATTTTATAGACATTAAATTATTGACGGTGGATATACTACGTCACTATGTGACATCATTTTACATTACATTATCTAGACGTTTTATGAAAAGCAGTATTTCACTGTAATCCACGACGTACATTCCTCGAAAAAGTTTCTCCAAGAATCTGCAATCTAATAAAATATCATTTCGGTGCGAGAGCCAAGCGATTGAGCTTTTTGCATAAAACCCCAGCACATCTTGCTATTTTCATATTTTCTCTCTCTTCGAATGTTATATAGAAAACGAGAATGTTTCAGTTGAACTCTCTATTCAAGAGTGAAACAATGGCAGCTGTTCTTTGAACATGTTTTTATAATTAGTTTTGTTATTGATGGAGAAAGTTAATCTTCGGTTTCTAAACTATTTAAAACCAAGTCTCGAAATCACCATATTATGTTTTATTATATTGCACCATTGACGCATAGGGAGGCGTTAGCAGCTTAAAACATGTTTAAACAGTTTTTTAAAGAATGTTAAGGACATCGTACCTACATGTGGACAAATAGTTGTATAGAAATAAGAGGCCCGTTTGCACAGCTCACTTTTCGGAACATAAAAGTGAAATCGATTCAGAGTTGTAATGAGTCTGTGATCGCTTTGTTTTTTTTTTACTATTACTTATATGATCTAAACAGTGAGCTGTAAAAATGGGCCTCTTACTTATATACAACTGTACGCCTCTAAATTCCCGTATTTTACATATGATTTGTGAAGAAATGGGAAGCCTTTGCAAGCAGTTGTTATTACATGCTAAAGTGCTTTGGATAGGTATCTCTCGATTATGTTTTTTTTCAGCTGAGAATACTTAATGTACCCCCTTTCTAACAAAAACAGAATGAATGAAATCGAACCACGCGTTAATGAATTAAAACTAACGACATATTTTTACGTTCATCTCCTTTTCTGAAAGAACCGTGCTGAATTTCCGCATTAAAAGTATCCTATACCTACCTTGTAATATGAACTCAAATCATGCCAAGTTTCATTTGATTCCATTTAGTAGTTTCGGCGTGATGCTCAGCCAAACATACAAACAGAAAACAGACAGACAAAAATAAAAATAAAAAGTAGTTTCGGCATCAGCATCGAAAATAGGAAGCCCTCCAAAAAAAATTTCAAAATGTCTTCAACATCAGAATTGACCTGTTACAGTTTTATTATAAGTACCTATAAGATAATGAAAATACGCATTTTTGTATAAATATTTTGTACGTAAATATACCTAAATTTGTAGTACCTACTTAAATAAATGGTCCCAAAATCAATGTGTTTTTTTTATTATGGGGGTCCTTGAAAATTGCTTTCGGATTCCTAGGGGACCGTGAAAAAGGTTAAGAAACGCTGCCCTATAGTATACCTATCTTCCTAGCTAGCTTATTTAAATAGTTTCTCAGCAATGGCGGTAAATATTGTAAGATAATTTACCTAATGGATATTGAGCTTTGTAGCTCTTATTATAAAAAAAATTATAAACGAGGCGTGACCTCGATCTCATGCTAATTAATATAATTTACATAGTACGAACTCTCGTATAAATATTCCTATAAAGATTTTTCAATAATCCGAGCCGTCTAAAAATAAAAGCCGCCCATTCGTGCCTAAAAACTGGGGAGATAAAGGTGTATCTTTGTTTTTTCCAACGAATACAAATACCCCTTGTCCGGAATATAACTCAAGTGGAAAATCTCTTTTTGCGTATATGTCGCCTTAATTCCCCAGGGATGGAAGCGGGTCTGACGCTATTAGATAGATTTAAGCTACGTTTTTTACTGTGATAAAGTCAAAAAGAAGTCTAACCTAAGAATTTGCAGATAATAGTGTGGACTAAATGACTTATTTTTTGTAGTTCATGAAGTAATTGGAATAGATCAATCTTAGCAAAGAAAATAAGGTACGATTTTTATATTTGGTGATGCGTCTTGTTAGGTACCTACCTAACAAGTACCTACAATGCAGAATACCTTCTTTTAGGGCAGGGTTTTTGATCCATAGTTAAGGTAACCAATGGTTAAAAATGCTAACCAATGGTCAAAATTTGTATGAAGTTTTAGCCATTGGTTACCTTGACTACAGATCAAAAAACCTACCCTTAAAGTCAATGCACTTAGCTGTGAATTGACTTATCATTGAATTGACTCAGTCAACAGAGTCCCCGAAATTTCTGTTTTTAGATAACCTTGACCGTCTATAAACAATTGATAGTCTTTACACATAATAATAAATTTCTACTAAAATTAATATATTATTCTGACAACCCTTCTAAAATAGCCTCAAAAGATGGCCCAGCATCCTTTGCGGCGCTATTAATATTACAACTTCACGTACTTTTCAATGTTTAAATTATTCTGTAGATTGAAGGAGATTGTCAATTTAAGCGCCGTCTTTAGCACCTTGAAGCTCTTGAAACGTTTAATTGTATTACGTCGCTTTGTGTGACGTGGGCTGAAAAGTGAAAATGGGTGAAGTGGGAAGAAAAGCTGTTTGACGTGCAAAAACGAGGTATAGGCTGTTTTAATAAAGAAGATTATGTACTTGTGAATTTATAAACTGATCCTACTGAGTTAGAATAATAGCAATAGGAAGGATCGTGGGCTTTATGTTCGAGTTTGTTTAGTTTTTTATCTTCTTTAGAGGGCTTAAACAATTGTGACACCAAAGTTAATCAAATTCGACACGAGAACGTAGGACGGGTAAGTTTTTTGATTAAACTAGTATAACAATTCATAGCTACTGCTTTTTAAACAAGAACAATACAAAATACTGATGCGTGAGTCAAAATACTAAGATTGTTAAAAGATTTTAAAAAATATTTATTCACAAAAAAGTTACAAATTATACTTATTATTAATATACTTAGTTAAGTCATAGCCAGACTAAGATCTACAGCGGAATGCACACTGCAATAGTCAGCTTCAGGCTTTTATACCCTTTTGTTCATTGTTCCCATAATGTTTCCTTTCCTTGAACGTCGTCCATGGGGTCGTCTTTCGATAGCTGTTTACCTCACAACTATCTTCGAAGAATTCATCTATGTTGTTGATGTTAGGAGTAGGGTGTTGGTGACTATCCTCCCCCAATTTTGAAGTCCATGGTTTCAGACAAACCTTGGATCTGTAAAATTTGTAAAGTACATTCACTAGAATAATTATACTTAGAAGTATTATCAATCCCTACTGAATCTCATTATGAGTTGTCTGTGTTTCCAGTCTTTTAATTTGCTGCATTTGCTTTAATCTTGTAGAAATTTTTGTTGAATCATATGTTAATTCCATCTCTGGCACTTCTTCGTTTTTAGTGAGTTCTAAACTTGTGAAGATAATCTTCTCAGTAGATTCTTTAGTTTGAAATCTCTTTACTCCAGAAATACCAAGTTCGCAATTCTCTCCGGTTAATACATAGGATCCCTTGATCCACATTGTTTCTTCATTAATCCCTGAACAATGAATTTTTATTTCGGTCGTCTTGTTCAAATATAAGTAAATGGCTTTTGGGGAAATTTCTCGAATTTCTTCCTTCGGGCATTTTATTGGTACTGTACTACAGGTATTGGCTTCCTTTTTTCGTAACAATTCGGTTTCACAGATATCTTCCCGCTGCAGTACGCTTTCCTTGCATATTAATTGTTCAAGCTCTATGCAGTCTTCGACTTCATAGATTTCCAACTCGGTGTATGCCAAGATAACTTTACGCATTACAGGATAGGTACAGGTTGGGGAACTTTGGATGATTGGAACAATTTTTCGTGTATTATAGATTTGTGGCTTAACTAAAGGGATATGTATTACGAAATATACAATATTATCAATAATTTTCGAATTTACACGGATAAATTGCTCTATACTATTTATATTATTAGAAATCATTACGTCTTTTGGAATATTATTTAATGTTTCCGATAAAATGTGAGATTGTATAATACTATAATGATACATTTGATGCTCTGCAAACGTAATAGCAGTTATTAACCTTTCAGCTATATCTTGCAAGGTTTGTGCTTGTAGCAGTATCATAAGAGCTACTTTTTGTTGAGCTTTACTATTAACATTCTGCAAATTTTGTCTCTCTAACATAATTTGTACATCAGTTATTTTCTTAATTTGCTTATTGTATTCCTCTAAAGTTTCATCAGTAATCGATATTTGTTTATTATAAGCTACTCTTAAAGTTTCTAAATCTTTCTGAATAATATTTAAATCGTCTTGATCTAAGTTACCTGTAATAGATTTTATAATAGAACCTAGACCATTAATCAAACCTCTCTTAACTCTACTTTGAATATTTAAATGATTACATATTTCTTTAACGTGATCCAATGTAATACCTATTCTATTATATATTGACTTTACATCATCTATAATAGGTCGAGATAAAATTTCAGTAACTATGCTGCTTAACTTAATTTCATGTTCTAAAATCGGTTTTATATCTAATCTATGTACAATCGTCCATCTTCCTTCAATAATACGAGTAGACTTCATTTCAACTAAGATGACATGTTCTTTGGACCCTAAGGGTTGGAACTTGTATCCGATGACGATGAGGATTCTGCAACATAAAGTTCCTCTATGTGGTATATTCTCCCAGTACTTAATTTATATTTGTTATTTGGCTCACAGCTAACAATAGTATAAGGTCCTAAATATCGTGGATTTGTTTTATGTCTCTCAGCCCTGCTATTTTTTAAATAAACGGTATCACCCACTTTAAATGTCTTTGAAGGTTTAACATGTTTATTTATTCTATCATTACGCTTCCGCTTCTGTTCTTTTAACAAATCATGAATGTTTTTATTTAAATTACTAATGAATTCTTTTTGCTGCGTCGTATAACTTTGAATCGTAACTCTTAAATTATCAAAGCTACGCAATTTCGGTTTCCTACCAAAATGTACCTCAAACGGTGACATCCCTATTGCACTGTGTGTTGTATTGTTATAAGCATGCGTTATAAAATAAATTCGCTGATCTCTACTCAAATCTGAATCCCTTTGTAGTCTATATAACTCTTGGATGGTATTGTGTAATCTTTCTACATCGGAATTAGACTTATGGTGTTGCGGTGAAGTTGTGTGATTAATTATATGGAATGTTTGAAACAATTCATTAATTATTTCGCTACAAAATGATTGTTCACCATCGTGTACTATTTTATTTGGTGCTCCAATCATTGCAAATATTTCGGCTAAAACGTCATAAACTTTACTTTTCTCTGCAGGTTTGATTATAGCATATTTAGAAAATTTATCTATGATTGTTAAATACCACTGTTTCTCTAATGACATGAAATCTATGTGCCACACTTCCATTGGTTGGTGAGGTGTTTCTGTTTCTGTGGATAATGTTGCGTAAGGATGTCTGTTGTATTTTTCCTTTTTACAAGGCTCACAATGAAGAATGAATTTTTTAATTTGTTTTCTCATATTTTCCCAATAATATTTTTCTCTTAACTGCTTATAAATACTTTCAATTCCAGCATGCCTGTTTTCATTAAAATGATATTCTTTAATTAATTGTAGCTGTTCTTCTTTATTATTTATCTCAACAAGAGATTTGGTGTACCTAATAGGTTTAAATTTGGTGTGGTCAAAATATTTTCGATAAGTCTCCGACACTTTATGATATAACTCTTCATTTGGTATAATAAACGCATATCTTTCATGAGGTAAATATTCTAACATAAATCTTTTAATAGTTTCTTCCTCATTATCTGGTGGAATATAGAAATACCAAATCTTATCTTTACACTCAGCTTTTTTATAAGGTGACATTTCAAATACTACTCGCCTCAATTTTCTAGATGGATAAGCATGAACTATTGGAATACCATCATCACTATCTTGTTGATTCGAATGTATAGTCACTTGTAGTTCTGAGCCATCAGATATCGTTCTATTCCTTTCAGATGGTGAAGAGTTATGAATAGAATTCAATGGATCAAAATTAACGTTCATAGAGCTAGTGTCACTATCCGAATGATGATAAATTTCTACTCTACTCAAAGCATCTGCTACATAATTATCTTTACCTTTAACATGTTCAATTGAGTAATCGTAATCTTGTAGTTTTAATTTCCAACGCGTTAATCTTTGATTCGGCTCTTTTAATTTGGTCAACCAAATTAATGCTTTATGATCGGTCCGCAAAATAAACTTTCTTCCGTAAACGTAAGGTCTGAATTGAGTAATAGCCCAAAGAATACCTAATAATTCTTTCTCAGTTGTATTATACTTTTGTTCAGTACCACTTAAAGTTCTGGATGCATATGCTATTGGATGAGAGTCTTGGCTCAGAACAGCTCCCAATGCTATATCAGAGGCATCAGTTGTAATAACAAAAGTTTTGTTAAAATCTGGAAAGGCTAAAATAGGCGCGTTAGTTAAAAGTCGTTTACAAGTTTGTACAGCTTCAACATAATACTTATTGTTGATATCTATAACTGCATTCTTTTTTGTTGCTTCAGTCAAAGGTTTAATAATTTTACTTAAATTCGGTACAAACTTCCGATAATAACCAATTAATCCAAGAAAGGCTCTAACTTCCTTCAAGGTTTTAGGTAAAGGAAACTTTTGAATAGCTTCTATCTTCTTTTGATTCGGTTTCAATCCATCTTTGTTTAACACATGACCTAAGAATTCAATTTCCTCAGACATAAACACACACTTGTTCTTATTGAGTTTCAAGTTTGCTTGTCGTAACGCTTCGAATACCTGCTGCAAGCGATTAATGTGCTCTTGTTTCGTTCTTGAATAGACAATTATGTCGTCAAGATAGACTAAACAAACATTTCTCGATATTTCCTGATTCAATACACCGTTCATCATTCTTCGAAACGTTGCTGGTGCATTCTTAAGTCCAAATGGCATTCTTAGAAATTCATAATGACCACTAGGAGTACTAAATGCCGTTTTCTCAATTGAGTCGCTATCCATTAAAATTTGGTGATAGCCTGATGTTAAATCTAATGTAGTAAAATATTTATTACCTTGCAGTTTAGAGAATAACTCTTCTATGTTCGGTAAAGGAAATTTATCTGATTTCGTACGTTCATTTAGCTTTCGATAATCAATTACCATTCTCCATTTTTGTACACCGGACTGATCAATTTTTTTTGGTACTATATGTACGGGAGAAGCCCACGGAGATTCAGAAGGCCTAATTATTTTTTCTTTAAGTAACTTATCAATTTGATTCTTAACTTCCTCTTGTTGAACTTGAGGCAATCTAAACGGTCGTTGATATATAGGTTCTGTGTCAACCGTACCAATATGATGTTTAATTTTAGTAGTTGCACTGTTAGTTACATCCTCTGTAAATAAATCTGAATATGTTCTACACAGTTCCTGGATATTTTCATTATTATCGTCTGTCATATGAAAAATTAATAATTCTCGCTCGGGCATTGTTAACTTACGTTCCTTTAAATCTATCTTAGCGTCAATTTGTTCAATCATATCTGTTCCCAATAAAACATCATATTTATTACTAAAATCATAAACATAAAACTTTAATGGACCTTTATCATTCCCAAAATAACGACACCAAAACGGGGTCTCAATGACACCATTATGTGACGTCACACCATGTGACGTTCTGACAATAAATTTTTCCGGTTGCCAAAATTCAGGAAAATATTGTTTCTGTGCATTACAAGTTATGAAAGACCGTTGGCTCCCGGTATCAATCAAAACTTTTAGTTTAGGCGAATCGGTTTCAAAATAAGGTAAAAAGGATTTGACATGATTAAATTCTATGACCCGTCTTTCGGATTTTTGTTTTCCTGAAAATCCTGACTTATTGGATCGCTATTTGGAAAATTATTTTCATATTCATGATCTAAATAGTTTTCAAAAAACTCACCATATCTTTCTGGATCATCATAGGGGTCGAGTGTACATTGGGGTTCCTCTGAACTACTAGCTGATGGTAGATGAAAAACTTCTTCCGATACAAAACCTTTTCCTAAATCTACTTGACCGGGTCGTAATTGAGGAGCGGTCCTCATGGTGACGTCTCGTTGCTGAGAGTCGACCGGACGCGGCGGTGGCGGACCTCGATATACATTACGGTTGAAGAACCCATGTTGTGGCTTGGAGAATACATTATTTTGTGCATTAGGTCGCCAGGGGTGTTGAATGTGATACGGCGGCCTATTGTTTGGATTTATAATTGCCCTTTGTGAATTGTTGCTTGGATACTGTTGTTGTGACGGAATATTGGCTCGGGGAAATGACTGATTATGTACGTTATTACTATACACAAAACGAGGTGCTGGTAGAAGGTTTGAAAACTTTTGTTTAATGTTGTCAAATCTACCTTCGGATTCTAATTGCAGTATCTTTTGTACTGTGTCATTAAAACTACAATTACTTACGTAAATTTGATCATGATACGGCAGGCTATTGCGCAGTGTATTTTGTGCTGTATTAATATATGGATCCATCACTTCCTCTACTAGCTTAATATTCTTATATTTATCATTTAACTTACTCTTAATAAAAAATAATTTTTGCTTTAAATCAAATATAAGATCTTTATAACTAGTTCTTTTTTTTGCATTTGCCAGTTCAACGAGCAAGGTATTAAATTCGCGGTTATCGCCACATTCGGTTTTCAACGCCTCTTCTATGATGTCGGACATTCCACTCTTAGATCTATATACAAAAGTTGCTGGCTTAAGGAGAGGAATTTTGGAAAATGATTAGGACAATGCTGATCAGTACTTACAATTGGCACCACCAGACAAGTCGTAGCATTTCTTAGCTTCTTCCTTCCTTCTTCTAGTATTTGACAAATTTGTTTGTCGGGTTGCCCAAACTTAAAAGCTGAAAAGCTACGTATAACCGGATCACAGCGAACTTGGATTTTTATCTCGAGAGTTCTGGAACTTGATCTAATCGGTTTTACTTTAGCTGGGCCCCACGTTGGGCGCCAGTCAAAATAATAAGATTGTTAAAAGATTTTAAAAAATATTTATTCACAAAAAAGTTACAAATTATACTTATTATTAATATACTTAGTTAAGTCATAGCCAGACTAAGATCTACAGCGGAATGCACACTGCAATAGTCAGCTTCAGGCTTTTATACCCTTTTGTTCATTGTTCCCATAATGTTTCCTTTCCTTGAACGTCGTCCATGGGGTCGTCTTTCGATAGCTGTTTACCTCACAACTATCTTCGAAGAATTCATCTATGTTGTTGATGTTAGGAGTAGGGTGTTGGTGACTCGTGTAAAAAGATTGGCTACTCTATACCTATAGACATATAATTATGGTATCATTTAGCGTGATGTCGCACTAGAGTGATGATGCACATTATAATCGCACTAGCGCGTGTCTAAAGCGTGTTTGTAACCAGCATGTTTCTAACTAGCGTGTTTCTAACTAGTGTGTTTCTAACTAGCATGTTTCTAACTAGCGTGTTTCTAACTTGAGTGTTTCTAACTAGCGTGTTTCTAACTAGCATGTTTCTAACTAGCGTGTTTCTAACTAGAGTGTTTCTAACTAGCGTGTTTCTAACTAGCGTGTTTCTAACTAGCGTGTTTCTAACTAGCGTGTTTCTAACTAGCGTGTTTCTAACTAGAGTGTAGCGTGTTTCTAACTAGCGTGTTTATAACTAGCGTGTTTCTAACTAGCCTGTTTCTGTTAGCAATATTTATAAACAATTCCAAATAACTTTGATTTAAATACGTACAGTAGCAGTTGATTATGTTAGTTATCCTATTTTTTGGAATTATTATCAATACCAAATCGATGCGATTAGATTTCATAAATTTTGGTCCACACGTGACCGGTATCATGAGTAGGTACCTAGTTTCAAAGGATGCTAATGAATTCAATTACACCCAGTATATGTATAACAGTATATTTTACACCTGATTATACTGATTTTAATGCAAAGGTTCATGTTGTGAAAATATCTTATTTCATTACATTTTCTTTCTTAAAAGTTCCATTGCCATAATACAAACTGCCACGGGCTTGTATTAACAGTGTGTTTTTACCGAAGAGCTTAATCTCGTTACTATTCTATACGACGAATAGCTCACACAGGGTACTCTAAAGTTACCCTTTCCGTGGCCACATGGTAATTTTGATCCTACTTTTTAAAGTATTTGCATACAAACTGAATTAATATTACGTGCTGAGTTATGTAGGGCTTATGCAGGGTAACTTTAATTAAAGAGACAACCTAGGTATAGAATAACACTGTCTTTGAGATAAGACCTGAGTACTTAGCTGTTATTTAGTCTATTTATGCCTAGTGATAACGTAACTTTGATAGCAAATATTTATGAAAACATTCCTCTTTGAGTAATTAAATTGCTTCCATAGGAACTAAGCACATAAGCTGCCCATTAAAACTGTCAAATCTAAACAAATTTGAGTTTTAATCCGCTATAATAAAGTTAGGTATATGTTGATAGGTTAGCGCTCACAGTGCAGCGTGACTATAGATAAAAAAATGTGTGGACATTTCCCACAGCACTATCTAGCCCCAAACTAAGCATAACTTGGACTATGGGAACCAGATAACTGATACAACACTTAGCTACTATTTTGTTTATAAATACATACATAGAATACAATATAACACCCAGATACAGAACACACACCTATGGTCATCACACAAATGTTTGTCCTGGGTAGGAATCGAACCCACAACCTATAGTTCAGATGGCAGAGCTACTACCAACTGAACTAACAGACCAGTCATAAACTGTTCGGGTCGCAACGTTTGATATAACAGCACCCAAGTAGGTACTAATCCCAGACAAAATTATATGGTATATTGTTTTTGGTAATAATCCATCAGCCAAGGTAGTGTCTCACCAGTACGTCAACTATATTCAGCTGACGTTATTATAACGTTCATATGTCTATCCGTTCTTAACCGATTGTTCAAGTTAAGCAACGTTCGCCACGCTCATTACATGGATGGGAGACCGCTACTTAATGAGGGCACGTTAAATCGGTTCCGGTTGTTGTCGTACGACAAAAGTCGTTTAGCCAAAGAGATGATAGATAAATTTTAACAAAATACATGATATCAAGTCTAACTAATTACACAAAGTGGCTCTTACCCAACCGTACAACACATTTGAACAATTCGTTCATCGTATCAGACTGTTAATATTCTAGCATCGTTTTTGTTGGAAACAGCAGCTCGTGATATCATATAGCATCAGGTTAAGTATCGTATCGCGTATCAGTTCGCATTTATACGCGTTTAGTCGCATATCGTTTTTAGTACCGTTTCGGGCTCACGGCATATCGTTTGTAAATTGTTTTTGCACATTTTTACAATGCCACTAATGCCGTTTGTATTAAGCGTGAAAAATTTCTGGCTGAATTTATTTAAAACATAGCCTCGTTAAGGTAATTGTATGTTACGTTGCAATATTGCATACGTGTTTTAAATATCTTTTATGGAAAATATTTGCATCGACGAGTAAAGTAATAGCATGGAACAAGTAGGAGAGGAATGCCAATACCCTAAGAAAACAGCGTAGATCAAAAATATGCCTAAAACTAGATGGCGTTACAAAATGAGCGGGTTATAAGTTGAGCGCAGATCAGAAATATGCCAAAAAACCGTTTTTCGGGATTTGCGGCCCACTGTTTCTACGGTTCATTGTCTTGCGGCCCATCAATGACTTTCAGTTTGACATGCATGCGCTATGGTATAAGAACGAAAAGGACACATGTATTTTTTGTCTCTACCTGTGTGCTTACATTCTTGCTGTCAGGTATCATCATCATCATCATCATCAACAGCCTGAGACATAGGTTGACAAGTATGTCTGTGCTTTTAACAAATTTTCAGTGGACTGGTGGTACAGAAAATTATTGAATAGAAAGGATCGAATTTTATAAACTCTTTCCACGCTAGCGGGTAAAACGCACTTTTGGACGCAGATCTCGAATGATAAAGATAATCTTTCCGATCTTGTGAGGTGAAATATACATTATTCTACTGGTTCAAGAAGAGATTTTCTGTGATATATCCAGGAAAGAAATCAACAACCTGCAAAATAAAAAACCGCACAAATCTTATTTCGTAACGTAACCGAATTCACATTGGTTTCTTTTACGGCATTATCAGGGTTAGAATTTGAAATCCGAAGGTTTTCCGTTTATCCCTTTAGCAAAATACAAAACGATGAGTCAGCGTCCTGTTCTACGTCGCGTAGCTTAGAATTCAGCGAAGGGCCCATAAGTAGGGCTTCTATGTTGAATTTGAATAATTTCGTGCTTGTATACATTTGTGCGAAAAAACATGGCTAAATACATACTAACTATATAATGTTACTAAGTTTCGAGCAAAATTGATAAAGAAGTTACAAGCGGCTTAGTTTTACTAGTTCCATCTTAGTAGAGCTATTTAAGCCTAGCGTAGTTTAGCTTTTGTAAGCAAGTACATCATTCATGTAGTCGCGCTGTTGTACATGGATTAAATAATAAAGTGGTAAGTACAGTCGCCTGCGCTAATAAGTATACATTTCATAATTATCAAAATATTGACGCAGTATTATTTTTCTCACTAAAAATCTCGTTTACTTTTATTAGTGAATATGGGTTAAAGTATACATAGTTACAACAAAAATTGATGGTTAGGTATCATTTTTGAGAAATTTAATACTGAGACATTATTTTGAAAATAATAAAATGTATACTTATTAGTGCAGGCGACTGTACATAATAGTCACTATTATTATGTTTATTCAATTGTTCCCTTATAATGTTTGCCTCTTAATAAAGGTGTTAAGAAAAGTGATAATGGACATATTCTTATAAAATGTTCTAGACTAAGTGATATTCAATAAATAAATAAATATGTGTGGACATTTCACACAGCGCCATCTAGCCCCAAACTAAGCATAGCTTGTACTATGGGAACCAGATGACTGATACAATACTTAAATACTTTTTGTTTGCAATTACATACGTAGAATACAATATAACACCCAGACACAGAGTTCATCGCACAAATGTTTGTCCTGAATGGGAATCGAACCCACAACCTATAGTTCAGAAGGCAGAGCTAATACCAACTGAGCTAACAGGCCAGCGCATGGTACAGTAGTTCTGCCTTCTGATCTACAAGTTATGGGTTTCATCCGCAAATTAGACTCAGTTTCTTGCGGGGGGTTTCTTATTTTTAGGTAAAAAAATAGAACACTTGAACTTCGGTAGAGTACCTAAGCAAGTTGTGTATAAAATTTCATACAAATTGGTTCCGCCATTATGGCGTTAAAGCCTCATAAACAAACAGACAACGTTTAAGTACTGACTTTTATTTCGACCATTCTGTTCCATCGGATTAACCACCTGTACCCCTACTCTACTAGGTGGTAGGACTTTTCTGCAAAGTTCGTCTAGGTAGGTACCACCGCTTTGCCAGTTATTCTGCCGCTGTTATGTTATATTACTGTGTTCCGGTTTGAAGGGCTATTGTAGCTAGTGAAATTACTGGGCAAATGAGACTTTATGATTTATGTTTCTCTTTACTACTAGTTACTATATTGTGTGAATTCTCAGAATGACGTGCGAAGTGCAGTTTCACGCAAAATCATAATAAATTTTAAGTTTCGAGTGATACTTAACATCAAGCGAACGAGTAGCTCGTCACTTCATTCATTTATAAAAAAAAGTCTGTCAGGCAGACCATTTTCAGCCAGTGAACGTTTTTCCTTTTTGGTGTTTTTACTTGTCCTTCTTCTGTTACATTAAGTATCAGAGAACATTGTTTCCAGCGTTAGTTTAGTACCAAGCCCCCAGTGTTCCGGGCCGAAGGGCGCGGAATCTGTGGAAAGCTCTGGCACACGAGCCGTGAAATATGAGGTCATCTCTCAAGACTACATGAAGAATGTTATTATTCTCTTGAGTTGCCGCATACAAGCAACTTTTTAGATGTCTTTATATCACTGGCTGTTTTCTTCACGAGACCAAGAGTAGTAGGTAAATAAAAACAGCAATATATATCAAGCAACATTTTTTATTGGTTAGCAGTACGTGACGTCGTGAGCACTTGAGCAGGCACGAAGCCTGCACAGTGAGAAGCTTCGTATCAAGTCAAGGTCTCGTTCATCTTGTTATTCATCATCATCATCGACTAGGCTAATGTTTGATCACGATCTCACCTGATAAGGAAGTGACAATGTGATCGAAGGTGTACAATTTTTGTCTAGTAAATTGACATAAACAAACCTGTAGGGTTAGCACGGCCGGTAGACAAAACTGTCTTTCCCCTGTTTTACTCCAAGCAAGTATGAAGAGAGTGACGTAAAACGGGGAAAGATAATTTTGTCTACCGTCCGTGCTAACCCAGCTGGGTAGTATTTTTCTCCAAACACCGAGAAAAAAGCAAGGCACTATTACACACTTGGAGTTTTTATTGAAAAATTAAAGACGAAATGGTTTGTACGTAGGTACTCAAGGTATTTCAATAATTATGACGCTTAACCCAACGTCTGGTGGTTCTATAATGGAAAGGTGGTGGAGGTGTATGTGCGGTAAATTCTTAAATCAAATATACTATATAGATACACAGTCTCTATGAAAATCAAACCTCAAAATATCCCCGCGCCAATGCTTACTTATACAGATATATACCTCTCTAGCTAATATAAGATATTCCACAAGCGGTTGTTTCTTTTTAAAAATGAACCATAGCACCCTGTCATAGTGTTGTAAAACAAAAATATGTGAGTTACATCACTTTCATTAAGGGCGCTCACACGCGACTGAGAGGAAAAACAAGGCATATGCCTTGTTTAAACGGTGCCGTTTTCGAGGCGGCCCATCGTGGATCTACCAGCCAATGAGTGGAACACCTTGCCGGCGTCCTTGTTTCCTGCTAACTATGATCTGGGAGTGTTCAAGTCACGAGTAGGCAAGCATGCACCACCATAAGCCGCGTTATCACATTCCATCAGGTGAGACAGTGGTCAAATGCTTTGCCTATAAACTATTTAAAAAAAATGCATATCCGGTAGATAGGTTGAACCTTGGCAATGTGCATTTGGCTTCATCGCAGGTACACGGTGCTTTTCAAGAACTCAATTTGTTCACTCACCCCCTACTGTATCCCAGCCACTTATGGTTAGCGGCCGCATTTTTCCAATATTTTTTTATTTTAAATAGCTATAGGTACCTTATAAATAGTAGCTATTATTAGATGTATATTATCAATTATCATAAACAATACCAAACATCTGAAAAAGTAGATTACACGTATAATTGCTTTCCGTTTGTCAAAGCAAAAACCTTCACTTAATTTATCATCATTATCTGATAGTATTGTAGTTCCCAAATACGAAATCCTATCTGAATTCCAGCTTAGGCTTAGTAATTAATCAAAGGACCTAGATCTAGGCTCTTTCACTGATTACTCCTTCGCCAATGATAAATCAGTCATATCTTCGTTTGCTATAATATCTGGGCTTGTATATATTCTATGAATATACGGTTATAACTAAAACATATTCGTATTCCGTGATAAATTCAAAAATATTACCTCTTCAAGTCAATACCAACTCTGTTCCCAGAAACACTCGCTCACATTCGTCTACAAACTAATATCACGTAGCGCCTTAGGCAAATGTTATGTCACCACCTCTTTCCACCCTTCACAAAGAATACACAATAGTTTCTATACAAACGCCACAGAAAACAGTCTAGTTTCTAAGTCTAAGAGTTGCAGATTACGTAACAGTTTCTTTAAACACTGCCGTAGAATATACACCAGTTACTATGTCCAACATAAAATAAGGAGGGACGACGTTCCCGCGACGAAGATTAGTATTCTTTCCCATTCTCGCAGAGATGGAAGTTAGAATTTAAACTCTCCCGAAGGATTAAGTAGGTTATCAGGCTTTCAAAGTAAGGCAGTGGAGGTGACAGACTGAGACGAAAGTACACGAGCATGTTCGTGTATTATATTTGAAGTGGATTAGTCTGTTGTTACTGAAATATTTTTATGGACGAAATACGTTTTCACCGATAATTTTTGTGCTATGTGGTGGGATCGTCGTCGTGGTGTTTTTTTTTTTTTCAGAGAAAAATCAAGCTTTTCTTTTTTTTAGCTACATAATGTTTTCTCTATTAATTTTCGTCCATTTAACATAAACATAACTACATCATAAGCCTGAAGGCTTCCCCCATAAAACACCACTTTGGACGCTTATCATCAACATCATCATAAACACCTAGTGGGGGCCGGCCCTCACTTCGTCTTCCAGTTCCTGGTTACCACTCGAGAACCTTTCTTCCCATAGGTTGTCAGTTGTACGAGCTATGTGGCCTGTCCATTGCCATTTCAACTAACGCTTATCATAGGAGGGCAAAGCCATAATCTCACGCCGGGACAGCAAACGCTTCCATAAATGTACAGTTCCCATGCTTGTGATTCTTTGCGATTTTCAGTCCCCACTATAAGTAAGATGGAATCCTTGGAAGAGGTGTTTGCTCAGATTAGAGAATGCAGGTGTGCTGACGTGAAATGTGATGTTAGGTAGGTACTTGTAACAGCTGTGTACCTTCAGTTCAAGTTATCAACTCGGATTATAACACTTGGTAGTTAGCTGTGATGAAGAGCGTGTTAGAAACTAAGTTCATCTTTCCTCATGATCAAAATTAACGTTTTCAACACGATTGCTTTAACAAAAGTCTTGTTTGAGATTGTTATAGAGTAGTTTTATCATCTTTGGAATAATAGTTCTTGGTAATGCCTAGTTTAAGTATTGTGAGAGAGTTTACCATTTCTTTAAGTTTGATAAACAAAAGACAGCGCAATGTCAAGAAAGTTTTGGGTGACTTTACAGTTTGAAAGATAACCAAGTGACTTTCGGCGTATATACTAATCTACCACAAAACTAGACCGGGGGCGTACTGTGAGCTCTTAGCGCGACTCAGAACTGAGCATATATTGGATCGCTTTGTTTTTTTTTGTATGGGGATTTTGACAAGCGATCCAGTTTAGGCTCTGTTTTGAATCGCGCTAAGAGCTCACAGTACGCCCCCAGCACTCAGAATAAGATTTAAATATACACACAAAATAAAGAACAAAGTATAAATAAATGAACTACTTCGACCTTGTAAAACTATGCGAATCAGATTAACTGATATATAATATGTATATACATTTTGTTTGACACACATTAATATTATGTAGATATCTTATACAATGCTTATAAGTGAAGGGATTTTATGCTAAAATGGGCATACGTTTGACAACAACTCACCTGATGCTAAGTGACAAAGTTGTTTAAGGTGGAGCACGTTTGTCCATGAGATGCCCATTCACTCTTGACTTGAAAAGACCCATGTTATACCCAGGAGGAAACACTGCTGCTGGAAGAGCATTCCACTCCTTGGCTGTTCGGACTATGAATGACTCAGCAAAACGCTTAGTGCGGACTTGTGGTACACTAACGACGTAAGGCTGTGAAGAATCACCAAGCTTTGTAGTTCTATGATGGAAAGGGGATGACGGAATGAACTGATGAAGGGCATGCGCACACTCTCCAAAATGTAACCGATAGAAGACCGACAGACCGGCGACCTTGCGTCTGTGTTCAAGATTTTGAATTCTCCTTTTAACTAGTCTCTCATCGTTGATAAGTTAATTGATGGTTAAGGTGTATGTACAAAGATTTATAATATTAGAGTTTTCAGCTGTTTAGTCTACAGAAAAAAAATTGCAGCGGAGAGCTTCTAATATGCGGGGTTGGAAGGTGTGGGTTCTAAATCTAAAAATTTCAAAACAAATTAGCTTGTAAATTAAGCGTTACAGTTCCAGTCATGGTGCACGTATAATGAATAATAAAACATTGGTGTTGAACTAAAATACTACATCTCATGACTGGTACTAATCATCATTACCCATACAATTAATTACTTGCCACATTGCAACCAGCTTAAAAAAACGGATTTGGCAGACAATCATAATGCCAGCCGCGTTGTTTAGCAAATGAGACGTTTTATTAAAAAAAAGAAATTGTATTTTATAGATGACCCAATAGATGGCGCCAGTTGTGGTTTTTGCTAAAATCTGTCACTGTCACCGTTTCAAGCATGCACCACAGGTTAGAGGAAATGTGTCACAATACTGACTGACCACTCTAAACTTTTTCGTTTTTTTTAGTTTCGTTGCGGGATACCTCGCCTTTATTTTGGATCATAATATTAACGTTTATCTATCTCGCAGATCTACTGTACTTCAATTTACTTAATAAGAATGCACCACAGACTACTTAGGAGATACTACAGGCAATGTACTCGTGGTCCAGCCAACTGAATTTGACATTTCTTTGTAGATAGTCTAAGCATTTTCTTATATTTAAACTACTCTGTGGTTTGAAAGGTTTAAACTATTTACTTACAGCGCCATCTAGAAAAGAAGCGGAACTAGTGTTTTTTTTTAAATAAAACTCCTCATTGGACAACTTTATCATTTAATCTAACGTCTTTCAGTGTTGTACAAAATACATTATTAAGAAAACGTGAAAAGAAAATTTTATGAGAGTGGTCTTATCGAAAAACTATATAAGCGTCTCAGCTCTTTGTGTCCGAAAATAAAAATAACGATTTTGTTACCCGTTACAGTACGCGATACGCGTGTAGAAGATTATAAATATCTCAGAAGGGCGGGTCAAAAATGATAGGGCTTGTTTTCACAATGTCAGATTTAGATATTCTTATGATAAAAACATTAGGAATCTTAAAATAAAATGGGTCTACATTATGCGATGTAGCCATTTGGAAATTAACGGTTGGCTTACTTGTACTCGAAAATAATAAATAATAAATAAATATGTGTGGACATTTCACACAGCGCCATCTAGCCCCAAACTAAGCATAGCTTGTACTATTTGAAACAGATAACTGATACTTAGATACTTTTTTGTTTGTAAATACATACAATACAATATAACACCCAGACACAGAACAAACATCGATGTTCATCACACAAATGTTTGTCCAAAATGGGAATCGAACCCACAACTTCAGAGCAGAAGGCAGAGTTATTACCAACTGAGCTATCAGGCCAGTCAAAATAACGAGCAAACTGAACTCAGCTCCCCAGTAGTGAAGATGATTGCTGACCCCGGTTTTAAAAATCACACAGTATTTAATTGTAATTCTAGTCCTTATCAAAGCACTTACCATACAAATACGTTGTCTGGGATGCGCTGATGATTATGAAATTATGAGACTTGATTTAAAGACATCGTAATACATTACACAAACCCTGAACGATTTAATTACCTACAGTCCAATCCAAGACATCTGTAGACGTCAAAATAATGTAATTTTTGTAAATACTCGCCAAATGGTCACAAGAATATAAATAAGGCCATTGTTAGCATTGATCTGTTTTGTGAGAACGTAAACAGCTATTCACGCCTTGTCATTGGCTGTCAATGTGTCAAACCTAATTTTAATCACTTTTTCGTGTACACTCATCTGCTGTCATTGTCCAGTCGTTATTCGATAGGTCTTGGACAGGGTCAATACAATAACCTCTGTCTAATAGCGGATTACTGCCTTGTCAGTTCACTGTTATATAATGGATAAATATCAGCCGACATAAAATGAAATTGATTGAAATTTTAGAGGCATTAATAGATTAGTAGGTAATTTACTAGCTCATTCACAGTGAGTTTTATAAGATAAATAATAAATCAAACAATAAATATGTGTGGACATTTCACACAGCGCCATCTAGCCCCAAAATAAGCATAGCTTGTACTATGGGAACCAGATAACTGATAGAATACTTAGATGCTTTTTGCTTTTAAATAAATACATAGAATATACCCAGAAACAGAACAAACATCGATGTTCATCACATAAATGTTTGTCCTGGATGGGAATCAAACCCACAACCTATAGTTTAGAAGGCAGAGCTACTACCAACTGAGATAACAGGCCAGTCAACATATTATAGTCATATTGCTTTAGAAGACGTCCACTGCTGAACGAACGCCACTTTGGACGCTTATTTTATCCATATCACAGCTGATATAGTGCGAATAAGCTTTTTAAGAAGCATCCTAAAAAGTTATGCGCCTTCAGGAACCCAATAAAATATCGACAGGGGTGTACCAAGGAGGGTGTTGCTAGGCAATGCCCAGCGAAATCAAAAGTGCATAAAACGAGATTAGGGGACTGGAGGATATCAATAATTTCGGAAGCACAAAATGGACGCCTCTAAACGTAAACGTTTTACCTTGTTTTTTTTTAAATAACAAAGATTTTGAATAGATGTATGGCGCGGTGCACAGATGGTAGGTAGGTAGGTAGTAAAATCGAAAAAAAATATCTAAGATATAGTACCAAGAAAAGTCCATATAAACCTATTTCCGCTACATTTGATTTTGAAGAATTCTATTTTGGTATATTGGTTTTTCTATATGATTTCATCATCACTTTTTGACACAAAGTAGTGAACAATAAAATTTAAAACATAATTTATTATAGAAAATAAAATACAAAAATACTATATTATATTGACTGGCCTGTTAGCTCAGTTAGTAGTAGCTCTGCCTTCTAAACAATAGGTTGTGGGTTCGATTCCCATCCAGGACAAACATTTGTGTGATGAACATCGATGTTTGTTCTGTGTCTGGGTGTTATATTGTATTCTACGTATGTATTTACAAACAAAAAAGTATCTAAGTATCCTATATCAGTTATCTGGCTCTCAGAGTACCAGCTATGCTTAGTTTGGGGCTAGATGGCGTTGTGTGAAATGTCCACACATATTTGTTTTTATTTATTTATTTTATTAAATTAATTAATGAGTAGCCAATCAAAGTGGCACTCTATGGGGAGGCCCATGTTCAGTTGACGTCTTTAAGAAATGACGATGTTACCTAATCAGGTGAAAGATTGATTTATCCTCAGAACTTGTGTTAAGTAATTAAGTTTAAATCTTGCGCAGTCGAGTAAGAGATTTGGGTCATCTTAAATATTAAACCGGAAAATTACGCTAATTCGTTTTGTACATCTACTTCTATCTACAGCAGCGTTTGTGGATTTCAATGTTTGTACCGTGATTGTGGAGAAAAGGTTCAAAGCGGGAATCTTTTCAAAGGACATTCTTATAATGGTTTTGGAAGAAAAAAACCCTTATTTCTCAAAAAAAGATTTTTAGGCTAACTTTTTATGGATGTATTATGTTTAACAGATAGATGTGTTTGAATACATAACTGTGTATTTGAGATTTGCTTGTTTGGATGTTTATAATTTTTGTAGTTGTTATTCACCAATTATTAATAATAATTATAGTATTTTAGTATAATTGTTTAATAATTAGTATTTTATACAAATGATAACAAAATCAACATTTTAATGAAAGTTGAAACGAGGTAAATGTGGAAACACAAATAATTAATAAAAAAATGTTACTAACATATCTTAATTGTTTAATTATTCTTTTTCTGCACGTCTGTAGCTGGGCCAATTTTAATGATTTTTTTGTGTGCCTTTGAGAGGTGTGGATTAAATAACCCGTGCGAAGCCAGAGCGGGTCAGCCAGTATAATAAAAACCAGCCAATTGCGAGTCAGACTCGCGCACGAAGGGTTCTGTTACACAGAAACATATTGCCGACTTAGCGCGAACCCCCAAAGAAGGCGATTTGGTAGATGTCAGCCAAAACGTATATAAACATCAGTTTGTATCATTTTGGGCTGCTTCTCCTTAATCGCTCTTGGAGCCACCTGACTTCGGACCCGGTTTCGGCCTGCCGGTCAGCTTGGGGAAGCAAAGTAGCATTATCACGGTGATCTTCGGTATCATCCAATACAGTGTGGTGTGGGAGCTATCGTCAAAATAAACGTAAGATTATATATATGTATCGCTCCAAAATCATCACATCACACTTCACACTAATATTATAAAGGCGAAATTTTGTGCGTATCTGTGTATGTGTGTATGTTTGTTACTCTTTCACGCTGTAACAGCTGGACGGATTTAGATGAAATTTGGTATGGAGGTAGCTTAGTCCCGGGATTAAAACATAGGCTACTTTTTAACCCGAAATCGGAAACAGTTCCTGTAGGAACGCGGGTGGAACCGCGAGGCGCTGCTAGTAATTAAATAAAATTAACGTGTGTGCTTCCGAAATAGATTTTTTTTTTATAACAACTCCGAAGGGCTGCACAACAGCTCCGTACTATTATCTATAAAAATGAGCAAAAAATCACGTTTGATGTATAGGAGCCTCCTTAAATATAATTTTTTTTCTTTTCTTTTTTTTTTTTCTTTCGTTAGTATTTTTTGTTATGGTGGCAACAGAAATACATCATCTATGAAAGTTTACACTGTCTGACTATCACGGGGGTTTACCGTTTCTTTGGGTACGGAACCCTGAAAATTAGTTTTCTTGTATACTTATATAAGTAGGTAAACACCGTATAATACGCGTAATAGGTTTGAAAGATAAAACCAAAACTTCGGGTTTCCACAAGAATTCTACTACAAACAAAAGCCAGGGATCCTGTGATTTATAATATCTCCGGGAGAGAAGGACGCATTACTTATCTCTGCGCGTCACTCAGGAAGGAGAGTTTATGGTTCCGCGAGAACTTTCAACTAAATTCTAAAGTCCGTTATTACGGAATTCAGTAAATGTTTATAACTCTAGCTAACCGAGTTGATAGTAATAAAATCGTAGGTACTAGTTTGTGGTACTGACAAAGGTGTTTTAGGGCTGCGTACCCAAAGGGTAAAACGAACTCTATTACTAAGGCTCCGCTGTCTGTCTGTCTGTCTGTCTGTTTGTCTGTAAGTATGTGTGTATGTCTGTCTATCAGTCTGTCTGCCTGTCTGTCTGTCCGTCTGTCACCGGGCTGTATCTCATGAACCGTGATAGTTAGATAGTTGAAACTTTTAACAGATGATGTATGTAAGGAACCCTTCGTGCGCGAGGCCGACTTGCACTTGGCCGGTTATTAATTTTTAGTCGCAGTAGGTAATGTAATAAAACGACAAATTATTAATAATTATGAATTATGTAAAATGTATATTTTATGTAAAAACACGTGGTTTTATATTAATGCCCGCAGATCTTTAAAAAAAGTTCTGCATGTTTGCCCCAGTACACGTAGAAATGGTATAACATCCAACAAATCACTACACAAACAGCAATTTGATGTGTGTGCATGCACCTAAGTAATTCATTTTTTTAACAAAGAATTCATCTAAACCACATTCAATAAAATTTTAGCAAGCATCATAAATTATAGTTATGACAGACGAATAAAGAATAATTGATACAACGCGTAGCATTATGTTCATCTATGTACACTTTAAATCAAAGTTAATTAAATAAACAAATGTACTTTATTTAGTTAAGTTTTTATTTATCGTTATTTTTATAAGGTAAATGAAGGTACGATAATAACTCAATATTCAAGGGTAGCCCTTATCATTAGGCAGCTGTCGTCAACACCCTTATTTTGGGGCAGTTAATTAATTTTGAATTCCTGGTCAGACGGCGGCATACTCCGGAAGAAGTAAAGTTTGAAGGGGTAATCCGTCAACATCCCTTTCATTACATAATTATAATTAATGGGTTTTTAAAGTACCTAATTTTTGTAAATGTTTGGTATAAGTTTTTCTTACAAATTTTGATGCACGCCTACATCCCTCTTTCTCAAACTATGTGTGGAATGACTCTGTCTTGAGAATACCATTCTGCATATGTTATGAAGTTGGGAATACATTGAAACATGAATTTGAACGTCAATTACGAGAACTGGGATTCATGTACGATCGCCATAAACGGGGATTTGTGGTTCTTTTTCTTACAAAAATACCCATAACTATTGTTGTTTATTATTCTCTACTAAAGACCATCATCATCATCAACAGCCTGAAGCCACCCACTGCTGAACTAGGCCTTCCTCAGAGAGCGCCACTATGATTGGGAGTGGGGGTTTGATCGGCTCCCCGATGTCCACTAAAGACCACTGAGCTTATAATTAGGACTTGTAACAAGGTTATTTGCACACTTTACTTTGCCTTTCGGCCGCGTACGAAACTAGAGCTTCGTGATAGTACGTGGCACAGAGAGTCAGAAGAAACCTCAAAAAATCAATCGTGTGGCAATCGGGAATGATATTCCCTGTTGCCACTGGGTGACAACTAGGAAGCTATTACTCCCACTTCAAGTCGCTGTACATTGCTAGGTGGATTGCCAATATTGTTCTACTTATAAGACGTATGCCCCATATCGGAGCCTTTGTCATGGCTCACTTTGGTTGCACACACCAATTACCTATTGGCCCAGAATCTGTGTAATTGTTCCATTTCAAATATTACAAAATTTTGTCAAGATTAATTGAAAAATACGTCCTGTACGCGTACATTCAGGGCAGATGAAAGCAAATTTCACGAGGTCAAATGTTCATACTGATAATGTATTCACTTGACTTGCTCAGCCAAATATAATAGTCTGTAATCAAATGTAACAATGTGCATACGCAGACTATGAGAACTATATAAAACTGTTATGTCCACAGTTACGTTATCCACAGAACTCTACCACACAGCCATTACGTAGAATTCATATTTTGGCTATAAATATCTCACGCAACTCATAAAACAATATTTACGAAATCAAATAGTTCCAATATCAACAATATTAAACGCTTATTCAACCAATTTTAATATTGTAAAGGTTATTCCAAATATAAACAAGCAATAAAGCTGTCTCGTTTATTGAAGATCAGAGGTCACTTGCCCTATAAACTGCGCCTAAAATCTAGATGTTGATGAAGTGCCCAAACTACCCTAGGGCCGACAAGCTAGACAATCAAAATTAATGCTTACGACCCGTTTCAACGCTTGACAGGGCTGATAGTTTGTAGCGAGGGGGGAAGGTTATAGTGGAAACTTTGGCAGTAGGATTGTTTGGAAAACTTTCTGGAAATTGAAGAAGACACTTGCATTAGTCTTGCTTTGAATAGGTTGGAGGAGAAGTATTTTCGTGGTTTGTACACGCGAATTTGTTTTTTTTTTATGTAAATGAATGACGTGATGAGCTAGTCGTTCACCTGATGTTAAGTGATACGGCTGCCCATAACAGTTGCAGTGTCACCGGGAACTTTAAAACAATAAAGTTTCGCGTGACACTGCACTACGCACGAAATTGATTTTTTTTTGGTTATAATGTGTATATGGTATTATAATTTAATAAAAGTTTAGGTACTTTTAAGCGAGCGAGACGGCTGTGGTAGCCGATGTGACTATCTAAACAATGCGGCGCCTCCTGGTCCTGTAGAACTGGTATGAATATCATTAGAAAAAGGCAATTTAAAGCAATACAATTTATTACAAGAAATAAAGAGATATTTTCCATCCTATTTCCATTTTTTCCGTTTTTAAGAGGAGTGAAAACCACAAAAAATTCAGTATTATAAATAACCGGCCAAGTGCAAGTCAGACTCGCGCGCGAAGAGTCCCGTACCATTATCTATAATATAAAAACGAGCAAAAAAAATCACGTAAAAACAGAATAAAATAAATATTTAAGGGGGCTCCCGTACAACAAACGTGACTTTTTTGCTCGTTTACCAGATGAGTCATAGATGGCGCTGCTTTATATAGTACTGCTACTCAACATTAGATGGCATGGATAGATAATGGGTACGGAACCTTCCATGCGCAAGTCAGACTCGCACTTGGCGGGTTTTTTAAACGGGAGGGTTGGAATAAAATGGCGCGTGTTAGGCCGTGCTGCCAGTGACGCGGTCGCGTTGGTATGTAACCTTTACGTGTATTTTGTAGTTATACAAAAAAAGGGCAATTGGAGTACTTTAAAACGCGAATTCCATTTTTAAAACTGGATGTCTTTACTAACAATATGGCGTAGTTGGTTCAACAGATAACATGTATTATTTTAGCAGCGAAAACAACCAAAAGGTTCGCCACTACACTGTGTACATAACAATAAAATTTAACGATATCTCGTCCACTTGCCTTAACGGGTAGTTTTAATGTTTAATTCGTGTTTACATTAGTAAGCATCTACTTAGATATTGTGCTGAGGTGGAAGATGTAAAAGCTTTATTAGTTACGTAAAGTAGTCGTAAAGTCCTTTTATTAAAACATTTAAGCATTACAGATTTCAGAGGGAAGTGCTTAGGATAAGGCGATTTAAGGGTTTTATACTACAGGATGATAAACTGTAGTTATTATATCTCATATTTTGGCTCCACGCATAGTGTATTTAGCAAGTATTGTAATTTTTCATCGTGTTATAGAGTATTTCACGTAAAATCCAGTCTTAGTCACAGTCCAGTCTGTCAGGTAGTCATAGTCCAGTCTAAGTCATGCCCTAGTAAAGTGGTGGCAAGTTTACTAGAAGATTCTATGGAATTTTGGAAACAACACGAAAAACCACGTTTTACCACATTATATCACTTGCCCACACTCATGCTCGTAATTAAGCACTTGAGGCTATCAATTTTAAACATTAACACTGGAAAAAGCACAAGTTTTGAAAAACAATGCTACGACGTCAACTTTTCTGCGTTTCCGCCAAAACTCCACTGTAATTATTATTTTTTGTTTATTAGTAGTAGAGCCAAGCAAAGACAAGTACAAAACAATCCAGTTGAAACCTAAAGCAGATTTAAAAAATAGAACAAAAAGTGACGCTGAGTGCCAATAATTAACGGAGTATTGGCAGCTTGGCAGCCAATGCTAATGGCTAGATGGAAAGCTATTAAACACCATGTAAAATTTTATTTCAACGTCAACAGCCTAAAGACGTCCACTGCTGAACATAGGCCCACCCCAGAGAGCATCACTTTGAGCGGCTGCTTGCCTCCTGCATCCATCGACAGTTATTTATGTGGGTGCAATCACGCTATCACACTATTAATATAAAGGCAAAAGTTTGTATGTTAGTATGTGTGTATGTGTGTATAGGTGTATGTTTGTTACTCCTTCAAGCTCAAACGACTGGACGGAGTTAGATGAAATTTGGAATACAGATAGCTTATGTACTGGATTAACACATAGGCTACTTTTTATCCGCGGGTGAAACGGCGGAGCGCAGCTAGTTTACATATAAGAGAAAAAGCAATTTGGTGCAGTTTCAATAAAGTCACTTCCGATTAGAAAAATTGGAATCCTTAAAGTGCCTACTCTACCGAGTCGATCATATAAAACGATTTTCACGGGATGTTACTGTTGGTCTCTCTTAGAACTATATATACCTATATTATAATGTTTACATTCAATAGTGTGGCAACTAGTTCAAGAGCACCCCTTATGGCGTCAGGCTTCGCTATTTCACTTATCCCACACAGCCATCCCACCTAAAAGGGAAAGGTGGCTTTTCTTTTCCACTATTCCGTACCAGGGTGGATAAGTCGAATCAGCTACTCCACTTATCCATCCAGTTGGGAGGGATCAGTAGAGTTTTTCTTTGGTTGAGTACAGGGGAAAAGAATCGGAAAGAGACACTTACTCCTACATCCATTCTCCAACCGGCGTGTCTTCCTCCACCATGCAATACTATTATTTATTCTATGGTTTATTCTATGGCTCTACGTATCTCATTTCCTCGTTCCACTACTCCAGCACCAATAAATAACACATTTGTGATATTACTCTAGGAAAATTTCAGCTAAAATCAAACGACACCAATAACCAAAAAAAAAATGTTTTCATATACTGTTCGAAAATTTCGTAATATGAAATGAGAAAAGAAATATTCTTTTGTTACGTGCATGTTACGTTTCACATCAAAGAGGCAGCCATACAACAATTTACGTGTCGACTATTTGAATAGCTAAACCATATATAAAGGAAATACTAAAACATCTGGGACTACATATTTTATTTGGCTACAATACAGTAAAACTGTAACCAAGGTAAAGTCTTACGTAAAAGAGAATTTAGAAAAATCTTTTATTCCAGTCCCTTTATTCTTTAAAATAAATACAACTACAAAATCATTTACACTACACTAGCTGTGTTGATCTATAAGACAGTTCAAATATCCCACCACCAGTAGGTAGCGTACCCAACATGCTGGCAGCATTGCTTCGTTGAATTGCATTGCTGATTCGTTGTGCCTAATAAGTGCCAGCATTTCGGTCACGCGTCTCGTCGACCATGTGCTCTGATAAACTTTGGAAAACATGTACTACTATACATACTACGACCAATCGTTCAGCGCCGTACTTTTGGCAGGTGTGTCACCACAAGTACAGTCTAAGACTAAGAGGCTACATTATGATGACCAACAGTGGCAGGAATTTTCTGCAAAGTTCCTCTAGGCCATCGCTTTGTCAGTCATTCTGCCACCAAGCAGTAGAGCGCAAGCACTACGCTGTTTCGGTTTGAAGGGCATTGTAGCTATAAAATTACGGGGCAAATGAGACTTTATGATCTGATCTCATAGTCTAGTAATCTTATTACTAGATTGTGTGATGTGTCAGGATGACGCGCGCAGTGCAGCGTTCGCGTAACTTTATTAATTTAGAGTTCTGAGTGATACTGCAATCTGTTGTAGGCAGCCGTGACGCTTAACATCCGGCGAACGACAAGAAAAAAGATGCTAGATGGATATTTATTTATTTATCTAATTATAACTTAAGTAAGTATACACAATATTATGGAGCCTTAGATCTCGCACTAGGCATGCCTGTCTCGCAGGATCCAGCCTCTTACGTTCCTTCACGAGATATTGTACCGGTAATACCTAACTAAACTACACGGGGCCCTACCTACTCTAAAAAGACACTACTACTCAACTAAACTACGTATAAGGCCAACGTGATCGTCATCCACTACGTTATGAGATAAATAACCCGGAAGTCTTAGAGTTAATGAGACGCATTCAATGAGTGATTAAATAATAAAATTAAAGATCAATAATTGGTAGATAATGGTTAATTGCACCAAATCCTCCTCGTTCATTATTCAGCTGCTATAGTATAGTAAAATAAAATAGATTAGTTAAACATTTTGGGAGGGGAGAATAGGAGTGTCCCTTCAAAACATTTTTTGTTTTGTAAAGAGTTGGTGAGCTCCAGCCATCGCCCCCAACAGTGGATGTCAACCACTATTTGCATCCCCCTCGGAGCGGAAAAGGACAGAACCGGAATTAGCTATACAAAAGCCATATTTTAATGTGTGTATTATAATTATTATGCAGCTACCCTACATCAACATAACAACATAACTAATTTAAAATAGGTACCTACTTGAGTCTGCTAGCCTATTAGATTATTAGAAGATTCTATTATAAACCTTTATGTTGTCGTTCCTGCTCGCATTTAAAATTATATTTTGTATTTTCACTTGCAGATGAATATAATTCTTTAAGTGAAAATAAATATCTTAAACCTAATAGCAAAGCTAAAAATCCATTCAGTCCAACATCGTTGATCAATTCAATATTGATAATACGGTCTTAGCCGTAGTCTGTAGATAAGGCTAAGTAGCCAATATAACGGTTAATACCGTAGTCTGTAGAAGTAGCTCAATAGCTAGTAAGTAGAACGGTCAGTGCCGCGGTTTGTAGTAAGTTGTAGCTGATATACGGCTATGCCGCTGTCGTACGTAGAGGTAGAGCAAGCTCCACTAATTGTATGTTTCCATACTAAACTTGTAGTGTTGTCTGGCATTAGCCAGTAGGTTAGTTGTAGTAAGGAGCAAGTCCTAGTAAGTCTCCAAGGCTTCTTGCCAGCTATGCGTATGGCCCCAAACAGTCCCTGTGACTAGGCAGAGCGGAATTTACACGAAGGGTTCCCAAAAGAATACCTCCGCCGAAGCATCACTGGTATCCAGTTGATTTTCCATCAGTGCTGGGTACCCAGTTCACAGAGAGGTCAAAATCATATTTATAACTCACCTCAGTTTAGAAGTCGAGAAGATAATATTGTAAAATACATATTCGGCTCAGCCGAGTTGTTCAAGAAATGAGGATCAGGCTGGTTGCTACCACCATGATTTTCCCCAATCCAAAGATTCCCCTAACAAGCAATGTCTAAAACCTTGAACTGTCTCCTGCATCATCCACAGTGGAATCACGATGCAGGGGAGGTCAAGAATAATAACCATTTACTACGCCTGAGGAACCCGTGAATTATTAAACTATTTTTAATTTCCAGAACATTCCTAATTCTCAGTTAAATAGTTGACATTAATTATAAATTTTAATCGACGTATACAAATCAATATGCATAGACTGAATGGTATTATTGTTTCTTATTTATTACTTTTATATTATTATTCCGTTTCTTCAAGGATTTGGCAGGATCCGATCATTACTCAATGTTAAGGAAGACGGGAATTCGATACTCTAAATACTCCTTTAGCTTTAACTCGACTAGATTTGAAAGTAATTAAAAGTAATTATTGATAAATAATAGAAAAGAAAATGAAACACTGGCCTTGCGTAACATTTCTTAATCCATTAATAAGTTGATATAAGATAGTAGTAAATTGTTAAATAGAAATAGTTATGCCGCTTTACATAACATTATATTAAATTTTAATCAATTTCAATCGTTTAAGCGTGCTTATTATTTAGCCGCATATATTGTTAAAACGAAGAAATCTTATTTAATTGAATTTAAGGAAAACATTACTAAAATGGAAAAGTAAATTAACAGTAAGAATTAAGCGTAATATAAAATGTCGAGATATAGCTAAATTAATAAATGAGATCATTTTATCAGGACAAAAGTCGATTAAAAAAAAAGGTGGTAATTAAATATTTTTTTGATAATAATCAGTTACATCAAGAAGTTATGTAGGCACCTTTACATACCTACAACTTCCGTCTTGCCTTATTTCATAACAAAATGAATCGCCTTAAATATTACTGTGCGACATTTTCTCAATAATAAACCTGTACTATCAAGGGAACCGAAGTACCAGTAGGTAAACCAATTCCGAGATCAACAAAGTTTAACTCATGAAGAAAAGTCACCTTAAATATTACTGTGCAACGTTTTCTCAATAATAAACCTGTACTATCAAGGGAACTGAAGTACCCGTAGATAAATCAATTCCGAGATCAACAAAGTTTAACTCATGAAGAAAAGTCACCTTAAGGTCTAACAATAACATAAGACACTCTTTTGGTGATAAGCTTGTTCTACCAAGGGAATTGAAGTACTCTTAAATAAATCAATTCCGAGGTCAACACAAATTTCTTAGCACCCTTAGAATGAATTCGCACTTATATTTTAACAAAATGGAATATCGCATTTAGCATATATAATATTTCAACACAGTCATTTTAGACAAACATCTTACTGAGCAGTACATAGAGAGATTATATTTTAAAGCTTAAATAATAATAATTATTATTATTCTACTTGGTAAAACCGCTCCATATAATGTCTAATAACCAATAAATTGCACAAATCTTCGACGTCTTCTTTTTATCTAGGGTTACCATGCCTTTTCACCTGTAATAAACCTAAGTGTGGTTCAGTATCGTCACTAACACCTTCTGTCATCATCTTAACATCTCACTATCATCGCCTTAACTCGGTCTTTAACATGTTCTATATAGTACTATACTAAATAATTGACGGTAGCTTATACAGCCCAAGTACTTCCTATACCACCAGCTTAACGTCACATCATCATCCCAAGAGACGTCAAGTTTATTAGCACAGAAGTAATCGATGGAAGTGCATATGACTTAAATTCTACAATACCAGCATTTTCACAACAATAGAACAACAATGCATGCCGGCGGCTCGATATCGAGTCACAGGAATACAAAAGTTATATGTCTCCTTTTATCACAGACTATAAATCTACTACATCATCATCCTTATCATGACCTACTAACATCCCTATACTATAAATAAAATATTTGAAATAAAAGAAGAATGTGTCCAGTTCGTCGTATCAATTATTCTATAACCAATATAACTACTGTCGTTGTTGATAATAATAACTGCTTTAAATAATAAAACCATTCGAAGGTTTCATTCAATGCATGCCGGCTCAATA
Organism: Ennomos quercinarius; assembly: GCA_910589525.2. Classification (NCBI taxonomy): domain Eukaryota; kingdom Metazoa; phylum Arthropoda; class Insecta; order Lepidoptera; family Geometridae; genus Ennomos; species Ennomos quercinarius. Next base: position 18,426,018 of record OU342493.1, read on the forward strand.
TCGAGTCACTGGAATTCCTAGAGTTAAGTGTCTCCTTTTATCACTAACTCTATACCACATCATCATTTCCATGACCTATTAACATCCCTAGACTATTTATTAAATATTGAAATAAAGAAGAATGTGTCCAGTTCGTCACTTTTTTTTATAACTAGATAGGCTCGCACTTGACAGCAATCTCTCCCGATGGGAAGTGACGACGTGATCTACGATGGTACACGCCTGTCCAGAAAATACCTATTCACTCGGGACTTGAAGAGCTCCAGATTATAAATGTCGATGTCGGTCTGATTTTTCTATAACCACACCTTTAATTAATTACTATACGATAAATAATGACTGTCGTCGTTGATAAAAGTAACGTCTTTAAATTATAGAACCATTCGAAGGTTATCTTGCTATTATCAATGAAAGATTAATGTTAGATCCATGTAGGAACTATCCGTAAAGCGCAGTGTAATACAGTATTCCGTGAACATTAGACTTTGTTCAGACGACCACACTTTAAAATTATTGAAACTAATCGAAAGTTTCCTTGTTTATATCAATTGAAAATCCAGCCGTCTACTTTGAAATGTTCTTATATCTAAGATTCGGAGTGCATGGTAACCCACAGATACTGCATCCAGTCGATATCCCAAACTCCATTGCTTCACACTTAAATTACTCACGTACTCGGCTAGAAGTTCACTATATCACTAACAAGAAATATTAACACATACAAGTCCTTTAGAAGTTCACTGTCTCACTAACAAAATACACTAACAAGAAATATTAACATATACAAGTCCTTTAGGTCATTAATAGCAGCGTTTTACTTTTTTTTTTAAACTTTAGCAAATTATTTAGTTACGCGATTTATTTCTAAGAGATCGCATGCTCTCGTGAGCATGCGGTCGATCCGCTAGCTTCTTCCCCACTGTCTACTCCGCGAGTGCCCCCCTGCCACGGAAAATCCTCCACACAAAAAACTCTAGCGCAGGAATCACGAATCGTAAACATGCGCCGTCTCACTTTTTCTCAGTATAATCCGTCCTGTCGTCCTTGTCTACTCCAACCGATACCTAGTCTCGCGACCGTGAGAACGTTACTATTACCTATTGCCCAGAAATTACCGCTTCTTTTAAAAGGATCGTAATGACTATCGTATTAAGGTTAATTTTACAATACAGATCTTTTCTTTTGCGTCTTTATGAGCGGAATCCTTTGAATGTACGCCGATGCGCAATATGCGAATTGTTGTCGTTAAAATCCCTTTTTGCTTTATTTACTTTATGACTTAGGTATGATAGGTACAATATAGTGTGCTATGTAGTGAGTTTTAATGTAGTACAAAAGTGTATGTATATATGGCGTCATATTTTGAGTCAGTTTATATACTTAGGATAAAACATAAGTATAATTTTTCTAACAAACATTTTACTGCTACAGTGTATAGAAAAAAAAAACCTAGCTGTTTCAAATTCGGTTGCATAATCTAACCCTATTCTGAAAACTCCACTGCGGACATAAAAAATCGATATCCGTTCCCGCAGCTATGTATCTAAAGGGAAGATCTGACCTTGGGCCGACGCTGATAGATGTCAATGTCGGAGGACGATCGGTCTCCGGTCGGATCGGGCCGAGTCGATCGGTTCGGGAGGGATTAGGGAGTAAAGTGGTTGATACACTGCTGTATGCTTGCACCAGTAGGGGGGAAAACTTCTATATTTTTCAAATTCTTTTAAACTAGAGATTTATCTACGACGTAACCAGAGTATCTTGCATTTATTATAGCCTTCCTATATTTTGTCATGGCAATTAGTAATATTTTTGTTTTTTATTTGTTCTTAGAACATTAGTTTACATTGTTTTTATTATTCTGATGTTGACGTGTAAAAGTGCTGATACTATATGTAGATTTTTTTTACTTTGCCTTTGATATGTCGACATTTTAGGAAATATTTTCCACTTAGTGATCGAGTGTTAATCAAGGTTAGGTACTGTAAGTATTGAAGACAATAAGAATAATTGATTATTTGAAATATTCTGTAACCAATAAAAAAAATGGTATTAGGATTATTATTCTTCTTCTTTCTTTTTTCTTTAAAGTACTGGATCGTGGTATACTTTTTTGTATTATCAGATTGCTTTACCAGTGCAGTAGAAAAGAGATTTTTTGTAAACTAATTTATCGATTGCTTGCTATATTTTGACATTAATTTGTAGTTTTGTTTGCTGAAACATTATTAATTACTATTTTAGAAATGATAAAATTAACAATATAATAGAAAAATAATCTAACAAACCACTACCAGTGGGCAAAGTGCCCAAAACGCTGGCAGCATTGCCACGTTGAATGGCAATGCTCAACCTTTGGCCCAAGTAGAGACCAGCATTTTGGCCACGCGTTGCGTTTTAGAAACATGTAAATTTGACCGTATATAATTTGGTTTCGCTCACAAAAAATCACGTAATTTGAATCAAAATTCGATACCAATCTAGTGGTTACGTAAAATAAAATCAAAACACCAAATGTAACGAACCTTTACTTGAATTTCCCGATACCGGTTAATAAATCGGTTTCGCCTCGTCGCCGGGTCGTCCCCGGGTCGGATTAGTGGTGGCTATGTTAGGATGTAGGACTTAGCATGTTGCAGCCAGGTTGTGATTCTATACTTGATATGGGAGTAGGTATAGCATCCGTAAATTGCCACGCTAGTGTTATTTATGTTAGATAAGCAGTGCTCTGTATTTTATTCCATGAATAGAAGGTATCCTTTTGTTCATCATCATCATAATCATAAACAGCCCAAAGACGTCCACAGCTGAACATAGGCCTCCTCCAGAGAGTGCCACCTTGAGCGGCTGCTCGCCTCCTGCATCCATCGGCTCCCCGCGGTTTTCACTAGATCATCGGTCCACCTAGTGGGGGGCCGGCCTACGCTGCGTCTTCCAGTTCGTGATCGCCACTCAAGAACCTTTTTTCCCCATCGGTTGTCAATTCTGCGAGCAATGTGACCTGCACATAGCTTTTTTTAATCTAGTGTTTTCATTGAAAAAAGTGTTTTCAATATTCCTTTTAAAAATAATAGAATTAAATTAGTTTCCTTAAAAAAGTGTAATGTTATGAGCATGGAAATACTTTATTTACAACTTATTCCGTAAGACTCCAAATACGTTTGAAAGCACGCAAAGTCAACGTAACTACGCCGTAGCGTATTCTTAGCAACCGTAGCTTGTCGTAGAACCTCGTAGCATTTCGTAGGCGGTACTACTCCGTACCAAGCAGATTTAGAGAAAACCTTGCAGACAGTTTTGATCTTTACACAGTTACAATATAGGTAGTTTTCGTTTGTACAGGAAGAATCACTGTGACTGGTTATATGGGTAAAACGTGACGTTCGTGATTGTACGAATTGGGGTATACCTTAATTGTGTTTACTGAATTTCTTTTGAATTACGGCAGTAAATCTCGGCTCGGCTTATATGTGACTTGGATAAGACTTAGATAATCCTGTAGGTTTTACGATGAGCCTTGAGTGAAACGAAACGGTTTCCTTTTGGAGATTATATTTCATCCAATACATTGTGGTACGTATCTATTTCTGACGCCATAGTGTTCGTTCAGAGTGTGTTGGGGTATGTGCGTGTGTGTTTATAAAAGAGGGAAAAAAACTTGTAATTAGGTTATTGCTATTTTTTCATTCATTAAGACTGTCAAGCAAGTGTATGATTCAAAATGAAACAAAATAATACAATAAAAAAACTCAAAACCATTACTAAAAAATATCAGCTTTAATAGACTAAATACATTAGGAAATATAACAAAGTATTTCCTTTAAATTTTCAATTTTGATGATAAAAAGAAAATAAATATACCAAATAAATGTTTAAAAGCTAGAAATATACAAAGTATTGCAAAGAAAGTCAATGACCTTGTACACCCATCCTATTCAAAGTTCAGTGACATTTCAACTGGTTCCCAAACTCATGTTTTCTTCCGCTGAAGTTTTGAATCAGGAATTTATCCTAGATTATTTATATTAAAAAGCCAAATTAAATTATCACAGTAATATTATAAACGGTAAAGTTTGAATGTGTGTTTATTCGTTCTTCTCACTGCAACAGCTTAAGATTTGAATGATATTTGAAATGAAGGATAGTTTATAGGATACTTTTCATCACCGGTTAAAACCGCGGGGCGCTGCTAGTTCATTTATATACAAAATCTACAGTAGAAAAAGAAAAAAGAAGGAGAAAGAAGTGATGAAGATGAAGTGATGTGTGGTGCTATATGAAGTTCCGTACTTTATGAATTTCAAATGCTTTTAAAACCGATTTCGAATGCTTGACTCTTAGGTTTCACTTAGCGCGGCAAATTCAAATTTTCTTGCGTTTTTTGCCGATAATACCTTAATTACTCAACGTAATTACATGAAAACTAATTTTGCGCAAATGAATAGAATGTGTCAATAAATGACAATTAAATGGATCACCTACATATCATTAGTTTAGCGAGAAATGGCAATAGACTGAAAAATCAAGACAAAATTGGTTTATTGCCATTTGTTGCTAAACCAATGATATTTAGGTAGGTAATATGTACTTTTAAATGTAATTTGTTGATACATTCTATTTATTTACGTTAATTCAGTTTTCATGTAATCACGTTTTGTAATTAAACTATGATTGGAAAAAACGCAAGAAAATTTGAACTTGCCGCGCTGAGTGAAAGGTTCCACTTTAAAGAGGAAAAAAGAAACGGCATTTAATAGCTAATTTCTATTTACGTATGACGTAATACGTAAAAAGACAACAAAACAAACACCCGTCTCGTTCCCTCCTGCATGCCACTATTAACGTTAAATATTCACGGCTTCTCAGCGAAAAAATATCCCATGAAACCCGTCTTTTGTTTTTGTAATATAACATTTTTTATTAGGCTATGATATCGGGCGTTCATAAAAATTGCGCTGTCTATTACTCAGGCGGCCGGATATTATTTTCAAAGCGCTCGAGAAGATGCTTCGTCGCGATGACACAAATTCATGTACAAAGAGCGACTTGAGAATAGATCACTGGGCTGCCGCTCACTTTACAGAAGAATTTGTTCTTCAATGTTTTTTGATGGATGACGTGTTAAAATTTGAAATTGGATTCTTCATTTGTTTTTACATTTGTTACGCTCTTGGAGGTCTTGTTACTTTGAGAATTGTTTTGAACGAAATTAAATAACACAGGCTCTTGGGTAATGTTAAAACTTCGTTGAGGATTTTGTTATATGTCAGATGTGACGCTAACATCAGGCGAACGACTAACAACTCAAGTCAGTAGGTATAACTAAAAAAAAAGTAAAATTCAATCTTTCTTCTTCTTTTTGTATTTACTTGCCAATGATATTTGTGAATAGTATTGAGTGAGTATTGACACGTATTATGATTATTTTATGGTACCTTATTAGGTACCATAAAGGTAAGGGTAGGTTTTGAGGTTATGATCTCAAAATAAAAAACCGGCCAAGTGCGAGTCGGAGTCGCACACGAAGGGTTCCGTACCATTAATTATCCATCAAAACGAGCAAAACATCACGTTTGTTGTATGGCAGTGCCCTTAAATATTTATTTCATTCTGTTTTCTGGTATTTATTGTTATAGCGGCAACAGAAATACATCATCTGTGAAAATTTCAGTTCATGAGATACAGCTTGGTGACAGACAGACAGAGAGACGGACGGACGGACAGCGGAGCCTTAGTAATAGGGTACATTTTACCCTTTGGGCACGGAACCCTAAAAAACAACAAAACATATTTTTGAAAAAATATCTAAACTTGTTTAATGTTGTAGAACAATAGTAGCTTGTTTCAGTGATAAGTATTAGTTTTTGCTTAAAATATTTTAGTTTAATTAAAAATAACGCTGTCTAATAGTAATATTAGTTAGGAAAGGGTCTTTCTAATACGCCAAAATTTATTACACATTATAATACAATTTTTTCATTAAATTTATTAATGAGCAACAAACGTAAGGTAAAAGTAGCAAGATACAGCACATTTTGTTGACAAAATCTCCGTGAGCAAATACTCAAGATTCAAGAACTAAAACAAATCACCATGACAAAGAGAAAGAGCCGGTTCCTCCCTGTGTTGACACAACAGCGCACAGTTTTCGCAGCTCTCGAGCTGGCGTCGAGTTAGCTTGGCTATCATTTGTCTACTTTCTTTAATTAACTCCGTCAAGTTGTCTCAAGTCCTTAGCTTTACTTAAAAGAGACTCTCGATTGAAATCATTAAACTTTTGAATTAGGTCATTTTGTGTGAGTAGGTACATGAATAAGAAAATTATTATCCTTAACAGTTACAGAAATGACAACTAGGAAACGGCTAGCACTCACGAGATGCAGTCGGATAACTTGACCGGCGTTCTAGCAATATACTAAATGCCCATTTTCATGGAGTATGCGCGGCGACGACGTTGGCACTGCGCTGACTTAGACTCGGTTACAGAAATTAAATCATGTGTAAGTTAAGTTATTAACATCCAAATTGGCTCTAAAATATTAGGTATTACCATGGAACAAAGAGGAGAGGAATGCTAATACACCAAGAAAACAGTGTAGATCAAAAATATGTCTAAAACTAGATGGCGTTGCAAAATGAGTTATATGTTGAGCGCAGATCAGAAATATGCCAAGAAACCGTTTTAAACCTAGCCTGCCGTAGCTACCCGTATAGCCCGCTCATTTTGCAGTGCCATCCAGGCTTGAAACGGTTTTTTTTTGCTTATTTCTGATCTGCGCTCAACATATAACCCGCTCAATTTGCAACGCCATCTAGTTTTAGGCATATTTTTGTTTGATCTACGCTGTTTTGTTGGTGTACTGGTATTCCTCTCTTTGTTGTTCCATGGTATTACTTCTATGATAGGTATTACAACGGGCCCCGAATTAAGCTAATGCCAGACTGTATTAAAGTTAGACAAGTCCTAAGTTCGCACTTATACTATGACGTACCTACTGCAAAGCATTTGGATACATCCAGGTATGTTCTAGATAGATAAGGAACTGTCTAACTTTAATAAAGACTGGCAGAAGCCTTTATCTTGGGTCAAACCCAATAAATCTGTTACAATGTTACAATAATAGCCCAAGTGTTGCACCAAGAATCAAGATTAAGAACTATAATGTCTTTATATACCTGAAGTGTGGTTTACACTTAAAAATCAATCCATGAAAGAATCAAGATCTTGTACACATAAAGTCTCCTATAATTTTGCATCGTAAACATAGCATTACAGCATTTCATATTCGCATTTCTACTACAATATGAGACGACTTGAACCAGATGGCTAGAGCATGTATGATATGAAGAACCAAAGACCAAGCACAGAGTACCATAGGGAGAGTATAGGTACTTATACCCTCAACTTATACCTCTAAAATATACCCTCTAAATAGGGATGTGACCTAAGGGGCGAGAAATCGTTTTTTTTTAATAATCGATTATTTTTTTGACGAAAAAATATATAAAAATCGTTTTTTTGATAAAAATAATCGTTTTTTTTAAATAATCGTTTTTTGCCGTAGTAGAATGAAAATAACATTAGCTGCGGAAAAGTTATCCGCAGGCAATGTCATTTCCTATACATTTTGGAGTTAGTGTGAGGCGTTAACGCCTCACGCTGGTATCTTTGCTAGACCCCCAGGAATTTGGTAACGGTGTCGCTTTATTATTTTTAATGCAAGTAGGAAAAAATCAAACACAAAATAAAAAAAATCAATTTATAATTAATCGATTTTTTGATAATTAATAATCGATAAATAAAAATCAATTTTTGTGATAAAATAATCGATATTTTTAATAATCGATTTTTTTAACATCCCTACCGCTAAATCATTATTAAAAAGACACCTTAACTTACCCTTCCACTAATTAAACCCTTTTAGGTCATAGATTGGCTTAGTTCATGAATAAACTATTATTAAAGTATACCGTATTCAACCTTAAAAGCATAATAAAAGTCGAATTATAAATCAAATTTTAGGCTTTTAATAAAACAGGCGCTACGTAAAGGTAATTTGATTATAAATGAAAAGTTTTGAGGTGAAAAGATGAAAGGTTGTAAAGGCAATGGATACAACTAAGTGACTACTTTAAAACAGTAAAATATTAGCATAAATTGAATAACAGTCTGCTTTAGTGGAAGGCAGTGTTACACTCATCATCCTCTTTGCCTTTTCCCATTTGTTATTGGGGTCGGCTCCTAATCTAACCTGTAGCGGCGAGCTACCAGAATTACACGAACGACTGCCTTCTGACCTCGCAACCCATAAGGAACCAGTAACAGGGATGGTTAGATCAGGCGTCAGATTCTATCAGGTGTCTGACTATCCGTAACAATTGCCATAGATGTTCTTGTGACAACCGGGATCGACGGCTTAACGTGCTCTCCGAGGCACGGAAGCGGTGGCATCGAAAACTGCACTTAATTTAGTATTACACTATTATACAAAATGTATTACTTTAAGTACATGATCGAAGTTTTACAAGGTATGTTCTGCTGGGTTCATCTTTTATTTTTCATGTTAATAATAATAGAATTGTGCAGTTTTATTCTAATGTGTTCACATGGGTGAGCAAAGTGGAAATTAAAGTGTCATCATTTCACTTTAAATCCATTCACTTTGGAACTACGGTTTATTCTGTTCACCTGCGTAGACAAAGTGGCAATGGCAACACTGCTATCTTTTATGGGCGGTGCCATGACGCTTAACACTAAGAGAACGACTAGCTCGTCACGTCATTCGTTTACATAAAAAAAGTCGCAGTGGCAGTGGCGTGGTAAAACTTGATGTTTGATCTTCCGTAGTTGTAAAACAATAATTTTATAATATGGTATGTTAGGCTTTATCACGCCATTGACCTTTATCTCGGTACACTAAGGTGCAAAAGCAAAAGAAGATTATATATTGATTTTGCATTTTCATCCCTTCATATTCGTTCCCCCTATAAGACATATGACAATAACGCGGGGCGTCATCATAGCGGACAGAATAGTCCATTGTGTCACTGAAACCTAATAGAAAGTATTACAATGTGGGTAACAAAGGAACACAAATGAAAGGAGGCGGGCAGACAATTTCTCTCTCGACATATTATAATTATAATACCTTGACGTTGTTGCTGAAACCTTACAACCAATTAGGTTGTTAGTTTCTTTATCGTATTTACCTGTTTATACAAAGTGGGAGCAAAAACAAATGAAATTAACTATGACCCTTTATCAAAACTAAGCAGCATGAAAAATACTTCACAAAAAAGAATGAATGAATGATTGGAGACAGTGGACTGTTGCATTACAATAATAGCCGTTCCAGTCTATCGAGATGTGGTGGTTCCCTTCAGAGACCGTATCGAACTTTTGGGAATGCAAATCTCTCCCAAACTTACTTTCGGTTTTTCTATTCCAGGGCAAAGATCGCTGCGAGAAAACTTGGTGTTCTATCTAAAGTCAGGCGCTATTTTACTCTTTACTCCCTACTTTTACTCCCACACAACTGCTGAACTTATACCAAGCGCATATGCAGTCTTGGATGGAGTACTGCATCCACTTGTGGGATGGTTCAGCAAAGTACCAACTGGCAGCTCTGGGCTCTATAGAGAAGAAAGCTAGAAGAATGGTTAATGATGAGACACTGCTTGGAAAGAGCTGGAACACAGAAGAAGTTGCTTTCTGTAACGGTATTTCCTTCGACATACAATCTAGGCGTGTTCAAGAGCACAGTGAATAGGTATCTTCTGGGTAAGCATGTCCACCCTTAGGTTTTATCTACATTTACCATCAGGTGAGATGTGGCCAAACGCTGACCCATTGACAATTTAAAAAAAACCCTGTTAAGAGATACAGAAACCATATTGGCACAACACAAATAGCTATAGCAGTGACCAATGCTCAGTTGGCATTTGACTAATTTGGAGAAGATAAAAATATTTCTATAGTCACTAAAAAAATTAAAGACAAGCGGAATTTTAACTTGCGGTTTTGAACTCATTGGACCAGATGGTTTTGTCAATTAAGCTATTGACTATAAGTCTTGAGTCTCTATCTCTAGTGATCTATCTATCTATCTATACATAAAAAACTGTAACTGGGCTAAATCTGTAAGTGTACATTGAATATTATTTGTAAATTTTGATTGTGTTATCTAATTAATTTAATCGTTATAGTTAATTTCTTAATCGATATAGAAATAGAAACATTTTTTTGAATATTTTGTCTGTCTGTCTGTCTGTCCCTTTGGGCACGCTGGAACTACTGAACGGATTTTTTTAAATTTGGTATGGTTATAGCTAATTTTTACAATAACATTAAGAATACTTTGTTTTCTAACACGGCCAAGTGCGGGTTGCATGAAGCAATAAGGATGTAATTTTTATGTAAGATTTTTTTTTATATTATTCGTTATACTGACCATGTTGAAGAGAAGAGAGAAGGGAAAGGGAAGAAAATAGGGGTAAAGGATGAATGGAGGGAATGGCAATAGAAGGGAAGATTCCTTCGCTGGCCCATCCATTCATCCTTTTCCCATATCTTTTCCCCTTTCACTCCCTTATTCCCATGAACCGGGTAAGGACGTAAAACTAATTAACCCGCGCGAAGCCATGGCAAATCAACTAGTTATCTATAAATCAAACCAACATCCTATACCAAGATCCATTTGAAACCTCCCCGAAAAACATTAAAAATGAGTAAATTCAAGGAATGCCTCTAATCACAAAACACATCCCTGTTAAATAAAAGCGCACCCTTACATAATCATGACTTAACATTAATGTATTGTCCCAGAAAATACGAGTCCACTATGTCACTCTTAACTAAGTACTTTTACTCAAGCAACGCTCTCAAGAGCTCTGATATATTTGTTAAGTTGTTCAGATGTTTTAGTTCCTTTCTTACGGGACGCTTAATTTATTTCTTTATTATCGTACCGCGAGTGAAGCAGTGAAAGAATAGTGGCAGATTTCTCTGTAAATATGGTAGCATTTTATTACGTTTTGTTTTACAAAAATTTTGTGCAAATATTTTATGCTAAGGACTTATTAAGGTGGAACGATTTACTAGCACGGCAAATTCAAATTTTCTTGCGTTCTTTTGCTAATAATAGCTTAATTACTCAACGTGATTACATGAAAACTAATTTTGCGCAAATAAATAGAATGTATCAAAAAATTATAATTAAAAGTATCACCTATATATCATTGATTTAGCGACAAATGGCAATAGACTGAAAAACAGACGAAATTTGTTTATTGCCATATTTTATGTCGCTAATCCAATGATATCTATGAGATACTTTTAATCGGAATTTGTTGATACAGTCTATTTCTTTACGTTAAATCAGTTTTAATGTAATCACGTTTAGTAATTAAGCTATTATTGGCAAAAAAATGCAAGAAAATTTGAATTTGCCACGCTAGTGAAACGTTCCACCTTAACGACAATTTTTTAAGGACCTTCAGGTTTATCGGGTTATTCATCTGGCAGTAAAGTAACTCCATTTTATACCAGGTCACTAGACGGTAAACATTGTTTTGAACCAAAGGTTTATAATAACCGGCCAAGTGCGAGTCGGACTCGCGCACGAAGGGTTCCGTAACAATATCTATAAAAACGAACAAAAAAATCACGTTTACTGTGTGGGAGTCCTCTTAAATATTTATTTTATTCGGTTTTTTCAGTGTTTTTTGTCGGGCACTGCCCGTGGTCCACCTTAGATCACCTGGGTGTACCACGGTTATAGTAACAGAAATACATCATCTGAAAATTTCAACTGTCTAACTATCACGGTTCATAAGAGACAGTCTGGTGACAGACAAACAGACAGATAGACGGACAGACAGACAGCGGAGCCTTAGTAAAAGGGTGCGTTTTACCCGTTGGGTACGGAACCCTAAGAACTACAAAATACTTGTTTACTTCATCATCATAGCATAAAAATGTCCACTACTGAACATAGGCCTCCCACATAGAGCACTGCGTTGACCAGCTGCTTGCCACTTACATCCAATGGCTCCCCACAGTTCTGACCAGGTCGTTTGTGGCTTGTTTACTTGGTAAATTTTAATTTAAAAAACAAAATGGTTAACGATATCGTTGTGCGTACAAATATAACATCTATCATTTATGTTTAAACATATTAGAGCTAAAACACACACAAACACACAAAAAACACATTCACACACATGAAAACATCACAAACACACACACACACACACACACACACACACACAAATGAACTGATTATCCACTCTAAACTCTAAAACTAAACAGGAGAGCAGAAAACACGTTTGATAATGACTACAAAAAATATGAAGTAGACTTTTATTTTTTAAATCTCTGCATGCCTGAAAAAATACGAGATGTGATACCATTACCAGTATTATAATGTACGTTGAATAATCATTTTTCTTGTGAGACTTTAGAGGCTTTTGTAAATAAAAACCCTTAACACCTCATTTCACGCCGTTACGGGGAAAATTTCGTAGAATCATTGCTTAAAATAATACTCATAAAGAATTTTGAGATCCTGCAATTATTATTTATTCTGTGATTCAGTTTTTGTTTTTACTTTATATCGTATAACTAGCTTTTAATGGCAGCTTCGGACATAATTGTTGTCCTTAAAAAAACTTTAGTGTGAACAGCAACTTGCAGTAGCTTATACAATTATATTTTAATCAGAATGACGGACACTAAAGTAAATATTGATGACTTAGGTCGCTGTCACATCAAGGTGGCGGCTTGTTCTACTCAGTGAATTTATTGGAAAGCAACCTCAAAAAAATGCCTACAGGTCACCTTTGATAAGCACTCGCTCTTGCGGACCGCTTGGGGCCCAGCAAACACAGCGACCATGAAAAAAATAACACTAACTTCCACAACAGGACACTTTCGATACACAATAGGACATAACTGATTGTCCTGTTAGCTCAGTTGGTAGTAGCTCTGCCGTCAGAACTATTAGGTTGTGGGTTCGATTCCCACCCAGGACAAACATTTGTGTGATAAACATAGATGATTGTTCAGTGTCTGGTTTGTGTTATATTATATTCTATGTATTTATTTATTAACAAAAAATATCTAAGTCTTCTATCGTTTATCTGATTCCCAACAGCTATGCTTAGTTTGCCGATATAGCTCTTAGAGTTAGTAAGTTGAAGTGGCAATGGGCAGGCCACATCGCTCGTAGAACTGACAACCGATGGGGAAGAAAGGTTCTTGAGTGGCGACCACGAACCGGAAGACGCAGCGTAGGCCGGCCCCCACTCGGTGGACCGACGACCTGGTGAAAGCCGCGGGGAGCCGATGGATGCAGGAGGCGAGCAGCCGCTCAAGGTGGCGTGCTCTGGGAGAGGCCTATGTTCAGCAGTGGACGTCTTCAGGCTGTCAATGATGATGATGATGATGCTTAGTTTGGGGCTAGATGGCGCTGTGTGAAATTTTCACACATTTATTTAGTTTTATTTATAACGGGACTGTCTATCGCTTAAAAAGCATTTTAAGTATTCTGCTTTAGACTTGTAAAACAGGTGCTAAAATTAGCTTATTAGAAAAAAAATATTGGTTTTGATTAACAACAATAAACGATGAGAACGAAAAACTAAACTAAACTAGCTACACTACCTACTACAAAGAACACTTATGGACTGTATAATAGCCGCGATGGCCTATAGACAGTCCAAGTGCTTATTAAATTACTTATATTTTATATTTATATTTGGAATATATATTAATAGAAACTATATTATATACTTGTCACTTTGATATAGGTCGCCAGTGAATTGTATCGTATACAGCTATAAAAGGAAGGGTCAATCATCCCGGCACCCTTTCCGTAGCGAGGCAGTTATATGCGTGCGCCTTTTTCTACGTTCGTTGGAGCTTGGCGCGAGACGTGGCCAGCCCTATATGAAAAACACGGGAGTGTATTTTGTCACTTTATATTTTCACGTTACAAAAAATATAGAGATACCCAATCTAGTCTATAGTTTTGACCTAATGCAGCCTGACTCAGTATACAATTATAAATAACATAGTGCGTAACATTTTCTACAGGTACTTTTTTGTGTTTATCTTACACATTAAATAAAGTAGCAGTGTTGCTGTTGTTTTCTATATTTTTTTGTATGTATGTATCTTAGTTAAATAATTCACGGAAAACATATTCAAAATAAATCAATTGAGGGTTATAAAACATGAGGCTTCGCTACAAAACCAAAACAAGTAAGTAACCCAGCCTAAAGAACTAGGAACATCAATCAGTCAGTATAAACCTTTGCACGATTTCTAGTAGATGATCATTGTAAAAAAAAACATATAACTTATTTTTTAGAATACACTGCGGCATCCGCTTTGAATCAAAAACTCAAGGTTTCCCGCCGTTCACGTCGGTAATTCTTCTCCGTATATATTCCATCGCCGCTTGCCCTGAAAAACTCCTGTGATTTACGCGTCCAGACGCGGCTATCTCCAGATAAATTATACCACCCGATGCATACGTGAATATGTGAGAAATGTACGGATCTACATGATTTCTTTGCTTCCTTTTTGTGGCTGGGATGGTTATTTATTATTCAGTGGAATAAAAGTTTTTATGGTGTTAAACGCAGATGAGTTGTGTAGTTTTTGTTTAATACTTCAACGTGTTAAGGTGAGTACAGACATGGCGAATGCGCCACTCGCGTGCCGCGCGCATGCAGTTCGCTGCCATTTTCCCCTCAGTTCGTTACTTGCGCGCGAGCCGTTTGCGCGCGGCTTTTGCGTCGTTCGTGCGCGGTGCATACATGAAATACACGTGCACAGCACACGCACAGCGCGCACGCGGCTTGCGAGCAGCGCATTCACCAGATCTGTACGCACCCTTATGGGATATGATAATAAATATTGTGCTAATGTGCACAACAAACCTGCTTATATGGTTCAATGTTTAAAATCTAGATTTAACTGTTTAGTTCAGTCAATCCTCCAAATCCAAACTATAACGGGTACCCCAAAATGCCACCACCACTGCTACCACTGCTGCACTCCTATTAATTTTTCAAATAAAAAATCTGTTGGTTTTAAGGTGTCTTCAATAAATATCTTATTTTAGGTATTTCTAACCTTTATATGTACAAACTGCAGATGTGTGTGGTGAATCATTAATCTAAACGGTAAAGTTTTTAAATTAATATTCAAAAGGACTATTCATAAAATTAATATTAATTATTGTCAAGATAAGAACCCATCTTTACTTTAAAAACAATTTCCTTTCTCACAAGTGGTCCTAAAACTTTTCCAGATAAAAGTTTTCGAGCAAAGTTTTCTTAGAGAATTAAGGATAGCTTAAAGAATTAAAAGATGTACGTAGCTTTTATCTTTTCCTTTCATCTTAATCCCTTTTTAAAAGGAAATAAATCTACAATATTCGACAGGCCTTGAAACGGCGACGAGGGATAACAAACAAAAACAGAAGCACAACTGCTGTTTACTTACCTAAATGCCTACCTCATTTAAAGGCTAACCCATTTTCGCTGGCAGAAAGACCTCCATCATAAAACGGTTCATTTGTACAGCTGCCGTTACATCTAAGTAGGTTTTTTACAACATCAGCTTGGTACAAATCATTCCCCTTTTAGCTTTAAATAATTAAGTGGGAAATTGTATAGTATAATATTAATAAATTTGAATTTAAGGCTGAGTGCTCTCACTCTCGGAGTTTGCATATAACAATACCTAGTCGAAATTTACGACCGTTTTTATTATGACTGCTTTTCGGTCTTTTTGTAGTAATGTAATAAAATACTTAGAGGGGCATATAAGTTTCAATTATTGCTTCTATCTTACTGTTTATGGGTGAATTTACATTCTGTTGGTATAGTTGAAAAAATCTGTCAAATATGTGTAAATCTAATAAAGTTAGCAGCTAATCCAGTTCGGTAAAGTGCGTTATCTACATACTGGTAGAATGCTAAAGCACTTGGACTGTCTTTAAGTCAGTGCGGCTAGTATACAGTCCAAATGCTTTTTGTAGAGTGTCCTACGCTTTTGCGATACACTGAGGTTTGAATCATTAAAGCACGACCACACTGAGTTCCGAATCACAACGGTTCGAAATCACGCTAGTTCGACACGGCAGCCTAATAATATCGTGAAACGTTGTCTGAGCGCCTCTAGTACATTGTAAATGCAATAAATAGGTACATACTGCGATACTATAACCATAATCCAGAATCACATGTTGTCAGACTAGAATAACATGTATAATAATCCTCACACCTCTTCGTTATTTCTAACCCCCTGGTACTTTACGTTTACAGCGTCATTGTTTTCTGATAAATGTAATCTAGGAGGTAGTATATTAAATAGTGTAGTAGCATGGAGTAGTAGTAGTTGGTGTTAATTATGGTAGTATTGTTATGTAGCTTATATTATAACAAAACATGACATAACTATTTCAGACTATTTGACACCTCGAGTAATTCATATTATCATAAAATGTTCTATGACAAGGCATGGTATGGCATATTATAAACATTTTTTTATAGATTTGACAACTTAAAAAACATAAAATAACTAATATAATTTAATTTTTGATTTAATTTTCTTGGCCTGTAATTGATTTAATAGTATTTATAAAATATTTTTAAAAAGGACAGTATTCAAAGTCAAAAGCAAAGAAAATTATTTTTTTAAATGTAGTCTACGCAACCGTAAAAAAATGCAATAAACTCAGCCGCTTGTATGTTACTTCCTGTATTTTCACCGTAGGCGTAAATATTGACTGCAAAAGCAATTTTGCAAACAATATCATTGCGTTAGACATTAGTGAAATGGCTACCCATTCGAGGCAAACAAATGAAAAAGCGTTCCTCATGTCCTCTCTTTGACACGGAAACTCATGAAAAATAGGTCGGTCGAAAATATAAAATGAAACGTTGTCGGTGAACAGCATTTATGTGATTTGTAAACAGTAGAACAAATGTAGGAAAATTCAATTGAATGAGAACTTTATAAAAAACGTTTCCTAAATCAACACGTGATAGGACATGCATAACTGCACATTGCAAAGACGTGCTATCTTATATATTACTAGCAATGCCCCGTGGTTTCACCCTCGTTCCTACAGGAACCGTGCCCGCTTTTGGGATAAAAATTAGCTATGTTTTAATCCAGGGCATAAGCTACCTCTATGCCAAATTTCATCCAAATCGGTCCAGCTGTTAGAGCGTGAAAGAGTAGCAAAAACACACGCATATACACATATAAACTTTTGCATTTTGTTATATGTGTGTGATAAATTAGGTCTTCAGTATAATACGCACAACTCAATGTTCCCTACAATTTCGACCACAGTGTTTTTAATTGTCTTTTGAGCTAAATACATGGTCATATAAAAAAAAATGCCATTTATAAGATAACAAATAATAGTAGGTATAATGGGCAACTCACAACATTATGTACTGTCTCTATCAAGAATTATATCATCATCAACAGCCTGAAGACGTCCACTGCTAAACA
Source organism: Ennomos quercinarius (assembly GCA_910589525.2). Taxonomy (NCBI): domain Eukaryota; kingdom Metazoa; phylum Arthropoda; class Insecta; order Lepidoptera; family Geometridae; genus Ennomos; species Ennomos quercinarius. Next base: position 18,443,557 of record OU342493.1, read on the forward strand.
TGCCTCCTCCAGTGAGCACCACCTCGAGCAGCTGCTCGCCTCCTGCATCCATCGGCTCCCCGCGGCTTTCACCAGATCGTCGGCCCACCCAGCGGAGGGCCGGTCTTCTGGTTCATGGTTTCCACTCGAAAACCTTTCTGCCCCATCGGTTGTCAGTTCTACGAGCGATGTGGCCTGCTCATTGCCATTTCAACTTGCTAATTCTAAGAGCTATATCGGCATAATTATTGTCTTTATAAGGATTTACGATAGTTACGTAATTTGTGTAGTGTACAATATTCTTCAGAGAGAGTAATGTCCGCCATGGGTTATGATAAGTTTTACATCAAAACTGATCAGTCGGAGGCGTATGTTATCATTTTTCCTCTTATATTATTCCTTTCCTCTTTTCCTTACCATAGCCAAAGCATTAAACATTGCATTGATTTTACTTGTGTATTCAGAAGAGTCCATACTGTTTTAGCACATTTTAACGTAACATTCTGATATTATGCAAAAACCACGAGTAATTATTCCGTACATGCCAAAGGGATCATGGAACAGGACAGAAGTGGATAATGCCGTTTCGTTGGAAACACTCAAAACGTGGGTTTGTAAAAATGCATAATTTTTCAAGTACATTAACCTATGTTTTAACAAGAAATAGTAACAGAAAATTAAATTTTTAAGTCAGATGCCAGAATCGAAACAATCACTTTAAATAGAAATAAATAAAACAACACAATTACACACACAATTTATAAAGCTAGGTAACTAAGTAATAGATCAGATTTCGTGTCTTACACAGTTAATAGGTGTATAAGAAAATTAAACCTGAGTTCAGTAACTCCTGTTGCTATCAATGATCGATTTTAAAAGGTCAGTGCGAAGCACCTCACCTTATTTATTTAACTCATGCTTGTGATCGATATCATTCTAAAAAAAGTAGTCATCGCATCATCATCATCAACAGCTTGAAGACGTCCACTGCTGGAGCGTGCCTCTTTTAGCGGCTAATGCTCTACCAAAACATGTAAGGACATTAAAATTAAAGCCATTCAAAGCGGAATTATTGAATTGGTTACGACATAAGAACTTTTAATCTATAAATGATCTCTTGAGTTCTAAACATTAAAAATTTAATAATTCTGAAGAAATTACACAAGCAATAATATGACGATGTATTTATTATTACTTATTCAAGCTGAATGTGACGAAACTAACAATTTTATATTAAGACCGAATTGTACCACATTTACTGCAATAAAGATATTTGTATTTGTATTTTTGTATTTGGCTGCTCACCTATTGCTTCCATCGGACTCGAGAACCTATAATATAAAAAAATATCTAAAATAGTACCGATATAATAACGTTTTTAGCTCAATTAAGTTCAAAATGTTCAGTTCTTTTCCAACCTATTATTCGGCCCCCAAAACTCACTGAGAGTACGCTTAGTTTAATAACTTTTAATTCCTTCCATTAGGTACCCCATTCCATCATTTTGTTCGTTATTTTGAAGATAAAAGGGGAGATCCCATTGGATTAAATCCCCTTGGCGTAAAATTCTTAATTGAAAAATGATGTTCCCGTCATAAACAAGATGTCGGAGTACAACCTTGAATAATCTATTTTTCCTTATTCATTGAATTTGCTTGATAATAAAAATTGTAGGTTAGGAATAAACGATTATCCGTGAGTGGTTTTGCACATGATTTTTTATAGTAGGTATAATTTAACAACAGTTTTGTTAAGGAGCAGAGAGCAGATTTTCAAAATTCGATTAATAAAATGCAATGGAATCTTACCAGGGAGTTTTTTCAAAGCATAATTATTCATGCTTTAAAATAAGGGATCGAATGGCATTATGGTGCAATAGGTACCTAATAAAATATATTTTTATGTGTATAGATTTATCTGCTGACTCGGACTGACTTTGATCTGTATATGTCCACCAAGGTCCTTTTTCTACTCATTCCTCATCAATTTCTTCCTCCCCTTCTACAATATTTTGTCAGCCATAATAGCTCATGATCATCATAATCAACAGCGTGAAGACGTCCACTGCTGAACATAGACCTCCCCCAGAGAGCGCCACTTTGATCGGCTGCTCGCCTCCTGTATCTATCGCTTTCCAATAGCTACTTAAAACAAAATATACTTAACCGCATTTTTCTGTTGTTTCTGTAGTAACTTACGCATTCAAAAACTGATGTACCTATGGGAGTTTAATACGGTCACGTTCACAACATTTATTTGCGGTGACAATGGCAGAAAGTGCAATCTATGAGGTCTCCACCACCACAGTACTATAAAATATAAATCAGCTTAATCATAAGCGCTTTAGATGTTTTGCTTCAAAGCGCAAAGCGATTTGAATTCAAAACTTTATGTTCTAACTCCAAGTAGACAGATCTCCACTCAAAACTTCATGATCTTCCGGTTCAGTCTTAATATTGAATAGCTCGATAACGATATTCGAGAGCTTCTATTCGATATCGAATCGTATCGGAGACTATTTGAGTTAGTAGAACTTTATAGTCCCTCTAGTTTATTGGTATTATGACTGTGCGAGGAAGATTTGTAAGATCCTTAGGAAGCAGCGTGACAAAGCGAGCGTTTTGCCAGTTAGAGATGTTAAGCCCTCAAACTGTAAGCAACAAAGAGAGACTGCGTTCCAGGTTCTTTCACGTCATAATGAGAAGGGTGCTGTGATGCTGCCTAAACTAAAATCTCGTCCGTGATAAGATCACACATAGTAGTTTTGATTGATAAAAACAACCATCCTCGTAGATATAAATAACAAGTAAAAGTCAAATTATTTTATTGCTAAAATGTATAAAACGTATACGTGTACGTGTATGTGTATATGTGTAAATGTATATGTGTGTGTGTTATTTTGTTGTGTTGTGTGTGTGTATTTTAGCAATAAAATTAATTTATTATAATTAATTAATATGATTATTAATTGTTTTTTAATGCTTTTATTGTTTTTTTTTTTGTGAATAGGCTATTTCTAGCACTTTTACAAGTCAAAATGAGTATAGACGAGCTGGAAGACGCAGCGTAGGCCGGCCCCCCACTCGGTGGACCGACGATCTGGTGAAAGCCGCGGGGAGCCGATGGACGCAGGAGGTGAGCAGCCGCTCGAAGTGGCGCTCTCTTGGGAGAACTATGTTCCGTAGTGGACGTCTTCAGGCTGTTAATGATGATGATGATGATGATGATGATGATGATGATGATGACCTATTGGCTGGAGCTCCAAACCACTTTGAAAATAGCATAATTAGGTCGTTTACTCCTGATATCATTACAGTCAGGCCGTTATGCCATTGAAGTAGATTTAATAATTAGCGTAGGTAACTGTCTTCTAAAACCGACTTTCTGCAAATTTCATCAATATGGTATCCCATTATGCTTTTCTAAAGATAAGTTTGATATTGGAACAGAAATCGAATTACGTCTTAACTTGAGTTAAATTTCATTAAATTTTCGTTCAATATTCAAATATCTTGATGCAAAAGTTAAAATATAAAGTACCTACAACGAGAAGTATTCGAATAACAAAATTTTAGTTTATCGAGTATTCATTTAGGTACTGGATAGTATCGGAAACTGCATGAACTTGCCCGACTGTTAGCAACTATTTAATTCTGGATTGCTAACTTAGAAACACTAGATCTAGTGTTTAGTTACGGAGCTACCATTTAGAACAAAATAGTAGCTATTATCTTTATAGCCTTGATTTTGTACCCTATTATCCTAACACCAAAACATTTTGGGTTATTTTTAGCCGACTTCAATAAAACTAGGTTCTATGTTCGACGGTATGTTTTATGTAAGTTCATCGATTCCTCCGATATTTCTAAACAAATTTACGTGATTTCTAGTGTTCCGTACCCAAAGGGTAAAACGGACCCTATTGCTAAGGCACAGTACAGTACAGTTGACATTTTCACAGATGATGTATTTCTGTTGCCGCTGTAACAACAAATGCTAAAAAACAGATTAAAATAAGTATTTAAAGGGGATCCCATACAACAAACGTAATTTTCTTGCTTGTTTTTATAGATAATGGTACGGAACCCTTCGTGCGCGGTCCGACTGGCTCTTAGCCGCTTATTATTTTGTTTGGTATAAGAACCTTCCTCGGCGATCCCATGTAAAATGAGTGAAGACCTGATCAAATCTTTCGATATTCGAGTCCTCAATTCCTAGTCCATTTCAATTTCAATCCCAGGTGAAATAAATGTCAGAAGCAACTGGCATGGCTACCGCTATTAGCGTGCGTCGTAACAATGCTCTTCGCAACTACGTAGGGCTTCCGACAATAACAGCCCGCCTAATCTTTAGGCATTTTGCATTTTTGGCAATAATTATATGCGACGAAACGGGCGTGACCCGTGGGCCCTGCGGTAGCCAGCGTTTGTTCCAACTTTGTGTTTTTATTTTTTAATAGATGAGAATCTTATAACCACTCCAAAGACCTTATTATAACTTTGAAACCTTTCAAACCGCTCTCAAGTGCACGTTCACATTATCGGTACGCGTATTAGAACTCCGGGTCTCGCAAACTTTTACCATCCACCGGACTTTCCATTAAGTCGTGCAACGAGATATCCGCTTTCTTAATTTGTCACGGAGTTGAGATAAAACTTTTATACAGTAACGACGCTTTTTCTGATATTTTCATTAGTGAAGTTTGGTTAGTTACGTTCTTACTGTTGAACGAGTCATCATCATCATCAGCCTGAAGACGTCAACTGCTGAACATAGGCATTCTGGAAAGAGTGCCACTTTCCAGTGCCTGCTGGCCTCCTGTCACTTATCTTCCCATCGGTTGTCAGTTCTACGAGCGATGTGGCCTGCTCAGCCACTTCAACTTGCTAATTCTCAAAGCTATATCGGTGACTTTAGTTCTCTTGCGGATCTCTTCATTTTGGATCTTATCTTGCAAGGAAACCCCGAGCATAGCTCTCTCCATAGCTCGCTATGCGACTTTGAGCTTACTCATAAGGCCAACAGTAAGAGACCACGTCTCAGTGCCATAAGTCATCACTGGCAACACACACTGGTTGAAAACATTCAACCAGTTCGTTGAATGAGTATTTGTCTTAATTTAAAACTCTTTGTATAACGTGTATAATGGTTACGTATAACAACGAATCGGCAGCGTCTTCTGGTGTTGCAAGTAAAGATGTCTGTCAGTTTGTATGTCTGTCCACTATTAAAATTTGTTTCAAAATTTCCTCCAGACTTCCCCATTGGCGACGTGGTATTGGTTAATTTGTATTGTTATGAAGACGTAGAGGTCTCATATAAACCTATGTGAAAATCAGTTGATTAAAAGGTTGAAGGAAAATAAATATTGATTTTTATACTATAGTTTGTTATTTTAGTATTTTTATAAGTACAAATGCCACGTAAATGGCACATTGAATCAGCATTGCAATTTAGCAGGGCTACGCTGCCAGCATGTTGGGCACGCCACCTGCTGGTAGGTATATCTATAGGGTGCGGCCAGTATACAGTTCAAATATTTTAAAATGTACAGAGTTGAATTTAGCAGTAATGAGTACGATTCAGTTGAGATTTTGCCCGTTAAAAAAATTAACTATTTTATTAAAACTTACCTAGTGCCCGTCCCTCTTTAAATCTACATCGAAGATCTGTAAAACACAAAAAAAATGTTTATTACATAATTTACGTAGCTAGCTCGCAGCAGTTATTGAAATACCTACCACCTTTGTAGGTCGCCATTAGCATTGCTGTTTGAGAAATATTCCTCCTCAGACGTGACACGCGTAGACGTACGATTACCATAATAGTATGAATAATATAAAAATAAATATTGAAATACCTGGTAGGTATACCAATCAACTTCATTCGAAAATAAAATGTTAGGTATATCATATCTTTATTTCTTTCAATGAACCGACAACTAATGGGAAAGAAAGTTCTCGAGTGGCAACCAGAAGACGCAGCGTAGGCCAGCCTCCCAAACTAGGTAGACCAAAGGTTTGTTCAGAACCACGGGGAGCCCATGGATGCAGGAGGCTAGCAGCCGCTCAAAGTGGTGCTCTATAAGGGACTCCTATGTTGTGGACGTCTTCAGGCTGATGATGATGATGATGATGATGATGATGATTTCTTTCAGATTTTTTTATAGTTAGAAACCTATTTGGTATACATTTCTACAAATAAGCCCGGGCCAAGATAATTTGCAAATTAAAGCATGGCACCAGCTTGTAGCTTATGTACTGGTGGTAATAATTTAAAACAATTGAGGCCGTACTTAAAAGTTGTGCGACGGTCATAATTTAAATCTGTCCTCATTTGGGGAGAGGCGTAAAGATAAAATTTATGCTTAAAATACTAAAATAATAGAAGTCATTTTATGGATTTAAAGTTGTAAAATATTGACGGTTCTTTCCAGTAGTTTGAAAAAACTTATGAGACTTTTTTCTCTGCAATTTCTAATAAATTTCATTAGTTTCTTTAGTTTAGTTTAAGAATACTTTATTTTCGACAATTTCATTGTAGAGACTAGAGTTAAGTACTTCTTTTTCTTTAGGAACTTATAGATTTATTATTTGTAGATACGTTTAAAAATAAAAAAAAATCGATATATAATGCTATCAATTAGGTTTCAGCTTACGAATTTCCCTATCAGATTCTTACTGCAGAGTATGGTTTGAAGGACATATCAAGAAAATATTTACGACCATATTTTCATATCAAAACACTAAAAAGCAGCTTGGATACATAATCAGTACGCCTTAACATATAAAGTAATATAAACTATCTGAGCAAAATGACCCAATTCTAACAAAGATACAGAAAATCCTCACTTACATTATATTTCTCGTATCTTCCATCTCTCTCGATCCCTCATAATTCGCGAGGCTCCAATATTTTGCGGCCGGAATACCCACCCAATACGTCCCCGGCACACTAATAGCTTCATACATACTTAATCCAGTTCTACCTTTTAAGGGTGATTCATACTGCACGGGCCGGGACCGGGACGGAACGGGAAAGGGACACCAAGAAAAAAACTATGGGTGGCACCCTAATAGAGATGACTTCCTCAACTATTTTTATACAATATTCTTGCTCTGTGTTGTTTTGTATGTAAAAAATACAGCTAATGTCTTCTTGTATATGACTAGGTTAGATTACATGTACACGCCTAATTTGAATCAACAGCCTGAAGATGTCTACGGCCTCCGCCACAGAGGGTCGCTTTGAGAGTCTGCTCGCCTCCTGCATCCAACGGCTCCCCGCTGTTTTAACCAGATTGTCGGTCCACCTAGTGGAGGGCTGGCCTACGCTGCGTCTTCTGGTACGTCGTCATCACTTGAAAATCTTTCTTGCTAATTTGTTGTTAATTCTACGAGTGATGTGGCCTGCCAATTGCCATTTCAACTTGCTAATTCTAAGAGATATATCGGTGACTTTAGTTCTCCTTCGGATCTCCTCATTTCGGATCTTATCTCGCAGGGAAACACAAAGCACAGCTCTCTCCATAGCTCATTGGGCGACTTTGAGCTTACGCACTGATTCCACAGAAAGAAAACTCCCTCCAAATACTAAGTCTCTACGTCTAACGATTTGGGCTCTACTTTAACTGTCAATCAATCAGTTGTAGGTACTCAGGACAAAGCCTTTTATAATTGAATGTGAATTTTATGGATGCGTAATATGCGGTAATGATACTAAGATACTATTTGCTCGATGTCAGGTCATTTCATTTACATAAAAAAGACTTCGTTTTTTATGCAGATTTCCATAGTATAAGTTTGTAGAACTTGCTCTTGTCACGGCCGCGTCCGGGATCCAGCCGAGCGAGGTCCGGATTAGATGCGGCGTGGACGAATATAAACCATTCCTTATATCGATACCATTCCACGTTTTGTCCATTTTACCGTCTTTTTCCAAGAAGGGAAAAAACGGTTCTACCTAATTTAGAAAATTAGAGCGGTCTTTGAAGACTATATTTCATTTTTCTGATGAACATTAAAGGTTGAAAAGCAATTTGAAATTTAAATCAGATTGAAATATTAATGTATTGGATTTAATTTATAATTTTAGACGTAAATTAATGCGAAGTATTTTGTCGCGTTGGTTTCAACACCCACGTGCGAAAGTTTAGGGAACTTTGATAATGTTTCAAATAAAATTAACCTGATAATGGGATTTTGCCACGCAATTTCATCTGGTTTTACAATATTTCAATACACCACTACTGTCAAAACTTACTGAAGTTTCAGATTTAACTTTTCAAAGTTTTCATCCAGTACGTTTTACCTATTATAATATACGGAGCTGAGCCAAGAATACTCACGGTGTGGTTTATCTAAAGATTTAAACTTGCTCAGAGAACTATGGAAAGAGCTATGCTTGGAATAACTCTGAAAGATTGAATTAGAAATTTAACAGAGAACCGAGGTCACCGACATAGTTCACCGAATGAGCAAACTGGAGTATTAGCCAAAGAATCAACAACCGTTGAGGTAGACATGTTTAATCTTGAGTCGAGACCGCACCTTGGTAAATGAAGTGGTAGGTGTGTAAAGTGGTTGGTAGGTCACCCTAGGTGACGACTAAGTGAGCGACGACTTTGTATGAGAAGAGCCAAAGACCGGGCTCAGTTATGCTTTAGGTACCATGAGAGAGATCCATTGTTTAGCAGAGGACTTATACAGAATGATGATGATGATGATGATGATGACTATTCAAGTAATATAAATCAGATAGACCTAAACACCACCAACCACCAATAACCAGTGTGTGTTGCCAGTGATGACTTATGGCACTGAGACGAGATCTTTTACTATTGGCCTTATGAGTAAACTCAAAGTCGCACAGCTAGCTGTTGAGAGAGCTATGCTCGGAGTTTCCTTACGAGATAAGATCTGAAATGAGGAGAACTAAAGAATTAGCAATTCGAAGTGGCAATGGGCAGGCCAATTCGCTCGTAGAACTGACAACCGATGGGGAAGAAAGGTTCTCGAGGGGCAACCACTACCCGAAAGACGCAGCGTAGGCCAGTCCCCCACTAAATGGACCAACCACTTAGTCAGAACCACAGGAAGCCGATGGATGCAGGAGGCGAGCAGCCGCTCAAAGTGGCGCTCTATGGGGGAGACCTATGTTCAGGAGTAGACATCTTCAAGCTGATGATGATAAGACCTAAATATGAATTTAAAGATTACAACTCGTGTAACTATCGTCGAACGTTGTAGTTTACAGAACAATGAGAATCTGCACACATGGTGTGTGACCGACATGGTCCACCGGCATGTCTTGAATTAAAATACAGTAATTATAGATACATAGTTTTATAACTAAGACTTCATGTGCCATTTTTCAAATTACGTAAATACTATAATCTTTTCTGTTGTAAAAGGTTTTAAGGTTAAATAAAAAAGGCATATGTTAAAAATACACTTTATTGCAAATGTCATGCACATCTACACTTGTTTCTAGTGAGTAACTTTGTGATATCATCGTGCTATGTTCTCGGGATCTAACCAGTCTGATTTTAGTGCCTTCATTGTTACTGCAAGTATTTTTTTAGGCTAGTTACAAATACCTGTTTTTTTTATTACAATCAAGTAAGTGTAATTTATGTTTACATAACATTACATAAAACGTCACTAGATTGGTATGAGAGCTTTGATTTTGTCAAAGAATAATTTTTGCTTAAAATTATTTTCTGACAAATGTAATGCTTAGTTTCACAAAATTACTTGCATTAATAACGTCTGTTTTTAATTTTATGAAACCATAGTTATTTACATATGAGAAATACATTGACCTAATGTTAATTTATTGCTATAATTACAACTTTTCAATGTATTATGAAAAATTAAATTAAAAGATTGTCTCTTACAAAAGATAGTTTATACAGCTTCCCTATATGTGTGTTTCTCTGATTTTATTTAATGGCTTCTAAGTGTTATTGGTCATAATAGAGATAAAAACTTTGTTTTATTCACTTTAAATTTTAAAAAAACTGTTTTATAGGTCTCATCTGATACCTATAAAACAGTTTTTTTTTGGGTAATGGGGCGTTTCACACCGCACTTGCTTCACACCGCGGTGTGAAACGCCCAAGTGCTCTATATGAATACGCTCTTTCAGACCGCGGCGTGAATCATCCTCTACTATTATAACACTAGGACGATTCGCACCGCGGTGTGAACCACCCATGTATTTATTTTCGTTTAGCTCATTCGCACCACTATCGAGATTTGCTGAGAAGAATACGAAAATGTAACAAGTGAATAAATAAAGGTGGTTTTAAAAAAGGTTTTTACTACTAATTTATTATGAATGGTTTTTACTAAACAATAGCACGGTAGTAATTGTTTTAGCCTACCTAGATTAAATACACAAGGAGATTAAAAAATTGATGGCAAAGGTCAGAAACTAGCTAGTTTTAATTATGTTCCGAAACGTAAAGAACAACGGTTATGTAACTAAGAAATTAATTTACTTTTGATTACAACTACAACGAAGAGGCCCCTCCGGGATATACCCTTAACCTGGAACGTACAATATAACTAATGAAAATTGTGTTTATGTAAAGAACTGGATCATATTTTTTTTAGAATGAATGTTCTCATGAGGAGTAGTTTATTTTAAATACACACATCACAAAAGTCTAAGCAACATGTACTAATTTAAATTTTAGGATGGTTCTTCACATTATAACGTTGTATTTTATTTTTAAAATTATTACAAAATGAAATTTCTAAAGAAAATGAATTTATTGTGAAAGAATAGGACAATTTAATACAAAGTATGGCCTCCTCTGCTATTCAGAACTTGTCGGCAACGATTATTCATTGCATTAATGAGACTGTTTATGTCATCTTGCGGTATTCGCTCCCAATGGAATTGTAGCAAATCCTTCAGCTGTTAGGTTGTTGTCACTCCGTTCAAGTCCTTCAAAACACGTCTCTGGAGCTTGTCCCATGCGTGCTCGATGGGGTTGAGGTCTGGCAATAGTGCAGGCCAGGGCAATACCCGGATGTTCTCCGTTGCCAAGTATTCACTGGTTCGCCGAGCTGTATGTAAACGCGCATTGTCATGCATTAACGTAAAATCGGAGCCAAAGGTTTGTGCAAATGGATGGACATAAGGTCTGATCCTCAACGTAATTTTCAGCGTTCATGTTTCCATTTACAAAAACGAGCTCAGTTCGCCTGTTCTTCATAATACCCGCCCATACCATAACTGTTGAGCCGCTGTATGGATGAACTTCCTAAACGCACCTGAGCCTTTCAGTATTTCCGGGCCGACGGTACAATCGCACCCTTCTTGTATCAGGCCTAAACCCGAATCGCGACTCATCGGAAAACATAATTTTATCCCATTGTTCCTGAGTCCATGTTATGCGTTCTCTACACCATTCATTTCGACGAGCGCGATTCCCGTGACGTATCGGTGGGCACCTGATTGGGCGTCGAGCTCGTAGTCCGTACTCATGCAGTTGATTTCGCACAGTTTGGGGACTTACATCAACACCACTTAAATTTTGTAGCCTCAAACTTAGCTCTCGAGCGGTTAACATCGGCTGGCGTCTTGCAGTCAGTTGTATGTACTGGTCTTGCCGAGTGGTAGTACTCCTTCTACGGCCTGGGTGCTGTTCAGCGGGTTCCCCTGTATTATTGTAGCGCTGCCAAAGACGACAAATAACACTTCTATGAATGCTAAAATGTCGAGATACCTGAGATTGATTACTTCCCGCTTGCAACATCCCTACAGCTCTTTGCATTTCATCTGCCGTCAAATGACGTCGCTTCATGACGTGAAGAATATCTAACGATTCAATTTTGTCGTTAACTTTATTTAAATGGTTGGTAAAATTATAAAATCAAGAATAAACGTGTTAATTAAAACGCACTTAAATTCAAACAAATTTGCAGTCATTTGAATTTTATGAAAAAACAAAACATAATCGAATTTTTTTTTACAACCAGCCAGTATGTCATTAATAACCATAAAGTATACTTACCTACGCACTTTGAGTGAGTAAATACTTAGAAATTAATTAATATAAATGGTAAATTTGTAATATCATGCATGTTGCTAAGACTTTTTTGATGTGTGTATTATTGTCGACTGATACTCACGAATAGTATGTCAAATTCTTGACTAGCTTTCGAGCATATTCGATGCTCTTCCTAAAGAGGTCAGCTTTTGCGATAAGAGCGCAGGGTGACTATACCTATGAGAATCGGATATGCTTTCGAGCATATTCAATGCTCACCCCGCGATTTGGTCGAGATTTGACAAACTGTTAGTGAGTAATTCTCTAAAATATATTTATTTTAAACATATTATTTTCCTTTATTTATGATCCAATCATGAACTTTATCGTGCCGTAAACTTGGATCGTTTGCAATGAAAACACAACTAATTAACATACATTTTATAATCTATATAAATATAATAAAACTGTAACTCGGCTAAATCTGTACAATGAGTATTTTTTGAAAATTTTGATTGCATTACACTTCTAAATTAATATAGAAATAAAAACAATTTTTTTTGAGTTTTTTTTGTTTGTCCGTCTCTACTCTCTCTGTCCCTTTGAACACGCATCACGCTGGAACTACTGAACGGATTTTGCAGAAACTTTGTATGGTTATAGCTTATTTTTCAGAATAACATTTAAGATAATTTTTGTTTTCTAAAACGGCCAAGTGCGGGTTGCACGAAGAAACAAGGATCTAATTTTAAAAGGATTGTTTAATATTTTATGGGTGAATTTTTTGTTTGTATATTTTTTATTTACCTATATATTTATACTGACTCTGTCGAATGGAAGAGAGAAGAGAAAAGGAACCGGCCGGCGAAGGAAGGCGGGCTTCGTCTGCCTCCCTTCTATTGCCGTTCCATCCATTCATCCTTTTTCCTTATCTTTTTCCCTTTCGCTTCCCTCTTACCCATAAGCAGGGTTAGGACGTAAAACTAATTAACCCGGGTGAAGCCGGGGTGGGTCAACTAGTAGTCATATAACAATCTAGTCACACAGTGATGTTGTCCAAACAAATCCGGTATAAAATTAACTCCAGCGTGCATTATCGTTTCTGCTCATTCCAGTTGAAAGCAATACGAAAACTCGCACAAGTTGTTCCGAGTTGGAGGATAGTAGCTAATTGAGGTTAGCAGTAATCCTGTCAAACGCAGGAAATCGGATTGCTACGAACTTGCCCAACTGGGGTTACCATTATGCAATGGAAGGTGGGGCTAAGTTTTAATGGAATTACGTTTAAAGATTATTTAGCTTAAGGTTGAGTGAGTGACGGTAGCGTATTGCTTTTTTGTCAACCGGCTAGCTTATTACGTAAAGTTTGCAACAGGCGTAAATTTCGCAGTCATTGCTGTCAAACGTCACTTTGGCAGAGCAGAAAACGATCGAGCGCTAGATCACTGACTGTTGGACAATCGATGTACTAAAAAGTGCATTATTTTGTTATCGTCTATTGCTGTTCTGTTGCTAGTGACGCTAGTATCTAAGGCCAAAGTGCATTCAGCGACAGGCGAGCAACAGGCGGGCGACTGCGACTGATTGCTGTCACTTTGTGTCTAAGTGTTTGCTGTCACTTTGCTACTAATGTTGCTTTGCTGTTGTAATTTTTACATAATACGGGTGCCAGTGTGTCTTTTCAATGATTCAGTGATTCTTTTGTGTGAACATCCAGTGAACGTTCGTAGGAAAAGTAAAAAGTTAGTGCTGCAGTCACAACTAAAACAATTTTTTTACTCCATTGAGTAAAAAAATGATCAATAATTGCTTATATTGTCATTACAATATAAGCAATTATTGATCATGGCTTTAAGTATTAGGTACCTACTAATGCAATTATATTTAGTTGCTCATCAATTCTAAAAGAAATATAGTCTTCGAAAACGATCAATCAATTGATCCAACTATTGCAGCTGTACATTTTCAGGCGCATTTATCCCACTGTTTTATCATTATTCTTTTTGAATAGGTACCTAACCTAATCAAGAAATAGATTTCTTATTTGATAAAATGTATTAGTTTTTGCGTTGACATCAATAAAGTCAGTTTAATATATTGCGCAACTAGAAATTATTTTAGCTCTGGAAATTGAATGGTTCCCATTATGCTGAGCGTATTTTTATTCAAATTATGTCTCGATCCGTAGAATAATATTTGCATTAAAAATATGATGTTAGCAATTATCATAGTTTAGTCTTTGAATTATCAATTTATGTGTTTAATATTCTTTATTAAATTTTATGAGAGTCTAAGAAACATAAAATGATTTTAGATATTACTTTTACATTACGGTATTGCTTTATTAGCTCAAGGCAGTCATTTCACTAAGAAGTATATATTCTAAGTCTTTGTGTCATCCGCACACCATAATTATGTGCAGTTTTTATATCGTAAATCCATTGTTAAGCAAATGCCAACGTTTGATTGGCTGACTGGTTCGTAATTTTGTTTTAATTAAATGTAAGTGTATCATTCTGATTGTTGTATACAGTTTACTGAACAATTAAGTGTTTACAAAAATGTTGGCATTGTTTTATGGAGAACCTTTAATTATGATACGTTTTCTTATGAAGTTTTGTACAAGTAGTTTATTTTTAATGGATAAGCTGAAAGATAAACAAAAATAAACAGTTCACAGAAACATAAATTTGTTGTAAATTTGTAGTATTAATTCAAATGTCATATATTACCTCAATAGTCTCGCAAACTATCATTACAGAATCGTCAATTAATATTACATACCGCATCCTAACCTATTAATTAACAAGCAAACGAACATCAAGCGTCCGTTTAATTGTTACCCGCGTTCGTAATGTGTTGGCCACCATCCAACTTTGAAAATAATCACGAGCGGATAATGGATGGACTACGTTGAAAGTAACTTTGAATAAAGAACTTTATTGGCACTTAAATAAGATAAGTTTTTGTTAGTGCATTGCGACATTCCCAATAGATCAATTATGTGCAGTCGATTGCATTCAAAGTTTTGGTTTATAATCACAAATTTCGAAGAATATTGAGATGCTGTGGATGACTACAATAGACTTTATCTGGTTAGCAGTAGAGTATATTTTGGGTTGAGAGTATTAGATAGGATGGGATTGACATTTGGCAGACATGAATAGGTACGTACAATAACTTCCATAGATAGGAACAGAAGTTATTGTTTGTATTCCTTTCAGCCAAATATTGGTTTCTGACAACCGACATCGGGCAGACGTGTCTTACGCTGGGTTTCAATCAATAGGTTTCAATATACGTTAGAACTTAGAACTGTCTATAGATTGACATAGCTTTCTTGATTGGACATGATTCAGCCAATCAATACAGTTAGATTTTGGATCGATTCGTAGTTTCTTAATAGAGTGGAAAATTGGTCACTGAAGCGTAGGAAGCCCAGCGAGTGAGCCATGGACGTATCATCCTCTCAGTAGAGCGATGATATGAAAAGGGTGGCTGGTACAGACTGGAAAACGAGATCTAGATATTGTGCTCAGTGGCGTGCCATACGTGGCGTGCGTGTAGTAGAAGATAATGATGATGTTGATGACGATGAAATGTTACCACGTCACGCTACGCACAATATCAATAGCTATTAGTCATACAAGAGTTACCATCTGTGACTGCAAAGATTGATGCTGGAGCAGTCAGTAATGTTCACTGCCAATCAACACCATGGGGAAGATAATTATAAGTAATCAAGCCTGCCATCGCGTAGAAGCTGGTTAGAGCAGACGGTAATGAATGTTTAGAAATTAATTATGAAAATGACGTAATAATTAGCCCAAAAAATCGCCTTTGCGGTTAATGGGAATGTTCCCGTTGTTTGTAGGTTAGGGCTGTCGAACTCGTTGCCGCACTGCGCAAGCTATTTAAAAATTTGCAAAGTCTGATTCTGTTTGTCTTCTCGATATTTTTGGCTGAGTGCTGTGCAGTGATGACCCTGTTGAACTTGCTTAAAACTTGCAAAACCTCGTTAATGATGAAAGAAATGACTTAAATTAGTTATTCTTACCCTTTATTAGCCTTTTTTGCATGCTCACAAATATGACGTTCACATTTTTTATAACTGAAGTAGTGCAATTAAGGTAAAATGAAATGTCCTTATAGATAAAAAAAACGACAAAATACATTCTAACACCATTGTTTTCTTTTGAATGAGTTATCGAAGTAACACATGTCATGTTAAAATAACAGTTATTATTAATTTCTAAAATTTAGTAAACATAAAAAACTTAGCAGGCCAAGAAATAATTTCATTGAAACTCACCCGTTCTGTTAAAAGGGAGATACCCTGATATCAATTTAATTACTTATCCATCACTACTTGCTTATGCAATGTTATCTCTAATATTATCTATATTTACACACTATTCACATGTTTTAACAGTTTTTTAAAGAATTAATAAAATCATAGAAAAAAAGAAGTAACATTATATAATTAACTGTAAACATTCATGTCGTACTAAACTACACTAATTTTTCTAAAATATAAACAACTTGAAGAAATAATCATCAAAAGTTTAGTAAAATGACAAAGATGTGAATTAATCAAAAAACGAAATGTAATTGATATCGTATTTAAATCAATGAAAAAAATATAACACAATTAGTTGAGCAAACGTAATTATTACGTCGAATCACGAGGCTTCCACGAGTACACATTATTTCATTAAGGGCGAAATCTGGGCCTCTACGAGATTCCGGGATGAAATCCTTATTTAACCCCGTCTATATGAATATCGCCCATGAGGGGAAGTTCATTAATTTTAATTAATATTATTTCAGCCCGATCTAGTGTACTTCGGTGTCGTGTCTCTTCAAAGCATATCGAAACGTGACATACTTTTAAAACAACGTGGGGATTTTGATATTAAATTGAGGATGTTCTCATCATCTCACGGGTTTTATTATGTCACGGAGTTCTTAGATATTTTTTTTTTACTTATGTGCTTGTGATAATGCTTTCACGTTTCACCATCAAAATTTTGAGTATGAGTGAATCGTCATTTTACTAAACTTGCTAAACCGAATGAGTACTTCATAACATAGTAATTTATATTTAAAATGAAGTAGAAAAAAACAATGATTAGGCTATGCATTAATACAGCATCGTAATCAGTTGTCCATAATCATATAACACGACCACTCTCGAAAGCTCCAGCTGGTTCTGGATGCATTACTGTAAAATTTGGAGACTTCATATATGCCTTTTGCCCAGTCTGTCAAATAAATGCACAATCTAAAAATATGTGCGCTTAAATGTAATCACTAAATGAGTAACGAACCGTAAAAAATCTACAATTCAAATTACAAATTGATTCAGATCTATTTACAAAGGTATTTCCCATTAAAATACAGAACTAAAACTGGTTTTGTACCGAATAACAGATTTAGCACAATGTATAATTTTCTATCTGGAAAATACCATTTCTACAATTACTTGACTAGTAAACTGGTATGATATAATTTCGTACCACTATATTTTTTACCGGCGAATGAGGATTTATAAACCGATATAGTTATAGGTCGATACAAAATATATAAAATTGCAAAATAGGGAGCTGAATCAGGTTTAAGATCTTGAGAATTGATATAACACTGTTGATCTGTGCGGAAATCGCTATTTTTATAAAGCGATAAACGCACGGCACGACAGTGCGCTTAACAGATCACTCGCCGGTGCCGACAAATTTATACACATACAAAACTACTCGATACTCAGTCGCATTATCACTTTATGAATGTCTAGGATTGCCCTGTTTACGCATTGTCCATGTGACGCCGTCGTCAGATATCGTTCGCGTCACCCACGTAGCCCTCGTCAGGGCTTTCGGAGCAAATGTCCGCCGCGCACTTAGCGTTCGACACTTGGGGCAGAGGCTTAAGCATGGCTTCCGAGCCCTCGCCGGGCAAACGCGCGTCTGTTGTTTGCGTGTCCACGCACCGTGTTTCTACCTGGTAACACCGTGCCGCTCCCGGAGCATCGGCAACATTCATCGGCACCATCACCGCACAAGTCCCTTTTGGATTCACCCACGACGCACAACCTTCAGGAGGCGCACAACATTGCACTTGCTCACTCTTATAACCTTCCGGAGGCGATGGCACAAATTCCTCGTTGTAATACACAGTTCCGTTCCCCACGAAAGCAATCGGCCTATTTAGCGGCACCGGGTACCCCTCTAAAGTGCGCCGAACGGTCGTCGCATTGAACATCTCGAAATTGGGGCAAGTCGGTGGCGTTGTATTGAATTCGGTGTCTTTGGCGAATTTGCAAACCAATTTCTGTCCCTTCGGTCTGTTGTGCGGTAACGTTTGGTAGAACGGACCGACGACGGAATAGTTCGACATCATAGGCGGTCGGCACGGATGTTTCGGGAGACCGTAATCGTAAGGATAGCCCTCGCTGTCTAAGAAACAGCCTGGGTTGAGATGTACATCTGCAGAATGCTGGTACATGTTGTTGATTGACTGCGGAGGTAGGTTCATGCTGTGAGGCTGCTGGTCCTGCCACGTTACCTGTCGTGGCATGGGGTTGGCTGTAAACGCAGTCTCCTCCTCAAAACAGTCACCATTAGAAGTCTGTTTGTAAACAGACAACACATTTTCGTTTTGCGTATTGTTCGCCACCGTTTCCGCATCGCTAATTAGGTCGGGATTTCTGTCGGCAAAGCCTTTCATGTTATTGCTTTGATACACGTCGCTCGAATCGTAATCACGGCCTGTTTGTACGGTGTAGTGGAGCGCGTGATGAGAGTGCGCGTTCACAATGAGGCTACCGTTGTTCTTCGGCAGGTTGCCATTACTGCGACTGGAAGGTAGTATCTGATTGCAGAGCGCTACGTCTTTCCCGCTCTCTTTTTTCTTACGACTCCGGGTATCCGTCTTAAACTTGAGCAAGACTACGGCAATAATGGCTATGAGCAGCACTATTATCAAGAATACAACGGTGACAATGACTACTAAGTGTCGCTGCGGGAAAGTAACGACTATTACGACGGGTTCCTCCTTGACTAATATCCGGAGAGTGTAATTGGCGCGCGACCTCCCAGCGGGGTTCTCAGCGGCGCAGGTATACGTGCCATTATCCTCTGGCACTATGTTGTATATGTGCAGCTCGCTCTTCTTGTCCGTCACACCGTTCTCTACGAAGTATATATCACGGTACTGTTCCGGCAACATCGTCGAGTAATTGTGAATGATTTGGCCCTGATATAGCCACGCTATTTTCGCCTCGGGAATAGCTTTCACGAAACACTCTAGCGTGATGTTGCTACCTAAACTAGTCTCTAAAAATACGGTGCTAGGAGTTATTTTTGGTAGGCACGCGAACTCGTTCTCGCCGACGCTCGCGATCGTTCGCTTCCTCAGGCGCGCCGGTAGCGAGCACACTGGTTCGACGGCGTGAGGCATATTGAAACTCAACAACCAACTATGTAAATCTCTCAGATGGCAATCGCAGTTCCAATTATTATTTTGCAAGTTTATGCCGCGCAACGTATCAGGGAATAAATTCTCACCTTGAATATTGGATAACCTATTGCCATTCAGTCGCAGCCATTCAAGGTGATTGAGACCTGCAAACGCTTCTCTTTCTATAGCTTCGATTTTGCAATCCGTCAATTCCAATGTATTCAAGTAGTTCAGGCTGTGGAAGCAGCGACTGTGGATGCTTGTTATCGGATTGTTGTTCAGCGAGAGTCTCATTAGCGATGGAAAGTGGACGAAGTTGCTTGACGGCACGGCGGTTAGATAATTATTCGACAGATCCAGTTCGACCAAATTCGCGAGGCCTTTAAACGCGGCGTCTTCAATTTTCTGCAGACTACATCTCTGCAAGTAAATCTTCTGCAGATCGAGTAGCTCTAATTTATGGAATGTTTCTTTTTGCAATACCTGAAGATCGTTGCCCGTGAAGTCAAGGACTTGGGTTTGAGAGTCCAGAGAGTTAGGGATCGCCTTTAGTTCTTTATCTGAGCACTCAACGTATCGCTTGCCGTTTTTCCACTTGCAAACGCATTGAGAGGGACAAGCAATCGCTGAGAGAAGGAAACAGGTAGTGCATAAGGCAATCAGCCTGATGTTCAGGATCTTTCTAACTCTCATGTTGCCTCAAGGCGTGCGACCCTCGAAGTAGACCTCGACCATTATCTGAAACAAAAGAAAACAACATGAACATGCGTTTAAAGTTCAAACTACCTGTCATAATTAAACAATAATGTGGTTTCGCCTGTCCTTTTTTTATTTTTATATCATATCGTCCTTGATCCGAAATAAACGCGACTGAAATGCCGACGACCAACAGCCGTGTTTATGTAACTGTCGCCATTTAATTGTTTCTTTTCGCTCTCGAACGTTGATGCAAATTTTAATTGAACATTGTATCACGGGATTCTCGCTCCACTTTACAAGATTCGTGACATCGTGAGTTAAACGGAGTGGTAAATTAAAAGTAGGTATCTGTTGGACAGTGACGAGGGTACGCTCAGAGACGGTGCGTTCTGTTTATTTTAATTTACAAACTGGCAACAGCTCGCCGCTCACCGGTCTGAGCGTTCCCGGTAACATCCTGTAATTCACTGATTCCCTGGTACCCGTTGATCTCGGTCGAGTTTTCTTTCTCTGCATTATGTATACTGTTACATTATTTATGTGTATCGACCGATCTCGCACCGAATTCTATTTCTATCTACGCTTGTTTGAACAAGCCTTATTTGTTCCGTTGTGTGTTTTTGTCAAGTGGAAACCTCGGCACTTGGGTATCGAATGAATAATAGATAGTATAAGTAGGCATAAACTGGAAGATTTAGCGTGCCTATCTCTAAGACGACATTTCCGGAGAAAAATGACAGCGCTAAGCCTTGAAAACGTTTAGGCACGCAGAAAAATATCGTATCTTAGCTTGGTAATAAAATGGCATCGTAAAATATATAAGCAGTATGAGATATTGCGTTTTATTCATATTATAGAAGCATAAACAGAAAGCGTTGCTACAGTTTATTCAGGTTTTAGAGAATTCGGTAAACAGATTAGAAACTAGTCCTACGGAAACTCTCTGCACGGTTATAAAGCAATAATGAAAACATTCTTATATACAAAAATGTAATAAAAAAATCTAGTTTGACTCCATTCGTGTGTGTTATTGTTTTACGTTGGTATTTAACATTATTTTTATTAACTCTTGCGAGGTCACGTTAGAGTAATCGATTTTTTTGATATAATTATTTACGTATGGATTTACATGATTTTAATATAATCATTACAAACATTTTGCTACATTATTTGCAAGCAGCGCAGTAGCTGTATGCTGAATTCCAGATATAAAGTATGGATTGCCAGCCTGACACTCGAACGTGTACTTGAAACTAAATGTGAACTTTCAGCGCTCATTACAGCCTCCATACTGTTTATATTGTAGGGTATTTGAGCGCTCGGGTTTATCGAAGTAGGCATTGTAAGGACAGCGGCGTGAATCCCGATTCGTCTGGGATCCAACTTTTGTGTTTGATGGAGTCAATTAGACTTAATCTTTTTATAGCCGCACTTGGAAGATTACGGCTTTGATCCTTCGACGGGGACTGAAAGCACTCCTTATTGCCAAATTCTGGTAAAATTGAAAATCAATACCAAGGAAATTAAAAGGAGGTTTGTATGTATGTTTTCATTTAGGGTTATTAGAGAGAAAAGGTTTAGCACGATTGAATTTTTGTATCAGGGAAAAACTACTGAACTAAATTTAAAATTGAACTATTATATAATTAAATTTCCTTCTTGTATAATTTTGGTGTCAAAGCCATTGTATAATTATTTTTTAATCTTTTTTATGAGCTTTGTCGCTGAGCGGTCACATCGCTCAGTAAAACAACATATTTGAATATTTTTAATGGGAAATGGGGGGTATGTTAATAAATGATTGATTATAAATATGAGTATGTTTTTTTAAATAGAACGATAACGAGTTTTTAAGTACCATAAGTGATATATTCCCAGTTTTGTAAACATTCAATAAAAAAACGTAAAATACTGATAAACTGTTAGATATCGGAGTTTTGTAGAAAAATTTCAAGTAACACCTACTTTTACTTATTTAAAAAAATCTGTTAAAGTATTACTTAGCTAGAAGTTTCCTTATAAGCTACGTGATATATGAAATTACCAGCTGTTATTTATTTAACCTCAGTTAAATCGCTTCGTGTAAACAACGAGTATGGTACGTAAATAGCGGTAAAGTGAAAGGTTCACAAAATAAACCACTCAACGTCCTATGATACAAATTACAAACACGAAGTAAGCAAAAAATTTTTACAGTCAAATTAGTAAACGCAGTGAGGAATATTACCCCCAAAACCTAACCAAAAAAGTTAAATCAATATTAGAACTGTTTACCAGCGTCTAGTGTTTCCAAGTAGCTATCTAAGTTCCGTGATCACCCTGCAGGGTTCTTACAGGCGAGCATGCTACATCGTCGATCACATTGTCACTTAACGGCAGGAAAAACTCTCTGTCTCTTACTGTTGGCCTCATTAGTAAGCTCAAAGTCGCGCAGCGAGCTATGGAGCGAGCTATGCTCGGTGTTTCCCTGCGAGATAAGCTCCGGAACGAGGAGATCCGCAGGACAACTAAAGTGACCGATATAGCTCTTAGAGTTAGTAAGTTGAAGTGGCAATGGGCAGGCCACATCGCTCGTAGAACTGACAACCGATGGGGAAGAAAGGTTCTCGAGTGGCGACCACGAACCGGAAGACGCAGCGTAGGCCGGCCCCCCACTCGGTGGACTGACGACCCGGTGAAAGCCGCGGGGAGCCGAAGGATGCAGGAGGCGAGCAGCCGCTCAAGGTGGCGTGCTCTGGGGGAGGCCTATGTTCAGCAGTGGACGTCTTCAGGCTGTCAATGATGATGATGATGATGGCAGGAAAAATGTGGTCAAACCTTCGATCATGTATACAACTAATCGAAGGGTCAAACGCAAGCCTTCTAGTATAAAAAAAAATTCAAACATCATTAAAACCTTTTTTACCCTTTGAAGTGCGTTTTTGTTTTGTACGGGCAGTATGACTTTGTATGCATTACTACAATAATAAAAACTACAGTATTTACTAAGAGCTACTAGCTGCACTATCTACTACAAAGAACATTTGGATTGTTTACTTTTGGATTGTTACTAGCCGCGATTGCCTATAGACAGTCCAAATGTCCCAGCCCACTACCGGTAGGTAGCGAATATATTGTTTAGCGTAGTGTTCTATTTAATTTACTAAGAACTTACTTTTTTCTATAATATAAATACAAAAAGAAAAGACACTTATGTAATGTCATGCCTCTACAGCTATCTACAGTTATCTAGATAGCTGTAATAGCATCCCGATTCACTCGCCCAGATATATTTAGGAACTTCTCAACTCGCAATTACCATATAAAATGCCTTATCAAGAGAAAAAAATGTGAAAGCTAAATAGAGCTTCTATTCCTTATTTTATTACACTGTGGCACAAATAGGGTTGCGTGCTCACTGCTATTTATTGTATTGTTTTGTACGAGATCGTAATCTAATTGTATCGCTGTGCCTTTAGACTGTAATGTGAGGAAGTATTTTAACAAGTAGGTAGTATTTGATGGCTTACTTACTTTGAACTGCCTGCGCCCTGCGGGTTTTTCCGCAGATAAAAGTATCCTATGTGTTAATCTAGTATATAAGCTAGCTCGATTCCATTGTGGCGTTTAGAGGTAACAAACATTCACACAAACAAACTTTCGCATTTATAATTGTCCGAGCGAACAAAGTGAGCGAAAGTCTCTGTTTCAACTCGTGATTTTAGCTTTCGTCTGTCCGGATGTACGTACATTTTTCAACTAATCTTGACAATACTTGGTATACAGGGTCTACAGGTCCAGGTAATTCTTGTCGTTGGCGATTTTTGGTTGATGGGGTTTTACCCCACCAAAAAGGGGAGCAGTTTGCTGCCGCGCTATTCACCAGCCGATTTTGATAATATTTGGTAACAGCATTTGGTACCCAGTTCCAAACAAGTAGTATTCGTATATAGTAGTAGTAGGATCATGTCGTGAGAAGTACTGGTTTTGAAGTGGTGATGTGATTACCACACCACCACTTCAAAAATATAGATTTGTAAATAATTTTTATCCATCTTATAGAAGTTCGTGATAGTTGTAAAAAAAATTGTTTTTACACAAACAAAACAATTTTAACAATTGAATTTCCTCTCAAAACTTTAAATCATAGACTCTTGCGTAACTGCCTACGTCATTTCTAGATGTGATCAGGTCATAAAGTCTCCTGTCTCTACTGTAATGGGCAGGCCGAACAATAAGATCGACTGACACTTAAAAAAGAGCAATCTTTCTTGCCTTCTTGGGTAGCTCAGTAATTAGCCCTGGCTCAGATAAAACTATGCTATACGAATAGCCCCAGGGCTATTCGTATAGCATAGTTTTATCAGATATCTTAGCCGCCCAAAAACTTGGCTTATAAAGACTGTGCGCTCTAAAGCACAGTTACTTAGTTGTGAATCGTGAATTCAATTTTTTTGTAACGGTCGCCTAGCCAAGAAATAACCACAGTACATTATCATAGTTCAATGATAATCACTCATAGCAAATCACGACTAGCCATTCCTAACCTATCGATACAGTTAAACAACGTTCGCTGCGTTCACTACTAAGATGGGTGACCACTACAAAAAATGGTATTTACAACTGAGTACCGTGATATGAATAGCCCGTTAACCCGTTGTTTCTGACTGTTGTAAGGTAAAAGTCGTTAAGCCAAGTCAGAAGCCTTTGGGCAGCCTCAAAATTCTGACACCAGAGCTGGCCACTAAACTTGCCTTCACGAGAATAAGAAGAATGACAATCAATTGTAGATATTGTTCAAAATACGACATTACTCAAACCATAACGTCAATTAATGCATGGCTCTCCTATGTGGAAAGTCTTTCAAGAGACCTAGAACTATAAGGCAAACACTTACGAAAGAAAACGAACATGACTAAGGTTCCGATTTCTGTAGTTAATAGAATACGTAATCACTAAAATCTTTTCAATCTGAAGTACCAGACACATTCACAGACTCTTACCCAACACGATACACAAACATCCAAATAGAAATTACGCAAGCTAACATTACGTAACTTCACAAAAGCCGACAACAGTCACAACAAAAAATCCCGCAGCGAAAATCCCGCAATAGAAATCCCGCTATAGAATCCTGGTATATAGCCGGATCGCCGGAAAGCGCCAGATCTAATTGTTCCGGTTCCCCGTTCTATGGTCCGAGTGACCTCGACCTTGTGAATATAAATAAGTATACAGTGTGAGATGTACACAAAAGGTCGTAGTAAGTTTACGAACAGACAGACGCAAGTGTTCGTACAACAATATGTATTAATACTTTAAGGTTTCTACGAAAAATCACCATAGGATTTCAATTAAAAAAAAATATGACGTGATTTAAAATTAAAACTGGATAAAAAAGGAAAAAGATAAGAAAAAAGAAAATGATAAGATAAAAAGAAAAACACGCAAGAAAATTTGAATTTGCTGCGCTCACGTTCCACCTTAAAGAATTTAATCAAAGGCCCCCAAGTTAACGGTCAAATCAGTGAAAATATTCTAGTTCTGTAGTCCAAATCTACGCGCATATCAAAAAGTAGTGAGTTGGAATACCGCCACTGATTATTCTACGACGCACATAAAAATCAAGTATTACGACCATTTTTTTACCGACGTTACATCAGACTGTTATTACATTACAGGGATTTTGGTGCAGTAAGGGAAAATAAGGATTACGAGTAACAGAAACGGGTGCAACAATAAAGTTACAGAAATGATCACATATATGTACACGATGTTCAAAATACTTCTTAAATTATGTTACAAAACTTGTACAGGAGAACTAAAGTGACCGATATAGCTCTTAGAATTAGTAAGGTGAAATGACAATGGGCAGGCCACATCGCTCGTAGAACTGACAACCGATGGAGAAGAAAGGTTCTTGAGTGGCAACCACGAACCGAAAGACGCTGCGTAGGCCAGGCCCCTACTAGGTGGGCTGATGATCTGGAGAAAACCGCGAAGAGCCGATGGATATAGGGAGCGTGCAGCCGCTCAAAGTAGCGCTCCGTGGGGGAGATCTATGTTCAGCAGTCTTCAGGCTGTTGATGATGACGATAAAGGGTTAAATACCCGACGGGGTCCATAATGAGCCTACTTAATTAATTTTATACTTATTCCACCTATGTACACTATGGAAGCAATAAAATATCTGAATCTGAATCTGAATCTGAAATTTAAAAAATCCTTCTTTACGACTCTTTATTCCATAAAAAGTAAACCCTTCAATCAAAGAATATAATCAAAAAACCAGAAGTCAGAACATACTTCCAGTTTTTTCAACGAACGGGATTCTACGAAAAGTAAAGGACCCTAAGCTCTATTAAAATAGAATCGTTCATGAAACGTCACTAGACCTTTTCGACGATTATAGTCAGCTATTTATACCCGTTCCCTCCCCCTCCCACCCCGTTCTCCCTTTAAATACAAGATCGTCTCCATAGCGCCCATTAATTGTGCCTGTTTTGCATTTGAGCTCTGAGCATGGAGTACGCTTAAAATAACACATACTACATTTACTTTGCAACAATAGAAATCAACAACAAACAATGTACATAATAACCATGACCTGTTTAATATCTATGTAAACTTAGCTTAGTAACAGTTCATAAATAATAGTGTAAAATTCTAGATATAGGTTAATTTTTAGCTACTGCAACCATATGCTAACCGTTTTATTACCTTACTTATTAATGTAAATACCTAAGTAAGATTAGTTAGTCATAAGTAACTGTTTGCCTTAACAAATAATTGCAAGACTTGTCAGAGGACATATATTTTGGTTACTATAAGCGGTATACTTAAGTACTAAGCTTATGTAAGCAAGTAAATAAATAAATAAATGTAATGTATTTCTTTAATATCACCATCAGCTAAAAGCCTAAACCAGCTGTTTGCGTCTTGTCTAATCTTTATTAATTGTGCTTGTCATAAGTCCCTCTTCTATATTTCATATGGGTTGCCATGATAGGTTTTAGCGTTAAGATCTTCACATTTGAAATAAAATCAAACAGAAAATGTGTACCTTTATACTATACCATTTTTTCTTTAGAAACTACAAAAAGATTTCAACTTTAAACAATAAAGCATTGAAAATTATAAAATGAATAAGAAGTTTTCAGATGAATAATAAGGCTAGTGAAATTACTGGGCACATGAGACTTTATGACCTGATTTCACAGTCTAGTAATCTTATTAGTGGACTGGGTGGTGTCTCAGGATGACGTACGCAGTGCAGTGTCACGCAAAACTTTATTATTTTAAAGTTCCGAGTGACATTGCAACTGTTATGGGCGGCCGTGTCGCTTAACATCAGGTGAAGGACTAGCTCGTCACGTCATTCATTCTCATAAAAAAAGATAAATGAATATAAATTTCTCCTCTATTTCTTTAAATATATGATCACTTTTAACGTAAATTCAAAGACATTCTCGGCAAACATTAACGTTGCCTTTAATGAAGAGAAGCCGACATGTTTCTTTAAAGAGGCGCGTTTATTCGAGACCCGGTTGTTGTAGCTATTATAATGAAAGCCTTGCGTGGTGATGTAAATGTTACATGTTCTTTAGCTTTGGCAAAGGAATCTATTTACTTTGCAGCCATGGCTCAGAAAAGAGAGCTATAGCCTTGATGTATTCGGAAGGTTGAAATTTGAATTCACCCATATTATGTAAAAATTGGAACAGCAAAGCAACAGCAGTCGCAAAGCAACAGCAGTACCAAAGCAACAGTAAACACTTAGCAATTGGTGACAGTCGCCCGCCTGTTAGTCGCCGGTCGCTGAATTCACTTTGGCCTTTGATACTAGCGCAACTAGCAACAGACCAGCAATAGACGGAAACATA
Organism: Ennomos quercinarius; assembly: GCA_910589525.2. Taxonomy (NCBI): domain Eukaryota; kingdom Metazoa; phylum Arthropoda; class Insecta; order Lepidoptera; family Geometridae; genus Ennomos; species Ennomos quercinarius. Next base: position 18,471,559 of record OU342493.1, read on the forward strand.
ATAATGCTTTTTTTAGTTCATCTATTGTCTGACAGACGGTGATCTAGCGCTCGATCGCTTTCTGCTCTGCCAAAGTGACGTTTGACAGCTTTGATGGAAATGATTGCGAAATTTACGCCTGCTGCAAACCTTACGTAATAAGCTACCCGATATATTACACAATTTAAATTTTTGGTGTTTGTATAATTCACATGCTTTTAACAGAGGCCTGATTAAAAGAATGCAGCCTGTCGGTTTTGATGACGCGTGAAATACGTCATCATTATCATCATCATTAACAGCCTGAAGACGTCCTCTGCTGGACATAAGCCTCCCCCACAGAGCGCCACTTTGAGCGGCTGCTTGGTGCTTGCCTCCTGCACACATCGGCTCCCCACGGTTTTAACCACATTGTTGGTCCACCTAGTGGAGGGCCGACGCTGCGTCTTCCGGCTCGTGGTCACCACTCAAGAACCTTTCTTCCCCATTGGTTGTCAGTTCTATGAGCGATGTGGCCTGCCCATTGCCATTTCAACTTGCTAATTCTAAGAGCTACATCGGTCACTTTAGTTCTTCTGTGGATCTCCTCCCCAAAATAAACATTAAATACGTGAAATACGTAAAGAAGTCTAATAAATCATGACTTATTGTATTGACTTAGAACCTTGGTTTATTTACAGAATTACGAGGCTGTGAAACTTCTTAGCATTTAATTTTAGCTTAATAAATTCGACCGTTCACGAGTTCAGAGAAAAGGACAACAAAGCAATCCTATTAGGGTTCCGTTTTCTAAAACAGGTACAGAAACTTATAATCTAGGTATTAAAATAAATTAAAAATCGATACAGGATAAGGTGCAAAAAGATATTTTAAATTGATTTTCATATTTACTTTAGGCTCTACGAAATCTCACACAACCTCATTTTCGTAGATGTGCTACATCATCGTAGCTCCAAAACAAACGACCTGTCAATCATGCTCGTAGATGGTCTACGAAACCTACACCTGTCAATAAATACATAAATGGGTATTTACAACTCTATTTTCACGCGGAATAACGCTCAATCCGTACAAATATGATCGTTGGGGCGACAAAGCGCGAATCCATTACACGTCTCGGTATGATTGATTGTTCCCTAGATCCGAGAGATTCGACGCAGTGACGCTTTTTACGACGGTCAGAATTACAAAGAGCTTTTTGCTGCGTTATTTTGGAGTTATTTATGTGGAGCTTCTTTTTATGGCAGTGAATGTACACACTAACAAATGTGTTGTTTTCAAGAAGCTTTATAATTATATGAGTCAGTACATCAAGGTTTGTGCTTTACTTTAAACACAGGTTATAATTATAACCCAGCTCCATAATATAATCCGACTTTAAAATAATAAATAATCATAGATATCATTAGCTTTTAGGTGGAACCATGCAAACCGTTGTTTAAAGACCTTAACATTTTAACGAAACCATGAATGTATATTAAACAGCTTGCGTTATTTGTCAAGCAGCAGCCTGATCTTTTTAAAAGACACCACGAGCTACGCCACCTTTAACTTCGGGACAAATCGAATAATCTGGTATCGCTTCCAATGTGCAAATTATCTCTCCAGAAAAATGCGCACTGCATGGTAGCGAAAGTTTTTAATACTCTACCAGAAGATTTAAAAAGCTTACCTGTAGGGTTAGCACGGCCGGTAGACAAAACTGTCTTTCCCCTGTTTTACTCCAAGCAAGTATGAAGAAAGTGACGTAAAACGGGGAAAGACAATTTTGTCTACCGTCCATGCTAACCCAGCTGTAAATGTTTTTAAATATAAATTACACAAGTGTTTGGTTGAAAATTGTTTTTACTCGGTCAATATGAATTTTTGAATTGGAAACGTAATATTGTGTCTAAATGATTCGTTTTATTTGTCACTCTAATTTGACGTTTAAATTATTAATGAATTAAGTATAATTTTACCTATTTTGATTAATTTGTTTTGCGGCAACATGTGCTGACTGATTATTTTATTTTATTTGTGCATTTTATCATATTAATTTAAATTGAATAACTTACATTGCCTCATTTTAATGTGAACCAATTGACATTCGCTATGAATATTTGTATGTTGTTTATAGCAAAAACATGCATGTACTATTTTTATGGCATACCGAAGATCTGCTGTTATTATATATTTAACCATGTTTTTATGAAAATAAACGCTTTGATTTGATTTGATTTCATGTCCGTGAACATATTTTTGTTATTATAGTGGTTTTTTTTTTTTTTTTTTTTTATTGTTTATAGGCGAAGCATTTGACCACTGTCTCACCTGGTGGAAAGCGATGACGCAGTCTACGATGGAACATGCTTGCCTAGAAGATACCTGTTCACTCTCGTCTTGAAGACTCCCAGATCATAGTTAGCTGGAAACAAGGACGCCGGCAAGGTGTTCCACTCATTGGCTGTTCGCACTATAAAGTGCATAGCAAAACGCTTAGTGCGGGTTGATGGAATTTCAACCATATATGGGTGCCGTGTTTTTGTGCGCCTTGATGTCCGGTGAAAGAAAGGAGATGGAGGAATAAGATCGTGTAATTCCTTCGCACACTCTCCAAAATGCAGTCTATAAAATACCGATAAACTGGCCACTTTACGCCGGTGCTCTAAACTGTGGAGCTTAGCTTCCACCAACGCATCATTACCAATGAGTCTTTTGGCTCGTCTCTGAATGGAGTCCAATGGATTCCGCTTTTTAGATGTATTTTTTAAAATTTGTTAAAGCGATTGAAAACGCACACATCAACAGCCGAGAGACATAGGCCTCCCCATAAAACGCCACTTTGGACGCTTATCGTATGGAGGAATTTGCCATAATCACCACGCTTGGCAGGCAGTTTGGTGATCGCAGTTGATTTGAATGTACTGATGAGAATGCCGCTGCCTATTCCCTGGAGTACTTGCATTTGAAAAGTTCAGAAATATAAAGTTAAATGATAGGATCACTAACGCTATTTATTGCATTTTTGACTCTTTTTAATTAAAGTAATTTTCTTTAAAAAATGTACTCATGTGTACTACATAAATTAAAAAAAAACGTTCCGAGTGATAATTAGGTTATTTCATTGTTTTACTCACTCACAAATGACTCAGCTTGATAGAGTGCCAAGTTGCTCCGTATCTCTACGACAACACACAACTACGTATTTGTAGCTACATCGTAGACACGGTACACAATGCTACGACGTAGCACGTCTACGAGACTTGTCGGCGTCGAGCGGATGATTAACATAATAATAGACGTGCATAGTGTCAGGATAGTTATAATTGTCACCTGAGTTGTTATAATGACACCTAACAGCGTTGAGTTTAGTATTACGACATAATTATAATAGGGTGTCTCATAGTGTCATCTGCCTGCCCTTATTTCACTAAGTGGGGTCGGCGGCGTGTCATATTTATCATTTTTCTAGATAGATTTGGCAGTATTTAGAACCAGTTCACCTGATTTATCTAAATTGTATTATCTGTGAACACAATTAGAAAAGATAGTAACTAAAGTTGTTTTAGGTGAGCGTGCACATTGTAACTTTAAATCAGGAGAAATATGATCATAATCGAGCCTATTTACTATTAAAAAAACCCAGTCGTGAAAAGAGTTAATCAAAGAACAGTAACTATAGATGAAGGTGTTAAAAAACGGTTTAGACCTTAAACGCATACGTTTAGTTATATATTACCATTCCGAATGCACCGGCGACCATAAATAACAAAATTTTAAAATTGTTGTTCTGTTCTACGAAAAAAATGCCAGCGTCAAAACTCTGTGCCTCTGGGCAGGCACTAACGATGAATCATTGCTGCATCCGAATAGAAAATAAAATGTCGGCACACGTCTGCTATGCCACAAATGGTTTCCGTGGAAACTGGAAAAAATGTGAGATTTTTGTACTTATTTTCTAGAATTTTGGACGAGCGGATGACAGTGCTTTTTTGAGGACAGATACTAAACTTGTCCTGTAGTGAGAATCGAACCAGCAGCTATGAGCCGACCTGCTTAACCACCACACTACAGAGGCTATCTGTCAGTAATGAAATTTAGTTCCAGTCGACCGTCCAAACGCTGACGTTAAGTTGGAACGTTTCACTAGCGCGGCAAATTCAAATTTTCTTACGTTCTTTGGCCAACAATATCTTAATTACTGAACGTGATTACATTAAAACTGATTTAACGTAAAGAAATAAAATGTATCAACAAATTACGATTAAGAGTATCTCCTAGATATCATTGGTTTAGCGACAAATGACAATAAACAAATGTCGTCTTAGTTTTTCAGTCTATTGCCATTTGTCGCTAAACCAATGATATGTAGGTGATACTTTTAATTGTAATTTATTGATACATTCTATTTATTTGCGCAAAATTAGTTTTAATGAAATCACGTTGAGTAATTAAGCGAATTAATTAACAGAACGACTAGCTCGTCACTTCATTCAATCACATAAAAAAAGCTATTATTGGCAAAAGTACGCAAGAAAATTTGAATTTGCCGCGCTAGTGAAACGTTCCACCTTAACTAACAGCTGCACTGCCGTCCGACATTTCTTGAATCATAGTAGACTTTACGTTATGAATACAAAAATATACTGTTTAGTATATTTTTTGTATTCATTACAATAAATTATGACCAACCGAGCCAAATGAAAGGGTTTTCATTTATTTAATTAAAAATCCTCCTAAATAATCTGGACCCTATTTTCTTAAACAAATTCAAGACTCAGAGACTAAAGCCAGCGCTTGATTAAACTCCAAAAGTATTTGTCTAGTAAATGTTTGGAGACTTGTGACAAGCAAACTACAATGGGCAGGGCCTCTCAACATTTCTTTTATTATGTACTTGAGTAAGTAGTAACATGAGATTAAGAGATGTACAATTTACGATATGATAAGCAAAAATATTAAATTAAACTAACCTTAGGTTTACACAAAGAATTATAGTTACTTATGAAGTCAAATGAATGTGGTGGATTTTTAATTAATAATTATGTTGTGAGATACAGAGTTTATATAATTCTTTAAGTATCTTATTTGTGTGGAATTTATATTAGTAAACATTCAAACTTATAAATCACTAGTAGCGCCTTGCGGTTTCACCTGATACTTACTCGTATTACTAGGATAAAAAGTATTATAATATTCAAGCAGTATGAAATTTTACACTAGTTGCTTTGCTTAATCAGTGTCAAACTTCATTCAAATAAGGTAAACTGTTTTGGCTTAAAAGCCATATAAGCAAACATCACTCTGGTATAATTTATACTTGAAATTACTTATTCACATTTCTAATTATTAGTAAATATTCAATTACCTGAGTTATCAATCACTAAAAGCAGTTATTTAGTTTAGTTGAAGAATAACTAATAACAAACAGACTACTCAATCTTTCTTATTATAAAAGGCTTTGTTCTGACTGACTGACAGACAACGTACAGCCCAAATCTCTAAACGTAAAGACTTGAAGTTTAGAAGGTGCCTTTCTTTCATGACGTAAGCGCGTGCTAAGAATGGATTTTTGAAAATTCAACCCCTAAGTGGGCGAAAAGGGTAAAAAACGGTTGTATGAAAAACCTACATTTCATGACGTATCGTTTTGAAACTTAACACATACAAACAAGTATAAAAATAAAAGAAATGATACCTTTTAGTTTTTCGAAATTCAACACTTAAAGTGGTTAAAAAAATTGTTGAAGTTTGTATAAAAAATTCAAAAAAAATTACCGTATCATACTGAAATTTGGAATGTGTAAAGAACATACAAAATAAATAGACACGTGTCTCATGAATTTTTGAATTTCATCCCTTAAGGGGGTAAAAATAAATGGCTCCTGAGAGATAGTCCACGCGTGCAAAGCCGCGGGGTAGAAGCTAGTATATAATAAAAAGCCAGCTAACCATAGTTTGAAGACCCCTGGTTTTATCTATTTCCTAAGTAAAACAACATGGTGCATACTAATGTAAGATAAACACGCGAGGAGATCTTAGAACAGTGCGCTAATAAGCTCTGGTGTTAGTCGTATTTATGTACTTTTGTTAATTACAGAAGGTTTACTTTGAGTTCTCGAAATATAAACACAAGAAAACGGTAAAGAATTCCCCACAATTGTTCTTTGAAGCTGTTGAAATTCTTGAAAATCACTCCCTGAATTTCTACGTGGAGATTGCGTTTTAAATGCAAAGGTTAAATTCTTTATACTACAACTTAAAACATTTCGCGTTCGATGTATATTCAATTGAAGGTTCAAGGTTTTTCTTTGGCGTAGCCTGATTTAATAATATACTCCATTTTTTGGAAATAACACCATAGAGAGCCTTTTAAAACTTTGATGTCATTATAGATAGATACTTTATTGACTCACCAATTAAATATAAAAGTACAAAGGAAACCTTATGAAGTAGTGTTACAATGGGAGGTCTTATCGCTGACAGCGATCTCTTCCAGACAACCTTGACAGTATCACACGCAAAAGAGTAGACGGTGGTGTATAATAACCTAAAAAAAAACAATAACAATAATTATACGGCAAATACCTAAATCCTAGCAATGAATATACTTACATTCTAATACTTATATAATCATAATATAATAAACTAATACATATTTTATATTATCTACTTATAAAACAGATCAAGGAATCGTGTTATAAAGTAATGCAGCAGTTATGAAAATAAATAATGTCTTTGCACCATACTTTTAAATGTTGACAGGGACTTGGATCACCATAACATAAAAATGTTTAAAGGGCATGAACTAAAAATATTTTTTTTTATTAGTTTTCTTATGTTTTCATATGTTTTTTAACACCTGTCAACGAAGTCCATTGATTAAATCTTGTAGAAATTATATTTCATTACCTTTTATTTTGAAAACGTGGTTCTATCCGTTTTATTTTCTTAATGAGTATAAGTATTGTAAGCCTATGTTTTTCTCCAAAAAAAAATGAACGAGATGAGATTTCAATTTATCTTTTTCCATAGAAACCAATCATTTTTATTACTAGAGATCAAACAAGATTCAACTTTTACTTCAGAACTCTGCACCGATATTCCATTGTTTCGGTACCGATGAACGGGTTACCGAAATAGATTTTCATTAGAACATTCCTTTTAGTACGGAGCACAAGGATATTTCATCATGAATAACTCTGTCCGTATAGTGGATTGTTCACTTTGCATTAACAATCCAATCCCGTTACGTTAAATACGAATGTATGGCGCGTACATATCGTGTTTGGTTAGGGCGGGGAAAATGCCCGTATTTTGGTATAGACCAATGAATGCGTAAATTAAGCAATTTAGAGGGTTACAAGTTCAAGGTTAGCCAAATTTTGCCTGAATAGATCTTTTAAAATATATTAATAGATGGGTTTTTTATGATTTATATGTCAATCATAAGGTTGTTATTAATTATATGTTTGTATAATAATACTTTCATTCGGCAAATAAATTCTTGAGGGCACATAACTATATTATATTACTGGACGTAATCGATTTTTTTTATATTATGCTGATTGATGACTAGGTAGGCCATTTCTTGTACTTGTTTGGCCAGAACCATACAAGTTAAGAGTAGGTACAAATAAAATAATTATAGTTGTGTCGCTGTTCTGAAATATTTACTAATAATACTAAACAAAACTCACCATTAATTCCGTGAAAAATATGACTAAAACGGGCAATACCTACCTATAATCAATCGATCATTCACCATCGAATCGAGTTACCGTATTGATATATAAAAAGTATTACATCCAACTTGCACAACCGAGTAATTCGAATGTATCATTCGATTACGGCGTCTCTGCGAGTCACGTCGGATGTTAAATTGCGTACGGCCAATCATGTCCATGCCGGATAAAGGATTTTACCCACTGCTTCCGATTTATTTTGATTTTAGATTTTCACAGGAATTATGACTTACATGACATACGTTCTTGACTTGCGATTTTAATCTAGCTCACACAAAAATGCCACCACGATTAGGTTTCATCGCCATATCAGTATAGGTATCCGAAGGCGGTAGGCACGACCATCGTCTTTTGTTGAGCCACAACTCGCTCACCATAATTATTATTTCGATTAGTACATTCATCCTAAGGTTTGTTCTGTACTAAAACTATCTTCAGCATATTTTTCATCATTTTTCTTTCATTTTTTTTTATAACTTATAGGTATAGCATTTGACCACTGTCTCACCCGATGGCAAGTGACGACGCGGCTTACGGTGGTGCATGCCTGCCTAGAAGATACCTGTTGACTCTTGTCTTGAAGACACCCAGGCTATAGTTAGCTGGAAAAAAGGGACGACGGCAAGGTATTCCACTCATTTGCTGTAAGCACTGTAAAGTTTGATGCTAAACGCTTAGTGCGGGGTGTAGGAATATTTAGGATATAAGGATGCCGAGTTTCTGTGCGCCTTGTAGTCCGATGAAAGAACGGAGATGAAGGAATTATTTCGTCAATTACCTGTTCATCTGTCAGTCGTCATCTCAACATTTACTTTTTCAGCACACAATTATCATCCTTCATAATGATATTTAAATTGAATGTATAAATGAAGAAAACGATCTGACATAGTGGGCATTGGGTTTAAAACCCGGACGTTACGCTTAAATTAACCATTCAGTTTTTCACATGCCAGTGTTCAGCCGCGCGGGTCCGGTGCACGCGGGCTAATTTCATTTTTATAATTAAAAGAAATATCCGTTGTTTATATGACGAGTGTACGTTTTGTTTGTTTTAATTTTGAGCCAATATCTTTTTGGTGTAGTCGATTTGTAGCTACAGGGTGTCAGTTTACTTTATCACATCATTATCATCATCAACAGCCTGAATACGTCCACTGCTGAACATAGGCCTCCTCTAGAGAGCGCCACTTGGAGCGGCTGCTCGCCACCTGCATCCATCTGCTCCCCGTGGCTTTCACCAGATTGTCAGTCTACCGAGTGGGGGGCCAGCCTACGCTGCATCTTCCGGTTCGTGCGGTCGCCACTCGAGAATCTTTCTTCCCTATCAGTTGTCAGTTCTACGAGCGATGTGGCCTGCCTAATGCCATTTCAACTTGATAATTTTAAGAGTTATATCGGTCACTTTAGTTCTCCTGCGGATGTCCTCATTACGGATCTTATCTTGCAAGGAATCACCGAGCATAGTTCTCTCCAATAATAGCTCGTTGCACATCAATATCACATCAGATGCCCAGATGAAGTTATGGGAATTATAAATACCCTGAGAGACTCTTTAGCTTTTGGTTATGATGAACTACCAACTTATTTAATAAAAAGAATCGCCCTTTACATTTCACCTTCCTTGAGTCATATTATTGATTTATCATTTGCTCAGGGAGTTTTTCCAGAACGTCTTAAATACTCTATTGTGAAACCTCTATTTAAAAAAGGGTCTGTGAACGACGTGAATAACTATAGACCGATTACGCTTATTCCGGTGCTATCAAAAATTATAGAGAAAACTATGCTGAAACGATTAGAAAAATTCTTAGATAAATACCAAATCATATGTCCTGAACAAAACGGATTCCGAAAGGACAGATCAACCACGTTAGCAAACTTTAAATTAATGAAATATGTGACAGAATGTGTGGATTGCAGAAAATCCGTGGTAGCACTGTTTTTTTGATATGAGGAAAGCTTTTGATTTCGTTCACCATGAGCTCCTGTTAAACAAATTGTATCAACAAGGTATCAGAGGTTCTGCATATGACTGGTTTAAATCTTATTTAGGTAACAGAATGCAATGTACGGAAATAAATTGCATTGAGCAAAAGAGTAAATTAAAATTAAGACATAGATCTGATTATAGAAAAAATAGTTTTGGGGTCCCTCAGGGATCTATACTTGGCCCGATATTGTTCTTGCTGTATATTAATGATTTACCAGACGTGACAAATCACAATTCAATCTTATTTGCAGATGATACCACAATTCTAATTAATAATAAACATAATAGTATTCATGAATTTGAAGATGACATTAATAATACAGTAAATTCAATAGTGACTTGGCTGAATTCAAATAATCTTATTGTAAATATTGACAAGACTAGAATGATTCAATTTGATTCTGTAAAAGGTGGTCCCCTTGGTCTCGACATAAGGTACAAAAACTTAAAAATAAAAGACGTAAATTCTATGAAGTTCTTGGGTATCAATTTAGATAATAATCTGAATTGGGGTGTGCATATTCAAGACATTTGCACCAGGTTGAATAGGTTTGTATTTGCATTACGACGTATCAGAGAAACCACCTCACTGGAGTCGGCCCTGAAAGCATATCATGGATATGTCGGTGCAATCCTTCAATATGGCGTATTGTTGTGGGGTAATTCTTCTGATCTTAACAGAGTATTTGTGATACAAAAAAAAATGTCTAAGAGCTATGTGGGGTGCTGACTACCTGGATTCATGCAAACCGATTTTTAATCAGTTAAAAATATTAACTCTACCTTGTATTTACATAAAAAATGTGTCCATATTTGTAAAAAAATACCCAGAGTTCTTTTAAACAAATCAAGAGGTGCGTGAAAGACAACTCAGAAGCCAATTTAGTCGCCAATTATATATTCCGCATTGTAGACTAGCGTTGAGCAAAAAAAAATTATTCTTCATGGCTATAAAAATTTATAACGCTCTTCCTGACGAGTTAAAGACAATGACTATATCTAGATTTAAATACAATTTGCACAAATGACTACTCGAACAATGTTTTTACTCATTGAATGATTTTGTTAAATAGCTGCGTTATATGACCTAGCTGAATTTTGTATGATTTCTAATGTAATTATGACCTTATAGTATAAGCAAAATAGTGTTTAATTTTAATGATTGACACATTTTTATGGGTACCTTTTATATTAATTTATGTTAACTTTGCATTCTTTTGATTTTTATTATTTACTTATTTTGTAATACTAGTATATGCCTGTATTAATAATATTTGCATGCCTTATTTTAAGGTAAAACATAACTGGACATCAATTTTGTAACATCATTATCTATTGACATATGTTTAAGCAAATAAATTTCATTTCATTTCATTTCATTTCATCATCAGCTAAAAATGAACACTGCTAGACATACGCCTCCTCATCACGCTTGGCAGGCGTTTAGGTGATCGCAGTAAACTGTATTGCAGACCTCAGAGAATGCTGCTGCTGCTGGCCATTTCCTGGATATTCCCTTAGCTGGCTATTACGGCACCCACGGGTAGAGATGGAGAAAGATGGGGTGGCCCTATTAACGCCGGGACCACACACCAATCACTTACTATACTTTAATACTGGGTTAAATTATTTAATAAGTGTCGGTTGAATTGCTAATCTAAGAAAATGAATAATAAGAATTACGTACGCTTGTCTTAAAAAAACAAAACGTCATTGAAATTGTACATTTTTTTAAATAAGAAAACTAAAGATATTATTCACATTTATGCATGGACCAATATAAAATAAAACGTCGATTACTTTGATCGCAGCTGCGATGAAATATAGGGTAGATCCACGCTCGCCACCTCGAAAACGGCTCCGTTGAAGGTTAAGGCATATGCCTTGTTTTTGCTCTCAGTCATGTGTGAGGGCGCTTAATGAAAGTAGTGTAACGCACATATTAGTGTTTGACAACGCTTTTACAGGGTGCTATGGTTCATTATTAAAATGAATCAACTGCTTGTGTACTATTGTATATTAGCTGGAGAGGTATATATCTACATAAGAAATCATTGGTACGGGGACACTTTCGAGGGTGATTTTCATAGAGACTGTGTATCTATAGTAAACTTGATTTAAGGAACAATTAACACAATAATAATTACTAGAGCACGCGCCAGTAGTCATTTGTATCTATCATCCTGAAGCAAATAAAACCATTGTTTGCCGGAGCGTAGACCTAGATCGGTGACCTCAGTACAATGGACCATTTTTTGACACAAAAAACCAACTAGGGCAGTCGTTATAAATGACTAAACCATTACGGAGCACACGTCTTGCCAAACATCGGGTTGGCAGGAACTATTAATTAAAGTTATTGTTACAGCTAAGGAAGACGTTGGCTTTGATGTACTAGTTATGGTATTCATCCATATTGTTATTGAAGTCAAAAAGGGAATATACTTGGCTCCAGGGGTCGATGGTCGTGTTTTTTCTCATACATATCGGTTTTTGAAAGTGTATACGGTACATTTTGTTTTTAAGTTGTTAGGGTACCGTACTCAAATGGTAAAACGGACCCTATTACTTGACAATGATAGTTAGATATTTGAAATTTTCAGAGATGATGTATTCCTGTTGTCGCTCTAACAACAAATACTAAAAAAAACAGAATAAAATAAATATTTAAAGGTGGCTCCCATACAATCAACGTGATTTTTTTGCTCGTTTTTACTAGGTAGGACTTTTATGCAAACTTCGTCTAGATAGGTACCACCGCTTTGCCAGTTACCGCCAAGCAGTAGTGTGCAAGTACTAATGTGTTCCGGTTTGAAGGGCGTTGTAGCTAGTGAAATTACTGGGCCTAGAAATCTTTATTAGACTGTGTGATGTCTCAGGAGGACGTGCGCAGTGCAGTGTCACGCGATTTAGAGTTCCGAATACCACTGCAATCTGTTATGGGCGGCCATGTCGCCATAACAGATTGCAGTTGCATAATAGATTATCTATTTTTTGAATGTAATCCATGACATGATAACATGATGAGCTCATCATGTTATTGGATTACATACAAAAAAAAGATAATGGTACGGAACCATTCGTGCGCGAGTCCGACCTGCACTTGGTAAGGTTTTATTTTATTTTAATTATTTTGTGCATTTGCGACGGATTATTTGAGAAACTTGCAATACTGTCCTGATTATACTACCTTTTATTTCCTAAATCATTTTATTCCGCAGAATTTGCTCCATACAGTGATATTATAAATTCCCTCTCTCAAGATTATTTAAAACATCATAATGAAAGAAGCGTCGTAAAATTAAAATGTCCCTAAAACATTATTTTCTTATAAACTGGACAGCCCGGTAACGAGATTTTTTTTATATTCTCTCGGCTTCTTCACCGTAATTAAAGGACCGGAAAATTAGCTTAGCACCGGTTTCCTGGTTTCTACGAAGGACAAAAACCATGAAAAAGTTACCGCCAATTAAAAAAATGACTTCAGTCGGATGACGTAAATTATGTGAAAACTGTTGAAATTTGCGGGTATAATGACATTTGCAAAACAAATTTCAATATAGTATCATTTTATAACAATAAATTGCTTTCATAATTAAATAGATTACCGGTAAAATAAGTTAGAAGGAAAGCTCAATGTCAACTGAAAATAAATTGTTTACGCATCTATACATAATAAAATATAATAAAACTGTAACTGGGCTAAATCTGTACATTGAATATTTTTTGAAAATTCTGATTGCATTACACATCTTTATCGATAAAGAAGTATAAACATTTTATTTTGAATTTTTGTCGGTTTGTCTGTCTATCTGTCTGTCTGTGTCCTTTGAACACGCATCACGATGGAACCACTGAACGGATTTCGCTGAAATGTGGTATGGTTTTAGCAAGTTTTTCAGAATGACATATAGGATCGTTTTTGTTTTCTAAGCCGGCCAAGTGAGGGTTGCACGGAGAAACATATTGTATGTAATTTTTATAAAAGATTTTTTGTTTGTAAGTATTATTTTTTATTTATTTTTTTTATTTATACTCATCCTGTCGATGGAAAGATGGAAGGAAAAGGAAAAAAAATAGGGCAAAAGAATGAATGAATAGGACAGCAATACAAGGGAGGCAGGCGAAGCTTGCCTTCCTTCGCCGGTCTATCCATTCATTCTTTCCCCCTATCTTTTTCCCTTTCGCTTCCCTCTTACCCATAAACAGGGTTAAGGCGTAAAACTAATAAACCCGAGCGAAGCCAGGGCGGGTCAACTAGTTTCTAAATAAAACCATATAATATATTTCTAATAACGACTAATATCTTGAACATTTTTATCCAAAGTACACTTACTGTATAGGTCCAATAAATACTTATGTAATACCGAAGGGTGCTTTAGGGAAAATTCAAATCTCAGCCTCCATTACCTTTTATCTTGTCCAATACTTTACGGGAAGGCCGAATCTGGGCTTTCAATCGGGAATTACTTCAAAAGATATGATTGACAAAGGAAATATTACAGGAAAATATCGTAACGGTTTTAAGGGATCTTACAGTTCTCGGAAAAGGGGTTGGATAGTTTATGCAAGATGGTTATTTTACGATATTATTTTTTATGGGAATTATTAAATTGCTTTATCAGTTATTTTTGGCCCTTTGGTCGAAAGAAAACGATGACATCATGATCAACATGTTTGTCGGTTGTAAATATAAAGAAGTGGCAATAAAGCAGACCAGTGACAAAAAACAGAACGATAAAAACAATACAAAGACAAAATGCGATTCTAAGATCTGTTCAAGGAACAGATTACGATGACCCTTAATATCGCTTAATTAAAAATTTCGATGGCCATTAATTTAATCCGTTTCCTGAGACCTTAGAGACCCTTCTTTTCTTAGGCTCACCGACTTTTGTAAGGATCGGTCCTTTGGGAATAACCTCAGCCTGAAATTATGTGGCTGTTTGCAAAGGAGAAAAACACTGTGACACGCAATTTTTTACTGCTTATACTGCTGCTGATGAGAAGATAAAGATTGAAGTCACAAATTTTATGTTAGTGGTATGTTTTATGTTTTGTTTTTTTTGTTTTTTTTTTGTCATCATCATCATCATCATCATTGACAGCCTAAAGACGTCACTGCTGAACATATGCTTCCCCCAGAGAGCGCCACTTTGAGTGGCTGCTTGTCTTCTGCATCCATCGGCTCCCCGCGGTTTTCACGAGGTCGTCGGTCCACTGAGTGGGGAGCTGGCCTACGCTGCGTCTTCCGGTTCCTGGTCCCCACCGCAATTTTAGGTCCCAAATGTTGAAATAGAGAAGTTTTGAAGTTGCTTTGTACATTCTACAATTAAACTCAATACTTTTCATTTTTCTTCATGGAATTGACTTTATAGAAACAATGCTTAAATTCTAAGCTTTATAGCTAAAAAGCAACTTAAAGAGTTCTCATTTTACGTTAAATTTTAAGTTACGTAACGGATTTTAAAATAAAAATGTTACAAGAACTTCCGCCGTCTTTAAAATAAAAGACAATATATAAGAAAGCGAGAATAAATTTGAGATTTATGGGGCTACTCGTTTCAACCGTTTCCTTTTTTGCCTTTTTAAAGAAACTTGAGTGTAATGGTTGTTAGACAACAAAGCTATTCTGTCCCTACCTATGAAATGTATTCTTATCTCTAATAAATGGAAAAGTAGTAATTTCTTCAGCTTTTGAACATTAAAAAAAGTGTCTTGTCCATAACATTTTGTTCTTAAATTAACTGTGTAAATTAATGTGCAACGCGTGACCAAAATGCTGGCCTCTATTTGGGCCAAAGGTTAAGCATTGCCATTCAACGTGGCAATGCTGCCAGCATTTTGGGCACTTTGCCCACTGGTAGTGGTTTGTTAGATTAGTTTTGTATTATATTGTTAATTTTATAGTTTTAGTTTAGTTTTATAGAATACCTAGTTTTATTGTTGTAGTTTTACTATTATAATAAATTTTATAGATTGCTAATTTGAGGAGTAAATGTAATAGTCAGTTGTTTTCAGATTATTAAATATGTGTAACTACAAAAATAAATTCTGACTGTGTAAATTACCCACATGTTAAATAAAAAAAAACTATCGTCTCGTCTCTCTTGCCCATAAAATTATTACGTATTATTATGACGTGCGCAGTGCGCAGTGTCACGCGAAACTTTAATTTTGATTTCCGAGTGACACTGCCATCTGTAATGGGCGGCCGTGACGCTTAACACCAGGCGATCGACTAGCCCGTCACGTCATTTGTTTACATAAAAAAAAGCTTACTAGTCTTAGTAGTGTAGTAGTTAGTTTAAAGAATAAAGGCACATTGCCCGTTTGAAAAACGAAATAAAAATTATGTATATTGGACTTTATAAATAATAACTGATCCCCCAAACAGCTATCCTTTTTATCTATATTTTTTGGGTATGTAGGCTTACTCAAAATTCCTTACACCTGCATTGTTTAGAGTCGTTATTTTATTATTCCTGAGACATTATTTTAGTAGTAAGTCGTCGTAGCTGGAGGGTACTAAGATTTATCCTTGTTAAGCTGCAGCACTTTCACCACAAAAATATATTCACACGTTTTTATTATGAAGACTTATCTTTGGATTATTTCAGCAAAATAAACTTGATGTGTATATAAACAGTACCGATATTATGTAGAATTTGAGATTCAACGCACGCACACTAATGCAGACTCGGTATAAAAATAAGACCAGACTTGGTAGACAATAAAAAGTTTTATGTGAAAAATAAAACTTAATGAAGCATTGGAATGGTATTCGTTAAAAATGGTATCCAGAGGTTTACGATAGTGTAAAGCAAATGTAATTAGACACTAGCGTTATTCGTGAAAAAGTTTTGTCACAAATAACGCTAGTAGGTACTTATCCAATTAGATTACATTATGAATATTAATTAAGTTTGCCATAATCAGTTTAATGCCATACATTTTTATTTTCATAAATTTTTAATTGAGTTTGCCATGTTTGCCGCAAGTGTTTTACTTTGGCAAAATAAAAGAAAGAAATTGGAATGAATCAATTATCTATCTCTATTTATCTGGTTTGGCATAAGTAAGACACACGCAGTACAATCCATACTGTAAGTTTATTATGAGACAATATTGAGTCTCCAAACAGAAGATAACAATACGCTAGGTTATAAATTGAGCGTCATTTACGGCGTACATTTTTCATGTCTGTAACCTAGACTGGCCCTAGTCTAATCCCTATAAAATTGTGCGCGAGCCTTCACCTGGGATTGAATACGTGACCGTAATGTACAAATAACAGGGCTCTTTGTCAAATAAATGTTCTGTTATTCAAGCGAAAAATAGTGATTTATCGTGTACGTGGAGTTGCGGACTATGTGTGTGTTAAATTGGAATACCTGTAGGTATTCACTTTCTGAAGGTATCAACGTTTTGTCGGGTTCAGCTTAGCAGTGAAGTGTTTATTGATATCAGCGTTGAAAACTTTATGGAGAGTTTTTATTGCACAAAATACGTTTCTGTACGGGTACGTGAACTGTTTGGGTTTGTAATTCTTAATAAATAATGAGGATTTAGTAGGAGACCCTTGGGCTCATCTACACCTACCTATTAACTAACTAACTAGGATGGCGCAGTACTCCAAAATGAGTCTCCGATAATAAGAGTTATCACTTTGATCTATGCTGAGCTAGCTCCTGCCAGTTTTCGGCTCGGGGCCCACGCAGGTCCTTGCCTACTTCATCACTCCAGCGATACCTAGGACGGACAACTGGACGTTAGGCACTTGGCCGTCCCACGTACGCTCGTTTCACCGCCCGATCCTCACCCATCCGTTTGATGTGGCCAAGCTAGCAAAGTCTGTGAGCTTTTATTTCGCCGATGATGTTTGGCTCATCCACTAGATCTTCAAACTCTCTGTTCTTCCTTCTCCGCCAAGATTCATCCTCTCTTTGTACTGGGCCCAGAATGTTTCTCTATACCTTTCTTTCCGTCACGAAAAGTTTATTCTCCTCTTCAAGTGTCAGTGTCCAGGCCTACATATTACATAAGAATTATTGACGCTATAACTTGATTTGAAAAATGTTATTCACTCAATCTAGTATTAAAGGATTCAGTTGTAAAGATCGCCAGCTATCTATGAACCCTCATCATTGACAGTCACCTATCCAATCGCTATTCTGATATTTGATAAACTTTACATTGGTGTCACCACGCAATTTTAACACCAATTTTTATAGAAAGTGGCATGAATTCGAAGTCGATGTATCAAAGTCAAAGATCAGCATAGATCCCTTGACCAAGCTCGATCAATCGATATCTAATTAACCCTCCTCCGTGCTAACCCAATCCAGTTATATGCAGATTTATTCCGAAAATGTGGAGAAAAATTATGCGAGAACCACAGAGCAGATAAAAAGTTACGCTCGTTCGCGTTTTTTTTTACATAGTTAGGCGCACTCCGTGCGCTTATTTATACTAAGAACAATAACGAAAAACATAATTCCTAGAAAACTACCAATGCATGTTTCATATGTTTCCCTACCCCTATAAATGGGGAAAGCAAGAATAAAAAGTACTCATTACCCTAGTCACTCTCTCCCTATCGGCAGGATTACCAGCTCACACTGGTCAGCATGACAAATTACGATACACCAAGGGGTGGACCAAAACAATGCCAACTGGAGAGAAAGTAACCTAAATGTTAAACTTACTAAATACCCCAAAAAACTCGTATCTTTATTTATAGAGATAAAATCTGCATCATATTATCAGCCCGAAGACGTCCACTGCTGAATATAGGTTTGATATTGAAATACCACTTTGGACGCTTATCAAGAGGGGTGTTTTATCATAATCACCACGCTTGGTATGCGTCTTCGTGATCGCAGAAGATTTTAATATATCGAGGAGAATGCTGCTGCCCATTCCCTGGATATCTGTATGGTGACAACGATTAATTTAATTTAGAAGAGCTTTTTATTTAACGTAACTTCACGATTATTCTATTAATAACATTAGCTAAAAGAATTGCTACAGCATTACTCGTCCGAACTTCACGTGAAGAACACCCAATAACTTACTCAAACTCATTGTTACTTATGTCAGGTACGGAGTACTTTGCGACTTTTTCACCCCAAGGGCAAAGCGAAAGTACTAAAAGTTTTTCGACTAAGCCGACTTAAGATCCTATTCTAGGGTTCTGTGGACATACGTAGAAACGTTACCAGCTAGTAATCTTCTGTCACTGATTAAAAGATGTAATAAAAATTATTATGATAATAAATATGGTAGCTCTGCTTTCTACTGTAGGTAAAAAGCAGAGCTACCATATAAATGTGAGCAGTATCTTCGATTCCTACCCAAGACAAACTTTTGTGTGTGTGTTCTGTGTCTGCGTATCCATGAGTAGCGTGACGCTACCTTTGGTGTATTCGACATTGTCACTTAACTCTAGCTGAAATATGGTGACACATTACTTGTATATATGTATGTAAATATAATAATGAAGTTTTCCAAATTATAATTATATTAATATCACTAGAAATCCAAAGAAATACAAAGAAATACAAAGAATCCAAAACGCTTGTGCTCGGTTCGGTTTCGACATCCCGTTAAGAGCTCATGTAACTCCATATCTAAATAAAAACACAGCTCTCAAAATGATGCATCGACGCAAACTTCATTTGGCATGCCTACTATTTGGTGTCATCAAGCACAGTGAGCCTGCATATCTATACGAAAAACCGTCCTGGGTATCTGCTCGGAGATCCTATCAGTCCCGGCAGTGCGTAATGCAGCTCTCGACAAAACGTCATAGCTCAGCTGTTTTCAGAAGGAGTTTCCATTACGCTGCAACTAAGTGTTGGAATAATATTCCACCGCCAATTAGGAACCTGCAAAATATTAAAATGTTCAGGACCAAACTCAAAATATTTTTATTAGTCCATCAAAGAGCTCAGGAAGCGCTAGTTCATGATACAAGTGCTTTCTAGATATGCTAATGATTTTTTTTGTTTTTAACTTGTTATCTTTTCTCTTTCTGTTACCGTTTCTCTTTTTGCCACCTTATACCTGTATCGATTATAATGCTAGACCATGAATACTTATATTTTTTTTATTTTTTTATTATTGGTACACTGTGTACCTAAACGCTTAATTGTAGGTACCTGTTGTTGTTATTTTAGTTGCATAATTATCTTTCTTTTTTCATTCTTGTATTTTCTGTAATAATTAAGTAACTGTTGGTGTGTATCCGCTCCGTGGTTTCACCAATAGGTCCCAACGGAAGACCAGCGCTGGTTCAACTGAACCAGCATAATGCTGAGGTGAGGCCTATTTGTGACAACATTTATCTTTTGTTTATTCCTGTTAAAATATTATGTATCTTTTTTTAATAATTGTTGTTTACAAATAAACAGATTTTCTTTTTCTTTCTTTTCTTTCTAGAATATTTTTCAAATGAAGTCGCATTTTGTTTTATAACGATCACCTCAAACATCCCGTAGTCAAATCAAAACAGTATCTTTTTTCTAATAATATTAAACAGCTTATCAACGGAACCCAACCACAGGCAAGTCAAACACACTTAACTATGATTTTCAACAGCAACCGTTACGGAATAGTCGACGATTGGGACCGATCAAAAAGTTTGGACGTAAGCAAATGAGTTACGGGAACTGTTAACTCGTTCTGGGGAAGGTTGAACACCAGGGCTCAGTGGGCAGGGTTTGGCTGGAAATAAAATTAATTGGTTGATTTTATTAGGATAACGTTGGAAAGTATAGTTTTACATGCAAGGTTTTGTTGTTGTTAATATTAGATCAATTTTAGAATTATGTAAAGTGTGGTGAGTGTGAAGAAATTGCTGGTGGCTAAAACTTACCAGCAATGGAATTACATACAACTAAGCTGCGCCATTTCGAGTAGCATAGCCACGTCGACTTTGCCCAAAGAAGGGCGTCAATTTCAAAATAATGACCACATTGTGAGCACTATCGAGTAAAGTATTTTGTATGCTGGGCTGACTAATGCTATCTAAAGATGGATTTTAGAATGCAATAAAAGGGTTGATCTCCTTGGAAAGTCGAGTAAAAGCATTTAAAAAAAGCGTTCGAGTGTTTCGTCACGTTGATGGCTGTTTCATTTGGCCTTTTTGTTATTTACTTTATATCTTTTATGTTACTTTGTATCTACATTTATTAAAGCGATGACATCAAACTAAATCAGTATTGATGCCCTGATGATTTCTAAAACACAGTTTTATAAGTGTTGTCTTTTAGTTAATACTTGTACAGCAGTAAAAAGATAACAGTAATACAGCATTTTTCATGCGCTAAAACTAAACGAATTTGAATTATCTATTAGCATTTAATAATGTTAATAGTTTGTAATTGATAATTAAACTATTGATTTGTTTTTAAATTATTGTAAAGTGTGTAGAAACAACTAGAAGCCACCACCAGAATGCTACCACCACCATTACCACCACCCACCACCATTTAGACAACTTCGTAACTAAGTCAAATATTTAAACAGTTTACTTAACTAGGTAAGTTCCCGTTTTTTATGTTCCATATGTAAGCCAAAATATATTTTCGCCAATATTCTTAAGGATAAAGCTTTAGGCCACCAGTAAATATAGAAAAGAGCTTAGGCAGTAATAAATTTCCGCTCCAGCAGTAACAAACAAAGGTCTTACTCATCGACACATGCTCCCGGCAATGCCCCAAGGTTACACCACTCGTATTTTTTCCTAAGCCTCGGAAGCCACTTCCCATATATCTTTTCCTGTTAGCCAACATCAAAGTAAAGCCACCATTGCCACCATTTATTTACGATAACCATGTTTCGCACAACTAACATAATCTTTCTTCATTAGGTGTCTGAACTAACGCCGAAATATTGCTGGTAACATTTGCCGTTGAATTTACGGTGGAAAGTTGGGGAGGCGTCCCTTAAATCAAAACCTTCCCAGCGTTTAGGTAAACAGTAGAATGTAGAAGGCTACTGCTGCTGCTGGTTTAGACGGGAAGTTATAAAATAAGAATAAATTATGTAGAAACAGAATTAATAAAACCATTGAAACCATTCCAAATACAAAATAATAATATTGTCGTTTATAAATAAAACAATCTTCATCATCAACAGCCTGAAGGCGTCCACTGCTGAACAATAGGCCTCCTCCATAGAGCGCCACTTTGAGCGGCTGCTCGCCTCCTGCATCCATCGGCTCCCCGCAGTTTTAGCCAGATCTTCGGTCCACCTAGTAGAGGCCCGGCTTATAGACGCTGCGAAAAAAAAATTAATAAAACAAATTACCTAACTCTCAATGTTCTTGTTAGTCATTGATTCATCGTCATCATCATCATCATCAACAGCCCGAAGGCGTCCACTGCTGAACATAGGCCTCCCCTACAGAGCACCACTTTGAGCGGCTGCTTGCCTCCTGCATCCATCGGCTCCCCGTGTTTTTCACCAGATCGTCAGTCCACCTAGTGGGGAGCCGGCCTACGCTGCGTCTTCCGGTTTGTAATCGCCACTCAAGAAACTTTCTTCCGCATAGAGTCATTGATTATTCTAATATTCTTGCTTAAAAGTAGAACTCCTGTACTATCTATCCAATACAATTTCCAATCTGCCGGTTATGTTTGGCATCTATAGTAAATATAAAGAGGTTGGTTAGACGGAGAGTTTGCTTGTGAGATATTAGCATAGAGATTATTTGGGATGGGTTTCCTAGGATTTACACACAGACCTAGGTGGGAAAGCTCCAGACGTACCCTTGTGGGGGAGGCACGACGCGGCGTGTCTTACTACACGAACAAAGCTATCGCCCTTGTATTGACTTTCGTCGAATTCAACTCTACACCTGCCAGTGAATGACTTTTTAACTGGACGTACTCGCTCTTACAATGGTGAAGGAAAATAACCTGAGAAAACTGGTCTGTTGAAATGAAAAATATTAGGATGTGCCATCCACTGACTGGCCTGATAGCTCAGTTGGTAGTAGCTCTGCCTTCTGAACTAGAGGTTGTGGGTTCGATTCCCACCCAGGACATACATTTATGTGATAAACATCGATGTCTGTTCTGGGTATGGGTGTTATATTGTATTCAATCAGTTATCTGGTTCCCATAGTACAAGCTTTGCTTAGTTTGAGGGTAGATGTCGCTGTATTTTATTTATTTATTTATCTACTAATCCTCGCTTAGCTATTTTGGTCTATAATCTATACTCTTACCTTGTCAGAGAAGACCAATATCCTATTCGTTTTTTTTTATTATTGATACATTTTGACCACTGCTCCACCTCATGTAGTAAGTGATGAAGTTGAATACTGTCTCTCTTGACGGTAAGTGGCGACGTGGTTGTTTCTAATTGCATTTACTTTAATTATGTTAGGTACTGTACCTTTTACTAGGTGGTAGGACTTTTCTGCAATGTTCATCTAGGTAGGTACCACCGCTTTGCCAGTTATTCTGCCGCCAAGCTAGCTAGAGAAGTAAGAATTCCAAGTGATACTGCAATCCGTTATGAGCAGCCATGACGCTTAGCATCAGGCGAATGACTAGCTAGTCACGTCATTCATTAACAAAAAAAGTCGTGAAACCTATTTAATGTATTAAAGGTGTACCTATAAGTGTTAAGCGTCTTTTTACTCTCGTAATTTAATCTGACAATAAATGTGTATTCACGTGACTCAAACCATAGATGGAAATAGAAGTAAGAAAAGATGGCACTATATATAGATATCTATCTAGATACCGTGCGAGACCGAGACGCGCGGTCATTTTTTGCAAAATGGCACATGGAAAAGGTTCACAAGTAAAAAGCCAGCTTTTCGGTTAAAGGCAAGTCACTGTGGATTGCAATTAATCAACCCGGGACATCAGCACACAAAAACAATATTGACTTGCATTTTTTACCCCTTTTGAGGAAATATCTTATTTATTTCGAGAGCTATGCATTATTATAGGCATCTTATTTTGTGAAGGTCAGGAAAGTTAAGCTTTCACGTTATTTTATTGACTTACTTTTTTTTTTCATAGGTATATTTTGGCTCCACACATAGTGTATTTAGCCAGTGTCAAGTTTTGTAATTTTTCATCGTATTATGGAAATTTTCACTTAAAGTCAAGTCATAATCACAGTCAGAGTAGTCATAGTATAGTCTAAGTCATAATCCAGTCTAAGGCATGCCCTAGTAAAGTGGTGGCCACTTTACTAGAGGCTTCTATGAAATTTTGGAAGCAACACGAAAAACCACGTTTCACTACATTATATCACTTGCCCACACTCATGCTCGTAATTCAGCACTTAATGCGTAAAACACCACCAATTTTAAACATTAACACTGGAAAAAGCATAAGTATTGAAAAATAATACAATGCAACAATGTGAACTTTTTCGCGTTCCCGCCAAAACTCGACTTACTTTTTATAGAATGTTCATTGTACTATTTTTTTCTTATATTTTGGCTCCACACAGAATGATATTTAGCCAGTGTCAAGTATTGTAATTTTTCACCGTGTTATAGAATATTTCAGGTAAACTCAAGTCTTAGTCGTAGTCTGTTTAGTCATAGTCCAGTCAAAGTCAGTTACTCATAGTCAATGTTCATACTGCAAACAACTACAAAATTGCGTAATACAGAGAAACGACATTTAATAAATTTCTACTTAGTACATAATCTGAGATCTAAGGCTCCATAATGTAATAGTTACTTAAGTTATATTTAAATAAATAAATAAAAATAAGTAGGTTAAAATTTATTTTCTAACCAAGGATGTTCTTCATAGTTTAAACTAACCATTTCCAGTAAACTACATAATATTCTACGTAACTAAAACCCAACCAAACTGCATATCAATTTATCAACAACTTATTTAATTAGAACAAAGTTTTATAAATGACACAACTTCGATATTGCACCTGCAGCCTTTTAATATACATAAATAGTTGACACCAGGTAATTCCTACCCCTCCAACAGTAATTTGGCATAACAAGGAACAAGAATTTAGTTCAGGGGGCACTTTGGGTGCGCAGTCTGAAAAGTTTACGATTAAATTGATGAAAACTGAAATTACGAAACACCTATTAAAAACATGGTTTTTTTTTATAGTATTTATCATCATCGTCTTTAGTCCAACACTAAAACGTCCAACTGCTAAAAATAGGCCTCCGCCATAGAGCGCCACTTTGAATGGCTGCCTCCTTCATCCAACGACTTGAACCCCAATGTATTTATACTTCCTAAAACGTAAAAAAAACACTTTTTACTATGCAATACCGAACTTTCATAACATCAAAAATGTAGATGTAAACTGTGCATAAGAAGGAGTGTTTTAAACAATTCAGGCAATCGTAGAAGCATTTTAAGGTATAGAATATATTCCAGACACTAAAAAAGAAAATAAATCCCCTTCTTCCCTTGACTACGTCCATAGCTCCACATTTCCAGTGCGCGTATCTCGGATCCACATTTGTTCTAGAACTAGGCCAGGTAAGATTAATCTCTCGCTATTAGGATGGCTGGAACTAATGTCTTTTTAACGTCTTACTAACCTTTCTGATTCAGGAACACCTGGTAAAATTGGAATGACGTAGTAAGTACTTATTTGTACTAATTATAAAAGTGAGTTATTGGTAGTTTGGACCTGACTCTCTGAAACGACTAAATACAAAATTAATTACGTTGCCATTACGTAGTTTAAATAGTGTCCTCTACAAAACATAAGAAGTATTGTAGATTAGGTACATAATCGAAGCTACGGATCGAAGTTGTCTATTCTGCTTTGTGCTGCACCTGTAGTGGGAAGGAGAACTTCTTTTTTCAAACTCGTATTTTAATAGGCTTGCTAAATAACATTTTGACATTAAGCACTATGTAATGTTGCCTATAATTATTATGCTTGCTTAGTAAGTATAATAACTTTTTGAAATATTTTTAAATGGCGTAGCTAATTTTGACTTGTAAAAGTGGTAATAATAGCCTGTTTGCAACAAAATTTTTAAGTTTAAAGTTTTTGAGTTTTTAATACTGGCCCGAATACAGGTGAGCAAATATGAAACAACACTCAAGTAAAACAACTAGATGCACGGAAACACGGCATCCGTATATGCTAGAAATTCCTCAAATACGTACAAAGCGTTTTGATTCCTTGTTTATAATTCGGACAGCAAAGGAATGGAACACCTTACCAGCGTCATTGTTGACACCGACTGACAAATATAATCTGGGAGTTTTAAGGCTAGAGTGCCCCGGTATCTTCTAGACAAGCATGCTCCATCGTCGACCGCGTCGTCATTTACCATCAGGTGAGACCGTGGTTAAATGTTAGCCTATTGTTCATATAAAATAATAAGTAAATACTTATAACAAAAATCTTAAAGAGGGAATCAAAGGAATCGGTGTGTTATTTATTGTTATAAGAATTATAATTTCTATTTGACTATTTTAATTAATATTTTTACCAGTACATGCCCACTGCTGCTGCTAAAGCTTTATTCAAACTTTAAACCGAAAAACACTCTTAAAATGAATATAAGTTTTAAGTAGACCCAGGTAATATATTAGTGTTCCTAGATGCCGCATTGCTCGAAAGTAGGCCAGTCGGTGAATTAATCTTTTGCAAAATTTAGGAGAGCCGAATTAGATTCCAAGACCGCTTGGAAGATGTTTTATTTGCTTTTGATATTAAAACCATTTTAATTTAACTGAGAGGTTTCGACTTAAATGGGTTCTTGAAGATTTGTTAGATAGTTTGCTTGGCTTTCTAATATTGAAAGTTTGAAGTTTATTTTTGTGGTACATAACGTAAAATTAAGGTAATTGAGCGCTATTTAATCTGATATCAGCATTCGCGTTTCTACAATCACATAACTCATCACCGCAAAAAAAAACTACATAATATTATTATTACTGAGTTCCAATACCACTCGATTCATGCAATCTTTCTTGCCGTACAACTGCAAAATGTGGACAACATGGAGCACTTTTAAAGAGTTGACGCACGCGTGACCAAAATGCTGGCACTTATTTGGCTCAACGAATCAGCATTGCAATTCAACGAGGCAATGCTGCCAGCATGTTGGGTACGCTACCTACCGGTAGTGGGCTGCAGCATTTGGACTGCGTATAGGCCATCGCGGCTAGTATACAGTCCAAATGTTCTTTGTAGTAGATAGTGTAGCTAGTTTATATTATTGTAGTAGTTAGTTTAAAGAATAAAGGTATCTTTTAAAGAGTCCTACAGAGTATGCAACGCATTAGTGACACTTCCAGCGATGTCCATAACTATGGTACGGTGTCTACATCCCATCAGGTGGATCATAATTATGCTTGTTTCCACCCCTGTGCTAAATCAGAAATAATTAAAAAAAAACATGACTTCAAACCGTAGGATTAACCACTTGCCTACACGAGGTGGTATTTTTTTTAACTCTAGGCCGATTGCAAAATATAACTAACAGTTATAAGGTTTCTTTTAGAACATGTTTTATTTTTCATATAATCTTTTCAGTGATGTTCTAATAGTGTTATTTTTCTATTTAGAGTCTAGAGGTTATAACCCTCAAATAAATGACGACCTATATTTATTTCTAATTCTATAAATGTTTTCACCATTTCCCTGTACCCTTTTCTGACCAGCAGACGTGTTTCAACGCTCACCGATCTAGATAAGCCACCTTGCCCACCACATCTATTTAAATGTACATAAATTATGAACTAGTCACGGGCTGTATATAGCTTTGTGATCTGGATTATAATCTGGACTTGCGCTATCCAAAGAGTATATGAATTCCTTAAGGAGGGGCCATCTACCCTCTAGCCGCTCACTCTAAGGAAAAGTTCAAGATACTGTACCCCTTATCTACGCCCTTTTGTTTTAAGCAATGAGTTTAGTAGGGGGTAGGACTTTTCTGTAAAGTTCATCGAAGTAAAGCGGTGGTACCTACCCAAGCAGTAGTGTGCAAGCTCTACTGTGTTCCGGTTTGAAGGGAATTGTAGCTAGTGAAATTACTGGGCAAATGAGAATTTATGACCTGATTTCACAGTCTAGTAATCTGATTGCGAGACTGTGTGATGTCTCAGGATGACGTGCGCAGTACAGTGTCACGCGAAACTTTATTAATTTGAAGATCCGAGTGGCACGGCAAATGTTATGGGTGGCCGTGTCGCTTAACATCGGGTGAACGACTAGCTCTTCACGTCATTCATTCTCATAAAAAAAGTTTATAAATGATTTATGGATTATGATTATGATTATCTTTGTCATTTGAAATACCTCTAATATGAGGTATACTATATATCCTAAAACATAAGAAATTCCGCTGTTTCCTTCTGTTTATAAATGGTTTTTTTATGTAAACGAACGACGTGACGAGCTAGTCGTTCGCCTGGTGTTAAGCGACACGGCCGCCCATAACAGATTACAGTGTGTGATAGCACTCCGCGATTACAACCGACATTCACCCGTTAAGGTTAATTCACACCTTAAGGTTCTAAGTTATAGAAAATTATATATCCATAATATACAGTCATAATATACCTTAGTTTCTACTATAAATTCAACATTTCATAAACAAGCACTCTATAAAAGTAGAGATCTCGTATACTCTACCATCGGAACAAATGTTCCGCAAGCAAACACGCGCAGTTGAGTAATGCACCACGAATATTTCACTGTTGTAGAGAAAGGAAAAACTAATAGAGAGAAGCTATGTAGAGCTGCAACGTAGAAGCATTCTAGAGCAATTTTCAGACATTGTAGAGAAAGACAGACAGTGCTGGTAAATTAAGGCACGTTAATAATTGAGTGCTGTAGGTAGGTATAATGATTTAGAGAATAACGACTTTCATTTTATAGTAAAGTATTACAAACGTTGTTGTTTAATGTCAAAGTGAAATAATTAATTGCAAATAGACTAATAACAGTCAAAAATAAACTAAAAATATATTGAATTAATAATTACATTATATTATAATGACCTAAAACCACCAAGTGGGCCGACGATCTGGTGAAAGCCGCGGGGATCCGATGGATGCAGGAGGCGATCAGCCACTCAAATTGCCACTCTCTGGAGGAGGTCTATCTTCAGCAGATCGTCGGTCCATCTAGTGGGGGGGCCGGCCTACGCTGCGTTTTCCGGTTCGTGGTTGCCACTCGAGAACATTTCTTCGCCATCGGTTATCAGTTCTACGAGCGATGTGGCCTGCCCATTGTCATTTCAACTTACTAATTCTAAGAGCTATATCGGTCACTTTAGTTCTCCTGCAGACATTTTATTGGTGAAACAGTAAAGACTTCTCTCTATCTCTCTATCAATTAGTGTCAATGCAGATGAAACCGCTTGGTGCAGCTACCATTAGAAACTACCTAACTTAGACGCTATTATGTAACTCTTACGTAGTTACTTTTATCTGTGATATCAGTATAAATTTTGCAACCTATTGAAGATTCTATCTTCTTCTATCAACCCAACTGTCTGTTCAGGGCATGTTTAGAATGTGTTATGTGTTGTTTCTGGCAGTAGGTTGGGGCATTTTTGTTTAGAATAGACCTTTTGGTTTGCACGTTGTAATTAGTCGAGTTTGGAAGTTTGTTTCATTGTAAAGCTTAGCTACTATGAGCCAGAGAGCTTTAGTGAGGGAGTAATTACTTTTGGGATCTGCTTAGAAACAGAATTTGTCATTTTAATGCCCAACGTAGACATAAGGGTGTTTAACGTGTGTCTGTATATGTATATGGCAACATAGCTCTCAAACGGATTAACTGATTTTTAGGGTTCCGTACCCAAAGGGGAAAACAGACCTAATTACTAAAGCTCCGCTGTCTGACTGTCTGTCCGTCTGTCACCAGGTTGTATCTCATGAACCGTGATAGTTACACAGTTGAAATTTTCACAGATGATGTATTTCTGTTGCCGCTATAACAACAAGTATTAAAAAATAGAATAAAACGAATATTTAAGAGGGCTCCCATACAATTGTGATTTTTTTGCTCGTTTACCAGATGAGTCATAGATGGCGTTGTTTTAAATAGTACTGCTACTCAACACTAGGTGGCAGGGGTAGGTACAGAACCCTTCGTGCGCGAGTCCGACTCGCACTTGGCCGGTTTTTTTGTTTGAAAGGTAACTTGATTTAAAGTATTTTGAGATATTAGGTTTTCCTAAGTCGGGGTTAATTTAGTGTTAAATTCTCATGGGTGTGATTCAATCGTGAGTAAGAGTCGGATATATATTTATTAAAGTCAGGGTTGATACATTTTTAATTTAAGACTTGCTATAAGTACATAAATGTAATTTAAAGAGATATTGACGTACGTCCTATACATCACTTGTCTTTGTAGCGTCTTAGACTTTGTAGCGCTCATAGCGAAGCACGACTAGCCGTTTCTAATCGATTGGTAAAGTCAAGCAACGTTCACTGCGGTCACTACTCTGATGGGTGACCGCTATAGCAAAAAGTGGTATTTACAACTGAGTGCTACCATGCTTCCGTCGCAACTTCTTGTCTTGCAACAGCCGGGTCGTTGGTCTCGGCTGTTGTCGTAAGACAATAGTCGTTAGCCAAGTCAGAAACCTTCGGGCGGCCTAAACATTCTGACACCAGGGCCACAAAATAGATTTGATGCCATGGCTGAGCACTTCCCTACACGAGAAGAAAAAGATCACTTAGTCAAGAACAGTTCCCGCGTTGTGCTCTACTTTTCGCTCAAGACACTTTACGTTTGTCATTAGCACGACAAATTGTAATACGAATTGGAAAATCGATAGAGTAACGTGTCTTAACAGCGTCGGTAGGGCTCAGCTCAGTTGATTAGATATCACCTAATCTTAGCAGACGCCGAATACTGATCAAACCTTGTTTAACTTTATTGATCGGTTAAGACTGGCTAGTTGAGCTCCGCCACGAGCGCTACTGAAAATAGGATGAAATCAATAATTTCATTTTACTTTGGAATATTTTAACAAACGAAGCCGAGCACTTACTTTCTCAAGAAAATGAAGAGAAAATGAAAAGGCGCAAATATGGTGACAAAGATAACGGTTTTATATTTACGCCTTATGGGGTTGAGACGCTGGAGCCGTGGGGACCAAGCGCTCACCAAATTTATAAAGACCTATCCAAACGTCTGGTCAAAGCAACACGTGACCAAAATGCTGGCCTCTTCTTAGGCCAAAGATTGAGCATTGCCATTCAACGAGGCAATGCTGCCAGCATTACGGGCACTTTGTCTACTGGTAGGTTTGTTAGATTACTTTTGTATAATATTGTTAATTTTATGGTTTTAGTTTGGTAGAAATTTTTAGTTTTATAGAATAGTTTCGTTTGTAGATTTAGTTTAATATAAAATATATGTACAAGTGTTTTATGATGAATAAATGGTCACACTTCCTCTTTATTGTATAACTTTTGTAAACTATACAATTTCTACAATATTCCCATTATAAAAGTTCGTGAACGTTCTCTCCGTAGATAAAATAAACATTTCTCCATTCAGAACGCTCAACCCCTACCGTTCGAAATTTTTTCCAGCCGTTTTTACCTCTTTTCCTCTAAAATTACGTCTGCATTGTTCAGCATTGAAACTGTTAAAATATTAAGCGTTCGTTGCGCTGTGAAAGGGCTTGGTCCTAATGAGAGTAGGAGCGGGAACTCTCTGGAATATAGTGAAGGATGCGTCTAGACTTTTCGTTAATCGTAGCATATACGTGAATGTAAAATAAAGTGTAGGATTTTGTCAAATTTAAAGTTTATTTTTGTTATTTTTTATAAATATATTTTTATGTATATAATATCTTAAGTTTTGTTATTGTGTTCAGTCTGAGGTTGAATCTTCTTTCAGTGTTGATTCTTCAAACTTGTCTTCTGGTAAAGCTTTTTAATGAATTTGTACCGCAGACTAGATCTTCTAGCTTAAGACTCAAGCATTGTCTGTTTATGATTTTTTTACAGGTATTCTTTTATATTCACATCAACAATCTGTTTGTGTCTACTGTTGAACATGGGCCTCCCCATCAGGGAGAGGGTTGTCATAATTACTATTCCTTGATTCCCTTGACATGGTCTCTTACTGTTGGCCTCATTAGTAAGCTCAAAGTCGTGCAGCGAGCTATGGAGAGAGCTGTGCTCGGTGTTTCTCTGTGAGATAAGCTCCGGAACGAGAAGATCCGCAGGAGAACTAAAGTGACCGATATAGCTCTTAGAATTGGCAAGTTGAAATGGCAATGGGCAGGCCACATCGATCGCTCATAGAACTGACA
The DNA here is from genome assembly GCA_910589525.2 of Ennomos quercinarius. Taxonomy (NCBI): domain Eukaryota; kingdom Metazoa; phylum Arthropoda; class Insecta; order Lepidoptera; family Geometridae; genus Ennomos; species Ennomos quercinarius. The sequence goes on from OU342493.1 coordinate 18,503,525, forward strand.
ACCGATGGGGAAGAAAGGTTCTCGAGTGGCGACCGGCGGAAGACGCAGCGTAGGGCGGCCCCCCACTTGGTGGACCGACGACCTGGTGAAAGCCGCGGGGAGCACATGGATGCAGGAGGCGAGCAGCAGCTTAAGGTGGCGTGCTCTGGGGAGGCCTATGTTCAGCAGTGGACGTCTTCAGGCTGATGATGATGACGATTTCCTTAGCTGATTCTTACGACACTCACGAGAAGAGATAGGGTGGTCCTATCCTTGCGCCGGGACCACACGTCTAATATTATAATTTATACATTGTGAAGTAAATATTAAAACTTTTTTAAAATTCTACTTGCCCTAGTTGCTCGAATCAACCCTCGCCGCTCGTGATTAAAATCTAACTATTACTTATTCTGTGACCTAGCTATACAAGTAGGGATATATATGTACCTTAGTACAGATACTATGTAACTTGCGATGCGGTTGATTGAGATTCTATGCCTTTCAATACTCGATGCAGTATTTCAATATACAATAGGGTATTTCAATATTCAACGCAATATTGTAGACGCAGTTGCAGATAAAAGGAATAGAAGATTTGTACTGACACAAGTTTAGGTAGAACAGTTTTCTTCTGTAGTGAACTTTTTCATATAATAACTCCGTGAGTTAGGTACTTAGATTATGACTGTGCTAAAGTAAAATAGAACTTAGAACTATTGCATGCGTACCATTTTTATATGTCAAACGGTGTGAATGGTGTTGTTTATCCACAGACATCTAATATTATACAGAAAGATAGTATTAGATGTCTGGGTTTATCATACCAATTTAAATTGTTCTATGTCAGGCGGGATGGGTAGGTTGTTGCATGTTCCATGGGATTTCGGCGGGTTATTCGCGTGTTGTTTTTCGAAGTATGTGCCTGTGAGATGTTTATAGAAAAAAAAACAATTGAATATAGTCGAAAAAAGGGTACCTACGATTGCTTTTCGCAAGCATAGCTAATTACCGTAACTATGTTTATTTCTTTCCTTTGCCACTAACGTAGCCTAAACGTGTGAACAGTACAAATATAATATCGCTTTAAATGCTTTTAATTATCTCTCTTTGCTTTTAGTATATCATACTCTAAGGTATACACACTGTGTTCATCCGGTTTATAGGACAGTATTTAAATCACTATCTATATTAATTCCACTAAGTCACTGGGCATAATATGGGACTTTAACGCCCTTCATAATGTAACTATTATCTTATCTATTAACTAAACAAATCTGTGAATGTAACTATCTATTCAATGATCTCCACTTCATAACAACCAGTGGCAAAGCCACAATAAGTGCTCGTTAAGAGCCGTTCCTATTAAGTATTTAAAAAGCCGCCGCAAGGCGATTGTTCGCACCCACTTCGCACCGTGTTTAGTTTCTATTGTTCCACTTTGCACACTTTTCTATACTATAATGGGGAGTGTTTTTAGAGTTTACTCGCTACTTCAACAGCCAGCTGGTTAAAAATGAAGCCTGTGGGGAGTGTAGTCACGTGTGGTGGAGTCATTTTAGGATAGACTGCTGAGTTATTTAAGTTAAGCGTTTTCGAATACGCTACATACAAACAACAAATCATTTGCTGCTGGCAACTAAGACTAATAACAGTGGGTAAATAAGCAAAAGCAGTCTTTATTATAATTTTGCGCAATACTGAAACTAACATATTAATACTCGAAGAAAAACTCCGTGCAAATGTGCCGTGCCTAACAGTAATTAAATCCATTAATTCCTATTGTAATAAATTACCTAATTATGCAAAAAGTATTCGTTTCATCCTATTTTTAAGTACCATAATCAAAAGGTATTATTCTTAGACCACAGAGTCATACCTGAGGCTAATTCTTAATTCCTCGCAGCAGCAAACCAGACCATAGTTCCGAAACTCTAATTAATTGTCTAACATACGTGGCCACAGGCGATATCTCATAGACTCATTAATTAGGCGAGTGTGAGACGGGCGAGTACGACTGGCAAGTTGCCAGCTCGACCGGAGATTATGTCGCCGGCCTGCTACGGACGGTTAACCGTCTTAATCGATACTCTATGAAAGGGTTACTGTAACTAGAATGGAGGCTTCGAATGGGTAGTTGGATATTTTATTTCTAAGGGGTCTGAGGGAAATGGAAATCTAAGGTCTTGAGTTCCTAAAATTTTTCTTTAACTTTTAGGTCGAGCCACTGGCTTATCCTAAGAGCTTTGTAAGAGCAATCATAAGTTAACGTTATAAAGTTGTGAAATTCGTGAAAGTTGGACAAAATTGTAGACTAATTACGAAGTTCTATCAAAATCACAATCAAAAATGATGTTGTTTGCACTGAATCACTTTATAATCTGTGTATATGTGTGTAGTAAGTTTACATATAGCGAGTATGTACTATGTATGTAAAATCAACTCAACTATCAAATAGGATTATTCGTATTGGATAATGATACAATCAAAACTTGAGCACTAATAATCACTCAACGAATAGCTTCAAAATATCGATATCGCATCGTCAACTATTGAACCCGCAGCGCGCGATCGTCAGAACACATTGTCTAATATTGGAAGCATCAATTTGGACTATTCCATTAGCTTTTAGTGATTCCAGATTTATAGTGCAAAAGCGGCCTTATTGGTGCACTTCAAATGGCAGTAATAGTGCAAATTGAAAGGGTAACGGCCGTTTTGTATCGAAGTTTTGGGCGAGCATGTACATGATTTTTCAATGTGATGAGCTGGCATTTTAGTTAAAATTTCCGGAACAGCCTATAGTAAAAGCAAACATAATGAATTGCTTTCTCGTTCATCATGAAAATAGCCAGGATAACTTGCCAACGTAAATGTTTCTCGATTATAGTCTGCGGTGTTTACCTACTTAGATTAGTGATATGGTGACTCTAGTGGTTTTTTTAAATAATCTGTAAGCATAGCATTTGACCACTATCTCACCTGATGGTAAGTGATGACGCGACCTACGGTAGTGTATGTTTGCCTTGAAGATACCTGTTCACTCTTGACTTGAAGACTGCCAGGTTATAGTTAGTTGGAAACAAGGACGACGGCAAGGGGTATTCCACTCATTTGCTGTACACGTACTAGAAAGTTTGTTGTTAAACGCTTAGTGCGGGCTGTAGGAATATTAACGATATAAGGATACTGAGTTCCTGTGCGCCTTGTAGTTCGATGAAAGAATGGAGATAAAGGAATTAGTTCGTGTAATTCCATCGCACAATCTTCAAAATGCAGCCTATAAAATACCGATAAGTTGGCAAGTTTTCATCGGTACCCCAAACTCTGGAGCTTAGCTTACCAACGCGTAGTTACCGATGAGCCTTGTGGCCCGTCTCTGAATAGAGTCCAAGGTTTCGAGCTGGTATTTAGCCGAACCATCCCAGAGATGACTACAGTATCCCACACAGGATCTGACTTGTGCAACATAGAGGCTTAAGAGCTGCTCTGATGTGAAATACTGCCGCACTTTTCCTAGGACTCCAATACAGTCGTTAAGGCAAGTCAGAAGCCTTCATAACGGTATTACTGATACCAATAGGTATTCCTGATGGAGCTAGTATGGCTTAGCGGTTGTACGTGCGTCTTTCAAAATGACGCACCCAGGTTCAGATCCCGCTTGGCCCTGAACCAAAGACTTTTCAAATTATGTGACACAGTTGCTCACCCTTCAATGGTAAAGGAAAAGACCATGAGGTAATCGAAGGCGTGCTTTATTAACCAACCAGCACTTGCCAGCATGGTAGATTATGAGCCAGCATACTCTCTCCGAATTCAAGAGATCCGCAGGAGAAATAAAGTGACCGTTATAGCTTTAAGAATTAGCAAGTTGAAATCGCAACGGGCCACATCGCTCGTAGAACTGACAACGATGGGGAAGAAAGGTTCTCGAGTGGCGACCTCAAACCGGAAAACGTAGCATAGGCCGGTCTCCCACTAGGTGGACTGACGATCTGGTTAAAACCGCGGGGAGCCGATGGATGTAAGTAGCGAGCATTCGCTTAAAGGGGCGGTCCGTGGAGGAGGCCTATGTTCAGCAGTGGACGTCTTCAGGCTGTTGATGGTGATGATGATGATGATGACACTCTCTCCATGTAACTGTAAGAGAAGGCCTGTGTTCCATGGTCTCAGCAGTGTGGCCGTATCAGGTTGATGATGACAGGTATTCTCAAACTTGCCTAACCGCTGAAGTATTAAAATAACCAAGCCATAGCCAAGTGCAAGTCGGACTCACGCACGAAGGGTTCCGTACCATTATCTATAAAAACGAGCAAAAAATCACGTTTTTTGTATGGGAGCCCCCTTAATTATTTATTTTATGATGTTTTTTAGTATTTGTTGTTAATGTGGCAACAGAAATACATCATCTGTGAAAATTTCAACTGTCTAAATATCACGGTTCATGAGATACAGCCTGGTGACAGACGGACAAACGGACAGATAGACGGATAGCGGATTCTTAGTAATAGGGTCCGTTACCCTTTGGGTACGGAACCCTAAAAACGCCAATTTTAACAGCGATGACATGACAAAAATTGTATTTTGTAAATAACAAGTAATACGACTAAAAGGCTTCCTATAAAATCCAGTTCCAACTTGGGGCTACGCCAAAAATATAATCGAAATACTGGCATCATCTAAATTCAAGCGAGTCACGATTTTTGTTATCGGAAATAGCGCTGTTCACAGTAGACTCAATAATATTGCCCTCAACAATTCCTTCTTTCTTTAAAGTAAATAAGTATGTCAAAAGTCAAAAAGTCAAAAAAAATTATTGCAAATAGGCTATTTTTAGCGCTTTTAAAATAAAGATTTGTATATACAACTGAGCGTTACCGTGCTTAGGAGAGCACGTTAAGCCGTCGCGTCGGTCCCGGCTGTTGTCTTAACACAATAGTCGTTAAGCCAAGTCAGAAGCCTTTGGGCGGCCTAAAAATTCTGGCACCAGGGCGGACCACTTGCCTACACGAGAAGAAGAAGAAGAAGCGCTTTCACAAGTCAAGATGATATTAGGTACTTAAAATATCTTGGCAATCCAGCGGGGCAATGCGGCTAGTGTCTTGGGTACTTTTGGCCCAGGTTGGTACGCGAGAGATCATTAGTTTAAAATTTTAAAATTTTTAATTTGTGTTTTTAATTTTAATTTTAATTTTGACGTAATTATGCTATGTTCTGACTTGTGACTGCGCTTGACATTGTTAATTGTTTTAACTGTTTTATAAGTACTGAAATAAAAATGACTTAAAATGTTAAAATTAAATTATTGTAGATACTAAGCATAATAGGTAACAATATAAAGGGCTTAATGTCAAATATTAAGCAAGCCTAAGTAAATATCAATTGCAAGAAACGATGGACAATAGATAGATTTAAAACACCTTAGTTTACATTCAACGTATATGTGCGTTTGAAAAAAAGAAGTTCTCTTTCCCACTACAGGTGCAAGCAATCCGGCACTATGCAGAATAGATGACGCAGATCCGTAGCTTCGATTACATGGTAAATAAAACCAGGAGGAAGGTCCTAGTTTTATTTACCGTGTAATCGATTAAACTTCTGTATATTCTTCATTCTTCAATATACCTACATCCTAACTAATCACAAGTATACCAAAGAATAAATGTCCGTCTGCACTAAAGTTTGACCATTTTTAAGATATCTCTCTAGGACGTACCCAAACGCGTTGCAGCATATAGGTAGTCATGAGGGGTAAGTGTGAACTCAGGTACTGTCAACCTTTAGTGCAGACGGTCTCATGCCCGTTCACTCATGAGAACGATCGTTTTTCTTCCGCAACTGTCTGACACACGTGCCCTAAGATTCTTGCACGTGATCGTCCAATCACGTGCAAGTCAGTGTTACCACCAGTAAAAACAATTTACCCGTCTTAATTTAAAAATAACCGGCCAGGTGCGAGTCGGACTAGCGCACGAAAGGTTCCGTACCATTATCTATAAAAGCGAGCAAAAAAAATCACGTTTGTTGTATGGGAGCCGCCTTAAATGTTTATTTTATTGTTTTTTAGTATTTGTTGTTATAGCGGCAACAGAAATACATCATCTGTCAACTGTCTTACTATCATGGTTCATGAGATATGTACGGCCTGGTGACACACGGACAGACAGGCAGACAGCAGAGCCTTAGTAATTTACCCTTTGGGTACGGAACCCTAAAAAGGAATGAAATTTATAATCTCACGACATTAGTATAAACTACAAGGTCAAAGAAAAAGATGACCGCTATTACCACTGCCATTTATAAATGGATCAGGGCGATAAGGGCAAAAGGGAAACTAAATACCTCTGTTTATCTATTGGGATGGCAATTTGGACAGCGATAGTCCAAATTACCATCCCGTTGGATTAGACCTTACCGGCCTTGACTAACAGAACTCAACATTTCAGTATTGTAACATTAATACCAAACGTTGTCAAATACAATCACATTCCAAATAACCCAAAAATTCCATTATATTTTCTACCAATTTACTTTAATACCTAAAACGCCAACAGCACTAGGGTTTGTTTTATTAAAACCAGCGACCCGTACGCCCAACGTGTTTACTCGTTCGGAAAACATTTTGAATCACCTATTTAGCCATTCCCAGGACTTTGTTAGCTTAGGACAGCTCCTTTTGCTATTCCAAATGCGTATTTGTTTCACACTTGAAAAAATACTTGAATTTTCATTGTTCGTGTTCTGGGTTCACAAAAAATCGAGTCGTGATATTTTGGGTTTCGCGTCCGTGTTTTGAATGAGAATTGTATTTTTGTAAGGTTAAACAAAAATTCAATCTTGTTGTACGATAACATACGTGTTATTGATATTATTGTGCCAGTTACAAAGTAAAAAATACATACATACATCCGTGTTTCGTCATACAATATTTCCACTGTAGCTAGTGAAATTACTGGACAAATGAGGCTTTATGACCTGATCTCATCATGATCATCAACAGCCTGAAGAAGGCCACTGCTGAACATATGCCCCCTGCATCCATCGTCCCCCCACGGTTTTTACCAGATTGTCGTTCCACTGAGTGGGAGGCCACTCGAGAACCTTTCTTCACCATCGGTTGTCTGTTCTACGAGCCTGATCTTACAGTCTAGTAATAAGTTTGCTAGTCTGTGCTGATTTCTCAGAATGACGTGCGCAGTGCAGTGTCACGAAAAACTTTACATTTTTTTAGAGTTCCGGGTGACACTGCAACTGTTATGGGCAGCCGTGTTGCTTAACATCAGGTGAATGACTACCACGGCACGTCATTCATTAACACAAAAAAGCTCCATTGGCACCCCCTTCAAAATTTCAAAGACCCTTTCGTACCACCTTACGACATTACTGGAAAATAACCCCCAAGTTTCAAGTCGCCGGTTTGGGGACCTGCGTTATATGTCAGTCAGTTACATTTAGTTCAGTAACCCAGGACAAAGCCTTTTATTAATATAGAGTTTACTTTTAAAAGGGAGTCAACGACACCACTTGACTAGTTTTAATTTCAGAGCTTTTAAGATAACCTATGGAACTTCCTGGTGGAAGTTCCATAGGTTTTCTTAAAAGCTCATGGTCAGGTCAGGTGACCGCTTTTAGGTCCCTAAATAGCTATTCCTGTACATTTGCTGTCATTTATGAAGAGTTCACAATTGGCAGAGATATCATATAACATCATCATCATCATCATCATCATCATCATAATAATAACAACATACACAAAAATAAAAATATACACCCGAATAGATGACAGACTCTTTTTGTAAAGTCACGAAATCATAGTAATTTTTAACTGCAAGATCAATTAAAAGCTCGATTAAACATTATCTGACTTGACTTTAAAATAATGTTTTATCTTAAGTGGCATACACTTAAAGTGAAGGGACTAATAAAACTATCCCATAAAGCTAAATTCTAAAGACAAATATTAGTCTAATATTATCAGTATTTATTGGTATTATAATACTTATAACAAGAGACTAGTATTTAACCTAAATTAGTTAAATTAACCTTAATTGTAAGGCGACAAAATCAATTAACCCACGAATAATTTGCAATTTTAATAAGGACTGTATAAATGTTACTCTAAAGAACATGTAAGCTCCAGCTCCACTCGAAAGTGCAACGCCCTCACAGGGCGCATACAATGAAATGTTTAGGACTAGGTGATAATTATAGATTAGTAAAGCTAAATGACATTGTATGAAAGCATGTAATAATAATAAATAAATAAATAATTATAATTTTGTACGAAACCGGCCCCAGAATTCCCTTTTTAGGTACTAGCTTTTCAAATTCAAAGCAAAAGGTTAACCCACACCGAGAAATAAAAATTAATGTTCCGCGGCGCATAACATACCCCACATTTTGCACCCTTTTTCAAGCATCATAGTCGAAATTAAAACATTTTCTTCTTTTGCGGGGCTAGTTACCCTGACTTACAAAAAGTTTTCCTCTAAAAATGTGTTTTCGAACAAGAGTTGCCAAGCTGCAAATTACCTAGCGGCAACGAAATTCATTTACGGACTTTTTGTTTTGCTCATCACTGTTGCTTTAGTTGGGAATCACATTAGTGGTGGCAACACTACGTGCGAATTTATGAAGCTGAAAATTTGATAGCGAAATACGAAAATGCTTCATGTATTTTTTATCTGAATTACTTTAGCAATCTCTTGTTTGTTTTAGTACTTTAGTACGTCAGTGCCGGTTCATCATCATCATCATCATCATCATCATCATCATCATCAACAGCCTGAAGACGTCCACTGCAGAACATAGGCCTTCCCCAAAGAACGCCATTTTAAGCGGCTGCTCGTCTCCTGCATCCATCGGCACCCCACGGTGTTCACCAGATCGTCGGTCCACCTAGTGAGGGGCCGGCCTACACTGCGTCTTCCGGCTCGTGGTCACCACTCGAGAACCTTTCTTCCCCATCAGTTGTCAGTTCTGCGAGCGGTGTGGCCTGCCCATTGCCATTTCAACTTGCTAATTCTAAGAGCTATATCATAGACTTAGTGCAGGTTAACTCCGACAAGATTTCATTAGGTGAAACTAAACTACTGCAAAACTAATTACGTTGTCGTGAGGTATCTTAGCCTTTTGTTATTGTATAGTATAGAATGGTATCGACCAGAAGGTATCGTGTTAGAATGAAAATTATAATGTGACTGACCTGACACAAGAAGAGATGATAAGTCAAACGCCCCTTACAATACCCATGATATACTTAGGACAATAGACACATGAAATATTTAATTAAAGCCCTTAAAGTAACTATATTTCAATAAAGTCGTTCACCACGTTTATTAGCTCCATTGTAACATCACAGCCAGAAATTACAAAGTGTGCAGCCATGTACCTCTATTTAGAACCCTTGTTCGCTCACTGAAAAAAAAATTCAAGTTCGTTGGACCAAAAACAATCTGCCTGATTAAAGAGAAGCGAAAGGGTGAGAGTAACGTAATTAAGACTAACGAATTGTACTCGCCATTCTCTTGTATTAAAACAATAGTGAAAACGAAGGTAATATAATTTCGTTTGGAAAATATAAATTTGTATTCTATTTGCTGAATCAATTGTGAATGTTTTTCTACCTTACTAAAAACGTATTAAAACAATGAAGTCTGCTTTGTGAAACGTTAAATGAAGTTCGACGTGCAGTTCTAAACTCAGAGAGACGGCATTAAACTTTAGCAAATTAGGAATTTAAAACTTAGCGCTCATTGCAGCTTTTGAGTCATCAAAGTATTTAATACAAAAGTGGCTTGGAGTTTGAAGTTCATTTGTTTTGATGTAGCATCAGTTGCAAATCTTTAATTTTGTCTGAAATGTGTTTTCTATTTCTAAGAATTCGATGAAATACTTTTTGTGTTTTTCATTTCAGCCTTTTTTAGTTAGTTATTCGTTATATTTGTATTTTTTTTTTGTTCCAATAAAAAAGAAAAAGAGCACCAGTTGAATGGTAGATCATTGGAAACCTACCGGTTTTATATATTTTGCAGAATACCTAATCGTTTGAAAATATTCCACACACCATTGAGACTCTATTGAAGCACACTTAGCATTTTTTTACCTCCTGATTGCTAGTATTTGTCAAAACATAGGATGCAGAACAATGTAAAAAAATTACGCGCAATCCTTATTTTGCATTAAAATTCCAAACAAAACTCGTAGTCACAATAATTGAAATACAAACTACAGGCTATTCTGAAGTATTACCGTATAAATTATGAGCTTTTGATTAATTAATTATATTTTAGTGTCATTTTGGCTTCATTTCATATAGAATCTGACCTTATTAGGTGTAAATATTTTCATTAACTATAAAATGTCTGCTTTTGTTGACTAGTTTCAAATTTCATTAAATCGATTTAAAATTTAAAACCAGTTGAATTTGTTATAAAATAGATTATGTAACCGGTTCAATGTATGCTAAGGATAGCTTTATCATAACTTAAATTTACGGAGTCCTAAATCCTAACGTATAGACCTCACTCTTATAGCTGTAGTATAGGAAATTGAGGTTTGTGGGCAATAAAAGAACGTGGTTTAAGGATTTAAACAATATGTAACGTATATTATCCTTATTCTTTCGTTACTAGGAAGCTGGGACTGACTCCTACCTCAGAGAAAAGCAGAATAAAAAACTTAGATGGCGGTTCTCTTTAATACAAAAATCGATATTCTGTAATCGAGTTAATAGAATAACACAAACACAATAAAAACATTGACATTTTCAATCAGAACTTTATGAAATTTAAAAAGGATGTCTTGGCAATCCTCTCTTCTGAGTGGATGCCGAGTCACACTTATGTGTGACTTGTCATTTTCTCAGAACTTTAAATTATTTGATTTTGTGTGTGTTCGGTTGGTGGATGGATGACCGCTTCAATATTAGTTTACTAATTATTGCAGTGATGATTGATCTTAGACCAGGGTCGATAATTTTTAAAATCAAAAAAAATAATAGTAGGATGAAACCCATTAGAAAAGGAGGGGAATATTATAAAAATGAAAGGAAAAATAATTTACGGGCGATCTGAGGTCGGGAAGGGGATGGGGGTGAGTTTTTAAGGGTAAAAAATGGTTTTTCTCGATTTCCGGCAAAACTAAAAGTCGTATCGAAAAAAGTCAAATGGCAAAGTTGTAGGTAATAAAAAGATCTAAAACTTTTGTATATACACTTTTTTCACATAACCTCAAAATTTATGTGAAAAATCCAAAAAACCAACTTTTTGGTTTTTTATTTTTATCTTTTACAAAAGTTTTTTTTTTTAACGAAATTTGGTGAAAACTTACCTTTTTATGTCCCAAATACGCTGTAATTTATTTGATTAAAAATATTTTTTTTTCACCTTATTTTGAATTAATATCAAAAAAACACCCTAATTTTCAATCGAAAATTCACCCGTCAAAATATCAGCTTTTTTCAAAAAGTTGGTATGGTTTCTGTTCGTTGAAATCTCTACTTTCCGATGGTGAAAAAAAAATATATGTTACTACAGTAAATCTTCTCAGAAAATGCAAAAAATCAAAAAAAAAAAAATTGAAGTAATAAATGTCAAAATGTATAAAAAATATATTATAAATGTATTAAAAATGTATTAAATATATATGGAAATCGGCCAAAAGTTTGTTATTAAAAATACATTTACGATATATATTTTATAGATTTTTAATATATTTTTTATGTACTTTGAAATATTTTTTTTTTCATGGGATTAACTAAATTTGTTTGTGCAAAATTAAGGAGATTATTATTTTTTTATCTTGTACTAAAATAGCTCAAAATTATTTATAATAATTAAAAAAATTTTTCGAATTCAAGTTTTTTTTGATGTTTTGCATTTTCTGAGAAGATTTACTGTAGTAACATTTTTTTTTTTTTTCACCATCGGAAAGTAGGGATTTCAACGAACAGAAACCATACCAACTTTTTGAAAAAAGCTGATATTTTGACGGGTGAATTTTCGATTGAAAATTAGGGTGTTTTTTTGATATTAATTCAAAATAAGGTGAAAAAATAAATATTTTTAATCAAATAAATTTCAGCGTATTTGGGACATAAAAAGGTAAGTTTTCACCAAATTTCGTTAAAAAAAAAAATTTTTGTAAAAGATAAAAATAAAAAACCAAAAAGTTGGTTTTTTGGATTTTTCACATAAATTTTGAGGTTATGTGAAAAAAGTTTTAGATCTTTTTATTACCTACAACTTTGCCATTTGACTTTTTTCGATACGACTTTTAGTTTTGCCGGAAATTGAGAAAAACCATTTTTTACCCTTAAAAACTCACCCCCATCCCCTTCCCGACCTCAGATCGCCCGTAAATTATTTTTCCTTTCATTTTTATAATATTCCCCTCCTTTTCTAATGGGTTTCATCCTACTATTATTTTTTTTCACTTTTTATTATTTTTCAAGGCTTCTACCCTGGTCTATCTACCCGCTTTTTTAGTTTAAAAAGGTTCTCTCAATTAATAGGAATGCTTGTAATTTTGTCATGTTGTGTATACATGTTTAGGGACATTTTCTGGTTTGAAACTTGTACCATAATTATTTTTACTTTAAAAATTGAAAGTGTTCTGTTTTGTGTACCGAATAAATAAATAAATAAATAAATAGATTAATTTTTCTAAATCGAATGAAATAAATCAACATGTAGTGTGCTCACCACGTTGAACATAGTTTATTCATACTCATTTAATAATTTATTTTGCTACCCAACGTATCCTTTGCTTTACCATTCTCTCTTCTTATCGCCCTCTCCGTCCGGGTCTGATTAAGTAGGATCAGAACCTAATTAGGCATCCTAGCGCCCAGGGTGGACCCGTGTATTCCGCGACATTTAAAGTCGGACAAATTTACTTTTTTGTATGTAAATGAATGACGTGACGAGCTAGTCGTTCACCTGATGTTAAGTGACACGGCTGCCCATAACAGATTGCAGTATCACTCGGAACTCTAAATTAATACAGTTTTGCGTGACACTGCACTGCGCACGTCATCCTGAGTCTTCACACAGTATAGTAATAAAGTTACTTGACTGTGTAATCAGATCATAAAGTCTCATTTGCCCAGTAATTTCACTAGCTACAATGCCCTTCAAACCAGGAAACAGTAGTGCTTGCACACTACTGCTTGGCGGCAGAATAACTGGCAAAGCCGTGGTACCTACCTAGACGAACTTTGAAAAAAGTCCTGCCACCTAGTAAAACATAAAATAATATCAGGAGCCCACAAAAAATATACCAAAAAGAATTCAAAAATTTAATTTTAATTTAACAAAGTCATCAAGTGTTTTTTTTTTCTCTAATGCGATTAAAACACTTTTTATAGTCTTAAGCAGAGTTTAAATGGAACCCGACGGAAGGAATACGATTTTTTTTCCTTCGATTGCCATTATTACTCATCAATTCAACCATAAAGTTCCAATTCTAAAAAATCCATTACGCCAAAGCACGTTCCGTTTCAAGTCTTGTAGAAGCTTAGGAATTTCGTTGGAACAGAAACAGCCATCAGTTTCAGGCTGCCAAAACTAGTGAGTTTTACGACAGCCTTTATGTTACGTTTTATAGTTTTTGCTCGAACGACTATGAGTTATGTGTACCCTGCATTTGTTCGCTCGTAAATTCTTTTCCCGCAGATTTGACTCGAAAATGATCAAATTGTTAGACAAATTTTGGAGAGTTGTGACCCCTTTCATTGAGACCAAAAATCATGAGGAGAGTGTTGTATTGCTAGTGTGGCGTACTGTAGGTAGGTATGTTGCTAATGAAAGGCGCTATTGCTTAGCTTGATCCTGCACAAGGGCACCACTGGGGTGCGAGCCTCGGGTTGGGCCGTTGCCGTGATAAGAGGATCGAGAGGGCTACGTCCACTGGAAGAGTGGACCCTATGGAAAGATGCATGAAGTGCGGTCAACCTGTTCTGTAGGCTTTATCCTCTCGGCCAATCAGGGCTCACTAGTTACCGTTTTTGTCTACTCTCTTTCTAACATAGAAGTTTCTACTATTTTCGAGAACACCTTTTTCTATCCTTGTTTACACCTCTGTCCCACACATCTGTTTTGTGTCCTTGTCTCTAGACCTTTCTAGCTATTTCTATAGGATATTTATTGTTTCTTTATTAAATCGACCTTATATTTTGCCTAACTTATATACAATTTTATCTATGTACATAAATAACGCTCGTCGTCCGTTACAGCTAGTCCCGTCACAATCTCGAGACACGACGAACATGAAATAGTTGTGCTTGAGAATCGGTGAAAATATTTAATGTGTGTCTGCAACAATTCCGGGCAGCCATGATCCTAACGTGATTAAATGTAATTCTTGCAACTTTCTTCTACTGCTTGCGTTCGTCAAGCATATAGGTAAAGAAGTAACTACAAAAATTGTTAAACTAGTTCTCATTCGCTAGAACTCGACACCATGTTATGAGTCCAGCGGTACAATCCGCCAGAGACGTCTAAAAGTTGGGTCAAAATGTCTGCAACGCAAGTTATGTCGTTTACCCCAAATTTCATTGTTGTTTCTGTAATTCCCGTACACAAAGGTATCGGAGTATTTCCCGGGTAATAAATTTCCGGAGAATCATACTTTTCCTCGGAAAGTTTGCCCATTCTGTATTCAATTTAACTTATAGAACAAAGCGTTTGAATGGATGGTGCTTCGTGGGTTGCGGTATTATGCCATGAGCATTGTTTTATGTGAAGTCTATCGTTTGTGTCAAGTCAACAAGTATATCATCAAAATGGGTAAACTGGCCATGATAACAGCATCAAAACTACGCTTTTTTTTATAATTTTTACTTAAATGACAGACAAAACACAAGAGTACACAAAATTATAATTTTTTTTTAAATCAATGACTTGATGAGCCAGTCGTTCGCCTGATGTTAAGCGACACGGCCACCCATAACAGATTGCAGTGTCACTCGGAACTGTAAATTAAAGTTACGCGTGACACTGCACACAGCGCACGTTATCCTGAGACATCACACAGTCTAAAAAAGTTTTCTAGACTGTGAGGTCAGTATGTAAAGTCTCATTTGCCCAGTAACTTCACTAACTACAGTGCCCTTCAAACCGGAATACAGTAGTACTTGCACACTACTGCTTGGTGGCAGAATAACTGGCAAAGCAGTGGTACCTACCTAGACGAACTTTGAAAAAAGTCCTGCCACCTAGTAAAACAAAACAACAAGCACAACTAACGTTACGTTGAGTTCCTTCCAATGCTTTTTCTGCTAAATAGTGTATGATTTATAGTACCAAATCAACATATCGAATATCAATTGTTCTCACAAATATATTGCAATATGTAAAACAAATGACAGCTCTTAAGGAATGGCCTACTTCAGTATCGTAAAAAATGTGGGAGTATTGCCAGAAAATATAAATGTTAGGCATCGCAATTTCCCATGTACCATTGCGTTTATTATTTTCCTGCATATCCGGAACAATAAAACATATTTTATGTGTATCATAAACCACTAAGAGCAACACTTGCCAAAAGTTGAAAATATCTTACGGTGTTGATGGTTTCTTTTTTGTGTTTTTAATGGAGGAATGATTTTTGATACTTAGAAATTAATTATGATGCGAACTTGCAAAATGAAGTAATCCGTAATCAATTAATGATAGTAAGCTAGCTTATGTCCGCGGCTTCGCCCGCGTGCACTGTCTCTCAGCAACCGTTTATTTTTCCGGGATAAAACTTTCGTTTCAGCGCACCCTTACACTATGCAATGGATGTATCTTAGAAAATTAAAGATTTCAGCTTCACTGGTTTAGGCTGTGCGAGCGTCTTGTGATGGGACCTTGTCCTATTTTTTACCCATTTAAGGGATGAAATTGAAAAATTGCCGAGGCCCGTATGCATTTTTTTGTATTATTCTCTACACATTCCAAATTTCAGTATGATAAGAAACTACGGAAAAGAAAAATTAAAATTTCCATACAAATGTTAACTACAAAATTAAGCCCTTTTGGGGTTCTTGTCAAAAACGTATGTAATACATATTTTTTTTATATATTTATTAATTAATTTATTTTTATTTATTTATACTTGTTTATGATGTGTCAAGTTTCAACTGATATGTTACAAAATGTTCGCTTACGTCATAAAAGAAAGCCACCCTCTAAGTTTCAAGTCTATACGTTCAGCAGTTTGGGCTGTATGTTGTCTGTCAGTCAGCCAGGACAACGTCTTTTATGTAATAGATTTAATTGTACGACTCACGAGTAATTGTTTTTATTAAAAGATGTTATTTTTATTATTGAGATAATGTTTAAAAGTATCTTAAGCTTATTTGGAAATGATTCAGTAAAATAGAAGTTTTATACTGTTTTATACCAAGATACGCATTTTTGTGTTTTTGATTTTGTGTTTTTGTTTTGTGTAACATTTGAATTTGGATCATACACAAATGTCTCAATTTCTTCTACATCTTGGGTTTATTTTCAGTAACTTGTCTTATGTGTTTGACAAATATTTGTTAGATCAACAGACATAAACAGGTGATCAGCACAAACGTTCACTTTGATTTACGAGTCCATCTTGCCTAAACCAATTTCATTTCCTGCTACGCCCAATCGGCGAAAGTCCATGATCCCTCATCGCCTCCCGCATCCCAAGACCGAGACCGTTTCCAAGCAGTCCCGAAACCCGGTAAAAATCCGTAATCGGTCATGTGACATCCGTAAAACCGTAATTTATCCACTGTCGTCCGTCGGCCGAGCGCGCATCGATCGTGGTTGTCTACATTGAATGTAAATTAGGAGCGATTCTTTACGTCCTTGCAAAGGCATAGTGCAAGCAACTCAGTAGGCAATTAAGAATCTTATAATACATTCTATTTGTATTATAGTTTGAGTTTGAAGTTTAGAGCTATATTAAAGATATATATAAGTTTTACAATAATTTTAGCTTGGGGCTAGTGTGGTTATAGATAGCTATGATCTGTTCACAAATCACAAGTTAAAAATTGAGGTATATAATGGAAATATTAGGTATAATTGTAATTTATGTATGTAATTTGTACGTAACGAAAAATAATTTAAAATTAAGTAACGTGCAGTTTTCTAAGGTTGACTAGATATGTTGACCTCTTATCTGCTGATTCAGAACTGTCTACTTTTCCTGTGCAAAAATATTACTTGTCCACGTGAATTGAACTCGTACTCTCAGGAATATGAGCCGCCATTCTCAACCACCACGCCACAGAGGCCATCAATCTTGAAGTTCAACTCTTCGTTACAAGTATACTTTTTGTTTGAAGTAATCGTAAGTATGTTTGTAACATACAATTTATTTGGATGACATTACCTTCTCGTATTCTAAATTACACTGTGGCTGGTACTTTGGGAGTGCTCTTCTTTGTTGCAAGGCTAATGTATTCGCTTCATAATACATTCAGTGAAGGTCAGAGGGATTTGCGTTTTAGTTTAGAGGATTGCAAAGATTTCCCAGGATTACATTTGGTAACCTAAATTCATTGTCCTTGCTGGATTACCGGAATACAAATCGCGAATACGCATTAAAATACGAAACAAAGGTCTTACAGTAGGTATCTGAACTAGTAATACTAACTTTTTTTTGACGTGACGAGCTAGTCGTTCAACTGATGTTAAGCGACACGGTCGCCCATAACAGTTGCAGTGTCACTCGGAACTTTAAAATAATTAAAGTTTACTGCACTACTACTATGTACTAGACTGTGAAATCAGGTCATATAGTCTAATTTGCTCAGTAATTATCCAATTGAAATGGTCAACTATTTAGACCAATTAAAAAAGTCCTTTTATCATTGCATACAGATAGCTTGCCTACGATACTCTTTTTTATATCACTCCTATACTGTTCAAGAGCAAGCTGACCGGCCGAAGTGGCTGCCACAGCCACGTTGACATTGACAGCCATCGAACTTACCTCGCCCCTTCACTGGCACTGCTCGTAAACGCAAGCTTTTCGCGCCTCTAAATGTAGGTTGTAGGTATCTATTTTATTCGTGGAATTAAGATCAAATATAGAAAGATAAACAAATAATAATAATAAAAAATAATAATATGATAAACTCTTTATTGTTCACAACAAGACAGAAAAATTACAAAAGGAAAAACTTAATTAACTTATAAGTACTAGCACAGTAGGCGGGCTTATCACTTAGAACGATCTCTTGCAGACAAGTTTTGCATGGAAAGGAAATCTGTAGTTAGAGTTTAGGGCTTTGGTGTACAGATAAATCAATACAACATAATATAAAAGTAATAACAGAATGAAACATGGTAATACTATTACAAAAATTGTTTATAAATTATACTTTATGTTATTGTGTTTATAGTCCATTTTCAATTCAACTCCCGGGCAAGAGTCTAAAGAAAAACATGTATCATAAAAAATCTTAACAAAACATTCAACAAATAGATTACTGAACCTGAAAGCACTAAGCGCTACCAAAATGAACCTAACAAAACGAATAATAGATAAGTATTCAGAGAGCACGTCGGATGGAATAAAATCTCTGTTGGTGTGTCCATATGAGCCTTTGTTATAACGCAGGACTTTGACTAGGGAACTCTACCCGCTTCACATTTCCAATCCGGTTTATTTACAATGGAATAAAATAAACCCTGGATATGTAGAGATGGATAGACGATTACTTGTTAAAATAACGTATTAATATAATAGAGTGGCTGGTAGTGGAAAATGTAGATTGTGCAATTAGCATGCCTTGGGGAAGACTACGTCCAACTGTGGACTAAAGTAGGTGATGATTTGATATTAGAATACCGGACATGACAATGACAGTGCAGTAAATTGGACAGGATCTTCGGAAAATAATGTAATATCAGATCAGATTTTCCTTATCTATTCCATGGACCCAAAAAGGACACTCATGAAAGTTAAATGATTGTAATGCCCCTTTACCAACAAACTACCAATCGAAAAAGGGAAGAAACTCGAGAAAATGTTCATCGTAATCATGGTATAAAATCTCTGATCAGAAAGTTAGATCTTTTTCTATTCTTAAAATGTTGAGAGAAGATAAAGACAACATAATTTTGAATAATATTTCGTCCACTGAGAATAAACCCAAGAAAGACACAAACGAGGACAATCTATGTTGAATAGAATCCATTTACAATGCCTTACGTCTGTCATAAGTCAGTCATTGTCTACTAAATACAAAACTGTAATACAACTCATATGCGGCTTATATACGGAGATGAATTCTACATACTACCTCATATCCAATTCCGCAAAGAAAATCTAACAAACAAACTTGCACCCCACTCGTATTCAAACTCAGTTTCCTAGAAATAAAATCAGTAAGGTCAGAAGATCCTTTGTGAAAACGCCAGAAGGAGCGCAAAGGTTCCAATTCGTTTTACATTTTCAATAAGACTGCGTTGTCGCGGTCAACTCGTTCAGCAAATAGGTTTTGCCGTTTATAAAACCCTCTTAAATAGTAAGGAGGAAATTAAATGTGAGGAGATATTGTTAGGATACATTCGCGTGTGGTTTTCAGCGGTCTCTCGTGTGAATTTTGATCCTACGTACATGGTTCAAATCCTCCTTATTCATTCAGTCTCACTAGATCCAGAAGCCAACAGATCCACAATGGATCTAGTGAGATTTTATTTTCTCATTAGATCTTGACCGCGCACTAATTAGTTTTCCAAGTTATGTACGGAACTTGCATTCTCTATTACAACTAATTATATTAATAACGTAATTTAAATTGTAACGAAAAACACACACTATCATAGTGTCAATGGTCTTTCAAAATATTCGAGCTAACTAAAGAAGAAATCACGCTACAATAGTTGCGGATCACATCAGCCTTTTGTAACGACAAACTACTATAAATAGAAATGGAAACAACTGTATTATCTTACTACAAGAAATAAGAAGAATGCTGTTTTATCAGACAATTATTCATCTGAGAAGATGAACAAAACGAAACCAAGATAAATGATGTGGTAGTTACTTAAAATATGCCAAACGGTAAAATATAACTTTTGATGGTGAGGATATGTATTTTTTCACTCGCATTATTTCTGATATTTTATCTGGTGTCCATTAATAAAATATTGTTATTATATACAGCTTTCATAATAATATATAAGTGATATTTTTTTTTTTTTTTTTTTACCAGTTTTTTTTTTTTTTTTTTAAAATTTTAATACAATTTATATAAAAAATCTTAGTGATAATAATAATGTTATGTTTAACATTTGTATATGAACCTTCATTAAAAACCAGATGTCCATAGGCTATGGTCAGGTGCCCCGTATACTTTTTTGCACCCAACATAGAAAAAGTAAAAGTGTTTTGTCATTGGCGCATAGGTACAATCTGACTCATGTGAAAACGGAACTAAAACACATTTCAGCTAAGTTTCAAAAACGGTGTCTTTTTATGGACTAGGCGACTAGGCTGAATGTAATGTTAAGGTACAGAGCATGTTTAGAAAAGTATAATGTCAATGTTATTTTATACAAGCCAATTAGTTTACCATTTGAAACACCTAAATACACCCATTGCACAGCACATTGTAGTTATCTCATCTGGAAATGTATATCGGGTAACCGCATCGAGCTCGCAATGCCTGTAACTAAGTTAAATGACATGTCGACAAAGGTTTGTTTCTGGCGAACATATGATTTTGCAACATCCGACAAAATTCAACATTTAGTTCTATGCTTTGTATGTCTAATGTTTTGTTTTTTTTAACCTACGCGGATCCAGTGCCTCTTTCAATCGCAAATCCTTTGTTATTCTAACTAGTTCCACTGCGTTCATTCAACCTTTCTTCATATCTTTTTCTCTCTCCTCTCCCTTCTGTCCTCCCTTCGAGATTATAAGTGGTGGATTCATCTTCATTGCCAAATGCATTAGCAATATTTCATCGTAGCGCGTGGGATCACGTCACTCAGATAGCTGTCTGAAGGCAGCTCTGCACTGTAGAGGCCGGTCGTATTATCTCACATGAAATCACCGTGAGGATTAAATTAAATAACTTCATGATTTTACAAGATCACTACGTAACCTTTTTCAAAACCTAACACAAAACCAACCTTCATTACAAACCTTGAACCCTTCACTAAAACATCCAACGTCTCATTTAGATCCTTAACTCAGACTACCTACAGACCTAATTAAGCCTTTATGGACCCCTACCGTAACTCTAGGAACTTATTCATATACGTATCTGAAATGAGGGCTTAAGTAAAGCTACCTGATATATATGGACTGGATAGCGCCGAGAGGCTAGCTTAAGAGATTATTAGCTGATCTCTAGTGAAGATCTTATGAACATTCTATGCTAGTTTTGGTATGTTGGTATAGGTGTCGTTAGGACTTGTCATTATCAGCTGGAAGACATAGCGGTCATAACGTTGCTCGACTAGCCGTTCTTAATCCGATCAGTATTAAGTGGTTATCGCTAACAAAGAGTTATTATATATTATGTTATGGTCACGAGATACCAGAAATTGTCAAAACGTTAAAAATCTGACTTCGCTTGTAAACTAGATGAAATAGTAATATTAATTGTAACCCTCGCTAGGTAGACCCACGACAAAATCATGGGGAGTAAGAGGTAAGCCGTCATTCAAAGTGGCGTCTGCTTAGCAACGTCTTCAGGCCAGTTATGAATGTCTCGAAATTCAATGTCTGATTTGCCAAATAAGTAAACATAAAAGATTTATATCTTCTTCTTCCTCCTCCCCCTCTACTGTTTACTTCTTGCAAACGAACCTCGTAACAAAGCCTTATTGTCGACATATTTTTATGTAAATGAAGTCCTTTAACTCGTCTACTACGGTTTTTGTCTCACTATTTACTGCCACCCTCCGCTGTTTTGCTGCACAACTGATTTTACTTGCTAATTCTACCGCAGACGTTCCAAATGGAAAATTCAAGGAAAACTCACTTTGAGAATTCCCTCCGCTGTAAGTGTGACTATTTGCATTGAGCTCGAGTGTGAGTTAATGATGACGTTTGTTTTCGAAGACTTCGGTATGTTTAAGATTTGTTTCAAAGATATATAATTATGATGAATTGAAACCGAAGTATAGAATGCGTAATGAATAGAGAAACCGTTTGATAATAACTTCTACGAAGCATGGAATACGAAGGATGGTGTAATTAGAAAGGGAGGTTTGTGTTTAGCAGTGGATGGTGTCCAGTGGAAATTTCACAAAAGATTATTATTATGAGTTTAACTACTTATATTTTTAAATTGATCCAGTATTATAATGAAAAGCAATCAACTGGCCTCATAAATAATTTGATGGTAACTGTGAACTGTAGGTAGGTTGAATTCCAACTCAGGAAAAACATTTGTGTGTGTTGAACTTCGATGTGTGTGTTCGATGTTTGTGTATACATCTGGGTATTGTATCACAACATAAATATATATATATATAAGTATTCTATCAGTCGTGAGGTTCCCGTATTAAAAAGCTTTACTTAGTTGGAAGCTAGATGGCATATTGTGAAATGTCTATAAATATAAATATTGGTGGACATAGAGAAAAACGATGAACAGGTATAATAGAATAGAATAGAAAAGAAGAATAGAACACACATCGAGGCTTTCCACACAGCACCAATCTAAAACAAAGCTACATGATTAGAACAACATACTAAATTTAACAACTATGGTTGTACACCACAGATCACAAATTATTTCCAGAGGCATAAGATTCTCTAAACTAACTTTATGCTCACATTTAGACGTTCTATATTTTTACGACGTGACACACATTTTGTAAAATATATTCCATTACATAAGTTGCTTACACGTAGTTCTAATATTCCCATCTCACGTGTCTTGTCTAGTCCCAACTGTCATTTATCCTAAGTTGATCTATTTTTCATATTAGGGAACCGATTACGGTTCCCTAATATGAAAAATAGATCAACTATTCTAAACCACCACTCACCTCTTTTCTAATCTATTAAGATTACATTGGTACCAGATAAATTTCAGAAAAAAAATCATTTGATTTATGAAACTTGGTTCTTACCGCTTTTATTGAATGTTGGTGGCACCGTTGTAATACTATTATAATTAAGTATGACGCCATCATATCTAGTCAGTTGCGATGTGATTTTTAACATTATATTGTAGTTTTTGCACAACCACGGCAAATGAACCTGAAACTCTCCTTCAGATTTCTCATTAAGGAGGTATTTCGAGGCATACATTATAAACGAAACATCTACATTTTAATAAACCTAAAACATTCAAACAAGCCTTTTGAAATTGAATACTACAGGAGACAGGTAAATTTCAAGTGAATTTATACAGAGTACAGAGCACATCATTATGGTGCCATGTTCGCTCTTTACATCATTTAATACTCGTATTGTATCGATGTGTGTGGAATACATTATGTATTATTTGTTTGCCTGTGTGCGTATCGGGTATCTTTGATATTCCATGACAGTTCTGGGAATTGATTTTCTAGAATTAATAGAACGTTACGTAGGTACGTTATGCGAGCAGAATAGTTATTATACTATTACTATCTAAATATGTAGATTAATATCAATGTTAGGTAATTATTTTGTGTAGTGTTGGGTACACCCCAATCCACACATACGTAGTGGCTGTGGCGGGCGTAGTTGCTAGGTAAATATGATTTTGAAATATCTGTCTATATTCTAATGTAATGTAGTTCTACATTATATAACTTGAATAGGTATTTGTGTGAGTCATTTGTGGCATCATATATTAATTATCCATTAAATTTTGATTCATTTACTTATTTTTTAAAAGAGAATGAATCACGTGACGGGTTAGTCGTGCACCTGATGTTAAGCGACACGGCTGGCCATAACAATTGCAGTGAACTTATTACCAAAAACTTTTAGAGTTCTATTATGCAAGCATGTTGATGCAATGTTGTCTATTATTTTGTGTGGTGTGGCCCTGTACAAAAATTCTAAATGCCCATCTGTGAGAATATTATTTATAGACTTTTTTCCGCTTTTTACGATCATACAACTACACTCGTGAAAACACGACACCCGTATATGGTAGAAATTCCTCGAGTACGTAAAAAGCGTTTTGATTCCTCGTTTATAACTCGGATAGCCAAGGAATGTAACGCCTTACCAGCGCCATTGATCCTGACAAATATAATCTGGGAGTTTTTAATGCTAGAGTAAACCGGTATCATCTAGGCGAGCATGCTCCAACGTCGACCACGTCGTCCCTTACCATCGGGTGAAACCGTGGTCAAATGTTAGCCTATCGTTGGTAAAAAAATATAGTAATATTCTCACCTTTCACCAAGCTTGTTTTATATTTTGACCTGCTATGCATTTCTGGACAAAAAGCTAACATAACCCACCAGCCACTTTTGTTTATTATAATTATTGTTTTCACGACAAAATCACTGATTTTAGTAAAAATTAACTAAAATTAATAGACTCTACCAAACTTAGGGTAATTTTATCACTAAAAAAGGTTCCGTGAAAAAAACAACACACAAAATATCATCACCATCATCATCAACAGCCCGAAAACGTCTACCGAGGGGCCGGCCTACGCTGCGTTTTGCGGTTCGTGGTCGCCACTCCAGAACCTTTCTTCCCCATCGGTTGTCAGTTCTACGAGCGATGTGGCCTGCCCATTGACATTTCAACTTGCTAATTCTAAGAGCTATATTGGTCACTTTAGTTCTCCATAGCTCGTTGCGCGACTTTGAGCTTACCAATGAGGCCAACAGTAAGAGACCACGTTTCATGTCCATAAGTCATTACTGGCAACACACACACAAGTTATACTTAAAACTAATTGGAAAGCTTTTAACAAACAATATTAAATTGTATAATACGTATTCAAAATGAAAGTATTAATCTCAATATCACTCTAAAATTAATATTGCAAGTTCACAAAAATTTACAGGGCATTTTGTCAGCGTGGCTTATATACAGTTCATATATTTTTGCAATAGGTATGTAGCTATTAGTAACATTTAGTAATGGTTGGGATTTTTGTAGTATTTAGTTCAAAGAATAAAGTCACTTCGCCCGTTTAATTAAAAGTTCACAGAATACGTAAAATTAAACTACGTTCATTAACCGCTGGATTCGCAAAAAACAATTTAACAATGTTCAAAGTGTTGAATCGGCATGCAATGGAAACGTTTGATTCGGGGCACGGCTCACTGAGCATGAATCAAATGAATGATTCAAATGTGGTAATGCGATGTACGGTACACATCTGTTAAATCAAAGACTGTGATGACTATCTCGCAAAGAAGATAAGCTTAGATGAATCGAGAAAAAGATTCATGAGTGGTTTTATTTCTATCGAGATATTAGGCTGCCCGAAATTTGAACTTTGTTACTTTGTTTGTGCTAATCTTAGTACGTTAATGCTTTTTCTGCCAATCTCCAAATTTTAATAATTTTAATAAGGATCACAGTATGTACCCCTATACTAGTAAAAATTATGTAGCGGCCATTGACATATCGTAAGGACAGGCCTGATGACAGGTTAAAAAGTCGCTTCAAAATGGGAGCCAAATTCACAGATTGGCCTACACTAGCGCTCTGTGATATAAGTTAGACGAGATCAGTCTGTGCTACAAAGAAAACATGCCCAGTTGTGCTGTAAAAGGTTATTACAAACTACTCTCATAAGTGTTACAAAAAATGCAGAATATTTTACCATTATTAAGTCAATGTTTTGAATACCATACTTCGTTTTGTAACAAAAGTATCTATTTCCTATTTGGAAAATCACTGTAACAAACTAATACAATGACAGGAAGTCATGGTAGCGTTACCTTGGTGGCGATGAATTTATTCCACCATTTTGACAGAAAAAATGTTAGTTTGGGCATACACTGAGATTTAAACCTGTGGTAGCGGCAGATGAGTTAGTTTGCCTTTTGTTTCTCTCTATCAGCTTTCAACTAGGTAAAGATAAAATAAGAGAAAACACTGAGTAGCTATTCTACTATTAAGCAGTGTATTAGAAAGGGAGTTAGAATGTAATATTTGTTATTTGCAGAGGTTAAGGAAACAAATGACAAACGCTGTTCCATCTGCACTTAGCTCGAAACATAACGGGCACTCATGTTAACCCCAATTTGGCTCTAATTCGATAATGAGTTAACATTTCAAACTCATTTGGCAAATAGCTTGATGCAGATTATGCCAGTTATATTAAGAGGAGGGTTAACTAGGTCACCTATATCTGTCATTTGGTATGCTAAATGTGCTCTAAGTGGTGTATCGGATTACTGGTAAAAGCCTATTAAGAACATTGAAGTAATTAGTTCATATAATATTTGTACGAGTTGAGATACAGTTGTTTAACTAGTTACGTTGTGCAGTTTCACGCAAGACTTTATATTTTTGAGTTTTGTGTGGCACTGTAAATGCTACGGGTAGCCATGACGCTTTGCATCAAGTAAAGGTTTACTAAAAATATTAAACATATTTATAAATAATTTTCATTTTGAAGTGTAAGAACTTTTGTGACATAGATTATCTACAAGATATTAAAGTTCCAAGTTTATGGCAATGGGCAGGCCACATCACTCGTAGAACTGACAAGCGATGGGGAAAAAAGGTTCTCGAATGGCGACCATGAACCGGAAGACGCAGCGTAGGCCCACGATCTGGTGAAAGCCGCGGGGAGCTGATGGCCGCAAGAGGCGAGCAGCTGCTCAAAGTGGCGCTCTCTGGGGGAGGCCTAGCTTCAGCAGTGGACGTCTTCAGGCTGTTGATTACGATGTTTATGATTACCTATAGTTCCTAAAAATGCTGCAAACTATCAAGTTAGACGCTCTTTCTACTCACTAATCTATGGTCAGATACTCAGTGGCTGCGAAAATGTTTAGAATCAAATGTACTGTTTAAGCAGTCGTGACGTCAGGAACTATTTGTAGATATCTTTGTAGATACCTTAACTGTAGTTTATACTTTAAAATCCATTCGACGATACAAAGATTTATCTATTAAGCAAAACAACATAATATTTTAAGGTGGTTAATATTCAAAGTAACACGTGAAAACAAAATCTTTACGATAGAACAGACTTTTTTAACTAAATAAATGACGTGACGTGCTAGTCGTTCACCTAATGCTAAGCGTCACGGCTGCCCTTAACAGATTGCAGTATCACTCGGAACTCTACATTAATATTATTTTGCGTGACACTGTACGCACGTGCACACGTCATCCTGAGACTTCACGCAGTATATTAATAAGATTGCTAGACTGTGTGATCAGATCATAAAGTCTCATTTGTCCAGTAATTTCACTAGCTACAATGCCCTTCAAACCGGAACACAGATGGGTGCCATTCCATTTCATTTGCTCCTCTACATTTGTTATAACGTCAATAAAATGCCAAAGTAAATCAATCGTCAAACTATGTACAATGGCAATATTTTGCAGCTTCACTTTAGACCCAGCATTTCTACGCGTCAGTACAGTAGTGTCCAAAACGTACAATATTTTATTTTATTTCGATAGCGCTGTGAATCGCCCAAGTACTCTAAATGCATAGGCTCTTTCGCACCGCGGTGTGAATCGCTCAAGTGTTCTAATAGCAGAGGGCGATTCACACCATGGTGCGAAAGAGCCCATTTATTTAGAACACTTGGGCGATTCACACCGCGGTGCGATCCAAGCGCGGTGTAAAACGCCCCATTACCCCAATTTCCAAAGACTGATTCCTGAGTACCTGCAAGCCATTGTTTTGACGTGGAGTACACCAAGAATAACTGAAGGAATGTTAAAATAACTTCACCAATCTTAAAGCGGCTTGAGTTCTTGACTCAGATTTGAATCAACCGAATCGATCTTCAGGAATCTTCAGGGGCTAGCAGCAATTACAGCTACGTAATTTATTCCGTTTCAAGTGATCGAGCTAGATTCTAATGTATTCAACCCCTATCTTGTCGGCGGTAGTAGATTAGGTTACTGTTACACTGCAGGTTACGTAATTATATATACCTACTTGCAGTTTAAGTTATATTGTTGTGAAACGAATGGCATAATAAAAGAGAAGTCTGTAGAAGTCCAATAGTGGGATGTACAAGATTGTGGATGATGATGATGATGATGATAATGACTGATACATAATTAAGTGTATTCAGTTTTGATAGGTTTTTTTGTAAATGGAACACACTTGTCTTGACTTGTCGTTATTGAAACGGAAAAGAGATAAATTTAATTATTTAACCATCAACATACTTATTATTAAAAAAAAAATAGAAAATTATTTCATTTTTGTGCTATAAACGCTAATTTTTGTTTCTTTCATATTTTTATTATAAGACCACAATAACCGAGTTAGACTTAAAAATATTGATTATAATATCGGCTATTGTTATGTGACTTCACAGACGTCAGAAATAATTATCTAAATAATCTAAATACGTAGACATCGACATGATACTCGTTCTAAGGTCTGAAGAATCAAACGTATTTAGACTCTTCATGTTACCTATCATAATATGATTCCATCAACCATGGAAAGGATTGCCATGTATTATTACTAAGTAAGTAACTGTTAAAAAAAAAAAAACAAAATTTTTTGAACATTGGCAATGGAATTAATACTTTTAGACAGGCTTCTCATTTAACAGACCACAGGAAACAGCTAGATAGAAATATATATTTCAATCACTCTTAATTTAAATGCATTATAAGATAATCACTATACCTACGTTTAACCCACGTTTCAAAACTGCACTCTGACAAAGCCGCGTTTATATCCATTCCAAAACTGACTTAAAGCTCTGCGTTCAATTGTTTTTGACAAAAATCGCACTATTGTTTCTATAAAAGACAAGGAAATTAAATACATACGTGCACATCACCGCGTCGATCCGACACCTAATGCAAATCAGCGGCCATCAAGCGTAAACACTCACTCACACTCCAAGCACTTGCAGACACTTGCCACTTATCAATGTTTCAGGTACATGTTTATTCACGCTCATACACTTAAACCGGTCGTTTGTTTATGACACTTTGAAAGGTAAATGACGGGACGTCGTCTCGGCGCGAGGGTGAGGGTAGACTGAGAGAGGGGTGAAGTTAGACGCGCGGGGTGCAGGCGCCGCGCAGGCGGACACCCCCTCTATCGGGACTTTATTTTTCTGTTTTGAGATCGCACACTTATCTGCTGAGTTCGCTAGTAAAAAAGCGCAATTAATATATTTTATCTGAAGCATGTACGGATTTTATCGGATATTATGCTGATGATTATGATTTTTGGGCTTATTAGTGCTTGTTAGGGGATTGTACAAGAGAAATGCATTTGAAAATTCGTATAGGTCTCTCCCATTGGACGCTAGTGCTACAATATAGATACAAGGTGTTTGGTAGAGGGTTAGCTAAACGTGGTGGGCATGTAGGGGGATCTATTTGAAATATCATGTTCACGGAATGGCTGATAAGTGTTCAAAAAACATCGTTTAATTTTTAGTTTTCATTTACAATTTTAATATTGTAGAGATCTAAAAGCACCATGAG
This sequence comes from Ennomos quercinarius, assembly GCA_910589525.2. Classification (NCBI taxonomy): domain Eukaryota; kingdom Metazoa; phylum Arthropoda; class Insecta; order Lepidoptera; family Geometridae; genus Ennomos; species Ennomos quercinarius. The sequence goes on from OU342493.1 coordinate 18,533,057, forward strand.
TAGACCAACCATACATCTGACACCGTAAACAACCAAACGATTTGATCAGAAACAGGCACAGCTTTTTCAAATCTTTTGTTTATATTTTCTAATAGCGGCTTTTACGCAAACTTCTATATTATACATAGATCCCCCTACACGCCCACCACGTTCGACTAACCCTCTACCAAACACCCTTGCATGATTGTAAGGTTTTTTTTCCTAGCAGCGTCCTATTAGCCTCATGGTAACAGGACATCGGTTTATCACGAGGAAATTCATCATAGATTTTGCCATTTCACCCTATAGTCACTTCGAGAACTATCTTTCCTAATGGTTGTCATTTTTGCATGTTATATTTTGGCAACTTCATTGTATTGTATTGCCACTTCAACATATAATTCTAAATGTAAATGTGTTTAGTTGGTTTAACTGTCACTGCTATTGTATTGAGAAGTTAAATTATTTAGTAGTAATTATTTGTAGTAGGTAGTGTAGCTAGTTTAGTTTAGTTTAGTTTAGTTTAGTTTTTATTATTGTAGTAGTTAGCTTGAGTAATAAAGGCAATTTGCCCGTTAAAAGAAAATGTAAAAAAAAAATTATTTAGTCACTATTTAATGTAGAGTTTTTTTTTATGCTATTGAATGACGTGACGAGCTAGTCATTCACCTGATGTCAAGCGACATGGCCGCCCATAACAGAGTTAATTGTTATTGGATTAGAATATGTAGTATGAGTTAATTATAACAGAATTTTTTTTATTTAGTAATTATTCATTAGTTAGTGTTCATGTTGTATATACTTACACTACTGTGATATCTCTATAAATATTTATAACTTTTAATGAGCGCTAGAGAGTACTTTATAATATTTTTTACGTCAAGCAGCTGCTTTTGACATAATTAATTATAGTTGAATTAATTACATTTGAAATGGTTTCACATTGCAAAGTTATTTTGTAATTGAACTTAACTAATAAGTATTAAGGCAAATATAGATATTTGAAAACCGTTTCGAGTGCAATGTATAATAATTTAATGATCTAATGATCATAAATTTAATATAAATAAACACAAGACATAATTATCATGTCTTGAAAACCAAGTTTATGAGTTCATTTTGAACTTAATAATAAAAGATAAAAGGTTTATTACAATTGAATGGAATCACTAGTTCTAATAAAATTGAGTTATAATAAAAATATAGCTTACCCATTCAATAAATTTAAAAAAAGTAAAAATATGTGTTATTTTATGTAGGCTCCACCAAAATAATATTATTGTATACTTACACCGATATCCATAACTTTTGCAGCACGAAAATTCGTATGTCAACGCTGAATTTAATTAAACAAATGAAATAAAGATAAATAGAAAGAAATAAAGAATAAAGGTAAATAGAAAGAAAATAAGATAAAAAAAAACAAGAAATGAAATAATGATAAAGAAATTCAAGACCTTAAGAAAAGCCATACTAGCCTTGACTTGTACGCATTTTGGTTTTATAATTATTATAAAACAAATGCTAATAGTGATAATTTAACACTGAAATTTATTCTTTTAATTTCAGAATTTTCAGCTAAGATCATTGTTACAGTCACTAAACAGTTTACGAATTCAATTATTTGCTAATTAATGATGCTGTAAACTGGGAATCCTTCGAAATATTTTCTTAAACCTTCTTGTTATTTGACGATTTTGTAAAGTTACTGTTAAAGTATTCATGAACAAATAAGACTATTAAAATTGTATTACGTATTTACTGAAATGTTACGATGTCGTAAAAATATTTGAGTTATTGGGTAACGTTTGGTTACTTATTTGAAAATCATGAGTCATAAAAAAATCGAAATATACAGCCACTGTTTCAGCGGTTAAGTTGTTAGACACAGATTCTAATGATCATTCCTTCCTTTTCTAATATAATCATAATAACTACCTATTAGTTAAGTTGAAATGGCAATGGGTAGGTCACATCGCTCGTAGAACTGGCAACCGATGGGGAAGAAAGGTTCTCGAGTGGCGACCACGAACCGGAAGACGCAGTGTAGGTCGGCCCCCACTAGGTGGACCAACGATCTGGTGAAAGCCGCGGGGAGCCGACGGGTGCAGGAGGCGAGCAGCCGCTCAAGGTGGCGCGCTCTGGGGGAGGCCTTAGTTCAGCAGTGGACGTTTTCAGGCTGTTGATGATGAACTACCTATAGCTATAGTTAACTACTCTTCTAGTGAGAGATATAATATATCTTGTTCGAACCGCCCATAGACAAAATATGCCTACCGGCGGTTTGAACAAAGATCACAGTAGACAGAAACAGTGAATCCCTCAAAAAATAAATAAACAATATTGACGTCAACCACAGGCCTTGTCAGTGACGTCAACACACTGAGCTGCCCCGTCAAGCTCTGCACTTCATTGTGGCAGGTGCTACGATTTATCGTAGCACATCGTAGCTTGAATGCCGTAGCACTTTCGTAGGCACGTCGTCTACAGGTGCCTACGATTTTTTTAAAGGGCATTAGGTAAGGGTATGGGAAAACTTTAAAACTTGTATTATCACTTCAGAAATGTAATTTTTACTAAAATATTATGTAATTGTTACTAATGCAACAATTACATTTATGAAGTGATCGTAATGTAATACATGTTTTAAAGCAGGCACTCATTTATTTAAGAAAATAAATATTATTGGCTGTTTTCATTTAGTACAAATAATTACTGTTTCTAGTAACCTAGTAATTTGTACAGGCATACAATATACATTCCATAAATTGTTAAATTTAAACAAAAACCTTGTCAACTTCTCTCCAACATGAAATTCCATGAGCGAAAACGAGATAGGGCATTTCAATATTAAGAAACAAATAAAGCGATATTATGTGTACTAGTAATACCTCAGGGATAGCTGATGTGTATTGATTTTATACGCTCTCCAAATCTGAAGACGAAGTTAGTTTATGATATTTAGTTCTTGACCTAGTTCTGGAGGGCTATGTGACGCAACTTACGATGAACTTCAGGTTATATATTCTATTTAATAATGCTTGTTGGTTAATACAGGGTGTCCCAAAACTTACGTAAGATTTAAATTAAATAGAAACACACGTTTTTCTTAGGATTGTATTTTTTTATTGTATCATGAAGTACACAGGATAAGGTTATGCGAAGCACATGGGCTCCAAGCCAAAGTTTTCCATAACCTAACCGTAGACCGCATCGTCATTTTCCTTCAGGTGAAATTGCGGGCCAATCGGGCCTATATAGTTATAAAAAAAATTGCATGAATGTGGCTGAATTTCGATGATGCAGTGTTCAATTCCTCTTTCAATGCACTGGTGGTTGTAAGCTTGTTGGCATACACCTTTAACTTTAAATAGCCCCATAATAGAAGAAATCCAGCGGTGTTAAGTAAATCACAGGACCTCGGGCTAATTTTGATTACCAGAGCGAGATAGTACAGTAACTACTGCACATAAACTGCGTATTGAAACTGTCAAATCCAAACATTTTTGTGTTTCTATCGGCTGCAATCAAATTACATCATTGCAATACCAAAAGAAGCAGAACATAATGGGTGAATCCCAATTTTACATTAAAGAGCTAAAACACGCAAAATATACAACTACGTTAATACAATGGAGATATTATTAAAAAGTCAGTAACGATCAAAACACAAAAATAGAATCAGGAAGTTCAACTCTATTTATTAACACCCAAGGAACTCACAACAGAAAAGTTTATTCAATTCTATTCTAGCAACATTGCTATCGAAACTAAAAACTTGATTTTATGAGCCGAGATGAGTCACGAAGGGTATATCCTCAAAGAAGGAGGCTGTATACAGACTATGCATGTATATAGGTACCTACAGCTGACAGTATCGATTACGCATCCAATCATGCCTAAGCCATTACTCATCCAGTAAGCGGCACCGTAAGGCCCCCCGTCTTGCGGGGGTCGTCTGCAACCCCAAGACGTCCGCACCCCATGCTTTACCCCATGTCATCCCCGCAGGAAAGCGAAGGGAAAGCTCGGCTTTTGTAACTAGTGAATCGAGAACTCAGAATGTCTCCATTATGGATGATTTTACATTTCAAGAAAATGATTATTGCTATTCGCTATTTAACGTGGCAAACATGGCGCGATAGTTCCAAAGGTCTTTTCGATAACACTTACTTTATAGTTGTACATAATTGTCTAACTTTATTAATTTTGTTTAGGTTTGAGTAGTGTTATGTTTAGTAGCGCTTATAGCGAAGCACGCCTAGCCGTTTCTAACCGATTGGTAAAGTTAGGCAACGTTCGCTGCGGTCACTACTTTGATGGCCTGATGGGTGACCGCTACAGCAAAAAGTAGTATTTACAACCAAGCGCTACCATGCTCCGGAGGGCACGTTAACCATCGCGTCAGTCTCGGCTGTTGTCGTAAGGCAATAGTCCTTAAGCCAAGTCAGAAGCCTTTGGGCAGCCTAAAAATTCAGACACCAGGGCTGCCTACACGAGAAGAAGAAGAAGTTTAGTTTTTTTTTTTCTCTATTTTGTGACTATTATAAAGCGAATTATATTTTATTAGAGAAAATGATAAAATAACAGCAATAACAATAAATAAAGAATATATTTTTGCACTGAAAACATACACGTCTTAATTTATGTATTACTTTTTTTAACTGAAAAAGCCACTGTTATTTGGAAACTTGATTATCCAGGTTGCCAAATAAAAAACTTTTGTGAATGGAATATCGCCACAGTGTAACACAACGAATGCAGTATACCATTTTAAAACTATTCTCGGTATCCATAGATTATATTATCTGTACTTGTTATATCAACTTACTAATTCTGAATGTGGTTTACGTAGCACGCCATATTTAACTTGACTGCCTTTGTGGTATAGTGAGCGAGCAGGTCGGCGGCGGCGGGTTCGATTCCCGTTTCAGGACAAGTATTTTGTACACAGAAAAAGAAAAGCGCCAATACTTGTTCTGTGTCTGGGTGTTGTGGGAGCATGGTCCTCGTACTTCCTGGGTACAGATACAGGGAATTTGGGTTAGGATCCAGGTTCCATGTATGTGATCGTTGGATATTGTTTACTACTACTAATAGTGAAAATGATACTGTAACTGTCGGATAATATTTAGTAGTTTAAAGAGAATGAGGTACTAAGGCGACAAGACCTGGATATTTTTCACTATAACATTCGTAACAAATAGGCCCAGAGCCAAAATAATTCAATGTGTTTCCTCTGTACCACGAAATCAAAAATGACATCAACTGTCAAAAATGAAATCATTCTGCAACTTAGACTTTTAGGATACACAGACATTTTACAACCCAGACGATACAACCCTAACCCGTTTGTATCATTATAATAATATGTTGGCATTTTTATGGTTGGTCATTTTTCTGGTTGGGTATTTCTATTCCTGGACATTTTTCTAGACGGCCTTTTCTATACTTGGTAATTTTTTTAGTTGGATGTTTCTATATTTGGTCATTTTTCTAATTAGATGTTTCTATACTTGGACGTTTTTCCGATTGGGCGTTTTTAAATATGGACATTTTTAAGCTCTTGGAGATTTTCTTTTTGGAAATTTCGTGTAAATCGAAAATGCTACTAATCAGTACTTTTGTTCTCTTTTCTTAGCATAAATTGCCGCATATTATTTCGATATTTTTTGTGTGAGTGAATGACGCGATGCTCTACGCCTAATGTTAAGTATCACGGATGCTTATAACAGTTGCAGAGCCATTCGGAACTCAACAATAAAGTTTCGCGTGACACTGCACTGCTCACGGTATCCTGACACATCAATACAGTCTAGTAACAAGATTTCTAGACTGAGAGATCAGCTCGTCTAGAGACTCATTTGCCCAGTAATTTTAGTAATCACAATGCCTTTCAAACCGGAAGACAAATTGCTTGCACAGCACTTTACCAGCATGTACTTCTCCAGTTATCCTGGCAGCAGAATAACTGGTAAAGCGGTGATACCTTAGAGTACACATAAGCAAGAGTAACCAATAAGGCGGCGGGTAGGTGTTATACCTGCCTATTACATGAACACTGCAGAAACCTACCATCTAGGATTTAGACCTATAGCTTAGGTAAAATTTGGGTGACCACCGGACCAAACTAGATAAAGGTTATTCTATATTTATTTAGTTAGATTCCTTAATTCTATAGGCAGAAAGGCAGTTTTCCATAAGCGAAAGTTTCCCCAACACCCTTACGCTATGCCAGAACACAATCCAATCAACTGTTCTGTGGTAGGTGGACGTATAACTTTATTTCCTGTTACTATAACAACTGGCGGTCCCAATTCCGCGAGCAGCGCATGAAATAGCTTTAGTAGTTTGTCAAATAAGGAGGATTTCCTCTATGTGAGCTGGGTAGTAAGTGGTTTCTAGGTTTATCGTGCAAGTTTGTGGGATTGGGAAGCGTCTGGAAATTGGTTACAGTTACAGGCCAGATGTAACTTAAAATTTATTTGGTAGCTATGAGTTGACTCTACCTGAGCCATCAAAGTAGCTACTAACTAGTCTGATAGCTCAGCTCCTTTCTAGGTCTGCCTCTTCCTCTCTTCTTTTCTACCTTCTTTTCTATGACATTATACATTTTTCTTCTTCTCGTTTCTAATTATCACTGGAATTTTCCTTTTTTCTTGAACGAGAGTAAAGTACTCATTATTTGTTTCCTCTCAGTCCAACTAATGCAATTACCACACTTTAAATGCTTCCAGCCTTCACGACTTTATTATCAATGATATTCATCATCAACAGCCTGAAGACGTCCATTACTGAACATATGCCTCCCCCAGAGAGCGCCACTTTGAGCAGCTACTCGCCTCCTGCATTATTCGGCTCCCCATGGTTTGCACCAGATCGTCGGTCCACCTAGTGGGGGGCCAGCCTACGCTGCGTTTTCCGATTCATGGTCGCCACTCGAGAACCATTCTTCCCATTAATGATATTAAACATATCAATATAAATAACAAAGGTAACTAACAAAGTGCTGCCCAAACCTCCTAATGTATAGAGACTTAATATTAGGAGGGCGTCTTCATTTCAAGGCTTAAAAGAAAAAGGATTTATAATAAATCAACCCGACAATCTGAAGATAAAGTTATTAACCATGTCTACAAATTTCTCTTTCATAATGTTTTGAAACTTTTCCTTTATCAAAAGTCCTTTCACTTGTAATACAAAAGATGAATGACACGTCGATCGGAGATAGCAAAAGCTTCACAATAGTCTTTCAGAGACTAGCTATAACCCTACAAGTGCATTAAAAGGAATCAACTGAGACTTACTCCCTAGAGATAACGACTTTGTACTTTAACCACAGTTGATAAAGCTTTACTTCTATATTTTTGTTTTATTTAACACCTTGATAAAGGATTTAATTTAATCAAACAAATTAGTTACAAAGGCAAAACCTAAATCACGAACGGGTTAATCAAACATGTTTTTTAAAATTTTCTTTTATGTTATTGTAAACTTATTATTTTCATAATTTTTATTTAAAAATATATTATCTTATGTATTGGATCTTCAATTATGCACATTCATAAAAACAAGACCAGCGTCCTTTTACAAGGAAATTATACGTCCCCAGACGGAAAATAATTTCCAAACCCCCAGTAATGGGGTTGAAATAAATCGGGGGTTACGCGTAGATTAACTTACCTCGATTAATCGTTTGTACGCTGGAGGGAAGTAAAAATACTTGAGCACGCGAATAGGGGTAGAATTCGATTATCGTAAAATAACTTAAACCACCCACCCATTTTACGTTGCAGGAAGTTTGAAAATTGTTTGGTTGCTAAGTGATTTGGAGATAAAACTGGTAGCTGATGCTAATGCTTTAAAGTTCGATTTTGAATTATCGACAGCAGGAAGACGTCCACTGCTGCCTCCACTATAAAACGACACTTTGGACGCTTATCATAGCGGGAAATTTGCCGTAACCACCACGCTTGGCTTGGCAGGCGGCTTGGTGATCGCAGAAGATTTTAATGTACCGAGGAGAATGCCTCTGCTCAATCTCTAGATATTCCCTTAGCCGGCTCTTGCGGCACGCATAGGAAGAGATAAGGTGGTCGTATTCGCAAACAGGGACACACGGCCAAAAAAAAAACTATGTCCATCTTGATATAAATTTTGTTTTGTGTTGTAGTGGGTATTTGGTATTGTTGTTCGACTGAACTCTTGTTACTACAGAATAAAATTTGAACTGCTGTGTACACACAGTTGCATTACAATACACAACATAATATTGAAATACCTACTCCAATATCGCAGCCGTCCGTGCTGGGCGCATATCTGTGTCCTGCATGGCAGGCCTTTTACTTGTTTCTACGCACTTTTATTTCGGCTTACCCCAAACAGTATTTCGTAGTGTATGTTTTGCTGGAAATATTTTTAGAATCTCTTGAGCAAACAATTCATGAGATTTTCTTTTTTGAATTGACATCTTTAAAGGCCATTGAAAATTTTCTTTTTTTGGGTAGGGGCTTATTTTGTTAATTTTTGTTTATTCCTGTACTGTTACTACACAGGAGGAAGATATTGGCAGCTGTAACACAGGTACGACCTAGCATGGCTGCTAATGTCCCTCATGGGCTATACCTACTTATTTTTGATAGATTAATAAGATTTTGCAAAATAGGTATAAACTTTAATATGTATTCTTTGGTAATAAACATAATAAAATTAGCTATCTACTAAAGCGTGTTAGTGAAAAATTTACTTAAAACAGTCTTCATAACAAGAGCTTATTAATATCATTATATTAAATCACGAATAATGAACAACTAAGATCTCGTACTTAATTAATAATTATTCAGCATACATGATAAAGTATTTAATTTAGCGTGTGCTATTTAAAACTCATCCTTAATAACATATTTTTTATTTAAATTTGTGTGGACATTACACACAGCGCCATCTAGCCCCAAACTAAGCAAAGCTTGTACTATGGGAACCACATACTGATACAATACTTAGATACTTTTTGGTTGTAAATACATATATAGAATAGAATACAATATAACACCCAGACACAGAACCACAGCCTACAACTGAGCCAACAGGCCAGTCAAAAATTAAAAAAAAATATTTTAAAATTATACTAACTTACTTATTTTACTCGGGGGATGAAGCTTTCCATCATTGAACGTATTTTTAGAACTGACTCTGAAATTATCTCAAATACAAAATTACCTAAAGAAAATAAGATTATGTATACTTCTTTCTAAGACAGATTAAGATAAATGTTGAAAAAATTACACAATAAATTGTAATTTGGTTTGGTATAAATGATGTCATAGATTATGGTAACATAGTAGGCAAAATCCAAGCGGAGTTGATTCACATTACGCTATAGGTACAGGTGATATAGATATAACTCTTTATTATAATTCACCTTTGAATGATTCGCTGTTCATCCTGATTTTGTCAATAGGTTGGCATCACAAATTAAAAAGTGACCGAGTTGAACGTAAAATAACCAGCAAAGTGCGAGTCGGACTCGCGCACGAAGGATTCCGTACCATTATCTATAAAAACAAGCAAAAAAAATCACGTTTGTTGTATGGAAGGATATTTATTTTATTCTGTTTTTTAGTTTCGTTTCTGTTATGGCGGCAACAGAAATACATCCTCTGTGAAAATTTCAACTGTTTAACTATCACGGTTCATGAGATACAGCCTGGTCGCAGACGGACAGACAGACAGACAGCGGAGCCTTAGAGTAACAGGCTCCGTTTTACCCTTCGGATACGGCACCCTAACAATAGCGTACAGGTGCTTGGCTCCTTTACAAGCAATTTCAGTGATCTAAACACCGTCCACTTATTTTTAAAGCGCCGAATTTGTGAAACTGGCACTTTTCATTTTCAACTGCTTCTTATTTAGAACTTACCGTCCTTGTAATAAAGTTGAGTTTTTGATATCAAAAGAGTCGGACACAGGAGCTTGCGACAAAATCGATGAAAGGTTGATGAACGGAAGGCGTTGCTGTGAATTGACGAGACGGATTTGTTTTTAGTTAAAAAATTGGTTTGTTATTTATTTTTTCTTTTTTTTTAACACTACTGGAAGGTTTAAAAAGCTTACATATAAATATTTCAAGTAAACATTACAAAAATGGTTGGTTTAAAATTGCTTTTACTCGGTCTATATGAATTTTTGAATTGGAAACGTAGTATTGTGTCTAAATGATTTGTTTTATTTGTTGGTGTAATTTGACGTTTAAATTATTAATGAATTAAGTATAAATAGGCCGGCCTTCCACTCGGTGGACCGACGACCTGGTGAAAACCACGGGGAGCCGATGGATGCAGGAGGCGAGCAGCCGCTCAAAGTGGCACTCTTTAGGGGAGGCCTATGTTCTGCAGTAGATGTCTTCAGGCTGTTGATGATGAATGCTAAAAAATCATCTGGATAAGCGAAAGAGCTTTTATCACACCAATTTGACTTCCTATAACCACACTAATTACACCATTAAGTCTTAGTTGAATTACATGCACTGATATTATAAATGCGTACTTATACACGTCTTTTAGCTTTGCGAAGACTGAACGGATTGAAATGTCGAATGAACATCGAACTCGTGCTTGGAAAAATTAAATAGAAATAGAAAAACATTTTTTCAGTACTATGCTATGCTTTATGCTTGGTTATTCGCAAACTTTTTGTCTTGGGTTAAACTGAAATTATGCAGGGTCTTATTTTTAATCTATACAACCATTAATCCTTTTAGCTTTTTATAATATAGTGACAAGTTTCATTGCTGAGGATAGGCCCCCATAGAGCGCCGGTTTGAGCGGCTGCTTGCCTCCTGCATCCATCGATCTCCGTGGGGTGACCAGGTCGTTGGTTCACCTTGTAGGGAACCGGCCTAATACGCACCGGCTTCTTTGTCTTCTCTAATTTATTACGTAGGGGAAAATGTCAAGAGGGAAAGTGTGGGTAGAAGGCGTCATTCCTGGCTTGGAGTGGTTTGGCTGCAGAATTACATATCTTTGTATAGAACGGCTTATAAAATTAAATCAGACACCAAGCACTTTGCATGTGCAAAAGCCTGAAATGCTAAAAAGCTAGAAACCATTATGCGGCATCAAATTCTTGGAACGGAGCTAACCGCTAAAAGCCTACAAAAAATAATAAAAACCAAATGGAGACTATAATGTGTATTTTTATTCTAATTGTGTAAATCTAATATTTTTATATACGAAACTATATTCATTGTTATTTTATAAACAAATATAAAAAGATTTATACATCCTTCGCATTAACTGAAACTTGTCGAATAAAGATTTATCTGTTAGTAATTCCCGAGCTACCCAAGCACTAGACTAGCCATTTCAGGCCGCCACGAGTACTAATTTGATAGTGAATAGCACTTCAATCAAGTTGGGTTGGCGCCGGCCGAGGTAACGCAGGTGCTAATTAAGTTTACCACAATAATATTGGTACAGAGGAAGTGAATAGCTGTTACTAAGAGTCGAAGGTTTAACTTTAGCTTGTAGTTATTTTCAACCAGGAGGTTATCTATTTGGTTGTATTTTTTTATGTTAGCACATCAGAAATCAGAAAAATTGTTCTAGGACTTTTCTGCAAAGTTCGTCTAGGTAGATACCACCGCTTCACCAAGTGTTCTGCCGCCAAGTGTGTGTGGTGTGTGCTTACACACTACTGCACTAAACACATTGCGTTTCGGTATAAGTTTTTTTTATGTTAATAGGTCAGCGTTTGGCCACATCTCACCTGATGGTGAGTACAGATGAAGCATAAGGTGGGACACGCTTACCCAGAAGATAACCTATTCACGCTTCCCTTGAATACGCTTAGATTGTATGTGAAAGAAAATACCGTTTCGGGAAGCAAGTTCCATACCTTAATGTACGGATTATGAGCGAATTTTCAAAACCATTTGTGCGAACATGGGGTACCTAAGTTAACGACAAGAATGGAAGGCAGAAGAGGATGGGATAGAACATGAAGCTCCCGAGAACACTCCCCAAAATGCAGATGGCAAAAGACGGACAGACAACCTACATTTAATCTGTCACATTAAAAATACTCCATTTCTTGTGCTTTTACAGAAACTTCTGCCACCTTGTTTCTGTCTAACTTCTGGTTGATTTATTGCACTATACAATACGGCTGCTGTGTTTACTTGTCATTGAATGAGACAATAGACGAGCGAGGTGAACTTGGTCCGGGTGAGTTAATAGGGTAATTGAAGAACAATACTGGCAACATCGTGCCTAGTTATTGAGGGGATGAATGAGTTACAGTGGGTAACAGTTGTTTGTTAGTTTCAGTTTTGTATCATCATCGTTAGTCTATGTTAATTCACATAATAGAGCTCTCCGAGAGGTAAGCCTTACAGGTATAGGATTTGGCCTGGCCATCGGTTTTCATTCAACACCCTGTCGTCGCCGCCCAATACACGTCTTCAGCGACCCGGATGATCCTATAGCAGCCGTTGTTTCGGCTGCGCTAGGATCACCGAAACAACTTAGCCATTCTGGATCAGGTACCACTGTCGGCACCGATATAGGATACCAGCGTAACACAATTAGACACCGACCCCGCCAGCGAGGTCGACGTACCCTCCGTAGGTTAGCTAGAACGGTCGCGACTTTCCATAGGGTCCACTCCTCCAGTGGACGTAGCCTTCTCGATCCTCTTATCTCGGCAACGGCCCAAGCCGAGGCTCGCACTCTAAGGGTGCCCTTGAGCTAGTTGCCTCCCACTATTGATGGCTGGGTGCCTTAAACGCCTGCCGCCCCGCTCGGTGACGCTGTAAAGGTCGGTAGAGACTGTTGGTCTACGCCGCATCTAACAGCATTAAGCCGTTCAAAAAAAAACGGTTCTCATTTAACTACTGGCAGACACTCAGTGCAAGTCGACGCTACATCTATTTGGAGCCTTTGAAGATCGTCCTGAATTATGTTTGCCAAGTCACGGTTTCCACTCAAAGCTACGATTACCCCATCGGTTATCGGTCCTGTGGTTAATATACACTTAGTTTTTCTGATTCGGATCAGTTTCGTATAGTTTAATTATGTCGTTAGATACGTAAAAGGCTTAGCAGAATCGACAAGCATTGTAAAAGACAGGTTCATGGGCTGTGTGTTGCTACTAGCCACTCTGCGTATCCAAAACACTCCACCTACTTGAAATATTTTAAGTACCTAAGTGGAGTGGTTAGGGACTAGATATTGTTTACTAATTATTTTTATTTATTTCTAGTTCGGGGCTAGATGGCGTTGTGTGAAATGTCCGCAACGATTTATTATTTATTTAATGGTGGACACGAGTGGCAGGCAGCAACTGAATTAATAAATAACGCCCAACGATCACATACCAATAGAACCTAGACCCTAACTAAGATTCCCTGTATCTAGGGAGCCAGAAACTACGAAGACCATAGTTCCACAATACTTAGACCCAGAACAAGTATTTGCCCAACTTTCTGTCCACAAATATTTGTCCTGTCACGGGAATTGAATGGCTTCCGGGTTATGAGCCGACATTTTCAACCACCACACAACAGAGGCAAATGAGAACGAGAAGAGCCTATGTAAGATCAGGTTCAGTGACGTGAATCAAGCTCTCTTATATTGCTGGTACTTATACAGGTCGATGCTTCCGTTCCGAGCGATTATTGGTAATGATTGATGTTATCAGTAGAAGTTGGTGCTACAGTGGTAGCAAATCAGTTAGACTCGTTTTCTTAGGAAAAAACTTGACAGTCTTTCTTTATCAAAAGAGGCTTCGAAAAAAAGGACGAAACCATTAAATAAAAAATACGATCGAATGGCTCTTAGAATAAGTACATATGGAAGGTAAGTTTTCAAACAGCGCCTTCTCAAAATACACGCCACGTTTTTTTAAAAGTTTTAGACAATTTAAGCAAGAAAATTAATAGCCTACCAGTGGAATGTCACCCAGAATTCTTATGCTTCTTTTCTGACGTGTTGTGGTACGATTTCATTCTAAATAATTTTCTAAGAGCTCTTTACGCAGAGCAATGACCGCGCGAACGCCGTACGGTGCCATATATGGCGTACTGGGGTTCTATAGGTACTCGTACTTATTCTAAGGAATGGCTCTTTTTGTTGAAGTCGCGTCAAAAATCAAGAATTGTTGAAACGTGACTTACGCTTCAGCGTAGGAGAAAAACATGAAGCTAACATTCAAACTCGGTCATCGTTAGAAGCACTCTAAGTGCTTTGCAGCTTATTTGCATTCCCACCGCGTTTTCTTTGGCCCAAGTGGTCCGACAAAGGATTGCATAATGCACGGCTCTCGGTCACTGCGTATATAGGCCGCTAGGGGGTTGTTCTTGCATTACCAGGCGCTGTGGGTGAATGGATGATACGTTAGGGATGCATGTTTGAATGCACTGTGGAACAAACATTTTATAGGCACCTACTAAGTTGCCAAATGATTTGAACTGCTATAGCTTGCTTGTAATTGCTTACTATTAGTGTATGGTATGTTTTATATGTTTGTTACCACTCAGCGCTTCAATCGCTGATGGTTACTGTTGGTGACACGATGAGGGTTTTGAAGGGGTGGAAAGTGGAAATGAAAGAAATAAATAAATTAATATTTGTAGCGCCCTTACGTCAACCGAAGCTATTAGAAACTGTTGTCACTTTTTCTGTGACGCACGGACGCCAAGCTTTATTTAAAAATAAATATATACAATAAAAAGGTCACACTTGTCGCGAAGGTCCGTCTGTAACTCTGTAGTCGACAGTTACGTTGTTTGGTTGGTAGATAATTTGTTGAGTTTCTGAAGCATAACTAGTATAGACATAGACATCATTTATTCATAATATACATTACACATCAAGAATAATACAATAATATTAATAAAATTATTACAGTCAATGCTCAGTATTATAGATTGAAATAATTAATTTTAGCTCATAATAATCAAATCAAATATGGGATTTACATTGTGTAAATATAAACAATAAGTGTAAGATTTTATTTGTAATCAATAAATTCTTGATACGAATAAAACGCCCGCCCTATAGCCACTCTTTTAACTTATGTTTAAAGGTCATAATTATAATTTTTAGGGTTCCGTACCCAAAGGGTAAAACGGACCCTATTGTAATAGGGTCCGTTTTACCTAAGGCTCCGCTGTCTGTCTGTCTGTCTGTCCATCTGTTACCAGGCTGTATCTCATGAACCGAGATAGTTAGACAGTTGAAATTTTCACAGATGATGTATTTCTGCTGCCGCTATAACAACAAACACTAAAAACAACAGAATTAAATAAATATTTAAGAGGGCTCCCATACAACGAACGTAAAATATTTTTATTGCATTTTTTTGCTCGTTTTTGTACGGAAGTCGAACGGACGGAGTCCGACTCACACTTGGCCGGTTTTTTATCTTATATTGTAGTTCTTGTGGAGTAGAGGTGAAATTAAAAAGTTCAGCTATAATAAATTACTCACACATACAAAAATACGTACTTACAGTAACTTGTGATTAGTTGAAAAACAGAGCAATAGTAATTACTACTCCTACATCATAAAACACCAGTGCCTTTTTAATTTAAAACTCGTCGACCGATTCGTGTAAAAAACGATCTCGAAAATGCAATAAAAATATTTGTACTGGGTGGCGCAAAAGTAAAGACCCTATTTGGTTCAGCTATAACATTTTTTCTAAATTAGAAAACTAGATTTAGGTTTTTTTAAATGTATATTTGTGCCATTAAATTTCGTACCATTAGGATTTAAAGATGATGTCTTTTAAATGGTGACCTCCAGAGTTGATACACATTTGAGCCCTATTTATGACATTTTGCATAACTTGCCGTAACACTTCCTGCGATATGTTCGTTATTTCTTGACGAATGTTTTCTTTTAGAGCTGCGAGAGTCTGTGGCTTGTTCACATACACCCGAGATTTCAAAAAACCCCAAAGAAAGAAGTCTGGACTGGTCAGATCGGGTGATCTTGCAGGCCAAGGCAAATCGCCAAAACGAGAGATAACTCGGCTTGGAAAAGCGTCCCTCACTAAGTCCATAGTGTCGCGCGCTGTGTGTGCCGTAGCGCCGTCTTGTTGAAACCAGATGTGCTCCAGCCCCAATTCGTCCAAACTGGGTATCAAAAACTCACGTAACATGGTTCTGTAGCGTTCTCCAGTGACAGTTATCGCATTGCCTCCAGCGTCTTCGAAAAAATAGGGTCCGATCACTCTGTCAACACAGATGCCACACCATACAGTAACTTTTAGTGGGTGTAGAGGTGTTTCTTGAATAATGCGCGGATTATCAGTGCCCCAGAACCGAGTATTCTGCTTATTGACATGCTCTGAGAGATGGAAATGCGCTTCGTCACTCATAACCAATTTTGAAGGAAAATCATCTTGCAAAATGTCATAAATAGGGTTCAAATGTGTATCAACTCTGGAGGTCACCATTTAAAAGACATCATCTTTAAATCCTAATGGTACGAAATTTAATGGCACAAATATACATTTAAAAAAACCTAAATCTAGTTTTCTAATTTAGAAAAAATGTTATAGCTGAACCAAATAGGGTCTTTACTTTTGCGCCACCCAGTATAAGAAAACCCCAATTAATCAAAAATCTCTGGTATCCATGTATAGTCTATTTTCATCAAAGGACTTTGTAAAGAAAGATCAGGGACTCAAATAACTGCCGCTCAAAATGGCGGCCAAATGTTGAACAGAATTACCTCGTCATTAAATTCGGCTTTAAGTCGGTCGGTGGCTTTTCGTCTGAATTAATGCCCACTTTTATGTTGCGATCTTGCACGAGTACTAGTAAAAGTACTACAAGTGGTACTTGACGTGTATGTACTAAGTTAAGTGCTTCAAATGCTTGTAACAAGTACCTACCCTTTGTTAAGATTACGAGATTTATCGGTAAAATTTTAAAGCTTAGAATAAAATTATAGTAGCATTTTTAATGGATACAAAATAAAAAGATTTTATCATAATTCTCATTCTGTATTAGTTCACTGCTGGACATAGGTCAATGAACCCAGTCTTCAGTTCTCCTCATCCTATGTCAGCTATTAGGAGAAATCGATGCACTACCCAGTTGGATGCTTTCGGCACCGGTATAGGATACCAGCGTAACGCAATCAGATACCGACGCCGCTAGTGAGGTCAACGTACCCTCGTAGGATAGCTAGAACGGTTGCGACTTCCCATAGGGTCCACTCTTCTAGTGGACGTAGCCTTCTCGATCCTCTTATCCCGGCAACGACTCACACTCCAGGTGTGCCCTTAAGCTGGTTGCCTCCCACTTTTGACGGCTGGGTACCTGCGCCTGCCCTCCCGCCCGGTGATGCTGTAAAGGTAGAGACCAACAGCATTAGCCCGTTCAAAAAAAAACTACCCACTTGGAGAGCATACGTTAATTGCTAATGTAAAGTCGTGGTTCCTACTCAAAAACACTCTATCGCTTTTTTTGTCTGACGTCCACTGCAGTTTTGGTTAGCTAATTCTGTGACCCGGCTCGACTCCCGCGACGGTACAAGTACATGTACGTGGAATACTTGTTCTGTGTCTGGCGTTGTGGAACCACGGTCTTCATTGTTCCTGGGTCTATAAATACAAGGTTTCTTAGTTAATAGGGTCTGGGATCGTCATTACCGGGCTTATAGGATAATAATAGGTATGTGAACGTTGGGCGTCGTTATTATTATATTACCTTATGTCTATAAATAAGCTAGAGGAATAAATGTTACATGTCTGAAATAAACCCCTGCCGTAGTCATAGATACCACATACAGTAAAACTACGGATTTATGTCCCGTAAAATATGACCGCAGTCAGGGCTAATCGTACTGTGTTATGTTTTAAATATCAGAGGGATTATAAACATGCTCTATTTGCTCTAATACATACAATATAAGAGTTATAAACAAAAATGTACTTCCTTTCGACCTAGATCTTTAAATGTTGCTTAAACTATGTTTTGATAGCACAAAGTGAGGGTAAATCCCAAGTCATGCATTTCTATTTTTAGGTTTCTATCTCAAAATAAAGTTAATGTGAGAGTACTATTCTATCTATTGATATTTATGAGGTGAGAAGGTTGTAAAGGATGTACCGGAACTTTTAAACTGTGAGTTTTATTCACTACCTATTCTCTTCCACGCGCAAATAGACTTGGTGTATTCAGATCATAAATACAATTAGAAACCTTTAAAAAAAAAACACTTTTTAAACTTGTTAAAATTATCAAATTTTACAACACGCACCCTCTCTACCTTTTAATGCAAGCTTCCTAAAAATCTCTGCACATGCAAAATTCCAAAAAGGCAATTAGACTTTCTCACCTGGGTAAAAAGAACTATTCACCATTTGATGAATAAGTAACATTTCGCTCTATTCTCAAGCAATAATGAATAAACTTTGGCCCGGCTCAAAAACTGTGCTTTTGAATAACTTTACCCAAAACCCGCTCTATTTGTCGAAATTAAATACTCGAAATAGTTTCCTAGCAAAGGATTTTATGGTATACTAGTGGCATCTTCTGGCTCTATTCATATTTTTCAATCCATTTAATTTTGAATTGACTCGTTTTAAAAAAAGTAATAAATACGCAAGTTGTAAAATAAGTAAGTACGACCATTTTTGTAATCTTCAAGTTACTTGCTGAGGATATAAATTCTGGAATTACAGTAGTCGTGGACTAAAAAAAACTTAAACAAAAAAATTGAGGCGTCATTTTTTCATGCCCTATATGTAGTACTGATGTATTAACTAAAACCAAAAACACGATATCAGCTTGTTTTGATAAGAATTCATTATGCTTTACTAATTCTCTGCAAAAGGTTGTTTTCTAGCTTTACGTTTATTTGTTTCTGTAAAATTCAGATGGATTATTATGTATCGTAAAACCAAAAACATTCATTAAAAAGAACACTGGAAGAGCCAAAAGATTAAATGAAACCCTAAAACCCAACGATCTCTTGAGTCTTTCATAAAGCTGGTGATACGTCGAGATAGTGTTCCTCTCCTATTTCCTAGTGTTGATTTATAGACCACCCTTTACTCCCATCGGGTAACTTTAGGGTCGGCAATTTACACTACGATTATACAACGGATCAAAGTTGCCTGCAATATAAATACAATGACATAACCGGAGATATTAGCTAGGTAAACTGACAGCGGTCCGGTTTGTACCTCGAGGATCCAACAACAATTGGGGTGAACTCTATATTTTGTATTCTAAACTCTGAAACCCTTTGTTAGGGAAGATCTCTGTTTTATAGATGAGCCGCCTGGACATAGCCAAAGATAGTAAGTTAAGCAAATTGATGGTTTGTTACTTTGTTACCAAAAATTGGAACTTAAGTAATTTCCTTTTTTAATGTCAAAATTATTAGCAAGTTGAAATGGCAATGGGTAGGCCACATCGCTCGCAGAATTGACAACCAATGGGGAAGAAAGGTTATCGAGTGGCGACTACGGACCGGAAGATGCAGCGTAGGCCGTCCCCTTACTAGGTGGACCGACGATCTGGTGAAAACCGCGGGGAGCCGATGGATGGAGGATGCGAGCAACTGATTGAGGTGGCATTATCTGTAGAGGCCTACGTTCAGTAGTGGACGTCTTCAGGCTGTTGATGATAATGATGAATTTTTAAATATAGGCATATGTTTGACAACGTCTCACCTGATGGGAAATGAAAAAGCTGTCTAAGGTGGAGCACGTTTGCCCATGACAAGTCCATTCACTCTTGACTTGAAAAGACCCAAGACATTATTTGGTAATCCTTAATGTCAGGTTTCAATTTATTTAAGTAAATACTTTATTATTTGATTAAAAAAGATATTCTTTATATTATGACCAAAACTCGCGATTACTTCCACGGAGTTGGATTGAGCTTGGCTGGGGAAGAACATGTCAAGTAAAAACTGTACGCACAGGATTGGACACATGCATACACATGTTAAACTTATAACACTCCATTTGTTTGGTTAGGTTACATAGTACTATTATCTATTCTGTGGTTGGGGGTTAAAAATAGGGCTGCCATTTAAGACCCAGTTTCGTCCACAGTTTATTACGGTGTACCCAACCATCCTGCAGCCCGTAGTTCGGCGCGGGTCGAAGCCAGCCAATTGTGAAACTGACTCGTTCGACGCGGATTACACTTCGGCTTAAAAGTTAGTTTTTCGGATTACCGTTCGTTCTGCGTTGAATCCTGTTCCGGGCTCATTTTACAGTTGAGAGGTTTTTAAAAATTAAAGTTAAAAAGGTTAAAGTTAAATTCTGTAGCTACTATTGTTTAGGCTACTACCTCTACGATAGTAGGTCACACCACACACGTTTGAATTTTAATTTAGGTAGGTACCTATATTTCTTTTTGTATTAGTTACTGCTTTCCACCTTTCATGACTTGGTCCCATTGGCTCCTTACTGGCTTGGATTCTTCCCTATGCCAGAATAAGTCCTTTAGAATAATCCAGAATCTTAATGTAAATGAATGACGTAACGAGCTAGTCGCTCGCTTGATGTTAAGCGTCACAGCTGCCCATAACAGATTGCAGTATCACACGGAACTCTAAATAAATATAGCTTTGCATGACACTGCACTGCGCACGTCGTCCTGAGACTTCACACAAGATTACTAGACTGTGTGATCAGAGCATAAAGTTTCATTTTCCCAGTAATTTTACTAGCCACAATGCCCTTCAAACCGAAGCACAGTAGTGCTTGAACACTACTGCTTCTTCTGCTACTGGTTCTTTAGAGATTGGGCATAAAATCGTGACTTTTTGATTACTCATAGTTATTACATAACGTTTTTACTCAATTCATAAAATTAAATTTCTAGGAACCTAAACAACCGTTGAGGGTGGCATTACACAGAATTATAAATAGACTAGAGATGCTTCCACCATAATTTACACTACTGATAGTGCAGAAGAGCGATGGTGGCCGAGCGGTAGCATGTGCGCTTTGCAATCTTAGGGCACCGGGTTCGATCCGCAGCCCTGCACCAATGACTTATTTAGCAAGTTATGTGCAGTTTTCGATGCCATCGCTTCGTGCCTCGGAGAGCACGTTAAGCCGTCGGTCCCGGTAGCCGGGTCATAAGGACATCTATGGCAATCGTTATGGGTAGTCAGAAGCCTGGTGAAATTGGACGCCTGATCTAACCACCCTGTTACTGTTACTGGTTCCTTATGGGTTGCGAGGTCAGGTGGCAGTTGCTCGTATAATTCTGGTAGCTCGCCGCTACAGGTAAGATTGGGAGCTGATCCCAGTACAAATGGGAAAAGGCAAAGAGGATTATGATGATGATGACTACTGATAGTGGCTTAGTAGTACCGTGGGGAATGGACGGAGAAAAGTCACTGTACTTCTAAAACACGGTAACACTATCCTATACGAAAAGTTAAAAAATACATGGCTAGCAAAACTGCTAACTGTAAAGTTTTGTATTTCACCAAACTCCGTATAAGATATATGAGGTATATACGGTGTTTCCCCAAGTATAAATTGGCTGTTGCATCTTACAGTATCCGGTGAGACATGATGCAGAGGGGCGGAGGTAGGTTACCATACGCTGTTGAAAACATGGGACAGGGCGTGACATGAACTTTCAAAAGAAACATTTTTAATTTCTTTTTCTATATGATGTTACCGCAATGTGGTCAATGATGTGGTGGTGCGATGTGTGTATTTTATTTGAGTAAGTAATCTTATAATTGTTGTAGTATTTTACATAAACATTTTTTAATTAGTTATTTGATCTTAAAAAACGTTTTAAGTTCAGAATGGTTTTTCTTCGCTTTGTTACTTCAAATTATGAACCTCGTTGCGATTTTTAACATTTTTTTTAAAGGCTTCTGTGTTTCCTAGCAATTAACTTCAAATTAAAAAATGTCAGAGTTATTAGGCTTGAGATTTAAACAAGTTTTTTTTAACGTTAAATGTAATAATATTTCCTAGGTTTCTGTAGATTACCAAGAATTCAATTACCTATATTATCGGCCAAATCGGACACATCCTTAAGATTTCGCAGTCTTAAGAAAGTACTTTCGACATTATTATTTGTTAAGTATGTACCTACTATAAAAATTGATGATATCCGGCAAAACCAAAATAAATGGTTACCGTGGAGTATGATGGAGTGTTAAAATTTATTTAAAGCGGCGGAAAATCTCATTTTTAATATTAAACTTACAGCTTACAATATAAAAAACTAGCCATGGGCGAGTCGGACTCGCGCACGAAGAGTTCCGTACCATTATCTATAAAAACGAGCAAAAAAATCACGTTTGTTGTATGGGAGCCCCCTTAAATATTTATTTTATTCTATTATTTAGTATTTTTTGTCATAGCGGCAACAGAAATACGTCATCTGTGAAAATTTCAACTGTCTAACTATTACGGTTCGTGGACAAAGCCTGGTGAAAGACGGACAGACAGACAAACATACAGACAGCGAAGCCTTAGTAATACCATTTTACCCTTTGGGTATGGAACCCTAAAAATGAGTAAACGTTTGCTATAAACGGGATGAGAATTGCGCAAAATTGAGTGTTCAATGGATTTTACAATGTCAATTTTTGATAAAACTGTGATAATCTACCTGCTTATTAAATATTTTATAATAAAAAAAATACTTCAATGTAGAAGGACAAGCGGCTATAGAAATCTTACAGAACTTTTGGGGCTATTGTAAAACTTTCCCTGCAGCGTTTTTAGAAAGATGGTGTTCCAAATTGAATATGGTTACTTAATTGGTTAATACACTTTTAGAGAGTTTATATAAGTACCTACCTACCTACTTAGCGACATTCTTGTATTTATTCCTTGAAAGGAGTTCATTTATATGTCATCATCATCATCATCAACAGAAAGTTCACAAAGAAGTTCACTGCTGATCATAGCCCCCCACGCGCGTCACTTTGAGTAGCTGCTTGCCTCCTACATCCATCGGCTCCCCGCGGAAATACCAGATCGTCGGTTCACCTAATTGGGGGTTTATGCGTCTTTCAGTTCTTGGTCGTCACTCGAGAAACTTTCTTCCCCATCGGTTGTCAGTTGTACGAGCGATATGGTAACCGACAAGACACCTGACAAATGCAGCGCGTCACCACTGCCGACTCTGGATAAAATTCTCAGTGCCCTACAGCCCTACCCTATTAATAATGCTCATAAAACTACTAGGAACAGTCCTATTATTATTGCGACTTCTATAAAACCTATACTGTAAAGTTAACTTCAAGTTATTCATCAACTCCCTATATACATGACAATAATCTTCGTATATGAGTGACCAAGAGGACGGCCCATCTAAATTTCATGAGATCACGTACACCTATAATGGCATCGGCAGGACCTAGTCAAAATTCATACAATATTCATATTGAAGTACTGGCGGTGACGAAATTGTTAACACTTGTATCAGTATTTATGATAGGAATTTGGTATATTAGCACGTGAAATGTCAAATGAGAAAAAGAAAAACATTGTTACGGTGACCGACGGCAGTCAAAGACCTAGGTAAACGTGTAATTATGCCAATGTAAAAATATCATATCATTCGAATTTTTTTTTTACAACTAAATAGAGACCAAAGCCCTAGGAGGCTAAAGCTAAACTTGCCTCTAAAAAGCTTGGTGTGCTGAACAAGGCGAAGCGATACTTCACGTCGAGTCAGCGGCTTTTTTTTTACAAAGCTCAAGTGCGGCCCCACGTGGAGTATTGCTCCCACCGGCAACTGGAACGGCGCACCTAAATACTAACTTGGGCCTCTTGATTCTTTACAGCGAAGAGCCACTAGAATTATCGATGATCCAAGGCTCTCCTAAACATTAGAACCGCTCGAGCTCCGGAGGGACATTGGTTCACTGTGCATCTTTTACCGCCTGTTTTTTGGGGAATGCTCTGAGGAGCTTTTTGATATCATCCCGGCGTCGGCGTTCTGTCACTGTACTTCACGCCACTGTCAAAAGGCTCATCCACATATCTTGCATGAATGGAAATCTCGCACTACTCGCTTCATGCGTTCATTCTTACCACGCACCTGCAAGATGTGGAATAATCTTCCCCCGGAAGTATTCCCGCAATGCTTCAATATGCAGTCTTTTAAAAAGGGTATCAAAAAAAGCCTTACTGAGCTGGCAACGCGTCAACAATGCCTCTAGTGTTGCAGATGTCCATAGGCTACGGTTACCGCTTTCTATCAGGCGGGCCGTATGCTTGCTTGTCACTCTTAATATAAAAAAAAATAGGCTCGCATTTGACCGCAATCTTATCTGATGGGAAGTGACGACGCGGTCTACGATGGAACATGCTTGCCTAGAAGATACCTATTCACTCGCGACTTGAAGAGCTCCAGATTGTATTCTGCGTTGTAGCTTGTAGAATTGTAAATACTGGTACAATGGTTATCAGCTGAGTTGTACTATCAAGAAAGTAATCTACATAATATTAACGATCTGCAAATTTAAATTAAGTATTGTAAATTACAAAAAATGAAAAAAAAAAACAACAAATTTTATAACCTATCAAAATGAGCAACGGATATACCCTAGGTCGCTGTGAATAAAACAAACCTTTTATTATTGAGCTCTCATCTGACATTTAAATAAAATTACAACTTTTTTCTTGAGGTCTTTAACACCACCAATTTTTAGCAATCGATGAAAATAGTACCAAAGTCTAAAGGACACCTATATCTATAGGAACCACTTATTCGAAAAGATTAAAAAATAATTATTAATAACTACAAGATTTTCCACTACTTAACATAAAACGAACGTGTCATAGACAGACTTGATCATCAGTATACGATCCGTGATACGACACAGATTTCTAACAAGAATCACTCTCGATAAACCCTTCAACGACACGAGCTCATTATTAGAATGCCTCGTGCAGTAGGAATACATACGTCTATTGACCCATATATTGACAAAATAATTATCTATTCTATCTTTATTACAAACAACAAACAATGTTCTGATTAAACCTTATCAAAACAGCGTATACACTAGTGCTTAAGGCTGCTGTATACGCGGAACCACTATCTCGCTCGCGCATTGCGGCATTTTGGAAGATATTAAATAACTGAATTTACTCACGGAAAATCTGGCCAAACTATGTTCTCATGAATAGCATTACAAATGTCCAACAAAAATATCGTATTAAAAAAATCGAAACAAGGTTTCATAAGTACAACGGTAACGGTAAAGTTTTTTCTTTCGATACTGGTTTTATATACGAAAACTTGCTTGGATTAATATTACATTTTTGTTGAACATTTGTTATGTTGTTCATGAGAATATAGTTAGGCTAGATTTTTCGTGACTTCAGTTATTAAATATCTTCGAAAATGTTGCAATGCGCAAGCGAGATGTGGATCCGCGTAGATAGCAGCCTTAACTCGAGTCTCTAGATACCTAGATTTCACTACACTCCGGTTTAGATACAGATTTAACCATCTAGACTAGATCTAACTAATGATAACTAAAACCATCCAGTAAAAGCTGCTACTATCAAATCAGAATCTGCCACAAATCACTCCGTGGTACCGTTTTAGTAACCGAGTTTTAGTCGTAATTCTAGTTTCCCTGTGTTATTTTCACTAGGAAACTAGTAGTTAGGATAGCTAAATCATAGCTTGGGTAACAATCTCCCTGCACTTTTGCAAGAAATAAAATCTGCTTCTATTTTAATATTGTAAATTATAAAGTAGCTCTGTCTGTCTGTCTGTAACCTTTTAACCGCTGAAGCGATTTTGACAACATTTTATAAGTCTTTAGTTTAAGGTAGGACGGACGTAGGATGCTATTTATCGTGCAGTAAACAGTAGCCTCACAAAACTACAGGCAGGAGCTTCTTAAATTTTCCTGCTCTAGTTTAATAAAAAATTCAAATTTCAACCAATGGTACAAAAATAGTATTAATAGGCCAAACATAATAACAACTTTCACAAATAGTTATGTTTAACTATTTTCTTTAAAAAAAAACTGTAAGTCATTTTGTATGATTAATGCACTATGTTTAGTGATTGATTACAAAAAACTTGGAATATTCTTGAAATGTAAATCCTCATCGTAGTAAATTGTTTTTGTTTATAATAAGTTTTGACAAGTCACAAGGCTAGCAAAATTTATTTTAATTTAAGATTTGAATTTAAACTAAAATTGATTTTTCATTTTATAAATAAAGGTTTCGTTCTTGTGAAAGTGAATCTTTATACTTAAAAATATGTTTTCCGACGGTCACAGTATGTTATAAATCTAATCATGTAAATCATACAATCGTAACGAAAAATTAAAAAAATGGAATACTTATTTAATCGTCATAGTCCATATAAATAAATGAAAACTCGAATAATTAGAGATTACAGCAATATCAATCTGGTACCAAAAATATCTATGTATGTACATTGTCCCCGATTGTACATGAAGGGCCGGTTACATTTGCAGGTGATGAATTATGACCGGCGACCGAAAAGTTATGGGGATTGAACGGTTGTGGGGCGCCTTAATAAGTGATTAGCCTGTGTGGAGGTAGCTTAGGAACCGCGGGTCTATTATATATATACAGGTGTTGTTTATTACAAAATAATATTATGTTTTTACCCAAGTTTCTTTTGTTTGTGAAAGTTTTTAAACATCATCATGCTTTTACGTTACTTTGTTCGTTTCAGAAAGGCACACAGCACGCAAGCTTTTTTTACAACTAAGTAGGCCCGCATTTGACCGCAATCTCACCTGATAGGAAGGGACGATGCGATCTACGATGGTACATGCTTGCCTAGAAGATACCTATTCACTCGTGACTTAAAGAGCTCCAAATTGCACTTATCGGGAAACAAAGACGCTGGTAAAGTGTTCCATTCCTTGGCTGCTCGGATTATAAATGTCGAGTCAAACCGCTTTGTGCGAATTGAAGGAATATCAACCATAAATGGATGGCGTGTAACTGTACCTACGTCTTGTCATCCGATGGTGAAACGGAGATGATGGAATTAGATTGAAGCTTAGAATAACCATGGACGCAAAGTTATAAGGAGTGTACTGTAAATTATTACTATAGTTTGTTGTTGACAATAACGTTTAGAGATTTTGTGGTATTCGTTATAATATTAATAATACTAGGTGGTAGGACTTTTCTGCAAAGTTCGTCTAGGTAGGTACCACCGCTTTGCCAGTTTTTTTTGCCGCCAAGCAGTAGTGTGCAAGCACTAAAGTGTTCTGGTTTGAAGAGCACTGTAGCTTGTGAAACTACTGGGCAAATGAGACTTTATGACCTGATCCCACAGTCTAATAATCTACTAGACTGTGCTGATGTCTCAGGATGACGTGCGCAGTGCAGTGGCACGCGAAACTTTATATTTTAGAGTTCCGAGTGACACTCAACTGTTATAAGCAGCCATGTCGCTTAACATCAGGTGAGCGACTAGCTCGTCACATCATTCATTAACATAAAAAACGAAAGGTTCAAACCCTGCTCAGACCTGCACCAATGACTTTTCAAGTTATGTGTCGAAATTGCACTCGTTCTTACACCGGTAAACGAAACCATTGTGAGGAAACCGGCATATAGAAAAATCGACAAAATTCAAGAACATGTATCATCCACCAACTTGCACTTGGCCAGCGTGGTAGATGACCTACACTCTCCCTGTGAGAGAAAGCCCGTGTCCCAGCTGTGGGAACGTATAGGACTGATGATGACAAGAATATGTTATATTGACTGGTAGCTCAGTTGGTAGTAACCCTGCCAGTAATTTATTTATTTATTCATCATCATTATCATCATTAACAGCCTGAAGACGTCCACTGCTGAACATAGGCCTCCCCCAGAGCACGCCACCTTGAGCGGCTGCTCGCCTCCTGCATCCATCGGCTCCCCGTGGCTTTCACCAGGTCGTCGGTCCACCGAGTGGGGGGCCGGCCTACGCCGCGTCTTCCGGTTCGTGGTCGCCACTCGAGAACCTTTCTTCCCCATCAGTTGTCAGTTCTACGAGCGATGTGGCCTGCCCATTGCCACTTCAACTTACTAACTCTAAGAGCTATATTTATTTATTATCATTCATTTGTTAATTTTTCTTAAGTTTATGTTTTTTTACAATATTGGTATAAAAATACATTACAAAAATACTAAGAAAAAAAAAATTATATTATTAGGAGCTTCATAAAAGTCGATTACCGCTAGCCAATTACGTAACTCGCAACAAGTTTGCAACAGCCTTAAATTTCCCAATCATTGCTATCACACATCACTTTGGCAGAGCAGAAAGCGATCGAGCGCTAGATCACCGTCTGTCGGGCAATCTATGAACTAAAAAGTGCATTATTTTATTTCCATCTATTGCTGTTCTGTTGCTAGTGACGCTAGTATCGAAGCCAAAGTGCATTCAGCGACAGGCGAACAACAGGCGGGCAACTGCGACCGATTGCTTAGTGTTTGCGGTCGCTTTGCTACTGCTGTTGCTTTGGTACTGCTGTTGTAACTTTTACATAATACGGCTGCCGACTTCTATTAGTTTTCGCGAGTCAAAGTGCTTAACATCAAAAGTTTCCTTTGTTTCTGGGTGAATGACCTTATTCAATTTAATCTTCTCTTTTGTGTGTTTGGAGTTCAGACCTTTGACGCGGTCCAGGGCTTTAAAGGTTAAGTTTTGGATGTGGGGTAAGGCTAATTTGATAGGGGATGTGGTATAGTTTTTACAGGTGATTCCTATTAGTTTGTTAGGTGAGCAAAGCGTATTGAACTTATGTCTAATTGTTAGATCATACTTTTGAATGAACCAATCTCACGTCAGCATCAAACTTCCCAGAATAGGTAAAAATTAGAATCATCATTTATCAATCTAATTGTTAATAACTATTATGTGAACTAAATAGGTACGTTTGCCAACGAAGTTACACTACTATTTTAAATGCTTAGGTAAAAATAAAATCATTCCTGTAACGTCTCAAAAGTTTAGCAATATTTGTGAAAATCAAGACGCTAAGGTTGATTGGTTCACGATGTTTTAGTAAAAAGAAAATTTACATTAATTCCATTAGCGCTCATGGCGAAGCACGACTAGCCGTTTCTAACCGATCGATGAAGTTAAGCAATATTCGCTGCGGTCACTACTTTGATGGGTGACCGCTACAGAAAAAAGTGGTATTTACAACTGAGCGCTACCGTGCTTCGGAGAGCAGGGAGAGCCGTCGGTCCCTGCTGTTATCGTGAGATAATAGTCGTTAAGCCAAGTCAGAAGCCTTTTGGTGGCCTTAAAATTCTGACACCAGGGCTAATCAAGTAATCAGCCCTGGTGTCAGAATTTTTAGGCCACTCGAGAAAAGGGAAAAAAAAGTATATAGAGCATAGAAGTCAGTAAGAGCCTTGTTCTTTGTTGAATTGACATTTTACCAAGTCGATTTACTGTTCAAACTGATCATTTTCCATACAAATATAAAGATTTTATTGCCTTAACCGTAAAAAACCATTGCTAAAGTACAGCGCACACACTACAGAGTAATTATAATTATATTATTTGAAATAAACTTTAACTATTCAATGTATGCATTTCACCGCAGTTCGTCTTTTATTAAGTTGTATAAAACTATTGTGATTTATGCATAAAACATTAAATGACACTGCCTTATTTTGCTATTTAGCATTAAGTTCATCCATGTACACCTTTTGTGCAAAACTATTAAATAAATATATGCTGTCCACTCAAACACTAACAGCACCTAAAAAGATACGATAAAACCCCGCTCTTTTTTTGTAATTGACTGCTTTTATCACTCTAGTACCTCAAGTTGTATTTTGTAAGCTCATCATCATCGTCATCAGCCTGAAGACGTCCACTGCAGAACATAGGCCTCCCCCAGAGCGCGCCACCTTGAGCCGCTGCTCACCTCCTGTAGGGTTAGCACGGCCGGTAGACAAAACTGTCTTTCCCCTGTTTTACTCCAAGCAAGTATGAAGAAAGTGACGTAAAACGGGGAAAGACAATTTTATCTACCGTCCATGCTAACCCAGCTGCATCCATCGGCTCCCGCAGCTTTCACTAGGTCGTCGGTCCACCGAGTGGGGGGCCGGCCTACGCTGCGTCTTGCGGTTCGTGGTCGCCACTCGAGCACCTTTCTTCCCCATCGGTTGTCAGTATTATATTGTAGTTTTCAGTAGTATTTTGTAAGCTAATATAACAGAACCCAGTCAATTAGAAATTAGATGTTCGTGGTGTATTTAGAGATATTTGTAATTACTGTCAGCTTGACCAATCACAGCATTTAACGATGACCTTACGCTGACCAATCAGAGCAGCATATTTTTCCCAGACTTCGACTCTGAAGAGTGGCTTGTGCTTCTTTCGAAGAATCTATTTGTTCCAACGGCCTCTTTCCATATCTAAAGCATAGCGTAACGCCGTTTTCGGCTTAAACATACAATGGTTTTGTAGTAGCTACTTAAGTAAGTAGCTAGTACAAAACCATTGTATGTTTAAGCCTTCTAATATGCTTCTAATATACGCTGGTCTTTAGTCTCATTTCAAGGTGAACACAACAGATAAGATGTTTACTGTAATGGTGGATGGCAAGATAAAATTTACGACATTCGGTGCCGTCGCGACTCGAATCTGATTTACATAATTTCCGTTCAAATCCCATGGTATGTTAATGAAATGAAAAAAGGTGGAATACCATTAGGAAAAATCTTGCGAGAAATCTTTTGTAATAAATGAAGCGAGGTACGTAATTGGTTATCTTTTCATTAATTCTGACTTAGAGACGAAGAATTAATCTCCGGCTCTATGTTTTGCAGGACTTTTCTGTTGGTGATGACACATATTGCACATCTATGGTGATAATCTAAATTAACAAAAAAAATTGTTTTTTTTATAACTAAATAGGCCTGCATTTGACGGCAATCTCACCTGATGGAAAGTGACGACGCGGTCTACGATGGTACATGCTTGCATAGAAGATACCTATTCACTCGCGACATGAAGAGCTCCAGATTGTTATTTTAGATTATCATCATTTCATTGAAATTGGTCACTCACGATACAAGCCTTGGGAACCAGTATAAGCACAATCAACAAATATCAAACAAAAAATATTTTTTTCTTTGATGAATTAATGCACTAACAAAATATAAAATAGAATACTAGAACTGAAATATGGATAGGTACACCTTATTTTAGCTCCCAGCAAAGAGTTTTGAGAAAACGCTTTCGTACCTACGAACATTATTACAATAGTTTCTACCACGTATTTTTTTCTGTTTTTACGTGCGCTTGTAAATTTAACGTGATATTTATTTTCTTGAAATAAAATTGCAATATTGGCTGCTGAAAGATAACAGACAAATGTATTTTATGTACATCATAAAATAGCATCAGAATCTCATTTGAGAGTTTAAAGCTATGCGATAATAGCGCGACCTTTACCTGCACAAGACATAAACACAACTTTAAATTCAATCTTGGTCCCAAAATAAATGCAGCTCACTCAAAAATAGAGTAAGAAATATCGAGCCAATTTAAACCAGCCAGCCGTAATATTATTCTAGGTATGTGTGATACTGACAATCACTGATAATATAACAACGAACCAAAGACCTCTATGTATACAAGACACTAGACAGGACATCTCTACCTTGCACTGTCGACCACAGTGAATATACTTTCAGCGTACGTACACTCATAAAATATGAGCTGGATACTCAAAGCGACTACTCGTGTTCTGCAATAGAAGTTTTTTTTTTTTTTATTTCTTATAGTTTGGCTCCACACATAGTGTATTTAGCCAGTGTCAAGTATTGTAGTTTTTCGTCGTATTATGAAATATTTCATGTAAAGTCAAGTCTTAGTCACAGTCAGTCAGGGTAGTCATAGTCCAGTCTAAGTCAGGTAGTCATAATCCAGTCTAAGTCATGCCCTAGTAAAGTAGTGGCAACTTTACTAGAGGCTTCCATGGAATTTTGGAAGCAACACGAAAAACCACGTTTCACTACATTATATCACTTGCCCACACTTATACTCATAATTCAGCACTTAATGCGTAAAATGCCACTAATTTTAAACATTAACACTAGAAAAAGCATAAGTTTTGTGAAATAATACAATGCAACGACGTGAACTTTTTCACGTTCCCGCCAAAACTCTCACAATAGAAGTTATAATTCAAAAATGCCATCGTGCGTCCTCAGATACTACAAAAACCAGTCGGAGAAAACAAACAAAAGTGACGGAATCACTTTTTACAAAGGTCAAAATTTGAAACAAAATACACCTAAATAGTTATTATAACTTTGACGATTTATTAATCGCGCCAGAGCCCGCGGCGTAGGCAGCCATATTGCCATGAGTATAAACAACGCATACTACAAGCATTGTATTGCTGCGTGTTTGGATCGTTTGGTTAGATGATTTAATCTCGTAAAGCGCTATAGCGGGTTTTAGTTTCATCATCATCATCATTAACAGCCTGAAGACGTCCACTGCTGAACATAGGCCTCCCCCAGAGCACGCCACCTTGAGCGGCTGCTCGCCTCCTGCATCCATCGGCTCCCCGCGGCTTTCACCAGGTCGTCGGTCCACCGAGTGGGGGGCCGGCCCACGCTGCGTCTTCCGGTTCGTGGTCGCCACTCGAGAACCTTTCTTCCCCATCGGTTGTCAGTTCTACGAGCGATGTGGCCTGCTGCTGGTTTTAGTTTAAGCATACTAAAATTGGAAACTATTTGTGTTTCTGATAGCTTTTCTAGTACGTAGTACATTATATCTCTTTATCTCTTTGCTACGAACAAATAAATTCATGTTTGTTTTTAGTAAATTAATTTTAGTTTTGATTCCCAAAATAGCACCTATCCATTTTTATTCCGGGGTACTTTTGGGATAACCTGCATTGACTACCTATAGCTTGCCTCTTTATGAAGGCCTGTTTGTAAGGCTCTTTGAAAGCTTTGATGCAATCCTTTCAAGCATCCCTTTTTGGTGATGGAATGAAAACCTACCAAAGAGCAATAAAAATCATGAATCTGACAAATTATGAATAAAAGGACATTCCAAAATAGGTCACCCAAGTGTACAATATCTCAAAAAAAAACAGGAAAAGTTGAATAATTCAAGAAAAGCAATCATAGTTAGTACTGTTGCACTCTTTAATGACTGAAAAAATACTATTCGATTCATACTTATTTAAGCTAGATTATCAATATGGCGGTGCTTCAATTACCGCCATGCCCGCCAATAGGTATTGTATACTCTCTGGTGCGTGTGCCCGCCATGATGGTTAAGCGGTTTATAGTGTTGCGAGCATAAACATAATATCATCCTTTTTGTTTTAAGCCAAACTAAGCATTTAATACAAAAATGGATAACACAAAACGTTTCGAAAATATCATAACTGAATTTGTCATATAGCGTACATATAGAGGGGCCCAGGCTCCATACATTTCTGGAACGTCTCTTTTACTTAGGTACCTATCTAAAATAAACATCTACTTATAGCTCAGTACCTAGTTTCTTATAAAGAAGTGTAGCTTTGCCGTAACAGGCAATAACCAAGCCAGGGCTTGCGTTTGTCACAACCGCTCAGAATGTGACTGGAATTTATAGCGGGCATTCGTCGGCAGCCAGCTCTGAGAAAACACTGGGCTTAGACTGGGAGGTGCTGTCAGGTTTAACAGGTGGGCTATTCTATAAATCGTCAAATTAAGAAGCGGAAATATAATTAATTCACATTTCTTTTACTTAATTTTTAGGGTTCCGTACCCAAAGATTAAAACGGACCCTATTACTAAGGCTCCGCTGTCTGTCCGTCTGTCACCAGGCTGTATCTCATGAACCGTGACAGTTAGATAGTTGAAATTTTCACAGATGATGTATTTCTGTTGCTGAATCAATGACTTAACGAGCTAATCGTTCACCTGATGTTAAGCGACACGGCTGCCTAAAACAGTGACATTGCACTGTGCGCGTCATCCTAAGACATCACACAGTCTAGTAATCAGATTATACTAGACTGTGAAATCAGGTCATAAAGTCTCATTTACCCAGTAATTTCACTAGCTACAATGTCCTTCAAACCGGAACACAGTCGTGTTTGCACTCTACTGCTTGGCGGCGGAATAACTGGCAAAGCGGTGGTACCTACCTAGACGAATTTTGCGGAAAAGTCCTACGACCTAGTAAACTTTATTTCTTGGACAAAATTGGTTAAAATGTATATAAATTTAACTACCTGTGACCGACTGCACCTAGTTCTAGCCGGCTAAAACAAAGTGTAACCATACATCTGGGTTTACTCGCAACATATGGACACTATCATTATTTACGCGTGGAAAAGCGACATGAATGTGCCTTTACATTTCGACATAAAACAAGTATTTTACGTTCCTAAGCCACGACTTTTATGCCAGTTGTCTATGCCAATCTCATCCTTCCCGACTTCAAAACCCACGTAGTTGAATATTCTCCACACGATGGCCTGGCGAAGCCTTTTTGTGAGGAACCTCCTTTCAGATGGAGTGGTTCTTTCATCTACGTGAACAAAAGCCTGTATAATCCTGCGCCGACAGCGCTGTGTGTTTAGAGGGACGTGATTTAGCCAGGCAGAGTACAAGCATGGAGAAAAAGCATTCACCACAAAAAAAATGCTCGTGCTTGAAAAAAACATTGAGGACAGTCTAAAATTTTGCTTGGAATCTTTATCTAACCTGCACGTAATGAAATGAGACTCTAATTACAAAGTTTTATGAGGAGATCCTTCGGAGAACCAAAGTGATCAATATGACTCATAGAATTAGTTGAAATGGCAATGGGCATGTTCTTTTTTTATGTAAATGAATGACGTGACGAGCTAGTCGTTCGCCTGATGTTAAGCCTCACGGCTGCCCATATAAGGTTGCAGTATTACTCGGAACTCTATATTAATATAGTTTTGCGTGACACTGCACTGCGCACGTCATCCTGAGACTTCACATAGTATTTATAATAAGATTAAGACTGTGTGATCAAATTATAAAAACTCATTTGCCCAGTAATTTCACATAGCTCGTAGAACTGACAACCGATGGGGCAGAAAGGTTCTCGAGTGGCGACTACGAACAGGAAGACGCAGCGTAGGCCGGACTCCCAATCGATGCAGGAGGTGAGCAGCCGCTCTAAACGGCGCTCTGTGAGACGTCTTCAGGCTGTTGATGATGAAATTTTATGTAATAATTAATAAGTGACTAAGGAAGCCTGGTACTCAGCATCATCAATAGCCTGAAGACGTCCAGTGCTGAATATAGGCCTCCCCCACAGAGCGCCACTTTGAGGAGCTGCTTGTCTTCTGCATCCATCGGCTTCTCACGGTTTTCACCAGGCCGTCGGTTCACCGAGTGGCCTGGTACTAGATGAACTTAATCTGTGTTGCTAGCTTTTTTGTAAAAGAAATTGCTTATATTGTTTTGCTTCTCAATGTATTATGTACCTACTTTGGATGCACTGGTGAAGCAAAACCTTTCAAATCCTGAAGTTTAGTTCCATACTGCTGCTTACTCTTTTGCGGGTTAGGGTATATCTCACCCCCTCAAACTCTCTCACTCACCAGATGAAATGTTCACTTTTTGAAACCACCCCATAGCCTAATTACGATTAATTTTGTGTACATGTTATTTGACATAGGTCTCATGCGTGACGATGGTAAAAGACCCAACGGAATGACTCTGGTTCCCTGGAAGATAGGGCGGCCTTTAGTGTGGGATGCTACTTGCGTCGATACTATGGCGCCGTCACATCTTCCCGAGACACACGTTAGGGCCGGCGCCGCGGCTAATTCTGCTGAGCAGCTAAAACAGCGCAAATATAGTAATTTAGGTAGCGGTTACATATTTGAGCCGTTGAGGTCCTGGGTCCGTGGGGACCGGGACCTCATCGCGTTTTCCAAAGTCTATCAGAGCGCCTAGTCGATGCGACGCGTGACAAAAATGCTGGCACTTATTTGGCCCAACGCATCAGCATTGCAATTCAACGTGGCAATGCTACCAGCATGTTGGGTACGCTACCTACCGGTAGTGGGCTGGAGCACTTGGACTGTCTATAGGCCATCGCGGCTATTATACAGTCCATAAGTGTTTACTTTAGTTTAGTTAAGTTTTTATTATTGTAGTAGTTAGCTTGAGTAATAAAGGCACATTGCCCGTAAAAAATGAATATAAGTGTACGTGTGTGTATAGAGTGTTGTTTTTGATATGAAAGCAGGCATTATTAAAACACAATTTAAAAAATTGCAAAACGCTTTAGTTTCTGTCAGTACGTAAATATGATGTCGAAGGAGCCATAGACAACGGAGGCGGCGCGGGGCAATCTTCTTTCAGCATCATACCAAGCCATTCCGTTCAGTCAGGACAACTTTATTATAAGCATTTATGTTACACATTTTGATATATTTTCTGGATAATAAATTATAGAGCTATTATTACGCAGTACCTATAAACAATATGTCACCGAGACATCCAGACATAGACTAAACACCCGTTTATAAAAAGGTACTCTGTGCTAAACACCTATGTTCATCACACAAACGTGGGCAGGGAATCAAACCCACAACCTACACTCTACAGCTCAGAAGGCAGAGCTCTAGAGGTCTAGAAACTTCAAAATTTGTTTTCTTTCACACATGAAAAAGAAATCAAACTAAGTATCTTTATTCATATTCTTTTGCAAACAACCAAATAGGACTATATTCATGAATCCAAAATGAAAACGAAGTTTATTAATTAGTGTAAATGGTTGTAGTATTTTAACTTTTTAGTTTTGCGGTTTGACTTGTCAATCCGAAACGGGGCTTGTTATCGACCGATTGTTAGTTGTTCACAGTGGTTTTAACGAGAGGCACTAAACTAAATCCAAAGCCTACACTACAGTTTTGAAGTTAGAATAACGGGTTTTATTTTATTTGTTATTCTAAAAAAGTATTTGTTATTTTTGAATAACTTTTATGGAATTTTCTAAAAACATTGTACAAAACACACTGCGGCACAGAATAACCATATGCGGCTTCAGCCACACGCCGCCAATTTTCTACTACTTAATATTAATATTATTTTTCACTCATTTATTTACAATTCTTAAGCCTATGTTTTTACAATATCTCTTTAAAAAGGAATTTACAAAAATATTATAAAAAAACTTATTATTATTATTATTACTGATAAAAGCAATCTGAAATTTCACCCAAATTAGTGCAGCCACGAAAATCACATTAACATAATTATCTGTATGCTAATGTGGCTGTCGTGGCTAGACGCGCAAGTTGACTAGATGAGCAAGTTTTACATGGGCTTACATACTAGCACCAGTAAACCTCACAGAGGTTTGTCTTGCCACTAAGGCCTAAGAAGCTAGAAAAAAAACTAATGATTATTATTTCTTACCCATGCTTTAATACACCCACTTGTGTAAGTAAATGAGTGTAGAATAACACAGTGGTAAACAAGTTCTTATCATTATTTTTTAGGTAAATACTTAGTTACAATAATGCGGCAAGTGATAAACACACCAATGTAGGGCAAAAATAATGACCCAACTGCCCTTTTTTGGCAAAAAAGTTACTCAACACACTCTATCAAACATTTCTATAGTAGTACAACACAGTCATCACACCAGCGGATTAAACTTAGATAATACGTTTTCAAACAAAAGAAACAGTATACTCTAATAATAGTCTTAGGAACAATTGAAAATGTCGCGAGTGAACGACAAATCCCATTCAGCATCCGGTTTACAAGCTTCCGGTTCTGTGTGCACACGTCCTTATTTTATGCTGAAGTGCAAAAAGGTAATAGTGTACAAATACCTTTATTTATTTTCGTTTGGGGGAAACAAGGAAAATGCGTTATGTAGAAGATGTAAGGTTTATTTTTTTATTTTGTTGAAAATTCTTTCGTTCTCTATTAGGTCAGCGAAAAAGTTTCTTCGTATTTTGTTCGAAAGCTACATTTTTTTTGTTAGAACTTACGGACTGGAAACGCTTGGCCCAACGTTGTGCTATCCTCACATATACTACATGGTCTAATGAAAACATATATTTCTGTAGATATCATATATCTCATATTTTTAAGAGACCAGCTCCCAAAACTTGGCTAACATGAATGTAATTTTCTCAAAAGCATCCACAGAATCAATCAATCATTTACAAAATTGAAAAAATGCATGTTAATACTGGTCATATCTTCTTTCTAACTAATGAAATCAAAACACGATTACGAAAAGTTTTCCCCACAAAAATATCGTGGTGACCTCTAAAAAAATATTAAAATGCAAAAATATGTTACATTATAATATAAGACACCCCATTGCGACGACTAGCTCGTCATGTCATTCGTTTACATTAAAAAGGGCGTAAAGTCTATCTACGTACACGTACGTCTTCAAGCTGATGATGAGGATGATGAAAGTCTATCTATCAACCACAAATTGTTTCATCATCATCATCAACAGCATGAAGACATCCACTGATGAACATAGACCTCCCCCAAAGAACGCCACTTTGAGCGGCTGCTCGTCTCTTGCATCCATCGGTTCCCCGCGGCTTTCACCAGGTTGTCGGTCCACCGAGTGGGGAGCCAGCCTACGCTTTGTCTTCTGGTTCGTAGTTGCAACTCGAGAATCTTTTTTCGGTTGTCAGTATACGAGCGATGTATCCTGCCCATTGCCATTCCAACTTGCTAATTCTAAAAGCTATGTCGGTCACTTTAGTTCTGTGGATCTCCTCATTCCGGATCTTATCCCGCAAGGAAACACTGAGCATAGATTTCGGATAAATTGTTTATAAAGGTCTAAATAGCTATCACTTACTGCTTTTCCTATTATAATTATAATGAACTGTGTATATAATAATTATGTACCTACTCATTTTCTTTTCCCATTTACCCGGCAAGCCTGTATTTGAGTGGGTTCGGTAATATAGGTAATGAATGTGTACAATTATTGTGTTGACCCTCATTAAAATCGCCGTTAGCTTTTTGAAGAATGTTTTATGACCCGTTTGGAATTGAATGACCCACCTGTCTATATGGCCGATGTATAGGCACTTACTGCTGAAATGTGGGGTTACGTTTTCGATGTACCTATAAGGTTGAAGAAAATGAATACAGACGTAAGTAGTTTGTAGATTCGGAAAGTAATAAGTTTTATTTTTAGGCAGTTTTAGAAGAATTTGGTATTTTATTTAGTAAAATATGCGGGCATCACTAGTGGTCC
Source organism: Ennomos quercinarius (assembly GCA_910589525.2). NCBI lineage: Eukaryota > Metazoa > Arthropoda > Insecta > Lepidoptera > Geometridae > Ennomos > Ennomos quercinarius. Next base: position 18,572,283 of record OU342493.1, read on the forward strand.
ACCTGCTCAGTTCACCTGAGTAGAATAAGAAAAATTAAATCATTATCACAGTCATTATCATCATCAACAGCCTGAAGACGTCCACTGCTGAACATAGACCTCCCCCAGAGAGCGCCACTTTGAGCAGCTGCTCGCCTCCTTCATCCATCGGCTCCCCGCGGTTTTCACCAGATCGTCGGTCCACTTAATGGGGGTCGGCCTACGCTGCGTTTTCCGGTTCATGGTCGCCACTCGAAAACTTTCCTTCCCCAACGGTTATCAGTTCTACGAGCGATGTGGCCTGCCCATTGCCATTTCAACTTGCTAATTCTAAGATCCATATCGGTCACTTTAGTTCTGCTACGGATCTCCTCATTTCGGATCATTCGGGACTATGATCACAATAAACGAATAAACAAGGTCTCCCAAACTCTCTATCAGTATATATTCGATTTTCAAACTCCAGAAAATTAGTACAGACTTATATGTACCTTTACTATAGTCCGATCCACAGAATTCGCCCTATTTATAGTTTACGGTCCGATCATTTCTAACAGGCGAGAGATCAGGTGTAAAACCGAAGCCCGTAAGCTTACGAAACGATACCGTCATAGTTTCCTTGCAGAACAGGTGAGTTAAACGCGGTACATTGTGAACGCTTAGGGGAAAAGGCTAACTATCGCCTATACATTTCAAAATGTCTTATGTAGGTATGACTTTTTCATATGCTAGGCGTCTTATGACGTCTTATGCTAGGTTCAGATATTTTTTGTTAGTTAAATTAGATAGTTTTATTTTAAGGTTTGATTTTTATCTGGAAAATAAACTCATTTCATTTCATTTTCATTTCATTTCATTTTTCATTTCATAGAGCAGGCAAAAAAGTACGCTCGCGCCTAATAGAGAAGGCTTTTTGACAGTTTTCAAACAATTCAAGCGTGTCAGTGTTTACAAATAAAATCTTATGGTTCAATATATCAGTCATGTCATTAATAAGGCGCCGAGGGCAAACACAAATTAGTGTTTGCGCTCGGCGCCTATTGCAGGAGACGAGTATTGTTATCACTCTCGCGTCTATCAAGGCGCGAACGTGAATTGTTTCGTTCTGTGGTCTTTTTCTTGTACTTAAGCTAAATTGAAATATATATACTATCTGAGTTTGAATTGGTATATTATCCTGAAAGGGGGTACATCTACTCCCCAAGTTAGACAATGTTTCTTCTACGACTTTTCTAAATTAATAGTTTTTCATTGAAGAAATGTGATGTAAAGTTTACGTTCGAAGATAGCCCTATTAGCGCAGCTGGGTGGTTGAACTTCGTCCTTAACCGAATGCACTTAAATGAGTTTGACAAACTATGTTTATAAATGAATTTGTTTATTTATTTTAGTATCTTGTTAACTCTCGTAGCGATCGCACGTGCAATTTTGTGAGTGGAATAGTTTTTTAGTATGGAGGTTTGGAAACACGCAGTTTCAAGTAAGGCTCTCACAACTTGTGGGCTATCATGGTCTCAGTTCCCCCTTTTCGGGATAACAAACCAATTCAAACTCACCTTGTATAATAAACGGTTCTACAAGATATTTTTATAAAGTTTTCTAGAATGTTCAAGATAAACTGAATGCAATATGTTTAAACATTTTAAAATTTAAAAATGTTTCGTACCGTTACCCAGATAGGTAATTTATTAATGAAAATTAACATACAAAAGAAAACAATTAGACTAAACAATATCACAGCCTGCGAAGCTAGTAACAACCACACCTAATGAAGTTCCCTGTCCCCCTTTACCATACCTCATCTCTCGCTTTATTAAACAATGTTAATAACCTATTTCCTCGCAACTTCTCGTGTAATGTTCACAGAAGTTATAATAGATTCATATATTACGTGTAATTAAACTCTCGAGTCAGAGTTCTGTCGGCAGAATAGTAAATGGTTGTGGTAACAGAAGCGACTTGGGGTGGGTAGATAAGTGCCTACGGTTACGAAGCTTCCTGAATGCTCTGATAGCATCTGTAATGGAGCTGCTAAACTGCCTGAAATTGACCATTGCGGTAATTTGGTTAATTATAGGTATTAATATAACTATCTAGTGCATCATAATCAGCCGGAAGATGTCCACTGCAGAATATAGGGCATAAAATACCACTTTGGACGTTTATCATAGTAGGGGGTCGGTGTCCTGGTGATAGCAGATTTTTATGCACCTAGGAGAATGCCCCATTCCCTGGACATTCCCTCAGCTGACTCTTACGGAACGGCGAGAAGAGATTGGGGTGATACTATTCACACCGGTACCACAAGATCTTTTTTTTTATAACTAAATAGGCCTGGCCTGCATTTGGCCGCAATCTCAGGTCATGGTCGCTCTATACATACAAGAAAAGTTTGTAAAGATATTATAGTCCTTAAAATTTTAGCGACCAGTGGGATTCGAACCCGCGCCTTGCAACTCACCGGATTACACATACGCACACATACACATAGTCCTTAAGATTTTCGCGGTCAGCGGTCATGCGACCATGGTCTAATTGGTAGGGCGTCTAATCCGGTGAGTTGGAAGGCGCGGGTCCAAATCCCGCTGGTCGATAAAATTTTAAGGACTATAATATCTTTACAGGTATCCCTGAAGTGTGGTTTACACTTTAAAATCAATCCATGATAGAAAAGTTTGTCTTAGACTGTGTGGTATCGCTTAACTCATATCAAATACGACTTTATAAGAAGACAAGCCAATTTATATGTAGGTAGTTATGCAAGGTAAATTAAAGAAAATGACAATTCTATACGTAATGATATTCATTAGTCTCATGGTTTGTACAGTCGGCGATGGTAACATGGGAACAATAAACGGCCCAAATACGAGTTCACGAGTTATGGGCTTAGAAAAATACGCACTGATTGCAGTAAACTTTGTTATTTATGTGTTTTAATTATTTTTTACGACTGCTTTTTTTGTCTTTACGCACATTTTATCACGGTTTTTTTGCTGTTACCTTGTATGCTTAAGCTTATTGACTCATCATTTAATTTAAGCATAGATGTCTTTGCTGCATATAGTTTTACGTAGATAGATACATTCGTTATTGAAACACCACATCACAGGTCATTAAAAACCAAGTGAACAAACTTAACAAAACTTGTACGTACCCGTTGTAGACTGCTTCCTCTAAAGTATACCATTTATTTATGTTCTAAATAACGTTCATAATTGCATGCTAAGAACATTCTATCAAAACTTATCAAGAGCAATGCATATTGAAATATTACCTTATTGTAAAATTCTAATGAAGGAAGGTAAGATTCGTAACCAGTGTGTGTTGCCAGTGATGACTTATGGCACTGAGACGTGGTCTCTTACTGTTTGGCCTTATGAATAAAGTCACGTAGCGAGCTATGGAGAGAGCTGTGCTCGCAGTTTCCTTGCGAGATAAGATCTGAAATATATAAAATAATAAATAATAATAAATTTATTTATTTCCAAATATACATAATACAAACATTCTTACCCTAAGTTGGTTACCTATAACTAAATATCAATAACTAAGAAAAAAAATATATATATGTTTTTTTAACAACCACACCTAGGAGTGTCGTTAGCGGCCGTACTAGGATACCCTGTGTTATATGTGGGGATATATAGATCCGCAAGAGAACTAAAGTCACCGATATAGCTTTAAGAATTAGCAGCTGACAACCGATGGAGAAGAAAGGTTCTTGAGTGGCGACCACGAACCGGAAGACGCAGCGTAGGCCGGTCCCTCACTAGGTGGACTAACAACCTGGTCAGAGCCGCGGCGAGTCGATGGATGCAGCATACAAGCAGCCGCTCAAAGTGGCGCTCTTTGGGGGAGGCCTATGTTTAGCAGTGGACGTCTTCAGGCTGATGATGATGATGAAGATTCGTACGACTGTTTGTGATCACACAAATTTATTGCATAGTGGAATAGAAAGACTAATTGCATTGCAATTCGGGTATCCATGATTTTGGTAGAAGATTTGAAGCCCCCTGTATGCTCCAAAAAATATTTTTGTTTCACACATAGGTAGTGGTGGGATTCCCTAGTGGTTCATCTGGCAAAATACTAGTTACAGTGAAGTTGAGGATCTGTTGACATGTTAGCAGTGGTTTCCGCCTAACTTGAAAGTTAGTTCCCAACGCAAGCCAGGCATAACGTATCGCCACCTTTCGCCCATATTAACGTGATGTAAAATATTGCCAATATGGGTAGCTGCATAGAAGTTCTATGTTCAGCAGTTGGACGTTTTCAGGCTGGTAATGATGAAAATAACGACAACGCTACAATGTCTTGTAGGTATAAAAAATATTTAATAGATAATTATAATGACCTTCAAAATATACCTACTGTTATATCTCCTGGGTTGTAATAAGTCAGTGTATACAAAATCTCTTAGTTGCAAAATACCTATGTAGGCATAACGTCTGGATAGCAAAAAGACTACGTAAGAAAAAAACGGTGGTAAGAAACTTCACTAACAAAAATAAAGGGTCAGAACATGATACATATCGTATCGTATTACATTTATTTATATCGTCTGGCGACACAACTATTATAAGAATGGTCCCAATTCTTCCCGGTAAGGCTCGACTGAAAATAAATCGCTGCAGGTGGACAGAGCTAAGGCTGTTTCCATTTATTTACATGGATTTAGATGGGAATCGGTCGGTACTTTTATTTCCTAGGAAAGGATCCGAAGAAAGAGCATTACGATTAGTTTGAAATCTGCATGTTTTACTAAAGATTTAGGATACATTTTTTTTGAAACTGTGCTTTGAAACAATGATCAATTACTCATGTGTTGCCACTTCTGGACCAAATTACTTTACTAGGCGGTACTTACTTTTATTAGGTGGTAGGACTTTTCTGCAAAGTTTGTCTAGGTAGTTCCTCAAATTATCGTCACCATCAGCACAAAGACGTCCACTCCTGAACATAGGCTTGAGGCCTCCCATATATCGCCATTTTATGCACTTATCGTCGAAGGGGGGGGGGGGGGGGGGGGGGGGAGAGTGCCATAATAACACTTTTATAATGAAGACCGACGAGAAAGCTGCTGCCCATTCCTTCACTTAGCTGGATTGTACGGTACCCATCAGAAGAGATGGAGTGGCCCTATTCTTACGCAGAGACACCACCACAGTTCAGGTACTTCAACAATCTACAAATGCCATGAAAATAAAAATTTCAGATTCGTGTTTCGAACTAGAGTCGTTCGATCGGTTGGTTTTCGATACGATGAGTTTTCGAACTGACTACCCATCAACAAAAATTTTCGGAACTGCGTGCGTCGTTCAGCGTTCTTCGCAAGACTCCTCTTGGCATCAGGCGTTTTGGTAATCACAGATTGGAAACACGTATTACATCGCCAGCGGCTGTCACTAAAAATAGTATCAAATATAATGAAACTTCCTAGAAAGCCTATCTAATACTAAAAAAAATCTTTTAATATATGATAACGAACACCGCGTTTTTATTTATTTATAGAGACATATCCGTGACATCCAATCAGCCGCACTTCAATCAAACTACGCGCGTGTGAGTAACGTGTGCCACCAATTTGCCGCATAAATTGGTGAAAATATTTGCGTGGAGCAAATATTGTAAAATCATTTTATTACCTCAATGGCAACGTTTCATCTCAATTTAGGAATATTTGCAATTTGTATAATGTTTAATTTAATAATATTGAGTGAAATAATATTATTTTACACGTGTTATTATGTACACTTGGCACTTAAAACAAATTTTTAATAGGTGGTAGGGCTTTTCTGCAAAGTTCTAGGTAGGTAGGTACCACCGCTTTACCAGTCACCAAGCAATAGTGTGCAAGCACTACTGTGTTCCGGTTTGAAGGGTTTGTAGCTAGTGCAATTACGGGGCACTTGAGACTTTATGATCTGGCTTAAAGTCTAATAGACTGTGTGATGTGTCAGTGCACTGTCATGCGAAAATTTAATTTATAGTTTCGAGTGACACTGCAATCTGTTATGGGCAGCCGTAACGCTTAACATCAGGCAAACATAGCTCGTCACGTCATTCATTAACAAAAAACTTATGGGAGAACCTACTACCTAGCGTGAGATTGAAAGTCGCAACACAAAAGTATTTTAAACAATGGTTAACTAACTACCACTCGGTCGGGTATCTAGCCTGACATCATCATTTGCTTTATCGACTAAAATTTTCTATAATATAATCATTTGTATCTTCATAAATATCTATGACAAATCTCAAAGATAAATTGAAAATTTTTTTCGCCTCAATTATATTAAACGCCATTGAAATGATTATCGTTAATTACGTCGCGCATGTAGGTACCTAACTCATGGTTAAGACGACGTCAGTAAATAATTAAATTATGTGAAGCGAATACGTATTAATTCAAATTTACATTATTGAGGTAATTAGGTGCGTGACATGTGACAGAACTATATATTTGTGCATAAGGCTGTTTTGTTGTCGCGCGGCGACCTCAAAAGTCATTGTAGTCTCTAAAAGCATCCTTGAATAAACTTTAATGCAACAATGTTGATGGTGATTTGTCGGCCACCAGCACGCGATTTTACACGACTCTAATAAAGGGGGATCGCAACCGCAACGAATGTTGGACCAATGTAAGCGTCCCAGTTTATTTCAATAAAAATATTATACTTTATACTTTTCTAGTCATTTTGGTCATACATTTACACCTACAACATCCTTTACAGTTTTCCCAATATAGATAATCTTATAGTTATTTTTAGCGGAATTACACTATACTTTTTAATTTTGTACAGGAGGATCGTGTTTTATTTTGGAATTCTCAAAGGCAAAGAGCAGGGTGCCCGCTGAGGTGAGGGGCAGCTAATTGCACCTTCAAAAAAGTGAGTCGTCTTATATGCCACTTCCACGCACAACGGGCGTTGCGTGCATATATTTTTTGTATTGCAAAACAGTCAAAACTGCATTTTAGATGTTTACTTTTTGCCGAAGTGCTTCGCCACTGTCGTCAAGTATTTGCTCATATTTCAAATTCTTATTTAGAACTGAGTACTTGCTGAATAATTCTACCAAATATTAAACTAGTAGTGGGGCCCACGATTCCACCCGGATATAAATAGTATTCTGTGTTCCAGCATAATATCTACATTCAAAATTTCATCGAAATCGGTTCATTTACTGAGATTAATGGTTACATTTACGTAATTGTGTATACACCATCGTCACTTCCCATCAGGTGAGATTGCGGCCAAACGCGGGCCTATTTAGCTATAAAAAAAAACCTCCAAGGCCTACTTTTGCATAATATGGATGCATCTGGAGATTTTACATGCAAAAAGTAATCATATTCTAGGTAACATTTTCCACAAGCTTTTCCACGAAGCAATTACTCGTCTAAAGCTGCGAAATTACAAACTGTACTGCGCCGAAACCTCATTCTGCGCGTAACAAGAACGGCCGTGAGGATGCATTTACTGCCTTCTTGAGATGAATGTGGGACAAAAGCGGGACGCCGGGAAAACGGGACACAGTACAAAAGCGGGACGGACGTGGGACGGTGTGGAGCAGGCGTGGGCTAATCAAGTTCCGCAGGCTGTGCATGATGGTTCACTAAGTAGTTAGAACTGAATGGCAATGCCTACACTAAACAATTCACGAATATTTTACGAGAACTCAATAAACGGTTTCTTTAACCCCCGGTTTCCCGTCAACATAAAAATACGGGATGCTCATTGGTTGCCCGTTGATCATCAGTTATCGTCAACAAATGAGCGTATAGTATTTTTAATTAAGTTGACATAAGTTTAACTTTACAAAACGTACGAGAAACCGGGGGTAAGTGTTAACATTTCGGAATTGCTATATTAGTTGCCATTACTAAGAAATATCTTTCATTAAAATATTAATTTCAAGATTTACCAGGAATAACTATTATTATTTTATTTTATCTAGAATATTATGATTGCATTTTATGAGATTTATTGAATTAATGGGTAACATATTTGGTATATTAGGTAAAGTCTGACAAAATTATTTTATTAGAGTATTTTTATATATATTTATATTACTAATTTTATAGCAAAATAATATTGTGATCATATTGTAAAAGCCACTTTATGAGCTGCTAAGTTGCAATAATTACAATAAAATACTTTCAATAAATATTATATAATTTATTCTCGGAACTGATGATAAAGTTTCATCTTCAGTGTTAGCTATCCCTCTAAGGAGCTTACTTCTACGTTAATATCTCAACATAATACCTTTGGAATATAATATATATGAAGTAATCACCTTGGTTATTTATTACGTAGAGTTATGCTTCAAATGCTCTGAACGCTTTATTGACCGGGCGAATGAAGTGAGCTAAAGAAAGCATTTGCTTCAACTCGCGATTTTTGCTTTCGTCTGTTCAGATGTACGTACCGTACCGTACAGGCCGCATATTTCAACGAATTGATGACACCTGGTATAAAGGTTCTACGAGTTCAGCGTTTTGTTTTTATTGGATTGGATTGATTTTAGATTGGAGGTGTAGTTTCCCCAAAAAGGAGGGAAGTTTGCTCTGGCGCCATCAATCGGTCAATTTTGATAATATTTGTAAGAAACATTGGGTATTTGTTTTTAAACAAGTTTTTTAAATATGAACAAAACCGGTTTAGAGGTTGTCGAGATATAAAGCTGTAAGGACTGCAACTGACAGTTGAAAACGTTCACAGTTAGATAGCCCCTTGATAGACCACCTCCATTGAACGGCATCTATTGATTGATGATTTTAAAATTTCTTTATTAACATAAAAATACATTTTTGCAAGACTTAGCGTTAGCGTCTAAGTTACAAATTAATCTAAGAAAAAAAACTAACTAAGGTTTTGTAGGCTGAGGGCGCCTCTTAAAACTAACAATACTTAACAAAGTTAATAAACAACCAGTTCTATTTAAAGCATAAATTTTAGGGTAGTTGAAAAAAAAAGATAATAATTTTACGCATTACTTCGCTGTTTCGTGCGTTTTTAGCATGACTATGACATAAATATGATAAAGCATTCAGCTAATTAACAATCGATAATAATCGATATTGAATAGCCTCACGAGTCACGAGGCTCTAACGAAGGCTCACTCTAATTCGAAGTATCGTATACGCTTCTGAGGGCGGAGTTTTCTAAAGTAAACTCTGTTACTTAGATATAAGACACATGACATTTCTACATCGTGCCCGTTTCGAAAATGTAGAATCAAATGTTATTTGCCCAGCTGCCGGCTGGTAGCGGATATTCTACGCTCAGTCTTCCATTACATGGTCACATTTCTAAGGCAAAACATGCTAAGCACCTTTCTATAACTTCTGCCAATGAGCTGCTAGTACGGGCTTCCACCAGCGGTCTTTCCTCAGATACTACAACAATATCCAGCAATTTACAAGGGGGTTAAAAGAGTATGGCAAGAAACAAACCCAATCAGTGACACATCTATAGTTTTTTTTAATGTAAATGAATGACATGACAAACTAGACGTTCGCCTGGTGTTAAGCGTCACGGCTGCCTATAACAGATTGCAGTATCACTCGGAACTCTAAATTAATATAGTTTTGCGTGGCACTGCGCACGTCATCCTGATGAGCTCCACACAGTCTAGTAAATTACTAGACTGTGTGATCAGATCTTAAAGTCTTATTTGCCCAGTAATTTCACTAGATACAATATCCTTCAAATCAGAACACAGTAGTGCTTGGCGGCAGAATAACTGGCAAAGTGGTGGTACCTACCTAGACGAACTTTGCAGAAAAGTCCTACCTTCTAGTAAACGCATAGTAACCAACCAACCAACCAACCAGTAACATAGTGTTACAGATGGCCGTAGGCTACGGGTGACCTCTTCCCGTATAAAGGAAAAGCATAATGATTATTTGCTACTTAAAGCATAAACAACGCAGACGTAAAATGAACCAGCTCCATCATAAACAAGACAGCCATCTTCCAACGCCAAGTCATATAACCTTCCCATATAATTCCCGAAATCAGAATCCACACACACCCATTAGGGCCCCGTCTCACCGACCGTGCGACCGAGCCACTATAATAAATTCGAGGCCGTTACACCAAACGAGGTTAATGTAAAGGTGGCAGCTTATTTCCCGGGAATGGGTGCATTTAGCCCGTGGCGCGAATCGCGAGTTTGGAAACTGGAGAAAATCCACGGGAAATTCTGACCGTTATAATATGGGATGATTATATCGATTTTTTAGCGATTAGGTTATCTGTGGAAGTTATTTATGGAAGAAACTATTTATGTGTCTAATAATTATAATTATTATGATAAAGTAAAATCTTTTTTGTTTTTAAAGTAATAATTGGTGTGTACAATAAATAATTTGTTATGCTAACTTTTGCTAAAAAATATGATAACAAACTGATTTATTATAATAAAATTATTTAGCGCTCAAACGTCAAAATACTTGGTACAGGCGAACTTAGTATCATTAGAGCATAATCATCCAGTTTTTCTTCTTCTTCTCGTGTAGGCAAGTGGTCAGCCCTGGTGTCAGAATTTTTAGGCCACCCAAAGCTGACAACAACCGGGACCGACGGCTTAACGTGCCCTCCGAAGCACGGTAGTGCTCAGTTATAAATACCACTTTTTGCTATAGCGGTTACCCATCATAGTAGTGACCGCAGCGAACGTTGCTTAACTTTACCGATCGGTTAGAAACGGATAGTCGTGCGTTGCTATAATCATCCAGTTAACCCGTCCTCGGTACCATAACACTCAGAATGATTTGATTTCGTTTTTATTCTTGTGGGGTAAATATAAATATTAATAAACCAACCCTCATGACCGCAAATACTTTATTACGATGGCTGTACAAAAATAAAGTTTTATTTTTTGATGTTCCCTCGACAAACATTGAACTTTTATAAAATAAATTTACATTTTCATTCAAGATGGAGGGTTTTAATTTATTCCGAATAAAGTTGTAAACAAGAATTAAGGGTATGTTTTAATTAAATGTGTTTTAGATATTTTATGAAGGCAATAATTTAGACATACAAAGTTTTAATTGCATACAAAAATATTAATTGAATACAAGATGAACTTTATCTTTACGCATTCAGAACGAGTTAATGAAACAAATTAATATTGTTCAAGGAGATTAAGACCTTTAGAAATACAGATACAGTCTATCGAATAAAACAACGGCTAATCTCTTAGCCAAAGGTGCTTGCATTTGTACAGGTTTCGTATCAAGTTAGATGTATCAAAACTTTGATGCAAACAAAACACAAACGTCATTACACAACTTTAGCCAAAAAAGTTAATTAAGTAGTAGCTTTGCGAACAGAGACCTCGTGAGCACAACTTTTTTGTTACGATAAGTGAATTGTGTTCAGTCTAGTACGTCCCGCGGGGTAATTACGTAAAATTTGCAGCAGCAATGCGACAGCAGTAGCAAAGCAACAGCAGTAGCGAAGCATACATACTCGACACCACTAATGATGTATGACAGCAATCACCGCGAGATTTACGCCTGTTGCAAACCTGTTGCAAGTTAGGTAATTAGGGGGCCGAACTCTTTGCAGACTCCACGACCTCATCTTGACAACGTCTTGACTATGCTTGTTTAGAATCTATGAAACTGAACCTGTATATACCAAGTTTCAAGATTAGTTGAAAAATACAAACTGCATGCGAGTACCTACATACTTACATCCGGTCCGGACAGATTTTTTTACTAGGTGGTATAGGACTTTTCTGCAAAGTTCGTTTAGGTATAGGTATCACCGCTTTACCGGTTACTCTGCCGCCAAGCAGTAGTGTGCAAGCACTACTGTGTTCCGGTTTGAAGGGCATTGTAGCTAGTGGAATTACTGGGCAAATGAGACTTTATGATCTCATTTGAAGTCTCAGGATGACTGGCGCAGTGTAGTGTCACGCAAAACAATATCAATTTAGAGTTCCGGAGTGATACTGCTATCTGTTATGGGCAGCTGTGACGTTTAACATTTACGCGCTATTCATTTACATAAAAAAAGATCAAAGCAAATTTCGCTAGTTGAAGCAGAGACTACGCTCACTTGGTCATTTAGAAAAGACATACACTTTCAAACTCAAACAAAAAGTTTAGTGTGAAAAGAATTTGGAATCCAGATGGTAGCGTTTCTTAAATAAGAAACCACACTGGCTCCACCATTTTATATCTTAAGCCCACAATTAAGATTAGATCACGACGCTTTTACATTACATTCCGAGCCGCTTAGCTTCACCTTGCAATACAAATGACGTGCAATTAAGCTTGGCTGCCGTTCTGTTTTACTACTTTCTGGTATTTAGACTTCTTTATATGTTTGCTTTTTTTAGGTGGTTGGTTTATCTAGGAGAGGATCTCATGGTAAGATGGTGTTTTTTCCTGCAGTTTAGTGAAGTGTGCTGAGATTTTGAAAGGAAAGTAAGCAGACGATATTCTCATCTTTACCATCGCGCGGGAAATTTTAGTTGTCCCCAAGCGACTCTACTTACAGTAACTGATTTTTCATGTTTACCTACGAAGGTAGCCAATTATTTAGAAAAAAATGTTTTATTAAAGTAGTTAAATTGTTAATATTTATGATGTTATAGCGGTATCGCCTTCTTAGCGCAATCTACAGATTAGTTTGAAAACGAAAAATTAGAAAAAAAAAACTACCTAAAATTGTCTGTAATCTGTAAATTGTTATTGTTTGCTAATTTTGCCATGTTTGTCTGTCTTCCTAATAGGTACCCACAAACCCCAAAATAAATTATAATTACAGCAGCGAGAAATTGAGATGTGGTCCTAAAGCTCCTAACCGGTAAATCTATATATACTTATAATAAACTTGTAACTGTAAACTGTAACTGAAGAAGACTGACTGACTGTGTGTTGAAGATATTTTAAATTTTTTTTTTGCAGGGCTCCTTATTATCGTTGCTGAAGCCAAAACTATAATGTTTTTCATTTTTGTCTGTCTGTCTGTATCTTGGCTGAGCATCATGTCACTACTGCATGGATTTAAATGAAACTTGGCATGATTTGAGATCGGGATACCGTCTGTACTAATAATTTCATTATTCATAATTTCATTTCACATACCTCATTTTTAATAATGATGAAATTTATAATGGTGGTTATTTATAAATAACTTTGTTCATATCATTTACTTTTTATATTGATCTTTTCTTATACAATTTGTTCAAATAATGTTTAAATTTATAAAATTTTATATCATAATGTTAATGTTAAGAATATTTTCATCATATTATTTTTTATTATAAATGTCATTACTTATAATTTCAAAATAATCAGCATTCATAATTGTATTGTTTATAATGTTGTTTTTTTTTCATATTTTTTAGTTAATAGAATAATTTGTTTTGAGGTAGTTAAATCATTACATACATATGCATGTATACCCTAAAGATACTAAGATACTAGTCTAAGGCAAAGTCATAAATAGGTGCGACGACGAGCGAAGCGAGGAGAAGCGTTAGGTTAACTGTGACCACACGACGCACGAGCCGAGCGAGCGAAGCGAAGCGTAGCGAGCGTGCCGCGGCAGCGGCCGGCGAAGTGCCAGAAGTTACTTATGCTTATATAAAAAAATACAGAAACCATCTATATTAAATTTCAGATTACCTGTATTTGATTTAAATATTTTATACGTATTGTTATTAGACATTTCAAGTTATTTATTAAAATAATACACAAAGTTCACCAACAACACCAAAACCAACATAACATGAGAAAATATAAGTTATTTTACAATTACCCACACACAGTCTACAAGTTAATTTTGTTTGTTTTGACTGGATGAAGTGCCTGCATAGATTGAAGAGCAAATTGGCTTGCCGTAGTACGTTTTATAACTGATTAGGATATATACACAACAATCAACAGTTCCAGTCACATTAATTTACAGTATTATTGATATTTTGTTTTATGATTTAAGTTAGTTATGGTAAAAGAACATTATAAATTTGTACTGTAATGTTATATACGCCTTATGAGTTTCATTCTTATAAATTTGGATTATTATTAATTTTGATTTATAATAAAGAAAATTAGATGTAGTGAAAGTATATTAAATCACATTATGTGAAATGATGATTATAAGAAACATTTTTATTTCAAACAAAATTATGATAAACGATTTTATGAGTTTCGACAGTAAACCTTTGAGATCATATTACGTGGTAGGCTATAGGATACTTTTAATCCCAAAATTCAGCACGGTTCCCTCGGGAGAGGGGATAAAAGTTAAAATACTTACTTAGTTGTAATTCATTAACGCGTGGTCCGATTTGATTTATTATAATATTTTTTGTGTCAGATAGAAGAGTTAGAAGATGGAAAAATATAAGGGAAAAGGATGAATGGATGAAACGGCGAATCTTTTGCCCTCTTCTTTCTCTCTTCCTTTAGACTGAGTAAAGCATACATCTAATTAACCCGTGCGAAGCCGGGGCGGGTCAGCTAGTTGTTAATATACATCGATTATGAATATGTAGTGAAAAGGACAGAATCGGGCCAAGGCTGTATTCCACCTTGCAATACAAACAAGGCACAATTAGGGATGGTTTGTTTTGTGACGTCTTGTTGTTTTTGTCATCCGCCGCAAGAACCAACTGAAGAGTTTAATAAGATAGAAATTTGGTTAATGGGGCTGGAGCGGTTTGATGAGATAATGGTGTGAAAACCGGCTTTTGGGGCTGTCGGTACAATTTATGCCAGCTGTTATAGAATTATTGCTGTCGTTGATTTCAATTAGAGATGCTAAAGTTTACCCGTTTTTCCGCGGAACCACGTAATCTTTCAGCAAAAAAGTAGGTAGGTACGATATAAATAAGTTCTAATTTAAGTGTTTAATACTCTTGTCGACGGCTGTCTCGTACGTTGGTGTGACACACTGAGGTGCAAAGCATCAAAGCGCAACAGCACTGTGTCGCAAACACTAATAGGGTTGACATCACTCTAGTGCACCACCACCGGCAGCCGGCCATGCATTATTTTAAAACGTTGCATCTTGGCGCCTCTAGTACATTGTAAATGTGACAAATAGGTAGCTGCATTAATATTATATCTATAAACTCATGCAATGCCCTCTCCATGGAGTTATTTCCCCATTAGTTCCATGGAGCAGGTAAGCTTTTGTTTGCCACTAGTTCTATCATATGCACATTAAGTTCCATGGAACATGACAGAAAATTAATTCATGATAAATCCTGATCCTAAAACCGTTCCATAAAAACTGATGTGATTTTCCAGTTGTTAAGCATTAGTGAGCGTGAAAAATTAGCTTACGCCGCTACCCCTAAACTGTTATAGAAACATATACTCACGAGCACGGCAGCTGGATCGGCAGCAAAAATATGTAAAAATGCTTAGACTCCTTCCAAACTCAATACGATCTCGACCTCGAAACATTCAAAATTTATAGTATTAATTATCAATTATAGACCAAAATGTAAAAATATATTTTATTCTAAGGTTTACTGGCAACCTATGCATATAACAACCTCTTGACTTTATATCTTGATAATCAATGATCTTGACAAAACGTCCTACCTGATTTTCTTAACTAGTTCTTGTATAAAATTAATGTTTCTGCCAAATCAAGGAACATTTATCAAATAACAAAATCAGTGGCATCACAGTAAACGGTTAACTATTTGGGGAAATACCCCTCGAGTTAAAAAGGCTTGACGACAAAGAAATTCTACGATATTACAAAACCTGAATAATGCGACCAGCGCGTGAGTAACAACAAGTACATTCCGGACAGATAAAAGCAATCTTTGCCAGTCGTTACAAAGTTTTCGCTCTCTCAGGCAATAAAACTAAAGTTATACGCAACCTGAACTAACAGTGATTACTGTATGTTATCACCTCATCACCATCATCCCAGTAACAAAAAGCCGTAACAATCAAATACAGAGCCCACTCAAAATAGAATTAATATAAATTTCTGTGTTATCCCTTGAAACTTTCTCTGCTTTGTCTATATTCATGAAATGTAGACGCTCCGGCGACAATGGCGCCATCTGGCCTCGTCAGTGCGAAATATTAGCATTGCAAATGCAGGACCGGCGGTCCTCGACAAAAAACAAAACAGAATTTAATGCAATTATGTAATCGGACAGCTGTAACCTTTAAAGGCTATATATAAAGTAGTATAAATTAAAGAAGCTTGGATTAGGTATTTACGGAAAACTAAAAAGAATACCTATATACCTAAAGTTAACAAATATAAATATGTGTGAACATAGATTTGATAAAACAATCGGGTCCTCACAATAGTTTTAAAAAACTGGCTCTCCATTACCATGGACTTGTGAAAATTGTGTGTGTGCACCCTTTAGAGCAGACTGCTTTCGATAAGTGATTTTCGGTAAGTGCCTTAACTTGCTTCTTTTATTTTAATCTATGTTTATGATCCAGTAAACATGCACGAAGCCACAACACACAATTAAGTTCTTTTTTAAGGTTTCAAAGTTGCCAGATTTTCCTTATTGTGTTTCTTCATATCTTCATGCCTCCAAGCCTCGGCTCCAATCCTAATAACATTACGTTATAAGACCCTCTTTATAATAAATTCATGATTACATTAGATTACTAGCTCGTGACTGGATAATACATTGATATAAGCTGGCAATCACAGCTTTAATGCTTCTAGCTTAATTCAAACATATGTAGATTAAAACTTCAGTTTTGGTAACAATGGATTAACTTGAATTAGATTTATACGATTCGTAACTAAGAAATGTGTAACTATGTTCTGTAATTTGAGTGTAATCTTTCAAATGTTGATAATGTCGTGGTATTAAACCTCCAGATTGTAACTTTGTGCTAAGCACTTTTCAATAATTTTATCTACATAATAATGTAAAAATAGTAAATGCATGAAAAAATTTATTCACAAAAGTGGTTCTTTAAAATGAAGTGCAATAATTAACATATTTTCCGTGAGTATAGAGGTAGGTAACGCGCCTTTTGAGAAACAATTTGATTGCAACTATAGTGAATTGTTTTTAGGGTTCCTTACCCAAAGTGTAAAACGGACTCTATTACTAAGGCTCCTCTGTCTGTCTGTCAGTCCGTCTGTCACCAGACTGTGTCTCATGAACCGTGATAGTTAGACAGTGGAATTTTTCACAAATGATTTGTTTCTGTTGCCGCTATAACAACAAATGCTAAAAAACAGAATAAAATAAATATTTAAGGGGGCTCCCATACAACAAACGTGATTCTTTGCTCATTTACCAGATGAGTCATAGATGGCGCTGCTTTAAATTGTACTACTCACCCTTCGTGCGCGATTCCGACTCGCACTTGGCCGGTTTTTTAATGATTGATCCTCTTTCTTTGAGACATAAAATAAATCAAATTAATCGATATTTTAATCTGTTTAGAACATTTTTTGGTTTCTGTCAAGCTAATGAATCTAATGGTATGGACCAAATAAAAAAAAAATACTTTATTGCCTTTTATCACTACTACAATATTACTTAATATCACGAAAATCCTACTTACAAATACATTTTTTGTCGCGGAATATGTCTAAACAGGAGGATCAAATTCTATTCTTATACACCGTATTTAAAGATTAAACATAATTACATTTTACTGTGCATATATAAAATAGATCAATTAGATTTTAGAGGATCGAATAATATTGTTCCTATAAATAGTATCTGAAACAAAACCGCAGAAAATTTGAACCATTTAAAAAGGGATTAAAATGTTAAACTTGGTTGTAATCCCATAAACCCTTCATCACAAGTTGCTCTCAATCAACCCAAAGAGTTGTTCTACGGTTCAATCCGAAAAACCCGACTCGATTACCCGAATCAGAGTCGAGGCCAGAAGTTTTTAATGTATGTATCAGATGCGACAGTTTTTGGATTTTTTTACCAACTCAACTGAAAAATATGATACTGTACTATTGTACCTACCTCATACGTAAAGACGCAATAGTACTTTGTGTTATTATAACGCATTATTTACATTGTATGCTTATTCAAGCTGAATGTGACGAAACTAAAAATTTTATATTAAGACCAAATTGTACCACATTTACTGCAATAAAGATATTTGTATTTGTACAACGTATAAACAAAAGCATGGTGATATGTGTATGTGGCATCGCTGGTAGAACTGACAAACGATGGGGAAGAAAGGTTCTCGTGTAGCGACCACGAACCGGAAGACGCAGCGTAGGTCGGCCCCCCACTAGGTGGACCGACGATCTGGTGAAAGCCGTGGGGAGCCAGTGGATGCAGGAGGCAAGCAGCCACTCAAAGTAACGCTCTGTGGGGGAGGCCTATGTTCAGCAGTGGACGTCTTCAGGCTGTTGATGATGATGATGATGAGTGAAAACACGTTCTCAATAAAAACGATTGGAAATTCTAGTTTCTAGGAGGAAGAATTCTAGTAAAAACGCGTTCTCACTAAAAACGGGTTTTTACTGTAGCACATATAACATTCACATATAAATTCCTAGACATAATCTAAATTTCCCAGATTTTCACACAGAAAACCTTAAACACTGTCAGATGGCTGTACTGTGTCTATATATTATTATTATACAGCGGGTTTCACAAAGGACGACTTATCAAAGCGCTCGGGGCATTCTGCAATAATTAACGAACCCGCGATGAGGTTCGCTCACACACTCCGCGCCGAATGTGCGGACGCTGCTCTTCACGTGGGGGGGCACTCACACCGTCGCTGAAAAAAGTGAATGGTGTTTGTAAATTCAAATCATCGTCACCATCATCACCATCATCATCATCATCAACTGCCTGAACACGTGCAGTGCTGAACACAAGCCTCCTCCATAGAGCGACTGCTTGCCTCCTCTCACATCATGACATTTAAATAAATGTAGCATAAACAAACAACAACAATAGATGAAAACTCGGTGACTGTGGTTTATAATGGATCGTTAATTCGCGGGTTTTGCTACGTTATAATATAATATGATTGTTGGTGTAGCTTGCTTAAGAGACATGCCAGGCACTGTGCGTCTTTGTGTACAATCTAGTTAGCTGAATTTCAGATGCAAAAATCAATATTCTTTTAGTCATATTTTTGTAATCAAAGTAAGGTACTTAACCCTAGACTGAATCCCGTGACAAACTTTCTGTATTCGATACCTGCTCTACCCAATTGAAATATTATCACAATATTTTTTTAAACTATTAAGGAATACGTATATCAATTACACATTCATAATAAGTAATTGAGTAATTGAATAAAATCCATAACGGTGTAAATGCAGCCTCAAACAAGAGCCCAGTGGAAGGCAGCGCAAACAATAGCACTTGCTATACGCCCAGATTACCTAGCGCTCATTGTACCCGTTCCATGCAAAAATACAACCTGTACATCTAGTTATGGTCTGTTACAAGATGTGAGTAGTTGTCGTGATACTGGGTTATATGGTGTGCTTCGTTAATAACCATTTTAATATAATTATATTTATGAAACTATAACTAATGCTGTTATTTTATCAACGCAACGTTTGGATCCGCGGGTGAACTAAAGTGACAGATATAGCTCTTAGAATTAGCAAGTTGAAATGGCCATGGGCAGGCCACATCGCTCGTAGAACTGACAACTGATGGGGAAAAAAGGTTCTCGAGTGGCGACCACGGACCAGAAGATGCAGCGTAGGCCGGCCCTCCACTCGGTGGACCGACGATCTGGTGAAAGCCGCGGGGAGCCGATGGATGCAGGAGGCCAGCAGCCGCTCAAAGTGGCGCTCTCTGGAGGAGACCTATCTTCAGCAGTGGACGTCTTCAGGATGTTAATGATGAAGTACCTATTCATTTAGGAGAAGGACAGTGTCCCCGCCAAATCTGGGTATTATATTGTTTGAGCGCTTTATTCTCTCTCAAGTTACACAAAGCTGAAACATGCTATATATCACAATGGAAATAATTAAAAGGCAACGCAAAGTTTCCTAATTATTTGTACGCACCATTCTTTCATGCTCGTAATTATAGGTATGGTTGCCAGCCACCCTCGGAGGAAATAAATACTAAACATATTTAATTATGTATTTACTCTTTAGTGTTGTTAAAGTAAATTTATGTGGAAATTACCAAATGGCATAGTGATACAGGGGGTAAATAATAGAATTCCAAAATACATCATCTCGATTATACACTCGAAATATCAACGCTTGATTAAACTTCATTTAGCATACCATTAAAAACAAATAATACTCATTTGACCGAAATACTACAGACATAACAACACAAGAATACAATTCAGCAGGTATACAAGACAAGTTTTAGGCTGCGTTTCTACCAAAGATGCGTGAGGCAACTGGGTTGTGCAAGGATGCGTAGCGAGGCTGTAAAACGGTGTGTGTGTTTCCACCAAAGATGTGCTAGGCCATTGAGCGGTGCGAGGATTTGTAGCGGGCTCGTTTCTGATGTACGCGGGATGGGGTGTGGTGGAAGCGGAGCGGGCATGCCTCTGCCCGCATATATCTCTCGCACACATCCCTTGCAACACATCCCTCACACACATTCCTCGCACACATCCCTCGCAATACATCCGTAGCACACATTTTCCCCTTATTTTGCATGTACAAAAACCTCGCTCCGCTAAGCTGTTTCCACTAAACCTGCACTGAGCGAGGCTGGGTAAATTAAGTGATTCTATTGGTTCTTGACAAACATATCCCTCGATACCCATCCTCGCACATCTCTGGTGGAAACGCAGCCTTATTTGACCATACTAAAATTACTTCT
Source organism: Ennomos quercinarius (assembly GCA_910589525.2). Taxonomy (NCBI): domain Eukaryota; kingdom Metazoa; phylum Arthropoda; class Insecta; order Lepidoptera; family Geometridae; genus Ennomos; species Ennomos quercinarius. Next base: position 18,593,046 of record OU342493.1, read on the forward strand.
CTTCATCTCACAATACCGCTTTAAGCTATAGACACGAACAAAGCGAGGATTACTTACATTTCGTGAACAAAGACTGAAAAAAAGTATTGAAGTATTGTAGTGAAAAAGTATTTCTCACTGAGCTTGGTTAGTGAGAAACATTTTTTTGTGTGTAATAAAGATTTTTAGAATGGATAAGATCAGATTTAAATTTTATCCCAACAAGTTTAGAAGGTCTATACTCTTAAGGTAACACCATACTTGTAGCACAGAATATAAATGATAGTTATAACTACTATGTAGTAAGCGTATAAAGGTTGAGCCAAAGTGTAATATGACTTTTTTATGTTAGACAAGGTTTTGACCAGATGGATGGTAAGCGATAAATGTTCAAAGTTGGCATCACACTACACCTGGTTTGGGGGTTGGTTCCAGGCCCGGATCTAAGGGGGCTCCCAAAGGGCCACTTAATTCATTTGTTTGGAATAAAAAACTTATCTGCGTCGTTTATACGTTTTATCAGCACCGGCTCTAGTGAAAAAAGCGGTCTCTCTAGGCGATAGAGGTGACAAGGAGTGCCTAAATGCCAAATACGAAAAACAATTTCAAGCTAAAAGAATAATAAAATGGTATTTGAGTTTTGGAGGCGCCGGATTATGGCTACAGATTCCTTTGACACATTCTAGCAGATTTGAATGACCTAGTTATTTTACGATAAGCTATACAGATATATTACGCTTTATTTTCCTAAATTGCCATTGTATAAAATACCCTTTTCCAAAGCATCCGCCGCATTATCCAATCTCTCCCAACAACAGGACCTTGAAATCTCTCAGTTTTTCTCGGCATTTGTATTCCTTCCGCGCTCCACAGTGGATGATATTGTGTCAGATGATGACAGCGTATGCGTTATTTATTGCTACAATGGATTACCTACTCTGTATTTTGCTGTTGTATTCGCTAATTTGTCGAGTGTTTCACAATTGCGCATATTTTTTCGTTGTAATTTGAGTCTGAACGGTTGACATTTATCCAAGCTCGGTCTAATTTTCTTTTGTATAAACGTACAAATTTCTGAACACATTGTTTCACAGTGCAGTGAACTTTAAATTATTTTCATCGGATCTATTTCAGTGTAGTTTTTGTAACCATTTCAGCAACGATCTAAGCAAAGTGGTGTACTTTAGCTATAACAATTATGTCGCACTCACTGTCAATGGCTAGCAAACTGCGAAGGTGACGCTACAAAGACCGGTAGAGACATATAGCATGCATGGTGAAGTCAAATATACCAATTAAAGGAAATCGCCATTCAAAGCTGTTTTCTTTTTTTAATTTGATAGAAGTGTAGGTTTCCTGTGAGAAAATTAAAAATTAACTTTCTCACCTAGGTACTTATGTAAGTCTAAACAAAATTGTCGTTTCATTTTCATGCCCGAAACTTTGGATGGCATAAATCGTAAGAAGAAATAGAAAAAAATATATATAAATAAATACATGTGGACATTGCACACAGCGCCGTCTAGCCCTAAACTAAGCATAGCTTGTACTATGGGAACCAGATAACTGATACAATAGTTAGATACTTTTTGTTTGTAAATACATACATAAAATACAATATAACACCCAGACACAGAACAAATATCGATGTTCATCACACAAATGTTTGTCCCGGGAGGGAATCGAACCGACAACTTATAGTACAGAAGGCAGAGCTACTACCAACTGAGCTATCAGGCCAGTCAAAAAAGCTGCCAGAAGACGTCCACTGCGATGCTGATCCTAGACCTTCCTCATTATGAGTTGCCTTAATCACTACGATTGACCGTCTTGGTATTAACAGTAGATTATAAAGTCGACTGAGGAGAATGCTCCTGCCTATTTCCTAGATATTCTCATAGCCTGCTCTTACGGCACCCACGGGAAGAGCTGGAATGGTCTATTCTTAGTGCGTGACCACACGGCCTTAACATACACTACTAAGCGTATAAGCAGTTCATCCCACCGAGTTTTTTTTATGACCGCAGTATCACCTGGTGGTATCTAGAAGATATCTATTCACTCGCGACTTGGAGAGTTCTAGATTGTACATATCGGGAAGCAAAAACGCTGGTAAAGTGTTCCATTCATTCGCTGCTTGGATTATAAATGTCGGGTCAAACCACTTTGTGCGAATCGAAGGAATATCAACCATAAATGGATGGCTTGTAGCTATACATGTGTCCGATGGTGAAATGGAGATGGTGGAATTAGATTGCTCCGCAGCACACTTACCGAAATGTAACCTGTACACCTACCCTGTACTGTACACTACCTGAACAATCTGTGTAGAACACAGAGAGGCTGGCAACTTAAAGACGGTGCTCTAAGCTCTGGAGCCTAGCCCTCACCATTGTATCGTCACGGCTTTTTCAAAACCAAGGTTTACAAAACAAACTTATAACCTATACAATGACAAGCAAATCATAACAAAACTTCCACAGAAGCGCACCATCACATCATAGAGCTTATTCAAATTAGGCCCCACCCCTTCGTTCCCAACTATTCCAATTAACTTAACTTCGGAGCCGCCGGAATTAACAAGCAGACAAAAACTGATCGAATTAGAGCCGATAATGGGCTAATGAGTTTTGTTTATGGAACTTCACGGAATATTATTGCAGCTCGTTAAAGTTTTTATTACAATTAGTTTCATATCCTGATGACCACAATAGTCGTGTAATGTCAGTTTTGTGAAAATTGTCTCGACAAAATGTTAGGTATACTTATAATTGCGCGTAGCCTGTGACGCGAACTGCGCGGTTACCGTTGAGCACGTCACAGTATTTTTTTAAATTACAACTAGTGAAATTACTGGGCAAATGAGACTTTATGATATGATCTCGCAGTCTAAAATCTTATTACTACACTGTGTATATCTCACGATGACGTGTGCAGTGCAGTGTTACGCATAACCACTGCATGATTGTATTGTAGTATTACTAGGTACTTCATTTAAATTTTTCATCAACAGTATTTTCATTAGCAAAACTATTTCTCTTGTTATAAAATAATATTATAAGGTCACCTTAAAAGTTTGTTTAATTTTTAATTATCAACAGGGGTTTATTTGAACAATATGTAAGTAATTCTATAAAGTCTACTTGAGACTTTGAGAGCCTAACTTGGTATCACTTTATGAACTAAGTACTTATAAGACCCTTAGCAAAGTAAGGAGAAAAGAAAGCTTATACTTTAAACTTTTTTTTTAAATGTTTTTAAACTCCAAAGTATTTACGCTCATAAATGGTTATGAAGTCCTAAAGTTGTTCCAGTCACCTTTTTAAAATAAATTTCATTTTTGGGACTTTACTGCTAAGTTCGTCTAGATATAGGTACTACCGCTTTGCCAGTTATCCTGCCACCAAGCAGTAGTGTGCAAGCACTACCTGTGTTTTGGTTCAAAGGGCACTACAGCTAGTGAAATTACTGTGCGAATGAGACTATGCAATAATATAACTCGACTGTACTGATGTCTCAGGATGACTACAGTGTCACGCGAAACTTTGTATTTTGAATTCTGAGTGGAACTGCAATTATTATAGGCGACTGTGACGCTTAACATCAGGCAAATGACTAGCTCATCACGCTATTCTTTAATATAAAGTGTGAAAATCCGTTGTTACACTAAGGATCGATTTTCGAAACCCCTAAATCGGCCTAAATTTATACAAATTATGCTCCAAATTGAAAACACCTCATAGTTGGCAAGTCAGTTCAAACAACAACAACAACAACAACAACAAAAATAATGAAAACAATGAAAATTTTAGTGACACCAACTAATTTTGTAATAAACTCATTTGAATCGTAGTAAACCTTAGTTATCACGTTATTTCAAATTTAACTCAACATTGAAACGTTAAATTTAATTTTCTTTTTGAACCAGCATCTCATTAGGTGAATCAGCCAACTGCAAAACTCATAAATCGGGACAGCAATTAGTTTGAATATTCTATTATAAAATTTAAATTTAAATTCACTAAACCTAAAACTAGATAGAGCGGGGCTCATGTTCGGGTTATTACGAATCGAATTCAATATCCAAATACATTTTTTCATCGATATTTATTTTTCAATCAAATATAGTAAAAACGCCATTGCTAACATACCATATGTGCGAATAAAGCGATATAATTTCACGTTTATTATGAGCAGTGGAACGTTTTCCAGCGTCTGTATTTCCCGAAATCTTGGAAACCACCACAACCATCACCACAACACCATCCCACCACACCATCTTTGAATTGGAACAATCTTGGGAAAATCGGGAGTGGACAGGTATCTTCTAGGCAAGCGCGTTACATGCTACAATCCCATACTATCAGGTGAGATAGTGGTCAAGCGCAAGCTCATCAAACAATAAATAAAAAAGTATATTTTTGATCAAACTGATATTACAAAGCAAGATCTCAAAGGACTACCAAAAAATACATTTATTTGCCTTTGTTTGAATGGAAATTACTAGCTTTTGTATTTTTGACAAGATAATAACTACATCGGTTCACATCAACCTCTCCTAGATTGGCCTTCTTGTGCCCTTTCTTTTCCAAGGTTTCATCATCATCAGCCTGAAGACATCCACTGCTGAACATAGGCCTCCCCCGAAGCTGACATCAAGATTTTAAATTAATTAATTAAATTTTTACTTTATTTTATTTTAAAATTTAATGCTATAGTAACTGAAAAGTGCACTGTCCCCCCGACTACAGCGTTTCGAGATTAGCTCAGACGGTGCGCCAAAATACGCGCTCGACTGGGCACCACTCGCATCTGCTCCTGAGTACACTTAACATCAATAACGACTGCGCAAATGTTAAAATACTTTTATTTAATGTATGGAGTTTCCATTGATACTATGGAACTTGACAAAAGAAGCATTTTGTCCAAAAATGCCCACCGATGTCATGGTTCACTAAGGTTAAGGTAACTGGTCAAAACTTCCAGAAACGCCCACCAGTAGAGATCCTTGGTGAGGATTTTTGTAATTTAGCAAATAAAGTTTATTGTTAAACTTTATCTCTCTCATGTTTACTTAAGAGGACCTTCCTAGTATTTGACAATATTAAAATGTTATTGCCGTCGCTCTGCTCTCCAAACGTATGATATAGAGCTTATGAGTGAATTTACATACATTTTAGCGTTTAGGGTGCCAACGGTTTTCACCCTCTAACGCTTAACAAAAACTTTTGATTTTGGTGTCAATCATTTGGATACATTATGAGCTATGTTTATATTACGTCTTGATTTTTTTATTTAAATATTTTTAGTGTTCTAGTTACAACTACTTTTCTTTGTCATAAATTTGACGCAAAAATTCGTAACATTAGGTGGCTTTAAATACGAAAATATTGTAAAAACTTAAAAAAGGAAGACGTAAGAGCATAGTTTTTTACTGGGTAAGCAACATGCCAAAAATTATCAAAATCGGTTAACATTTAGAGGTGGAAAAGCGTTGGAACTGTTTGTATGGTCAAGAAGGGGGTATACGCTTACCTTAAATACTGTACCTAATTAGTAGTTTATTACACAGGAACCACCAGTAACAGGAATTGATATTATCTAAAGCAAAATTCCCAGCAGCGTCGTCTGTATTAATACTGTAGCAGATACGATCTGACCTGCGAGGGGAGGTTAGATTTATTGTCCTACTTCCACAACTATTAACGCGTTTAACTGTACTATGAAATGGTATTTACGGAACAAAAGGTTCTAATTCATAGCCCTTTTAATAAATTAATGAAAACGTATAATTGCTTCTTCAAATTATATGTTTATGTCGTTTTAAAACAACTGTAAGTACGTACTTTCTTTGTGTTTCCAACTCTATGGAGGTTGGGTGACATTCAAATGCTCTGGTGACCAAGTGAGCGCGAAGCGCAAAGCAAAGCATCTCAGTTTTAGCTTGGGCAAAAATGACCTCTCCGGCGGATTTCCGGTTGTTTTTCTCTATACAGGTCACATTTCTCAACGGATTCATGTAAAGTTTTGTGAGCGGATTTAATAATTACGGACGTATAATTATGAAATATAATTATAAAAATTTTTTGGCGAATTAGTTTTGGAAATTTTTCAAAATGGTGGAGCTAAATAATGGTGAATGGGGGGGGGGGGGGGCGGTTGGAAAACATAACAAATACTATTTTAGTTTTAAAATATGCAAAAACCGACTCGCGAGGTCTACAGCTCAAAGAGCTACTGGTTGGTTAGCGTATACTGCAGGCTTGCTACATATAAGAACAGGGTTAATTTTAATTCACCTTTTAGGGCATAACTCACATCACTGAAAAAAAGAAGTTTTTGTTTTGTTCTACAACATTCAGTTTTTTTTTTTTTGACAATAATTTTTTTTGTTGCTTTTGTATTTTGGCAGTAAGACATACAAAAAAATTTATCATAATAAGAGTCAAAACTCAATTAAGCAGAATAATAGCCTGTATTATTGCTGTCTAACATGCAAAAAAAAAGGAAATTATAGTTTTAAGCGAAGTTTTAACCCATTACATTGGCGAAAATATTAAGATTAGAAAAAAAGGTTTAAATGATGTGAGTTACACCATAAAAGGTTTCCGGTAAAATAAAAATAACCCTGATATTTATAATTTTTTTAAAACTGAATAGGGCCGCATTTGACCGCAATCTCACCTGATGCAAATTGACGGGTCCCCGCGGCTTAAATACATATACTTAATCTATGCTACACAGACTGCTTGAGACATTTCCCTAATGATATGTCTTACACTTTCGCTCAACTCGATTATTATCTCGACTGTACGTCATATCTTGCTTCTATAGTAATTAGCTAAGTATTTGCTCCCTTAACGTATTGATTTGGCCATCAACTAATTACCAATGTTATTACTATAGCTTAGGTAACAAATTAATTATTATCTGTAGACGCTATTAATATAATTGTGTTTCTGAGATTTTGATATGTTCACAATCAGTAATTGTCTAATTGAGATATCGCGATAATGATTAACGAGTTAATTGTAACTTCGTCGTTCGTTCGTTGTTCGTTTGTCGTTGTAACTTTGATCAATTTCCACTATTGAATAGTTAAAACCTATATATTATAATAAACCTCAGGCAAGATTGCGGTCAAATACGGGCCCATTTAGTAGTAAAAAAATGAATATGTAACGAATGCGGGAATGAATAGAATTATAAAAAATAATTTATATAGGTAAGCGGTTTGAAAATCTGTGACAGATATTTTAAATAAAGTTTGTAAAAAACAGCAGGCCAGATTTATTCATAATTGGCAGTTTTATTTATCGCGAATACGTTGCGTTTTCTTTATTTATTATTATATTGATGACCTTTGACATTTAAATACATTTCATAGCTATGGAAATAAATCTTCAGAGTCCCGTCTTCACTTCCTTGTCATCCAACCCTCTCAAACGCTAACTTTGAATTATAAAAGTTTAACTTAATTATCTTTTACCAACTCCTTGAAGGTTGAAGGTGTCAAAAATTGATTGAGTTGAATTCGTTTATGACGAAGTTAGTAAGAGTTTGGCTAAAATTGGCGCTGCTAAAGAATTAAACCGAACGTTATGTTCAAATGGCAAAACATTTAATTTTTCATCTCTTAATTATTTAAATTCGCTTTTAATTTTTTTTTAGCAAGTTGAAGTGGTAGTGGGCAGACCACATTGCTCGTAGAACTGACAACCGATGGAAAAGAAAGGTTCTCGAGTGGCTACCACAAACTGGAGGGCGCAGCGTAGGCTAGCCCCCACTAGGTGTACCGACGACTTGGTCAGAAACGCGGGGAGCCGATGGATGCAGCAGGCAAGCAGCCGCTCGAAGTGGCACTCTTTGAGGGAGTCCTATGTTCAGCAGTGGACGTCTTCAGGCTGATGATGATCATGATGATGATGATTTTTTTTATATCGTCATCCACTACGTTCTCGTGCAAGTAAAGCTTACCTTCATTACCAGATTTTTGATCCGCCCAAAGGTTTCAGACTTGTACCTATTGTATAGTTTTACAACCAGAATCGACAGCATAAGGTAACAGCACTACTTGTAAAAATGATAATGGGCGTAAGTTCACTTTAATGCTAAGTACATAATATGCAGAAAAGATCTTTTTGAAAGAAAAATGTTCTAGTAGCAGCCATAGACTGGGAGAAGGTACGATGACCTTTATGACAAGCATATTTACGAGCATTAAGGTATTCTAGAGTGGACACCGTACATCGACAGGCGTATAGTGTAGAAAATAAGAAGAAGAAAACACATTTAAATTCAGTGTACGTACCAATTTTTCCAAATGAGTAGGATGATAGTTTTTACGTTGCCTTGACACTATTCTTCGTAGTACAAGCAAATGGTTTTAGTATGAATTTAATATTTGTATAATAATGGAAAATAGGGTGTTTATATAAATTTCATTATATCAAAGAGAAACTGATATAGGTAGGTACCTACCCAGAATATTAGCAGAGATACGAGTGTAGAATGAAATATTAAAAAAATTGGAGGGAAAATTTTACGTGATACACCTGAGCCATGTTGTGTAAAACTTTAAATAGATAATTATTTGCACGAACGATTTATAAAATGAAGCTAGAAAATGTTACGTAAACTACAGCACCCAAATATGATTTTTCTCAAAGGAACAATTTTTAAGAAAATCGTTGTTTTGGAATACCTAATTAAATTATTAATCTTACTTGATATTTTTATTTGTCTAATGTTAAAACAAACAAAGATAATTGAAAAAAAAACTATCATCTGTACCGTATACACATGAAATAATGCTTCTTGCAAGTATAATATGTCACTGTGCAAATACTAAAAAACCGGAAATTAAAAAATATAGCTCTAAATCAATAGAACAAAATGCGCTTTCGTTTTAAACATTTCACTTTACTTTTTCATCTGCGAATGAAATTCAGCTAAAAAGCGCTTGAAACGAAGTACCTACAACATATTTTGGTCTCTCATTCAAGGTGCATCACTTCTGTTGCCGACGGGACCTTTTTTTAATAAAAACCCTGACTCGTTGGAATATTTTACTTTCAAATTCACTTGTAAAATGTACAGGCAACGCTAAAAGTTTTTCAATTTGTCTTTATGCGAAAATTGCAAAAGTTATGACTTTGCTTAATTTTGAATAACTTATAAAATTGATCAATACGTTGGATTGTAAATTTAGATTGTCCATGCACGCGCTAAGTAAGAACATAATAAATATATAATTTATATATTACTGTTGTGGTTTTTCCTGGTGTTCAAAAGACATAATCTCTAAGCATCTTTTGATTTTTTCATGTCGCGAGTGAGTGATCTTCTAGGCAAACAAGTACCAATGTCAGCCATCGTTGACCACGTCGTCACTTATCATCAGGTGAGACCGCGGTCAAATGCTGGCCTAATCGGTAACTTAAAAAAATTTGCTCTGCCTGCAGCGCCGAAAACTCTTTGATATCTTTAGGTGGCAAAATCCATTTTCTGCCACTCATGTTGTGTGCGGAATTTTGTGTTATTTCACTGTCCCCACCTACGAACCCAGTGGAAAAAAGAGGGCGTTTTCTCACATATCTTTACTGCTAATTTTATCATCGTCTCAGACTACGGCTCACGGCGTGGTCATAGTTGCAGGAAGACGACAGCAATATTGCTACATACAATACCGGCAATTTTTTTGTAGAGTCCTTTGTGAATTAAGAAGGTAATTTAATCAATTGCCTGTACAATATTCACTACACTACCTATTTGTAAAAACGTCATATTTAAATCATTATTATCATCATCATTAGTTTGACGACATCCACTGGCTGACTAGCCAGTCAGCCAGTGGCGAAATGGAAAATGGCAATCTACGGACGAAGCCGATGTTTGGCTGAACATCGGCTTCGTCCGTAAATCGCCATTTAAATAACCTAACACTGTCTTGTCTTGTGCTGGTACTAACAATACTGCAGTTACCTTAGCACTATAAAAACAGAATTAAGTCTATAAATCTTTTTTAGACTGTATTTATGATGTCTCAGGATGACACAGTGTGAAGCTTTAATTTAGAGTTCCGAGTGGCACTGCAATCTGTTATGGGTGGCCGTGACGCTTAACACCAGGCGAACGACTAGCTTGTCGCATCATTCGTTTACATAAAAAAATGTTTTTGTACGAAACTTAGTCCAAGCTCTTACGAAGGAGCATGAATGTAAAACCGTAAGTCTAGACAGGACTACAAGTACCTGTCAGGACAAAAACAACACGGTCTGGAAAGGGTAGAATGAAAAGTAGAAAAACACTTTTCTTCTCCGCAGTACCTCGTTCCACAGTATTTGTTGGAGCAGTTACAGTAAACTTCCTTAGCAGTACATGAAGTTGACTATTTTAAACCAATTCAGCAAAATTGAATAGGATGGTGTACGCAACTCCTGGCTGTTATAATCGCTGAAAAGCAAAAAGTTAGGTGTTGCAAATAAATAGAGCATTCACGATGTTAAATTAAACTGAATCGGGTTTCCTCACTCTCACAATCCATTGCTACGTTGTTCCACTCGAGCAAAAGCTGGTGTTTGGCTTACATACACACACATACACATCATCAGTCGGAACACGTCCACTGCTGAACATAGGCCTTCCCCATTAAACGTCACTTTGGACGCAAATAATATGACGGATTTGCCATAATCACCACGCTTGGCAGTGGACGTCTTCCGACTGATGATGTGTATGTGTGTGTGTGTGTGTATGTGTATGTGTGTGTATGTAAGCCAAACACTAGCTCTTGCTCGAGTGGAACAACGCAGCAATGGATTGTGAGAGTGAGGAAACCAAATTCAGTTTAATCGGCGGCTTGGTGACCGCAGATTTTAATGCACCGGGAAAAATGCTGCTGCCCTCTTTCTCTGGATATTCCTTTAGCCGGTTTTTGCGACACCCACGGAAGAGATGGGGTGGTCCTATTCGCAAACCGGGACCACGCGGCATACCGCTAGCTTACAGAAAAATATCTAATTGTTAGTTTTATAAGGTTAACAAAAATTCTAACCCAAGTGTCGAAAATTTGCAGTGTTTGAAGCTTTGTAACTGCACTACACGGAATAACAGTCGTTTCAGATGAAATTCAAGTACTTTTAGAATCGCACCCGACCGTACAAAGGACTTGGGACTACAAAGTTTTGTACAAGTATGTGGACTCGTACTTACTTCGAATGGCAAAGGTAATACGTATAGGTAGACGAATATAAACCTACTGTTTTCAAAGCTTGTGAGTACTGTTAAAAAATAAACTAAACTTTAATTAAAATAATTTGCTACGTATATTTAAGCTACGTAAAGTACAAAGTAGTAAGTGTAGGTTACACTTTGTGAGTGTGAGTGTACGTTGGTGTGTATTGGCAGAGCGGCTGGTTCGTACAGATTTCAAGAATTCTGTTGTGTTGTGGTCAATTTCATGTAACTAATTTCAGCAAAAGTTATGAAGGGTATGTTCTTAGCACATGCCGTATAATCGGCAATAAATTCATAGAACTGTAATAATGGTGTGTAGGTATGTATGCACCCTATAATGACTATACTGAATACTTTTATCGCGGTTTGACTCGACATTTATAATCCGAGCAGCGAAGGAATGGAACACTTTACCAGCGTCTTTGTTTCCCGATAAGTACAATCCGGAGCTCTTCAAGTCGCGAGTGAATAGGTATCTTCTAGGCAAGCATGTACCATCGTAGACCGCGTCGTCACTTTCCATCAGGTGAGATTGCTGTCAAATGCGGGCCTATATAATATATTATACGGATTGTGTTGGATAGATTACTGTCAAAATGGTTAAAGCACGGGGCGTAGCTATTGTATAGTGGTTTATTTGTTCAAAGCCCAATAAACCATAAACTGTTCCAAACTTTACATAAACCCTGCAAAAAACTGCTAATAACATTATTAGATATATTATACACAATATTAAACATAGACATGTCTGTGAATTCTATCATCATCATCATCAACAGCCTGAAGACGTCCACTGCTTAAACATAGGCCTCCCCCAGAGAGCGCCACTTCGAGCGGCTGCTAGGTTCACCTAGAGGGGTGCCGGTCTACGCTGCGCTTTCTATAATAATCTGTTATTTTATATTTACAAAATATACATTTCATTTAACTATTTAAATAACACTGACTTTTAATTTGTCCAACTTTTGTTTCACCACAGAGCAGAAAAAAAGGTGCTACTAAGAAACCCTTGCTCTGTGTGTAACACAGATTCTTTTAGGGGTGAATTTATAAATTCTTGATTCGTGAGACATTGTAAAATCGATGTTATTGCGCTCTAAGTATTCTAATTTCTTATTTATTTAGCCAAATGTGAATTGGCTAAATAAATAAGGAATCCCCCATCCCACCCCATCATGAAAATTCTTACTGTAGTAACTTACCAAGAAAAATTGATATAACAAACTAATGCAATAACTTTCGACAGCTCTCATTAAATCAAGCACTCTTTCACTCCCTAGGGAGATGGCAAGGAATTTTGACAGGCTTGTAAAGAATTTTCGACTTGTAACACCGGGAATTTGCACGGATGCTATTTATATTTATTAAACTTACTAGCACTGTAATGAGTGTGTCTTTTCTTAACTCCTGACCAAGCAAAGGCGTATTATATGTTTAATCCGTGTCCGCATGATGATAAACTGATTCTGAAAGGTATCTTTATCAAGGGTATTTTATAGAAAGCATTAGAAGCACCTAGAGAAAATTAAACATTCTTATTATCAGAACCACAATTATTATTGATTATTTCGTTTCATGATGATGATAATCCTACACAAGATGCGTACCCGCACCTTGTGTAGGATCAGATGTCCACTGCTGAATATAGGCCTCCCCTACAGAGGACCACTTTGAGCGGCTGCTCGACCCCTGTTTTTTACCAGATCGTCGGTCCACCTAGTGGGCGGGGGGGTAGGATACTATTTCCAAAACATCTCTCTTCAAAACGTATTTTACCTAATAATTTCTCACAACAGTTACATTTCATAAGACCCTTTCATAAAGACTTACCCAAAATCCTTTAGTATGACTGAACAAAGTTACCCATTCACCTGTTCACGGTATATTGCTGCTAAGAACTTAACCTATGTTAAACTCTCACTGAATCACTGGACCTTTCGCTTTGACCAGACTTTACTCTAACATCAAGCTTTAGGACTTTATCAAAACGAAAATTTACGTCCAGCCCTAACTTGACAAGCATTTGGGGAATGTTTTGTTGTGACAAGATTTTTGCGAATGTAATTAAAAATTTTAACCTTTGAAAACAAAATCAGTGCTGCAAAGTTTTAAATAGAAATGAAGGAGCTAAGTTTCTAAGGTACTTGTTGGCTTTGCGAGGCCCCTTTGAATGTTGAAGTTAGATCTGAGAAGAAGATAATTAGGTATCTTGAATAAAGTGTTTGCACTGGCACTGTACATGTAGCATCTCTCTCAAGTTTCGTTGAATGATTATTCCTATTCTTTGAAATAATCACCAAATTTAATTTTTAGTGATAAAAGACGGAACTTTTGCTTCTTTCTAAAAAAAAGCCCAGCGCTAAGACCTACTCTATGTGTCGGGTTTTCTTCAAGAGAATACACTTTGTTATATTACTGACTTTACACTACAAAGTAAAAATTGATATTATAAAAAGTGTAGAAAACTTTAATAACTTTCAAATGAAATCAAGAGGTTGAAATTGTTACGATATTGTTAGCTATTGTTGTTATGTTAGCTGTAATCACTATCAATTTCCATATTATTACTTTCATCATCATCATCAGGAGCAGCCTGAAGACGTTCACTGCTGAATATAGCCACACCAGAGAGCGTCATTTTGAGTGGCTGTTCGCCTCCTGCTTTCATCGGCTGTTCGCGGTTTTCACCAGATCGTCGGTCCACTGAGTGGGAGAATGATGATTATTACTTTAGTTAATAACATTCCTATACAAACCGCTCTAGCTTATTTTATGTGGTGAACAGTTCCCAAGTCAACAACAGTAGGTAACTATGTAAATATATCCATTTCATTAAATGGTGGCTGAGCTGACCTCAACTGCTTGGTACTAGCTGTCTCGGTGGCGGTCAGTTTAATTTTACTATTGAATTGACTTGCACCTTGTAATGGCGGTTGAGTCAGAGCTAGCTAGAGAAGGTGTGGTTAAAGTAACGAAAGTTAATTATAATATTATTATGTGTACCTACCTCGTAGTTTCATAGCAAGCTCTGCTCGGCTCTTTTAAAGCAATTTTATACACAAGAACCATATAGATAATAAAGGTACACAGGTAGACATATCAGGCGTTTTGATCTCGGAAAACCCGTGTAACTACCAAATTTGTTTGTAAAAATACCTGGAAATTACCCTAATGTAGCGATACAAGCACTAATATATTACGCGAACGACACCTAAGAGCGTTATAAAAGCAATCATGTAATTTGGGTTTGCACACGCTGTCGGTAGTGTAATAACGGGATAAGGAGCTGGCTCCACTGTAACCAAAGAGCGAGTTAGATAAATTATGATTATCTTGGCAGCAGGAAGCTTCTTCCCGTGTAGGCAAGCGGTCAGTCTTGGTGTCAGAATGTTTAGGCTGCCCAAAGGCTTAATCTGTCTTGGCTTAACGACCTGTCTTTTGTTTTACTGACAGACCATCAAAAATTAGGTATAATCCACAATTAAGGTAGGTATATGATAAAAGGTGTGAGTTGAAAAGCACGGGTTCCAATTATGCTGGTTGCGAAATTTTTTAGGATATATAATAATATGTTTATACAAAGCATGCAATTATCCAGAAACTACCTAATGATCATCATCATCAGCCTGAAGACGTCCACTGCTAAACATAGGTCTCCCCTTTAGAGCACTACTTGACACTTGACACTTGACCACAACTCACCTGATGATAAGTGACGAAGTTGTCTAAGGTGGAGCACGTTTGCCCATGAGATGCCCATTCCACTCTTGACTTGAAAAGACCCAAGTTATACCCCGTGGTCCTATATTTACGCTAGGACTACAGCTAATCGGTTTATTCGCTTTCCGCCAGCAATCAGTCCAGTGCGTAATGGATGCGT
The DNA here is from genome assembly GCA_910589525.2 of Ennomos quercinarius. Classification (NCBI taxonomy): domain Eukaryota; kingdom Metazoa; phylum Arthropoda; class Insecta; order Lepidoptera; family Geometridae; genus Ennomos; species Ennomos quercinarius. The sequence continues at coordinate 18,608,143 of OU342493.1, forward strand.
GGCAACCCTAGGGGCGATTCATCGTCATTCGTCTTCGCTAATCGTCGTCGAGCTTCTGTGGTTATGATATTCATCCCGGGGAATAGGGTTGTACTATTTTTGTTATGTCCTTCGGGAATTAATCTGTTAATGTTACCGTCTAGTCGAGATTTGATTGTATCGGCTGTATGGATTATTTCTGTTTCATTCATAATCTAAAAAAGGTTTCAGCTCCTGTTTTGGGGATTAAGTACGTGAAGAAAAAGAAAAAAGAACGGTTAAAATAGGGTGAACGGCGCATTAGTAGCCATCTCAAGCGTTGCGATGTCCATAAAAAAACCTATTTGACAGCCTCTGTGGTGTGGTGGTTGAGCAGGTCGGCTCATAACCCGGAGGCAGCGGGTTCGATTCCCGCGACAGGACAAGTATTTGTGTAAAATATAAAAAAGCGCAAATACTTGTTCTGTGTCTGGGTGTTGTGGGACCATAGTCTTCGTAGTTCCTGGGTCCCTAGATACAGGGAATCCTAGTTAGGGTCCAGGTTCTATGTATGTGATCGTTGGGCGTTATTAATTATTTATTTATTTATACACTTTATTTAACTCAGAAGTCTGCATTTAAAGTTAGAAATAGTGTCTTTAAAATGTATCCCAATGTGTATGAATAAAATCTGAGCTATAGGTGTTACACTCCGTTAAAAATATTATAAAACTTCCCGTTTCCCTTGACTGGCTGGTTTGACCTAAAACCAGTCAGTTCCCCGCTGAAACTGCAAAAGTCGCCCGATTCCGTTCCCGATAACATCAATTACTGATAGTAGGAGAGCCAGTGATCAATAAGTTTAACATACGAAACTAAACACAAGTTTTGGTATGAAATATTATCACCAAAGTAGCTTAAAAGATTTGATATAACGCAGATTCAAATTTTGGTAATTAAGTGTGGTTGACTCCATTTTGGACGCTTATCATAGAGGGACCATGCCATAATCACCACACTTGGCAGGCGGCTTGGTGATTGCAGAAGATTGAAATGTACCGATGAGAATGCTGCTGCCCATTCTCTGTATATTCCCTTAGCCGGCTCTTACGGTACCTACAGGAAGAAATGGGGTGGTCCTATATTCTCACGCCGGCACTGCCAGAACCACACGGCCAATGAATTTGTATGCTAATATGTGAAATTATAAATTATTTGTAGTTTCAATACCTTGGTGTAAAGTGTTACCTATACTGTATATATATGTGTATACTGTGTTAAGCGAACCTAGGAGAACTTTCAATAAAACTTCGCAGTACACGAAAACACTTCATTTATTACCTTAACCACACCTTCACTCCAAGCTAGCTCAGACCTAACTGCCATGTTCCCAAATAACATTGACTAAATCGACTACCATCTCTACCATCAGAAAGTGAAAGTCAATTCAATACTAATAAGGAAATGGAATTAATAAAACTGCCAGCCACCGTGACAGCTAGTACCACCGAGTAGTCAAAGTCATTCCGGCTAATATTTATAAATAATCGGAAATGGATAAAGTTGTCGACTTGGAAACACGTTCATAATATAAAATAAGCTAGAGTGGTTCGTATATTAACTAGAGTAATAACATGGAATATTGATAGTAATTATGGCTTACTTAATAACAAAAGCTAACAATTGCCTATGAATTTTTGGTACTATATGTATTGATGACTTAAAGTGTGACCTTAACTCTTTAAGCCGGTAGCTCTAGAACTAAGACCATCGGAATCAAACTGTGTAGATAAAAAAGCCCCAGCAGAGAGGGCAAATCTGCCGCCGTATCGATTGGTCTCGCCAGCAGGTAGGTATTGTTTGTTTGGGGATAAATGCTAATCTCACGCTGGAGGGAGATACTGAGTGTTATTGTTCCAAGGAATCTATTGCATCCGAAGCTATTGGATATTAAGGCTTTCTGGCTTTTCTATGTGGCTGGGATAAATTGTTTCCCAATACCTACTAGTTTAACCTAATTCTAGGTGGTAGGACTTTTCTGCAAAGTTCGTCTAGGTAGGTACCACCGCTTTGCCAGTTATTCTGCCGCCAAGAAGTAGTGTGCAAGCAATACTGTGTTCCGATATGAAGTTCAATCTAGCTAGTGAAATTACTGGGCAAATGACACTTTATTATCTGATCTCACAGTCTAGTAATCTTCGGAGACATGCGCATTGCAGTGCAGTGTCACACGAAACTTTATAATTTAGAGTTCCGAGTGATACTGCAATCTGTTATGGGCTGCCGTGACGCTTAACATCAGGCAGACTAGCTCGTCACATCATTCGTTAACATTTAAAAAAACATGGTACGTGAGAAGTGTTTTGAAATCGTATCCTTAGCCACTGTCGCTGCAATCAACGTCGCTGTGGACGCAGACGTTATACTTACTACTACTTATTCTGGAAATCCATAACAGTTTTGTTCATAAGCGACTGAGATGCCAGGATGACGAATTTCTATATTGAAGAGAGATAGTAAATGATTAGAAATTAGGCTAATTATTGATTAGATGGTTGTTAGTAAGAAGCAAAATTAATTATTTAATTAAGTTAAATTTTCACTTTGCTACCACATCATTAGGTACATTTATAATGAAGTGCGTGGTGTTATGATGATGGGTTCCAACTGAAAATCAGTTATTGAGGTCTTATGACTTTGATTACATGCTGAGTCGGGACCTACATCATGACGTCACGCAACATTACATTTTGTACTATACCTATTATTTTTGTTCTTTATTGCTCTATATTCATGTTGTATATTAGGAATGTAATATTGTCTAATGTCCTGAATAAATGTATTTTCTCCACACGGGGTAAAACGTGTGTGTCGACGCGTCTCATAAATATAAATTTTATTAAGTGTGCAATTTTGTCTTACTAATTGCGGTTTACGCTCTGCGTTTCGCATCACGCATCGCTCTCCAAGACAATCTTCAAAAATCATTAACAAAAGTAGTCACCACAGCCTTCACAACGAACCTTTGTTTTCCCCGAAGTGCAATAGCCTTTAATTCAAGTATCTAGTTATAGTTTAATGTTCTAAAATGTATTTAAATGGACCACTTAATCGGGCAAAAGCCGAGGCGCCCAATGTCATCTTAAATTACGTGAACAAATCCAACGAAACAAAATTGAGAACATATTTTAAATCTGGCTCTACTGAGATTAAGGTTTATCTGAGTCAATATAAAGTAATGGCAGCATCGTTTTATTTCTACAGTCTATCAACTTTATAGTTAAAAACTTCAACATATTTTTCCATTGTTGCCAATTTTATTGTAACTGAAGTTGATATCAGAACCACCCTTACCCTACCCCTAACCTATTTTGTTTATAAACATTTAAAACCTAACCTAGCTTCAATGTGTTTTGGAATAAATAAAAAAAATGGTTTTCAGTTCATGGTTTTCTCAAAACCACAAGGGAAATAAATCACTAGATCGCCTCTGTACTCTCTTTTTCTCTCTCTACCTACTAACTGTAATCCGACGAATAAATAAAAGTCTTAACATGACACTTAAATATTCCCATTTAAAGGTTTCTGAAACTTCTAATGTTTATCTTATAATCTTTATTTAAGCTTTTGATAGGACGATTTTTAGTTCGTACAATATACCTACGCACTTGACTTTAAAAAAAAATAACACTTATGGAGTTGAGAAAGAAATTAAATACAATATAATAAGTTTAAGATTGAAATCGGTAAAGAAAGTTCTACAGGGGAAGAAGGGTGACCGCCCCCTTCCATCTTTACGTGCAAATACCTAGGCTTAACAAATACTTGGGCTGAAACATCTAAGCCATTTAGGAATTAGGCTCTTGGGCATAACGCGATCTGGTTATAAGTAACAATGATGTAAAGAACCACCTCGTTCTATGAATTAGTTAAATCAAACGTATTATAAGCATTCATTAATGGCTAAACCACCCCGCACAAGTTCCAAGAGCCATCATCATCAACAGCCTGAAGATGTCCACTGCTGAACACAGCCCTCCTCCAGAGAGCGCTGCGTCTTCCGGTTCATGGTCACCACTCGAGAACCTTTCTTCCCCATCGGTTGTCAGTTCTACGAGCGGTGTGGCTTGCCCACTGCCATTTCAACTTGCTAATTCTAAGAGCTATATCGGTCACTTTAGTTCTCCTGCGGATCTCCTCATTATGCATCTTATCTCGCAGGGAAACACCGAGCATAGCTCTCTCCACAGCTCGTTGCGTGACTTTGAGCTTACTAATGAGAGTAGAGTTCCAAGAATAACGGTTGTAATTAGCTCGTACGCTTAGGCACAGAATATATAATAGTACTACGTTTAGCTAAATAGTTGGTCAAAGCCTGAATTGGGTAATAGAGCTGCGTCACGCTGGCTATAATTTAAGGACGGATGGCACAGTCAGATGATACAGAGCCGCCAACATAGAGCACGCTTCCCGGCAGTGTATAATGTGGTCTATCTAAACTCGGTAAAGTTTAAATTTCATTGGATGCTGGTCATGCTGGTAGGAGTATACATCGTGCGATCCCGAGAATGTAGTCCCGTTGTTCTTTCATAGTTTCGAACATGATGCGAACCTCCAAAGGAATAAATAATGGCAAATTAGTAGGAACAGCACTAGTTGTTGTCACGATGAAAAACTTGCCAGCTTTTCAATCTTGAGTAGAATTCTACAGTACATTTTAACTTAAATTAACGGCAAAATATTCAATAAGTAAATTCTGAACACTCCTAAATTAATCTTCTAAAACGATGCAGACTTTATGAACTTGAATACTTCTTAACTGGTTGGGACGCACGCACGCGGACCAATTATTGTGCCAATGACAAATATAATAATATCTTGAAACTCCCCGATATTCAGGAAATAGCTGTTTTTTATAACCTTACCAAACAAGGTAACTTTATCTTACAACTGTATTTTTAATCAAATACGATCTCTGGATTCGAATTCAAATGTAGAACGACTGATAAGTGCAGTATACGGGTGTCCTAATAAAATTTTACAAACGCGCGCGTATTCCCATCATGTCGCCATAACTCGCAGTGCTGCAGTTGACTTTTATAGTCACGCAGAGTGGTGACACACTGCCAGGCCCCCGATCCCGGGCTCCGGACCCCCAGACCCCCGGACCCCTTACTTTATGGTTACGGATGTTGAGTTTTAGCTGGAAGGCTGGTAATATTTTGTTTTGTATGTCCTGATAGTGACTGTTGCAGGGATTTGAAATGGTGCTTTCTCTCTCAAAAGTTTTGTGGACATAACCTATCTGACCATGACAAATACTGACTTAACCTAATACTAGCTGACCCGCCCCGGCTTCGCACGGGTTTATTCATTTTACGCGCTAACCCAGGCCTGTTCATGGGAGGAGATAAACGAAAGGGAAGAAGATAGTGGCAAAGGATGAATTGATAAGAATGTAAATAATCAAATATTTTTTTGTATTTTGGTTTAATCTGGGCATTACTATACCTACTGCAATTTTATCGTTACTTACGGTGATCGTTTCGTAATAGTTGCTCCATTTGTTATTGTGGCATTCAAACCTCTTCGTAGCTAACATTCGCGCAACGCATTGAGCTAGTAGCAGGGAGCCGATGGATGCAGGATGCGAACAGCCTCTCAAGGTGGCGCGTTCTGGGGGAGGCCTATGTTCAGCAGTATAAGAACTCAATGTGTCACCGTTGTACTTTTTTCTACTATGGCATCTGAGTGTTTTAAATACAGTTATATTAACACTAATGAGCTGGTGAGGCATCGATAGCACCCCTAGTATTGCGGATGTCTATAGGCTGCGGTTACCGCTTTCCATCAAGACCCACTAATGCTTTTTTGTCACTCATAACATAAAAAAAACTAGTAACTCGCTACGCACCCTAAACTATGAGTTATGACAACAATCGTCACAAATTTGAACCGTAAAAATGTCAAAAACACTCTCAAAAAGAAGTTAGAACAAAAACGCATAACGCGCATACCCCAGGCAGGCATAATTCATTAGATTTGTGTCGCAGGCGGCGGTGATCTTTCTACCATCAATCTCACCCGAGTTCCGGTTGATTAATGAACAGGTCACCCCCACCGTGCTGCGCCGTGAAGTTTCTGAACGCGATTACAGAAAGCAGGCGCGGGCTTAAGAAACAAGAAAAGAAAATGTAAACTTTTTGAGCTAAAATGGGCATATGTTTGACAATAACTCATCTGATGGTAAGTGACGAAGTTGTCTAAGGGGAGCACGTTTGCCCATGAAATGCCCGTTCGCTCTTGATTTGAAAAGACCTAGGTTACACCCAGGAGGGAATACTGTTGCTGGAAGAGCATTCCATTCCTCGGGGGTCAGACTGACTTGAATGACTACAAAAAATGCCAACAAAAAATGTTTGACTTAGGTAGCACAGTATTATGGGCAGTCTTATCACTAAAAGTGATTTCTTCTAGACAACTTTTGGACCCTTTGGTGTTTCTGTTATCATTTTAATTAGAAATTAATATGTGTTTCTAATGATCATAAATATATAGATCTAGAATCTCATGTGATGTGAATCTGAAAAGAACAATTTATCATCAAAATATTCTATACCTTTTTCTACCAAAACATAATAAACCAAGAGCTTCTAATGTTGTTTACGTTATTGACCATACAGTGCCAGTTTACAGCTGCTGCAATTATACCCTCAAGTTGAATTTGCCACCGAGGACCTATCTTAGAACACGGAAGTGTGCAGCCAGATGTGTTATGTTCTCAGTAAACCTACTAAGGACAGTGGTCTACACGTTAAATTTCAAAAACTCTCAAAACTCAAAAATTTTATCTCAAATAGGCTATTTTTAGCACTTTTATAAGTCAAAACTAAATAATGTACCTATTTAAAAATAACTAAATTAAATTATTATACATACTAAGCAACCATAATTAAGCAAAATTACATGGTGCTTAATGTCATAATATTATATAATTATATTATATAATTATATAACAAGCCTATTACAATACGTGTTTAAAAGAAAAAGTTATCTTTCCCCACTACAGGTGCAAGCAATCTGGCACAATGTAGAATAGAAAACTCTGAACCGTAGCTTCCATTACATCTGTAAAAAAGAAGCTACAAGAAATTTATTGTTCCATTTTATTTAAATGTTACAACGAGTTACGATCAGTACTTATGCAGACGTTATTACAATAACGTTCACCTACTGTCGTGTATTTCAGCGCTCTTGATATGCCTACTACAAATATCTCTTCTAGTATCACGTCTACCATAATATAGTCATCGCAGTCATATGATACTAGGTCATAATTTTAAACTCTTCACAAGACTGAGTCCTCAAAACGCAATAAACTTCAGACTGGTATATAGATTGGAGGTGGATAGATTTTTGATTTCAAAAAATATCCTGAAATCAGCAACAACAGCCTGAAGACGGCCACTACTAAACATAAGCCTCCCCCAGAGAGCGCCAATTCGAGCAGCTGCTTACCTCCTGCATCCATCGGCTCCCCGTGGTTATCACCAGATCGTCGGTCCACCTAGTTGGGGGCCGGCCTACGCTGCGTCTTCCTGTCACTCGAGAACCTTTCTTCCCCATCAGTTGTCCCATTGCCATTTCAACTTGCTAATTCTAAGAGATATATAGGTCACTTTAGTTCTCCTGCGGATCTCCTCAATCCGGATCTTATCTCGCAGGGAAACACCGAAATCCTGAAATTGTTTGATGTAAATGAACTAAAAGTAGCCCAGCAATTAATTCCTATTCCGACTCTGTATCCCTGCTAATTCCCCAGAACCGGCCAAGTTCGGTCGTATTTCTCCCGAAGGTACGTATTAAAATTGGCGGATAAGTGCCACTGGGCTACTTAGCTTATTGGGTTCCCTCGGAATTTTGCAACAGTTTTGTTTGTAACGAGCTCCAACTGCGAGTCTTTAATTGGTTGAACGGCCAACGGCGCCGTTACCGCCGTTATTCGCTGGAATTGCTATCGGGAAACTGATTCAGTTTTATTCTTGGACAGGAATTTGTATCTAATTAAGAAGTGAAGAACGTAGAAATGGGTACTAAGGCGGATTAAGAAACTGCTGACTGTCAAATGTGTTTTTCTCAATTTTACCGTCTACCGAATAGATTTGACCCATTCGGCTTGCGACTATAAAAACTCATAATTTAAACTTGAGCAATGATAGAAGTTAGTTTTTTTTGATGTGGTGGTCTGTTTGGGAGGCCTATGTTCAGCAGTGGACGTCTTCAGTCTGTTGATGTTGATGATGATGATGATGATGATGATGATTATGATTATGATGATGATACAATTTTGTCTTTCCTTTCCTAATGTATGCTACAAAAACCACACACACAAAAAAAATGAAGCCATCAACCACCTGTGCCTACCCTTATTACGAACTTATTGAAATGTGTACTCGCTCTAGAGTACACATCAGACTAGAATATAAATATAAAATCCAGCATTTATCGGCAATACGTGACGACTTTAAACAAATATTTTTCAACACATTTGCTCAAAAAATGCATTTACAAAGCCTGTATACATTGTTCGAAAGTTAAACATTACGCACCATACAACGGAGCGTGCGGTAAAATAGGTACTCACACCTAAGTACCTATTTTACCGCATCGTTCCTTGTATAGCGCCGTGCGTAACCTTTACGGTTTTTTTTAATTTCAATAAAACATGTATAAGAATTTCACCAAGGAGTTTCATATTACGAAAATAAATAAGCTGAATGATCGGAAACTCCTTGGAAGCGTTTTTGCTCAATATGTTTGTCTCACTTTAATACTTAAGAGAAAATGAAACTAGAGATGTAGTTCTAATTTTCACCACATGAACGTGGCGCCATTTGCATTGTAAATGCGCGCCATTTTAACCCATTTTCATATTATATTAGGAACATCAAAGATTGTTTGTTGCGACTTTGCCACTAATAAACAAAAGTTTGTTTCATTACCTATTGTACTGTTTTCTCGCAAATGTGTTGAAAAACGTTGTATGATACACGTTCGGAAATCGGTTTCTACAAACTCGTGACTATGGTAAGCCCTCGACTTCGTCTCGGGCTTACATTTGTCTACTCGTTTGTAAAAACCAACTTACCGCCCTAATATCATAAATAACTATTACAGTACTCAATAATAACGTAAACATTAAAAATAAACTCATAAATTATATGGAACAAACTTAGACAAACAAATAGACAAGCTCTCTGCACTCAAGTCTGCATTTCAATCAAAATCGATACTTAATACAAGACTCTTGAAATTGAATGCAAAGATTCATAGTTTACACATCATCTCATCCTAACACAACAAATGTAGCCCATATGTATTCTAAATAACAGTACACAAATATTGATCCAATTTAATTAACTTCAAAACAAATGAAGAAATCTTCACGTCACCCCGGCCCATATTGAAGTCCCTTGACCCTTTGTACTCGCACAATCTTGTTGAGTTATACAGCTGTAGGATGTATTAAGCAGTATCAGAAGTCACGTTTTTTATACGCTAGACCGATAGGACTAATAAAATAAATAAATAAATAACATCCAACGATCACATATTATATAGATACTAGACCCTATCTAGGATTCCCTGTATCTAGGCAGGAACTACGAGAACCATGGTTCCACAACACCCAGACTCAGAACAAGTATTGGTTTTTTTTTCTGTGCGTAATCAATTATAACTAATGTAATATTATTATTACTAATAAGTAGAAGTTATGTGATACCGCCAAGTAATCATAGTGCAGGCCAAGTATTAAGTACTTTAGTTCCAACGTTCGTTGGCATAACATGATCTGCTTACATCAACGTGATTTGTATCGATAAGTTCTTGCATTCAATTAGCCAACGAGCGCTAACGATCGACTTCGCGGATAATTGACCTCAAATTGGCCCTTGTTTACACCGGGGCCATCATGTGTAGATTTTACAATATTTTTTAAACATTCAACAGAATAAACAGTTAGCCATAAAATGATTTATTATTCCTTGATTAGACTGTCTGCGTTAGACTACAGAAGCTAGCCATAAGTTATAAAATCCCAAAAGTGACTATTTCCACGATTGTAATTTTTATTATGTCCAATAATTATTTTACTCATTTTTAAAACAAATCAAAATATTTATTAAATACGTAGGTATAATAAAGTACAGTGCAAGTATGGCAATGGGCAGGCCACATCGCTCGTATAACTGACAACCGATGGGGTAGAAACGTTCTCGAGTGGTGACCGCGAACCGGAAGACGCAGCGTAGGCCGGCCCCCCACTCGGTGGATCGACGATCTGGTATAAACCACCGATGGATGCAGGAAGCGAGTAGCCGCTCAAAGTGGCGCTTTCTTAGGGAGGCCTATGTTCAGCAGTGGACGACTTCAGGCTGTTGATGATGATGATGATGAATAAAGTACTGAATAGTTCCTACAACTGTGGGTTCTACATGTTTGTAGTATGATAATTCCTATAAAGTTAATCAACTGTTTTACAGGGTAATACAGCCACAAGATAAATAAGGGCTAAGGACGGCTCATTAGAGAAGGTTCGATTCCCTTCTGTGCGTACAGATAAGAAGAGATATATTGTGAGAAATGGAGTCAAATAATGTCAAGGTGAAAATATATTGCGGTATTCAAGTATATTATATGGAAGTGTTTACGTTACGCATTGGAGACGGCACTTGGTGCTGAAAATCGAATATAATTTCTCTACTTGTTGTGATGATATAAATCTGGTCGAGCAAATAACATTCAGTTAGTTATATCCTCTTATATAAAACAGTTTTATGGACCTTATCATTTTCTTAAGAGGACCGTCCTGGTATATGAAAATGTTATTGCCGTCGCTCTCTACACGTATGATAGAGACAATAGAGCCCATGAGTAAATTTACCCACATTTTAGCGTTTCGGGCGCCAACGGTTTTCACCCTCTAAAACTAAACAAAAGTTTTGATTTTGGTGTCAATCGTTTGGATAATAATATTATCAGAAAAAAATATCTCATATTATTATCCCAACGATTGACCGATTGATCGATTGATTTCTATGCTTGTACGTCATGTTTTTTTTTATTTTTTTGTGCTCTGGGGACAATTACTTTCCCCACTTTTGGGTTTTTTTTTCTTTTCTTTCTTTTCCACTTTTTAATTCATTTTTTACTTTTTTGTTATTTACTTTTCTTTCTCTTTTTTTCCCTTTTTTTTCTTTTTTTATTATTCCCTTTCTTTCTTTTTTTTATACTCTACTTTTTTTTAACTTTACTTACTTTTTTTTACCTTTTTTTAATTTTCTTTTCTTTTTACTTTTCTTTGTCGAATTTTTGGCAAAAATTCGTAACTTTAGATGGCTATAAATACGAAGATATTGTAAAAACTTATAAAACAAAGACGTAGCAGCATAGTTTTTACTGGGTAGAAAACATATAAAAAAACATCAAATTCGGATTATATTTAGAGGTGGAAAAGCGTTGGCACTTTTTGTATGGACAAGAGGAGGAGTATATGCTTCTCTTAAGTTTTCATGTTTTTTCTAGAAATCATTCTAGTTGTTGACAGCAAACATCAAAAAAACCTCCGTTGTTGGTCATATACTATAGTTTTTCATATTACATCTTCAATGTAAATTTAACTTAGTCACGATAGTAATAATGCTTGTTTTGGCGAGACTAATCTACGTATTGAGTTGTTATTAATATTGAAATATGTATACCTAAATCCTGTCCCATGTTATAGAATTTCGGTGAATCATTAAAATTAATTATGCCGAAAAACATTATACGCAGTATGTTGGGTATGTTGAACATAATTGGGCATGTAACGTATGACATACAATCATTATAACACAGTCGCAATTTATATTATAATTAATACTGTTTTATAAATAATTGACAGAACCTAGCTATAATATTTAAAAATCATTAGCAGCAGCAGAGCTGGTCTACATTTTATAGCTACCTATCTTTTCAAATACGCTGTATAAGCTATACTAGTGCCGATACAAAGCATCCTCTTTGCCTTTTCCCTTTTGCTATTGGGGTCGGCTCCCAATCTAACCTGCAGCGGCGAGCTACCAGAATTACACGAGAGACTGCCGTCTGGCCTCACAACCCATAGGGAACCAGTAACAGGCATGGTTAGACCAGGTGTCAGATTCTAGCAGGCGTCTGACTACCCGTAACGATTCCCATAAATGTTCTTTTATGACAACTGGGACCAACGGCTTAACGTGCTCTGAGAGGCACGGAGTATTGGCATCGAAAACTGCACATAACTTACTAGATAAGACATTGGTGCAGCGCCGAAGATCGAACCGTAAGATTACGAAGCGCACATGCTACCGCTCGGCCACCACTAGTGCCGATATAAAGCACTAATCTGAATGTACTGAGAAGTATACTTAATTTGCAAATGGTTTATTGTTTTAGTAAGTTTTTAAGCAATCATTGCCAATATGGCGATAGTCTAATAGCCACAGTCTTACGTCCGGTACAGCGAACTTATAGTAGCAAATGACTACAAATGTATGACACAGCGCCGATAAAGTACAATAAAATATAAGCCAAAGCGATCCAGTCAGACGAATAAAAGGAACAACGCAATTTCCCCATCACTATAATAGTTTCCTAACAGCAAGTACTAGTTTCTCGGAAACCTAAAGAGAAAATAGCCATCGCGAGCCGAGTCAAACGAACGTTATGGAAATCCACCAATGAAATATAACAGTATATTTGCTGGCTGTCTCATGAAATATTTATATCTTCAGCGGTATATTATGTAGTGAATTTATGTTAAGATGCGTCTATGCAGAGGTTGTTCTGAACATTCTACTCGTAAAGACAACTTGGAAACAACCTAGATTGGTTCTTATTTACGTTTTATGTATAGGGATATCATTTCGTAAGTTGAATGGAGCTGTGATATTTACTGCCTTATAGTATAATGCACCTATATATATGTTCTCACTACTGGACAGTTAACATAACTGGACTCTGGTCTGGTCTGGTCACAGCAGACGGTGATGTAGGTCATAAACCTCCACGCCACCGCCCAAATGTGTGTTGACGGACGACGATTTGTTTTTTTTTTAGAGTGAGTACAAATAGTTAAGCATTATTATACCATAAAAATACATTGCTGACTGAGCAGGATTTGAACCAGAGTGCGTCGGTTTAAAAATCACACGGGTTAGCGCTGAACACACTCACTCCATTCTATTCTTGATTCTAATCATATTTTTTTCAAAATTGTAGGAAATAACTGTAGTATAAACATAACTAGCTTATGCCCGTGACTTTGCCCACGTGGACTATCCCTCAGGAACCGTTTATTTTTCTGGGTTAAAATAATTACTTTAACCCTCTTTTTTTATATCTTCGAAATTTCAAGACTTATTACTGGCCTGTGTGAAGTCTCAGTATGAGATGCGCAGTGCAGTGTCACGCAAAACTTTATTAATTTAGAGTTCCGAGTGACACTGCAATCTGTTATGCACAACCGTGACGCTTAACATCCGGTGAATGACTAGTTCGTCACGTCATTCATTTTGATTTTAAAAAAATCTTACATTAGTACCACACGGCAAACTAGTGTTATAAAATAAACAAAATAAATCCGGTTTGTACGACGCTCTACGCCGTGATTTTGCGGACGAACTGGAAAATATCACGGGACAAGGCGCATTTGCAATATGTATGTTTGAAAAGCAATTTTGTCTCTGTATTCCTCAGTGTGACGGGTGAACTCTATCTTATATGTTGCTATTTGTTTCATGTAATTTGTTTATGTCCATGACTGTCTTTAAGCCTGTTACGTAGAACGACAAGTACATCGGACACACCGCTTATCGCGCCGTCTAGGTGTCGTCACCGCCGTGTCAGCTAGATTGGGACACATAGAGAAGATCCACTAACACAGAAAAGTGCTGACCAGCGAAAGCGTGAGACTGAGATCCTGAGCACCGTCCACGCAGCGCCCGCGCCCGCGATCCCCTCTCGGCCCCGCGAGGCTTACTTCACCCTCCCCCGGCACTTGCTCTCGATCGTCGAGACTCGTCACATGTAAATAGTTAGAATAATTAGTTTTAGGATCTAATTATAGGAAATCTAACTATAGAACCTTGAATAAAAGGTAATAATCAACCATCATCATCGTTTACTTTATTACTCCCGCTGCAGCCCCTCTATAATTAGCCGTCCTTCAATTCAGTTTTATGTCATTATTATTTTTTTTTTTTATTGTAGTTTATAGGCAAAGCATTTGACCACTGTCTCACCTGGTGGAAAGCGATGACGCAGTCTACGATGGAACATGCTTGCCTAGAAGATACCTGTTCACTCTCGTCTTGAAGACACCTAGATCATAGTTAGCTGGAAACAAGGTATTTTTAGGTTTTAATTATTTTTCGGGTAGGTCTAACAGTTTAGAGTAACAAATATATTTTAGCTTTCTTCTAATCGGGTTTTGTGGGTAAATTTTAATTAAAAAAATAATGTGAGGGTCTAGTATTGCTGATATAAAATATTTCAATGGTGAATAACTACTTTATAGATTTTAAACATATAAAAACTTTAATCTCCGATTAACTTCTTTGAGCGAAATAAAAAGCGTTTAGCTAGATCGTAACTTTACCCGCGTCAAACCGTTGTCAACTATAAAGGTGGACCTTAAAGTTCTAGACGGTAACAACGTCGTTTAAAACCGTTAAGTGGGTACTTTGAATCACAAGCTTAGTGCTTACTGGCACAACCAGATATTAAAAAGACACTCTACAAATTCGTTATGTGTGCTGTTCTTACTTGCCTCGTCACGCACACAGATGCAAACATTAGTCAGTAATTTGTATTCACTATTTTTAGTATTTTAGATGATTTAAGCAAGAAAATTAATAGCTCACCAATGGAATGTCACACTGGAACTCTTATGCTGCTTACCTGCGTGTTTTAGCACGATTTTACCACGCAGAACAATTTTCTGTGAGCTCTTCACGCAGAGCACTGATCACGCGAACGTCGTACGGTGCCATATGGCACCAATTAAACGGCTTATATTTTGCGAATGTACTGGGGTTCTATATGCACTTGTTCTAAGAGTAATATTACAATAAACATGTACAAATCAAGCTTTATTACTATTGTCATCAACACTTATTATTGTAATTATTATTTGCCCTTCTATGTATATTAATTGTGAGCATAAACATTATTTTAAATCTTTATAAATTACTACGTAGTTGGCTACAAGTAATGGGTGGGGGGGAGAAAAGGAAGATGGCGCCAATCGGGCGACAAGTAACTTTGAAGAAACGCAAAAAATAGATGTTATATATACAAAAAATAGTGCAGAACCATTACTCGTCGTCAACTACGTACCTATATGGTGATACGTGTAAATTATGGTAAAAAGTGAAGTAAATGAGTGATACAAGTGAGTATTTCGTATCTTTTATTCTGAAACCTTAAGCTAAGCCATTAGTGCAGCTACCTTTAATTAAGCAAAATACCGCTAAAATAGGCCTGAATCCTACACTATGAACTGGCAAATGCTTTTAGGCTATGACAAAAACATAAAAAAAAACTCTAATTAAGCAGTACTATACCGGCAATACATATACCGGCCGGCCCCCCACTAGGTGGACCGATGACCTGGTCAGAACCGCGAGCAGTCGATGGATGCAGGAGGCAAGCAGCCGTCCAACGTGGTGCCCTATGTTCAGCAGTGATCGTCTTCAGGCTGATGATGATGATGATGATGATGATGATATACATATACAGAATCTACATGACAGAAACGCGTCTAGTAAACTGATGCCTCTTCACACCACAAGTTACCATTTTAAAAACATTTTAGTTGAGAGTTACCATTTTAGTAAATTATCGTTATTAGGCTTGGATTGAAAACAAATAAATTAATTCTAAACTCGTTTAGCAACATCTTGTCTTGTGTGATTTATTATAATGGCAATCGCTGGTAGGAAGTTGTACTAGTGATAACGCGACCCATAAATAGGGTGTTGTTAGACGTAGAGGTATTAACGCAATGTGTAGTAGTGTAGCATTTCTAACACACATATTCATAGTTAAATGATCTACTAAACTCGCACTTCAGGATTTCACCCACGTGTTTTTGGGGTTCCGTACCCAAAGGGTAAAACGGACCCTATTAATAAGGCTCCGCTGTCTGTCTGTCTTTCTGTCCGTCTGTCACCAGGGTGTATCTCATGAACTGTGATAGTCAGACAGTTGAAATTTTCACAGATGATGTATCTCTGTTGCCGCTATAACAAAAAAAGATAAAAAACTTTCCTTCCATACAATAAATGTGATTTTTTTTGCTCGTGTTTTTAGATAATGGTACGGAACCCTTCGTGCTTGAGTCCGACTCGCACTTGGCCGGTTATATTATTTTCATGATAAATAATTTTAACATCTAATTTTACTCCGTTTAACAAAATTGTCATTATTACCTTTTTATTTTACGTAACAAAGAACACAAAATATGCCATTTTGCTCTTCGCATGTTCAAGTTTTTTTAGCGTTTTATTCAGCGTAAGCGGTTATATTCTTTTTGCATTTACCACCATCTTTTGGTGTCTTTAAGAAACTGTACATTGCAGCTGACAATGTTGTTGGCCGCTATATCTGTGAAAAGCCTTACAATAGCAGCTATCTCGTTCACATGTTTTATGAAATTTCACTTGATTTGTGGAAGTAGCTCGATCGCCAAACACAAGTTTATGTTTTCTTTTATTGTTTTACGAACTGCGGATATCGTATGATTTTCCTTATAGGTCATGTTTTACTTTGAGATCGAGGTTGAAGTTTCTTTGTACATTTTGTTTTTGTTTGATTTATTTCATGTTTGCTAAGTTTGCGTTTGTGCTTTGAGAATCGATATTCGTGAGCTTTCGTGATGTAATCCATTTATCGAAATGCAATATCTAAAGTGTACTGCGGTATCAAGCTCTTAGCCCAACTCTGGATTAGGTATATCTTAAGTAGGCAGCAGCAGGGTAGGCAATTGTAGGCATTTAGGAAACGTTTTAGTGGCATGTCTACTTATCTAGTGTTACGGATGCCTATAGTACAGTGAACAGTTCCCATCAGGAAGGCCGTATGCTTGTTTGCTATCCTAATATCCTATCCTAATCCTAATCCTATTCTAACTCCTAATCCTATCCTAATTCCTAATTTCTAATAATATTATAAATGCAAAAGTTTGTGTGTGTGATTTGTTACTTTATATCTCGGTAACTATTGAACCGATTTTGATGAAATTTGGAATGCAGATAGCTTATACGCTGGATTAACACATAGTATAGGACTCCGTATATATAGTATAGCACATAGTATAGTAGGTAAATACCGCAGAGCCTGAAAACGAAAGTTTTCAATCAGTGTGTGTTGCCAGTGATGACTTATGGAACTGAGACATGGTCTCTTACTGTTGGCCTCATTATTAAGCTCAAAGCCGCACAGCGAGCTATGGAGCGAGCTATGCTCGGTGTTTCCCTGCGGGATAAGCTCCGGAACGAGGAGATCCGCAGGAGAACTAAAGTGACCGATATAGCTCTTAGAGTTAGTAAGTTGAAGTGGCAATGGGCAGGCCACATCGCTCGTAGAACTGACAACCGATGGGGAAGAAAGGTTCTCGAGTGGCGACCACGAACCGGAAGACGCAGCGTAGGCCGGCCCCCCACTCGGTGGACCGACGACCTGGTGAAAGCCGCGGGGAGCCGATGGATGCAGGAGGCGAGCAGTCGCTCAAGGTGGCGTGCTCTGGGGGAGGCCTATGTTCAGCAGTGGACGTCTTTGGGCTGTTAATGATGATGATAGGACACTTTTATCCACGGGTGAAACCGGGGACATAACTAGTAATATCATAAAAATGTAAACAAGATCGGTACAAAAGAAGCAAAGACTTAATTTACTTTATTCATCTCATAGACCAAATATTCAAAGCCATTACGAACTTTAACCGCACAGCGTCGCCTAAGTTATGAAAAATAGTAAGTACAAAAAACCAGTATGCAGACCGAAGGAATCCCAGCCAGGTTTCAAGCGAAATTATTCCACTGTCAAAGTGACTTATGTGATCCTAACGCCAATGGGAAGATAAATGTGTTTCTCATTGCCGCCGGCTGCGGTTCCCAAACTTTGTAATCGCCCCCTTGGGTTATCTATGTTCGTTCGTCGACAGTAATATGTTACAACTGTACTGTACCACTGTGGTACATAAGGAGCTATAAATTAAGTAATTCTCAAAGGAGTTATATTATTAATTTTTATAGTAATTCGTCTCAAAAATTATAAATCGATGTTACTGCTATCTGACATAAATAGCCAGTGTGTACGAGTTAGTTGTCAGTCATGCGTTTAAAAATGTATTCTGCACGCTCATCGTAACGCAAAAAGCCAACTCGCAGTCACAGTTTTCTCAGCTATACAGTTTTTATTATTAAACTCTAGTGGCCTTATTGATAAGGCCCCGGTCTCCTATTAAATGCTGTATGCGGCGTGCGACTTCAGCGTTTTCGTTCTGATCGACGTCCGACCGCCAGGAACAGCATTAGTGGTCAATACATCTCATAGCGAACGATGACGTCTCGTTCACAACAGTAGTCGACAAAAAGTGCTCGCGTGTGATATAGAATAGGTATAAATTCGACACTTTTGGCGGCACTTGTGTTACTTTGTAGAATGCATGTTTACTAGGTGGTAGGACTTTTTTGCAAAGTTCACCTAGGTAGGTACCACCGCTTTGCCAGTTATTCTGCCGCTAAGTAGTAGTGTGCAAGCACTACTGTTTTCTGGTTTGAAGGGCATTGTAGCTAGTGAAATTAATGGGCAAATGAGACTTTATGACCTGATCGCACAGCCTAGTAATCTTATAACTAGACTGTGTGAACTCTCAAGATGACGTGCGCAGTGCAGTGATACGCGAAACTATATTAATTTTGAGTTGCGAGTGATACTGCAATCTGTTATGGGCAGCCGTGACGCAGCGCAAAGCGTTTGAGTGCCGCCTACGGCATCCATACGCCAACGTCAGCCTGTAAAAGAGACCACAACAGTACATTTCTATAGTAACCATCGTGACGCGGCATACGGCATGACGCTGTACGCGGTCGACGGCGTTTATAGGAGACCATAGCCTTAACGCGTAGTGGTTTTAGATTAGTTACTTCAGCTTTTGTCCTTTTTTGAAATTTCAATATTGAAAGCGATCGAAAAAAAAAACAATAGACGGTGTAACGTATCAAAAGATACAATGCGTTTATTAATAACGATAAAACAGTTCGTAGATAGCCAAGCTTACATCAGCACCGTTAATAATCCTTCTTTAAAAGTTTTAAAACATTGAGCTCCTCTGCCTATAGAATGCGCCCACTGCTAAAGTTTCCCACTCCGGTCGTCGGCTTCCCACGTGTCAGATAGGCTTCTCCCGCCAAGTTCTCACCATTAATATTTATTTCAGTGGAATAAGTTTCCAAGAGACACTTGTGGGTTTTTCCGCGACGTCCTCCTGTCTTTTACAAGCGGCACGGTTTAAGTAAGTTCTTTTCACAATCTAAAGCGTCTTGCACAGAGTTGGCTTGAGGTAATTTTCTGGTTAGTGTAGAGTTGTTTTATGATTTATCAAAATGCTGGTGCTTATTTATACTGCGCGACGATAGCACTGTAATTCAACAGCGCAATGTTGCCAGTATGTTTATAGTACTACTACGCTACCTAACTTTATATACGAGTAGGGGCATCTTCACTGTCTATAGATAGGTACACAAATAGAGAACACTTTGTTGTCTCGCCAATAGATCAGCGCGGCCACAGTATGTTATGTGCGTCTGTGTTTCCGGCGAAATATGACCCGGGCGTGTTCAAGAGAAGAGTGTAGGTACTTACTTAGCTAGCATGCTACATCTTTGACCGCAACATCACTTTCCATCAAGTGAGAGCGTGGCCAAATACTAGATTACTCTGATGTAAATAAAATAAAAAATATGCCTATATAGTCCAGTTATTGTATTTTTTGTAGTAGGTAGGTGTAGCTAGTTGCCATTTAATTAGTGGTTGGTAGGTATAATAAAATCATTTTCTAATTAAGTAGGTATTGCTTTTCTGTAAATAGTTAAATTAGTTATTGAAATAAATAAAATAACTAATATTGTATCAAATAAGTAGTTTGATAAATCAATAACTTTCAGTCAACAATTTCCAAAGCTTTATTCATTTCCATTCTAAGGAAACGTTTAATAAAAAACTACATCTCGAGCATAGCTTTGTATGGACGCGAGACATGGAAGATGACCTAAAAAGACCGAGAAAGGCTGGAAACATGTGAAATGTGGTGCTGGAGGCGTATGGAAAGAATAAGCTGGACGGAGCGAAAAACTATCGACGTAATACTTATCCTTGTTCAAGAAAACTGGAACATACTAGCGACAATAGAGTCAAGAAGAGGAAAAATGTTTGGCCATCTTGTACGACATGCAAAACATCATAGAAGGAAAGGTACAAGGAAAGAGAGGAAGAGGCAGACCTAGGAGGGCATATACAGATCAAATGAAAGAAATAATAAATGTCATGTCGTGGCAAGTCAAAGCATTGGCTGAAAATAGAGAAAGATGGCGATTACTCCAACGACAAGAGCAGGCCTCTTAAATAAGAAGAAGAAGTATCAAATAACGGCTACATGGTCGACTCGAAAATAGAGTCGTAAGTTCGTAGTGGTTCGTAAACAAAATAATAATGCCATTGTATAAATGCTAGTGTAATGAATGATATTGACATGACGCCCCTCAACCTGTCAATGATAGATTAGAAAGTGATGGACAAAAAACTTATTGTACACACTCTCCAAGTTAATTCATATTTACAATATCAACAACATCGTCCGTTTCAGAACACATTTCACAATTCATAAATAATATTTCGAAAAGTATCTTTATTATGATAACATTCTTCGTTTCCAATTTCATTCGTGTAAATAGAACAATATTATATTTCGATGTTTAAATAAAAAAATGTGTTAACGCTTAAATGAAAGGGTTTGTCTGATATTATTTGAAACCATTTTGTTTTAAAATCCCGAATCAATTTGGGAAAGAAGAAAAACCTTATTTTACATTTTTTGCGTGTGAGGTTTTAAAACTTCTTTGCTTATAGCCTTTTGAGCAATATGAGACAAGTATACTCACACCCGAACCATTTCGAAACGAGGCGATCCGCAGGAAAACTAAAGTGACCGATATAGCTCTTAGAATTAGTAAGTTGAAATGGCAATGGGCAGGCCGCATCGCTCGTAGAACTGACAACCGATGGGGAAGAAAGGTTTTCAAGTAGCGACTACGAAACGGAAGACGCAGCGTAGGCCCCGCTAGGTGGACTGACGATCTGGTTAAAACCGCGGGAGGTAGTCCGCTTAAAGTAGCGCTCAGTGGGCGAGGCCTATGTTCAGCAGTGGACTTCTTCAGGCTGTTGATGATGATACACACATCAAATTTCGGAAGAAGTCCTGAACACTAGCGTCCCCCATAAAACGCCGCTTTGGACGCTTATAGGCGGTAGCCATAATCAGCACGCTTGACAGGCGTATTGGCGATTGCAGAAAATTTCAATGAGGGGAAAACCGCTGCCTATTCCCTGGATATTCCTTAGCCAGTTCTTAAAGCACCCACCGGTATAGTGGTCCTATTCTCAAACCGGAACAACACGGGGCATATAAGTGCTTTTTTTCAGTGGTCCTTTGGAATATTCCATAAAAGTATGTTAAGTATGACGGGTTAGTAATGCAATTTCAAGTCTAAACATGTTATTAAATAAAGGAATGTTATTTGTATAACACAGTGTTATCTATACTTGATTGATTGCTTCGTACATCTGAACCCTGGTCCCGGCGGTCGACATCTGATATCACAGAGCTTTTAGGCTCAGAGAATTGGAGTGTGTTTACGTACTATATGACATAAATATTGAACGATGCGGTAAATGAGCCGATAACAGTGCCTATTATATTATATACCTAACGATATGTTTATGTAAAACATCAGGGAATTATTTCTGGGTAGCTTTTGAAGTCGCAGGAACTGGCAATAATGTACGCAAATAAGATGTAAAGTGATGAAGATGTAAAATAGCTGGACTATACCTAGGTAGGCATTACCTAAATGAAATTTGGAATGTTAACAGCTTAAGCAACATGTTGTAGGATACTGTTTATATGCGGGAGTAACCACGGGGCGCAGATAGTACCTACTCCTATTTTTTTCTAATTCAATAAGCAAACATAGTTATCCATTCAAAGAAAGCTAGTTATTTGAGTGACATCTTTTAAACTTGGTTTTACCATAAAACAAGCAGGAGAGGAATGCCAATACACCAAGAAAAACACTTAATACAACAAAAAAACTTGTTCCATGGTTTTAAAAACCCCACGACCACAACCTGAGGATCAGCTAAAACTGAGCCTCCGAGCTTGAGAAATCGTGTCACTTATCGGTTCTGGCGTTACATGTTTTCAAACTGGGAAACAAAATCTCTTTCAACCAAATTCTATTTTAAATATTGTGAAAACTTTCAAAACCGTCAATTTGCTACATTGAAATGAAAGCTTACCTGTAGGTATATTCCAATGCATCATGATTTATCCAGCAGGAATTTCCAAACGAGAAATATACCAACCAAAAATATCTATTCAGGTAACTTTTTTTACCTCACACGGTAGCCCTGTTATTTTCACAGAAAATTTTCATTCTGTCAGTTTGTCCGTACTGGGGAATCACGAAAACTGAACGAAACGATGGCAATGTGCCGTTTTGCTTTTATTTTTTGAAATGTAACATGGATTCCGTATGAAAAACGGCAGCGTATATTTCAGTGAGTCCCTTTGCCTTTTACTTTTCACGAGACTCATGGTCTTTTGTAGCGTATACATAGAGATCATTTTGCACTTTTAGATCTAACCTGCTGTAGGGCCCGAACAACCCCGGCCCCGGACTGTCCAAACACGTACAGTCCGGAACAAAATTGTTTGGATGCATTTTTTCCATTTCACTATTATTGGCTTGTTAGAATTTCCAATACCACGCTCGATATGTATTTTAATCATGTTCATCATCAACATCTTGAAGACGTTCACTGCTGAACATAGCCTTCGCCCATAGAGCGTCACTTTGGGCGGCTTTGAGTGGCGGTTTTTTTAAATCTTGGTATAGTGTTCTATTTCTTTTGTTTGTCGGCTTCGCACGGGTTACTTCATTAGTTTTACGCCCTAACCCTGTTCATGGGAAGGTAGGTAAGCTTCGCCTTATCGCATCATGCAACCCGCACTTGACCGTTTTTGAAAACATAAAGTATCCAAAATGTTATTCTGAAAAATTAGCTATTACCCTAAATTTCAGCGAAATCTGTTCTTTCGTTTCAGCGTGATGCGTGTCCAAATGGACAGACAGATAGAGACAGACAAAAATAAAAAAACATTTTTTCTACGTGTATAACAAAAAAGAAAAAAAAATTCTACTAAGAAAATATTCAATGTAGGTACTTACAGATTTTACATTTTTATTATATGTATAGAAGAAGACAGATGACGCATTATGATTTCCTTATTATTCGTATCTTTAAAATTAACACTAATCAATTTAATTATGGATACAAAAAGCTTTGTAATCAAAATCAAACAGAAATTGGGTACTTGACTCCAGTACAATACTAAAAGGGTCATAAAAGGTTTCTTTTGATCTAAATCAATTCCATTAGAGAAAAAGGAGACCCCTTTTAGTTTCTCTTAACCTTTAATTTGATATCCTCTTATCCTAGAAGTAAGAGCTCAATCTGTCTACTTGACTGTTCCTATAAAACTAAAGCTAAAAGGTAGAGATCATTTTGTTAACTGGAAAATAGAATAAATATTTGTGGACATTTTAAGACAGCGTCTTCTAGCCCTAACTAAACTAAGCCAAGTTTGTATTACAAATTTGTATTATTTACTAGGTGGCAGCACTTTTCTGCAAAGTTCTTCTAGGTAGGTACCACCACTTTGCCAGTTATTCTGCCGCCAAGCAGTAGTGTGCAAGCACTACTGTGTTCCGGTTTGAAGGGCATTGTAGCTAGTGAAATTACTGGGCAAATGAGACTTAAGAACTGATCTCACAGTCTAGAAATCTTTTTGAGACTGTGTGATGTCTTAGGATGACGTGCGCAGTGTGCAGTGTCAAGCGAGACTTTAATTTTGATTTCCAAGTGACACTGCAATCTGTAATGGGCGGCCGTGACGCTTAACACCAGGTGAACGACTAGCTCGTCACGTCATTCGTTTACATTAAAAAAATATGTAAATAAAAATTTCTTTATAAACAATTTTAAAAAATTCTGCTTTGCATTTGACTGTCCATCTGTGTGAAGAGGAAATTGAAGGCAATCAGAACACGTTCGTTTTTAGCTCTTTTGATAAAAATTCTCGTATTTCTCATTTTGTGTCTGGTTTCGTTTATAGATGCATGTCTGATGTTTTGATGCGGAAATGAAATGAACTTTATTTGCCGACCAAGCATAACATAAAACAAAGATAAACAAAGAACTCTACACAGAAACTTTGGAACAGCTCGCCTAATGAACATTGCCATATTGTATGATATTTTTTCTGGAAACGACCCATGATCTATGGTAGCCATTAAGCTGCGTACGTGCACAAATGTAATTATGCAGTTAGGTAATTGAAGCTGTAAATTACCACAGATTAGAGAAAAAACAATGTTACTCTGTGTAAATTACTTAATACTGAATCTATGGATGGTTGACGTTGGTAGTTGACGTTCAAAGCTATTTAAGCTTTGAAATTGTATCAGCTGAAATGAGACTGTACTGTCTCTGTTAGATTATTATAATTTACACCTCCAGACATTGACATATTTATATATTACTTCGTAAGGACAGGCCTGATGACAGGTTAAAACGTCGCTTCAAAGTGGGAGCCAAATTCACAGATTGGCTTACTCTAGCGCTCAGTCTGTGATGTAAATTAGACGAGATTGCGAAGAAAACATGCCCAGATGTGCTGTGAAAGGTTGTACGAACTACTCCCGTAAGTGTAATCAAAAAGGCAGCATATTTTACCATAATTAAGTCAATGTCTTGAATACTAGACTTCGTTTTGTCACAAAATAATCTAATTATGACAGGACATCATGGCGGCGTCACCTTGATGGCGTTGAATTTTTTTCCACCATTTTGACCAAAAAATGTTACTTAAATTCTCGCAAAAAATGTTAGTTAAGGCATATCCCGATATTTAAATCTATGCCTCCAGTATTACAAAGTTGCTGTTTAATAAGTTTCTTACATTGTTCAGGTTTGCGAATTTGGGATTGTGAGCAGGTAATTTGATTGACATCATTTACAAGTAAAGAAAGATATACTATCCATATTGGATTTTAAGATATACTAAGTTGAGCATGAAGTTAATTG
This sequence comes from Ennomos quercinarius, assembly GCA_910589525.2. Taxonomy (NCBI): domain Eukaryota; kingdom Metazoa; phylum Arthropoda; class Insecta; order Lepidoptera; family Geometridae; genus Ennomos; species Ennomos quercinarius. Next base: position 18,633,613 of record OU342493.1, read on the forward strand.
ATATGTCCATGGGCCCGTATGCTTGTACCCTATATAGACATAATAGATATAATAGCTATTAATAACCTTTGTATTTTGTTTATACTGCACCCATAAAATACTTGTATACTGTGTGATATTGTGTAGCTACTATAATGTGTTGTGTCTAGAATAAATTTAGTTGATTTCATCTATTTAATTTCTATACTTAAAACTAAACTAATTTCGATGAAATCAGGAAAATCCAGTGCTTCTTATTACGATTAACTTATAAACGTTGCTTAATTTGAATCAGTGTTTAAAATGTTCTGTCTCGTTTTCGGGCGTGACATTTCAAATCAGCCAAAAGTTGACAGAAGGTTTTAAGCAATGACTAACTTTAAGCAACGTTTATAAGTACCTAAGGCCCACGTGCGATAAGACGAGCACCAACCAGTTTGAAGTAAAACGATACAATAATTTAATTTTAATATTTTAATTACCTAGTATCATCTTGACTTGTAAAAGTGCTAAAAATAGTTGCAATAAAAATTTTGACTTTTGTCTTTTGACTGAAGGTGTAAAAGTAAGTTTAAAGTTTGGTCCCCCGCACCTATTCTAGGCTCTTATAAGGAAGAAGACAAAGCTAGAACATTACAGAAAACGATACAAAAATGTGACAGCTATGTAAAAATGTGCTAAATATGGTCTGTGTCCAGTACTACCAGACTACCGTTCGGTGCGGGTATGTGTGAAAATTAATGCAAACAGTAACAAAGTAAAGCGCTCCACACGTTCGATGTAATCAGCCCCAGGCGTCAATTTTGCATAATCACGCGCCTTTGCAGCGTCACCACACTGCCTGATGAATACGAAGCTAGTGTGCACGCTGCATTAATTGCAAACGGCATAGGGTGCTCTGTAATGTTCATCGATATCGTGATTTTAGGTTGTATGCCATTGTTCGCAATAATTTGTTGTTGATGAATGATCAAATTAGCATGTGGCTGGCGACGCGCCACACAGATTATACAGAAGACCGAAGAGTATAATCGGCCGTTATGCCTGGCGTTTGTGAACTATGAGAAAGCCTTCGATTCAATCGAGACTTGGGCGGTGCTACAGTCCTTGCAGCGATGCCAAATTGACTATGGGTATATCGAAGTTTTGAAGTGTTTGTACAGTAAGGCCACTATGTCAGTCCGACTACAGGACCAGAGTACGGAAAAAATTCCATTGCAAAGAGGCGTGAGACAGGCAGACGTTATTTCTCCGAAACTGTTCACAAACGCATTGGAGGATGTTTTCAAGCTCTTGGAGTGGAAAAGATCTGGCATCAACATAAATGGCGAGTACATCACTAACCTTCGTTTTGCCGATGATATAGTCATAATGGCGGAATCGCTCGAGGACCTTAGCACCATGCTCAACGACCTCAGTAGAGTCTCCCAGCAGGTTGGTCTTAAGATGAATATGGACAAGACAAAGATCATGTCTAATGCTCATGTTCCACTGCAACTGTTATGGGCGGCCGTGTCACTTAACATCAGGTGAACGACTTGCTCGTCACGTCATTCAATCACATAAAAAAAAAAAAAAAAAAAAAAAACCGGTAATTGTTGGGAACGATACTCTCGAAGTTGTCGACAAGTATGTCTACCTAGGACAGATTGTCCAATTAGGTAGGTCCAACTTCGACAAAGAGGTGGCGCGTAGAATCCAACTCGGCTGGGCAGCGTTCGGGAAGCTTCGTCCTATCTTTTCGTCCAAAATACCACAGAGCCTGAAAACGAAAGTTTTCAATCAGTGTGTGTTGCCAGTGATGACTTATGGAACTGAGACATGATCTCTTACTGTTGGCCTCATTAGTAAGCTCAAAGTCGCGCAGCGAGCTATGGAGCGAGCTATGCTCGGTGTTTCCCTGCGAGATAAGCTCCGGAACGAGGAGATCCGCAGGAGAACTAAAGTGACCGATATAGCTCTTAGAGTTAGTAAGTTGAAGTGGCAATGGGCAGGCCACATCGCTCGTAGAACTGACAACCGATGGGGAAGAAAAGTTCTCGAGTGGCGATCACGAACCGAAAGACGCAGCGTAGGCCGGCCCCCCACTCGGTGGACCGACGACCTGGTGAAAGCCGCGGGGAGCCGATGAATGCAGGAGGCGAGCAGCCGCTCAAGGTGGCGTGCTCTTGGGGAGGCCTATGTTCAGCAGTGGACGTCTTCAGGCTGTTAATGACGATGATGGCGACGCGCCCTACGTAACCATGACATCTCTATATCTATATATTCTGCGATCTTCACTTGATTAGCACAAAAGTTATTTAGAAAATACTATCATGACAGTAACGTAACCAATTTTCTGATCTTTACATAAAAATAAGGAATGTTTTACCTAATAGTAAAGTAACCATGGTGTGAATCACTCACGCGAATGCTAGATACACACGGTGTGAGTTGGAATCGATTAGTTTCTATTCAAGTTGTTTGCGGTTTTCAATTATTAGTTTCGCAACGCAAATAAGTTAGCTCGTTTGAATATCCCATTTCACAAGCTCGGTGAGTGCAGAAATGTGATATGGATGTACGAGTAACGAAGAGTATACTTCCATACAAAGAGCTACATGAGTTGTGCCATGTGTGTTAGGCCCGATTTCACCAAACTTGAATAAATTTTATTCCAGGTATAACTTTCCGAGAACAACCGAGTTACGCGAATATAGCCCTTATATCACCAATTTTGTGAAGGAATAAGACTTATTCCTTGGATACAATCAAAATGGCGTCTTTTTTGTGTAATTTCATTTGTCAATATAGCTGTATCCAGGAGTAAGGAATAGCCGTATACTTGGAATAAACGTTGATGAAATCGGGCCTTAGTGAGTTAAAGAGTGGCTTCAGAACACTTCACTGTATTTATTTACAGCTACATCCTTACTCGGCACACGATAGTATCGTGACTATACCACAGAATAGATATTATATGTACAGTAACGATACTGACTGATACGAAAAGACTAATGAAAAAATATATCAAATTCGGCACCATGACGTGAGTGTGCTGTCGAATGAGATATTTGCACACTACTGCTTGGCGGCAGAATAACTGGCAAAGTGGTGGTACCTACCTAGACGAATTTTGCAGAAAAATCCTACCACATAGTAAACTTAGCAAGTCGCTCTAACCTCTCATATTGATAAGAAATATCCTAATAAAATATTAAAGAACGTAACAGCCTATTTACTGTACTTAAAGCATCACCAGAAATAAGTCCCTCCTCATAATTTCATTTGCCTGCCAATCACCAAAGTTCCGAATACAAAAGCTCTGACGTCACACCCCAAACTTCCTCGGACAATATTTTCCCTAGACCCATCAACCCGAAGTCATTTAATCCGATTTAAGGGACCGTGCATTAAAAAGGCCAGCTATTATAAATATACTTTACACCACAATCTGTTACAACTGCGAGCGTTTGCCGCGTGTGCCGGAATTTCTGGTTCAGTACTACCACCCTCGGGGTGCCCCCCCTTTGATTACTTCGTCTAATGAGTGATAAATATTTATCGAAGGCTACGAGTGGTGGATAAAAATGTTTTTGATGTCGGAAAATAGAGTCTGGGCGTGTTGCTCAGCGATAAAGAGATAAAACTGTTTATAACTATGATAGAAATTTAAAATTTAAGAGCTGTGGTTTTTGTTAAATAAATAAAATAAAATAAAATAAGTAATCCATTTCGTTCTAATACTTCTCAAAATCTAAATTTATTGGTAACCTTGAAAGATTTGTTTATAAAAATAAAGTTTTCATTTTTTCACACATTATACTTGTAAAGTGCACAGACCCAGAAATTAGACTAGAATATGTTCGTTACAGTGCAGAGTATTAAAAAATATGACGCGGCGCTTTTTACAGCGTATTTTTTCCGTGTTCTGTGAGTATTTCATAGACAATTCAATTTATCATCTTGAAATTTTCTATAATCTATATTATTTTTCCTGTATTATGGTGTTTTCAATAGATTTTGTCAATCTATCTATTGCTGGTAAGTGACGCAACGGTGCATTCCATTTCGCATAGGGCTGTACAAAAGAATGAACGGGGTGTAAGTTAGAAATTGTTTTTAAGATTTCAACCTCTACGTAGGACTATTATTTATTCTGTGTCTAAGAGAGGCGGGTCACTGGAGTGTTACAGATTTATACTAAAAATACAGAGATAAAATCGCAGGCTGTCAATCGTACAATCGTACGAATAAATCGTACTTTCTACAATGGTTCTTAATAGCTTTGTTATCGTACATCATCTTCAAACAAATGTTTAAAGTTTGTTGGCTGCAGCTCTTTCCCTTTTATCGATATCTCATTTATCGATAACGACTCATCAACATTTATGGCGAAGTAAAGGCAACTTACGGCGTAGATATCGTCTAAACTATTCTTTGACGCGATACGAGCTGTTTTATCGCTGAGCATCGTTAACGTAGAACCTGTAATAGAGCTTTGTAATAGCTTATTAATGTATGTCATTTTAAATTGAGTGACTGAGTCAAACAAAAAGATTAATTATGATGATCGATAAGTTCAAAAGTACTAAATAAATTATATGTATTAAAATTAGGCTCGCAGGTTTGCTTACGTGTTAAAAATAAAAAAAGCTCGTTACTCTATGGATTTGAGTGATAGGTACAGAATATAAACTGATAGCGTAGCAAATAAGGTCGCTTTCAGTTCCATTTAAAAAAATCACGGAGAAGTTAACGATCTCCCTTTAGTTTCTAAGAAATTTAAAAAAAAATAGGTCATCGATAAGAAATACATTGACAGCCTATATGATGTGGTGGTTGAGCAGGTCGGCCCATAACCCGGAGGAGGTGGGTTCGATTCCCGTGACAGTACAAGTACTCGTGCACAGGAAAAAGGGCAAATACTTGTTTTGTGTCTAAGTGTTGTGGGACTATGGTCCTCGTAGTTCCTGGGTCCCTAGATACAGAATCCTAGTTAGGGTCCAGTTTCTATGTGATCGTTGGGCGTTTTAATTTAAAAAATGCTTAGTCTCAATTAATTAACTAATTTAATAGAATCTTAATTTAATCAATGCTTAAAATGTCCTGTCACCGTTAGCAAGAAAGCCGAAAGCCCTATCTATTACTGTTATACATATTTGAACTGTGTAAATAAACATATTTACACGAATATCCAGCTATTTCTCCAGGATATAAACATATTATGAAGTAGCTTAGCAGTACGTATAAAGATTAATTATGTTAAAACTACCCTCGATTATGACTTAATGAGTGGTTGGGCGAAATGCGAATGCGACAAAGAAGTTGAAGAGAAGAAGACCGTGTTCACACCAAATGAGAAGTAGTAGGCCAAAGGCAAATGCACTCACCGTTAAGCCAGCTGACTCGTCTTCCAAGCACAGCAGCGTCCAGTGGTTAGGCAGGTGGTGAGGATGGCGTCGACGCACACAGTCAGTCCCACGCGTGGGAATATAGCACTTTCCCAGTCCAATAGGGGTAGCACACACGAGTATATAGGTGGTCTTCTCTTCTTGAAAATCGGTAAGCACTCTGGTGGCAGCGTACCGAGCCAGAGGTAGATAAGCGGGAGAAAAAGCGACTTTTCCCAATGCGAAATATATGCGGCGGCGGTTAGCGTTCGAATCACACTGACGACTCATCGGCGATGGTCGGCATCCTTCGGGCGAAGTCGGCGCGTAGCTAGCGCCGCATGCGGCTGTGTTGGTCAACTCATCGACCGACTTAGAGGTTCCTGCATGAGCGCTAGATGGCAATACTATACACATTTGATGTGAACAATAACGGCCTGAACAATGAGAACTATTGAATTATCAACTTATTGTACTAAAAGTTTAAAAAGCTGTTCTTTAGCATGTAAAACGTATTATTTTTTTAAATAGATACCTATAGCTTAGATTCTAGCGCTGGGTTGTACGTAATAATATGTAATATTATTTAAATAAAGACATTTCGTAAGGCATGCGTACTGTTATAGTAAAAATTCTAGTACTTTTCTAGTATGAAACCTCGTACTTCTTCGTAAAAAATCTCTTACTTCTAAGTAAAAAATCTCATAGTTCTTAGTAAACAATCTCCAACTAAACCTTGTGTCACCACAAACACTTGTTAATCTTTATATTTATTGCGCACGTGTAAGTACAATTTCATGCGGGCTTGATTTTCAGAGACCGTGTACAAAGCGAATAACTGAAATCGCGCAACAAATCAGCCGATAGCGGATAAATCGGGCGACTGCTCACTCTACTGTAAGAACTAGTAAATAAGACATAATATATAATACTATTCATAAAACACCTACTTTTACCTTCAAAGCCTTGTTTACAAAAACGTGTTTTGCTCAGTACTTAGTCGCACGTGTTAGCTTATGTCGACTTCTAATAAAAAAGCAGCCCGTAGAGATCACTGTTAGTGATAAGTCCACCCAATTGTACAGCCAATTATGATAAAAAATAAAAATAAATAACGGCCAACGATCACATACATGTATAGAGGCCTGGACCCTAATTAGGATTCCCTGTATCTAGGGACCCAGGAACTACGAGGACCATGGTCCCACAACACCCAGACACAGAACAAGTATTTTTCCTATGCACAAATGTTTGTTCTGACGCGGGAATCGAACCCGCCGCCTCCGGGTTATGAGCCGACCTGCTTAACCACCACACCATGGAGGCTGTCGGCTGTAATGTGATAAATAGGTACTCTAGTGTTAAATTTGATATTACGTTGGTATCCTACTAATTAGCAACTCACACAATCCACATAGAATACTTTTTATCCGCGAGTGAAGTCGCGGGGCAATAAGTATGCAATAGCTTTTTCTTATAATACTTTTTTTTAAAGATGTAAGTCTAGTTTCGACCACGATCTGGCCTGATCGCAATTGTGTGGATGAAGATGTAGCACGCAAACTTAGAAGGTATGGGGTTGGCAATACCAACTCTACTCACGCCTGTGTCAAATCAACTTTTTTTGGGTTAGTGATAACACATGAAAATACAGAGCCGCAAGAAGTAACCACGTTTTGTTTCTTGTATAATATAAGACTGTCACACTCATCAATATCTTAACAAGAGATGCACGATAACAAATGATTACAAACGCTGGAAGTTACCCGGAAGCGCGAAGATGACTTATGAAGATTGGATTGCCTGCGTATGGGATGTTCGACAAGTACTTGTCGCAAGCGTCCTTGTGGGAATGCGGGGAGACAAGGACATACTTGTGTATTCTGTGTTTACTTTCTCTCATATCGTATTATAAATAAGGACTTTGTTAATAGGCTCCCAAACGTTGACATGAATAGAATAGAAATAGAAAAACTATTATAACCTGGGCACCTTCAACGCTAGAGTGAATCATTCAATTTTTTTTTTATTTTTAGTTTATTTAGGGGCTTTTACCCATTCTTCAGTATAGTTATAATGGCAGAGTTGCTCGAGGACCTTACCACCATGCTCAACAACCTCAGTAAAGTCTCCCAACAGGTTGTTCTTAATCATGTCTAATGCCCATGTTCCACATGTTCCACATATACAGGTAATTGTTGAGAACGATACTCTCGAAGTTGTCGACAAATATGTCTAACTAGGACAGATTGTCTAATTAGGTAGGTCCAACTTCGACAAATGGCGAAGAAAAGTTCTCGAGAGTCGACCATGAACTAGAAGACGCAGCGTAGGGCGGCCTCTCACTAGGTGCACCGACGACCGACCTGGTGAAAACCACGGGGCCGATGGACGGTGGAGGCGAGCAGCCGCTCAAAGTGGCGCTCTGTGGGGGAGGCCTATATGAACAGTGATTGTCTTCAGGCTGTTGATGATGAAAACATGCAAAGCCATGAACAAGCATGGCGCTTGATTTCAGGTGAACGCTGAACGACTTGTTTATCTTGATACACAAGATAATAAAAAAGTCAAGCAGACATGTCTAATTTTTATGCCATACCTACATATTTTTCCATAGCTCAATATTTCCATACTAATTCCTCCTACCAAAAGATTAGGCTTTCAGAGAAAAACGTGGATCAGGCGACTCCAATTAGGATCAAATGAAACCCGGGGGCACATCGGGAGTAATATCGTTTTTCTGATGGAACAGAAAGATAATGATTGTACCGAAGTGGGATATAGCGAGTGGAATTTTATTCGTGTCATATCTTTTTCTTTTGCATGATATATTTGATTGAAACGTTAACTGAAGACATTTTTTTTCGAGAAATTGGTCATCAGGGTTGACTTATTTTAATTATTTAATTATTAGTTAATTAATAATTTATTCAATTCAATTAGTACGGTTACACCATTTATATTTTTTTAAGTTATTTGACAAGCTTGTTGTTTAATGTCTTTTCCCTTTTCAAATTGAATCAATTTAAGGGTTTGGTCTCCATTTTCCGAAATCGGAACCCTTATAAAAATACTTTGTCTGTCTGTCTGTTTGTCTTTCTGTCTGTCCGCCTGTCTATCTGTCTGTTTTTCTGTCTATCTGTCTGTCTGTCCGTCTTTCTGTCTATTTGTCTAGGACCTTTTTCTCAGACACTGTTGCAAGTATAATGCTTAAATTAATAATTTAAATTATCAAATGATATCAAAAAAAAATACCTCGTTAAAAAAAGTACTTGGTAAACGTTGCGTTTGCGTATCAAAACATGTAAAAAAGGTAGCAAAACACTTATTAAAATTAAAAATCTTTAATATTATATAACAGATACCTAGCAGTAGTGTGCAAGCACTGCTGTGTTCCGGTTTGAAGGGCATTGTAGCTAGTGAAATTACTGGGCAAATGAGACTTTATGACCTGATCACTCAGTCTAGTAATCTGATTACTAGACTGGGTGATGTCTCAGGATGACGTGCGCAGTGATATAGTGTCACGCGAAACTTTATTGTTTTAAAGTTCCGGGTGACACTGCAACTGTTATGGGCGGCCGTGTCACTTAACATCAGGTGAACGACTTGCTCGTCACGTCATTCATTCACATAAAAAAAAAAAAAAAAAAAAAAAAAAAAAAAAAAAAAAAAAAAAAAACAGATACCTATCTAGTAAACTAAACTGTCTAGTTTAGGTTTTAGGTCTCTTAAACGTACGTCCTACTAGTTACTTACCTACTAAAGCTGTTACTAAATTGATACATTTTTTATAGAAGACATTCTGACACAATCTATTGCAAGTTCATCTTTACAACGTAATAGTATATTCTGAATTTAAAGCAACATCGACCCCGCTTGATGTTTTAACCCTAGTGTAAAATATTCGCCCATATTGTGCGCGGGACCGTCTCTGCCTCTCAATTGTGTAGAAAATAGATGTAAAGGGCAGCCAGCAAATAGTCGCAGTTGAAAACAGTAGCTGGGGTTCAAACACAAACACAAGTCCAATGACTTGCAGAACGCTGACAAAACATAATGCGAAAATCGTTAGCTCGTACTTTGTGTACTCGATTGTTCTGTAGCACGACATCTTCATCAGCCGAATACGTTCCCACTGTTGGAATTTGGGCCTAGTCTCACAAGGAAAAATATGGTATGTGTGGACATTTCAGACAGCGTAAGCAGAATTAAGCCATAACCCACCACGCTGGCCATATGCGAGTTTGTTGATGACAGATGTTTTCGAAATTCGAGCTTGACATAATCTGCACGAAAAAACTGATAACAGTTGCTATTGTTAAAAAGAATATTGAAATATTGTCGGCTTCTTAAAACATGCATTCCGTGTAACCTTATTGTAAATCGGTTCAGCTTTCCCGCAAATACATTGTTGCCTGATCTAGTTGACTGGTACTAGTAAGCTTACGTACTGTCAATATTGTTACAGTGAGTCCGCTCGACCCATGGCCCGCCAGCCTCGAAAATAAGATGAATTCGCTCAAATGTGACGCAATAAATTTCCCCAAGTGCCTTTATAACTTACCTTACTATAAAAAAGCATATAGTTTTACAATTTCATTTGAAGAGATTGCAGTGATTTGTTTCAATTTATTAAAGCGAATGGTAATAGCTCAATCGATATTGAGTTATGACGGCGATTGATTAAGTTTTCAGTTCTTTATAAAGTCATAAGATATAAAATGAGGGAGATATTTACAAAGGTATTTGATGGTACCCGAAATATAGCATGTGCGCTTCGCAATCTTATGGCATCGGGTTCGATCCTCGGCCCTGCACCAATGACTTATCTAGTAAGTTATGTGCAGTTTTCGATGCCATCGTTCCGTGCCTCGGAGAGCACGTTAAGCTGTCGCTCCCGGTTGTCATAAGACCATCTATGGCAATCGTTACGGGTATTAGTCAGAAGCCTGATAGAATCTGACGCTTGGTCTAGCCATCCCTGTTCCTGGTCCCTTACGGGTTGCGAGGTCAGATGGCAGTCGCTCGTGTAATTCTGGTAGCTCGCCGCTACAGGTTAGGAGCCGATCTCAATAACAAATGAGACAAGGCAAAGAGGATGACGATTTACAAAGGTGGGTGAATGGATTGATCGTGTCGAAATTAAAGATCAAAGCATGACAAAGTTCTACGTACTCTAGAATATTACAGACTTAATTAACGTAATATGAAAAAAAATATATGCTACAGGTTTTTCAGAGATACTTTTTCTTCTTTTTTTTAAGAAGTAGTAAAGCCGCTCATTGTATCAAGCTGAGCCATAAGTGTCAATTTTTGCTGCCTTTTTTGGATAGTTCTTAAAAATAGAGCAACCAGCGGGCAGCCACTGGGGTATGCAACCATAGCTTAGTTGGCAGAGCGTCTAACCTGGTGAAGAAGTCACCCGAGGGCATGGCGCGGATTCAAATCCCTTTAGTTGTTATTTTATCCACTACAATATTTTGCAAAAATGTAAAGAGTTCACTTTAGGTACATGAGCTGCGCCCTGCGGCTGCGCTTCTGTAGCGAAGTGAACAACAAACTAAATAAACTTGGCGTAGGTTGCTAAGAATTGATTACTGTATTTTGCTGTAATCGTATAGAGGAATTACACTTACCAACATTTATTCTTAAAATTCAATTAGTATCAAGACGCAAAACGCTCAACAAAGCGCAGCTACCAAGGCCTACTCTTTCAACAGATCGCTTGGCTGCAAATGAGTGATCAAAGTGATCTGCGAGTGACATGAAACGAATTTTGAGAGAGTTCTTTTCCCAGAGAGACTTGTTGAACTTTTGTACTTCGGCGCTCCGTAATCGAGGGTAGCAACGCTGATATTTTTCATCTAGCTCGTATGAGAGTTACATGATATTTCATATTTTTCACTTACTTAAATCAGTTGCGTATTATAATATCTCAATGCAGTTGAGCAGCGAGGTGTGAAACATTTGAGTGACTCATCATCATCATCATCAACAGCCTGAAGACGTCCACTGCTGAACGTAGGCCTCCCCCAGAGACCGCCACTTAGAGCGGGTGCTCGCCACATCGTCGGTCCACTTAGTAGAGGGCCGGCCTACACTGCGTCTTCCGGTTTGTGGTCGACACTTGAGAACCTTTCTTCGCCATCGGTTATCAGTTCTACGAGCGACGTGGCCTGCCCATTGCACTTTTTTGGATTGTTGGAGGTACTTTACCAATAACCTAAGGTTTTTTAAGTGACTATTTTTTCATAATTATTTAGTTTTCTTGCATGTTTTTTTGTAATTCTGTAGGCAAATATTTTAAGACGATGGTCTTAAAATATAACGTTTTAAGAACTTTGATTAAGTCAACAAATCCAGTTAAAATCTTTCTCTATACATTCGTAGCCACTCGGGATTGCGATCATAGCTTAATTGGCTGAGCGGTGAAGGTGCCATGTTATGTCAATTTGACGTTATTCGACAAGATACATTCCTATTATGTTAGTGGGAATATAGACACACCTTAGTTAATCTCAATTTCTATGCAGCTGTAATGAACATTTCTACCTGTAACTGCTGTACAAAATACAATTATATAATTGAGCGCTTAAATTATGTAAACGAAATTATAGGCACGAAAGGGGAATGCGACCGTAAGGATGTATCTCCAGATACTTCAGCGATATGCGACAAACTACACAAATATAAATTATAAACCCTAATATAAATAGGCTTCAATAAAGTAACTTAATTGCAGCGTAAAATAGTAATCAACAAATTACATGATCAACAACCAGTAGCGCTCATAGCGGAGCACGACTAGCCGTTTCTAACCGATCGGTAAAGTTAAGCAACGTTCGCTGCGGTCACTACTCTGATGGGTGACCGCTACAGCAAAAAGTGGTATTTACAACTGAGCGCTACCGTGCTTCGGAGGGCATGTTAAGCCGTCGGTCCCGGCTGTTGTTGTAAGGTAATAGTCGTTAAGCCAAGTCAGAAGCCTTTGGGTGGCCTAAAAATACTGACACTAGGGCTGACCACTTGCCTACACGAGACGAAGTAGAAGAACTACTATTGCAACTCGGCAACTGTTGGGTCATGTAAGCACTCTTGATCCTTTTGGAGGAACTACCATTCGTTCTTTCTTAGAGTGAGTGGTTGGTTTGCCTCATAAAAAATAAATAAGTTGGTGGCGCTTTCCCAACAACCAAAAGTTTTTTTTTAATGTTTAGATGTTAAAATTTCTACTCTTCACACTAAATAAAACAATGCATCACAAAATACTGTCGCATGGTTCATTGTAGCCATGGACGTATCATCCACAGTGTAGCACCACAGAATAGACATATAGTACTTGGTAGCTACGGTATGTAGATAAAATAAAGCATCACAAAGTATACTGTCACATGGTTCATTGCAACGCAATGCATTGCAAAATACTGTCTCATGGTTCACTGCAACACCACGGTAATCAAGATACAAGATTTAGAGATGCGACATCGCATCGCTGATGATGTGTCTGGATCGTAACTTAAAAGTAGTTTTAAAAGCATTCGTTTCGCGTGCAATTCGATTGCTGCTCAATCGAGCGACATGACGGACGGCTGCTCGTATCGGCAAATGGCACGTATTATTCTTTGCTTTAAGTACAAAATGTGTAGGAATAATACAGTTGTGGTAGAACAGTATTGTAGAAACTCCTAGTTTTTTTAAATTAGTAATAGTTTTATCATTTATTTATTTAATAGGAATTGTAAATGGCTACATCACAAATCATAACAAATATAAAATAATACACATATTAAGTAACAGAAATGCAACGCAACCCACATCACTGTTTGTAGATTGGCGTAGTTAGATAAATAGATAGATCAATAAATGTTTTATTGTGTACGCCAAATATTAAAATTTTAACAGATGATGTAAGTATACGAAGGAATAGTTTTAAATTAACAGTATTTTTTACTAAATGTCGACTCTTTTTTTTAAATATACAGACCTGTAAACAAGTAGTGTTCAATAAAACAAACCATAAAAATGTATACTTATAGCTACAATAATCTATTTTTAAAGTATATTCATAATTAAACTAAAAAAGTGAAATTAAAATTAGTTCAGAAGTAGCAGTTGCAATTTAAAGTTGAAAGCACAAGTAGGTCAGTACTAGTACGATATGAACCCAGTGTCATAACCCACCGTAGTTTTACTGAATAGTTGGTAAACTTACACTCTTTTGACACGAAGTAAGAAGACAAAATGCGAGTAAAACTTTCGTTCCGAGGGTTCTTGAAACTCCTAAATATCTTCTATGGATAGCTTTACGATATCCGTAGAGTCGAGTTTAAATTACCCGACCAACTTATTTTTGCGGTTTTTCCTTTTCATATAAGTTTTGTGAACTCTTGGGCTTACTGTCTCATGACTGATCATTCCATTGGCCTATCTTCATCAATCCGATGCGATTCCACTGCTGGGACACAGGTCTTCTGTAACATGGAAAGAATACTCTTTACTCTTTCTTTAGTATACACTCTCTCTCTCTTTCTCTCTCTATGAGAGTGAGTGCAAATTTTATACATCACTTGAAACGTATTGAATTTGAACCTAGGTTAAAAGTCGTAAACCGCCGAGTCCCACTCACTCTTAGTCCTTTTACACCTTTATTTTTTTTAATTTTATGTTTCAAGATCAAAGGGAAGTAGGTACTTTTTATTATGATGACTCGCGTAATTCGAACAAATTGGTGTCATAAACAAGATTACCAATCATATCTATTGATTGAATTTGGTTAGAAGCTTGAAGTATCCTCAAGATTATGAGGCTGTGAGCTTTAGTATCTAATATCAATTCAAATTTAATATCTTCAGCATAAGAATAAAAAAGGCCTCCATAGAAGTCATACTGTGTGGAGACCTTATGTACTGTTTTGCTCATATGTATTACTCGAACTGGTGTGAAAAGCGGTTGTAAAATTTTACAGCGTGCATCTTGAATGCCGCATGCATAATTTCCATATTTTCATATGGCATATGGTGCTGAACTGTTTCATGTAGCGGCGAGTTCTGGTGAGTTTCACAAGTGCACTAAACTTTTAGTTGGGTTGTAAAATTTGTATGTCTACTATGCACTCGGTCCTAACAGTAATTATGTTTCTGTCGAATGATTTGACATATTTTTGAAAGCGCTTTGATGCTTAGCTTTCATAAAAAGTGCGGTCTTTTATATAGTTTCATAAAATTTGCGGGCGGTCGCATTTCATCATTCTGCGCAATTATCGTAATAATTACGTCCAAGTTTAAGATGGTTTTCGTCTAAACTGAACTATGGCCATTCAGTAACAACAATGATATGAATATGGAAACAGCAAACAGAACTTTATTATAGACAGCCTCCATGATGTGGTGGTTGAGCAGGTCGGCTCATAACCCGGAGGCGGCGGGTTCGATTGCAGCGACCGTACAAGTATTTGTGCACAGGAAAAAAAAGTGCAAATCCTTGTTCTGTGTCTGGGTGTTGTGGGACCATGGTCCTCGTAGTTCCTGGGTCCCTAGATACAGGGAATCTTGGTTAGGGTCGAGGATCTATGTATGTGATCGTTGGGCGTTATTATGTAGATATTATATGTATTTAATGATTTAAAACATCAAACTGTAATGGGGTGTTGTACATGCATTAAATATTATTCTTTCCTTTTTTATAACAAGCTACGAATCAGTGAAGAAATAAATCTTATTTCACAGCTAGTTATAAAAAGTGGTTATGTAAATGAACCACAAGAAGGAAAAACCGACGGCGCGCGCAATAGCAATAAACTTTTCTCAAGTATAAGTAAGTGTTATTCTTCTGTGTGTAAAAGAGTTGCTTCTTCATAATCCAAAGTTAATTAATAAACTAATAGCTCTTTGGGCAACTTACTAGTCTGTACTGCAGGAATAAAATAACAGACAGCGAATGTATCGAGACACCATTTATTAGACGACTAACGTGACGACTACGTGGAGGTAGGCATTTTAATAATTAATACGGAGATACCTACATAACACCTTCACCCTTAAATCCTATGTTCAACAAATATACCAATAGAAAAAGAACAACCATACAACAGCAATCAACAACTGGAATGAATGCGCCTAACTTATTATGTATTAGGTGCTTACTAATTACCTACCTAATACCGACAAAATAAATCGTTATACCTACATACTACTACAAAGATATAAAAGTTAAAATATATTTACTACTTAATTACTATCATATTTTAATCAATTTCGAAACCATATCGCTTCACGGGTTTTCTTTGCCTTGGCTGAACCCTCATACTATCATCGCGGCCAACCGGTTCTTTGCCTACGACTGGCTGGGGCGGAGCTTCTTCCAGTGGCACGTGCGGGCTGCTTATCAGCTGTTCGCCATTGTTTGCGGTGGCGCTCGGGGAATGCGAACTAGATTTAAACGCGCTATTTTGCCCTCGCACCACGGGAGAAAGCTCGCCTTGCTCCGGCGCTTCGCCCAACCCGCGACGCTGAGCGAGTACTATGCCGCTGTCAACGTTGGCGCCGGTCGGCTGCCCGATCACACTACCGCCTGGTTCGTCTGCGCTCGGGTAAACACAAGTGGAACGCCTTGAAAACTTCTTTAATTGATCGATATGCCTGTGATGTTGGACACCCTCTGCCGATGATACGCTATAATTATTTTTGCCTAGCCGTTCTGTGATACGCCCCTGTCCCCATCTACGACTTGAATTATACCTTCTATACAACACAGAATCCCCTTGGTCTAATCGCCTGGCTTGGGTTGATCTTGTGATATCAATTTTCTTGGACTGCTTCCGTTCTACGACCGTATCATTGTCTGGCCTTAATACGTCCATCCTAGTTCTTAACATTCGACCCTGTAAGAGTTTCGCGGGGCATTCACCGGTTGTGGTGTGTGGGGTGTTATGATAACTCAATAGAAATCTGCAAAGGGCGGTCTCGACGTCCACCTTTGACAGCTTTGCTTTTTTTATCACTCCCTTGACTATTTTAACGGCATTTTCCGCGGCGCCGTTTGACGCCGGGTGATACGGTGGGGAATAAACGTGTTTGATACCATTATTCTTTAGGAATTCATTAAATTCATAACTAGAAAATGGCGGGCCGTTGTCACTTACTAAAACTTTCGGTAAGCCCCACCTAGACCACGATTCTCTTAGCTTTTTGATGGTACAGTCCGCAGTAGTGCGCTGCATTTTAAAAATTTCTATCCACTTGGATCTCGCGTCCACTGTCACCAAGTACATACAACCGTCAATTGGACCCAAAAAATCAACATGTAGACGATCATATGGCCGATGCGGCCACAACCACGGTGATGGTGGCGACCCGGGCGGTGCCGGCGAATTCTCAGCGCAAACCGCGCAACCTTTACATCGAGCTTCGATTTCTTCGTCTACGCCCGGCCACCACACATAGCTGCGCGCCATGGACTTGGTTTTTACAATGCCCATGTGAGGCTCGTGTAGTTCATTCAAAACGCGCTCCCGGCATTGTGACGGAATAACAACACGATGCCCCCACATTACGCATCCCAGCTCTGTATACAACTCATCGCGCCTATTCCAGTATGGACGTAAGGTATCTATAGCTAAATCCTGAGGCCAACCGTTATCAATATAACTATAAACTCTACTCAATATTGGATCATGATGAGTATACTTTTTGATATCTTCACAGTCTAGTAAAAGTGCTGCGGCTGCAAAGTGCAAATATGACTGTTCTGAACACTCAATTTTGTACTTCGCTGGGTTGTCGACTAGCAATCTCGAAAGTGCATCCGCACCGTTGTCGTTAGATCGCACGTATTCTATATTAAAATTATAAGCTGACAAAATGATAGCCCACCTTTGCATCCTAGAAGCGGCCATGCACGGAATGCCATTTTGTGGGCCAAAAATGCTGACCAATGGCTTATGATCAGTGCGTAATACAAAATGACGACCGTACAAGTACTGATGATATTTCTTTACGCAATATACGATCGCGAGAGCCTCACGATGAATCTGAGAATACGCCCTCTCTGCACTAGTCAACTTCCGGGATACATACGCTACGGCCCGCTCCACGCCCGACTCATCTATCTGTGACAGGACCCCGCCAACACCGCACGAGCTCGCGTCGCACGTCAGCACCAATGACTGCTTGGGATCGTAGTGCGCTAGCACATTACTACTAGAAAGCAATTTTTTAACCTTACGGAATGCTATAGTGCATTCTGCTGACCAACGCCACTGGCGGCCCTTTTTTAATAACTCGTACAATGGATATAGGTAATCACTTATATTCCGTACAAACTTGGCGTAAAAATTCACCATGCCTAGGAAAGACCGCAAATCGGAAATGTTTGTTGGCGTTGGCATTTTCATAATGGATTCTATCTTACTTGGGTCAGGCTGGATGCCATCTTTATTCACTACGTATCCTAAATATTTGATCTCGTCCGCAAAAAATACGCATTTACTCTTTTTAACCTTCAACCCATACTGTTGTAAACGTCCCAGAACTGCTTCCACGTTACGTAAATGGGTGGACTGATCCCCAGTGATTATGACGTCATCAAGGAAAGCCTGCGTGTTAGGAATATCTTTGATCAAATTACTAATGATTCTTTGAAATATTCCGCAACTCGATGATAAACCGTAAACCAGGCGATTATATCGAAATAATCCGCGGTGAGTATTGATCACAGTGTACGGTTTTGAATCTTCTGATAAACATATCTGTGCGTAAGCTTGGGATAAATCAATTTTTGAATACATTAACCCACCAGCTAAATTAGCAAACATATCCTGAACCCTCGGCAGGGGGTATCTATCAATAAACAAGGGTTCAAGGTTACCTTAAAGTCCGCGCAAACCCTTAGGCCGCCGTCCTTTTTATGGACGGGAACCAACGGCGTAGCCCAGTCGGAGCACTCAACCGGCTCGATGATACCCTCGCGCAGCATCGCGTCGAGCTCCGCGTCGACCTGGTGGCGCAGCGCGTACGGCACCGGCCGCGCCCGGCAGAACACGGGCACTGCGTCTGGCCGCACGCGCAGCACCGCCTCGCCACCCGTGTAGCGGCCCAAGCCCTCTTCGAACACCTCATTGTATCTGTGAAGCAATTCAGTTAACATGTCAGCACTATTCTTATCCGTACTTTTCTGAACCGTAACGTTGCCACACAAGTCACTCTCTTCATCCTTGAGCTGGAACCTGGGTACTTGAATATTTAAATACGTAAGCCACTGTCTACCTATTAAAGTGGTTACTCCTTTGTCCACCACATACAAGTCCAGGCAGCTCATCTTGTCTTTAAACTGCACCGTTGGGGTGATGATACCCAAAGGATTTATTTTCTCACCCGTGTATGAATTAAAACAGGTTTTAATTTTCTGCAGCGGTAAATGGCTAAATAACTTTTTATACGTCGATTCACTGATGCACGACGCTGGTGTGCCAGTATCCACTTCCATGCGCAACGGTTTACCATCTACTAGTAAGGTAAGACTCACCGATTTAAACTCGCTTAAAGACATCTGAAAGATAGGCTCGGATTGCTCTTCTTCAGATTCTGATAGTGGCTCTTCTGCCGTAACCTCCTCGGTGAAAAAGTTATTCCGCTGACGGTAACCCATATTGCTCCTGCTGCCGCGCCCTTTTGAGCCACCGCCTGATGACGCCTTATTAGGACATACGCGACGCAAATGCCCCTTGCATTTGCAAACATCACACACAAAGTTCCGATAGCGACATTTGTTCCCATCGTGTCCTTGACCCCCACATGCGCCGCACGGCTGCCCAGGTCGTGACGCGACACCTCGCTGCTTGCCTGTGGTGATCGCGTTAATCTCTGGTGCCTGAGAGTTAAACGCACTGTTTTTTCCTGCACTCCCCGTGGATGCCATTTCCACGGATGCGGAGTCCCTCTCCGCCGCTTCCAATGTGCCCGCCAAACTCGAGGCTTTGATGAAGGTCAAACTTTCTTCCGCGAACAGCCGTTGCCGAATTAGGTCACTGGCGACCCCGCAAACAAACTGGTCACGCAGGTTTTCGTCTAATGTACTGCCAAAATCACAATATCTTGACAACTGTTTCAACGCTGCAATATACTGAGTGACATTTTCCGTTTTGCTTTGTCGCCTCTGTCGAAAACGGTAACGCTCGGCCATTACCGATGGACGTGGTTGCAAGTGCGACCGCACGAGATTCACCAACCCACTGTATGAAAGGTCACTCACTAGGCTTCTTCGGGCTAGCCAAATTAACCATGAGCTTGTATGCACGGTCACCAGCTACTGAAATTAACGTCGGTAGCATTAATTCCTCCTTCACTCCATTAGCTTTAAAGTACAAATCGACGCGCTCACAGTACAAAGTCCAGTTGCCGTTATCGACGTCAAACTCCTGTATTTTACCGACGGACATGATCTTCACTTCCCCTTGAAGCTGCAAACACCGAATTTTCACCTCGTCGCCACTTAGTCTGTACTGCAGGAATAAAATAACAGACAGCGAATGTATCGAGACACCATTTATTAGACGACTAACGTGACGACTACGTGGAGGTAGGCATTTTAATAATTAATACGGAAATACCTACATAACACTTACCAACTGGCACAGATCCTATATACACCACTAAATTACTGTAAATGCTATTTACGTAATGAGATTGGCAAATTTAAGCTATAGGACAACTTAGATAAGGTTGTATTTCAAAAAAATCGAAATGATAACAGCAGATCGTCAGCTGATACACGAGCACCGAGCCATCATCGCCCACTTGTTAGAATATTATAAGAGTAAATCAAATCAAATCAAATCAAAACGTTTATTTGCTAAAATACATGTATAGTATTAGATGTTACAGCAAGTTTTGCTCATGTATTTAGTTTGCAAGCAGACGTGCAAATGTTATTTAAGAACTAATTTTTTTATTATTTATAATTTATACATTGGTACACAATTCATTATAATCCTTAACACTATAAAAACAGTTGCATTGAAGCCAGTCAATCAAACATTTCTTAAACTTGTTACTTTCTAATATCTTTATGTCATTCGGAATATTATTGTAAATGGTAATGCACATATTATATACATTTCTCTTATACAAGTCTTTTCGAGTAGGTAAACACTTTATGCCTATGATCATGTTGTGATCACAAACTAAATGTGATTAGCTATTAGCCAACCATGTGGTTGTTTACGCGCGAAGGAAAATGAACTCGGAAGCAGTGGTAAGCTATTATGTAGAAAATGTGTGTGTTTTGACCTTACATTTTTTCATTTCGTTTTCAGTTAGTGAAAGAAAACACCGTTATTCGTGATGTTATCTATTCATAGTGGTAAAGTAGGTAAGTGCATATTTTTTTCTTTGCGGTAAAATGTATATTTTCATAATAAAACTGAGCGCCTGATAGTGACAAAATTAATTAACTAGGAGATCGCACTATATATCGATTTATATGCAGTGGCATATAAAGACAAGTAGGTACACGAAATTTTTCCTTTGAGAGACGTTTAAGAACTTTGATGAGGTGAATTAAAACGCAGCATGATATTAA
The DNA here is from genome assembly GCA_910589525.2 of Ennomos quercinarius. Lineage (NCBI taxonomy): Eukaryota > Metazoa > Arthropoda > Insecta > Lepidoptera > Geometridae > Ennomos > Ennomos quercinarius. The sequence continues at coordinate 18,654,543 of OU342493.1, forward strand.
ATGAGTATAAAAGGCAAGTTGGCGACAGCTGATTAAGAACTTTGAAGTTTAATAGAAGTTTGGGATTTTCCAATAGTTCTATTACCATAGTTAAAGAAAATTGTTTAACTACAGCTAAGTCCGGCTATTTACATACAGTATAGATACTTATTTTCACCGAAGCTCAACCAATAAGAATGAAATAAGTTATAAGTTGAGTCATTGTGCCGGGCCGTTACCGCGAGCGATGGGCCATAAATGTCGCGCGGCGAACGGGCCTCGTTACCGCGTGGTTTAGAGCTCAACCGTCGCGTCGTCGTGCCACAGAGCGGACACAGTTCACAGCGGGATAAGTTTGTGTGAGAACTTAGTACAGTCTATAGTCAAACTAATTTATTGTGACAATTTTAATTTCTGTACAGTGGTATTTTATATGTGTAGGTATTAGGTATTAAATTATATTTGCAAGATACTGGCTGTTGATTTGCATCCCTGCAATATTTACTAGGTGGTAGGACTTTTCTGCAAAGTTCATCTAGGTAGGTACCACCGTTTTGCCAGTTATTCTGCCGCCAAGCAGTAGTGTGCAAGCACTACTGTGTTCCGGTTTGAAGGGCATTGTAGCTAGTGAAATTACTGGGCAAATGAGACTTTATGACCTGATTTCACCGTCTAGTAATCTGATTACTAGACTGTGTGATGTCTCAGGATGACGTGCGCAGTGCAGTGTCACTTTTGTTTCTACTTTTGTTCCATCATAAAAAATATTCATTCAATATCCAGGTAATACTAATTATATGTGGAGTTTAAATTACATTATTAGGTGGTTACAAATATGGAGAGGATGTAAAGCAACACCCTGTATTGCGGTGAAAAGGTATTTTATGTGTTGTTAACCCAATGTATATAACGTATTACGTAATATATTACATTAATAGTGTGATAATTTCACTTTTTATACTGTAACATCAAATAGAACGGGGTTCAACAAACCTTACATATTGTTTTTGTTGTAGTGTTCCCACTGGTGTTAATTATACTGTTATACTGTGACAAAATAGTTGAGATCTCGCGGATGCCCGTTTAACGGCGTTAAGTTTGGGCGTTACGTTTTATCCAAGCCTTTTCATTGTTTATTTCGCTCGTGTGTAGTATTATATAACTTTATGTCCTACGCGTTGGTATATAAATGTCGTGTTTATCTAGATTTATAAGATGCGTAAAGTCTACTTAGATTCTTCGTAAAAAACCTTAATAGTTTTCGGGAACCTTTTTGTAAATTTCTAAATGAAAATTTTGGCTGGGAATATTTTCAACAACTGGTGCTAAAAAGATTAATTTAATGCAATTTGTTTTAATTATATATAATTTTTTATAATATTTATTTTCGGACCATTCGCATGCGTGGCTTATTAGGTATCATTTTTTACTGTATTTTAAGTCATGGTCTTTGCGCGACATGCAATGATTAATATTGTCGACTATTTATAAGTTATTTGAGCACTGTCATTACCTACTTGAACTGCCAACTCTGCTTAGGGATATTTATAGAAAATATAATTACAATAATTATGTATATTATCGTTCTCTGTATCTAATTATACACATTTGTATATTAAATTTTAAAATAGTATTTAGTGCTCTCGGCTCTCTTTCTCTTTAATCACTATATTACTGGACTGGCCTGTTAGCTCAGTTGGTAGTAGTTCTGCCTTCTGAACTATAGGTTGTGGGTTCGATTCCTACTCAGGACAAACATTTGTATGATGAACATCGATGTTTGTTCTGTGTCTGGGTGTTATATTGTATTCTATGTATGTATTTACAAACAAAAAAGTATCTATGTATTCAATCAGTTACCTGGTTTCCATAGTACAAGCTATGCTTAGTTTGGGGCTAGATGGCGCTGTGTGAAATGCCCTTCCTTTTTTTTAATTATATCGTTAATCGATTCAGTCTCAGAACCTGTATACCAATTTTCGTTAAGATTCGTTAAAAAATGTGACCTGCCCGGCTAGCATGCGCACCGCGACAAAAATTTTTCGATACTTTATCTCGTGAGAGACCATGACAGGACTATGGTAGCGCCTAAGTGTGTCACACTTAAACAGGGACGACAAGTTTTCTCGCGGTGCGTATGCTAGATGGTCTGTACGCGAGTACGTACATCCGGACAGATGAAAGCAAATATCTCGATTTGAAGCAGAGACTTTTGCTCGCTTCGTTCGTTGGTCAATATGCCAGTAGAGAGCAAAACAAAACGTACTCCAAGTTTTGATCATCAAAGTTCTTCAATACTATTTTAATGTGAAAAAATTTTTATTCTAGGTAATCATTTAAAAATAAACATCATCATCATCATCAACAGCCTGAAGACGTCCACTGCTGAACATAGGCCTCCCCCAGAGCACGCCACCTTGAGCGGCTGCTCGCCTCCTGCATCCATCGGCTCCCCGCGGCTTTCACCAGGTCGTCGGTCCACCGAGTGGGGGGCCGGCCTACGCTGCGTCTTCCGGTTCGTGGTCGCCACTCGAGAACCTTTCTTCCCCATCGGTTGTCAGTTCTACGAGCGATGTGGCCTGCCCATTGCCACTTCAACTTACTAACTCTAAGAGCTATATCGGTCACTTTAGTTCTCCTGCGGATCTCCTCGTTCCGGAGCTTATCTCGCAGGGAAACACCGAGCATAGCTCGCTCCATAGCTCGCTGCGCGACTTTGAGCTTACTAATGAGGCCAACAGTAAGAGACCATGTCTCAGTTCCATAAGTCATCACTGGCAACACACACTGATTGAAAACTTTCGTTTTCAGGCTCTGCGGTATTTTGGACGAAAAGATAGGACGAAGCTTCCCGAACGCTGCCCAGCCGAGTTGGATTCTTCGCGCCACCTCTTTGTCGAAGTTGGACCTACCTAATTGGACAATCTGTCCTAGGTAGACATACTTGTCGACAACTTCGAGAGTATCGTTCCCAACAATTACCGGTATAGGTGGAACATGAGCATTAGACATGATCTTTGTCTTGTCCATATTCATCTTAAGACCAACCTGCTGGGAGACTCTACTGAGGTCGTTGAGCATGGTGCTAAGGTCCTCGAGCGATTCCGCCATTATGACTATATCATCGGCAAAACGAAGGTTAGTGATGTACTCGCCATTTATGTTGATGCCAGATCTTTTCCACTCCAAGAGCTTGAAAACATCCTCCAATGCGTTTGTGAACAGTTTCGGAGAAATAACGTCTCCCTGTCTCACGCCTCTTTGCAATGGAATTTGTTCCGTACTCTGGTCCTGTAGTCGGACTGACATAGTGGCCTTACTGTACAAACACTTCAAAACTTCGATATACCTATAGTCAATTTGGCATCGCTGCAAGGACTGCAGCACCGCCCAAGTCTCGATTGAATCGAAGGCTTTCTCATAGTCCACAAACGCTAGGCATAACGGCCGATTATACTCTTCGGTCTTCTGTATAATCTGGCGCAGCGTATGGATGTGGTCTATGGTGCTAAAGCCTTTTCGGAAACCGGCTTGTTCGGGAGGCTGGAATTCATCAAACCTGCGTGCGAGACGATTCGTAATGACTCTCGAAAACAGCTTATACACATGACTCAAGAGCGAGATGGGCCTATAGTTCTTCAATAAGGTGTTATCGCCTTTTTTGAAGAAGAGCACCACCACGCTCTTGTGCCATGCCTCTGGCGTTATACCTTCAAGGATGACAGAATTAAACAACTTCTGGAGGACTAAAAGTACCGGTCTACCACCCGCTCTCAGAAGTTCGGTCGTAATTCCATCTTCACCTGGTGCCTTGTTGTTTTTAAGCTGTTTGAGGGCCATTCTAATCTCGTACAGGCTGACGTCCGGGATATCTTCGGTATAGTGTCGGACTAACTTGGCTCTGATGTCCTGAGCTGTGTTAGTAGCGGGCTTACGTGTCGAGGTGTATAACTATCCATAGAAGTTCTCGATCTCTCTCAGAATCTCAGGCTTGGATGAAATGACGCTACCATTTTCGGTCTTCAGTTTTGTCATTTGGTGTTGCCCAATAGACGAATCCTTTGCGAACACTTTAGAGCCTTGGTTCCGCTCAATTGCGGCCTCAATACGTGAAGTACTAAGAGCACGCAAGTCGTGTCGCAAGGAACTCCAGATTCGTCTATTGAGTTCACCGTAGGCTGACATATCAACTGAAGACTGCAGCTTCATTTCGCTCCGGTCGGCCATTAGCTCAAGAGTTTTTTCTGAGAGCTTTTGAGTCTTCTTTCGGCGTTGGGTCTTAAAGAATTTCGATCCAACAGCTTGGACAGTTTCCACCAACCCGTCGTTTAGCTCGTCCACTGTGTTACAGTCGGCTAGGCACTGGAAGCGATTTTGGAGTTCCAGCTGAAAGCCTTCGGGGTTTTGGATTTGGACAGGATTTGGACGGAGCGTAGACTTCACCAGACGTGACCTTTCGAGCTTAACATTGATATTCAATGTGCCTCTAACAATACGGTGATCGCTACCGGTTTTCACCTTGCTGATCACAGAGACATCATCGAATATGTGCTTCTTGGTCGTCATGATGAAGTCTATCTCATTTTTAGTGGAACCGTCGGGACTTATCCACGTCCACTTCCTGGATGGCCGCTTCTCGTAGAAGGAGTTCATCATAAAGAGTCCCTCCTTCTCCATGAAGTCAGCCAGCCTCTGTCCTCGAGGGTTCCGCTGCCCGTATCCAAATGGCCCCACTCTCAGCTCATCGCTATTCCTTGTGCCCAACTTCGCATTGAAGTCTCCCATCACAACGGTGAAGTATGTTTCGGAAGTATGCATGGCTTCGGATATGTCCTCATACATAGCTTCTACTTCATCGTCTGAGTGTGCCGACGTCGGCGCGTATACCTGTATAACCTTCAACGAATACCGTTTGGTTATTCGGAGTACCAGGTACGCTACCCTGGCCGACACACTGTCGACTTTGACCACGTTGTTGACGAGAGACTTGCGGACGAGAAACCCGACACCCCCTTGGGAGAGTTGGTCTCCCTCCCGGTAGAAGAATAAGTTACCGGAATTTAGGATTATCGTGTCCTGTCCCTGTCTTCGGACTTCTGACAATCCCATTACATCCCAGCGTAACTTACCCATCTCCGCCTCTAGCTCGACCATCCTTTCGTCAGCCTTCAGTGTGCGCACGTTATGTGTTGCCAGGGCCAGGGGCCAAAATAAACAATTGCAATCTATTTCATCTGAATTAACATGAAAGCTTCCATTATATTATTTTCCGATACGACAAAGGGAACTAATTAATAACTATAATATGCGGTGGGATATGTTATTGTACATTAGGTATCTGTTAGATTAGTTATTAGCGTTAACCGCAATTCGGAGTAGCGTAATGTAATTATTTGAAAATTATATTATAGGTCTGGTTAGGAACGCAATCATTTACAGCGCTCATAGCGAAACACGACCAGCCGTTTCTAACCGATCGGTAAAGTTAAGCAACGTTCGCTGCGGTCACTACTTTGATGGGTGACCGCTAGGTACACAGCTAATGCTAAAGCTATTTAGTATGTTTATAAGGTATTTTTATCTATGTAGTTATGCTTGTGCACCCCGTCTTTTACCACTTCTATAAATCCTCTCCATCCAAAGGTTGCCTGGAAGAGATCGCTTTTAGCGATAAGGTCGCCCATTGTTACACGTTTTTGTGAATGTCTGTATGCCTTGTAAAATTGTATTATTTGGTGTGTACAATAAAGTGTTCATCTATCTATCTACACAGCAAAAAGTGGTATTTACAACTGCGCGCTACCGTGCTTCGGAGGGCACGTTAAGCCGTCGGTCCCGGCTGTTGTCGTAAGACAATAGTCATTAAGCCAAGTCAGAAACCTTTGGGTGGCCTAAATATTCTGACGCCAGGGCTGACCACTTGCCCACACAAGAAGAAGAAAATTTACTGTATTGCTGTTTGTTTTTTTTACCAATGTAGTATAATATATACCTAATCATATCATTAGGTACCTTGTCAAAATAATTTACTTTGGTTAATTTGTTTTTATGTTAAAAGATGCAAACAAGCATACCGTGATGGGAAGCGGTTACTATTATCTTTAAAGTGTAACCGCTGAGAGAATGCGTTTGACAGCTACGAAGAACAGCGTTGATAAAAGCGGAATTCGTTTTTTTTACCATCTATCTATATATTGTAAAACTGTAACTGGGCTTAACCTGTATATTGAATATTTTTTCAAAATTTTGATTGCACTACACTTCTTTATCGATACAGAAGTGGACACAATATTTTAGAATTTTTGACACTAGGGTGAGAATAATTTTTCTAAGACACCACTGACCACACCACTCTAACCCCTTACCCCAAAGTATAGACGTCAAAACGCTCAAAATACATAACATTAAAAAATCTACTAATAATGAATTTAAAAAGACTATCATCAAATGGCTAAAAAGTTATGACTATGAGGGAATAGAGAATATGCTGGCAAACTTATATATCTAGTAAATAATTGATTTATATTTTAGCATACATATACACGTACACACACAAACACAAATATACACACTTTGACCGGCGCCATGACAAAATAACCCAATTGTTAGATATTAAAGAAAAAACATATAAAACTTTTCAGTCTGACATAAATAACATTTGATTAGGAGAAACCACTGACTCCTGAAACACAGTGAATACTAGTTCAGAAGTCTATGGATTCACTACATGAATTGTACATTTTTTTATGTCAATAAATAATTTGTATTTGTATTTGAATTCATGACAACAGACAAGAAAGTGATGAAAAATAAAGATAAGAATGTGAATGGAACGAATTAAACCCTAGAAATGAGGAATACTGTTTATAAGTATGTAAAAATAAAGAAAAGATATATATAAAGGGAATGCATATGAAGTATGAAAGCGGAAACTACGTGAAGAGATGTGGGGCAGACTTCCTTGGTATAATAATTTGTAATAGCTATTAGAGGTACATAATATTACATGGAAATGGGGATAATATGAGGAAGAAAGATTCTCGAGTGGCGAGCACGAACCGGAAGACGCAGCGTAGGCCGGCCCTCCACTCGGTGGACCGACGATCTGGTGAAGGCCGCGGGAAGCCGATGGATGCAGGAGGCGGACAGCCGCTCAAGGTGGCGCGCTCTGGGGGAGGCCTATGTTCAGCAGTGGATGTCTTCAGGCTGTTGATGATGACGATGTTGCCATAATATAATATATAGATTGAACCGTTACAAGATTAAGTGACAAGATTAGCACGTGGGCAGGGCTTTGCGCCTGGACAAACATACACAACACATAAATAAGTCATCCGTGAACAAATCCCGTTACGTATGACTATAAGTCGCCCGTCGCCCGATCGTATGTACAAGGAGCATCCTGTATAAGGGGTTCACGAAATGCGTTGTAGCGGGCATTTGTCTGCAGATTGCGCAGACCCTGAATATATCACTATTGGCATTTCCTTGTATCTCGATGGAATTGTTGGTATAGAGCAGAATATATATATTCTACTGCAGCTCTTCAGTCTTGTTTGTAGTTGATTTTAAATCCAGGCTTTTGTAATCTAATTGGATGGTAAATGTCATGCTTCATAGTCGAAGCAACAGATAACAAAAACTGAATTGGGTACCTTCCCTTTTTTTGAAGGCTGTTAAAAAGGCATATGTGCCTCGGAGAGCACGTTAAGCCGTCGGTCCCGGTTGTCATAAGAACATCTACGGCAATCGTTATGGATAGTCAGAAGCCTGATGATGAATCTGACACCTGATCTAACTACCCCTGTTACTGGTTCCTTATGGGTTGCGAGGTCAGATGGCAGACGCTCGTGTAATTCTGGTAGCTTGCCGCTGCAAGTTAGATTGGGCGCCAACCCCAATAGCAAAATAATGGGAGGATGTAGTTGTGAGTGTCTTTAGAACCCATGAAGATTTTTTGATAAATGGTATCTCAATATAAAGCCCTAAAATGGACCTACTTTCCTTACGTCTCCCTCGAGTTTTTTTTTTCTATCCCGGGGTATCCATTGCGTGGCTGTTAAAAAGGCATACTAAGCAAAAATCTTCAAAAGAACCAATATAATATTCATGGGAAGTTATTTGATTACGAGTAAATGATGTGGAATATCGCTTTAATTTCTTTTCCAATAATTGTAAGACAGCCGTCCTCCGATTCCTAGAACCATCACCTCGCAAAATTGCCAATCGGATCTGTAGAGTTATCGGAAATTGTGATAAAACCTTAGTGTCGGGAAATCGAAACTATGCCTCATTGGGCAAGGTCTGAATGGGAAATTCTTAGGCTACGTCTTAGTATAGGTACTTATATTATGCCCGTCTGCATTAAAGTTTGACAGCTCTTAAGTTCGTACTTATCTCTCTAGGATGTGCTTAAATGCAGTAGGTAGTCATAGAGGGATAAATGTGAACTTGGGAGCTGTCAAAGTTTAGTACTTTAGTACAAACGGGTATTAGTGAAGTTATTTTAAAGAACATTATTTTAATTTGTACCATATTTACTGCAATAAAATTATTTGTAAGTATTCACAATATAATAACAAAACTACAACAATAAAAGTAGGTATTCTATAAAACTAAACTAAAACTATAAAATTAACAATATAATACAAAACTAATCTAACAAACCACTACCAGTGGTCAAAGTGCCCAAAATGCTGGCAGCATTGCCACGTTGAATGGCAATGCTCAACCTTTGGCCCAAATAGAGGCCAGCGTTTGTAAGTATCTTGTATTTAGATAGCACAAGTAATGTAGTATGATAAATTATCTCACCTGATGGAAAGTGACGACGCGGTCTACGATGGTACATGCTTGCCTAGAACATACCTATTCACTCGCAACTTGAAGAGCTCCAGATTGTACTTATCGGGAAACAAAGACGCTGGCTTTTCTACCTCTCTTGCCAATAACCCGTCGGATACCATTGATTTGCATAATGATAGACGAACAATTAAAAAGCGTACGAGTGTCGTACGAATAACATTCCTTGTGATAAACAAACTTTATATTCTTCATTTATGTTTTGTTTACTGGCAATCACGGCAAGGTTTAACCTCTTTTTAAAAGAATAAGTGTTGAATTACGTAGTACTATATAATTTTACTCTGTGGTTATAATCTTCAAGTTTGTAGATCAAAGGTGGTAATCAAGTTATAACATTTTCTTATTTAGAAAATTGTTATTTTCTGACTTTTTCGCTGTAAAATAAATCAAATAATTCACTTTAAACACTTTTTATCAGGCAGACGTTGACAAAGACGTTTTTTACAAAGTGTCCAACTAAAACTTAAAGCATCATAAACAACATTAAGCGTAAGTACAAATCCCAAACTGCGGGAGATAATAAAACACATCTCAAAGAACTTCGCAAGGCCTCCGGACTTGGTCTCTATTGAGAAATAACAAGTTTGGTCCATTGAGCGTAAAGGCCTTTACTGCTTTAGTAGACTAATCCAAGGCCAATGGGCAGAAGGTACATTATGGAGTGGAATTTTCAGGCTAACATTAGCTTGCAATCCATTGAGTGTTTCTCGATGCTCTTTTGTTAGTTTACAGCCGCGTAAACAAAATAGGTTACTCTCTCTCTCTCAGACCAGTGTAAGCAGCTCCCTGCTCTCTTTTTTTCTACATATATATTTGAGAACCGGAACCGGAAGACGCAGCGTAGGCCGGCCCCCCACTCGGTGGACCGACGACCTGGTGAAAGCCGCGGGGAGCCGATGGATGCAGCAGGCGAGCAGCCGCTCAAGGTGGCGTGCTCTGTGGGAGGCCTATGTTCAGCAGTGGACGTCTTCAGACTGTTAATGATGATGATGATGATATATTTGAGATTGCGAATAGAGTTGCATACATGACCGCCCAATAGAAAGTACCAACTGAAAATGTGGACACATTTCTTTCCACTTCCACTTTGATAAATCTCTATCCAAAACTTGATTAGAAGAAATTGCTTTTAGCGATAAGCCATCTCTCACACTTTGGAAATCATTGTATTTTGTAAACTTTTATTATGTGTATACAATAAAAAAGAGTCCTTTCTATCTATCTATCTATCTAGTCCACTGCTGGACGTAATATAACTCCCAAAGTAAGCCACTGAGCACGATATTCAATCTTTAATTTCCAGGGCGAACCTACGTAAGTTGTTGCTTCTTCGAGCTACAGAGCGTCTTATGCTACGTCACACTATTTTTATGTGACGTTGAAGTAACAATGCAGCTATGTGTAACGCACTGCATCCTTATAATAGCCATAAATGGCGAGTTTATAGTATCTGCAAATGCCATTTATATTTGCTACGATAGCAACTCTCGAAAGTGTATATCAGCTAGTAAAAGAAACAAGTGTGCTTCAACCCTCCGTCGAGGCTAAGGGCACACTTAGCTAAGTTTATTACAATAAATCTAGCGAAACTGTTGTGAGTGCCGTTTGAGCAGTAACGTCCTTTTGGAGAGCCACTCGCAGTTTTATGGTTTTAGGGTTCCTCTAGTATAAACGGAGATTGTACTAAACACCCGAAAAAAGTATTTTAGAAATTATGAACTGTTGTCTTAATCCGTTTGTGTTTTGTTTCACAGTTACTTATATGCAATAACTCGTTATTGTCCTATTAACGTTCATCAATAAGTCAATTTCGTCTAATGCAAATCTATATAATGTTAAACAAAAATATAGTGATAGCTACATGCCAACGCAATAGAATCAATTTTATTTTTATTCGATTAATTTTCTGTTAAACTAAACAGTACATAAAAGCAACCAATCCTTCGCAACAAACCCATCCGGTGATACATTGAGCACCAAGCACAACCACAAATCGAATCTGACAATACATTTTATTTATGTGCGTACATTTCCAATTTAGTAAAGTACCTATCCGTTACCAATTTCCTAATAACCATAAGAGCAAAATTTCGTCCTACTTTTCCCATATTTTCCTCGGAAACTTTATCAATTTCCCTCACCGAAGGTAAGGTCAAATTAGTTTATCTTAATGCGGAACCCACTTGGACGAACGGTCGGTGCGCTTGTCCGATTTTTTTCCTTTAAAAAACTTCGTTATTATCTCTGCCCGTCCGGGCGGTGCTTTCTAAATTGAATCCAGTTATTATAATGTTTTCTCGTCTATGGAAGTCTTTATTTTATTGAGCGGAATGGTTAACGCGATTTCCAGTATTGAAGGGGGAAGCCTGAGCAATTACGGGTGGGGAGTGCTCTAGGCAAGAGTGAATGAAATGGTTTTGTTTCAATTTATTGTGCCTGGAGGATAAGTAATTTAGAATAAAAATTTGGTAGCCGGCTGTCTTGTGGAAAAAGTTCTTGACTTTTTACGCTGTTTTTAGTGGGTAACTGATTTTTTGTTACTTCTAGGTCATAATAAAGGAATGTCTTAAAAATGCGAGCATATAAGTATATCAAATATCAATTAGGTAAATTCCCAATTTCTCTACAAGCCTTCTCACCAGTGGAACCACAATGGAAACGCTTGATAGTGTAAAAATTAATTAATTCAGTTTGGTTCTCTCAATATTATATAGGTATGTATGATAATTGCTGTGTTATCCTGGAATTGATAATTTGGAACTAAATAACTACATTTTGAATTTAATTCCAATAGAATGAAGATTAAGATCCTCAAGTGGTTAAGTTCACCACCGTTCATGCTCATAGTGTCTCATAATATCTCTTTCCATCCAAAGGTTGTCAAAAAGAAAATCCTGGTACTGTAACAAGAGTCTACCTAATCCCTAATCTTTACTCATTATATTTGTTTAAATTCAAACGCGGTTAAATCTAACTCTATCTAATTGAGTAATCTCTGAATGAATTTTCATATTTCTCTACATTTGTGGCCAAGTGTGTTCGTCTAGGTTTTTATATCTTAGGACCCAATTACGTTGTGTATAATTTACGTTGCGTTTTATAAGGTAAAAGGTAAAATTTAAAGAATTATTGAATAGTCATATATTTATAAGACGTATAAGTCACTCGTGTAATAATATCGTAACTACAACAAGTAAACATGATATTAAAATAATAAGATCACATCTACATAACAATTTGCACAGCTCACAATAAAAGTGGAAGTTTCAAAGTAAACACATCGATATAAAGGCAGTAAGAAGTTCAGTTTAAAGTAAAACATGCAACTTAGCTGAAATTCCAGGGGCCGGCCCCTCTGCCCCTCTGCCGTCTGCTTCTCTGCCTCAGCTGGTCTCTGGTCCAGGTCGGGAATTTTCTTCTCTCTTCGTGGCCACAACGCACAAACACTTCACATTTTCACTTTAGTTAATATCACATAAAATATACGTAAATATATAAATAATATATTAAAAGACAATAAAATATTCGACTTATTTCATGGGTGAACTCCACGGAAATCTGCACGCTTAGATGTACCGCTAGCGACAGCAAGCTAAAAGGAATAGAGACGGGAAATGGAGGTTAGGCTTTGTAAGGCCTTTAAATAGGATTCTTAACCGAAAGGATTAAAGCAAGGCTCCCTTCCAACCTAGCACCTTGCACCATTTAATATAGCCAACAAAGCCGTCGGGGTTCAACCTAACATACACCACGAAAGACACTAACTTGCAAACCTTCATCTTTTCCCGATCTTGATCCATACATCCCACATTTTAGACACATACATCTCGCTATCATTCAGTTATTTTGTTTAGGACCAGATGGGTCTTATAATTTTGTTTAGTGTCGAAATTTCCTACTCTACTTTATGACCAATAAATTCCGATAAGATTCGCAAATTTCCCTACTGGAATAGATCGGTCCTTGTGTGATGACATGTGTACCTAGTGCTTGATCGAATGTCACACCACGATATAAACCCCTCGGTACCGAGTTTATCGACAGAGTGGTTCAACTGGCCTAATCCCTACCGATCTAGCGACCTATGTTGCCCGTCCGTCAAAGTCTAATCCTGACCTGACATTCTGTGTAATCATCCCCGGTTCCCTTTGGCACGCGACTTTCCCTGCTGAGTGAAAGAGTAGTCCAATATGCCTAATCCCATAGATCTAGCGGTCATATTGCTCGTCCTTCATGAGTAATTAGTGTATATGTGTGTAACGACTTTGTAAAATTTGCATAGGAGGAAAATACTTTATCAATATCCTTTTTATATAAATTTCAGTAAATCGATTAAGATCTGTTGATACCGGAAACTCGTGTACTCAACTCCTGGAGGCAGTCGTAATACATACTGAAGTGTAGAACAGATGTTTCTTAGATATCATCTGTGTGTATATTCTCGTACAGGTAAACGTATAGTTTTGTAATTATAATGATTTTCCACGATAAATGTAGGCGTGATCGCACAATTTGATCGAAGTATTAATACTGGTTCCAGTTGTCGAACAAGTCCTCAGCATATAAATGGCTACAATTATTTTATTCAAACATGTATTTAGAAAAAGGGGAGACACCTACAACTAGGGCAATAAGTTTTTATGATGTACAATGTTATCTCTTCCACAATAAGTACACACGCATATCACACTTTCCTACGAACTCCCTACAAAGTTAAAATGTGTAATAAATCTACCCCCAACTGACCCGTATAAAACGAAGAAAAACGCCGCTACCCTGAAAATTAATGTGAAGAAATCTACCCCTATTAAGTATTTACCTAGCATAATATTAAAGGAACACAACAACGGAGTCTAATGGTGCGCGACGTTTACAGGTGCACAGCTTAGGTACCTGAAAACTTAAAATTATAACCAACATTGTATAAGTAAATATAAAATAAATATTGCACAGATAATTGTTACACTGGCGTTACATTTAATTTTATTGACACTGACTAGTACACGATTACGAGATAGCACTCAATTTAAATATTGACTGACCACTTTGTCTCTTTAAATCTAGTACTTAATTCGTACTTTGGAAATTTAAGCTCGCGTTAATAGAGTCAAAGATATTCGTCTTCTCGATTTGACTCGTAGATCCCGACTGCCCTATCATTTTTCGTTTCAGCTTCAAATCATGTAGCGTTCCCACCTGGCTCCTGCGCACAGTGCCCAGCCTTTGTTCTTCCAGTTTGATACGTGTAAAAAGTGTCCCTGTCTACCCTTCATCCTAGCCAATCGTTCTTTCCCTTTTACTCTAGAGAATTCGAGCCTGTTTATATTAAGTTATTATGATTTCTCATAAACCATAAATAGTGTTTATGTTATGGTAATATTTTATAATATTTATGAGGCTACATTTCTTTCATAGGTATGGGCAAACAAACGATCCTCTGTTTTAATTTTTTAATTGGTCTGTTTATATTACATTTATTATGATTTCTCATAAGTCAAAAATATTGTTTATATTAAGGTAATATTTCATAAAATTTATGTGACTGGATTTCTTTCATAGGCATATGCAGACAAATGATCCTCTGTTTTAATTTTTTAGTTGGTTTGTTTATATTAAATCAATTATGATTTCTCACAAGCCATTACTATTGTTTATATTAAGGTAGTATTTCATAAAATTTATGTGACTAGATTTCCTTCATAGGTATGTGCAGACAAACGATCCTTTATTTTAATTTTTAGTGATATAATTTATTTAATTTCAGAAATGATTAGCTAAACGTACTCTACAAAATATTAAAAACTAAGTTATCTCAATTCAAGAGTTCAAATAAATTTCCGCTACGTCTGTATGAAACAAGAAGATCTCACCATAATTCTAAATAAATCACTTATTTTATGGTTCATGGTACCTAAGTATGTGCCCATACCTCTATGTACTGAAACAAACGTTATGTACACATAAAGTGCGTTACAGATCACCCCTTTGAGTTTTGACGGATTTGAATTTTTCAAAGAAGAATCCGGAGAAATTCACATCATAAACATACTACAAAAACCAATACAATAGTCAAGTAAACATAAAATCTGTTACAAAATCACCCCTTTGAGTTTTGCCGGGTTTTAATTATTCCTAAAAGGAAAGTTCTGTGAACATCACATAATGTTATACTTACACTACGCACTAATTAATATAATAAATTCAATTACTCTAACCACACAAACTGCCATCCTTTCTTCACCCCTTAGCCTTTTAAAGCTTTTACTAGATTTGGAAAATTAAAACAAAATAAAACCCTTGTCACATAATTATATTTAAAAAAAAATGTTAACAAACTGCTTATTGAAACAAACATATATAATTTTTTTTTTTAAGTCCCCTACGAGTTCGTCCTGGATGGGGATTGATCTTCTTACTTTCTAATTTAAAATAAACATTAGCAAATTACAGTTTAGCTTTTATAATAATAAGAGAGTATATTTGATAATATTAAAAATATCTGAAATAATACTAATTGCAGTCAAAAGTGGTAAAAGTAAATGCTAGGTATTATTTTTTTGAAGTATTTACATTTGTTGTAACCTAGGATTAATTTTATCAGCTCGATATGCTACTCCCGAATCTCGAGCAATAAATTCAACGGGCTCTATGTTTCCTTATTCAGTGTTGGCGTACTTGGCTCTTCATCAATAGTTACAGTCTCTACACGATCTGGTTGTTCAGCCCTTTGCCAATCTTTAGCAAGAGTTTTTGAATATTTACAAATGCCGCTGGTCTGGCAATTCTGAGTCTTTCCACTCCATAAGCACGGTAATTCTTTGAGGTTTGTTGTTGTTGTCGTTGTTGTTGAAGTCTAGAAGAGTCATCCGAAACTGACTCTACATTTCTGAGAAATTGAATTGCTGCAACTGCCCCACTAGTATTTTTAGTAAACCATAATCGCTTAATCTCTTGCGGATAGTGTTGCATAATCTCGTCCGCGATAGCATTTTTCATTTGCATAAAATTGAAGCATTTTGGCCTCC
This sequence comes from Ennomos quercinarius, assembly GCA_910589525.2. Classification (NCBI taxonomy): domain Eukaryota; kingdom Metazoa; phylum Arthropoda; class Insecta; order Lepidoptera; family Geometridae; genus Ennomos; species Ennomos quercinarius. Next base: position 18,670,412 of record OU342493.1, read on the forward strand.
GAGTACAAATCTGTGAAACAATCCGTCATGCTTTTCTTGTTTGATTGTAATGTTCACTTTCCGCTTCCTAATTTCCGTTTTACTTGATTTTTAGCATCTGTGTCCCAGTATTGTACCAGAAAATCGTCCTTGAAGTTTTCTTACATTTTCCATGTATTTGAAAAAATTTTAGACAAACTTTTTGCATTTCCTGACAAGCACTCCAAAGCCATGTCTAATTCATTTGCCTGAAGCCCTAGCCTTTTACTGTATTTCTGTAAATCATCCAAAAATGTTATTGGATTTACATTATGTCCGCTGCAATTTGGTTTTGTTGGCGTTTGTACCATCAAAACACGATTTTTCTGTGGTACTTGTGTTGAAGGTATCACTGTATTTAAACTTACATCACTCGAAGATGTCTGAGTTCTGTGCTCTCCAACTCATCTAATCGTTCTATTGTAGGAGTCATAGTGCTTGATATCGTTTCTGTAATTTTACTTAAAATCTCAACCTCGCCTTCTTCAGTTACCTTGCGCTTACGGTTTGACGAATGGCCTTTATTATTACTTGCCATTACTTATGTGTTTTTTTTTTCACTTAATGTTATATTTTACTAAAGTTTACACTTTACACTTTACTCACAGCATACAATCCACATACTTCCTAATATACAAAAGACCACACTTCACAAAAGTACACTTATTATTTTATTTACGAAATCTTTTCATTAATACTCATTCCTAAAACAAAAAAGGTATGAGTCTACTACGTTTAACCTGTTCGATCACCACGTTCATCTTTAACAAGCTATAATGGGCCCTTTACACTGACGCTATCACAACGATCATGCTTCGAAATATTTTCTAAGCAATGATTTAATTACGTATTTTTATCAATTTAAGGTTTAGGAGCATAATGTCTAGGGTATCTTTAGTGCATCGACATGGCGCTCAAATGATTAAACGTACATTCAATGTTTTCATACACAAAAGTTATTACCGAGAGAAAAAAAATAAGCAACTGCTTTATTTACGTCAACAAAAGCAAACTACGAACGACTACACAATACTTCCAAACCCTACCTTTTTTTTGTAAAGTTGAAGTGTTAGGTCAATGCCCTACCGTCAAGTACCATCTTAAAAATCAATCCATGATAAGTACCATAACATTGTCTTTCGTCCCGTTACTCAACAGATGCATTATTTTTTGCTAGCCTAAACCAGATGTTGACTTTTTGCATCACAACCGACCGTATTTATTTGTAAGTGTTGCGCCTAACATCAGGTGTACGATTTTCTTGTTCCGATCAGTTGTATTCAAAATAAATAAAATATAAAATGTTACCTAACCTGTAAATGAACCGTTAAAGCCCGTATAATTAAAACCAATTTAACGTTGTACGTAATTCTTATAAGATCAAAACCATGTCACTTGTTAAATTTAACTATTTGCGTAACGTAGTATTACTTATTTGTAATCTTTATCAAAATTACCTAGAAACTTTACTCTCTATTTTTAAGAAAATTATGCAATAAATTCATAACTCTGGATTTATAAGAGTTTTTTTTTTTTTTTTAACAATGAACTAATAATCACTAGTCACTTTCACGTACTATTATAGAATCAATAGTCAATTGAGAGAAAAAATATCGTAAAAGGAAACTACATAAAAGAAAGAATGAGTTAATTGGAAATAGAAATTACAAAAATTGAAATAGACGTAGATAATTTAGAGTTTTTGTTTAGACAAAAAATTACAGGTAAAACAAAGAAAAACTCACAACCTAGTGACGGTTTTCCAGAAGATAACGTTTTTACTGATAAAGACCGCTATGTTCTATATCAAAGCATTCTTCCCGGTATCTCCCCCTTTTTATAGTGTTATTGTATTGCATTGTGGCAGTCTACTACAGTTTAACAAAATATTTACGAACAATGAATAAACCTAAAACTATGAATGTCCATCTGTCATGTATCTACCATAAATACTAAACAGATGTGTTAATCTTCGTGTTAAAATGAAACTTAACAGACTAGTTATCTGTCTACTTAAAAAAATAGATTACGTTAAATTGATTAAATATAAATAAAACTATTCACCCTACAATAACACTAAGAAGTTCCGCTCGTTAATAGAAAATGAAAAAGTTCTTTTTTTTAGAAATCTAAAAAGTTTTTTTTTTTTTTCTAGTTACCTACATACCATAGTAACTCAGGTATCTTTATATGCGTAATTTAACCAAATTGATTAAATTTTTAATGACGCACATCTTCGGTCAACGGCACCACTGTAACAAGAGTCTACCTAATCCCTAATCTTTACTCATTATATTTGTTTAAATTCAAACGCGGTTAAATCTAACTCTATCTAATTGAGTAATCTCTGAATGAATTTTCATATTTCTCTACATTTGTGGCCAAGTGTGTTCGTCTAGGTTTTTATATCTTAGGACCCAATTACGTTGTGTATAATTTACGTTGCGTTTTATAAGGTAAAAGGTAAAATTTAAAGAATTATTGAATAGTCATATATTTATAAGACGTATAAGTCACTCGTGTAATAATATCGTAACTACAACAAGTAAACATGATATTAAAATAATAAGATCACATCTACATAACAATTTGCACAGCTCACAATAAAAGTGGAAGTTTCAAAGTAAACACATCGATATAAAGGCAGTAAGAAGTTCAGTTTAAAGTAAAACATGCAACTTAGCTGAAATTCCAGGGGCCGGCCCCTCTGCCCCTCTGCCGTCTGCTTCTCTGCCTCAGCTGGTCTCTGGTCCAGGTCGGGAATTTTCTTCTCTCTTCGTGGCCACAACGCACAAACACTTCACATTTTCACTTTAGTTAATATCACATAAAATATACGTAAATATATAAATAATATATTAAAAGACAATAAAATATTCGACTTATTTCATGGGTGAACTCCACGGAAATCTGCACGCTTAGATGTACCGCTAGCGACAGCAAGCTAAAAGGAATAGAGACGGGAAATGGAGGTTAGGCTTTGTAAGGCCTTTAAATAGGATTCTTAACCGAAAGGATTAAAGCAAGGCTCCCTTCCAACCTAGCACCTTGCACCATTTAATATAGCCAACAAAGCCGTCGGGGTTCAACCTAACATACACCACGAAAGACACTAACTTGCAAACCTTCATCTTTTCCCGATCTTGATCCATACATCCCACATTTTAGACACATACATCTCGCTATCATTCAGTTATTTTGTTTAGGACCAGATGGGTCTTATAATTTTGTTTAGTGTCGAAATTTCCTACTCTACTTTATGACCAATAAATTCCGATAAGATTCGCAAATTTCCCTACTGGAATAGATCGGTCCTTGTGTGATGACATGTGTACCTAGTGCTTGATCGAATGTCACACCACGATATAAACCCCTCGGTACCGAGTTTATCGACAGAGTGGTTCAACTGGCCTAATCCCTACCGATCTAGCGACCTATGTTGCCCGTCCGTCAAAGTCTAATCCTGACCTGACATTCTGTGTAATCATCCCCGGTTCCCTTTGGCACGCGACTTTCCCTGCTGAGTGAAAGAGTAGTCCAATATGCCTAATCCCATAGATCTAGCGGTCATATTGCTCGTCCTTCATGAGTAATTAGTGTATATGTGTGTAACGACTTTGTAAAATTTGCATAGGAGGAAAATACTTTATCAATATCCTTTTTATATAAATTTCAGTAAATCGATTAAGATCTGTTGATACCGGAAACTCGTGTACTCAACTCCTGGAGGCAGTCGTAATACATACTGAAGTGTAGAACAGATGTTTCTTAGATATCATCTGTGTGTATATTCTCGTACAGGTAAACGTATAGTTTTGTAATTATAATGATTTTCCACGATAAATGTAGGCGTGATCGCACAATTTGATCGAAGTATTAATACTGGTTCCAGTTGTCGAACAAGTCCTCAGCATATAAATGGCTACAATTATTTTATTCAAACATGTATTTAGAAAAAGGGGAGACACCTACAACTAGGGCAATAAGTTTTTATGATGTACAATGTTATCTCTTCCACAATAAGTACACACGCATATCACACTTTCCTACGAACTCCCTACAAAGTTAAAATGTGTAATAAATCTACCCCCAACTGACCCGTATAAAACGAAGAAAAACGCCGCTACCCTGAAAATTAATGTGAAGAAATCTACCCCTATTAAGTATTTACCTAGCATAATATTAAAGGAACACAACAACGGAGTCTAATGGTGCGCGACGTTTACAGGTGCACAGCTTAGGTACCTGAAAACTTAAAATTATAACCAACATTGTATAAGTAAATATAAAATAAATATTGCACAGATAATTGTTACACTGGCGTTACATTTAATTTTATTGACACTGACTAGTACACGATTACGAGATAGCACTCAATTTAAATATTGACTGACCACTTTGTCTCTTTAAATCTAGTACTTAATTCGTACTTTGGAAATTTAAGCTCGCGTTAATAGAGTCAAAGATATTCGTCTTCTCGATTTGACTCGTAGATCCCGACTGCCCTATCATTTTTCGTTTCAGCTTCAAATCATGTAGCGTTCCCACCTGGCTCCTGCGCACAGTGCCCAGCCTTTGTTCTTCCAGTTTGATACGTGTAAAAAGTGTCCCTGTCTACCCTTCATCCTAGCCAATCGTTCTTTCCCTTTTACTCTAGAGAATTCGAGCCTGTTTATATTAAGTTATTATGATTTCTCATAAACCATAAATAGTGTTTATGTTATGGTAATATTTTATAATATTTATGAGGCTACATTTCTTTCATAGGTATGAGCAAACAAACGATCCTCTGTTTTAATTTTTTAATTGGTCTGTTTATATTACATTTATTATGATTTCTCATAAGTCAAAAATATTGTTTATATTAAGGTAATATTTCATAAAATTTATGTGACTGGATTTCTTTCATAGGCATATGCAGACAAATGATCCTCTGTTTTAATTTTTTAGTTGGTTTGTTTATATTAAATCAATTATGATTTCTCACAAGCCATTACTATTGTTTATATTAAGGTAGTATTTCATAAAATTTATGTGACTAGATTTCCTTCATAGGTATGTGCAGACAAACGATCCTTTATTTTAATTTTTAGTGATATAATTTATTTAATTTCAGAAATGATTAGCTAAACGTACTCTACAAAATATTAAAAACTAAGTTATCTCAATTCAAGAGTTCAAATAAATTTCCGCTACGTCTGTATGAAACAAGAAGATCTCACCATAATTCTAAATAAATCACTTATTTTATGGTTCATGGTACCTAAGTATGTGCCCATACCTCTATGTACTGAAACAAACGTTATGTACACATAAAGTGCGTTACAGTACCTATTAATTATGTAATTATAACCTACTATTAATCCAAGAAATTTCAGACGTACGGATGTCAGTACAGTTTACAATAGAGATAAGTACGGGGACAAAGTCGCACGAACACTCGTCGAGATTATACTAGTAGTACCTTATCCTAATGTGTTGGGTCTTCGAATGAACTACTTGGCCTACCTGTTGCTCAATTCTCTAAGGTCTAGAATACCTTATTATATTGTTGCTAATGTTGAGAAGTGACAAAAGCCAGACCACTAATGAGGTTGCGTAGCCACAGAGGGTATCATTTTGATACGCAATTCATCAACGTCAATTTACTCAAGTTAGACAAATGACCTAGATTACAAAGTTCTTAGAGAAACCGAGACAAAAAATCTTTTTGAGAAGAATAACGAGATGGTTTTTTTTTTGTTTTACATCTTTTTAATTGCCTGTAGGCTGTATCGCTCGTTGCTGAAAGTAAGAGTAATGACAAACAAGTTCAATGTCATTGTTTTACGAAATTGGATGAAACCAACGAATTTCATTGTAATTTTCGTATTTTTAATTATGTTGTTTTTAGGTATGTATGTGTGGGTAAATTGATATTATTCCTAGTATTTGCTTTTTGTTGTAGTTATAAAAAAGGTTGTAAAATGGTAAGAAAACTTAACTGCTAAGTTATCAGCGTACTTATACATTATTTTTCAATGATTAGTAAGTAAATTAGTTACCACTTTTATTTTATTGGTAAACAAAGACAACAAAAGGCACTAGCGGGGGTGTGCAAGTGCTCATGCACTCTATTATATTTTACAGTGCACGTAATACTGCCTGAGAACCTTCTCACATTGCCGTAATAAAGGCAAATAGAACAAAATAATAACACAAAAATATTTGAACTTGCATTTAGCTGACCCGTGCTCCTTGGAAATTTTCTAACAAGCTCATATTTCACAATTTAAAGGCAGCGCTCGTTCAACACCATACATTTCCTTTCAAAATAATAGCCGCGCGATACGTCAGCATGCACCTGCAAGCACACGAACACGGGGAAATTGAAACGAGATATATATAAAATTGGACCAATATCGGCCCACCTGCCTTCTTGCATCGCTTCAGGGCGATACGAAAATATCATATTTATTTATCGAAATTGAAACGCGACGGGATCGGAAATGGATAACGAAACGGTCCTGATTTCGTTGGAGCTGCAGATAGATTGCAGTTGCTTATTGTATCTTCTGAAAATTGAAGTTTGATGATAAATATTCTTTGCACTGATTTACCAAGAATTTATCAACTATTGCAGGGAAATTGGTAAATCAGTGCAAAATCTTTAAATAGGTTTCAACATACTGTGGTAGCCTGTATCGCTACATCGCTGTATTAGTAAGTTGGGTATATGTGAAATAAAAAGTTATTTATATATTTGTGAAACGATTATCAGTGAACGTGAACATTTATAATTTTAATATAATCGACCATAAACTTGGTGGGATATAATACACCTTAGTTTTTTTTTAAATATCAAATCAGGTGCATTCGACCACGTTTTATAATGATTACCACGCAACAATTACACGTGAAAATTTATGGGATAGTGTAGCAACACAGGCCACGCCATTAAAACCTATTTTAATGCTTTTGTTTGACTCTTCAAACTTATTGTTTATTAACAACAATTTATAAAAGCGATACATTATTGCAGAATTTGCAGATTCAATTTGAATGCTTTAAAAAATATTCTAAGCAGTTTTTGTCATTTCTATCCTTAAGAAAAAGACAACAAAATTTTTAGGCTGTAAAAGTAAATTTATCTGTGAAATTTATGGTTGGATGTTGCACAATAGCATTGGCACCATTTAAAATTCATTTGTTTTGAAAGAGAGTATATTTATTTTTACTATGGTAAAGTTTTCATTATTTTTTACCGGGAGTTTCTCCGATTTTATCCTACACGAGGGAGTCAAGGGCTTTTGTTTGCTTTTCATTCGGCTACTGTTATCTAAATTGTTAATCCAAGGTTTTTTATTCGGGCGACCCTTTTAATGGCAGTTCTGACCTATTTACGTTGTGGTCTGCGTTTTAGTGAATAATTGTTAACATTTCTTTTGCACAATTACTAAGCTGTGATATTGGAAACCATGTTATCATAACCAGTAAAAGCAATTTTGTCAAAATTTGTAAAAATTGAATATAAAGGGTTGAAAAACGGGAATATTGGTAGGTAGTTAAGCTGTGAGGCGCCTCTAAAACGGTATAATAATAATACCTATATTAAAAAAGTTTTCTAGGGATATGCTTTGAAAAATCCGCGCAGTATATCTTGAGTTATGTGTTCTAATTTTGATTAGACCTACCTTGCATTATGTGCAATTTACTTACACTTATCTAATCTACCCACTCATACTTACTTATTGTTATTTCTGATTTGCATTTTATTGTATAATATTAAGCGTATCTACATCATTAATTTCCTTCTTTTCATGTTACCTATTTAACCTGTATACAATTTGTGTGTATACTTTCTGCTCTCTATTTTTAATGCAATAAACATTATAAAGTAAATCCGTAATTGGATGTAAGAACTACAATTAAGTGAAACTATTTTAACTATTTTAAGATCTGTGGAGGAAAGCGGCGTGTTGGGAGAAGGAAAAAATCTTGGCTGCGAAACATCCGGGAGTGGACAAATATTGCCAGCGTAGAAGATCTGTTTCGCTTGGCACAGGATAGAGACAGATTCGCAGAGCTGACGGCCAACCTCCAGTAGTGGAGAGGCACCAGAAGAAGAAGAAGAAGATCTGTGGATTTTGTGAAATAAATAAATAAGTATTTCAGAGAGTTGTTTGTTTAGAATGAATAAATACTTATAGTCCGAGCGGCCTTCATTTTTGTTTCTGAGATCTAACGTGAATAAAATAGCTAACACTTATCTTATTCTTAGTAAAACAAACACAGACGGCTTTCTTATATTTCTATATATATCGAGCCTCCATTTTTTTTCAATTATGCTTTGATAGAATTGAACCATATTGTTAATACGATTTTATTTTATTCATCATTAACAGCCTGAAGACGTCCACTGCTGAACATAGGCCTCCCTCAGAGCACGCCACCTTGAGCGGCTGCTCGCCTCCTGCATCCATCGGCTCCCCGCGGCTTTCACCAGCTAGGCGATCATGTAACTTGTTGGCAACCGATAGAAACACAAAAATGTATGGATTTGACAGTTGCAGTACGCAGCTTATGTACAGAGTTACTATGGAAATTTTCAAATTTGGATTGAAATTTCTTTTGTTGCATTGCTATCAAAGTTACATGATCACCCCGCAGGTCGTCGGTCCACCGAGTGGGGAGCCGGCCTACGCTGCGTCTTCCGGTTCGTGGTTGCCACTCGAGAACCTTTCTTCCCCATCGGTTGTCAGTTCTACGAGCGATGTGGCCTGCCCATTGCCACTTCAACTATCACATTTATTTTATTGATAGAAGATAATAATTATAGACTACAATAATACTGATTACTTGATTCATCACCAGCAGCCTGAGGACGTCCGCTGCTAAACATAGCCTTCCCCATAAAGCGTCATTGCACTTTGAGCGCCTGTTGCCTCTTGCATCCATCGGCTCCCCGTTGTTTTGACTCGCATCCGTATTATGTAAAAAATTGCAATAGCAAAGCAACAGCAGTAGCAATGCAACAGCAGTAGCAAAGCGAGTGCAAACACTTAGCAATCGGTTGCAGTCGCTTGCCTGTTGCTTGCCTGTCGCTGAATGTACTTTGTTTGGCCTTTGATACTAGCGCCACTAGCAACAGAACAGCAATAGACGGAAACAAAATAATGCACTTTATAGTTCATCGATTGTCTGACAGTCGGTGATCTAGCGCTTGATCGCTCTCTGCTCTGCTAAAGTGACGTTTGACAGCTTTGACAGCAATGATTGCGAAATTTACTACGTAATAAGCTAGCCGGTCGGATCAGGGATCACTCTATGTGTGAGTGTGGCCTGGACGAAGGAACCGTGGACCACATATTTTTTGACTGTCCTAAATTACGTTGTTCACTTTATGATATCCTCCCCTCAGCTATCCCTCGTCCTACTTCCTTAAAATGTCTATTATCCCTTACCTTTTCACCATTAGTCAATTTTATAATATGTAAATTCATTAGTATAAATAAAATTAGGTTGTAGTATATATTATTAAGTATATAAGATATATATATATATATATATGTATGAGTATTCAAATAATATACCCAAGCATGAAGTAAAACAAGTTTTATGTATAATTAACCATAATATAATATATAGTAGTTTTACTAACATTGTGTTTGTCTTAGTTGTGTTGTCTCTATGTTTTTTCAGAATAAATCATCTTGGTCTGCAGCATTCGGATTGAGTCTCTCTTATCTCCACCGATCATATTCTTAATATTAGCATCATCTCCAAAAGTTCATGACACTAGCATGAAACGGACATTGGCAGAATTGTGACAACTAGCCACAGAAGCCATAAACCAAGAAGTCAAGTCAAGCTAGCCGGTCATCGGTCCAGCTAGTGATTACTCTATCATAATTAGCGATAAAGCTTCATTCTTCATTCTCTTAGTGCAGTGAATAGCTATAATTCGTTCCATTTAGCTTTGTTATCTGAAAGCTTCATAAAAGAACTGTGCTTGATTATTAGTTTTATAATTTTGCTCAAGTTTTATCATATTTAATATTAACATAAACCTTTTTTATTACATTCGTTAAGTTTTATTACTTGAAAGAGGACGCTGAAATAAATAAGTTGGAGATGACGTAAAAAACGCTTTACAAAAATGAATATTGTACTAAAAAATATAAAAAAATATATAAAATTTCAGACAACATGAGATTTGTGGCGTTATGATTAGGCAAACGGCCGTTGTACTTTACATCTTTGCAAGATAATTAAAAAGAATGATGTTAAATAACTATCTTCTTGATAAAGAGGTGAAACCGACTCCCATCGCCTTAATTACATACTGAGCATCACAGATATCTACTATACAAGTCAAAGACAGATAGGACAGCTCTATATGATCGACAATTAGTTCCCGTGTCTCCACGAAACGCTGGTGTCGCCATAGTGATGTACCTAGCTCCATATTCAAATATCGATATCGATACCATAGTGACGCGCCACGCCAAAAAAATATCGACATGGAAGTTACATCATCATCATCATCATCATCAACAGCCTGAAGACGTCCACTGCTGAACATAGGCCTCCCCCAGAGCACGCCACCTTGAGCGGCTGCTCGCCTCCTGCATCCATCGGCTCCCCGCGGCTTTCACCAGGTCGTCGGTCCACCGAGTGGGGGGCCGGCCTACGCTGCGTCTTCCGGTTCGTGGTCGCCACTCGAGAACCTTTCTTCCCCATCGGTTGTCAGTTCTACGAGCGATGTGGCCTGCCCATTGCCACTTCAACTTACTAACTCTAAGAGCTATATCGGTCACTTTAGTTCTCCTGCGGATCTCCTCGTTCCGGAGCTTATCTCGCAGGGAAACACCGAGCATAGCTCGCTCCATAGCTCGCTGCGCGACTTTGAGCTTACTAATGAGGCCAACAGTAAGAGACCATGTCTCAGTTCCATAAGTCATCACTGGCAACACACACTGATTGAAAACTTTCGTTTTCAGGCTCTGCGGTATTTTGGACGAAAAGATAGGACGAAGCTTCCCGAACGCTGCCCAGCCGAGTTGGATTCTTCGCGCCACCTCTTTGTCGAAGTTGGACCTACCTAATTGGACAATCTGTCCTAGGTAGACATACTTGTCGACAACTTCGAGAGTATCGTTCCCAACAATTACCGGTATAGGTGGAACATGAGCATTAGACATGATCTTTGTCTTGTCCATATTCATCTTAAGACCAACCTGCTGGGAGACTCTACTGAGGTCGTTGAGCATGGTGCTAAGGTCCTCGAGCGATTCCGCCATTATGACTATATCATCGGCAAAACGAAGGTTAGTGATGTACTCGCCATTTATGTTGATGCCAGATCTTTTCCACTCCAAGAGCTTGAAAACATCCTCCAATGCGTTTGTGAACAGTTTCGGAGAAATAACGTCTCCCTGTCTCACGCCTCTTTGCAATGGAATTTGTTCCGTACTCTGGTCCTGTAGTCGGACTGACATAGTGGCCTTACTGTACAAACACTTCAAAACTTCGATATACCTATAGTCAATTTGGCATCGCTGCAAGGACTGCAGCACCGCCCAAGTCTCGATTGAATCGAAGGCTTTCTCATAGTCCACAAACGCTAGGCATAACGGCCGATTATACTCTTCGGTCTTCTGTATAATCTGGCGCAGCGTATGGATGTGGTCTATGGTGCTAAAGCCTTTTCGGAAACCGGCTTGTTCGGGAGGCTGGAATTCATCAAACCTGCGTGCGAGACGATTCGTAATGACTCTCGAAAACAGCTTATACACATGACTCAAGAGCGAGATGGGCCTATAGTTCTTCAATAAGGTGTTATCGCCTTTTTTGAAGAAGAGCACCACCACGCTCTTGTGCCATGCCTCTGGCGTTATACCTTCAAGGATGACAGAATTAAATAACTTCTGGAGGACTAAAAGTACCGGTCTACCACCCGCTCTCAGAAGTTCGGTCGTAATTCCATCTTCACCTGGTGCCTTGTTGTTTTTAAGCTATTTGAGGGCCATTCTAATCTCGTACAGGCTGACGTCCGGGATATCTTCGGTATAGTGTCGGACTAACTTGGCTCTGATGTCCTGAGCTGTGTTAGTAGCGGGCTTACGTGTCGAGGTGTATAACTGTCCATAGAAGTTCTCGATCTCACTCAGAATCTCAGGCTTGGATGAAATGACGCTACCATTTTCGGTCTTCAGTTTTGTCATTTGGTGTTGCCCAATAGACGAATCCTTTGCGAACACTTTAGAGCCTTGGTTCCGCTCAATTGCGGCCTCAATACGTGAAGTACTAAGAGCACGCAAGTCGTGTCGCAAGGAACTCCAGATTCGTCTATTGAGTTCACCGTAGGCTGACATATCAACTGAAGACTGCAGCTTCATTTCGCTCCGGTCGGCCATTAGCTCAAGAGTTTTTTCTGAGAGCTTTTGAGTCTTCTTTCGGCGTTGGGTCTTAAAGAATTTCGATCCAACAGCTTGGACAGTTTCCACCAACCCGTCGTTTAGCTCGTCCACTGTGTTACAGTCGGCTAGGCACTGGAAGCGATTTTGGAGTTCCAGCTGAAAGCCTTCGGGGTTTTGGATTTGGACAGGATTTGGACGGAGCGTAGACTTCACCAGACGTGACCTTTCGAGCTTAACATTGATATTCAATGTGCCTCTAACAATACGGTGATCGCTACCGGTTTTCACCTTGCTGATCACAGAGACATCATCGAATATGTGCTTCTTGGTCGTCATGATGAAGTCTATCTCATTTTTAGTGGAACCGTCGGGACTTATCCACGTCCACTTCCTGGATGGCCGCTTCTCGTAGAAGGAGTTCATCATAAATGTCCCTCCTTCTCCATGAAGTCAGCCAGCCTCTGTCCTCGAGGGTTCCGCTGCCCGTATCCAAATGGCCCCACTCTCAGCTCATCGCTATTCCTTGTGCCCAACTTCGCATTGAAGTCTCCCATCACAACGGTGAAGTATGTTTCGGAAGTATGCATGGCTTCGGATATGTCCTCATACATAGCTTCTACTTCATCGTCTGAGTGTGCCGACGTCGGCGCGTATACCTGTATAACCTTCAACGAATACCGTTTGGTTATTCGGAGTACCAGGTACGCTACCCTGGCCGACACACTGTCGACTTTGACCACGTTGTTGACGAGAGACTTGCGGACGAGAAACCCGACACCCCCTTGGGAGAGTTGGTCTCCCTCCCGGTAGAAGAATAAGTTACCGGAATTTAGGATTATCGTGTCCTGTCCCTGTCTTCGGACTTCTGACAATCCCATTACATCCCAGCGTAACTTACCCATCTCCGCCTCTAGCTCGACCATCCTTTCGTCAGCCTTCAGTGTGCGCACGTTATGTGTTGCCAGGGCCAGGGGTCGTCGTTGGGGTTGGTAGCCGGGCGTCTGCCGGGGATTCTTCGCACCCCTTGCCCTGCCGTTACCGTGGCCGCTACCGTAGCCACGGGATAGCAGAGCTGCCGGGGACTGGGGGCCGTTTTTATTTGTGCTTGTCATTAGGGGGGGGGGGGTTTGCCATAATCACCACGCTTGGCAGGCGGCTTGGTGATCGCAGTAGGTGAAGATTGATTGCCACCAAGACCCAGGGGAACGCTGCGACCCATTCCCTGGATATTCCCTTAGCCGCCTTCTACGGCACCCACGGGAAGAGATGGGGAGTTACATAGGAAGTTATTATTATTATTTTAACCCATTACATTTTAATACTACAGGAAGATGAAGCACCCGCTAATAAGGATTAAATGAAACAAATGAGACTGAAATAGCTTTTATTTATTTTTATTTCTTGCTTAAACTTTGTATTTTTACTGCCATTTTTAGGCCATTTTTTGGGTTGAAACCATTTTTATTTTAATTATTTATTTTTGCTATTCAAATTGAGTTTACTCACCAGATAAGCTCAAGGGAATCCCGTGCAACACTTTATTTGCAGTGAACAAGGATATCCATGCAGAAGACGGTTACCCATCCCATCAAATTGGGGGTATATCAAAGTGATTTTGGCGAACACGTTTGTTCACTAAGACAGGCCACTGAGCTCAGTATTTGTAGGAATCAGAAAAGACAACCATGATTCTCGTAATTTATCGTCCCTTGGGATACTTAGCAGGCGATGAGTTTTATTAGTTGCAAGCTTCAACATGACATTTTCGCGTCGCCATAGTGTTGATCAATAACCATAGTCACTGCCCATGCTCAACTGATTAAGATAATTGGTATATAATTTGAAGTTAGAGCGATGGTAGCAGAGCAGTAACATGTGCACTTCGCAATCTTACGGCACCAGGTTCGATCCTCGGCCTTGCACCGATGATTTATCAAGTAAGTTATGTGCAGTTTTCGATGCCATCCGTGCCTCCGAGAACCGTCGGTCCCGGTTGTCATAAGACCATCTATGGCAATCGTTACGGGTAGTCAGACGCCTGATAGAATCTGATACCAGATCTAACCATCCTTGTTACTGGTTCCTTATGGGTTGTGAGATCAGATGGCAGTCGCTCAGGGCCAGATCTTGTATAAGGGCAATTTGAGCTTCAAGCCTAGCGCGCCGTGGAGATAAAGGGCCCCCAGCCCCCACTGAAATTTAACGGGTCTTATCTAGATTTACTTATAAATGTGCGAAACCTGAAACTATCAGGATTAACGAAAAACAAGAACAGCTGAGAATTAGGCAAACTCACGGTCCGACCCTGTAGTCGCTCGTGTAATTCTGGTAGCTTGCCGCTACAGATTAGACTGGGAGCTTGGGAGCCGACCCCAATAACAAATGCGAAATGGGAAAAAGGCAAAGAAGATGATGATAATGATATATTAATTTGAAATTATACACAAAAAACCAGAAAAACTACGAATTATACCGATTAATTAGGTTGTGTTATGTACATAATTTCCATGACAACAACACAATTGACTTTTGACATTATAGAAGTCACTTGATGCAAAGAAAATGTCGGAATGCGTGTGACACGAGCGTTTCGTGGAGACATCGGTACTAAAGCTGACCCGGGCCTGCTGAGCATAACTTGAATGACATATTTTTCCCAGTTATTTTTAAAAACCAAACTTTTGAACAGATTTGAATGAAATTTCTATGACACTAATCTGAAAGCAATAATGATTCAAATAAAAACGAGAATTTTCTGAATCGGTTTTGAAATGTCAGAGTTCTGAAGAAACAAACATAAATTCTTGAAAAGTATCCTTAGATCCACTTGTGGATCCTAGCTGTAGATCCAAGTGGAGGAAACCATAACAACAACCGAATTGAGAAACTCTATCCTTTTGTGAAGTTGGTTGAAAATGCGTATAAAAGCACTTCTAGATACGTTTACAACAAGAAAGAACAAAACTAATTTTTAATTAAGTAGCCGCAGAATGTCGTGACGTCATCGACGTCATCAGGCAGGACATTCCCTGGACTAAAGTCGTGGCACATTTAACGAACTCACGCGTGTCGGTTTAACCGTACAAACCGTATTAACCGGTCTCGGTGTCTTCCCAGTCTTGGTCAACGCAGTGTGTAATGACCCTTATTGAGGGCTATCGATTAAGCGTTTAAGACAGATGGTATGGAGCAAGTGAGTTTTTAAATGTAACTGTACTAGCTTCTACCCGCGGCTTTGCCTACGTGAACTATCCCTCAGAAAACAATTCCTTTTCACCTCACAAGCTCGGAAAGTTTCTATTTGTCCTTCAAAACCTGCACGCAAAAGCGCATTTTATCCGCTAGCGTTGAAAAAGTTTTTATGATTCGAACCACCCTTTTCAATAATTTTCTATACCGCCAGTCTACTGAAAATGCATTAGTTCTTCTTCTTACTTTATGTCAGTGCGCCAACCTTGATTGTGGAGGATGTAGTAAACTTTTTGGTGCCAACCTCATTCTTAGAATAGGTAATCGCTCTGTCCATCACCAAAAAGAATATAATCGCTATTCGCTATCCAGCACGACGAAAAAAATGCATGAAAAACACTATTTAAATGTTTCAGTAAATGACGTGACGAGCTAGTCCTTCACCTGATTTTAAGCATTACGGCCGCCCATAACTAAATTAATATATTATTTAAGCTGTTTTTCTTGCATTTTCCTCGCTGTAGTGAGGTGAAATGTTGTGTGTTTCGCTCGGCAGCAAAGTTATTCTGCATCTCGTACCCACATTTAAAACCTTCGCTACGTTCAGGATTCAATATTTGAACCACTCGCTGCGTTCGTGGTTCCTTCGCTTGCTCAGGTTTCAATACAAATACTGGCGCCTAAAACCAAATTTGCAGTCTTGCATAACAAATAACTAGTCCGTGATAAAATTCACTTAACTTAATTTAAAAAAATTTTTCTTAATTTTTTGAGAGCACTGTTAGTAGCGTCCACTAATTGAGCAAAAAACAATTGACTATGTAGGAGCGTCATAAATAAGTGAGCGCTATATGAAGAAGAAGAATAAATAGGTTACGTTATGAGTGCAATAAAAAATTTTAGACACTAACTCGTGAATATCACTAGCATTTAATCGTGATGACTGTAAACATCAGTATACATAATACACCATGCTCTACTATTAAATTCCTATCTTATTTAATAAAAATAGTTAAGTAGACATGCATCAATTATCTTAATTTTTTCCACCATCTGTGTAAGAGTAAATCGCTGAAATCATGGGCGCACACTAATGCCGCTATTCAGTTGACATTAATTAGCTAAATCGCGCACCATGACCGCGTCAGGACATCTCGTAAACGTTAAGCTGTCACGGAAACTACAGTTTGGACAACCTTGGTTACTAACATGGTTATAATCAAATGGGAATATTTACAGGATTAACAGGATGTGGGAAATACTTTTAATTGTGTCTGGGTGTCATATTGTATTCTATGTATGTATTTACAAACAAAAGTATATAAGTATTGTATCAGTTATCTGGTTTCCATAGTACAAGCTATAATGCTTAGTTTGGGGCTAGATGGCGCTGTGTGAAATGTCCACACATATTTATTATTATTATTAATTAACTTCAATTAAACATTTTCGAAAATCCCCAACACGAAAAGCCCTCACGGCTAGCATTCACGAAAATTCAGTCAAATACCTCGACCGGTGTTCGCGCACAGAATAGATCTATGTACTTCGTAGTTCGGGCAACATAGATTCCATCCTCAAAGAGCCCAGCGCTGAACCGCCGTCGTCGCCGGCGCGCAAACTCCTTGAAGATAGGCATCTATAGAATGTAATTTAATTCACTAGCGTAAATTGAGTACATGATAAAATACATCATTCACTGATGATTATTAAAGAGTAAAGAGTGCAAATGAAAATATTTTTTATTGAAAATTATAAAGATTGCCGCGGTGCTTAACGTAGTTGGCGCGAATGATTTTGATACTTTTAAAAGTTTTTTTACCTTGTATGGAATATTTAAAAATAGTACTTAGTTATTTTAATTTAATTTTGTACTGCAATAGTTGATTAAATAAGTTATCCCATTTTTTGTAGTTATTATCAATATCAAATCGATGCGTTAGATTTCATAAATTTTGGTCCACACGTAACCGGTGTCAGGATTAGGTACCCAGTTTCAAAGGATGCTAATGAATTAAATTACACCCAGTACTATTTAATAAATTAATAAATAATTAATCAATTAAATTTTTAGAATCAAATGTTAAATAATAACTTTTCAAGATTACGAAAAACTCACCCAACACCGGCCGAGTTATTCAACTGAATTTTCATGAATGCTAGCCGTTTACTGGTTGTAATTATATGTACTACTCACGGTAGTTACTATAATATATAACTTAAAAATGATTCCATATTCAGTGCTCATTTTAATTATTATAGCTTTATGGTTACAGTGAGCAATGAGCTTAGGTTAAATAGATTAGTTTCCACACGCAGACAATCCAAATAAGCGCCAAATGAACAAGATTAGACTTAACCACATTACCTAACTTAGCTAGACTAGACTAGTTCGTTACGAATACTTGGTATTGTCACAGAATAATTAATAGTGGTACTGTGTCAAAGTACTGAATATAGCCTATTGGGTTGGGACCCTACGACCTTTATTTATGTAGATAGAGAGAATATATGTTGTAACTGCGATAATATCTTAGACAACAGTGTACCTACTACAGAGCAAAACCTAGAACTTTTTATGTAAAGGAAGTTATACTAGGTGGTAGGACTTTTCTGCAAAGTTCGTCTAGGTAGGTACCACCACTTTGCCAGTTATTCTGCCGCCAAGCAGCGAGCACTACTGTGTTCCGGTTTGAAAGCATTGTACCTAGTGAAATGACTGGGCAAATGAGATTTTATGAGCTTATCACGCACGCATCCTGAGACTTCACACAGTCTAGTAATCTATTACTAGACTGTGTGAAGTCTCAGGATGACGTGCACAGTGCAGTGTCACGCAAAACTATATTAATTTAGAGGTCCAAGTGATACTGCAATCTGTTAGGCAGCCGTGAGACTTGACATCAGGCGAACGACTAGCTCGTCACGTCATTCATTTACATTTAAAAAAAGAATAACAAATAGTGGTATTGTGTGTCGAGAGTACAGAATATAGCCAACATGACCTTTATTTATGTAGATAGAAGGTATATGTTGTAACTGCGATAATATCTTAGAAAACAGTGCACCTAATACCAAAGCAAAAATCTATTTTATTTTTTTTTATGTAAAGGAAAAATTTGATTTAACTAACCAACCAACTAACCAACTTACGTTTACGGTAGGTATAGCGCCTATTGAAAGATTCTTGAGAATCACCCCAACCGGAATGATCACATCAACACAAATGCTTGGTGCTTGCAAATAGCTTGTAAACGTTGAAGAGTTTTGGACATGAGATTACTGTAGCAGTAAAGCATGTCCCGGCTTTAGGGACGGATGGATGCGGGTCCAAATCCCGTTTGTGATTTAAATTTTATCTTTACAATACAATTAATTTGATGATCACGCTATGCAGGCGATACGATGTCAGCGTTTCTTTCCGAATTATTAATTTTCCATATTTTAGTATTATCCACATTATTATTTTTCCAAAATCTGCTTTTTTCATATTCTGAATTTTCCGCATTACTAAATTTACAGATTCTTAATTTTACAAATTCGTAAAATTCCATATTCTGAATTTTTCATATGGAAGTACAATTGCGATAAACATGTGATCAATATTTTTTTCTCAAACATGCTTGGAAATATGAGTATTACTTTCACAACCGTCTTCGAGATAAATCGAAATCGCCGCACTGGCGAGCAGCGGCAAAAGTTGTATGAAAATCCATATCTGTCGTGGTTTAGCGGCCAAATAAACATACAAAACTCATATCTGTCGTTATACTGCTGTATATCATAATTATCATCATCAACAACCTGAAGACGTCCGCTGCTGAACATAGGCCTCCCCCAGACAGCACCACTTTGAGCGGCTGTTTGCCTCCTGCATCCATCAGCTCTCCGCGGTTTTCACCAGGTCGTCTGCCCACCAAGTGGGGGGCGGGTGGATATATCATATATCTATAGCAATTTAATTAGCATGAAATCCTCATTAGATTATATTCTATCGAATTTCAATTCACAGACCATAAAAATTCAATATCAAACTATAATATCGCTGTCTTCCAGTTCTATACCAATCTATTTCACACCGAAACCTATTAACGTGATCAAACTGTTACTATCAAATGAATTAATTGAAATCAATATTCAATAGGCATTCAAAATTAATTAGATCCCGAGTCAAAGACCATTTTAATTAAAATCTAGCTAAGTATAAAGGTAAACATAGTATCGTTGTGCTGGTTTGCTTCGCTTGCTGTTTGATTTCCTCTGTAAATGATGAG
Organism: Ennomos quercinarius; assembly: GCA_910589525.2. NCBI lineage: Eukaryota > Metazoa > Arthropoda > Insecta > Lepidoptera > Geometridae > Ennomos > Ennomos quercinarius. The sequence goes on from OU342493.1 coordinate 18,690,294, forward strand.
TATGTATCATGCATATTTCAGCACAATCATAGCGTTTGATATTGATTTACTAGAACAGTAAATAAATATCAAAGAAGAGTAATAAATAATAAATATTTGTAGATATTTCACACATCGCCATCTAGCCCCAAACTAAGCATATCTTGTAGGTACTATGGCAACCAGATAGCTGATAGAATACTTATGTACATACTTTTTGTTTGTAAAAACATACATAGATACAATATAACACCCAGACACAGAATAAACATCGATGTTCATCACACAGATTAGATTTATTAGATTAGATTTCAAATTGCACACCACTGTCGTGGTAGAATGTACGGACAGTTTACTTATAATACCAACTATTTGTACTACATTCGGCAATAAATTATATTCTATTCTATTCTATTCAGATGTTTGTCCTGGATGAGAATCGAACCCACAACCTATAGTTCAGAAGGCAGAGCTACTACCAACTGAGCTAACAGACCAGTCAAGTCTTCGGGACGTCGATTGATATAGGTACGTTTGTGTAGCAAAAGATTCCGTAAATCTAGAAGGTACCTTATTCACTGTAGCCTTGAAAACACTGAGTGACTTTTGGTAATTTCATAATTATTTTCAAGTTTTTTCTTCTTCTAAGAAATCATAGTTCAGTGAATGCTGTAGAATCGTTACTTAAAACCTCACAGCTTAAACTTGTGCTAAGAAGAGAAAGGTGACTAATTAATCATTTTATAACTGCTTTTCTTCACAGTTTCTAAAATCTTGTACTAACCTATAGCAACGTAATTAATTTCGGATGTAGTGTTCCATATATTTGGCCAAACAAAGTTCGGTCTAACTAGCTACCAACCCGATAAAACTTAACTTGCTTCTCTATGGTACAATCAAAATATTATCAGTTCTTTCCCAAATATCCATTTCCACGTACTCCAAACAAAATGTTCGCCAAATCTCCGCACTAAAACTGCATCCACTATCCGCAATTAGTATAAAAATTAAAGTGCAAACGAGCAGCCGAGCAACGATTGCAATTAAAATCCCGCCCGCACTCCATTAAGACCAATTGTTGTACAGTATGCACACGGTAAGCGTATTAATTTTACCGATAAAACAATAATTATTTATTCATGAACAAATCAGGCAGCCTTCGTTTCCAACGAATTGCAGGCCGTTTTATTAATTTCGCTCGCAACGTTGACAATTTCGCTGATATTACTGAGAATTGTGCTTCGCCTGCGTTTACTGCTGTTTAGCTTTTATTATCTTAAATTTGCTAAAGCTCTTATGTCGCAGTAAAGTTGTTCAAATGCAGGGTGATTATAGGTATTTGCAGTGCTTGTTGCACTTATGCAAAGATTATAAAGCCCGTTGATAGCTCGTCAACATAATTTCTCGTACAAACACGACTCCTCTGTGCGGGCAGGAGGCGAGGTAACAAAACGAGACAAAGTCATACGAAATTACAAAGAAATGAGCAGGATGGAACAAAAGACATCAACGGGTTCCCGTGATTTTATTATAAATTCATAATATTTATCAGAAATTAATGGTTGATATGCACCACTAATCTGCGTATGAGGGGAAGTCGTATCATTGGTCAACTGGATTTGTAGTCTATGCACTTATGGGTTTAATTGGTTACAATTTCGGCGCATGCACCGCTGAAATTGTTACCCAGCTTTGTAGGCGCTTTTGTCATTATGGTAATTTCTGATTCATGAGTGAACCACTTGTCGCATTTGAATAGCGCCATGGAAACTATACACTATCGAAATTTGGGGAAACAATTGAATTTTGTGTTACACTTATTTTAATAATAACTCCAAATAGTAATACATTGTGTACCCTAAAACGCCACCTTCATCATCATCATCACTGATCAATTTATACAGCTTAAAAATATGAATTTACAGCTCCAAAAGGGAAAATCTAAACATAATTAAAAATTATAAAGAGGAAATCTAAATGGGGTTTTGTAACTAATCCATCTTATTTATATCAGACAAATCGACGTTATAATATGAGAAAAGGGAACTAATAGTGTAAATTGAAGTAAATGTCGTGAGTGATGATGTCAAGTCGAGAGTGAACGTATCTTCAAGGCAAGCATGCACCATCGTAGACTGTGCCATCACTTTCCATCAGGTGAGGTCAAATGCTTTGCCTATACGGAATAAAATAAAAAATGTCATTAATTAAAAAAGCAGCATTGACTTAGCAATCTTTTCTGGTTGACTGTTGACTGAAATTCTGGATGACACACCTTTAAAGTCTACTAAAACATCCCCTCCAAGCCACGGCTCGTCTCAACGTGCTAAATACTTTAACGTAGAGATTCGCACGTAGTCGAGGGTTTATTGCGTTACCGGACAAAGAAAGTAGGTAGTGTTATAGCTCCTTAGAACGTGATTCAGACACTGCATGTAGTTCCACTGTGCTGGAACTATGAGTTTTCGATTGGAACTTGTGACTAAAATAGGCATACATTTTTATAAATAGGCACTTCCTTAAAAAGACGATACAAAATTGAAGTTTGACAGTAAATTTATCACCCCCTAAACTTATGTACTCCACGTGCTCGTCACATCCACAAGACCACTGAACAGTTGAACATGGACCTCCTCCATAAATCGTCACTTTAACCGGCTGCTTGTCTCTTGCATCGAACGGCTCCCTGCGGTTTTTACCTACATTGTCGGTTCATCGTGCTGTCCAGTTCAATTGGTTCAGTGGGCAGCCAGCCTATACTTCGCTGCCACCACTCGAGAACTTATTTTTCGCATGGTTGTCAGTTCTGCAAGCAATGTGGCCTGCTCATTGCCATTTCTATGATTTCCACGTGCTAATTGTGAAAACTAAATACTTACAAATCACGCTCATTAGACGTATATCTACGAGCATACAGAGCATAGGTATATAGGTTTTTGAAGTGGTTATATATAGTCGTGTTTCAACGAGGTAGCGTATTAATAATTACAACTAGGTGTGTGGCGTATATATAAATATTATTTTAATTAAGGAAATAGTTGTGGTTACTGATTAAAGTTATAATTTTGTGAAAACCTTTGTCGCCCAAACACAAAAATTTGCATATACCGTTAATACTTAAAAGGGTCATGAAATTCATCATAGGCTTGACCGACCTTTTACGACATTTTATTCGCAATTATTCCATTATTTTTATATTTTGTCCAGGTTTATCTTTGTCGGTAGTATTGGGTTTAGTTTTTATATTGATAAGGCTTAGCTTTACTGTTTAATCTTTAACATTTAAGTACTTATTATTTAATCACATCATCTGTCGAAAGAGGTCCACTTCTGCATCACCTCGAATTGATATTACATACGTGCTAAAGAACGAATTCTCAGACAATCAATTTCAATAAAAAGAGATGTGTAAATTGGATAGCGAATTTCATTTTAAGAGGTACTTCGTTATGCTCTCAGTATAGATATAAAGATACAGACTGTCGGAATTCTGGATCAACTTTTCAGAAGTGTAAAATATAGGTACCTAACTATATATTGTAAAGTCACGGTTCAACTTCACTTGTCCGTCTGTGGTGGGGTTGAAGCCTTTCAAATTCAAATTGATAAGGCTTTTCGTAATAGATAATTTCTTTAGTAGTAAAGTAAAACAAGCAGATTGCTTCTTGCCTACAGTGTAATTGTAATAGTCCATTCGACCACACCATTGTTGAGATTTCTTGCAGTATTGACCGGACTTTTGTAAAATAAATTGATCTCTGGTACTTCAGCTGTTGCTAACATTTGAACACTAATTATATAGTTGCCAAATACGTTGTCTACCCTAAAAATATTGGTACCTATATATTGAGAGTGGGTAACGACAATATACTAGGGCTGTGGGTATATATTATTATGTGACGTATTAGCGCTAGTGTAACTAACGCTAACAACAAAACGTATATCATTCTGTAAAAGATAGCTTTCTAGCCTATATTTTGTGTGTTAAAAAAAATTAAAATATAATCATGAGACCTTGGTAACTAACTTTTACGCATAACTTGTAGCGTTGGTTCACGTTCGCGCCAGACTCAGACAGATATTAAACTTTTTACACTCATAATTCCCAGTAGGTGATAATACACGCTATATTGTTTTTACTAACTCTCTAACGGCTTTTATACGAAAATCCTTTCAAACAAATATCTTTTTTTCTTTTATAAAGCTGGTTGAGCCCTCTAGCGGCGCCATCGTGAATCTGACAGGAAAATAAATGGGGCACGTGACTTCTGTTCTTTTGTTTTGCCAAGATCGCTCATGACCACCTATTTCGTTTGAACGGATCTAGAAAGTTTGCAAATGAAGCTCGCTGAGAGTCAAGAATACAGTTCCAAGAAGATTGCACCTTAAGAAATGAAATGAAATGAAAAATGAAATGAAATTATTTATTTTCCAGATATAAATCCAATATTTAAAACACAATCAATTAAAATACAAAAAGTAACATAAATTAGGCACAAACAAAATAAAAATAAAAATGTACAGTATACCTAATTCATTTAAATGTTGTGGCCTACTATTAAGTAATAGGAATCGTTAAAGTTTTGGTTTTTCGTTGAAGCATCAATCAAATATTTATACGCCCAGTAGTGTGTCATAATTATAACTTTATTTCAGGCAACTTAGCTTCGAAACACTACTCCTGGCAGCCAAAAAGCCGGAAATATTTAATACAATAAAAAACAAATACCAGACTCTCCCTTTGCTCTTAACGTTACAACAAGAAATAATCCATAAAGCCATATCATATTAATAATTTTACTTCCCACCGGCCCCAAACCACGGCTTCATAAATCCCGTTAAAGCCTTTCCCCGTTGTTATTCTTCAAACATTAATGCGAACGTTTGCTGACACACGGCATAAATAATAGAAAAACCGCTAGGGCCTGAATGGGTGACCCTATTTCAATATCCGCTGACCCTTTGGGCCCACCTCTGGGACCACCCGGCCCTTAGTGGCCCTCAGTGCAGCTTTATTTCCCTGCGAGTCCTGTACGGTGTAAGTAATAGGCTGCGGTAATCTTTGATGTTTGGTAAAAGCGTCGAGACGCGGCCCAAAGAGAAAAAATGGTGTGCAAATAAAAAATCCAATGTTTTACGGGTATATTTTTAGTAGAAACGTTGGGAAATTAGTCCAAAGATAGTATTAATTATCTATGGTGTTAGTGGTTACAAGTAGGGGGTCAAGTATATAAGTAAATATTTACATTTTTACATTTACACTTTTTATACATTCCATGATTCTGTTAGAACCAATTTTAATGTATATACTTACAGAAAATTGATGTGTAAAACTGTTATGTAAAAATCATGACAGTGGCTAGACCAATTCAGTGATATAATTTTATTGCTATAAGTGATCAATCTGTCAGTGTGTGTGTGTCTGTCTGTGTATTCCTCATGCGCCATAACTGTATCGTTACTCAGAAATATATCATTAGTGTTGTATCACTGATATGCTATCTGCATTAACAGTAAGGCGTGACACCTCCATCGCGCAGCATCTGATCCGACTTAGGGTAAAAGGGATGGAAGTAAGCCGCTTGGCCTTATTTAATTTTGCGTAAGACAATTTTCAGCTGGCCCATGATTTACCCGGAACCTTACCCTTTATTATTATATTCTCGTATTTAGGGAGATATCGTTAGATGGTAACTTAGTAAGCATCATTGTTAGCCCATGGCTGTTGCAGTATTAAAGACGAATTATGCTTGAACGAGGCGGGCGCGAGGCACGGACGAGGCATGGCTCGCGACCGCCACGGTCTAGCATAATTCATCCTCTAAGCGAGATTCGGAAGAGTTTTGGGGCGGGCAATTCAGCGGCCATCACAAAACAGTAAAAATGACTGCACAACAAGCAATTTAAATAAGTTAATGAATTGCTCATAAATTGAAACAGTGAGTTTAATGTAGTAAGATAGGGTAACTAAATTAAAACATCTTTAGGTAATCGATATGTTTAAAAACCACCAAAAACAACTTATTAGAAACCTCTGCTTATAAGAAAGTCCAAGTCTGAGAGAAAGAATATGCAAACTGTGTTGCAATAATTAAATAATAATTTATGTTCTGATTTTCAAACACAATGCTTTTTATAACGGTAGAAGCCATTACTAGCACTTTTTAGGGTTCCGTACCCAAAGGTTAAAACGGACCCTATTACTAAGGCTCCACTGTCTGTCTGTGCGTCTGTCACCAAGCTGTATCTCATAAACCGTGATAGTTAGACAGTTGAAATTTTCACAGATGATGTATTTCTGTTGCCGCTACAACAACAGATACTCAAAAACAGAATAAAATAAATATTTAAGGGGACTCACATGCGACAAACGTAATTTTTTTTTGCTCGTTTTTATAGATAATGGTACGGAACCCTTCATGCGCGAGTCCGACTCACACTTGGCCGGTTATTTTAAATCCTGCGCGTTTGTTCTGTATTCCACATTCAACGCCAAAGCCTCCACCCGACACCACACCAAAAACGTAAAATAAGAATTTATTATTGGATTTGGGAGTCCTCGATCGAGTCCTCTTTATTGGAACACAGGGCCCGTGGTGGGGGTAACGGTCTCTTATTTTTTAGAGTGCACCCCTTGAACTTACGGCGCTTTGATTTTATGCGACAGTGTATAAGGTGTAAAGAGTTTGTTGATGAGGGTTTCACGAGACTAATTTGATCATAGTGTGAAGGTTCTGTCAAGCTTGCGAAAGTTTTAATAAGTTGGCATTGAGACTTTGCTGTTGATTTTGCGATAGTTTCATAACCATTAGTTCCGACTGATACCAAATACTAGAATTCGTAGTAGCAATATTGTTATGTAGCAACTTCGCTCATAGTGGCCATAACCGACCGGTAAAGTTAAGCAAACGTCGCTGAGGTCGTCACTTGGATGGGTGACCGCTAAAAGCACAAAGTGGTAATTTACCACTGAGTGTAGCACAAATTCGCTCCAGTCAGTAAAACAACAATCATTAGTCATCCGATGCCTTCAGGCAGTAAAAATGTTTTGATACCAGAGCTGATTATTTATATAGGTACCTATACTATCTGAGTTTGAATTGGTATATTATCCCGAAAGGGGGTAAATTTACTCCCCAAGGTAGACAATGTTTCTTCTACGACTTTTCTAAATTAATAGTTTTTCATTGAATAAATGCTATATAAAGTATACGTTCGAAGATAGCCCTAACGCAGCTGGGTGGTTGAACTTCGCCCTTGGCACTTAAATAAGTTTAACGACCTGTGTTTAAAAATGAAATTATATAGTATCTTGTTAACTCTCGTAGCGATCGCACGTGCAATTTTGTGAGTGGATTTATTTTTTAGTATGGAGGTTTGGAAACACGCAGTTTCAAGTAAGGCTCTCACAACTTGTGGGCTATCATGGTCCCAGTCCCCCCCTTCCGGGATAACATACCAATTTAAACTCACCTTGTATTACATAGGTATACGAGAAGGAATGAGCTACGTTTATTGAAACGAGCACTAAAGCTGTATATATATATATATATAGATAGCTCATTCGGTATTCGCAAGATTTGTGCTCCAATATTCAAACACTCCGATGTGACTAACGAGCGAGATCAATAGTCAATAGACTCAATAGTGACTCTTTTCATTTCTTTGTTGTTACATCCACACGTTTGTTTATTACGTTTTGCTTTTTTTTTAACAAGCCGGCAGGCTTATTACCTAACTTGCAACAGGTTTGCAACAGGCGTAAATTGCACGATGACTGCTGTCATACATCATTAGTGGTGTCGAGCATGTATGCTTCGCTACTGCTGTTGCTTTGCTACTGCTGTTGCATTGCTGTTGCAAATTTTACGTAATTACCCCGCGGGTACTTGAAGGATCAGAATCTCTATTATATATATAGAAAGAACTTTGAAGCTCCTCTAAGGGGGTAAAAAGGATAAGAAAACTTTTGTATGAAAACCCTACATTTCATGACGTGTCGTTTAGAAACTTAGCACATACAAAGAAGTATAAAAATAAATGAAATTATACCTTTTAGTTTTTCAAAATTCAACCCTTAAGGGGGTAAATTTCGTAATAAAGTTTGTATGGAAATTTAAAAAAAGTTAACGTATCATATTAAAATTTGGAATGTGTAAAGAAAACGCAAAATAAATAAATATGGGTGTCGGCAATTTTTAAATTTCTTCCCCTAAAGCGGTAAAAAACACAGAACAACGTCCCGTCGTAAGACGCTCGCACAGCCTTGACATTTTAACATATACCTATTTAGTTTCAAAAAGGAGGGTTAAGGTAATTTTATCCCAAAAATAAACGGTTCCTGTGGGATAGTCCAGGTTGGCGAAACCACGGGCATAAGCTAGTATACTGTAAAATGCTTGAGCAAGCGAGTGTGGCTCAACTAGCTCTTGCGAATTACAAACCAGAGCACCCTGGTTCGAATCCTGGTCAGTCTTGTACCACTAACTTTTCAAGTTATGGACAGAATTTGCATTCGTATTTATAAAGGTGAAGGAAACCATCGTGAGGAAACCGACAGGTTCTACAATCACAAAATTCTGATAAATAATTAAAATATAATTTTATAATTATTCCTGTACTGAAACTACCGTCCTTATTGTTGTTGTTCCTTTCTCTGTTTTCCGGGTTGTCTGGAAGAGATCGCTTTAAGCGATAAGACCGCCCATTGTGACCGTCATAGTTTTAAGTTTGTGTGATTATCAATTGTTCCTGTAACGTGGTGTTGTCGATAAGGAGTTTTATCTATCTTATCTATCTATCTAAAAAATATTACCTTAAAAAAAATCTGATTGTAACAGTACAGTATCACCGCGCATGAGTCTCCGGGGGTTACACGGAACCAGCTAGGATTTGAATTTGTCTGGTTTAAATGTACTACTTTTCTCCTGTTACGTTCAAAATGGTCCAATGGTCTGTTACAGATCTGTGTAGATCTTTACCTATTGACTGTGTGTAAAAGATAGTGTACCTAATCTAGTACAAAATATAATATAACCACCTGATTTTTTTTTTATCGGGCAAATTGCCTTTATTACTCAAGCTAACTACTACAATAATAAAAACTAAACTAAACTAAACTAAACTAGCTACACTACCTACTACAAAGAACACTTGTGGACTGTATAATAGCCGCGATGGCCTATAGACAGTCCAAGTGCTCCAGCCCACTACCGGTAGGTAGCGTACCCAACATGCTGGCCGCATTGCCACGTTGAATTGCAATGCTGATGCGTTGGGCCAAATAAGTGCCAGCATTTTGGTCACGCGTCGCATCGACCAGGCGCTCTGATAGACTTTGGTGCTCGCGATGAGCTCCCGGTCCCCACGAACCCAGGGTCTCAACACCATCAACCATCTGAATTATATAATTAAGGTATTTATCAAAACCCTCTCACTGGCTCGTTAATGTGGATTTATTTGCAACAGAAAAAATTTAGATATGGCACACAAGAAGGACACTTTGAATAATCTGTCACAAATCGGCCCCAACTCAGCATGGTGCTAACTTTTATACTCTCTTGTGGCCGCGTTCATCACAAGCTGCATGCTAGGCCAAGCCAGGGTGTTATAACCAGAAGTTTTTTTTAATATTAATAGTTTTCATTTATATACCTGTGTAGTTAATGTAGAAGGCGTTTTATACTATGTATACGTAGGTATCTATTACCACGCATTCTGTCTTAAAAAGTTGTTGTAGATGATTCATCATGCCTCAGGTGAAAGTTGTAAATTGTATAAAACAAAACACTGAGGCAATAAAATTAATAAAAGAATACTGAAAATTGAATGTTTTTTGTTTTAGGCATAGGCGTGATAACCTTTATTCAAGCCATAAATTCATAAAGTAATTACTGATAACTTACTTACTATGTAAGATGCAAGCATAACGGGGCAAGAAGCAAAACTCTATCTGTTATTACAATAACAGCTAGCATCATTAACGTATTTTAATCACTATTTACTCATGTATTATTAATAAAGCCGAGCTTATCGCCGTGCACTTTGTTCGTCGAATTAAATAAATCCGGTGTTTCCAGTCCGGCAAGTTACAAAGCCCAAATTTATCTGTCCCCTTTGTGTCCCGGCGGGCGTTTTGGAAAACTTTCGCAATTATAAAAGTTTAAAGTGTTTTTTCCTTCGACGAGTTAGAAAACAGACGCCTACTTTACTGTTGCTAGACGGATTTTGAATGTTTAATCCGGGACAATTCAGTAAAAGATTCGGTGTTTACTGATCAAAAATGATTCAACGCCAGCTTTTTTCACTACCACCAAACTGTTATCGATAATCTATAAAATTTTATTACTGTAAGATATTATTGAGTTACATAAGAAAATCATATATTTACTTGGGTTTATTAAATTCACTTTAATACGTTGGCGCGACAAGTCCGACAGAAATAACCAATTAATTTCCCCCGGCACTGCCAAGTTGCACCAGTAGAGTCACACGGAGTATATTTTACCTTTAATCGAATAATTCTTTATTTGTACAATAGTTAATTCTAAAATGTATTTTAGATCTATAATAATTTTATTAATCCAAATGTGTTTCTCTCTGTCTGTTTTTTACGACTAAACGGTTGAACAGATCATGATATAATTTTGTATATAGGTAGTTTGCATCTTGGGAAAAGACATTTTGTTGTGTGATATTAATCCACGCGTGCAAAGCCGCGGGCAGCAGACATACTTGCTTACAAAATACAATCATCAACATTAGAAAATTCAAAGCTAAGAAGCAATTAACGTCTCAAAGTAGTATATTTGATTTGTCTGAAAGCGTTTCTTTAAGTACATGATAGCTACTTTAAAACTTACCGGCCGTAAACTTAAAGCGCACTATTTTACGCTCGGATACGGCAAGTAATCTCGCAGAACTATTACACGACGTTTAATCTCGTTCTAAGGTAATACTTTAAAAGTGGATGCAGAAAATGGCTGTTATATATTGCTTGCACAGAGAACTGAGTAAAAAATTTCATCCCGTGAATCATTTTGTTGAAACTAAGCGCTGTTCACCAGTGAGCAAGCTCACGAAACAGCTTTGTGTATCTCACGCACACTACCATGCTAGTAACTTCAGAATAAGTGCTCATAGTGAAAAAACTAGCGATGTATGTTGTGATAGCCAGCAACATGATTTAGATTCAGATGTCAATATTTATTACTTCCGTAGTGTACATAACTGGAATATAAAATTATTAAGTAGGCTCATTATAGACCCCGTCGACATCGGTCGCAGCAAATATGGAGAGAGGAGGACGGCTTCACAAAAGAATCAATACGTACAAAGAAAATAATGAAAATGTTAGTTTGATTATAATAAAATTTCAATCCCAATTCCATCCATCTAACGTTGTTGATTTAATACAATGCTTGTGTAAATGTGTGTATTTTGTAACTTGTAATGCAAATGTTTCTCTGTAGCACAGGAACATTCACAATCGCTATGATAATTATATACTTACGACTGTCAAGTCCACTCGACCTCTAGCTCTCCGGTTGACTTGGGCCACTTCTTAACTGTCCGTTTCCGAAATTGTCCACTTCCTAATTCATCCACTCCCACAACGATTAGAGTGAAATAATGCCCCGAAGTGAACTTTGGAAATGGGTGAGGAAGTGGAGAATTTAGGAAATGGACGAGATAAGAAGAGGGCAAAACAGGAAATGAATAAATTAGGAAGTGGTGGTTTTGGAAATTGTCAAGTTAAGATGAAGACAAGTTAGGAAGTGGACAATAATGGAAATGGACCAGTTAAGGAGTGGTCCAAGTCGACCCGCGGGATCTCTAGTACTGCCTTCAAAGCCCTACGAAGGCAGGGCCGGCCGGACTCACTTTGCTTTATTTCGCGTCGGTGAAGACGCAAGAAGATAAATGATGACAAGTGAACAACAGCTGTTAGTTCTGTTAGTTCGTACTTCTTGTCGCAGGGGCAGTCTGCTGCTTGACTTACGAGTTTTATTAGGCTAGTATTTAGCACCTACATAGTTCCCGATATTGGAACATAATCCAGTTCCAATAGTAGAACATGGGTTGTTTGTTTTTTTATATTAGTCAGGTTAGTGTTTGACCACATTTCATTTGGTATTAAGTGATAATGTGTCCGAAGGTCGTCACGCTACGCCTGGAAGGCCCGTCAATTATTTTTTATTCAAACTATTAGTGGCAAAACGTGTGTCATTGAAGAAACGAATCTGACGAAAAAAACTATCGTTTTCCCTCTTCTATTATTGTGTTTAAGCGCAGAGGGAGTGAGACAGCATTACAAATGTTTGCTCTATTCAGTTCTTTTCTTTAATGAATCGCGTTATATGTTTATATATGTTGAGACCGCAACTTGGCACACGTAACAAAAATTAGGTACCCCTTGTATAGTAGAGCGCGAAAAAATGCAGAGTTGCCGATGAAAAATAAGCTGCCGACGACTACATTCCAATCCAATTGCCAATAAACGCTACTCTATGTACTTATGATAGTAGCTTACTTTGAGAAGGGTCTATGTCCACCATTATTCCTTTTGGGATTAATTCTAATCTATTATTATTTCTTTTGGGCGCAAGCGCACTCCCATTCGGCACACATACCTATTAGGCAATGGTGCAATGAAGCAGGTGTCCACTATTAAGGATCTTGGTGTAATTTTTGATCATGGCCTGACATTTAATAGTCATGTCGAAATTACTGCAAAAGAGTCCTATCGCCGTCTCGGCTTTGGGCTGCGCAATGCGAAGGACTTCCGCGATCCCCTTGTCCTGCGGCTACTGTTCACTACTCTGGTCAGGAGTAAATTGGAGTCAAGCGCGTGCGTCTGGAATCCGCATTGTGACACTTATATCTTGTCGCTTGAGAAGGTCCAAAAAGCCTTCTTAAGAAATTTTTATAAGAAAAGTTATGGTTATTATCCTTTTCTGTACCCCACTGATTTTTTGCTAGGTCATCTAGGTTTCAATTCCTTGAAGACTAGGAGGTTGTTCGACCAGCTTAAGACCGGTTGTAAGATATTGAGAGATGCCGTAGACTCGCCTACTCTTCACAATCGCATATGTACTTTATATGTCCCCGACAAGTATATCCGCGATAGAGCTGGTCATAGACTCAAGCTCTTCCACACATGCCGTAGTCGGACAGAACACAGGAAATATACGCCGCTATGTCGCATCATGAGTGATCTCAACGCATTCCTCAGTACTTATCCGGACTGTGACGTTTTTTGTGATAAGTGGCCTGTTGTTTTAAGTTCATTATTAACGTTTTGTGAGTCCCGTGACCCTAAATCGAATATTTGATGTTGTGAAAATTACCCTAGCTATTAGCCATTAATTCAATTTATTTAGTAGACGATGTTTATTACTGATGAGTATTTGATAATATGTGTAATTGCAAGTGCGTTCATATTATTACAAATAAATAAATAAATAAATAATAAATAAATTATGCCACTACGAGCTCACAATGGTGCGTTACATTTTTATACATGGCAACTTATTACCGGTAAACATCGACCTCGTTGTTGCAAAGTGATTATATAAATCTACCGTAAATATAATTTTCTTTATTACTATTTAACTGCATTTCCGTTTCTTCTTCAGAACTTTATTTTGATTACGTTAGATGTTTCCGAGTACGTTTATCCCGCCTTAGGGACCGGATTCATTGCTCGCCTTCAGCCAAAAATTACCCTTGTACAATGACTGGGTCTTCTTTTATGGCAACACTAAAAAGATTTATAAGGGCCCCCACCACGACCAACATTTCTTGAGATATGGCTTCGTAAATTACATTATCGAATAGACTATTATAAAAATCTATAATCTTTAATGGAAATAGTTTAAGAATTATTAGTTCCAGTCATTACATACAGTCAGAATCCCCATCTCTTCCCGTGGGATTCGTATGAGCCGGCTAAGAGAGTAGCCAGAGAATGGGTATCAGCATCTCCTCGTACATTAAAATCTTCTGCGATGCCAAGCCACCACCAACCACTTGCCATGGCACTGGCCGCTTGCCAAGTGATTATGGCAAACCTCCCCTATTATAAGCGCCCAAAGTACCGTTTTATGGTGGAGGCTTGTGTTCAGCAGTGGGTGTCTTTCAGCTGTTGGTGTGTGTCATGTAATACAGTCAGAAGCTATAAAAAGGTGTTCTTAGACCGTTTGCATGACATCCATTTCGACGCTACTGAGGTAGATACAGTTTTGCAAACAAATCTTACACTACCGAGAGCTTATGATAGGTAGATTACATAAATTAAATTGATGATGTACAAGATGCGATTCCAATCTAGTGTAGATATTTTGAAATTGCATACTTATTACCTCATCATCAGCATCACCACCATCAGGCATTATAGTTAAACAAATTCTTGTTAACCTAACCATACATTAAGTAAACAGCTTTTAGTAGGTATAATCATGAAGTATAAAGGATTTCTAGAACCAAATACGTAAAATAAAACCACGAGCGAGCGAAATGGTCTTACCGCGCTCGCATTATTTTTACCCCTGTATACATTTAAACAGTGTGTGGGTGGCTAATTAGTAAGCAAGGTTCGTAACCGGGAACACACTATACCAGATTATTACAGGATCTAAGCTCTTGAAGTTGTGTCAAGTCATATAAAGGTCAATAAAATTACTTTCTCAAGACTATAAAAAGTGAAATTAGATTTATTATTTATCCTTGTCTACTTTTAAAAAAGTTGATTGTATTTTTTTTTACCAACCTTTAAGGATAAATAAATTAGGCTAGGTCAATCTTAATGCAAAGCTTATGTAACTGTTTTTTTGAATGTAGGGATCTCATTATCATCACTATCTGCCTGATAAACGTCACTTGCTGAACATAGGCCTCCCCATAAAACGCCACTTTGGACGCTTATCATAGGGAAGATTGGCCATTTACCACGCTCGGCAGGCGGCTTCGTGATCGCTGAAGATTTTAATATATTGAGGAAAATGCTGCTGCCCGTTCCCCGGATATTCCCTTAGCAGGCTACTGATGTGTGTGTGTGTGTGTGTGTGTGTGTGTATGTGAGTAACTCCTGTGAAAAAATCTAATACATCATTTTTCATGATTATTTTAGTTGATGAATGATGTATTAGGCTTTTCACAGGAGCAAACCTACTTACAAAACTCGCTTATATAAAACATTGACAATATTCAGAGTACTTACAATACATTTATTTTATTCTCATTCATTACATTCAGCATATATCACGCCTAGCACGCTTTAACCTAAACAATTGATACATCATTGTATGCGTGTGTAATTAGATCTCGCCTGCATGTAGGTTCATCTACTGGTGCGTATTGCCCCGTGGTTATGTCTCACCACTGGTCCGCGGTTCCATACGAGCCCAGCGTCTCATTCATGCTCTTTTCGGGTTATGCATTGCTTTCATTATTGTGCTCAAAATTCTATTTTCACGTTTCAAAAGGTTTGGTTTTCTTAAAGAGGCTGTAATCCTTTTGGAAATGGGCTTTGTTTGCTACGAAATTTCAAAGCAATGGAAAATTAGAGTGCTACGGAATTCCACCTGCGTTTTGTAGCAACTCTTAAATATATAATTTAATTTAATATTTAAATTAATTAATTTAATATTTCAATAAATTAATTTAATATTTAAATAAATTATGAAACTTTCATTTCTTACTTAGTTTTTGTGATTTCCACAGTTCTGAGAATAGGGTAAGGGTATCGAAAAGGTTTACTTAGTTTTTTCAGGTATTAAAATAGGCTTTGTTTCTGGTCGAGACTTTCCGGGTAATCTGACCTTCTTCGAAACGAAAAGTGTCGTGGAATTGAGAAATTGCTATTTCTGCCAGACATCAACTTATAAGACACGTGCAGCCTACTGTGCCAGTTTGCTCCAAACTTGCCCTCCAATCTACAGCACGGTAGCGCACGACCATTCACCTTTTGCTTAGGTTACCCATCAGTAATGTCCGCAGTAAACATTGCTTATTTGTGCCATATAAGCAGTATTATACAACGATTGTAGACCAGACCATTGTCAACAGAAGGCAGCCGTATTTACCGTTGCCTTTGATCAGTAGCTAGCTAGCTACCTTCAAACCAGGTATGTAGGTAGGTAGTTGTGGCGCGTCCAGTATATACCAGCAATCAGTGCGGCGGTCGCTCGTTCGACCTGGCTGCACTTGACACTGACGCCTTACAAAGACCCCCATGCTTATAGATGTGGCAAGAAAGTTATTACTTATAAGTTTTTACTCTGTACATCATCATATTTTTTTAAGTGGAAATCTAGAGGCAGACCTAGTGAGAACATGCTAAAACGATAAAGAAGCGAGGAGAACAACTCAATGGACCATCAAGTGGAATCCCGTATATCGTGGCCGTGGGTATCGTTCTAACAATACACAACAACTCTGTTAGACAACAAATTGAAATAACCGGCCAAGTGCGAGTCATAATCCGGTTCCGTACCATTATCTATCCCTACGATCTAGTGTGGAGTAGAGTAGTGTATAGTATATAGTGAAGTATATATAAGCAGTACACTCGGGCCTCATTTTCAGTGTGCCTTACCACCTACGCCTTATTTACATCGCGTTCCACACAATTATTATTCTGAAAGTTTTAGATATCTAATGACTTACTTAAAATTACTGTAGAAAATTTCTACTTCAATGAAGTAGAAGTGTTACTTCCATCGATCCCTGTAGTTCTTAGTCGTTGCACCTCAATAACGAGCGGCCGAGCGGTGAGCGTCACCGAAAGCAGGCGGCCGGTAGAGGGCGTATCTGTGACCGGTGACGGTAGTACCCTCTACACAGCACCGACTACATACAGTATAGAGTGGAGATTGTTGTTATTGATGGTAGTAGAGTAGTAGATGTTAAGGGAAGGGGGGCAGGGAATTATAACACAGACCCAGGAGAACGCTGCTGTCCATTCTTGAATATTCCCTTAGCCAGCTCTTATGGCAGTCGACAGTTGACAGAGATGAGGTGATCATATTCATAAGCCAGAACCACATGGGATTTTGTTATAATATTTGATATTTAGCACTTTGTAATTTAACTCCCCACGGCTTTCACCAGATCGTCGGTCCACCGGCAAAAAGTACGCAGAATATGCGTAGTACCTACAATAACTTAAATTAGTAATCTCATTTTGACTTGCCTATTGGCAACAAAATTATTTGACTTCGACTTTGACATGATAAATTTCATACTATTGTTTAATTTTTAGTAAAGAGTAAAGGCAACTCTTGCGTCAGTGAATGTTCACAGATGATCTTTGGTGGGTTACTAGTCTAGTAGCAGTATTATCAAGGGCACCCAACTATTTCATATTTTTATTTAGCAACCACTCGGCCTGTATCTGGCAGAAGTAGTGACCGCTTCTGTGAACTTTATTTACTGTAAATGACAGTTTGATTTAATAGTCTGGATTGTGCGCCGCAAAATGTTACTTTCCGTTCCATTTAATAAACAACGGAAATATTGGTGATAGAAACGCCATGCGGCTTCACCCGCACATTTCTGCGGAAAATAAGAAGTTTCGGTAGCAGGCAATCTGTGTGCAAAATGTCATCCAAATTGGTGGAGCAGCTTTGGCGTGATAACCGTAGAAACAAACTGACTTCGTTTCAATTTTATATATATTCAGTAGGCAGTAAGAATACGAAGCGGAAATAACTTATCCATAAAATAACAATGTTCAAAAATGTTATTGTTTCACTACTGTTTCCACAAAAGTTGAGCATGAATATTTTCTTAAGTGATTCTACCAATGTTGTATTAGCACATCTGTTTCTATTCCATATACCAATTTCTAAGGATCACAACTCGAAACAAACAAAGTAAGGGAAAAGTCTTGAAATTCGATCAAAACACCGCCGCGAACTCCCCGAGACTCCTGAGAGCAACATTAGAAACATTCTTATCTGGATCTTCACATCTGGTATTCCCCCCGCACTTTCCGGATCTCGTTTCAAATGTCAAACTTGTAATTTAAGCCGAGGGCTGGATAATTCGCAAGGATTCTTGTGAGGCATTTTGTTAGCAATCTTGCTCATAAACTGCTGTGTCAGTACCTTGATGTAGTACTTTTTACGTTATTGGTGTACTGTCTGAGGTTAGTGCAGCTCAGAGTCTAAGGCTGTCACTGTAATCTTATGCCATGTGCTTCACATTTTACGCAAACAAATACGCCTCAGCATTTGATGCATTATCTATCTGATGATTTTATTTTGTGTTTGATTTTATGTTGTAGTTTTAAAAATACTGTAAAATACATGTTTCATAATGTTTACTATTGTTGCCGGGTTTTTCACGCAGGCTTCTCTAATGCAATTATAATAACTTGTATCAAACTTTACTTCAATCGACTCAGTACCTAAGTTCTTGGAAGTTCTCTATCATCGACCGCGTCGTCATTTACCACCAGGTGAGACACGGCGGTAAAATACAGGTCTATTACAGATAAAAAAAGTTATAATTATAGTTTGCAATCTAATTTGCGGACGCACTACCACCACACCTAGTTTGTAACTATAAGCTGTTATAAGTTCAAACTTATGTACTGTAAGATACTGTTTACATAAATACTGTAGAGTCATAAATCAACGTGTTTTAAGATATTTATATAAACTTCGAAGCATAAGCCAACTGTATCGGCACGGGTGAGATAAGACAAACGAAGGAATCACTGCATGTGGTAAATTTACACCCCGCGTTAATGAACACAGAAGGGGTGGAATTAGAAGGAAGCCAAGAAATTATAGGGTACTGGCAGAATGGTTTATGTTGTGTAGGTTAATCTTAACACGGCGTAATTGAAATTGTAAACAATTTTGTTAGTTGGGTCTGAACATTTTACTCGTTATTGTATTGATCATCATCATTAGCCTGAAGGCGTTAACCGCTGAAAATAGGCTTCCCCATAGAGCGCCTGCGTCCATCCGGTCCCCGTAGTCTTAACCAGATCGTCGGTTCGCCGAGTGGAGGGCCGGCCTACGCTGCGTCTTCCGGTTCGTGGTCGCCACTGGAGAACCTTTCTTTCCCATTGGTTGTCGGTTCTGCTTTACCTATATATTTTCAAACCGATATTTTCTATGAACGTCTAAAACCTGCAAAGACTTGAGTAAAGATAAATACAAAATCGTGAGCTAGTTTGGAAACATCAGACCCAATAACAGCACAGTTCGATACTCACAATTTCGCGTATCATCAATAACTCAATATCGCGCCGCGTCGCATCACATAATTTTCTATCTCGAGAGTTGCAAACAACTTTACAAGTTTAGGTAACAGTAGGATACAGAGACGGCCGCGCTCCGAATCGCAAGTGGTCGGATATTATCGTCGCTATACGATGGTAACCAGTAGATAAATTAACAATGTGTGGCTAGGTCATGAAGGTAGAGGTAAACATCAAAACTTCAAATTCATTTTTGATTCAAAACTCACTACAACATTTCACATTTTTTTAGCATAAAAAACACATTTCACTCACTGTCGCTTCCTGTCTTTCCTGCGCGGTCCTTGTTATTTTGAAATTGTCGAACCATAGATCACGTAAGAAAAAGAGGAGATGAGTAAAATAGATAGATAGATAGATAGATAGATAAAACTTTTTATAGAATCACCACATTACAGGAACAATCAACGATCACAAACTTAAAAACTAAGTGTCACAATGGGCGGTCTTACAATAGCAATAGATATTACAATTATTTTTGTAGGAGTTCTGACTCTACCTTAACTGCAGGGAACTAACATCGTCATGATTTGAACTGCGTCCGGTAACATTATTGTCTGACGTAAAATGCCGACATATAAAGGCATTTTCACAAAGCTCTGATAGCGGAACCACGAAACAGTGTTTAGTAGCGTAACCTTTTGAATAACCTGGATTGTCGTCGGATAAGGTATATTGATTTTAATATAAAAGTTTTAAGCCATGATATTAATTGTTTGAAGTTTCATCACTGTCATACACTGTAAATATCATCGTTCGTACTTGAAGCACGTATTATTTGAGAGTTGGTCGCGCGACAACTTGCTCGCCGCCTTGCGACAAAGCCCAACAGAATTATAAGACGTGACGCGAAAGAGCGACGCTGTTGATTGTTGATCCTTCATTGTCGGTTAATTTACCCGGTTTTATTTGTACCGGATATTTTTATGCGAAAATTGCTGGAGTATTTCTTAGAAATTGGATTGTACGCTTGTTGAACTCATTATATCGTGGCAGAGGTGTTTATTGGTAATAGACTATTTACAAGAATTGATGCGTCAATTTGCGACATATATATATTTTATATCAATATCATATCATAATATTTTATTTGATATCATTCTATTTGTGTAGGACTTTTCATATTTGCAAAAAAACTCAAATATATATATTTTTTCGTGATCTTAAATTTCTCATGCATTTTGTGTAAGTACTTACATTTTATCGGGTTTATGGCTATATCTAAATATTTAGGAAGGGTTGGAACTTGAAACCCGCAGTGACTGAGTTCTGCTTGCTTGCTCGATATTGTTAGTATAATCACTTAGCTTAATTCTGCAAGTAAAGAAAATACTGCATTATTTAGCTGGTCTACAAATGACATAGACTAAAATATTGTATTTATACGGCACTAATTACAGTCTATTCCATCATCGTTGTAGCTACCATACCTACATGAATACGTACATGAAAATCAGTCAAGCTTACCCCAATTTATTCTAACTGGCAGAATTCTCTTAATAGAGGCGAGATAAATACTTAACTCGCCTCCACGAAAATATAGACACAACGCGGTATAACGGACGCACCACGCATGACAAACCTTTTGATGAAGGGCCGAAGTAAGCATTATCTCATAATTTATATTCCACTACGCATTAATGTTTACCTGCTAGTTTATTAGGGACCGGAGGATTATCTTGCTGCTGCTCACACCGGGACGAACAGGCTCTAAGTAAAACTGTACTTGTTTGTCCCCAAATTTAAATGCGGAGACGATTCGGGGACAGTCGAGAAATATTTATTCTTGTTTGTCCCCAAATTTGAATTCGGTGGCAATTCAGGGACAGACAGGAATTTTTATTTTGGTCTGTCCCCTTGAGGGGACAGCACGAGGGGACGAACAGGAACAACCCGTAGAATCATGAGAATGCACAAATCTGTGTTAAAATTGTAGGAAAGATCTATGAGGATTAATATAAATAGATGAATACGGTCAAAACTCATTTAAATATTAAACTTTTTGGTAGGTACATCACTAGCTTATGCTTATGCACAGTATTGTACGTCCGAAATGGATAAACTGTTGTTACCTAAATTTAACTTAAGACCATTTTTGTACACAGTTTTCACACAATAAATTTTATTCTTATTCTTATTCTTCGTTCTATAGATATAAACTTCGACGTGTTAGACGCACAGTTTTCATTCCTAGATCGACTGTTAATTTTGTAATACGACACAACATCTGTACTTAGAGGTTATAAGAACATAGACCATATACCACAAAAAAAATACAGTAATTTACCTTTTTTATTGAAAAATATTAGTTTTATTTTCACATAATAATGGACATCACAATCATCACGAGTCAAAGAAGCTCGGAGGTGGAAACATCGCAAAGGTATAAGGAACGCCTCGTGAAACACCGTATTTTTTCTATACTAGCTTTAATAGATTAATTTGTAAAGGAAAAATTTGAATCACGAGCGGGACTTGAACCCGCATCCATCCGTCCCTAAAGCCGGGACATGCTTTACTTAAGCTACCGTGACAAGTGGTCTCATGTCCGAATTTATCCTTCACCTTTTACAACCAACTTACGGGGTTGGCAGCGCCATCTATTGAGAAATTTTTAAGAATTATCCCAAGCATTATTATTATTATCTAGCTTTAATAGTCTAGCAAAATATGCAGGCCTATCTGGACGGTTAATATTAGATTACAATACCGTGTAAAATATCCATTCCAACTGGTAATAGTCACGTACCGGGGGTGCGGTCTCACGGACCTCCGTAATGACGAATATTACACCCCGCGCGTGTCTGCCCGCGGTGAACTGTGCCTGCGTATTGACTTGAATTACTGGACATAACTGAGGTGTAAACGGTACCGTAACATAGAATAACAACGTATTTGGGGTGCGCCAACTTTGTAAGATAAGCCTGCTTTATACATATAGGTTAGCAGTGGGTGTGGAAATTTGGAACATCTGTACAATATTACCATTGAAGTTTTAACAAAACTTTTTTATTTAGTAATTAAACACTAATGATCGGAAATGAGGAGGTCCGCAAGATTACTAAAGTGACTCGTGTAGCTCTTAGAATTAGCAAGTTGAAATTGCAATGGGCAAGCCACATCGCTCGTAGAACTGGCAACCGATGGGGAAGAAAGGTTCTCGAGTGGCGACCATGAATCGGAAGAAGCAGCGCAGCCCGGCCCCCCCACTTGGTGTAGGTATCGACGATCTGGTGAAGACCGCGGAAAGCCGATGAATGCGGGAGTCGTGCAGTTGATCAAAGTGGCACTCTGAGGTGGAGGCCTATGTTCAGCAGTGGAGGTCTTCAGGCTGTTGATGATAATGAAACACTAATGCTTAAAACAGTCTCTGAAACTGAGCTTACTGTCTCCTAGTTACAGTATACATTTACCGTACTTACTTATTCATATGAGATTATAACATAAACTTGATACACTAAAATTAATATTGTATTTGCATAATACGTCGTAACTAGTTTGGTGAATCTATCAAAGACGGAAGCGCTTAGTTGTCAAAGCCATTAGCAGGGACCCATTGTACTCAAATCTGATATGTCACGCATATCATACTGTTCAAACTTGTTACTGAAGAATCCATAAACATTGGTACTAGATAGTTTACCTTCAACATTTCAAGTCTTATAAACAGCGATTTCGAAATACAAGTTCATTTCTCTGCATTTATTTACTCCTATCCGATTTAACAATCTGAAACTGTAGCTGCAAGCAAAAATAAACTCAGCGCCAGTTGGCTATTTGGATGTCAATTCATCGCATTATTCAAAGGTAATCTGAGATACGGCGAGATACGGCAAGACGTATCTAATCGTAGACGGGGGATTAAACTCTACTGGTGAAGCGCTCGAGCTGCGATTTCACAGTGAGGGAGGGTTGTGGAAAATTTGTTTGGAATTCTTGGTTTGGAACGTTCACCTTATTCGCAAAGAATATGGGCAGTTTTCTTTAAGGCATTATCAGTTTAGTTCTCTCATCATCAAGAGATGGCGCTCGCGTTTGTTTTGGCATTAACTTTATCATGGCAGTGGAGAACTTCGTTCAGCCAATTTCAATAATTTAAACAATACAAGGTCTTACCAAACAGGATTTTGTATTTTTTTGACTCATACCACACTACTGCATCCAAAACTGTCGCCAATGCCATCTAGCTAGAGATAAATAATGCTAAAATAACATTAGTAAAACTGCTCATTATTATAATCAATGTCATAATTAACACTGGAACATAACACACAAAAAAATTGGGTACCTACACTAAAAGAGAAATGACATACCTGTAAAGTTACAGGTTCCACCGATGGCAGACTGCTGATCGGGGTTTTCTTTTATTCTTTGTACCGGATTGCTTGCACCAGTAGTGAGAAAGGGTTATTTTTAAGTAATTTTATAAGCACTTTGTAATTTTATATGCTTAGAAAAACAACTTAAATTAATTAAGTATTTAAAGTAGGTTTTGACTTAAAAAAAAATCTAAAAATAGTCTTTGTCTTTCTCTTTTTGACATCAATCTCAAAATCATAATAAAAAGAGTATAATTCATAAATAAAATATTTTGTACCACATACCCACCGCAGTGTGAAAGCACCCGCCCGTTTTCTTACAGTTGCGAGAGATCACCATTAGTTTTCTGTGTCTGTACAGATACGGATATAGAGCCGTCTCAAACGTACTCGATCGCTGTACCTATTACTGGAGCAACTAATTAGAAAGACTTAATTAACAGGACTCGTTTCCTCTTGGAAATAGAAAGAGAGAGACACACACAGATAGAAAGAGAGAGAGAGAGAAAAAGGAATGGCTTGTGCGATAAAAATACTTATCATCATCAAAAAAAAAAAAAACACCTGAAGACCATCAGCTTAAAACGTCCACTGATGAACATAGGCTAACGCTAAGGCTAACTTAAAGCTATAACCTGGGCACCTTCAAGGCTAGGGTTAATACTACACTCAGAGATCGTTAAGTGCCCTGCGAGTCCAATATAATAATGCGTTCAGAATGCTGTTGGATCTACCTCGATCCTGTAGCGCCTCAGAGATGTTTTCTAAGGCTCATACTGACGGATTCCATGCCGTCATTCGTAGAAAGATGGCATCTCTTCTGGGGCGAGTGCGAGGTAGTACCAATAGCATTTTGAATACGGTGGCTGAGCGGTACAACTCGCCAATCATGCGGCACTTTGTGTGTACACTTGTGGATAGAGGCAGGCAGGTGTATGCGTAGAGGGTATCATGTTGGTGGGTACCTCGTACTGTGTGTTTATGTAATCTTGTCTTGTGTGTTTGTTATTGTCAATTAATTAATTATTATAATTAGATTACTAACATTAGGAGTAAGCCCACACTAACCAATGGATTTATTTATCCGAAAATAAAGAATTTTGTTTTTTTTTTATTTGAATAGGCACCTTCTAGATTTGCATGCTACATCTTCAGTCACACTATCGTTTCCTATCTGGCGAGTTGGTCCCAAACTTAGACCTATTTGCGAAAAAAATGCATCACCATAAATCGCCACTTTGAGCAGCGGCTTGCCTCTTGCATCCATCAGCTCCCCGCCTTTTCGACCAGGTCGTCGGTCTACCTAGTAGGAAGCCGGCTTACCTACCTGTGCATCTTCCGGTTCTAATCACAAACGCATATTTAAAAAGGCGCCGTCTTTGTGGGTTCTCGCTGTATCATCTTACACTGCAATCAAAGTTACAGCACAGTACTATGAATGCCAGTTTCAAAGTTTCAAACTTGCCTCAAAGCCGTAGATGTGCTACGTTATAATTCAAGCTACGACACCAGGATGCTACGCTGCTACGTAGCTACAAACTCCGTAGACTCAAGATTCTAATGTTGATTGGTTAGAAGAAATAGAAGTTGCAGTTATATTGAACTAACAGTACTAAAATAAACTTCTCAAAACAATTTCAGTATGTACAATGTAGGAATGTGAGTTTTACCTAAAATTGCTAGCATTATTATTTTCGTAAGTTGCTTCTTTTTTTAGTCCAAAACGTATAGATAACGAGTTTTGACATAATTATTTTCGTTATAAAAGAAACATTGAACTAGGGATGTGATTACGTGAACGTCATGAATGAGAACCAAAACCATGCCAAACTCATGTTTCAAGTACATAGTTAAGATCATTAAATCTTGATTAATGTATATAACTTGTGTATGTAATTGTGTATGTGTGTGTAACACAATTAATCATAAATTCTACATGACGTCGTTACGCGAAATCATGTTTCATTCCACGTTCCAAATAGGAGTCATGAGTCTGATTACTGAAGGCTAAACGTAATAAGCAGACACGGCTTAGAAATAGGATAATAAACCCCTCGACTTCGTCTCGGGCTTACATTTGTCTACTCGTTTGTAAAAACCAACTTACCGCCCTAATATCATAAATAACTATTAAAAATTTCGATTGGTTATTACCATAGTTATTATTCTGCCTCTGCAGTTTACTGTTCATTAACGCGCGTTCCACTTGTGATCGTTAAAATATATTTCTGGAAATTATTTCGACTCTCGTAAAAGCAGACAACACCATTATTAACTTTAAAATTGGTCCGTTTTAACGTGACATGGGCGACCACTTGTTATTTTCTTTTTGTGACGTGTATAATATTGGTTGAACCGTCACTACGGCTATGGTGACTTCGAATATACAATCGACATCGATATAAGCTAATATATCTTTCCTGACACCTTTCTGCCAAGTGACGACATAATTATAACAGCCTGAAGACGTCCACTGCTGAACATAGGCCTCCCCACAAAGCGCCACTTTGAGTGGTTGCTCGCCTCCTGCATCCGTTGGCTCCCTGTGGTTTTCACCAGATTGTCGGTCCACCTAGTAGGGGCCCACCTACGCTGCGTCTTTGGATTCGTGGTCGTCACTCGAGAACCTTTATTCTCCATCGATTGTCAGTTGTACGAGCAATGTGGCCTACCCATTGCCATTTCAACTTGCTAATTCTAAGAGCTATATCGGTCGTAGTTCTCCTGCGGATCTCCTCATTGCGGATCTTATCTCGCAGGGAAACACCGAGCATAGCTCTCTCCATAGCTTCATGGTTAAGCTGTTACAACTTAATAGTAACTAAACCACAGACCTATAAGATTTATAGAATGTTTTGGCTACTCTCAAACTAAAACAATCTAACAAAACTGAGAGCGAGGTTTAATCCATCAAAGTTATTCACTTATCTATTCCACTTTAAATTGAGGTTGAAGCGTCGGAGAATAGTGTTCTAAAATTATCAACTCTATATCGCTCAATAACTTCATAAAACGGATCACAAATTACAACAACCAACTAACTTAATCCTTTTTCAAAGGTCATAAATCAGGCATCCCTTGAGACGTTGCCCAAAATAAATGTGGGCACATTAACTATGCACCGAGGTAAACTGCTGTAGACCAACGAACCCGGAAGCATTGAAACAGGTGATGCAGAGGAAAACAGACTTTAAGGTCGGAACAAACAGGTGCGGCAGGCCGCTTGGCTTGGGAGGTGATCGCGACTGTTTGTTGCAAAAAGTGAGCGAGTTTTTATTTGTAAATGAATGATGTGACGAACTAGTCGTTTGCCTAATGTTAAGCGCCATGGCTGCTCATAACAAATTGCAGTATCACTCAGAACTCTAAACTAATATAGTTTTGCTCGACATTGCTCTGCGCACGTCATCCTAAGACTTCACACAGTCTAGCAATAAGATTACTATAGACTGTGTGATCAGATCATAAAGTCTCATTTACCGAGTCATTTAACTAGCTACAATGCCTCTCAAACCAGAACACAGTAGTGCTTGCACACTACTGCTTGGCGACAGAATAACTAGCAAAGGGGTGATACCTACGTAGACGAAGACGAAGTGCGAGTGTTTTAGGATCCCAAGAAAATATATTTCGTTCCCCCATGGGGGTCACGTTGTTGCGAAATCGTGTGTGATGAATAAGATTCCACAGTTGAGTACTAGAATGATCATGTGGCACTTGATTCAGTGTCCACTTTGATTTATCGCTTGTACTCTGAACTGTCTAAACATAGCCCTTGCTGGACTATTTTACTGGGGTCAGGTTTTTATTTATTAATCGAATTATAGAGTTGAAATTAATCTACATCATCAGCTGGAAGACGTCTACTGCGAAACATAGGCCTTCTCCATAAAACTCCACTTTGGACATTTATCATAGAGGTTAAGTACCGAGGAGGATGTTGCTGCCTGCTCATTTTCTGGCTCTTACGGCACCCATGAGAAGAGATGGGGTGGTCCTATTCTCACGCCGTTGGGACTACACTGCTAAAGGTTTGTGGTTCCACCGTCATTGTCATCAGCTTTATACGTTCCCATAGCTAAGACACAGGCCTTCTCTCACGGAGAGCCATAATCCATGATGCTGGCCAAGTGCAGGTCAGTGGATGACGC
This sequence comes from Ennomos quercinarius, assembly GCA_910589525.2. Lineage (NCBI taxonomy): Eukaryota > Metazoa > Arthropoda > Insecta > Lepidoptera > Geometridae > Ennomos > Ennomos quercinarius. The sequence goes on from OU342493.1 coordinate 18,718,019, forward strand.
AGAAATACGATCCTTGAAAATGCATGCCTGTTTCCTGCCACGATAATTTCCTTCACTGTTATAATAGCGAGTGCAAAATCTGCGCTTAAGGCTGCTGTATACGCGTATACATCATCTCGCGCGCGCATTGCGGCATTTTTGAAGATATTATATTACTGAATTTACTTACGGATAATCTGGCCAAACTATGTTCTCATGAATAACATTACAAGTGATCAACAAAATATTGTATTAATCCAAAAAAGTTTTCATACATAAAAACGGGATAAGGTAGAAAGAAAAAACTTTGATACCATTGTATTTATTAAAATTAAATCTGGTTTGGATGAATAATCATATTTTTGTTGAATATTTGTAACGTTATTCATGAGAACATACTTTATTCAGTTATTTAATATCATCAAAAATTTTGCAATGCGCGAGCGTGATAGTGGATCCGCGTATATAGGAGCCTTAACTTGAAACTACTCTTGGCTTTTGGCTTGGTTTACGTGATTTATTTCTTTTCGCTCTATTAGAGCGGCTTCATAATTATATTCTTTTATTAACATTTTTCGACCATTTGAGAAATTGAAAGATAGTTTTTTTGTAAAAAATCATGAACCGTGCTTGAAATGGTGTTATGATAGTGAATCTGCCCTGTGGCGGTACCAAGAGAGACCTGGCACTGAAAGGCACTGGCGGGGTGCCCTTTGATCTATTGATTATACTGTTGTTAAGTACCTACGGGAAGGGCGGGCGGGTAATTTGATTTTGGGATTATGTTTGTACTGCTAGGTTAGTTAACTTGACGTATAGGATAATAGTGATTATTACAATATAATTCAATCAATTTAATTAGAGATGAACGTGTTAAGTTCAGTTTAGTAGTTAAAAATATTTTGCTTGTATATTTTTCCTTTTCGCTTCAGCCACGTACGATTTCGGAGTATCGTAACCAGTTGCGATCGAAGGCTTTTACGTCCTTATACGAAACCAGAATTTTGCCCAAAACGCCGGATCAGAGACGTGATTTTTCGTAATTACTGGGTGGCGCAAAAGTAAAGACCCTATTTGGTTCAGCTATAACATTTTTTCTAAATTAGAAAACTAGATTTAGGTTTTTTTAAATGTATATTTGTGCCATTAAATTTCGTACCATTAGGATTTAAAGATGATGTCTTTTAAATGGTGACCTCCAGAGTTGATACACATTTGAGCCCTATTTATGACATTTTGCATAACTTGCCGTAACACTTCCTGCGATATGTTCGTTATTTCTTGACGAATGTTTTCTTTTAGAGCTGCGAGAGTCTGTGGCTTGTTCACATACACCCGAGATTTCAAAAAACCCCAAAGAAAGAAGTCTGGACTGGTCAGATCGGGTGATCTTGCAGGCCAAGGCAAATCGCCAAAACGAGAGATAACTCGGCTTGGAAAAGCGTCCCTCACTAAGTCCATAGTGTCGCGCGCTGTGTGTGCCGTAGCGCCGTCTTGTTGAAACCAGATGTGCTCCAGCCCCAATTCGTCCAAACTGGGTATCAAAAACTCACGTAACATGGTTCTGTAGCGTTCTCCAGTGACAGTTATCGCATTGCCTCCAGCGTCTTCGAAAAAATAGGGTCCGATCACTCTGTCAACACAGATGCCACACCATACAGTAACTTTTAGTGGGTGTAGAGGTGTTTCTTGAATAATGCGCGGATTATCAGTGCCCCAGAACCGAGTATTCTGCTTATTGACATGCCCTGAGAGATGGAAATGCGCTTCGTCACTCATAACCAATTTTGAAGGAAAATCATCTTGCAAAATGTCATAAATAGGGCTCAAATGTGTATCAACTCTGGAGGTCACCATTTAAAAGACATCATCTTTAAATCCTAATGGTACGAAATTTAATGGCACAAATATACATTTAAAAAAACCTAAATCTAGTTTTCTAATTTAGAAAAAATGTTATAGCTGAACCAAATAGGGTCTTTACTTTTGCGCCACCCAGTATAACTGGATTTGTCTCGGTATAATGGTATCCTAATATCATTTCTATCTCATGTCTATCATTAAAGGCCACCCGTCTCTATTTGCGAATTAATTGCATTTTTTTAAACTTATCGAAAATAAAAAATGGGATGTTGTGGATGTTGACCACAGAGCATTAATAAAATCCCTTAGCACGAAGCACAAAGTGTATTTTTTTCGTGCTCTGTGATGTTGACAAGCATAACTTGATTCAAATATTCCTAAGAAAAACTTCTACTCATTATTCCACTCAACTGGAACTTTTTGCAGTCTAGATTTTAGCACAACAGTTCACACCTAACAGGAACTAATTAGCACCAACTGTTCCGAACTAAGTTCCAAATCGCAATGAAACCTGGACCAAACTGAACTGAATTTTAATTAGAGGAAGTTACCCGCAGAACGCTTGTTCGGCACCACCTCTAACGGTCAGCGCTGGCATTAAAATTATTTGCGTTTTACTCTACATACCTACGAGTAGGTATTACTAACCTATAGCTATTCTGGCAGCTACACTGTCACTCTTGCCCACTCTTGCCGTTACGTGCTACCGTTGATACTATGAATAAAAGTATTGTAAGTTACGATTTAGTGTAGATGTATGTACATTGTACAGCTATTCGATCATGCCACTTTTCTGGTCTATTCCGGTTTGATACCCAAAAAAGATTCTTTTCATCTTCCAATCATTTTCGATTTCGGTTCGATTATACATACAAAATGTAAATTACTTATTAGACATGATGGCTAGATCGTATATGTATTAATAGAGTGCCCAAATGTGTGAATAGATGGATAGTTCTAGGAAAAAGAAAAAACACATTAATTTGGAAAGGAAAAATTTGAATCACGAGCAGGACTTGAACCCGCATCCATCCGTCCCTAATGCCGGGACATGCTTTACTTAAGCTACCGTGACAAGTGGTCTCGTGTCCAAATTTATCTTTCACCTTTTACAACCAACTTACGGGGTTGGCAGCACCATCTATTGAGAAATTCTTGAGAATTATCCCAACCAGCACGGTCAAGTTACATCAACACAAATGCTGTAAAGATAACGCCTCCCAAATCAATATTTATGATTTTTATAGCAGCATCGCCTGCTCAGCGTAATCTACAGATTAATTTGTAAAGGAAAAATTTTACGACGGACGGATGCAGGTTCAAGTCCCGCTCGTGATTCAAATTTTTCTTTTACAAATTAATCTGTAGATTACGCTGAGCTGGCGATACTGCTATAAAAATCATTAAAAAACACATTGTTTTAAATAATTCCGCAGTTCTTAAGGTGAAATTTAAGGCGAAGTAATTAAATGAGATCGGGTTATACGTCTAATGAAGACGTTTATTGCAATTACGGAGGCGTTTTATCCTCGTGTGAATGGGGAAAATTAGCTGTGAAGTGGAGGAGTATCATGAATGGATTATGTTTCGCTAAGATTTAACACAAAATGGTCTTGTTGCAGTACGTAATAATGTAGTATGTTTAAGATATCTTTATGACTATAGACCAGGCATGTCAAACTTGCGGCCCGCGGAATGCATGCTGCCCTCATTGCATTTATTTGCGGCCCAATCCAATTTTAAATACAGCCTCCTTTCAGGAAAACTATGGAACCGAATTTCAAATAAGAAGTATACACCGATAAAATAAGAATACTTCTGGCAGAAATCTGTTTTCAAGATTTGAAGTTCCAAGGAGATATTTTTTTTGTTGTTTATGGGTCTTTTATCTATCGACATCGATGAAGTTCTCAATCGCATGCAAATAAATGCCATAAAAATTAAAATTAAAACCTTTTCTTTTTTGTTTTGCGACCCTTTGTTTCTACGGTACATTATCCATGCAGAAATACATCATCTGTGAAAATTTCTACTGTCTAACTATCACGGTTACGGAGATACAGCCTGGTGACAGACGGACAGCGGAGCCTTAGTAATAGGGTCCGTTTTACCCTGTGGTTACGGAACCCTAAAAATCAGCACAAACATCTTACTAATAGAAAAAGCAATCACGTTCTAACCAAGCCAGTATAAATATATTCCAAGAACTTTAAATTTTCCCTCGATTTCCAGCTAAACTATCCAGCATCATAACGGCAATCTTAGCGGTAGTCAATGGACTCACTTCAAACTCTAATTGAACCCGGGGTCGAGCTCTGGGAAACCGTAGTTAAAGCAAATAGGAGACCGATAACGCATAGTTCCATTTTAATATCGTAATTACCGTGGTTTTTATTGTGAAGTTAGAGAAATTTAACGTAGAGTCACAGTCGGAAGTAAAATGAAGTCGGTTTTAAAAGGCCCTTTCTTTTAAAAGGATATTATTGTTTTAAGCCTATATTGTCGCTGACTGTGTAATTCAGCTCATTTATAATCCAGTTAAATAAAAAAAACGGAAGTTTCCTCTCCTGAACTGTGATCCCGCGATATTGTAAAACGCTATCTCATTTGGATTCTTTAAGTCTTTAATATCTTTCTCTGGCAGACTTCTTATGATTTATTTGTTGCCCAGTTTCGAAGTTGATAGGAATATTGCTTTTTTATTTACATTGAATACTTGTATTTTAGTTTAGCTTTGAGAGTCAGGATTGGGTTTTTTAGACAGATTTAGTAACTATGCATTGTTTTAATATAAGAACACCCTATCTCGTTTTCGCTCGTAACATTTCATATCAGTTAGAACTTTAAAACTTTTTAGGATATACAATTTTATTTTATTACCCGTAATTACCCGTTTTGTATTACCCGGTGTAGGCCAGCCCTCTACTAGGTGGACCGACGATCTGGTGAAATGTCTTCAGGCTATTATGTTGATGATGATGGTTGGCTGGTTTCGGCCGCGCGCCACTGTTCTTTTAGCTAAACTTTGTGTTGCACGCCTTTTTAATGTACAAGATGAGACATCAATATACCTACTTAGCTCATTACGGCAACACTAATTCATATCCGGAGCAGGAAAACGTAAGCACCAAAACCCATTAATGAATTCCCCATTAAGCCCCACCCAGTATTGTCATTCCCCGGATCCCAATAAATAAAATTGTTCTTTTGTTTGTCTCGCTCCGACCGACCAACCAATTAGGGCAGCACAAAGGTCCTGTTACAGCCATGTTACAATAAAAAAACGCTGAAAAATCCAATTACGTATTGTAAAAAGATCTATTTATCTTTCGTAATTATGTTGCGGACAGTCCCCTGTTTGTTTATTCTGAATTTCGGGGATGTCAGGCCGATTTCTGTTATCGGCGATTATGTGAAGTCGTTAGAGCATTTACAGGTTTACAAGTTATAAAAAAAATGTTAGGTGTCATGAAGAAAGCTTCGTTCACGACCTCGTGATATCTGGATGCACAGCGGACAGTTGGAGGATCGCCCCGCTATGCAACATAGGCCTGGGCTGACCTGTGTCTGGTGGTGCCTGAAGAGTCAGGCCTGAGCCCACCGAGAGTCAGGTCAGGCCCAAGCTGAGCACAGCCAAGGGGTCATTGGGTGCACAGCGGGTGGCTGAAGTGCCTCCGCTTTAGAACCAAGACCGACAGAGAGCACCTGAACCTTTGCCTCCCTTAATTCGCATCTGCACTACTTGTTAGGGTGACAACATCAATAACTAACTTTACAGTTAGCTAATTTATAAGTTTAGGAACATATTAACTAATTTAGCTATAGGCAAATGGATCAAATGGAAGGACCCTGTCACAAGTTGGCTCCGCTATCACTACCGTGAGATTAGAGTGGGATCTAACGAGATTCAGCCAGCTCCCGGTGGGTTTCCTCTAATTTTTCCAACTGGAGCAGGGACGAGGCAAGTTTCATGCAAGTTTGCAAGTCAATCACAATTACGGAGTCACGAGGGTCTGCCATTAATACTGGTTAAGAGTTTCACCATTCGTCGCTGAGCGTGTAGTGTAGTACAGTAGTGAAGGTCCAACTAAATGTCGTGCTAACTAGCTAAAATATTTGCATTTTGGAGGAATTTCGACGCAAATTGTTAATTCAGTCAAAAACATGTATTCATAAATTCATAATATTATCATTTTTTACGGTTTAAGTGTAGTCGATTACTTACTACAAAACAACACACGGCACTCCTTAAAGGCATATAAAAATATATTTGCAAAATCTTTATTTGTGCCTCGATGATTGTACACTCTTGAATCGAGATAAAAGTTTAAAAAAGTCGTGGTTTACAAACTCTAAATAATTTAAGCAGTCTGCTCGATTTCTGGTTGTTCGGTTCCATATTAAATTAATTTTGAAGCTGGTAGGTTAAGCTGTATATTCGATTATGTTATTATTTTTACACCAAACGTAATGCCAACTAAAAAGACCACATGAACTGTATTTCGAACTGTATTTCGGTTTGGCTCACATTTACGCATGTTTATAGGTACTTGTCTCATGCTTCAGTTTTTGTTTGAGTATTATGCTAATAGCTTCGAACTCCGGTCACTTTGCAACAGTAAAAGATCTTACGTGCTGTTTCAATTCTGTATTTTACTAATGGGGTTAGGCGACGCGTGGCGCGAACTTCCGCATCAGGATCCCGCTTCGTGTTAATGTTGATTTTCGTCTGCTAACGAGTAAACATCCTGTTTTTCCAACGCAGACTAATACTTATTGGATTTAACAGTAAATAGTCAATACAGAGTCAGGTGCAGGTCAATATCTAGATACTTCTGTGAAGTAGAACAATAATAGAATGCAACATAGAGCAGTACTATGGAACGCAACTAATATCCGCCTCGGTGGATACGAAGTTTGCATTGCATCTAAAAATAAGTGGAGGTCATGGGCAGTTGGAAAAGCAAAGCCGTGGCTGACATGACTTGGTGACCGTGGCAGGCTGGGCGTAGGCTGCAAAATCCCCTATTGGCTCGTGGACAGTGCTTTTACGGGACATTGCCATTTAACGCTGCAATGCGGCGAGCTTTATGGGCACCTTTGCACTTTGAACAGTAAAGACTAAACTATTTGAGTGATTATGATGATGATTACTACTCATATGTGATGTTTTATTCACACTGTATTTTAAAATAAATCGCAACCCCTTTCCCCCCTTTCTGCCCTCCATTTAATGGGGGAGGCTTATGTTCAGCAGTGGACGTAAAAACGTTGATGATGTGTATGGTGTTACGCAATGAAGTGACATTCTGTTAGAACCACAGACCTGAATTAGAATATTTTCTTTACTCAGAATAATATTTAGTCTGTGTCATATAGGTTAAGTCATGAACCTACTACTCAAAAAATTTTATGGGTTAAGGTGGAACGTTACACTACCGCGCGAAATTCAAATTTTCTTGCATTCTTTTGCCAATAATAGCTCAATTACTCAACGTGATTACATGAAAACTAATGTTACGCAAATAAATATAATGTATCCATAAATTACAATTAAAAGTATCACCTAGATATCATTGGTTTAGCGACAAATGGCAATAGACTGAAAAACTAAGAAGAAAATTGTTTATTGCCATTTGTCGCTAAACCAATGATATCTAGGAGATACTTTTAATCGTAATTTGTTGATACATTCTATTTATTTCCGCAAAATTACTTTTCATGTAATCACGTTGAGTAAGTATGCTATTATTGGCAAAAAAACGCAAGAAAATTTGAATTTGCCGCGAACGTTCCACCTTAAGTAGGCTATGGGTGTGTTACAATGGTTACAGCTGTTGTACTCTATGGTCCGTGGTCCCTTTCCGGTTCTCTCTCGTTACGATTGTGAAGATAGGTTTTTCTCAATAAAGATTATTCAGTTTGTTTCTTATCAGATCGGCATTTTTATTAAAATAAATCATTACTTTTCTCACATTCTATGTACAGATTTTGTGTTGGATATACTTTTATTATAAGTAAGGTACCGGAAGACGCAGCGTAGGCCGGCCCCTCACTCGGTGGACCGACGACCTGGTGAAAGCCGCGGGGAGCCGATGGATGCAGGAGGCGAGCAGCCGCTCAAAGTGGCGTGCTTTGGGGGAGGCCTATGTTCAGCAGTGGACGTCTTCAGGCTGTTAATGATGATGATGATGATGATAAGTAAGGTATAGATAGTTTGGATACATTTTTCTTGATTCCCAAAATAATGTTTCCCAAAATAACATCCTGTCGAATATTTTCTATAATCGATAAAGGTTCGTTCCACTTTTTTCAAGTGCGTGGGCTTTTTAAGTACTTGTGTTGTTACTTATCGAGACCCAACGGTTTTTGTTGTTTGCTTTCAGTAATGGAATCTATTTAAATACTGTTTGTTCACAAGTAGGATCACTTTACTTGGGAAATTCCGTATTTTGGTCGAATTTATAAAAATAGATTAGAAGATTATACTACAGTATAGGGTGGTGTTATAAATGCAAAAAGGAATGAAACGGTCGATATTAAAAGAAGTAAAAATTTACTTAGATATTTAACTCGTTATTGTACATCGTAAGATAAAAAAATACAAAAAGATAAACTTAATTAACTTACAGCTAGTACAACAGGCGGTCTTAAGTGGTGGTAAATAGGAGTTTTAATTATAGTTCCTTACTCGTAACCCCGTCCTTATTAAATAAACAATTTGCTAAACGTTATGATAGTCCTGATATTTGTATCGTTCCTTCTTCTTCTTTGATTATATCGATCCTTAAATGTACCTAAACGACCGAGCATACCTAATACCGTTTCCTAATCAACAAGCGCCGTCGCATTCACTTATGCCTAACACAAGATTATTAACATCCAAATTGCACCTTATCGATTGTGAATTACGAATCGATTTAGCTCGTCTCCTCTGTCCAGGATATACCTAGTTGAACTAAGTTGAGTTTAAGCGATAGCTAAGTCGAAGTGTAAAACAGTTAACAACCTCCACATCATTTGAATTGAATACCGGTTAAATAAATAAAGGTTTTCGAGTAGCGATCACGGACCGAAAGACGCAGCGTAGGCCGCCCCCGCCACTAAGTGGCCCGACGATCTGGTGAAAACCGCGGGGAACAGATGGCTGCAGGAGGCAAGCAGCTGTTCAAAGTGGCGCTCTCTGGGGGAAGCCTATGTTCAGCAGTGGACGTCTTCAGACTGTTGATGATGATGATGAAAAAAATATATATACATATCTTCAATTTACAAAAGTTAATAAGCTTTTAAGGTTCTATATTTCATTCAACAGCTAGAATACTTCAGTCAAAGTATTACACATTCATTTTTATCATGGATTGATTTTTAAGTGCAAACCACACTTCAGGGATATCTGTAAAGATATTATAGTCCTAAAATTTTAGCGACCAGCGGGATTCGAATCCGCGCCTTCCAACTCACCGGATTAGACGCCCTACCAATTAGGCCATGGTCGCATGACCGCTGATGAATAGATTACCTGTCTTAAACAGGTTCTATAGATGTCGCCACGGCTGCTTAGTCGGTGTACACATAGTCCTTAAGATTTTCGCGGTCATGCGACCATAGCCTAATTGGTAGGGCGTCTAATCCGGTGAGTTGGGAGGCGCGGGTTCGAATCCCGCTGGTCGCTAAAATTTTAAGGACTATAATATCTTTACAGATTCATTTTTATGTCCACAATCAGCGTAAAAATAGCCTGGCAGTTAATTTGTAATAAACCTAGTGGCTGATAATTATAAGCGCGGCGATTGTATGAGATTGAATACTGGTAAAATAACGTTACCTATGTTACCAGTTAACCAAGGATAATAATACACCTAGATAGAGTAAGTGGGCTAACCGTTCCAGTGACGTGAACTCCTAGTTAAACTAAATATGGCCCGCAACTAATAGAGGTAGCGTTATTAACTACTCCAAGTTATAAGCTCCGAAAACTCCTGAGCGATGAACGCGACTGCGGAGAAGCGACGCGAAAGCGAAGGAAAGCTGCTGAGCGACTATCTTGTACTGTGGTTTTGACGAATGATAATTATTTTTCTGAAGTACTTACATATTACCGGTAGCAGATTACTTTCATCCTCTTTGCCTTTTCCCATTTGTTATTGGGGTCGGTTCCCAATATAACCTATAGCGCCGAGCTACCAGAATCACACGAGCGACTGCCATCTGACCTCGCAACTCATAACAGGAATGGTTAGACCAGTGGTCACATTTATATCAGGTTTCTCCGCTTCTGACTACCCTTAACGATTGCCATACATGTTCTTATGACAACCGGGACCGACGGCTTAACGTGCTCTCCGAGGCACGAAGCGGTGGCATCGAAAACTGCACATAACTTAACCTCCTTGGTGCAGGGCCAACGATCGAACCCGGTGCCGTAAGACATAGCAACTATGTCACTAACCACAATACTATCAGTAATGGTAAATGCGACACAGTGCTGAGCCAAGCTCTTTTCAACAACACTATAATTTCTCTTACACGCATTTATGATTTTTCACATCTTTTTGTACCAACCGCGTAAGAGGCTACTGAAATGTTTTTCCTTTTAATGAGGGTTAAATTATTTTTTTAAATTCTTTCTAATACTCCTGGTAACATTTGGTTAGCCTTGTCGTTGGTCATTAAAAAATATATCGATGATTTTGCCACTGCTAGCTGCGTGCTTTTTACACCTACATTTTTTTGCGTATACCTTTCAATTGCATAGAAAACTACAGAAATCACTGCTTGCAAGCCAGTCACTTTTGCTACCTTCACGTTTTCACCAGTCGCTGTGCTCGCTTAGATGTGTTTGAAAGTTTATAGAGGCACTCTGAGCAATATTAATCCTGGTATGTGGAGGTTTATGTTTATGATTTTATTACACACCAACTTCCAGCGGGAATTTATATCAGTTTCAGCTGTATACATGTCAATGGTATGGTAACGCCAGGTTTTAGATGGGTGTAGGTGGTATGCGAATTAAGTTGCTTAGTCGAAAACTATTTGTGTAATGCTTTTGAGCAAAATCATACAATGGCTTGGTGGAATTTAGGAATCATTTTATGACGTTTTTTAAATACAAAATGTGACAAGAATGTTTAACGTAACTCAATAAATAAATGTATTAAGTACCCATAGTTGTAGGTCAAATAGTGACTCATTTTGCCTTATAAATTTTAAAAAGGCTAGTATGTACTTTTTTTGTAAATGAATGGCATGACGAGCTTGTCGTTCGCTTGATGCTAAGCGTCACGGCCGACGATAACAGATTGCAGTGTCACTCGGAACTCTAAGTTAGTTTCGCGTGCCACAGCGCACTGCGCACGTCATCCTGACACATCACACAGCCTTAAAAACTTTTCTAGACTGTGAGATCAGTTCATAAAATCTCATTTGCCCATTAATTTCACCCTTCAAACCAGAATACAGTAGTGCTTGCACGCTACTGCTTGGCAGCAGAATAACTGACTTATTCGGTTTTATTGGGTTTTATTAACATTTTATCATCATCATGTTCTTTGTGAAATTCCATATAAGTAGGTACCTAAGTTGTATGGTCTTCTTCATTCCCATTAAATCTAGAGTAAGAACGAGATAAATGACTCAAGGTGTGCCGCCAATCAGCGGAACAGAAATTATTGCGTTCATTTTGATAATGTTAATAATCTAGAGTAGCTAAAAGTTTATGAATTACTGTAAAAAAAGTATGTTCAAATTATAAACTAGAACACGTTTTTAGCTGGCTCCAAAAAGTATTCTCCAGCGCTTCATAGAGCTGTTAAACTCTTTATAACTGTGATAGACATTGAATTCAGTTCCGAAAAACGTGCTCTATCAAACGTACATCAAACTGAGCAGTCGGTGCCTCGGAGCACATAAAGGCCGTTCGCGTAGGCATGTGCAAATGAGGTACAAATCAATGCTCGCCATTTGGCTGCCAGGCGGGCGGTGGTACAGAGCCGCGGCGTGTCTGGCTCTTTCACTCGAACACACAGCGTGCGAGCTAGGTGAGAGGTTGCATAACCGATAACTTTCGGTACATTTTATAATGGTATGAAGCTGTAAAAGAAAGATAATAATTAAGGGTATTATTAAATTAAACTAATCACAGGTAGATTAATAAATTATTTTTCATCTCTTCCAGACACTGTTTACTTATAAAATGTTATTCATTATAAACGCTTCCTACACAGACATGCAAGTAAGCATCTTTGATCGCTGTTAGTACAAGGTTATTTCTACAGTAAGGAAAAAGGTGACTAAAATGTAAAAAAAATACACAGGTACATCTTAGAATTCGATGCTTTTGAATTTCTTTTTGGCTGGCTTCATAGCTCAGTAGGAAGCAGGAATATCCACATAATTATATTTATCTATTTATTTTTATTGCAACGCTACCTATATTTATTTTTAACGGCGCTTATACTACTAATAAATACATTACGCTTTATGTCAATTACGCAACTTATTTTGATATCGGATCAATTTCATGGGTCAGGAGTACACTCGACCCCACGGTGCTCTTCAAAAAGGATCCGGGATGGTGAACATAATACAATATTTAGTACTAAAGATTGAATAAAGTAAGGTTTCATACTATCAGTAATTGAATCAGTGGTACCTAACCTAATAATAATATACCGGTATTTAATAACCGATAGCCATCCTTTGTGCGACTATTTGAGTAACACTTCGTTATACAGGTACATCTGATATTCACAATCAAAGGAAGTACTTACAAATGCCACATGAAAGGCAATGTCTACACTCTAAATTAATAGCTGCAGTAGAGACAGTCTCACGAAAGATGGCCCGCAGACGCGTCGCTACAGTCGCGCGGCTAAATGTTGCTAAGCTCTACTATTTTAGACTCCCCAAAATTTCAATATAAAATAATTGGTGAAAATTGATTTTATTTTATTTTATTTACTTATTTTGTTTTTATTTTACATGGAAAACTAACTACTATAACCATTATTTATTAGCTGCTTAGAAGCTAATAAATAATGATTATAAACATAAGAGAACGCCTTAAATAGTTTCCGCTTGTAGTTATAGAGCTTACAAAGTTTACAGTTGGTTGATTGGAAGGTTGCCTGGAAGAGATCGCTCTTAGCGATAAGGTCGCCCATTGTTCCCCACTTTTTGTGAATCAATTTATTCTTTGTAACTTTTTATTTTAATGTTTGGTGTGTACAATAAAGAGTTTATCTATCTATCTATCTACAGTGTCCTAATAGATAACGGTGATAGATAAAAACCAGGTGAAAAGAAAACATAAGTATAAATCTAAATCTTGAGCACATTAGTCATATTAGTCAAAGCCATATAAAATATATTACAACGCGATTGCACAAAATTTAATAAAATTTAATTTGGTAAATTAAATAAAACATAATACACTTACTTTATACATACAGAAAATTATATGCATTGACAATTAGTTCCACTTATTGCCACGGGACTTCTTTCGTGAGACGAACTCTAACTAGTACCATTGGATTAAGTAATTGCCTGTCTTTTGTTTTGCATAATTTTGAGGCGATTATGGCACAGTTCGTAGTGAGGTACATTGCGATCCGTGTGTCGTGGGTGCGAATCCTGCAATACGTATGCTTAGGCTTTTGTTAAAGGAAAACGTAGCATAGTAGTAGGCCATTTTTAGCGCTCATATGGTGCGCTTCTACCCCCAAGTGAATAATCTGTCACCAAGCATCCAAAAATTTATAGTTCAGCACTGCTGAACATAGGCCTCCCCATGGAGCGCCACTTTGATCAGCTACTTGCCTACAGCATCCAAAAGCTCTCCTGATACAGATAGCGCTGGCAGACCAGGTTGTCATCTACGTTTTCCAGTTCGTGGTTGACACTCAAGAAACTTCAAAATTAAATTAGGTTATTCTGTGAGATACTAATAACAAAAAAAATATAAACGAAAGTTGGTGGTGCTTCATATTATGATGAATCCAAAAGTTTTCCATTATCATGTCATGAATCATGATTTATAAATATTATTCACACAAACAAAAAGCATGCAAATCAAAACAAAGAGAATGTAAAAACCCAGTAGTTCGTCTGTATGAGTTTCTTGGTAAAACAAGCTAAATAATTTTATAAACGTCCGTGACAGCCTCCGTGGTGTGGTGGTTAAGCAGGTAGGCTCATAACCCGGAGGCGTCGGGTTTAATTCCCGCGACAGGACAAGTATTTGTGTACAGGAAAAAGCGCAAATACGTTGTTCTGTGTATGGGTGTTGTGGGACCATGGTCCTCGTAGTTCCTGGGTCCCTAGATACGGGGAATCCTAGGGTCCCCAGGATCTATGTATGTGATCGTTGGGCATTACCATAAAAAAAATCACAGACCTAATAGAGTGTTTTCGCGTCCTTCACACGCTCTTCTTTTGTTTTTTAAACTGATTTCCGCAGTAGCAGCAAAATGCGCTTCTTTTTTGCTCCAATCAAGCTGTAGATGTGTATGTGTGCTGACACTAGCGAAGGCGACGGCGCGCGGTCTAATGTCGGATTAATCACAGAAGCCGACACATCTGAGCTCGGGCATTACGCTGACACATGATGTGAACGCACTGAGGCCTTAGTGGCTGATACTGTGGCTTGTTAGAACTTTTCAGTGAGACTCTCTCGATTAGATTTAAACATCTTATTTTTTCTCTGGCTTTTTTAACGCTGACGCTTGACGTGACCTCTCCGAATCCTTAGTAGCTGACCCTGCTTTCCTGAGAGAAAGTTTAGAATGGAGACGTCTGTTTCAATGAATGAATGAATGAATGAATATTTATTTATTAGAATATTGTAAATATAGATGTTGTACATAAATTAATACTTCAATACTCTACCGTTTCCAGTGTTTAAATATTTTATGCAAGTTATCGAAAGTATACATAGAAAATTAGATGTCATTAATATAGATTATGGTTATGTCACAATTAATGTTTAGACTTTTCAATTTATTAAATTTATACTCCAGAAATTCCTTCGTTGAGTAAAAGCATTCACCGAGCAGGAATTTAGTAAGTTTTGACTTATAGACATGGAGGTTAAGGTTTTTGTAACTATCTGGCAACGTATTATATAAACGTATGGCCATGCAGCATACATTGTCACTGAATACTCTTACTCGCGGTTTAGGCATATACAATTCATAGATGAAACGATTATTCTTTCTGCTAACGACATCATTATGTTTATCAAAGAGTGTGTGATGCCGGTGAACAAAAGCACACATTTCAAAGACATACAGACAAGGTAAGGGTAGAATTGATTTCTCTTTAAAAAGCGGTTTACAACTATCTAGAGCTTCTGCTCCACACAGTGCTCTCACACACTTTTTTGCCCTCTAAAATCTCTAATTTGATCAACAGAATTACCCCATATTATAATGCCATACCGTTAGATTGAGGAAACGTAGCCATGATAAACCCATAGTGCGGCTTCTCTACCAGCAACGCGCCTGACACGATCGAGTACGTAAACAAAACAATCCAATTTACCACACAAATTATTAATGTGCTCCTTCCAGTTGCAATGTTGGTCCATTTGTATACCTAAGAAGGTTATTGAATCCACTTCTTCAACTCGGTTTTGATCATATTTAACGTTTAATTTTATAGCCTTGCTGTTATAAGTTTGGAATTGAATCATTTTTGTTTTGTTTATATTTACCTGCAGATTATTTCGTTTTAATCAATTAATTATGTTACGTAAAGTATTATTTATCATCATCATCACCATCATCAGCCTGAAGACGTCCACTGCTGAACATAGGCCTCCCCCAAAGAGCGCCAACTTGAGCGGCTGCTTGCCTCCCTGCATCCATCGGCTCCCCGCGGTTCTGACCAGGTCGTCGGTCCACCTAGTGGGGGGCCGGCCTACGCTGCGTCTTCCGGTTCATGGTCGCCACTCGAGAACCTTTCTTCCCCATCGGTTGTCAGTTCTACGTGCGATGTGGCCCGCCCACCACTGCCACTTCAACTTGCTGATTCTCAAAGCTATATCGGTGACTTTAGTTCTCTTGCGGATCTCCTAAAGTATTATATA
Source organism: Ennomos quercinarius (assembly GCA_910589525.2). Taxonomy (NCBI): domain Eukaryota; kingdom Metazoa; phylum Arthropoda; class Insecta; order Lepidoptera; family Geometridae; genus Ennomos; species Ennomos quercinarius. Next base: position 18,733,947 of record OU342493.1, read on the forward strand.
TGTCATGTTCAAATTTATTTAAATCCTTACCCTCAACAACAACTGTAGTGTCGTCTGCGTAGAGAACACATTTGTGCTGTGTTACGTGGGGCAAGTCATTGATATATATATATATATATATATATATATATAATGAAAACAAGAGGGCCTAAGATACTTCCTTGAGGAACCCTGTAATTTTTAATTTTGTACTGCGATCTGCTTGTTACTTTATGAGAGCCAGAAAAGCTAGAAACTAGAAGAAGCTAGCTTTCTATCCATTCAAGCGCTTTACCACGAATACCATATCTTTCAAGTTTGTACAATAGTAATGAATGGTCTACATAATCGAACGCCTTGGACATATCTAGAAAAATTGACGCTATCGGGGTTTTCTTATCAAGGCATTTTAGTAAGAACGAAGCATGCCAAAGCAGTCGAATTAATTTTTCTAAATCCAAATTGGTCATTTTTTAGAATTTCATGCTTTATGGTAAAATTATATATTTTTGAGTTCATGCATTACTTTTTCGAAAACTTTCGATATAACAGGAATGAGAGTGATTGGACGATAATTATTCATGCTATCCTTTTCACCTTTCTTGAATAGTGGCTTTACCAAAGAGTACTTCAAATTCGTAGGAAATTTTCCATGTGAAAATGATAGATTAACTAATAGAGTAACTTAGTTTTGCTCTCTTGCTCTTTTTAATTCACCGCTTAACGGATCAAAGCGATTAAGAAACATGTAGGTCAGAGATTAAAAAATCACGCAACTGCTGACGTCGCAAAAAAAATAGTTTTGAAGCCATTACGAAGCCAAGACCTACCTATGAGTAGCCACAAACTCTGGCTAATGCCAGAGTTTGTGGCTACATAATGGTTGCATAATTGCAACGAAGAGTGAAGCTAATGAAGCGTTCTATCTACGAATGGTGTTTCGACATATCGTACGGATCTCATGGATATGCCATATCAAAGCATATAATTGCCAAGAATACGAACAGTGGCCATGGTTGTTAACACTAGTGGGCTAGCGGGCTGCGGTCTGATCCCGCATTAATCACTAGAGCCGACACACCAAGCGCGAGTGAGAGCATCGATATGCATATTGTACGCACTGGTACAATAGTTGCTTATAAATATAAATATTGCTTTCAACTACAAAACATCTACATTTTTTTAAATCTGTAGCTTTAAAAAGTCCTCATTATATTTTTTACGTAAATGAATGACGTGAAGACCTAGTTTTTCGCCTGATGTTAAGCGTCACAGCTGCCCATAACAAATTGCAGTATCACTCGGAACTCTAAATTAAAACCTATAGTTTTGCGTGACACTGCACTTCGCACGTCATCCTGAGATCATTAGGTCGTAGTCTCATTTGCCCAGTAATTTCACTAGTTATTAAGTTGTCATAGAAACCATAAATTATATCACCTGAAAGATCTTTCGAAATTTTGGGTTCCGGTATTTGTAAAATTGTAGTGACACAAATGATTTAAGCTAATTAAGCAGTTTTGTAAAGCGACTGTCCGCGCACCCCCCCGGCCGGCAGTCGTCTCCAGGCCCTATTAGGGAACGCATGTATTAAAGATAAGTTCGAGAAATAAACCAGTGATTGATATATATTCGGAATTCAGTTTTTGGTTTCTCTCCCCGACGCGACATAACTGCTTCGCGATATTGACATTAACCACCTAACGCGACATTGGTGACCCAAGACTTTAAAAAGTGAACACAAATTAACAGTTTTAATAGTGAGTGCATCGTTTGAACTTTATTGCTGATTCAAGTTAACATGAACCCGACGCAACCGCAAGTCCACCTCGCTCCAGCTCCGGCTCCCACTCCGATAGCTGCTCCGGTATCCGTGCCAGTTGCTGGTCCATCGAAAGCAACCATGGAGGACGATCTAGCAGCAGTGTCTTTGACGTCCAAGATTCCAGATTTCTGGACCGACCAACCACGAGTGTGGTTTATCCGGACGGATGCAATCTTGGCGCCGCAGAAAATGGGTGACGATGCCAAATTTAATATCGTGGTGTCGAAGCTCACTAAGGAGGCCATTCAGCAGGTGACTGATATACTGGTAAAACCACCAGAGACCAACAAATACGAAACGTTACGCTCACGTCTTATGCAGATATACGAAGAATCAGAGAACCGCCGAATACAAAAGGTGATCGGTGAGATGGAACTTGGAGAGCAGAAACCGTCCCAGCTGCTACGTCGGATGAAAGATCTAGCAAGAGATACGATTCCGGATGATACCCTACGCATCTTGTGGCAAGGTCATATGCCACAGGCGGTGCGAGCAGTGTTAGCTGCAACGGATGCCTTGGACAGTGACAGTTTAGCAGTGATTGCAGACAAGATCTTGGAGACGACTCGGCCTGCGCACGCTCATGAGGTGTCGCAGGTCTCAACTAGCCACTGCAATCGCATTATGGCTGAGATCGCAAAGATAAATGTGCGCTTAAATAACATGGACCGGGAGAGGTCCAGGTCGAGACAGCGCAACACTAGCTTCCAGCGCTCTTCTTCGCGTACGCGCAGCAACTCACAGCGGCGTACACCAAGAAGCCCAGATTGGCTATGTTTCTACCATTTCCGCTTTAAGGACCGCGCCAATAAATGCGTAAAACCGTGTGCATGGAAGGCACCGGAAAACTAACCCGGGTGCAGTCAAGGGCGGATGTCTGCACAATTTCACCGTCCCACCGCCTATGCGTGACCGACTTAAACAGTGGCCAACGTTTTTTAGTGGACACAGGTGCAAATGTGACAGTGATACCGGTTAAGAAAAGACTATTTAGTGATAACGTTTGCTCGGACTATAAACTTTATGCAGCAAACGGCACGGAGATTCGAACTTACGGTACTCAAACTTTAGTGCTCAACTTTAAGTTGCGAAGGCCTTATCGTTGGACATTCATAATTGCTGACGTTAAGCAGCCAATACTTGGTGCAGATTTTTTAGGACATTATAAACTATTAGTAGACTTGAGTGAACGTAAACTATTGGACAAAGTGACTACTTTAAGTGTTATCGCGTCGCTAGTGAACTATAGCGAGCCACCGATACACACTGTGGATAGTGAACATCCGTATTTTGAACTTTTGCAAAAATACCCGGATGTCACCAAACCCGTCTCGTTTAAGGAGCCGTCGAAACATTCGGTATACCACCACATCGAGACGACCGGTCCCCCGGTTTTCGCGCGAGCGAGACCGCTGCAGCCCGATCGGTACAACAAGGTAAAGGAAGAATTTCGTGTGATGCAGGAGATGGGCATCTGCCGACCCTCCAAGAGTCCCTGGGCAAGCCCTCTCCACGTCGTTCCGAAGAAGAATGGTGAGTTACGACCTTGTGGGGATTACCGTAGATTGAACGCCATCACAACACCGGACCGCTACCCGATACCAAGGTTACAAGACTTTACTTACCTACTTGCTAATAAGAATGTATACTCACGGCTAGACATAAATAGGGCATACCATTTTATTGAGATTGCGCCTGATGACGTTGAGAAGACAGCCATCATTACGCCGTTTGGTTTGTTTGAGTTTCCGCGGATGACGTTCGGATTAAGGAACGCGGCTCAAACATTCCAACGTTTTATGAATAACTCGGTACTGCACGGTCTAGACTTTATATATTGCTATATTGATGACGTACTAATTGCATCGGATGACGTCATTCAACATAAGCAGCATCTTGCAAAGGTATTCGAAAGGTTTACAGAGTACGGCATTTCCCTTAACTTGTCTAAGTGTTGTTTTGGGCAGAAGAAGCTCGAATTCTTAGGTTTTGAAGTCTCAACTGAAGGGATCCGGCCCTTGGAAGATAAAGTTAAGGCGATCAAAGATTTCCCAAAACCGCAGACGGTTGCTGAGTTACGTCGTTTTTTGGGAATGGTAAATTTTTATCGCGCTCATCTTCCAAATGCCGCTTCATATCAGTCAGAGTTGAACAAATATTTGCATGGTTCCAGAAAGAACGATAAGACGAAGATAGAATGGACAGCGTCATCCGATACTGCATTTGAACAGTGCAAGGAAAGCTTACAAAGCGCTTGTACATTGTTCCACCCGTTATCGGATGCACCGCTAGCATTAATGACCGACGCTTCGGACACGTGTGTTGGTGCAGTATTGCAGCAGTATGTGTGCAATACATGGAAGCCACTTGGTTATTTTTCCAAGGCGTTGTCAGCAGTTCAGCGTAAATACTCAGCTTATGATCGTGAGCTGTTAGCCATTTACATGTCTATCAAACATTTTAGAAACATGCATGAAGGACGATTACTAACGATTTATACCGATCATAAACCTTTGGTTTATGCATTTAAAAAGTTAGGCACCGATAAAGAGACACCTAGACGAACGAGACAGCTAATGTTTATCAGTGAATTTACCACGGACATACGATACATTGCAGGGCAACATAATAAAATTGCGGACGCACTCAGTCGTGTAGAGACTGTACTTTGTCCGACAACCGTTGATTATGCAGCGCTTGCAGAAGCGCAGGCCCGCGATGAGTACATTTTGACAAACAACGTATCAGGTAACATTCAACTGAAGTGCATTGGCTTACCTAACTGTGATAAGAAGGTATATTGTGACATATCTACCAGCAATGTTAGACCGTATGTACCTGAATGTTTTCGAAAACTGGTTTTCGACAGCGTACATGGTCTAAGTCATCCAGGCATACGCACCACACGCACGATGGTGTGTCAAAAATTTTTCTGGCCTGGCATGAACAAAGATGTTGGAAAATGGGCAAAAACATGTTTACAATGTCAGCGAACTAAGGTTCAGAGACACACGGTGTCACGTTTGCAAGAGTTTCCACCGTGTGGCAGATTTGTTCATCTACATGTAGACATTGTGGGCCCCCTTCCAACATCATCCCAAGGCTATAGGTATCTTGTCACAATGATAGATCGATGTACAAAATGGCCGGAAGCATATCCGATTATGGATATATCCGCTGACACAGTAGCAAAGGTTGTGTATGGAGGCTGGATAGCTCGGTTTGGAATCCCACACCGAATATCCAGTGACCAAGGAACGCAGTTTCAGAGTTCTCTATTTACTCGACTGATGCATTACATGGGCGTAGATAAGATCCGTACTACGGCCTATCACCCGCAAGCCAATGGCATGGTGGAAAGATGGCATCGCTCGTTAAAGGTAGCTATAGCTGCTAGGTTGGAATCGTCGTCATGGGTTGACGAGTTGCCTACGGTGATGTTAGGCTTGCGCGCGTCTATTAGAAGAGACAGTGGCGTAAGCCCGGCTGAGATGGTCTACGGGCACGTGTTAAGACTGCCTGGAGATTTTTTTGACATCACCAAACAGCCTGTTAGCGATCCTGAGACTCTAGTCGAGCGAATAAGAGAAACGATCAGCAAGTACAAACCTGTCGCGAAAGGTCAGCGTAACTCGCGATCGGTATTTATACATCCAGATCTACAGAATAGCGACTTCATTTTTGTTAGGCATGATGCAGTACGGAAACCTTTACAACCGACGTACGATGGTCCATACCGTGTCGTACAACGAGGGAATAAAGTTTTCAATGTCCTCATCAATGGCAAGCAGTCGCGAATCTCAATAGATAGGTTGAAGCCAGCGTATTTATTGCATGACGATGATGACGAAACCGTTTCGCAGAGAAGCACTTCGTGCTCCGTACCGCTGGATACTGAAGGTACGGAGGAACGGTTCCATGCATCTAAAGATATCGTACCACAGAGAAGCTCATCGAGCCCTGTACAGCAGGATAAGAGTACAGTAGGTACTGATATAGATGCACCAAGGGTAACACGAAGTGGTCGTGTTGTTAGGAAACCTACGCGTTTTATAAACGCAACGCGTACTGTTAGGTTTAGTCAATAAGCTCTTCTATTCTCAACTTTAAGCCCGCATGAAATTATAAATTTTATGAGCTAACCGCATGCGGCCCGCTGCTACGAGGTTGAGTATGGAAGACTTATGCGATTCATGTTATATTGTGTTGTTATAGTTTTATGTAGTTATGTAATAATGTAATCGTTAATGCATTCGTTCATGTTTAAGCTTCAATGAATAGCTATTTCTATAAACGTTTATTTCTATAGTATGTAGGTATACGGTTTATACGACCACATATTGTGAAATTGTTTATGTTAACTTTGTATGTCGTGATACTCGTGTATGATAGTGTGAACATTGTACCTAGGTTTGCACTGACAACGGATATGGTGTCATATTTAAAAACTTTGTTTATGTTAAAGTTAGGTTTTGGAATAGACAGTGGGTAACGAAATGAAATTTATGATGACACTGGTAAAGGAACACTTATATATTAGGTAGGAAATTTGGTAATGGCTTATAATTTTTAGATTTTCCGCGGAATAATACACAGTTCATGATAATTATCGCAATGGGAAAACAACAGAGTAAAGAGCAGGTGGTGATAGCGCAGAATAGCAGTGAAGTGGAGGCGCACATGTCGCAGCAGTCAATGCTCATGATCGTAATAGTGGGTTTCCTCATCCTGGTGGTGGCATATTTTCTGTGGCGGCAGTTCCGCAGCCGCGTACGATCCTGGCTCCGCAAGCAGATATCAGCCAGCGCCCCGCCGTCGCCTGCGCCGGCGCCCACGCTCGTGCAGGTGCACGTGCCGCCGACGGCAGCAGCACCAGCTGCGGTGTTCAACACCGCGCCTGCCGCTGCCGCACCGACATACGCGTGACGTGTTTTCATTTTTTTCGTGGTGTTCCATTACTAGTGTCGTGCCCAGTGTTTACCTAATTTGAGTTTTACTTGTCTTTCGTTACCTACTGTAGTATATATTATTATGTGTGTAGTATAAAAGCGAAAGTGTCTTAAGCTATACTTACTTAATTAAGTTTTAGTGTTATTGTTTTCGTTAATAATCAATTACACATGATAACATACTGAATTTTGTTTATTTTTTACATTTATATATTATTATGCAATTTTTTTATATGAAGAACTTAGTTGAGATTAGGTCATTATAATTGTAGTAACGGATTTTAATGTTAGATTGTTTAAATTTTTTTAGGATAATTGGCGTGATTTTTTGAAAATGTTTTGAGTTCTTAAATGAAAATTGTACTTTTTTTTAAAGGGGAGGAATATTGTAGTGACACAAATGATTTAAGCTAATTAAGCAGTTTTGTAAAGCGACTGTCCGCGCACCCCCCCGGCCGGCAGTCGTCTCCAGGCCCTATTAGGGAACGCATGTATTAAAGATAAGTTCGAGAAATAAACCAGTGATTGATATATATTCGGAATTCAGTTTTTGGTTTCTCTCCCCGACGCGACATAACTGCTTCGCGATATTGACATTAACCACCTAACGCGACAAAATAAAAATGGCAATCTTACTAAATTAATTGTAAACCTACTAGCGGTTCAGCTACTGTGTTACTTATCATCATCATCATCATCATCAACAGCCTGAAGACGTCCACCTGAGCATAGGCCTCCTCTACAGAGCTCCTCTTTGAGCGGCTGTTTTTGACTGTTTGACTAACTGGATGGAACTCTAAACTTAATATTAAGTTTTTGTTTTTATTACACATCAATAAATAGATGTTCCATCCTCGAGGACACGAAAAGTCATTTCAATAGCACAATGATGTCAGCTACATTTTAGTAACAGTTTTGCCAGCGACAGCGAAGCAACTTTTCAACCCAGTGCGTGGGTACTCGAGCATAGGCATCCACTTGAGCCGTTCCAGTGTGGCGTGGAAAGGCGTCGCGGTGTGTTTGGCTGGCCGCCAGCGCGCCGGCTGCCCGGTCAATAATCAGTTTGGCCCGTGAGCCTCGGGCACAGCTGATTGATTGCAGTGAGCGCTTGAGGAATAGGGAATCAGCTTCGTGAGTTATGTATCTGCCTGGCTCAGAGTTTTGCCTGCGATAAGGGTTGGACGTTGTCTTAAATTGCTATGGATCCGTTTGTTTCAAATATGTTTATTTCTGGCATTGTTTTAGATTGGTTGATCTAAGGTAAAGGACGTTGGTAACCACATTCAAATATTTTGGTTCGATTTAATAACGTGTTTTGTTTACGAATAGGAATAATTATTTCGTGGAAAAAACATCCCACCTCAATCTTATTGACCAGTTAACCCCCACTTCATGGAAGTGTTTATACAGTGGGTCTATTACATATTACAACGATTTTAAGACACCCCGCGGCTTCACACACTATTTACCCGTTTTCCTATAATTCTTAATTTTAAGGGACAAAAAGTATCTTCTTTGATCCCGGTAATATGTATAAGCAATCTGTCTTAAAATATCATGCAAATCAGTGCAGACGTTTCGGCTTGAAAGTCGAACTAACAGATATCGTTTTACTTTTATAGGTTAGTACGGAAGCTGATAGAAAGTAAGAAAGGGTTACAGTCTCCTATATGCTATATATACTAGATACTCTACAAATAGTGTATAAAATAATCTCCCCATATTTTTTGAAAAGTTTATATTTCCATTAATTCCTAACAGGTTGCAGGTACGTTGTAGTTTTCATTAAGACAGTGAAAAACGCCTAGCTTAATTCTTACAGTACACACCCCAAGTTACGAGTTTCACATGCGAAGCACAATGTCTTGTTTCCCAGACAAATGTTTCAACGACGCAGACTTGACTTACTGTTTACTTTTTATCTTCTGTGTACATGTTACCGCACCAAGCGCTTGTTCAACGCCAACAAACAGCTTTGACCTTTATTTTCAGAGCTTTAGGGTGGTATTTGAGATAAAAAAATATGGAGTAGAAACACGTTGTTGAAATATCACGTTACGTGACCGTATCAGCGTGTGCTCTGATGTTACAACTTAACAAGCATCTCAAGTGGTAATTAAAGATAATAAGTGACTATAACTTAATTGTAACTTAACGAACGTAACTTAGAGCATGTTCAACATTCCAATGTTATGAGAAAGTAGAGTAACAACCGTCAATATTAACTTTTGAAGTTGTAAGTGTGTAACTTAATAAAAGTTTTACTTCTTATCACAACAGAAGTAAAGTTGGCTTTTGAAATTTGAAGGCAGTTACTGTTTTCGTAAATAAATTACTTGGTAAAATGGGAAAATATTATTCCAGTTTACAGTTAAATTGAATTATATTTTGGAATTCAGAATATTTCGGTTTGTTTGCGGCAGAATCTAAAGTAAATACTCTCCTTGTAGGTAACTAAAGTTAAAAACCAAGTTAATTCACGTCGTCAAATACGTCATAAGCATAAGAAAACATGATATTTGAATACTTTTATTATTTCCACTAGAAGGCTGCCTATTCTGTTTACTCCTGAGGCATTCTACTGCTTTAGGAGAGAGGTAGGCCATAGACCAGGCTGTTCAAGTGCAATTTAGTGGATAAAACAATTAGTTTTGTGATCCTTGAACATCCTTCCTTTGTGATATTTTACTTCATCGTTGTAAACGCGAGTGTCATGGCTAAGAGCAATTCAATTGACTCACAGGCGTGAATTATATAGAACACTAAAGATATTATGTTTTAGGTAGGTGGTAGGACTTTTCTGCAAAGTTCGTACCACCGCTTTGCCAGTTATTCTGCCGCCAAGCAGTAGTGTGCAAGCACTACTGTGTTCCGGTTTGAAGGACATTGTAGCTAGTGAAAGTGCTGGGCAAATGAGACTTTATGACCTGATTTCACAGTCTAGTAATCTGATTACTAGACTGTGTGATGTCTCGGGATGACGTGCGCAGTGTAGTGTCACGAGAAACTTTATTACCCGGTAAGCCGTGTCGCTTAACATCGAACGGTGTCAGTCGGTGAACGACTAGTGAACGACTAGCTCGTCACGTCATCCATTATCATAAAAAATAAAAAGTTATTTCTTTATCGTACTGTATCGCTAAGAGAGTTTCAGTCCTACATTAAGGTTCGAACCTCGCTCAGCGCTCCACCAAAGACTTATGACTATTATTTATGTGCAGAATTTGCACTGCAATCCTGCACATAACAACGCACTATATTTGCCTAAATTCATTCGATATCGTATCTTCCCTCTTACCGCAAAGCTTCCTCGTCGTCTAATCTAGCTAAAAGCGGTATCTCGTCCCGACCCCGTTATAGACTGAAAGCGGTATTAGACAATGTTTAAATTCGATAAAAATGTAGTTCCGAGTGGAAAACGATACTGCAACAGACACGTCTCAAATAGAACTGTGAGTGGAATTGTGTGGACGAATATAAATAAAATATTGCAGAAGACAAAGCTTTTTTAGAGTATAGGTACCTGCCTATTATTATAGGAAACAGTCTTTGTCAATTATAATTATTAAATGATTGCGTCATGCTAGGACATTGGAATCAGGGAATCAGCGATCGCCAGTCACATCGTGGATAAAATTTCTTTTACTTTTTTAAACCAATTTCAACTAAAGCCGCCATTTTAACGACCGCAATTGTCGAACGTGGACTTAAACGCCTAACAAAAGATTTTACTTTCATACGCGAACATAAAGCGTAGAGAGACTTAGAGAGCAGAAATTGATTGTGTAGAGCTCCCGGGAGCTATAGAATAGAATAAAAAAGAAAAGCCATATGCAGCTTTTAGACCCGTAAGCTTTTAGATGACAAAATCTATAGACCAAAATGCTCATACAGTTATGACTATACAGTTATGACTGAAGCTCATTAGTCATGATCATGCCTGATGGAATAAGTAATATTTACTCTTGGGGATTGCATTTTAAGCTCCGAAATGAGGAGATCCACAGCAGAACTAAAGTGACCGATATAGCTCTTAGAATTAGCAAGTTGAAATGGCAATGGGCAGGCCACATCGCCCGTAGAACTGACAACCGATGGGGAAGAAAGGTTCTCGATTGGTGACCACGAATCGGAAGACGCAGTGTAGGCCAGCCCCCCACTCGGTGGACCAACGATCTGGTGAAAGCCGCGGGGAGCCGATGGATGCAGGAGGCGAGCAGCCGCTCAAGGTGGTGCTCTCTGGGGGAGGCCTATGTTCAGCAGTGGACGAGTTCAGGCTGTTGATGATGATGAAGATTGCATTTTAAGCCGTGACGTGCTTATCGCAAATAAACTATAGTACGTATATCTTAATTTTATAGTTTAGGAAGTCTAATTATGCAAAATAGGTATATCAAAGATGTTAGGAAAATAGCCAATTATGTGAGTGAGTCTGCGAAGTGTGACTGCAGCAAATCAATAAACCATCGTTATTAAAGTTTCAAGTTAAATAAATTTTATCAAACACGCTCATAAATTACTGATAGTTAATGAAACACAAGAACCACAGCAGCGCTTGAAATTTCAATGCTCTGATGTTCTCCCCGACTGTAAATTATCGCAAATATTTCGTTTTCGGTCTCACTTCCAATTTTCAATTAACCAAAAATAAATGTCCACGGCTAGTAATTGTGAAGGTACAAAATTTTCCCATTTACATAAAATTGGTGACAAAAATTGTCCGTTCAACAGGGGAGATCGCGGCGTTTTACAGGGCAATAACGACTCGCCTCGGGGTCCTACTGTGGAAAATCATCAGGATATTCAATATAATTATCTTCTTTCCTGATATGGTAAATATTAAAAACACACGTAACTCCCAACTCTGAATATGAATACTTTAACAGACGTAGACGTCGCTTTACAAAGATAAATAATTACCTAAACATAATGTCAATGAGGTGATATATCTATTCTGCAGATTGCCAATCAAAATCTACATTATACTCTCTGTCTCTTTCATTTTGAATGTAGAGGAAGGAAACAGAGAGTGTAGATTACAAGTCAAATTGATCTTGTCTCTTAATCCCGTTTTAAATCGCAATTTTTAAATCGGAATTTTGGTATTACGCTTTAGTAGTAGTATCCCATCAGAGGTATTAATTCCGTTTATCGGACGAAGTTTAACGGTCGAATAAAAGCCGTGGGCATTTCATGAATGCTTGATACCACACTTTGATGTTTGTCCGCTGCCACTAGTTTATTGTATTTTAAACGGCCGAAGCACAGTTTCAGTTGTTTGTCTACCATGTTTAGAATATTCACATGTGACGTCATCAAACCCTACTCTTGAAGTTTGCATTGTTCTTACTCACGCCGAGCATCAAGTACTTTGATGATAGAAAACGGAGACTCTTTTACTACAAATGAATGGAATAGTTATTTATGATATTAGGGCGGTAAGTTGGTACAAACGAGTAGGCAAATGTAAGCCCAAGACGAAGTCGCGGGCTTACCATAGTCACGAGTTTATAAAAACCAATTTCCGCGCGTGTATCATACAACGTTTTTTAAACACATTTGCGAGAAAACAGTACAATAGGTAATGAAACAAACTTTTGTTTCATCATCATCATCAACATCATCAGCCTGAAGACGTCCACTGCTGAACATAGGGCTCCCCCAGAGAGCGCCACTTTGAGCGGCTGCTTGCCTCCTGTATCCATCGGCTCCCCGCGGTTCTGACCAGGTCGTCGGTCCACCTAGTGGGGGGCAGGCCTACGCTGCGTCTTCCGGTTCGTGGTCTCCACTCGAGAACCTTTCTTCCCCATCGGTTGTCAGTTCTACGAGCGATGTGGCCCGCCCACTGCCACTTCAACTTGCTGATTCTCAAAGCTATATCGGTGACTTTAGTTCAAACTTTCAAAACTTTTCAAACTTCTCAAACTTTCGTTGTTCAAACTTTTGTTTATTAGTGGGAAAGTCGCAACAAATAATCTTTGATGTTTCTAATCTACTATGAAACTGGGCTAAAATGGCGCGCATTTTCAATGCAATTGGCGCCACGTGCGTGTGGTGAAAATTAGAACTACATCTTTTCTCTTTAGTATTAAAGTGAGACAAACGTATTGAGCAAAACACAGAATTCCCACTAGTAGAAGTCTATTTCGCGTGGCCGCCTAGTTGTTTCTTGCTCCCACACGAGGTGCTGCCTGAATAAGAACGTCTCCCAAAATTTTGGGTAGAAAATAAGCGATTTCGTTAACTCTATCTATAGAGTAATTTACCTTGATACCTAGAATTTATGTTTTACCAGTGTTTACTGCTTCTTTATTGTAAAAACTAAAATGTAAGGTCAGGTGGGGTAAGTGAAACGAAGGAGTACCTAAGTGAAACCCTATTGTAATCAATAAACCACGCAGTTTAGCTCTATGCTATGTGGCGAAATGGTTTCAATGCTCTAGCATACGCGTCACACAATCTTTCTGCTAGGTCATAAAATAAAAAGAAATCAGCTATCTTTAAGTTTACAAAACACATGTCGGCTGATGCCATGAAGCAATTTAATAGTGTTTATGTACATTTTTACACGAAAATAATGCATGAAACGGCGCGTAATGTGGGGTTAGTATTTGCAGTCACAGACGACACAGGTAATAAAATCAATCAAATACCTACTATATTAAAAATGTCATTGTAAATGTCCCATGGGCGAAAATCACGTATTTCACATCAACAGCTGGAAAACGTCTAGTGCTGAACACAGGCATGCCCATAAAATGCCATTTTAGGCGCTAATTATAGGGAGGTTTGCCATAATCACCTCGCTTAGCAAGTAGCTTGTCATCGCAGAAGATTATAATGTACCAAGGAGAATGCTACTGCCCATTCTCTGGATAGTCCCTTAGTCTGTTCTTATACGGCACCCAAAGAAAGAGATGGAGATTCAGCGCTAATAAAGTGATACCTGGCAGCTCTTATTATATAAGTAGGTACCTAATATAATGACTGCGGGTAACAGATAATAAAAACAAAACTGTCAATATAGTCAACTGCAAAATAGTCAAATGCCAATGTCAACCTACCGTCAGAATATTGAATCGGAACGTTTCTGTCAAAACCGTGAACCATTTTTGAAGTGATGTGTTCGTGTGTGTGTGTGTTGTTTCATTAACGCAAATTGAGTTTTCAAAAATTATTTTCTTGAAAAGTATTTATTGCCGTCATTTGCCATGTCAGATTTAGGCTTTCTATGTGTAAAAAAAATTAGCGTCCTAACAGAGTTCACAAGGTGGATAGATGTGCAAGTATGTTTCACTTACCCCACCTGACCTTAAATATAAAATGATATATTTTACTAAGTTAAATCAAGCAAATAATTAGCTAATATACCTACAAAAGGATTTTTTCCGACTTATAAACATTTGCAAATCAACATGGTACCTAGCTGGTTTTATGGGAAATTAAAAATCATAAACTGGCAGTACCTTGACAATGAAATTTTTTGGTTAGGTATGGTTATTTTATCCATTAATTAATCATTTAGCTGTTTTTTGTTTAGCTGAGGACTTGTTATTACATGAAATGTAACGCTGTATTTATATTTTTCACAATAAACACTTCTAAAAAGGGAAAATAGACAAAATAATGGCTACTTACTTGTAAAATGTTATTCCTTCATATTTACGCCTCAGTGCGACTTCTGTTGCTTAAAATGCTGCAACCACCCACTGCACACACATTATTTCTCAAATATTTATTGCCTAGATCACCATTTAAATAGGATTATTTCACAAAAAACAACAATTTCAAAAAATTAACCTGTTTGGCTTAGATCAAACGAAGCCAAATAAAAAAACCCGCGGGGTAATTACGTAAAATTTGCAACAGCAATGCGACATCAGTAGCAATGCGATAGCAGTAGCGAAGCATACATTCTCGACACCACTAATGATGTATGACAGCAATCACCGCGAGATTTACGCCTGTCGCAAACCTGTTGCGAGTTAGGTAATAAGGGGGCCGGTAACGGTGACAAGGACCAAAGATATTACGTTCGTCTTTTTTTTGCTAAGTACCGAATGTATAGCGCTCTCCTTGTTGTCCATGAATGACGTCATATACTACGGTTCTACTCGTACATATTCAAAGGAGCAAAAACGCTTCCAAGGAGTTTCGATTATTCAGCTTATTTATACTCGTAATGTGAAACTAGTTGGTGAAATTCTTATATATTATGTTTTATTGAAATTAAAAATAAACCGTAAAGGTTACGCATGGCGCTATACAAGAAAGGATGCGGTAAAATAGGTACTTAGGTGAGAGTACCTATTTTACCGCACGCTCCGTTGTATGGTGCGTAATGGTTAACTTTCGAACAATGTATACAGGCATTGTAAATGCATTTTTTGAGCAAATGTGTTGAAAAAGAAATTTTGTATTTTGAGGCGATTCTGGCGTTTTATTGGCATGACTTTTTGAGCTTATAAGGGGAGAAACATTTTTAGTAAGAGAAATTACTGGCTCACTACTGCTATAACAGAATGCTTACTCCCTATCTAAGAGAACGATGACTGTTTATCCAATTTCCTCGTCCAAACAGCTAAACTATATTAGATATATTTTAAAATTTTGGACACCTGGGTAATTAATAGTGAATGTCTACTTAAGAATCCGCCCAGTCGCGAATTCATCCAGTTCAAAAATTGTTCAGTAGCTCTGGTCCAAATAGGAAATCCCGACCCTTCACGTGGATTGTACGTCACTTTACGAAGTGATCCAACGTGATACGTACCACGTTGCAATGGTCTGCCTATGGCTAAGTAGAGTTAAGTGGACATGGATACACGATTTTCTCCTGTTCTCTGTGTCCGTTTTCAAATCTATGTTTTGGTGCTCTTTTTATGTATTGGGTAGGTATTATCCTTCATATCTGTCATAGTTCTATGTCATGATTGATTTAGTTTGGCCATATTACATTTTGTAGCATTCACTACATTTTTGCAAATATTATTTTATTATTTTTTAAGCCGCGGGGAGCCGATGGATGCAGGAGACGAGCAGCCACTCAAGGTGACGCGCTCTGCGGGAGGCCTATGTTCAGCAGTGGACGCCTTCAGGCTGATGATGATGATGATGATTATCTTTTCAAGTCAATAGTCATCTATTCATCCCTCCGGAGCGTGTTTATGCCACGCCACGCTTTAGCTGAACTCTATATACCATGCTACTGAGGACCACGTTCCAATGACAACCTATTAAATCTCAAATTAATTGGTTTTTATAATCACAACATTCGCAAACTTGTTAAGATAATTGTAAAACGCTTATTTGAACAACCAAAATCCGCGAATCAAAATTCAGAAATATCTAATACCGCAAAAGCTTTGCAACTTTATTGTAAAAGGGTTTGTAATTTGTATAATTTATCTCCCTGTGTAGGTTTTTAAGGTTTCCGCGTGACAGGTTTTGACGGGCGATAAAATAAGTGGATTAAGTACGGTCCAGCGGTGTCGGCAGAATTATATCCTGTTAATTGATTTTCGGAGTAAATTGGGTGTGCGCCCATCGGGAGCGGTTGGCGGAAATCATGATATTGCGCGTAATTTATGATCTGGGCGTTCGATGCCGGCTGCAGTCGCAATATTATGCTTTTTGTGGTGAGATGCTGATATTTTTTAGTTCAGCAATGGTCTCTGCTGTAACTTCGTAGCAAAATGTATCAGCTCTATTTCATCTCAGTCATATAGTTTAAAGGTGAACAAGTGGACGCAAACGGCAATGCTATTTATTATTTCAATGTCACGGTCATTAGTTCTCGATGTGACACTACCTCTACTATAAAGCTAGCATAGCTATTCTATCCAGTCCATAAATATTCACAAAATAAAAATAAATAAGTAAATTTGTACGATGTTTGTGTAGCCGAAACATAATTTAGGTTTAAATAAAACCGCGCGTCGCCATCGATAAAGCGGCCACGTCTCGGCAATTTGCGAATGGCGTCGCCACGGGGATGCTCCGCGATTTGTTATCCCGCGGTGCGGCTCAATTTACCTTCAAATAAGCTTTTTTGCTATTTCACAGAGCTTTTCGAATGATCCCTTCAATTAAGATTATTAATTTTTGTATAAACCAAAAGCGTTTGCTGTGAATTTGATCAAAACATCGTAGTGTTTTACTTGACCACCTTTTCACCATGCCAAACATTAATTCAAGAATTGCATAATATTATATGAGAGGCTCTGAGCCAAGATTTACCATTTAACTTTAAAGATCAAAGTGAATATATATATCCAAAGAATCAACAGATACATTAAGCAAACGAGTGAAGTAAACAAGGCAGGCTTCAAAGCAGAAGTTTAATAAGATGTGGATAAACGCGCACACATGTCTGGCAGACACCTCTGTACCCAAGACTTCGTGCCGTCAAGCGCTCGCTCCCTGGCCATAAAATATTCTCATTGAATTACACTCGTTTCATATTCACTCTATTCCAAAGGCGACTTGGAATAACTGAGATACCGACAGTCCTCGAGCTGTGACCTTTATAAAGAATTTACGATCGAGGATCATCATCAGCTCACGAGGCTTTTCACTTTTCATTTTGTGTAACGACTTCGATTCAGGGCTTTGTTAAGCTTTGACACCTAAAAGCATTTTTCCATTATGTGGGATGTCAATTCAACGAAATATGAATACTGGAGTTTTTTTTGGTTTAATCTATATGGGTTTAATTATAGGTAGATACTTTAAATACCGATGGGGAAGAAAGGTTCTCGAGTGGCGACCACGTACCGGAAGATGCTGCGTAGGCCGGCCCCGCACTCGGTGGACCATCGACCTGGTCAGAACCGCGGGGAGCCGATGGATGCAGGAGGCAAGCAGCCGCTCAAAGTGGCGCTCTTTGGGCGAAGCCTACTTTCAGCAGTGGATGTCTTCAGGCTGATGATGATGATGATGATGATGATGACTTTAAATGGCGTTAGGGTGATTAAAATAGAAAGGTGTAATTGTCAGCTTTTTTTTTTCAAATCAAAAAACATACCCATATCAATATTGAATCGTCATCTCCTCGAACAGTAAAGTTGCGTCCTATCAACCACGCTGAGGTGAATAAGTTATGTAAAACCGTGTAGAATAGAATAGAAAGACATTTATTCAATTGCTTGCATAAAATTATGGTACAAAACATGTTATATTATTATTATTACATAATATGAACTACGAATAAATATCAACATGAAACAAGTATTGGATGGGCGTGCGTCGGTCAGCATATATTATGCTGGTTGTCCACGACATCCAGCTATAATTCCATGGCCATATCATTCGCCAGCAGACTTCCAATAGTATTTACCTGCTGAATTAAGTTTCAGGTTTGATATTCTTACTCTATGGCTAACACAAATTCTTTTAGATAGTTGAGACCCGTAGAACATTTCTCATAAGCTGGACGATCTTACCGAAAACATCAGCATTTTCGATTTATTCTCTGCAAAGGATAGGTATCGATAAATCTGGTCATTCACATTCAGCACCGGTTTTATATTTGAGTTGAGAGAAAATTTCAATTTACTAGAAAGTTCCGAATAGCAGTTCCGACTCGGTCCATTTTTAAGACAACCCTCGGAAGGAATCCCGTTCTGTTCCAACAACTGTTTGTTTCAAAAAGTGGTAATAACAAAACTCTCTGAACGAAATTCAAGTAAAATCCTTTTAAGAAATTATCCTTCAAGTAAAGTCAGGGTGAACTTAGTTGTTTCATGGGATTGTTATTTGTTGAATATTCATTCTTTAATTAATTGATGCGACCGTCGCGTCGTGACGGCGAGTCGATGAACCGAGCAAATGACCACAGTAATCTCCAGCGCTTGGTAATTGGATCGTTTTAATTTTGAAAATATTCAGCTTTTACCAAAATCTAGATTTCTGTCTATTGTTACTGCAGCCTAAACCCTGACTTTATCCCAAAGATTTTACTGGCCAATTTCCACTAAGCTGCTATATTAATAAACCGTGTTATGTAAATTTTCTATTCAGAGAATATCTCAAGCATTTATTGGTTGGTATAAATAAAAACGAGTTTTAAGAATACTATCACAGCCAATCAAAAGAATGTGCGGGTATAAAAAGGGAATAAATATTTGGATACCCGGTACCCAGCCGATATGACGGGTTCGGCAGCCGCCCGCCGGATTATAAACTTGATTCGTTCAAGGGAAACTTCCAGCAGAATAATTGATTTGATTCCACAATCTGTGATTCTTGGAAAAACATTACCGAAGGCAATTTCTTGCGGCTTTTGAACGATAAGGTTTGATCTAGTTTCGTTTGAGGCGTTCGACTGGTTGATCCAGATTTCTAGTTATTTCTAATGAGGAACGTGGCGCACGTAGTATATATTATTATTTGTGATGTTTTGGTTTTGGCAGACCTAATTCTACACGAATTCAATACAAACACCGAAAGGTATCAGATGGTTATAATCTTATCTACTTTCATTAAAACATTCTAATCTCGTTTAAATCACTACATTATCAGTTTTTTTTTTTTCAGGATTGGTATCAGGGCTGGGTTGGGATTGGTGTCAGTCATACATAATTATTACAATTTTATTATTTTTCTGTTGGACTCAAAACTTAATATTATATTTATCATTTAGGAGAATTATGTCCGATTGGGATAAGATCGATAGTATCGATACCTACTAGAATATTTTCATTAAGTAGGTACCTAAATTTGGGGTTTCTAGTCTTACTGTAAATCACGATATAATTATAAAGCTTACACAAGTCTGCTATGATTGATCTCCTGCCTATGGGCATTCTTTAGTTATGACTATTAACTGCCAAGCAATTTTGCGTAAAATGACGCGTTAATTTGCAGCTGGTGTAGTATGCAGTTGCACTACGTACCTAATACCAAGCCGACGAGCTCATTGTAATCTCACGTGCATCAGGTATTTGCCAGGAGTGGAATTAGGCAGGCTTCTTATTGGCATTTTTAATACCTCAATGTTAATTAGTCCCAGATAAAGTTTGCTATAAAACCAATAGTCAATAGTATTTTGGTAGGTATCTAAGCAACTTAGTTTTGGAAACAATATTTTGTCACAAGGGACCAGAATATTGTATTTAGGGTGAGAGCGATTGTTTAAACCCAGAGCGAAGCGAAGAATTCTAGAGTAGAATCTAATCTAAGCGTAGCGAGGGGTTCAAAGTACGTCGCTCGAGGTTAAATAATTTTGGTACCATGTGGCATAATACTCTGCTTTTCATCCCCCTCTATGCGGAAAGTCATTTTGTCACTATTATTAAGAGTGCCTAAATGACCTATTTAGATTTTCGAGGAATCCTTCGCCTTTTTTGGAATAGATGTGATGAAAATATTTTTTTCAACACAATTGCTCAAAAAATGCATTTACAAAGCCTGTATACATTGTTCGAAAGTTAAACATTACGCACCATATAACGGAGCGTGCGGTAAAATAGGTACTCTCACCTAAGTACCTATTTTACCGTATCCTTCGTTGTACAGTGCCGTGCGTAACATTTACGGTTTTTTTTAATTTCAATAAAACATATATAAGAATTTCATCAAGGAGTTTCACATTACGAGAATAAATAAGCTGAATGATCGAAACTCCTTGGAAGCGTTTTTGCTCAATACGTTTGTCTCACTTTAATACTAAAGAGAAAATGAAACAAAAGATGTAGTTCTAATTTTCACCACACGCACGTGGCGCCATTTGCATTATAAATGCGCGCCATTTTAGCCCATTTTCATAGGTATTAGATTAGGAACATCAAAGACGACTTTGTTGCGACTTTCCCACTAATAAACAAAAGTTTATTTCATTACCTATTGTACTGTCTTACTGTATGATATACGTGCGGAAATTGGTTTCTACAAACTCGTGACTATGGTAAACAAACGAGTAGACGAATGTAAGCCCGAGACGAAGTCGAGGGCTTACCATAGCCACGAGTTTGTTGAAACCAATTTCCGCACGTATATCATACAACGTTTTTAACACATTCGCGAGAAAACAGTACAATAGGTAAAGTCACAAACTTTCGTTTATTAGTGGGAAAGTTGCAACAAACAACCTTTGACGTTCCTTATCTAACTAATATGAAAATGGGCTAAAATGGCGCGCATTTACAATGCAAATGAATGGCGCCACGTGCGTGTGGTGAAAATTAGAACTACATCTTTAGTTTCATTTTTTCTTTAGTATTAAAGTGAGACAAACGTATTGAGCAAAATCACTTCCAAGGAGTTTCGATCATTCAGCTTATTTATTCTCGTACTGTGAAACTCCTTGGTGAAATCCTTTTATATGTTTTATTGAAATTAAAAAAAACCGTAAAGGTTACGCACGGCGCTATACAAGGAATGATGCGGTAAAATAGGTACTTAGGTGAGAGTGCCTATTTTACCGCACGCTTCGTTGTATGGTGCGTAATGTTTAACTTTCGAACAATGTATACAGGCTTCGTAAGTGCATTTTTTGAGCAAATGTGTTGAAAATAACTATTATTCATCGTTTATTCATGGTTTTCAAATGGTTTGTACATAATGTCTAAACGCTGTTGGCATGTTAGAGGAAAACGGAAGAGCCTTATTGCACTTCACTTACTCTTATTTGATTTTATAGACTACGCATTGTTTTTTGTATGCTTCTTATTTCACCAAGTGTAGGCAAGTGCAAAAGTGGTGTAACTTTAGATTATTTCAATTATTCTTACGGAAACTATTTATTTGATTTTAGTTTACGAATCTTGAAGATTCTTACTAGGTGGTAGGACTTTTCTGCAAAGTTCGTCTACGTAGGTACCACCGCTTTGCCAGTTATTCTGCCGCCAAGCAATAGTGAGCAAGCACTACTGTGTTCCGGTTTGAAGGGCATTGTAGTGAAATTACTGGGCAAACAAGACTTTATGACTGATTTCACAGTCTATTAATCTGATTACTAGACTGTGTGATGTCTCAGGATGACGTCCGCAATGCAGTGTCACGTGAAACTGTATTATTTTAAAATACGAGCGACACTGCTACTGTTATGGGCGGCCGTTTCGCTTAACATCAGGTAAACGACTAGCTCGTCTCGTCATCCATTATCATTAAAAAAAAAGAAAAAAAAGATGTTTACAAAATGGTGTCAGAATAATTTTGTTTATCTGTCAAAGTATACCTAGGCAAGTCCTTATACGTGATTTACTTTCCTTCCTGCTTGCTGGCGCGGCGGTAATACTTATTCCACCACCCTCAGAACCTTCTAAAGCTGATCGCACCACTTGCTTGTAAACATCTAAATTCCTGCCCAAATATTTAGCGGGAAAATGACGAAGCATAGCTGTTCGGCGTCAGGCACCGAGCGGCGGCGGCGTGCCACCGGACCATACCGATAAATTCCCTAGCCGCTGATAAACGCGCATTAAAACGCTGTTATTAGTACTCTAATCATAGTTATTGTATAAGCAAGTGTTTTGTTTTTGAAATTCAATTTTCTGTACAAAAGATGATCGAGGCAACATCGTAAACGTTTCCCAGTAGGTTATAGTCACAGATTAGAGAAAAAACAATTTATAGTCAATTTATTTTAATACTTTATTCCAAGCAGTGGCTAAACTATCTTAGCTTTGTTTGTAAACTTTCTTTTATTTTATCATACTTCACAGTTTTGTGCATAGAGTTGGTAGCGAAAATATTCTAAGTCTGTGGTTTTGTCCTTATTTTTTGGGGACAGAATACCTTCCCGACAGCACCCTAAGTAGGTACACACACAAAAAGAAAGAAATTGAGAGTTTATAAATGGTAAGCACAGAGTTAGTATACAGGTAGGATTAGAAGATTACATATTTAGCTACAGGTACCATAAAAAACCGTCAGATGTGTTGTTAATGCTTGTAAGTCCACTATACTATACCTACTTACCTACTGAATATTTTATTCCAAGAAGGTATTTTTCTTATCACTTTTCCTAAACGTTTTCTATCAGATTATGTGGTCCTCACTTTCCGTTTTGTCTTTTATGTATTCAAATTCAGTTTATACGTGTCCGGCCTCGGCTGTCACACTGAAATGGGTCCACTTAAATATTTATTGGTGTCATCTCGAAATAAGACAGAAAATAATATCGGCTTTCGAGCAGACCGACATAAAGCGATACGTGGAAGGGATACTATCGATCTCCAGCCTACATACACGTAAGCGGTTCAAACGATCCACCGTCCATCGTTAGCAGTCCCTCGATCGTGCTCTATTCAAACCGAAATATTTTTGTAGAATTGAATTTTTCATACCACAAAATCACGTTGCTATTTGAGGATAACGATGTCGCTACAAAATCTTTATAAAAACGTTGCAGCTAAACGTCTTTTCAATTCATTTGCATAACATAATCAAACGCCGTCAGCAATGCTGCGCCAGAAACTCGTAGCGGAGCAAAATCAGGGCTGTACCCTATGTACTCTCGTTAATTCAATTTGGAGCTCACAATCGGCTGGTCCAACTAATTCTAGTCAAAAACTTTTATTTTGAACGAAATTATGTTGACAGAATCACAATGCTAACGATGCGCTGGTGGTGCTATCATTGCATACTGATAAGCAAAAAATATCGTGGAATGGATTTCATTAGAAACACCACTTAAAAATCGACAATTATGGGACCGATCATGCGATTTTTTGCTTTATAATAATTAAAAACTTTGCATGTTCTGAAAGTAAAATTAAAATTGTAGACAGAATATTTATTAACTTTAGAAAGAAGAAACCTCGACTTGAACCCGTATAAGAACTTGTACATTTGTACGAATCCAACACGTGTATAAGATTAAGCTGGTCATTTTCATTCTTGCTGAATATATTCAAAGTAATAGAAGACATTTCTAACAGAGTCGTAAATCAAAACGGTTGGGACAATGGTGGGCCCTGCGAAGTGCGAAGTCCTTCAGATGACCCTCAACAACAGCTCACTGTAAAGTCAGTATAAAAA
This sequence comes from Ennomos quercinarius, assembly GCA_910589525.2. Lineage (NCBI taxonomy): Eukaryota > Metazoa > Arthropoda > Insecta > Lepidoptera > Geometridae > Ennomos > Ennomos quercinarius. The sequence goes on from OU342493.1 coordinate 18,757,683, forward strand.
CTATGTCTCGAAAAATCCTTACTTTTTATAGATTGTAGATTACTCGTTATTTTTAGATAGATAGATAGATATGTGGCGTTGCGCGAAGGGTTCATTTTATTACTTATACTCTCTACGAGAGCCTTTGAAAAATTTGGAATGTGTAAAAATAAGTGACGATTGTTGACGTTTTGACATGTTCATTCATGTTAGAGAGAAAAATTTCGTACTAAAAAGTGTACCTTGACTTGTTTCCCTCGGGAATAAATTCTGTTCACTCATCCTGCTTGTTTTTAATTACGACGCATAGTCCGTCCCCCAAAGTGTAGTCAGGCAACTTTCCCGGGGATTCGCAGCCCTCAGAATGTGCAGCCCGAAACGTAGCGACACGATGTTGCAAAAGCTATAACGGCGACGCACGATGTCGCACGGTCGTTGAAGGTCTACAGACGACGAGGTGACCCTTTAGACCACCCAAAGATAAATCGGACTGTACTGTATGAGAAACTTCTCAACCTTAACTATCGTTTGTCCAACTCTGTGTACTGCATTCAACTGAGCCCTCGGGTCATATTAGGGACCGTGCCGATCTGCTTAAGTTCGTGATGACAGCTGTATTTAGAGAATCGGTTAATTTATAGCTGGAGGCCCCAATGTTGCGAGGGACGGACACGGGTTACAGTTATGACAATGGTCACCGAATAGCTGACGAAACTTTGATGTTGGGAATGTCAAATGATGAACGAGTTTAACAGACTTGGCTTATTGTAAAATTATTGCGTGTAAAAAAGGGTTTAATTTAAAAACACATCAGTAATCTAACAATTAATTTAACGGCACATAGAAAAACGTGAATGCGTACAATCACGACCTAACGAGTCGTTAGGTGTTGTTGGTAACGACACTACCGCGTAGCATTGAGCTACACTTTGCTACGCTGGCTACGCCGCTACAATCAAACATTATTCAGTGAATTAAAACTAGAATCTAAGCTCAAAATAAGTACTTTAAAAAAATAATTATGGATGGTAGGTATATAACAATAACAATTTCTTTTGAAATTCGATTCTTAAAGTCTTTTCTAATTTCAACACCACAAATGGTTTAGTCAGAATCTTAAAACTCGACTAGTGTCAGCACTACTTTGATAGGTACTAATTTTGTCAGGTTCGGTCTGTAAAGTTGGCTCGATCGACCCTTTATCCCTAATTTAGGTAAAGTCCACGACGTTATCGGCCGGAAAGCGCACCTTTCAGCAAAGTATGCCGACCTTTACCCAGCCATAGAACTGATAATATAAACTGCAGCCAGTTCAAGATAGCGGTCCTTAGAAGGGCTGCGGATTATAAGGACGACTTTGCCCTCTACCTTTCACAACGTAAATTTCCCCTTAATTCCCTTCCCCTTTCTTACAAAGAAACCCTCCGAAGGTAAATTAGGACGACTCGTGATAATTCACGCGAAGGTGTCGAAAAAGTCAAAAGATTTACGAATAACAAAAAGTTTTTCTTATTTCCCACGATGGAGAATAATGAATACTCATTTTTTTATCTGTTAAATAGCCAAGTGGGAGCGTAAACAAGGAAAAAGTGGGCTCATTGACGCTATAATCTGTGAGCTTTGTTTAAAAACACTCTTGTTAAGGAAACGGGATAGGAAAGAGGAATCGTTTCACGTCGTTTTAATTAAAAGCGTTACTTAGTTTTTGCTGTCTTCGCTTCTGTCCTCAGCCGCCAGATGAGATGGTGACTTTTTGTTGCTGGCGGAAATGGTAGGTTACAATGCTACAACACAGAATGCGCCCTATTTTCCTAAGGCCCGATTTCACCAACGTTTATTCCAAGTATATACGGCTATTCCTTACTCCTGGATACAGCTAATTGACAAATGAAATTACACAAACAAGACGCCATTTTGATTGTATCCAAGGAATAAGTCTTATTCCTTCACAAAATTGGTGATATAAGGGCTATATTTAACTCGGTTGTTCTCGGAAAGTTATACATGGAATAAAATTTATTCTAGTTTGGTGAAATCGGGTCTAAGTCGATTACAAATTGAAGAACGATATTACAAATGCGAAGTTGGAAGTATTGTACTTATGTACTTTATATCATGGTAATGTATTTTTCTGTATGCTCTATGGGAATGCCTAGCTATTATATTGATGCTCATGATGAAGTCATTAATAAGGGTGGGTTTTTTGATCCGTAGTTAAGGTAACCAATGGTTCAAAATCTTAACAAACTTTGACTATTGGTTAGAATTAGTTGTAGTGTTTAACCATTGGTTACTCAACATTGGTAACTCAAGCAGCGAAATTCTAGTGTTTTACTTAACAGCTTTTACGTGTCTATTATAAGCCAAAAATGCTTATTCCGGTTTCCTTAAGATGTTCACCTTCGCCGTTGTAAGAAGGAGTGTAAATTATAGATTGAAAAGTCATTGGTGCAGGGTTCCACGAGATTTGAACCTGAAGCGTCGGTTTAAAAGTCACATGCGCTACTGCTGAGCCACAGTCACTTATTAGTAGTGTTGCCCCTGGTTTCTCATACGTTTGTTAAAGTTAAACTGATGTCAACTTAAAAATACTGTACGCTCATTGGACGCCTGTTGATCATTAGCTGTCATCAACCAATGAGCGTACAGTATTTGGTATGTTAAGTTAACATGAGTTTGACTAACGTAAAAGAAACTTACTTTTTACTTTTTTTGTTCTTTTGCGGTAGACAGCATGCTTTCCTCAGTGCATCTAGCATGATGCACTGTGTCAATCAGCACCAGATTATTATTCGTTTTACTGTTGCTATAATAGAATTAACGTACACCAAAAAAAACATATCCTTTAAGCCTTTAAACCATTGAATATAAATCTAGCTTTAAACCGCAAAGGTCTGTGGGCCAAGTCAAATTATAAGTTCGCCACAAGTTTGCCCCAATAGTTATCGAATCCTTTGGCACATTGATAACTGCCGGCGAGCCGTGACGCCGATCAAAGGGCCCATTAATTGGCAGCGACGACTAATGGTCCAGAAACAACTCGTTATTCTATTTGAGCGGCGTTATTCAACCCATTGGTCGACGGACATGTCCCGTTTCAAAGTAAGACCCTTTGGTTTGCGGACAGCGCATCACATAACAAAGAATCGAGCCTATCTACTCGTGTCTTTCATACCATTTCACTTCAATACTTCCTTTTAAATATTAGGCACTCACGGATAATACCGATCACTCACAGTTCAAGGAGCTCGAATAAGAGTATCCTATCAAAGAGCTGTCTCTTGTTCACAATACTCGAAAGTATTTCACACTTGGAATCGCAATAAAATATCTCAAGAGTCATTTTGTCCGTCGATACGGCACAAAAAGTGGGTCCTTAAATCAGCGGTTACTTAGCAGCGTGAATGGGCCCTATCGGCGGGCCGCCGAGTGCCCGAGGAAAAGAGTGCTTTCTGCTCGGAGGTCGCCAAGAGAGGTATGGATGGGAGAACGTACTGAGATGGATCACGGGCGGCTACGTTGAGTGCTGTACTTCCAATATAAACCCACACTAATTTGGTATACTGTAAAATTAATCTCTGTCTGTGATCTTTTCATGTAGTTCAATGTCTTTACGGCTCAACTGATTATGTTGTGTTCCTCACAGACACAGCTTAGAGACCAAGAAAGGAATATGTAGATATATAGGTGGTATAGGACTTTTCTGCAAAGTTTGTCTAGGTAGGTACCACCGCTTTGCCAGTTATTCTGCCACGAAGCAGTAGTGTGCAAGCACTACAGTGTTCCGGTTTGAAAGGCATTGTAGCTAGTGAAATTACTGGACAAATGAGACTTTATGATCTGATCACTCAGTCTAGTAATCTGATTACTAACTGTGTGATGTCTCAGGATGACGTGTGCAGTGCAGTGCCACGCGAAACTTTATTGCTTTAAAGATCCGAGTGATACTGCAACTGTTATGGGCGGCCGTGTTGCTTAACATCAGGTGAACGACTAGCTCGTCACGTCATTCAAACGCATAAAAAATGTACGGTCATTTGCATGATCACCATTGCCATTGTCTCCGCGGACAAAATCACGCGGCATAGTATCAGATTATGTATACTCTAAGTATCAAATAAATTAATTTGATTTGATTTTGATTTGATCAGATGATACTTTACTGAGCGACAAATAATTTGGTTTCATAGAGGCCCAAAACGAGTTTACATAAGAACGATAAATGCTCAGTTTTTAGCTCATTATCGTCGCTCACATGGTAACTGTACTAACTCATTTTAGCGGTTTAGTGTCAGGACCATTATGTTACTATATGCAATTCTCTATTTATCTCAGTAACTGTTATACTCTAGGACATTCTGGATCACAAGATAATTATATTTGTATTTATGATTTTATAGCAGTAAGTATCGCCTGGTTAGTGTAATCTACAGATTAATCTGTAAAGGAAAAATTTGAATCACTGGGATTTGAACCCGCATCCATCCGTCCCTTTAGCCGGAACATGCTTTACTTAAGCTACCGTGACAAGTGGTCTCGTGTCCGAAGTCAACCTTCACCTTTTACAACCAACTTCGGGGTTGGTAGCGCCATCTGTTGAGAAATCCCATTCATGATTCAATTTTTTCTCTTACAAATTAATCTGTTCATTAAATCTGTACCAGAAGTTTCATCTAAAATTGGCACCGAAAAAAATAAGCTAAATGGCGTAGGCAACTCAGATATCTAGCCCCATAATTATATCTCATTGGTACCTACCATAAATCACAAGCAATAATGTTTGCACTTTGACTAAAATGCGACTTAATGCCAAGGAAGTGTTAGAGTATGTTTTATACTAACTATGGAACTAGACAACAGAAAACAACTTCCTATTATCAAGTTTGTATAAAGTATTGTGTCGTAGTGATTAAAACATTACGCTAACCATCTACAATTCTACATTCTACACAAAAGTACTCTGTGATTCTACATAAACAAAGACACCACCGTACCCTGCGTTGTCAACTTGTCACAATAAAACTAAGACCTGGCAAAATTATTTATGCCCGAGAAATTCCCGCCCGTGTGTTTTTTCTAATGCGCCCCTTCGCACGATCCGTACTTAGGTCACGTGCGTCGGTGGAAAGTATAGAAAATCCTTTTTATCCCAGAGATATGGCCGCGTACACCCTACTATAAAACGTTATAACGAATACCTATCCTTAGACACTTACAAATGCAAAACCTTGTAAGTGGAGTTATAATTGCTCCGTTAATATTATAAGAACTGCAGTGCAGCACTGCCAAGCTGAACTAACTACCAATAGTGTCGCAGGGAATATTTGCACTGTTCCCTCACACATCACACCACACATAATAAATCCTAAACTCGCTAGAGAGTCGATATAATAAAAAGGAAGTACAAGGGTTGGCCTATTTTTAGATCATCCACAGTAATCCTTCATTTGTAATTAGTGACCAAGAACATTAACAGTGTAATTACGTGGTGAGTGTGTGCGTGTGTGTGTTTTTTTTATGTATGCCTCTATAATGTAGTATTGTGTGATGTCCTGAATAAATGTCTTTTCTTTCTCTTATTTCTTTAATTTTACTTTACTACTAGTATTTTGACTTGTAAAAGTGCCAAAAATAGTCTATTAGCAAATTTGAGTATTTTTGAGTGTATATAAAAAAAATATAATAGTTTGACGTGCTAATGTAACGCGATGTTATAAGGTGAATAAATCTAAGTATAGATTTATGAATCTATGAACCATATTTAATGATAGTCCCTCCTATAGTGACTCCTATAGGATCTGAGCTCTTGATCTTAATTTCAATTATTACAATAATAATATATTATAATGTATACATTTATAGGTACAGTGGGGAATGACAAATTAATGAGATATCAAAAGTTGACACTGACGGACGGTACCAGCGAGAGAAAATACAAAACAATAACTGAGTACGCGTTCTATCCGATCACTATGCACAGCGTAATGCGGAGACCAAACAGGAGCACAGTACTCAAGAACACTTCGAACCATAGCATTGTAAAGGCTTAGAAGACATCGTGGATTCCTGAAATGTTTAGTAATGCGAGAAACAAAGCCCAAGAGTTGGGTACTTAAAGCATGAATCGTAAGAAGCTTGTCAGTTATTTTGACAATGAACAAATCCCATTTTTTAAAAAATGCCTTCCAATATTCATTCATTAAAGTATACTTACCTATCTAATAAAGCCTAGTAGGTACTTTAAAGTTTAAGTTATTACGGAACCATTTAATTTACGCTAGAAAATGTTTCTTAAAAAGCGTTCCTTTACGAAAATTATGGAAAACAAACGAACCAGCTAATAAATAAATTATTCGCTTTTTCCTTTGCTTTTAAAACCCCTACCTTAATTAATATTTAAGGCTATTAATAGCTAGCTAATTATACACAGATGTTGTTGATTTTGCGTAAGCAAAGTTTTATAGCAAGCGGGGGAAACTTAACTTGCCGAAACCTGTCGCGGGGCACGCAGAAACACACGGCACGGCGCGGCGGCGACACGACGACGTTCGTCGTGTATAAATATATACCTACCCTACGATTCCATGAGTAGGCATGTATGTACCACTTATAAAGCCAACTTTTGTCTGCTCGCAATTATTAAGAAAATTGTGAAAGTTATGCCTTCTACAGTGAAATTATAACCAATTTAAAAACTGTACATAGAAAAAAATTATAGATATAAATACCGTTTATAGAATTTTTTGTCTTTCTACCTGCCTGCATCAATATTTACCATGCAAAAACATCTGGATGGATTTTGATGCCACTTTATATGCTTTTGGCCTAGTATACTTATTTTGGTAAAACTCTTACGTTTATTTCATCAAAATAATCTTATCAAAATCTAAGCTCTTATATTCTTATTCTTAAATAAAAAAACGCACAAATAAACAACAAAAAAAACAAAATTAAACAAAACAAAATGTAACTCTTTTTATTTCAATCTATTTTGAAGAAGAAAGAACAAAATTTACTAGGACAGTTAGGTTAGTCTAGCTATCGTTAGTCAACATCTTCTATTGGTCATAAAATCCTCTCGTGTGATGTTGTCATATTAACATTTTGTTATATAACTGCGTGCCGTGTCCACGACTGCCGTTGATTCGATTCTCAACGCGGAGTTTCGCAGTAATTAAAAACTCGCTAATGTTATAATTACCTAATTAATTATATCGACTTCAGAATAAGGTCACAGATTCACAGCCGGCAAATTTGTTACGCAGAGTTTTAACATTGTTTTACTGCTCATGACATACAGCAGTAAAGAGTTAATTTACTGCCTTGTTGGTTGTTCAACTTTCACATCGGCCTATAAATCAAATTATCCCGGGACTTGAACTTATTTTAATGTAATTTTGGCGCACTTTTAGGGACTTTCTTCGCTTATATAAACCTAGAGGTGCCTGCGGATTCAGTGCAAATGTTTTCTAATAGAAATTCTACATTTTTTCGGGATACAAAGTATCTTTCAACAATGTTGCTTTCAGTAGCAATCTGTGGGCAAAACATCGTCAGAATTGGTTCAGATGTTTTGGTGGGGAAAGCCATACTAAAACAGACAGCGTTATATTTTTACGTATGAGAGAGACATTTCAAGTGATTTTAAAAAGAGTAATAAGTTATTTCTACTTATATTTATCATTGAAGAACTGTCTATAGTTTCTTTATATTCTGTTATTTTAAAATAACAATTAGTTACCAATACTATACTGATTAAAAATGTAATAACATATTTTATTATGTGGTTTTACTCCGTTTTAATGTGCATGTATAAAAACATGAATAAAAATTCCATCGTTATAAAGTTTTCGTTTTTATTTATTTTTTTAGATTCATCCAAAATTAACTTTCTAAAGAATTACTCTTCTAAGAAGCTTTTCATAATTTTTGGGTACGGAAGTGAGTTGGACTTTATGTATGCCTGAAATTTTCGAGTCTTTTCATAACAAATTTTGTGTTTATACGCGTCGGGAGATCCGCATAATGCGTATAAACGTTAAACGAACATCAGCACACAATTACCGACCCAAGAATAATCCTTAATAGCTTGGAAAGTATTGTAACTGCCCGCGAAGTGAGCACAGTCCTTACAGGAGCTCCTCAACTTTTGTCCCTTTCAATACATTTCAAATGAAAGGTTTGTATAGCTGGTGCTTCTAAGGAACTGGTAGGTAGATTTTATAAATCAGTGATATGTAAATGTAGTATAATTTTAATATTCAGTATCTAATCCACAGAGCATTGGAAAATATGACGCTTTGCACCTAGCGACGCGTATTTTTTTTTCGTGCTCTGTGATCTAACTTTACATAATTTTGTTACGAAACATAAACCGGATACGTCCATTATTAATTCAGTTCGTACATATCCTTTTATTTATTTTCTGACGTTTTTTGTTGATTAGTAGTCGTTCGAGGAAAAAGGATCAGCCCACGGCGCTGATTATTAAAGTAACACATGCGACCGCATTGAAAGCAGTAAAATTATTAATGACAGGTTTTCGTAAACATAAAAACAATTGGAACTATGAACATACTTGCTGTGCCCTGCAGTTTTACCCATGTAAACACTTATCACACCATCCCACAGGAACTACCCATGAATAGAATATGTACTACCAGTCTATTTTCGCGAACAAAGTGTTCTGTATGTTACTACCTACTGCACGTAAACTATCTGCACAACAAATTTTCATCAAAATCTCGAGCTCTCCAGCTCTGCTCGAGAAATGAGGTGATCTTTTCTAAATAAAATGAACTATAAACTGTCCTCTTTTACAACATTTCTGCACCCAACACATTAGTGGCAATTAAAAGCCAAAGAAACGTGGTCAAACGCAAGCCTATCTATACAAATATAATAAAACTGTAACTAGGCTAAATCTGCACATTGAATATTTTTTTGAATACTTTAATTGCGGTACGTAGCTCATCTGTTAGTTTCATTCTTCAGACTCACTAATTTGCTAACCACAAGATAAAAGGTCTTCAGTATAATACCGCAATCTTTGACAAAAACGAAGTTGAGAAATAAAACACGAGAAGATCGATCACCTAGGCTATTAGAGCCAATAATAACCAGAATGAGGTCTGCTCCATCACGAGAGATATCAGCGTGTACTAAAGTAGGGTAACAGCTCCAACCCACTCCAATATCTTTCTATCAGTAACTGTCACAAACAAATCTCTAGAAACGGTACCTACCAGAATTCTCGCCATAGCGATATTTTATCTGTCCTACATTTTCTCGAAGCGTTTAAAGGTTATTTCTAAGTGTCCAAGTTTGAACTACACTTTGAATTCAAAAGAAACTTTTAAGTGGGATGAAAGATATCAAATTCCAGCAAGTTACGCTCTTTGAACGTTCTCTAGTTATAACAAGTGTAGTAACAGAACAATACTTTGACTAGGGCATTAGTGAGCTCATTTCTTAGATTCAATTTAAATAAGTAGCTCATTCATTCAAACAGTACACAATTTTTTTTTCTATTGGAAACTGTCCTTCGGATTGTTCCACAGCCATAAGAGTATAGGTACTCTTTCCACTTTGTCCTTTGTCCCATAAAGTAGTAAGAAAAGTGAAAAGCTTAAATTTCAAAGCTCCAATTACACAGGTAATGATATTTTTTTCTAATCTTAGGTCTTACATCTTACATACAAGCCCTTTTTCGGTATCCATTATTTGAAAACATAGCAATCGGCTCATTACGTAGCAGCATCACGGTTTTTACGTGATGTAACAAAATTTAATCCGAGTTTAGCATGCAAATATCCTTAATATCTGCCAAAAAGGTTTTTAAGAAAGACATAAATGGGGCAATTTGGGGTTTTTACAGTGTTTCTGCCATCCAAAAGCGCGTCTAATGACGCCGGCGAACAACAACTTGGGCATTTATTAAACGAATGTCCCCCGTTTCTTCTTTTTGAAAGTTACACGCGTTTGTTAAGGTAAATAGCCGATCGCGGGCGCGATAACTTATAAAAATAGACCTTGTTTGGTATTTTGTGGAGGCAAATATTTCACGTTTTCTGTACCGTTTGATTTCATTTTATGATAACCGTTTATAGCATTGTAGCGATGTATTTCATCGGTCGCTACGACAAAGCAAACAGAATCTCGCAAAACTGATTTTTATTGAATTGACCTATTTAATTCAAAACACAGTTTCCTATATAGATAGAAATGTACTGCAAATAAATGGAAATATTTTATTTATTTCAACATTAACGAATCGTATTTCGTAGTATAGTAAGTCTAGTCCCGAGGCAATACCAACTATAAAATTGGTTCTAGATTTTCAGGAAAAGTATAATATTTGTTGTTTTTTTGATTAGTCAAAGTACAACACAACAATACAAATGTGGATATAGAATAACAGTATTAAATTAAATTCTGTTACTTGCTGCCAGGGCACAGAATTACATAGATAAAGCGGGTACTTATTTGCCCAGGAGCTAGGTGCTCTACCTCCGGACTACTATGCGATACATAATTTGCCTTTAATAATACTTGGACCACTTCTTACCCAGTATTAAGTAGTATATTTTTATATACAAGTCGTATCAAATAAGTAATACCTGCAGGCCTATCATGCGCACGGCGACAAAATTATCTCGACACGTTTTCTCGTGAGATACCGTGAAAAGGCTACGGTAGCGCCTAAGTGTGTCTCACTCTAACAGCGACGAAAGTCTTCTCGTGGTGCGCATGCTAGGGGTTCTGGTAATACTTTCTGCGCTAAAGTTTTGTTTTGAAAATATTTCACCTATTTGAAGTCGCACAAACGAGAACAGTTATCAATAACTCTGTAAGTTACATAATATTATTATAATTACCTATAATTTATATGTCTGTGATAATAGGCTATTTGACTCTTATAAAAATATGTAAAAAATTGTTATCATCCTAACTAACTGACGCCTAATTAAGCTGAAAACAATCATTTTATATATAGTGTTATATTTTATATTTAGTGTTATATTGTATTCTATGTATGTATTTACAAACAAAAAAGTATCTAAGTATTGTATCAATCTGGTTCCCATAGTACAAGCTATGCTTAGTTTGGGGCTAGATGGCGCTGTGTGACATGTCCCACACATATTTATTATTTTATTTATTTATTTTAACACTAAAATATGTTTATTTTCTTTAATTTATGCAAATAAAATTTTTTGAAGGATAAATGAATGGTGTGAAACGTTTTGTGATTGGTGGCAACTGTGATGACGTCAGCAAACTGTATTCACGTATCCGCTACATGAAAATCGTATAGTATTATCTACTGGACCTGTGTTAAATGGTGCCTACGTTACATAAAAACCACTACAAATGGATTTCACTTTATTATTACGTTATTTGAATAGGTGTCTTTAAAGTTATCAAGTGATTTGCGAGCTGTTTGTTTACATTCTACTACAAAAATGGAGCGGCACTTCGTGCAAGCTAACAGTAGTAATCTACCCGAAGTAGATGCCCCAATGATTGTCTTGTTCTTTAAAGATAATCTTGATTTTTATGCTGCGGAACTAAAAAACGTAAAAACAGCACTGTAAGTATTATTCTTTAACTATTTATTCGAAAATCATTCAAGATAATATCATTGTTTGGAACTCGCGTTTTAGGTTAAGTACCCAGTGCGAGTATAGGATTTACTCGTCAAAGACCTACCTATGTTAGGAATAGGTACCAACATAATAACATAACATATAAACATACACACCTAAGTAGGTACATTAACAAATGGCAGCAATGTTTATTGTACCTAATAGTAGGCTGGGTGCAAATCAAAGAATTTTAGTATACATACAAACAGGCTATTTTAGATTTTAGCACTTTTAGGTAAGTACTTAAAATACTTTATTTTAGTTGCTTAGACAATCTACAACTTTATTTGCAGTTTGAACAGATTTTTCAGCTGTTTCTATAAAGTTTGTAGTTGTCTGTTTATTTTGTGTTTTTGCAGTACTAATACAGGCTCCAACTCAATAGCTTTCTGTATTTCAGTATCATTATTGTGTACACAGGTTTCAGTAATATTTTCTTCATTTTCTTTTTCATGGGTTTCCTCACATCCTTGATGATATCTAATCTTTGTCTCTTAAGAAATGCTGCTCAAGAAGTACATACAAGCATCTGATAGCTGTGTTCTGCGATCTGGCTGGCAATAGGTAACACTTTAAAGACATAACTCCATCTACCAAAACTATTTTCTTGCTAAAGCCCATTTTGAACTTCATGTAATTTGCCACATCCACATCCTTCTCCATCTGTAGGTAATTCGACAGTAGAGTTAGAAAGTTTTATTTATGTGGAATCATGGATGTTTAAAAAGTCTAACTAGAATGCATTTGATCTAATTATCTCGATAGGTACCTACTTATGTTTTTGCTATAGGGTTAGGGTTAAAGTTTATTACAATTTCATTATAATAGGTACCTACACAAAGATTCATGAGGTTGTAGTGTTGCAGTAGTTATGAGTAGGTATAAATCGGTGTTTAATAGAACGCGTAAAGCTCAATTTAATGAGTATACACCTGATCGAAGGGTAACAGAAGAATTACGCTGTATGCAGGTACTTACATCAAAGTGATCTTCGCACATAAAAACAGTAGAAGTGGCTGCTATGCTTTTAGGCTCTCGGCGAACTAATAGTAGCCACTTTTTCCATGTAGCAGGATTGATGGGAACCTGAATAAAAAGTTTCTCTGGTGTTTTGATTGATGTACTGGAGCACTGTGGCACTATACACCATTTATACGACATTATTTTTGAATATTCTAAGCTTTTTACCACTCTTTGATTCACATAACAATATTACTCTACTGCTTCGAACACTCGCGCAGGAGATAATGCACAAATGATAAAATATTAAGTGCAAGAATGTTCAGTTAGGTTGATGACTAACAGAGAGGAAGATTTTATACTAATTTGTGACCTCATGTAGGTCACGTGACCGCCGCCATGATGAAAATGTGTTTGCCGAATGAATTTTAAAATTCAAACTTTAATATCGGTTTTTACCGAAAATACGAAAGAAATCCAGGAAATATTGATTGTAGGGTGCATTAGACATCCCGATTAATAAAATAAAACAAAAACTAAAAAGTAGTCAAATAGCCTATTGGACATTTCTGTTGCATTTCTGTTCCAATTTCACTAATACTTACTAAGGAGTTGAGTGTTTTTTTTCTTGTATTCTGGCTCCACACATAGTGTATTTAGCCAGTGTCAAGTATTGTAATTTTCATGGTGCTATAGAATACATCACGTAATGTCAAGTCTTAGTCACAGTCATAGTCCAGTATAAGTCGGGTAGTCATAGTCCAGTTTATGTCATGCCCCAGTAAAGTGGTGACAACTTTACTAAAAGCTTCTATGGAATTTTGGAAGCAACACGAAAACCACGTTTCACCACATTATATCACTTGCCCATACTCATGCTCGTAATTCAGCACTTAATGCGTAAAACGCCACCAATTTTAAACATTAACACTGGAAAAAGCACAAGTTTTGAAAAATAATACAATGCAACGAACGTGAACTTTCCGCGTTCCCGCCAAAACCCGGAGTTGAGTGTTTACCCTCTGTGTCCCTCTCACTAAGGGCGGGTCTTTTGATTCGTAGTTAAGGTTACAATTTGTTAGTTTTAACCATTGGTTACCTTAACTCCAGATCAAAAAACCCATCCTAAGTAACACCATACGATACGAGAATGCTACCCAATCGAATTGATTCGGTTAGTTATCGAAAAGTTCTGAATCAGCTTGCAGAACTCACATTTCTTTAAATGTGAAATATTATAGCCGTGGCGAGCTAGTCTTTAGCCTGATGTTAAGGCTTCCCATAACACTTGCAGTGCTATTCATACCCGTCTGCATTAAAATTTGACAGCTCCTATATAAGTTCAAACTTATCCCTTTTATTCTATGGTACGAAGGTACGTACTGTAATTAGTACTGCAACGCATTTGGGTACGTCCTAGAGAGATAAGTGTGAACATATGAGCTGTCAAACTTTAGTGCAGATGGGCATCAGAATTCTAAAGTCTAGTCTTGCCTGAAATTTCATTGCTGGCTGAGACACCAAGTTACAGGGCTTGCACACTGCGGCAGAATAAATAAATAAATATGTATGTGTGGACATGCACGTCACGCAGCGCCATCTAGCCCCAAACTAAGCATAGCTTGTACTTTGGGAACCAAATAACTGAAGAGTACTTAGATACTTATTGTTTGTAAATACATACATAGAATACAATATAACACCCAGACACAGAACAAATATCCTGGGGGCGTACCGTGAGCTCTTAGCGCGATTCAAAACTGAGCCTATATTAGATCGCTTTGTTTTTTTTGTATGGGGACTTTGACAAGCGATTCAGTGTAGGATCTGTTTTGAATCGCGCTAAGAGCTCACGGTACGCCCCCTGTTCGTTACACAAATGTTTGTCCCGAGTGGGAATCAAACCCACAGCCTACAGTTCAGAAGGCACTACCAACTGAGCTATCAGGCCAGGCAATATCTGAAGAATACCTGTCTGTATAATCTGTGTATAATCTGGGGAAGTGATACCATAGAAGAAAGAGGACCTCCTTTCATGGTGATACCTAGCTACAGAAAAGTTCTACCACTCAGTAAACATACGACTTGCAATCTAAGATCCAACCCTGCAATCAGGTTGAGGAGGGGGTCGTCGACAATTATTATATTCCTTTACCCGCCCCCTTATTACCTAATTTGCGACAGGCGTAAATCTCGCGGTGATTGCTGTCATACATCATTAGTGGTTCCCATTTGTAGCCTATGGACCTCACCATACTACGCGGTCAAGGTGTCGACTAGACATAACAGTAGAGCTATTATATATTGGTCGATGGTCGGCCAGCAGTGCATGCAAACTTGCACAGCATTATCAGCAGAGCTTCAAAGTTTTAAGATACATAGCTCGACCACAAAACAAAGTATTTTGTGAGTCTTCTTTACTCTGCGCCGTCATCATCATCATCATCAGCTTACACTAGTCCGCTGCTGGACATAAGCCTTTTTCAAGGCATGCCATTGAGCTCGGTCTTCGGCTCTATTTTTCTAGTCCCTGCCAGCTACCTGCGTATATCATCGCTCCACCTCGCTGCAGGTCGTCCTACAATACGTCGGCCGATTCGCGGTCTCCACTCCTGAACACGTCTACCCCAGACAGATATGACCAGCCCACTGCCACGTTAGCTTGCTAATTCGCTGAGCTACTTCAGTAACGTCGGTAACCTTAATAGTTCTCTGGCGAATAATTTTACGCCGTACTGCCGTACTCCGTAGTCATCACCATCCTCTTTGCCTTTTCCCATTTGTTATTGGGGTCGGCTCCCAATCTAACCTGTAGCGGCGAGCTACCAGAATTACACGAGCGACTGCCATCTGACCTCGCAACCCATAAGGGACCAGTAACAGGGATGGTTAGATCAGGCGTCAGATTCTATCAGGCATCTGACTACCCGTAACGATTGTCATAGATGTTTTTATGACAACTGGTACCGACAGCTTAACGTGCTCTCCGAGGCACGGACCGATGGCATCGAAGCCTGCACATAAATTACCTACTAAATAAGTCATCGGTGCAGGGCCGAGGATCGAACCCGGTGCCGTAAGAATGCGAAGCGCACATGCTACCTCTCGGCCACCATCGCCGTACTCCGCACCCGGTCCGTAGTTATATGTTGTATGTTTCATACAGAGTGTAACCTTGATTTTCATTGGTCACAAAATATGTATGATACTGATGACGCACCCACCAACACGCATGTGGACTGGTCGCCCGAACGTGCCCGAACAAGCCGAGTATATCCGAAGTCGGTTATCGGCTGGACAAAAGTTGGAGCATTCAACAATGACATGACTAGATATGTTCCGATACCACCAAAGTATCGATACCTACTCATATGGATACATTTTTTTATTTATATTACAGCAAAGTTTTGTTGTTTCTTTGACTGAACTACATTTCCAAGTGTTTTGCCGCGAAGAATTAGACATTCAAAAACTAAGGAATAAGGATGCATTTAGGATATTTTGTTTGACAATATTCGATACAAGTACTTTCTTTCCGATACAAGTATTTTCTTTCCGATACAAATGCTATCTTTTTGATACCGAGTAGGTATCGTGAGAATGATTCGTTTTTATTTTATTTTATTATTTTAATTAGTATAACAACTAACATAACTGTTCTGTGTGTGTGTTTGTGTGTATTAACTGTATTCAATGCATTGAATAAAGTTTACGTTCGATTTAATCATGCTTAAATTAAAAATGGGGTTGTTTTAGCCCTAATTATACATAAAAAGTCACCTTTTTAGACTATTGCACTTAAAGTTAGGCCATATTAAGCTTCTTAAGGAGCTGTCTAAAGAATGATTCGATATTAATGTATCGAAAGAAAAGTATCTAGTACTTACTCGTATTTACTAGTATCGGAACATCCCTATACATGACGCTCGACGACGCCGCCGGCGCCCTGGCCCCGCTATCGCGTTGTTTACCAAAAATAGGCGCGCAAGCTACTAATGACGAGAGTTTAATATAAAATTGTTTTATCAACGAATAAGTAATCCATTTAACTAAATCAAAGCATTCGTCGCCAGTGTCACAGTGTCAGTGTACTGCCGTGCCGTATTGTGTGTGAGTGAAATAATAATATACGGGGCGGATCGGATAGTACTATTTTCTACAAGTAATTATTATCATTATTTAGTGGTTCTATCCTCCTGTTTATTGAAGTAAGTACCTAATAATATTAGAAAAATTGCCATTGTTCACGAGCATCTATTTTTGTAAGTATGACCACAGACTAGATGTATAATTGTATTATGTCGCTACGTTCCGTTCCCGCCCTTTTCCCGCCATCGCCATGTTCCTGTAGATAGCGAGCGCAAAATTCTGTGCAGATAAGATAGTAAGGCGTTCTCTCTCGCACCTACGAGTAGAAAGGATCGTGCGTGTTATTTGTTGTCTTATACACAAGCCGAATGTAATTTTTTAGGATTATTATGAACTAATTTTATGATAAGAACTGCAATCATGATGGTTTTGGCGGGAACTCGAAAAAGTTCACGTCGTTTCATTGTATTATTTTTCTAAACTTGTGCTTTTTCCAGTGTTAATGGTTAAAATTGGTGGTGTTTTACGCATTAAGTGCTGAATTACGAGCATGAGTGTGGGCAAGTGATATAATGTAGTGAAACGTGGTTTTTCGTGTTGCTTCCAAAATTCCATAGAAGCTTCTAGTAAAGTCGCCACCACTTTACTAGGGTATGACTTAGACTGGACTATGATTACCTGACTTAGACTGGACTGTCACTAAGACTTAAAGACTTGACTTTACACGTGAAATATTCCATAACTCGATGAATAATTACAATACTTGACACTGGCTAAATACCCTATGAGTGGAGCCACAATATAAGAAAAAAAAAACTGCAATCATTTATCTTACATTTTCTGGTTGTGAGTTTGAGTGGAAAGCGAAGTAAGTACATAGGTACTTACATTCACTTCATATGCCCTTGAATTTTTATGATTCTTGGAAAACCGGTTCCCTCATGCTGCTGCTTTGGAGAATTCGTTTAAATATAGTTTGTATGAGGAATTGAGAACTTTCTCATCATTTCACTAATACCTAATGATGATGATGATGATGATGATGATGATCGTGTAATCATAAGCTATTTATCAAGAATCATACATAAACCCACCCAAGCTAAGAAATATAAGGCAACTTTGGCAGCTGTTTGTACATGGCAATGCAAATTAGAGATCCATGGTGGTCCTCTGCACATAGCAACTATTAAGGCTGTATTGCAGATCCACTATCTCGCTCGCGCATTGCGACATTTTTGAAGATATTAAATAACTGAATTTACTTACGCAAAATCTGGCTAAACTATATGATCATGAATAACATTACAAATGTTCAACAAAAATATCATATTAATCCAAACAAGTTTTCATACATATAAACGGTTACGAATGAAAAGAAACTTAGATACCGTTGTATTTATGGAACCTTGTTTGGATTGATATGATATTATTATTGTTGAACCGTTGTAATGTTACCACAGATAACCCCCAATAGATACCGCATTACGGGATTTTGTTCGGATCCCAGCTCACTAAAACTGGCGGAAGGCGCGGGTTGCGGGGACTGGAGCCAATGCGCTATTATTGGCTATTTCGAGTGACGCCCTAATAATGAACTCTAATACTTGGTCGAAACTAAGGCCGTGCTGCGAAGCGGCGATTTATATAGAACCATTTACGCCAATGCGTGGTGCGCGGTCGTCGTCTTTCATGAGGTATCTATTGGGGGTTATCTGTGAATGTTACCTATTCATAAGAAAATAGTTTAGCCAGATTTTGCGAAAGTAAATTCAGTTATTTAATATCGTCAAAAATGACGCAATGCGCGAGCGAGATAGTGGATCTGCGTTATACACCAGCCTTAATTAAGTGCCTATACAACGCCAAACTGCTTAAAATGGCTCAGTATGAGGCCGTATCCTGTCTGTCAACAATATTGCAACAATAACTTTGAAATTAATATAATTATGGTAAAGTTCAGTACTAATGCTTATGCTTATGTATAGTGAAAACACGAATTAATGAACTTTTTTCGATAGAAAAAAATTACATAGTTACCTCCAAACCGTACAAATAAACCGCGATTATTCAATGATTACTCTAAATAAGGTCATGAAACATTGTGTAGTAGTTGAACTAAATGGAGTTGGAGTTGGAGGGCTTACGTATAGTTGTTTTTTTTTAAAAACTCGTTATATTCAATGTAATAAATAAATTATCTAAATTATTGCACGTTGGAACCATTCTAACTTAGACCGCCCCTGCCGCTCGGCCCCCGACTCATCCCCGCTTTGGTCTAGTACTCTATTCTGTGGCTTTGGCTTGGCCTAGCATAAACCCTTAAGTGTTTTGCGCAATCAGCGAAATATTAAACTATTCACGGCCGCGGCGTGGCACACAGAGACCGCACAGTATTTATCTTATTTATCTGTTCAAGGTTATTTCATGTAGTGTAATCCGCACGCAGCTTATTAAAATTCGATAGCAGTGTAATATTATCACTGACCAAGCATCACAGGGCTCCGCGCATTTCCCCTGCATCCGGCCCTGCTTGATGAGCTGCTTTTACGAGAACCCTCTTTTATTGCTTACTAATATGTACCAGCTTTACCGTTTTATACATGATAAAGGTAATCTCTAATAATTTCATCATACCTATTTTCTATGATTACCTGACATAGGTAAAGGGGTACCTATAGCCTATTTCATATTATTTTGCTGCACTCATAACTGTAACTATTAAGTGTTCTGTGACATGAGACGTGATATCAATAACAACTTAAAAATGTACGCTGCGATAAGTAATATTATCAGTCTAATAAAATTATAAAACAAAAAAAATGTCCACTCCACATTCATGGGAATAATAAAAACTATCATCTCGTTATCCTCATTAATGAGTCAAGACAATAGGGACAACAGGAAAAAAAAGACCGTCGTGTCTTGCCATCAACGTAGACAGCGGAGAATACACCATCGAGAACTACCCTCATCATCATCATCACCATTAACAGCCTGAAGACGTCCACTGCTGAACATAGGCCTCCCCCACAGAGCGCCATTTTGAGCGGCCACTTGCCTCTTGCATCCATCGGCTCCCCGTGGTTTTACCCAAACCGTCGATCCACGTCGGGGGGCTGGCCTACACTGCGTCTTCTGGTTCATGGTCGCTACTAGAGAACATTTCTTCCCCATCGGTTGTCACTTGTCAGTTCTATGAGCGATGATTGGTCACTTTAGCTCTCCTGCGGATTCATTTCGTTTCGGATCTTATCTCTCAGGGAAACACCGAGCACATAGCTCTCTCCATAGCTCGTTGCGCGACTTTGAGCTTACTAATGAAACCAATAGTATAAATAAGAGACCGTGTCTCGGAACTATCCTTACTACTAATAACTATGAAATCTGTAATTAGATAGGTAACATCGTTGTTCCCACAAAGATATCTTCATTAAATTACTTATTTCTTGTAGGTGCCATACACGCGATCCGCTGTCACAATTTGACGCCTGTGATATAAACGTGAGACCCAAGATATCTGTGTTCGAAAGATTATTTAATAATGCTAGGTATATGATGCATTATTGTTGCAATGCGAGTTGCATACCAAGATGATGAAGTCACTGTGTAACTTTGCGACACTCCATGAAATTTAATCGCATTCACAGAAAAATGCTTACAAACCATGGTGACAAAAAGTATTTTAAGTATAAACAAAGTACACGTAAAATCAGTGTACCTATTTAAGATTGGCCAAATTGAGATTTCAGTGTAAGTTAAATCTGAAAGCCTCCAAGTATGCCAAGCAACCAAATCCTTCGGTATCAAAACCTGAAAATGTAAGTTGAATTATACTATTATTTGACTTATAATATTAACTTATTATTCACTTGTTTATCCTCTTATTAATGTAAGTGCTAAAATAATAATTTATGTAATTTGTGTCATTTCATTAGGAAATATACTACAACCGTAGATCCATTAATTCCTAATTTTAGTCAGTTCTAATTTTGTGTCGAATGAAGTGTTAACACACCTAATGTTTGGTTAGGTCATTACTCGTATTAAAAACTAAGCTACTTTTTAATACGTTTAGTTAGTTTTTACAGTAAATATCAATACCACTAATACTACTACTTTATATTTACAAATTCGAAAAGTAACGACGTAGTCTATTTTAATGTAAGTACATTATTTTTTTAATAATATTTGCATGATTTTTCTTGCAGGTCTGGTGAAGGTTACGCTACTGTCGAGCAACTTCTCGCCGATCTAGAAGATAATGATCCTACAAACTCTCTTCACTGGAGGAGCTTACGCACGCGGACTGTGCGTGCTTTGCCTGACCTCTCCGGTGCTGCCACCGTTCCACTTGCTGTAACCAACAAGTTCAAGAGTACCCGCAAAACTTCGATTTATGAACTTTTCGGTTCTGATAGCGAAGAAGATGAAGCAGCACACTATAGCCATGGTAAATGAGCTCTACATATAGTTGCATTAGCTACATTTGATAAAAAATCCAAAACCACAATTAAATGATACGGAAAGTAACAACATGTAGATATGTATGTTCAATACATTATACGAACTAAAACGAGATATACTCCCACATGTGGGAATGAAGGTCTAAAATAGAACGATGCGACCGCATGGAACTAATAATAGGTATTCGATAAAGAAAGATCAATAAAATATTCAACAAGTTTGGGGCAGATATTTGAACGCTGCCTCTTTTTTTTAAGACACAGCATCAAGAACAGCAAGAAGCCCACCTGAGCAGATCAGAAGTGTGTCTTCTCATACCAGTGCCGAGGCTACAGAAAGTGAAATCAGCATCTACAGTTTCATTCACGCTCGGACAACACAACTCACTACAAGCAGCGGTCGTGAAGTTTCGTGGAACGGATCTGCAGGAGACGCCTCCCGGAGCGACAGCAACGATGACGAAAGAAATTCATTTCGCTCGGGTAAAAACGTCTACAATACTGACCTACGCATATTAGGAAAAATATCTCATGTATTTTCATAATATACGCAATATACACATAATTATATTAATAGTTATAAGCAATAGAAAATATACTGTTATGGCTACCGACGCCAGTCAGTCATAACTAAGCTCAACAGCTCCAGCCCTATAATAATAAGCATCATCATCATCATCATCTACAGCATATTCCAGACCAGAAAAAAAAAACAATACCTACATGCTTAGGGATGTTTAAGCCAGTCAGAAGTCATTGAGCGGCCTAAAATTACTGAAACTAGGGCTGACCACTGACTTCTACAAGAAGAAGAAGAGAGAGATCATCTGTAATTTTAATTTCATGGTAGATCCTATTTGATTAGTGGAATACTTAACAGTATCTGAAATATTTTTATAAGTTATATCACACTAATAAAGGTTATTGTATTTACAAGACGCATCTTGTTTCAAATTTATCAATCATCATCATCATCATCAGCCTGAAGACGTCCACTGCCGAACATAGGCCTCCCCCAGATACCGCCACTTTGAGCGGCTGCTTGCCTCTTGCATCCATCGGCTCCCCGTGGTTTTACCCAAACCGTCGATCCACGTCGGGGGGCTGGCCTACACTGCGTCTTCTGATTCATGGTCGCTACTCGAGAACATTTCTTCCCCATCGGTTGTCACTTTGAGCGGCTGCTTGCTTCCTGCCTCCATCGGCTCCCTGCTGTTTTTACCAGGTCATCGGTCCACCTAGTGGGGGGTCGGCCTACGCTGCGGCTTCCGGTCTGTGGTCGCCTGTCGAGAGCCTTTCTTCCCCATCGGCTGTCAGTTCTACGAAAGATATTTTTTGTTAAATATTGCCAAAAAAAACGATATGCCATTACAATTTAAACAAAATACATATTCGCTATTTTTAGCACTTTTACAAGTCAAAATTGGACTGAGTATTTAAATTTAATATATTGAAATTATTAAGTTAATGCGAAAATAGGTACTACATATAGCAAGCCATAACAATTAGAATTTAAAAAAAAGTCCTCTATCTCTATATTATTTTTTTAAACATGATTGATTTCTTGGTAGTTTTGTTAATATATTAATAAAAATATCTGTTGTTTTTTTTAGGAATAACTAAGGAACTTTACTTTACCTTACCTTGATTATGTAGGTACGATGCCAGACGCAGTTTTGCATAGACGCATATTAACTGGCTATAAAAATTCATATCACGTGCCTGCGAATTGTCCTCTCTAAACTCAAGGTTACATCAAGCACTTCGGCTAAGCTAACAGTTCTATTGGAAACATTATAATATTATGTTAATATGAGTACTATAATGATAATTATTTTATATGTCGTATTATATGTATTTTAGTAGTTTTAGGATTTAGTATTCATATCTAATTTTGTATTTACTGTACATCGCCAACCTCCCTAATTCATAATCTGTTTCTGTCCATCCAAAGGTTGTCTGGAAGAGATCGCTTTAAGCGATAAGACCGCCCATTGTACTACCTTTTGTCAAATAATTCATATTGTCATGTATCTTTGTGTATGTTTTGGTGTACAATAAAGCATTCTTCTATTCTATTCTATTATTTTGGTACTTATATCTGCCTATTTATGGCTATTATTGTATTAACAATAGCACTCAAAGGTTTCCCTGAAATAATTAGGTACTTAGTTCAGCCTTCAACAGCCTGTGGTGCATGTGGCGGTTGAGCAGGGTCGGCTCATTAGTGAATGCTAGCGCGACCCTATCTCGCCCCATTCCGGCGGCGGACGGATCACGGGGGGGTTTTAGTGGGTTCAAGTCCCACATACCCCCTGCCATCATCCCCGTGGTGGCAGGGAAGTGCGAAGGCATTTCCCCCCCTCAAAAAAAAAAAAAAAAAAATAACCCGGAGGCAGCGGGTTCGATTCCCGCGACAGGACTAGTATTTCTGCACAGAATAAAACGATAATACTTGTTCTGTGTCTGAATATTGTGGGACCATCATAATACGGTCGTCGTAGTTCCTAGGTCCCTAGATACAGGGAATCCTAGTTAGGGTCCAGGATCATATGATCGTTGGGCGCCATTTATTCATTAATTATAATTTATAAATATTATTTATGGAAACTAAGGGCGAACCCAATGTCTGGATACCTAATTCAGCTTTATGGAGGAACACCAGCCGTTCAACTGATTTGGACATTTCACACAGCGCCGTCTAGCCCCAAACTAAGCATAGCTTACATAGCTTATTTATATGTACAATTTCATTCTAAAATCATTTGGTTGTCAGTTAACAATATTACTACTATTATGTGCATCATTGGAGTGTCGTATACTTATCTCCTTCTATTGGCAAGATTGTAATAAACATAATATTATACTTACAAATAAAATAGTTCTATTTCTTTGTTTTCAGAGACTTCATCGAAAGACACCGACTCCACAATGGCCCAACGCAACGATACATATAAGAGAAGGATATTTCCCACGGAGCCCATGTGTGACAAGCCCGTAACTGAGGTAGCTGGGATCGGGAAGGTTGTAGGAGACAAACTAGCTAAGGATGGTTTCCCACTGGTAATTATTGTTTCTATCCTTTACAAACTTCAACATTACTCGTTCATCAACTAATGCCTATATCAGGCGCAGAATTTGTTATTTAGGGTTATTCCTTGAGTGCTCCGATCCCCGAGGCCCCCGAGTTTTAATAAAGATTAACAAAAATAAAACTCTTAAGCCTGGTATAGTTACTGGGAAATAATAAAAATTATCTAATTTCAGTTTAGGAATATTGTACTAAAACATGAAAACTAAATCAAGTCGTAACAAAATTGTTTTCAGATTGTGAGCTAAAACATTACCATAGTTTGAATTTGTAAAATGACTTACCTATTTACTAATCTTAGAGAAACTACTAATATTTTAAACTCTTGAAGAACTGTTTAATTTTTTGTTATTTTAGACATGTACCTACACGTTTATTCCATTATGTAGCTAACCATTTAATTTGTTCTTCCTATTATTTCAGGCAAGAGACCTGTTCAAACAGTTAACTACACATAACTTTGATGAAGGTTTATTCAAAACTTGGCTGCGAGATGAATACCACGTTACTTTGAAAAATGCCAAAAACTGTTACGATTGCCTCTGCGAATGGTACCATCAGTTTTCAGAAGATTATCCCAACGGTAGTAAGTATATTAACTACTTATACATACTAACTTATGTTAATGGAATTACTTTACATACCACGAAACGGAAGGCGCCGCGTAGAACCCCCACTAGGTGGACCGACGATCTGGTCAAAACCGTGGGGAGCCGATGGATGCAGGACGCAAGCAGCCGCTCAAAGTGGTGCTCAATGGGGGAAGTCTAAGTTCAGCAGTCTTCAGGCTGTTGATGATGATGCTGATGGTGATGTTACATATGTTCCACAGGATATAATCACTTTTTTTCACGCGGTTCAATAACTTTTACTCCACCATTTTAAGTTCCGTCCTTTAGTTTAACTAAAAAAGAGATTTGATGTAATATAAGTACCGAAATCCAGTGCCTCGTTGCCCCGTTTTAAGTTTATGTTTCAAAGCAATGAAATTAACCAGTAAGAGAGAAAAAAAATTGTTTAAAGTGCTGACCGCGGCAAACAAGTTGATCAATCTCAAAAATATGACTGAAGCATTTTTCCGTAAATTATTTTAAAAGTAGGTCCATTTTAGGGCTTTATATTGAGATACCATTTATCAAAAAATCTTCATGGGTTCTAAAGACACTCACAACTACAACCTCCCATTATTTTGCTATTGGGGTTGGCAGAATTACACGAGCGACTGCCATCTGACCTCGCAACCCATAAGGAACCAGTAACAGGGGTAGTTAGATCAGGGGGCGTACCGTGAGCTCTTAGCGCGACTCAAAACAGAGCCTATACTGGATCGCTTGTCAAAATCCCCGTACAAAAAAAAAAAACAAAGCGATCCAATATAGGCTCAGTTTTGGATCGCGCTAAGAGCTCACGGTACGCCCCCAGGTATCAGATTCTATCAGGCTTCTGACTAACGATTGCCATAGATTTTTTTTTTTTTTTTTTTTATGTAATTTAATGACGTGACGAGCTAGTCGTTCACCTGATGTTAAGTGACACGGCCGCCCATAACAGTTGCAGTGTCACCCGGAACTTTAAAACAATAAAGTTTCGCGTGACACTGCACTGCGCACATCATCCTGAGACATCACCCAGTCCAGTAATCAGATTACAAGACTGAGTGATCAGATCATAAAGTCTCATTTGCCCAGTAATTTCACTAGCTACAATGCCCTTCAAACCGGAACACAGTAGTGCTTGCACACTACTGCTTGGCGGCAGAATAACTGGCAAAGCGGTGGTACCTACCTAGACGAACTTTGCAGAAAAGTCCTACCACCTAGATGTTCTTATGACAACCGGGGAAGCACAGCGATGGCATAAAGGCGCTCACAACTATGATGTTCTATTGTCTACCCCCCTGCATCAATACACGAAAGCATTCCTGTAAATACTTGGTATCACGATCAACGTTAGGCTATAAAGCGAGAGTGCTAATAGTATCCAAATAGCATTTTTTTTAAATAGGGCTCAAAGTCTGCCGTACGAGTTGAAATTGAATAAAATGACCGATAAATATTTAATACTTAACTCCTGTTATGATGGTAATAAAATAGATTAAGTTACTAAACAAGAAACTTGTTGAGTAATGTAATTAGGTTAGGTTAACAGGGGTATTTATTATCTAACCGTAGGATTTGGTGCAATAGCAAAGAGAAACCTTAAAGATATTTGGTCTACGTACATATGACGAGAAATGTGATGAAGAAACAGTTACCTATGATATACTCGTGAACCGCAGGTCTATTATTCTGTACACTATTATTAGCACCTTGAATTTATTATTGTGTGGTTTATTCATTGCAGATATTGAAAATAACGAGGATAATTCTAGAAAAAAGTTAAGAAGTAGAACTACCGGGCGGCTGTCTTCTGCGGTGCCTGCAAAACGTAAAGCGGCACCTGTTAATGAAAGTGCTGTTAACGGTGACTCATTGCAGGAAAGTGAAAAATCTGATGAAACTATGTCATTCTACATAACAATGGCAAGAAAAGCTAAAAAATTCCCGGAACTGTTACGAAAGGAAGTGGAAATGGAGGTTTATGGAATCGTAAGCAAAGCAGAATTAAAAAGAGCGCAAGAAGAAGCAGCTGCGCCCAGACCTTCGACGTCACGTGATAACTTTGAGTTTCCAGCGCCACCCGGCCCTGCCTAAACAGACCCGCCTATCACAGAACAATCGGACAATAGTCTTGACTATTTATGTCAACATGTGTCATATTAATGTGTTACGTTACAGATAGTCATGTACTTTTATACTCAATGAATTTTATATAAATATGTAGTTTATTTTTATAATACTTACATTTTTTGTAATAAGTACCTACGTTACATACTTATATTGAAAAAGCAATTAAGATTATTTTAATCAAAATCAGTGTTTTATTGCAAATACCTAGGCTATTTTTAGCACTTTTACGAGTCAAAATGAGGATACCATAAATATAACATAGAAGCTATCATAGAAAGATCACTCAAATAAAAGCATCCTACAGTTTCTGCAGTCACATAAAAGCAGCGCCTAGCAGCCTAGCACAAACTCTCAAAGATAACGGCGCTGTGAATAATAACGCCGCTCCCGAGGATCAGTATTCAGCAGACGGCCGATAACTCTACGTCGCTCTATCCGGCTCTAGGAAAGTGTCCGCAAATTGCATACACTTCCGATTCGATCTAGTTTCAAATAGAAAGAATCTATACTGCTGTCGTGTTTTCGAAAGACTTATGTTAAGGGAATGATGCATGGTGGAGTGCCCTTGTCGCACTGCAGGCCTAGGACAAGTCTATAGTTAGGCAGTAAACAGTTCTCAAATATCACAGATTAACCATCAAACAAATAACCTATGGGCTAGCATCACATCAATATCACATAATATGCTAGCCCATCGGGGCAATGCGCTAATTAACATAGTGAATTATTTACCTACTTCAACAGAAAAGTCAGTCCCATGAGGTATGGATAATGGATTTTTCTGCAAAGTTCCTCTTGGTAGGTACCACCGCTTTGCCAGTTACTCTGCTGCCATGCAGTATGTGCAAGCACTACTGTGTTCCGGTTTGAAGGGCATTATAGCAAGTTACTAGGCAAATGAAACTTTATGAACTGATCTCACAGTCTGGAAAAGTCTTTTTTAAGCTGTGTGATGTCTCAGGATGACGTGCGCAGTGCGTGGTGTCACGCGCAACCTTAATTTAGAGGTCCAAATGACACTACAGTCTGTTATGGCGGCCGTGACGCTTAACATCAGGCGAACGACTTAGCTGTCACGCCATTCCTTTACATAAAAAAACTCTTATCTACAGCATGATTGATTGTGATGCATTTTAGTAATTGTGTCATTATACCTGTATATTTGAACTGTGTAAATATTATCGTTATCTTATCACTGTAGCCATAATCCGAAGGAACTTGTACCAAATGTACGTGAAAATTTAAGTCATATATATTACGTCTGTAATCAATGAGATAAGTACAAAATTTAATTTCGCGTTTAAATGCGATTCTGGAGATTAAAGTTATTAGCAACATTTTGACATTTTGTTCTGCAAACGGTCAGTTAGCTGTCAGACAGGCTTTAACCAGGCGATTAACGCCATGTTGAAGATTACGGCTCATCGGCACAAATAATAATTCTGGAATTACTCATTTTAGAAAACTGTTTAGGTACTTATTGTTGCCGCGGATGATTTGAAGGGTAGATTTTCACATCCACCTGAATTAAACTAACTTTACCCTTTATAGATATCCAGAGGTAGAGAGACTTTGCGTTCGTCACCGCTTGAGACACGTTACCCAGACGAGACGATCCTATACGTAATTATCATCCTACCACAGGCGTACCTATCTTAATAAGTACGCTGCTATAGGCTTTTAGCTTCGTAAAATTGAGAACATTGAACAATAGACTTAATAGTATACAATTTTTTTATTTACATAGTTCTTTCTCAAAATGTAGGAGTAGCCCGCAACCTCAGCCCCGCAGCCGCCTGTTTGGTGCAAGTAAATAAGCCCCGCCGCAGGCCACTGACTCTGTAAATAGTTTAGCTTTATAGTTTAATCTCAATAATTGAATTGGTTATTAGACCGCTATTGAGATTGCCAATAGGCTAGTAGGTAGGTACTAAATATCTATTCAAACTCACTCAAGTTATAATATCTCAACCATTAGTTGTAACCTCACCACTTCCCACACCCTCGAGGCTTATATAATTCAATGTTATTGGAGGATAAACCGATTAATTACTGAGCCTATAGCGTACCCCACACGTCCACGAAAGGTCAGGAAACATATCAAAGCGCGTTTCAGTCGGTTGATTCAATTAGTTTGTCCTAATAGGTACCCAGCTCCATGTATCAAATGAAAGTACCTTATAAGCTACCAATGTGTGATGTTAGTGATGACTTATGGCACTGAAGCGTGGTCTCTTAAGTAAGCTCAAAGTCAAACAACCACATCGCTCGCAAAACCAACAACCGCTGGGATGCAAGAAAGGTTCTCAAGGGGCCACCACGAAGGGGAAGACGCAACGCAGACCAACGACTGGGGCAAACTGTGGAAAGTCACTGGATTCAAGAGACAAAAAGCCGCTCAAAGTAGAGATTTGTTGGGCTCTCCCATAAAACGCCACTTCGAGAATCTTCTTATGTCTCTCTTGTCAGCCTAAAGTCGTCTACTGCTGAGCATAGCGCTCAGCCTTTGTTTAGTAGTGCACGTCTTCAGGTCTGTGATGATGATATAGGTGACAAGACTTAGGTAAAGTTTAAGGTCTCAAAATTCATAGGTACCTAGGCTGTAAGTCTGGGTATTCACCTTCGTTTGCAAAATGATACCTATATATTATTATGTTAACAAACATGCTAAGTACCTACTTAGATATGTTACTACGCCTAGATAAAATAAGCATTTTGCAGATTTTTGAAATTGGATACATATTATACAATACTATGCTGTAACTTTTTGTATTGTAAGTGTATGTGTGTGTGCTGACTTCCAGTTTGAAGATCACTGTAGGTCAAATGAGACTTACGACGCCGCGTCTTCGCTTACCATCAGGTGAGGCAGTGGTCAAATGGTATGATATAAGTTATAAATAAAGAAAAACTCACAGTGTAGAAATCTTTATACTACCAGGATTCCTGATGAAGGATGACTTGCGCAGGGCAGTGTCACGCTAGACACTGCCCTGTGCAGGTCACAGGACAGTGTCTAGCGTGGGCACCAACTTTATAATTTAGAGTTCCGAGTAGCAACTGCACATGATGCTATGGGTGGGCGGCCGTGACGCTTAACACTAGGCGAATGACTAGTTCGCCACATCATTCCTTCACATAAAAAAATATAACAATTTGCTTTAAAGTGGCATAGCAGTAATCCTCAATTGACATCGGAGGCGGCGGCGACAAAATCTTATCTCCACAACGTTTTTGCTGACGCAGGCACTTTTCTTTGTTACCCGACACCGCCACCGCGATACGATAGAACCACGTAAGAAAAATATCCCGGGGCTTTTTGTTACGTGTCAGATTTCGGTAATTGTGAATTACAGCTTTCAGGCAGCTACTTACGTAGCTCTTTTGACTCGAGATTGAACGTGTTTTTTAACGTCCACTAGCTGGCCAGGATGCTGAACGGGATAGTTTCATGATATTTCAAAGTTTCTAAATAAGGGAAATCAATCCGAATGATGAAGTGTTTTATCAAACCTTTAAAAAATTGGATAGGATACGTACGGACGAATGAAAAACACTTTTAAAAAAATATGTAGGTACTTGTTGTAAAAGATGGTTAAGATGGTTACGTCCAAGTTTGTCCAACCGAAAACAATACTTTAATTCGTATGTTGACCCTGTTTACACGACCTGGTTCTAAAAGTACCTACATAAAAATGTCTGGAAAGTAGCACCACAGACGTATTTACCGACACCATCTAACTATAGTCAATTGTTTTTTTCTCTAATCTGTGCATCTAACGGTTCTATGGAGCGTGTAGGTATGGAGCGTATTTGTTAGGGTAATGACATAAAAGAATCTACAACAATATTGCTGTATTAAATCTTGCAGGAGTCGCTATTCTATTTTTTTTTAAAGGAGAAACAAGTTGTGCTTTTTATGTGAAAAATGTAATATATTCTTCAGCCTATAAAAATTGACACCAGAGGGCGTACTGTGAACGCTTAGCGCGATTCAAAACAGACCCTACACTAGATCGCTTGACAAAATCCTCATACGAAAAAACAAAGCGATCCAATATAGGCTATATTTTAAATCGCGCTAAGAGCTCACAGTACGCCCGCCACCAGGGCTGCCCACTCGCCTACATGAAAAGAAGAAGAAGAAGAAGCCTATATCATGATCGCAAACCTTTTTTTCATGGAATGTGTTAATAAGACTCCATGCCTAATAATAATAGACAAATAAATAACCGCCCTGTATGTGTGCTTGTTTGTGTAGCTTTCATGCCAAAGCGGGTGAAACGATTTTGATGAAATTTTGCATACAGGTAAACATTACACAGGATCACGTATAGACATTTTCGCGTGAAAATCACACGAACAAACCGATAATGTTTTTTCAACACATTTGCTCAAAAAATGCATTTACAAAGCCTGTATTACATTGTTCGAAAGTTAAACATTACGCACCATACAACGGAGCGTGCGGTGAAATAGATACTCTCACCTAAGTACCTATTTTACCGCATCGTTCCTTGTATAGCGCCGTGCGTTACCTTTACGGTTTTTTTTAATTTCATCAAAACATATACTTATAAGAATTTCACCTAGGAGTTTTACAGTACGAGAATAAATAAGCTGAATGATCGAAACTCCTTGGAAGCGTTTTTGCTCAATACGTTTGTCTCACTTTAATACTAAAGAGAAAATGAAACTAAAGATGTAGTTCTAATTTTCACACGCACGTGGCGCCATTTGCATTGTACAAAATGCGCGCCATTTTAGGCAATTTCATATTAAATCAGAAACATCAAAGATTGTTTGTTGCGACTCTTCTAATAAACAAAAGTTTGTTTTATTACCTATTGTACTGTTTTCTCGCAAATGTGTTGAAAAAGGTTGTATGATACACGTGCGGAAATTGGTTTCTACAAACTCGTGACTATCGCCCTACCACCCTAATATCATAGATAACTATTACCGGACGGTTTGTTACAAACTAATCTCAAAATACCTGCTTGTCTCGTAATGACCGGACCGCAATGTCAGAAACCAAAAAATGTCTTCATCGAAAATGTCTGAAAATGATTAGTCTCAAAATGGCTAAAATTCAAGATAATAGAAACAATGTTGTGAGTAGGTAGGTATGTACCACAGAAATTGATCCAACAATGAAACATGCTCTTAAATGTTGTCGGATCCTCTCTTTTTTTATGTAATCGAATGACGTGACGAGCTAGTCGTTCGCCTGGTGTTAAGCGTCACACTGCGGAAATCTAAATTAAAGTTTCGCGTGACACTGCGTACTGCGCACGTTATCCTGAGACATCACACAGTCTAAAAACGATTTCTAGACTGTGACATCAGTTCTTAAGTCGCATTTGCCCAGTAATTTCACTAGCTACAATTCCCTTCAAACTGGAACACAGTAGTGCTTGCTCACTACTGCTTGACGGCAGAATAACTGGCAAAGCGGTCGTACCTAGACGAACTTTGCAGAAAAGTCCTACCACCTGGTAAAATCCTCATAGATTATTCCCGTTAGTTAGATATATAAGCTACAATTTCTTTCTACACCGCGGTTGAACTCTTATGAATATTTCAACATCACTAATGCGTGATTTATCATGCTGCCGTCACAAAAAGGAAATAAAATGACCCTTCTCAATAACAAAAATGAAATGAATATCCCTAGGTACTACTGTTGTTGTCTGACCTAGATTGTACAACACCATAAAATGCTATCTTTATTATTCGTTGCCTACAAATTATCTTTTTAGCTTAGAAATGTACTCATCTCATTTTTCAGTCAACCACTTAAAAGCTAAATAGGCTGTAAAAACAAACCAAAGTACCCACTTCGCTAAAGTCACTTTGATATAAAAAAAAATCTGATTAAAAATAATTTAAAAAATCTGAAACAAAAATATAAAGACACTGAATCATAATTATTATAATTCTGTTTCATGTGTTTATAGAGACACCATCCAGTGTCCAGTCTAGAATGCATTCAATTCGCAATGTAGGTACATTAATTTATTAAATGGAATTAAAAACAAGTAGAACATTTTATAATGTTTCCGAAACTACGTAAGCACTGCCGTAAATAACTGAAGTTTATCTCGACGTGAAATATTCGAAACATGCAGATATTGTCGCAAAACTGCAATATACATTTTGATTTGCGTTTGTATTTTGTTAAACGAGGTCAGCTTTTATCCAAACCTTACCTACCTTATTATGTTTAGGTTTTTAAAATACTCTTAGGTAGGTAAGTACTTACTATTTTTCAAAACTTTTTTAGTTAGTTAATTTATTGTATTCAGCATCTATCATCTGAAATACTTTATTCTATAATGGTCTAGGCCACTATGATCACCTGGCTGGTATAACCTGGTGATCATAGGCGATTCTTCAGTGCCCTTTGATCACCTGTGAATGGCACAAGTTATTGTTTATTCAAAAGACTGTAACAAATTATTATTACAAATCTCAATGGTAGGCACTTATACTTAATTATATTATATTTTCCTTGAAGTGCAATTCAACGGGAAAATGCTGCCAGCATGTTGGGTACCTCTTCCTACCTACGCTCATTTGGACTATATAAAGGTCATCGCTGCTAAAAAAAAGTGTTTAGGCGGGAACGCAGAAAGTTCACGTCGTTGCATTATATTATTATTCAAAACTTGTGCTTTTTAAAATTGGTGGCGTTTTACGCATTAAATGCTGAATTACGAGCGTGTGTGTGGGCAAGTGATATAATGTGGTGAAGCGTGGGCTTTCGTGTTGCTTTCAAAATTCCATAGAAGCTTCCATTAAAGTTGCCACCACTTTACTAGGGCATGACTTAGACTAGACTATGACTATAATACCCGTACTGTGACTAAGACTTTACGTGAAATGGTCTATAACACGATGTAAAATTACAATACTTGACACTGGCTAAATACACTATGTGTGGAGCCAAAATTATGTACCTATAAGGAAAAAAAGCTATTTTTACGACTACTTCAGTTCTTTTTAAAGCCTAATCTTCCCGAGGATAACGGCAGCGCCCGCAAGCAAAAGTTAGTTATGGAAGTCGGAATGTGCTACGTAATGTTAGCAATTTTCGTATCTCGATATGTTTGAGATCAAGTCGAGAGCTTGCGAAGCAGCCAATTTATATGCGAGAGGTCTTGCTCTCTACGGCGATGCTCGGATACGTACGGAACACTCGTTAGCATTGTTAGATTCTAGCTTGGTCTCGCTATTAAGACTTCGGAATTACTTACAAAAAAAAACAATTTTTGAAAAGTAGGTAATGTCCGTTTTTACCAAAAATATCTAAATTTTTAGGTATCCTTAAAAATATTAAGTGTAACACGCTGACAGTAATTTCTTTTTCACCAATAGTATTAAACGCTTAAATGAATTTAGATGGGCCCTTAACTTTGGGAATTTCTAGTTAGGGTGTAATTTAGGGATCTTAAGCGAAAATGAGCATAAGAATCTTTTCTGTGGTAGAGACAAGAAACAGTTTGGTGTCACGAAAATCTAACAACAAAGACTTGTAGTACATATACCTCATTGTCTAATTGTCTAACAATGGAGAGTCTTGACAGTAGGTACCCACTTTATATCCGGTTTCAGCCTCTTTGCTGGGCTTGAATGTGCTTGTGGCGAGAACTTGTCCAACGGAAAACAGAACTATCAGGACGACGGTGAAAATCTTAAGATAATTGATTGACTCAGGCGTGACTTCGCGGAAGTTCATGTTAAATACCGAATGAAAAAAGTATATCTAGTGTACCTACTTAATTCCGCTAAAAATAACTATAAGATTATCTATATTGGGGAAGTTGTTGTTGGTGAGGGTTATCTATATTGGGTTAGTGTAGGCGATTGTTGTTAGTATGTAATATATTTTAGGTATATGTAATTTTGTATAATATTCATTTAAGTTACTTCTAGAAATCATTTTTATTCATTTAATTAAATTAATAATATATTTAAACATTCTAAGTAAATAGTTAAATATGGTATTTTAGCCACTACACCAGTATTATAACACCAGTATTATAAGTTATTTAAAGTTATTTATCTTAAAGTAATTTTAATCGTTTAAATTAGTCTGTCATTAGTCTGATTGGGTTTTTACTGGGTTTTTCCTAATCCTGCGCAACGAATGTTGGATCAATTTAGGCGTCCCAGTTTATTTCAATAAAAATATTGAGTATACTTTATATTTTTCTTATCATTTTTGTAATACATTTGCCTGCAACAATCCCTTACAACTTTCCCAATATAGATAATCTTATAGTTATTTTTAGCGGAATTACACAAGATTTACTTTTTTCATTTTGTATTGGTGAAAATCTTTGCGACTCGATTTCGAGATAGAATATTTACAAACAGTGACTTTTAGAATAATTTCCTGGGTACCTACCTAATAATTTTGGTTATTAGGTTTTCTAGAGGTGCCTATAGTTTCACCTGTAACTTACCAGTTTTCCTGTAGGAACCCCTCATATTCCGGGATAAAAAGTATTACTTGTTAATGTTAATAATATTGGAAATCGTTTGCGTCCTAAATTTCATCAAAATAAGTTCTGCCTAACGATACGAGTACCTATTTATTTCAATTCACTGGTTCTGCTGTTTTGGCATGTAAGCCACATAATTTTACTAGAGCCATTTCACGGTTTCATCCGAAGTTCTTCATGAAATATTTAACACCCTATTTGATTCTCTTTACAATGAGTTGAATTTTGAAAAACCCTTTTTAGTGCATCCCTACGCCACCAATGTTTGCTATAAAATGGGCTGTCAACTTCTTGCTCACGAGAAATGTCCATACGTGAAAGCGAGAGATTATTGAGAAAATAATTATGAATAAAGGGATCGGGTACGTCTCACGTGCAGTTGTTTGTGTTATTATTTTGTCTGTCAGTCAGTCAGGCGCAGTCACTCATGCAGAACAAAGCCTTTTATTAGGTTATTTCCCCGTGGGTAGTACCTAACATCTATTTAACACAGCTTCAAATAAGAATGGAAGAATAAAACAGGCCCCGCCGTAGTAATTGAGACGTCGCCGCCGGCGGATGAATTAGGGAAACCCGAGAGACACGCGGATGGAACACGTGAGGAAGTTCTGTGTATACTGGAAGTGAGGAGCAATCGATTTATTATCAAATCTATCAATTTGTTCCTACGCTGGCACCAGAAATGCGGAACACATAGGTAGGTACTACTTCCTTCACGTCTTTCTTTGATGGTGCTATCGTATGACGTATCAGCAATGTCGTTCTGTTAACTAAAACGTCTATACTTACCTACTTTTGAAGTTTTGCAGCAACACACAGTTATTACTTTGCAAATAATTATCCCATTTATAGTTCAGATGATACGTCCATTGTCCCATGTGGACATAAATACAAAATCCTAAGTGATGATGCGCGGGACACTTGTTTATCTGAAACAAATCCCTGTTGAAAAAAAACCCACCTTTGCTTATGTTTTAGGCAAACATGTTACACCCTAGACCGCATCGTTACTTACCGTCAAGTAAGATAATGGTCAAACGCAAGCCTAACAAACACAAAAACAATAAAAATTATGTCTTTATCATCATCATCATCAACAGCCTGAAGACGTCCACTGCTGAACATAGGCCTCCCCCAGAGCACGCCACCTTGAGCGGCTGCTCGCCTCCTGCATCCATCGGCTCCCCGCGGCTTTCACCAGGTCGTCGGTCCACCGAGTGGGGGGCCGGCCTACGCTGCGTCTTCCGGTTCGTGGTCGCCACTCGAGAACCTTTCTTCCCCATCGGTTGTCAGTTCTACGAGCGATGTGGCCTGCCCATTGCCACTTCAACTTACTAACTCTAAGAGCTATATCGGTCACTTTAGTTCTCCTGCGGATCTCCTCGTTCCGGAGCTTATCTCGCAGGGAAACACCGAGCATAGCTCGCTCCATAGCTCGCTGCGCGACTTTGAGCTTACTAATGAGGCCAACAGTAAGAGACCATGTCTCAGTTCCATAAGTCATCACTGGCAACACACACTGATTGAAAACTTTCGTTTTCAGGCTCTGCGGTATTTTGGACGAAAAGATAGGACGAAGCTTCCCGAACGCTGCCCAGCCGAGTTGGATTCTTTGCGCCACCTCTTTGTCGAAGTTGGACCTACCTAATTGGACAATCTGTCCTAGGTAGACATACTTGTCGACAACTTCGAGAGTATCGTTCCCAACAATTACCGGTATAGGTGGAACATGAGCATTAGACATGATCTTTGTCTTGTCCATATTCATCTTAAGACCAACCTGCTGGGAGACTCTACTGAGGTCGTTGAGCATGGTGCTAAGGTCCTCGAGCGATTCCGCCATTATGACTATATCATCGGCAAAACGAAGGTTAGTGATGTACTCGCCATTTATGTTGATGCCAGATCTTTTCCACTCCAAGAGCTTGAAAACATCCTCCAATGCGTTTGTGAACAGTTTCGGAGAAATAACGTCTCCCTGTCTCACGCCTCTTTGCAATGGAATTTGTTCCGTACTCTGGTCCTGTAGTCGGACTGACATAGTGGCCTTACTGTACAAACACTTCAAAACTTCGATATACCTATAGTCAATTTGGCATCGCTGCAAGGACTGCAGCACCGCCCAAGTCTCGATTGAATCGAAGGCTTTCTCATAGTCCACAAACGCTAGGCATAACGGCCGATTATACTCTTCGGTCTTCTGTATAATCTGGCGCAGCGTATGGATGTGGTCTATGGTGCTAAAGCCTTTTCGGAAACCGGCTTGTTCGGGAGGCTGGAATTCATCAAACCTGCGTGCGAGACGATTCGTAATGACTCTCGAAAACAGCTTATACACATGACTCAAGAGCGAGATGGGCCTATAGTTCTTCAATAAGGTGTTATCGCCTTTTTTGAAGAAGAGCACCACCACGCTCTTGTGCCATGCCTCTGGCGTTATACCTTCAAGGATGACAGAATTAAATAACTTCTGTCTTCTGTTAATGTCTTTATACTTAGGCTCAATTCAGACAGAGCAGCAAAATGCTCGAGCAGTTTTTAAGTGCTATATGAATATCAATCTTAATCTATTTAGACAAAGCTGAAAATAGTATGCTACATTGAAATAGGTAAGATTTTAATGTTGCATACTGTTTTCAGCTTTGTCTAAATGGAATAAGGTTTATATTCCAATAGCACATAAAAACTGCTCGAGCATTTTGCCGCTCTATGTGAATTGACCCTTAGAAACGTAGTACGTGCATCACAGTTTGACGTGTAGTAAAACTCGTGAGTAGGTATATAAAGTTCATTAAAGTAAGCCACGGTTTGCTTCCGTTCCACAGTCGAAAGTCCAATTCAATCAGCAAGAGACACGATCATCAATCAAAGCAAATCAATGCGCCAATCACTGACCCGGTAACGGAGTCAAACCTAGAGCGCGGTGATGCTTCCAATCTATGGCAACGGGCAAGTATAGAGATTTCAAAACTGAGTATATCACAGACTATTAGTGCCTGGATAACATTTCCAATATTACTTAGTATAATTCATTTTTCATTCTCAGCATTCGGTTTAGCCACAGTTTATTCCATTCCAAACTTAGAATAAATATCAATAGATTATTGAAACACTCACGTCATCAACCGGAAGACATTCACTGCTGAACATAGTCCTCCCCCATAAAACGCCACTTTGGACGCTTATCATAAGCAAAATCACCGCACGCTGGATGCTGGAGATCACAATACATTTGTGGGGGCGAACGAGAATAAATATTTCCGTTGGCACCTCGTGGGGTCCAAGAGGAAAATAAACCCGTTAGGCCCCAAAGAGGTATATGTACTACGTACTAGAGAAGCTATTCAAAGCACAAATAGTTGTCATTTTTTGTATAATTAAACTAAAATCCGCTATAGCGCTTTACGAGATTAAATCGTCTAACCAACGATTACAACACGCAGCGCTAGTGCCATGGCACATTCGAATCATAATTTTTACTGCTATTCACTGCTGCACGTGCAGTCGCTTTGAGAGCTGAGCATCGTATGAGCGAGAAGATGCTCATTGGCATATTTGCAGTGGTTGACAATGCAAGTTAGAGATGTCCTGTCTGGTGTATACATAGAAGTCTTTGTTAGGCCCTATGGGGGCGAACACGTGGGGGGGGGGGGGGGCAACGGGAACAATCCGACTCTCTCATATTCCCATCATAACTCTACTTCGATTCAAGACACGTTACGCTTAAGGTTATCTTAGTATAACTAGATCTACCCTCAAAAATATCTTTAGAGTAATACGACATCTATCTTTAGAGTATATATTTACGACTCTCTTCTCCCCGTAATGACTTTTATTTGGTATTAAGTTTTGTATATCCTCGCAACGAAAGTCCCTACCTACAGCAAACTTTAACATCCGACGAAGTAGACAACTAACTACTCAACCACTGCTACTGAGTACTGAATATTTCTACGTAGTGTTGCCATATGCAAATTTTAATACCTACTTTTTACCAGAACCACTGTACAGAAAAAAAACCGTAAGCTTTACGATTCTGATACTTTTGAGGTATGCTAGTTTTTTTGAACCCTGGGGTTCAATACGGGCGGGGAGGTGTTTATGTACCTATACATGGTGCCTGACCTGGTCAGAACCGTGAGGAGCCGGTGGCTGCAGGAGGCAAGCAGCTGCTCAAAGTGGCACTCTTTGGGGGAGGCTTATGTTCAGCAGTGGACGTCTTCAGGCTGATGATGATGATAATACTGTGATGTCTACTGTCTGTGGCAATTTAGCTTCCAAACAGACGATCAGGTTCTGTTTTTTTATAAGGTGTCTTGGTGGAGTGCACTCCATCACCTTATAGTGTTCTCAGCTAAGATTCAAGAAAATATGTTGAACCATTTGTAGATCATCAGCTCGAATCTTTTCTAGTCGATGAAATGAATGTCAGAGTTTGTAAATGTTAAAGAAAATTCCTTGTTTTGGCTTAATAGGTATTATAGGTGGCAACACTATAAGTTTTTCGCAGTGAAACGGAACCGGACGCCGCGTCAAGTCACTAACTTTTGCACGTCGGTCGGTAAGTAGACAGAAGGAAATTGCTCAACTCTTTAGCACTAATTGAACTTCACTAATTAGTGTTCTGAAAGTCGACGTCAGTGTCTGCAACGTTAAGTTCAATGTCTTTCAGAGACCAGACAGGGATGAGTTTTGAAAAGGAAAATGCTCTTTCGCTCGGCTGAGTGCTTAGGACTCTCCACGTTGGATCGAGTTTTGTATTACTTACTTATATAAGCTAGTTGGTACTTGGCACCTATTCATTCTGTACTAATTACTTTACTCTGCACTGCTTTAGAGATTTGGAATAGGTAAGTAAAGTAACTAACTTAAAATATTTTAATTTTTCCCAACTGCAAATGGGGGTCCGGTAACAGGTCAACACTTTTTATAAATGCTACTTTAATTGACTCGTTACTTTCGCTAATTTGACACTAGAACCTCTCTTCCCCATCGGTTGTCAGTTCTACGAGCGATATCGGTCACTTTCTGTTCTCCTGGGGATCGCCTCATTACGGATCTTATCTTGCACTTTCTCTCATGATATACCTACTATATAGGTAGGTAAGTATTATATAAAACTCTGCCAAAAATCAAGAGGGAACTGAAAACCATTTAAATTAAACCACATTAGTGAGTCAATCATAAGGTCCAACTGACGCTGTACCCGCGGATCCTGTAGCCACCGGCGTTTATCTTGATTGCATTCACCTGGGGGCGTACCGTGAGCTCTTACCGCGATTCAAAACAGAGCCTGTATTGGATCGCTTTGTTTTTTTTGTATGGGGATTTTGACTAGCGATTCAGTATAGGCTCTGTTTTGAATCGCGCTAAGAGCTCACAGTACGCCCCCAGTTGTGCGAAGCTGTGGCGTATAGTTTACATTTGATTACTTACCCATGTGCATACACTTCAATGATTCAAGACAATCCCTATGGGCGACGTGAGCTTGCCAAAGAGCGGTGCGCTTTGATGCAAAAGAGACGACTGAGTGACTAAATTGGCTGAGTGAGAATCTGATTTGCGCTGTGAATTCTGTAGATATAACCACAAGTTGAAGACGTTAAGGCTGGATTAGATTAAGTCTGTCTGTCTGAGTGGCCTGGCGACGCATGGAACATTGCATTCGTAGTCAAAACAGACGTTGTTACAGACGCTGTGAATGTAGTTACACTGCATTCATTTTGTAAGCATAGTGGTGCGGGAGCCCACTGCACAAATACCTACGCTATCGGGTACCCAAATAGGCTATCTTTAGATCGTTAACCGACACCTAAATATGTAGAAAAAATCAGGTCTGCCAGTGCCGATCCTGCCGGGTCATGGAAATAATTGAAATTTTTTGACGTATTTTTTTTTGCAAAATTACGGCATAAGGTACCCTAATGAAAGTGCTGGCAACAGTTAACCATTGATTAATTATATAGTACCTGGCAGACCCCTAAGAATGTGCACTTCACACCCTTTACCTACCTCAGCGAATACCCCAATGAAACCTACGGCCAATAATAGCCAAGATGCCCTTGATAATAGATTAAAAGGTCTGCCAGGTCTAAACTTGGCGAAACTTAGTATTCAAGGCATTTGAAGTTGGTGCAGGTGTATTATTTCCATGACCCGGCAGGATCGGAACTGGCAGACCTGTTTTTTTTTACATGTTTAAGTGTCGGTTAACGATCTAAACATAGCCTATTGGGGTACCCGATGACGTAGGTGGGCTCTCGCACCATAGGTATAGTTATAATAAGTGAACCATAATTCTGTAGGCATTACATATCTGTTTGCATTGCGTTGCATGACTGAATTTCATGAAAATAGTTGATCTGAAATTCAGTCTTGCATCTAAGTATAATAATTAGGTATAAGTATCTAGGTACCTACCTACTTTTAATTATATTATATTGTGTTGGTGAGACGCTTTAAAGATGGATACTCTATTCGATTTGTATGTGTTGTTGCAATTGAACTCTGCCCCGTTAACATTAGAACCAATAACCAAAGTGCACTCTTGACAACTTTACAAATAGATGAAGTCCTGACATGATCGTTTAGGATCAAACAAAGCCGCGATTTGTAACATCGCAAGTCAGCTTTTGCAACTTTGGTAGCGTATTGTATTGATGTGTAATTGATTTTAGTTATGTATTAGGTACTTACGTAGGTACGTGGTATGTACCTACTGTAGAGGGTTTAGTCATATGTGTAATAAATACTACTAGTGAGTCAACTCGGCGGCTAGACGGAGCAACGATGGGGTGCGGTATGAAGGAGAGCGGAGGTCCCCCCCTGCCCGCGACGTCTGCGGTAGTACCCACACGCTTGCTTGCGTTGGGGTACGCCCGTTCAGGCATGTCGCTTACACAGAACAAGTTGCAATTTGATAAAATTCAATGTTTACTAAGAAAGTACCTACCTCTTACCTACCTACAATTTATTTATTCAAGAAAATGTGTATGTAGTTGTGTACCGATTTTATAAATGAATCTATAAATTAAGAATCTTCTTCTATTATACGTATATTGAATGTACTACGTGTATAGAAGAAGAATTCTTCGACCTATCTTTTCGTCCAAAATACGAACAGGTATATATATATGACGATGGTTTTCAATCAGTGTGTGTTGCCAGTGTGACTTATGGAACTGAGACGTGGTCTCTTACTATTGGCCTCATTAGTACCTAAGCTCGATGTCGCGCAGTGAGCTATCGAGAGAGCTGTGCTCGGTGTTTCCCTAAGCTGCGAAGTAAGATCCGTAAGGAGGAGGAGAACCAAAGTGACCGATATAGCTCTGAGAATTAGCAAGTTGAAATGGCAATAGGCAAGCCACATCGCTCGTAGAATCTGGAGAAAACCGCGGGGAGCCGATAGATGCAGGAGAGCAGCCGCTCAAAGTGGCGCTCTGTGGGGAGTTCTATGTTCAGCAGTGGGCGTCTTCAGGCTGATGATGATGATGATACTACGTAGTCTACGTATAACTTGCAGTGAGGTACTGAGAACTTAACTGAATCGAAATATCATCATAACACACTAGTGCAGTAATGTGAAGTAAAAAGCACGCGTCCGTACGAAACACAAAATTAATATCTAAGAAAATGTTTTTCTGTCAACCCTTGCTTATTTTTAGGGACTAGACGTCGAGACGATCTTGTAGGTATTTTTCGATATAACAAAGGAGTTGACCCACTATTAGTATTTATTACACATATGGTTTAGTGATGGGGCCGGCTTTTTTCCATAGCACAGAATTAAAATCATCACAAGCGTATTGCGCGTGTAATAGAGTAGGCAGTTGGTTCTTATTAAAATAGGTAGGTACAAGCATACGAAGTCGCTAAATAAGTAAATCAAATCATCGACGAATATACCTCCAGCGAAATTTCCACTCAGGTGAACATCGAGAGCGCCGGGAAGCGGCAATAGTCATCAATTTAATATCGACGTGTGAAAAAGAGCCCATTTGGACCAATTTACTGAGCTACTCAAACGTTTCATACCGTCGCGTCGCGTCGGGGCGTAATTAGGGCGCCATCTCTACGAGCGATATTATCGCGGCGATATTCACGCTGTGAAAAATTCTGATGATCATAATCTGACGCAAAATACCTATTAGTTATCTACCGGTTGCCCCCACCCGGTGGCAGGCGCTTTTTTGTATTGCCATAAGTATTTATCATCAACAGCGTGAAGACGTCAACTGCTGAACATAAGCCTCCCCCAGAGAGCGCCACTTTGAGTGGCTGCTTGACTCCTGCATCCATCGTAGCTCTCCGCGGTTTTGACCAGAACGTCGGTCCACCGAGTGGCGGCCGGCTTACGCTGCGTCTTCCGGTTCGTGGTCGCCACTCGAGAACCTTTCTTTCCCATCGACCATAAGTAAGCCATAAGTAGTATAGTGCCATAAGTATTACTGGGTAAATCTCATGGTCAACCAGTTGATAATTTTATTACCGTCTGCCCCCAGCTTAATGTATGGTGGTATGCATTGCTACCTCTAGGTAGCTATAGCCAAGAGTTACTGCAATAGATAGATCTATTCAGTTAGAGATAGGTACTTAATTAACAAAATAATAGATTTTTACACCGAATCTACGAATCTGTCGAATCTCTATTCGACAGATTCGTAGATTTCGTAGATCTGCCAAATTTCGAATCTGTTCAATCCAGAATCTGTCCAATACCGAACAACTGTTAGGTACTTACTTACCGAATTTATGAAATTGATCTTTAAAGTTGTTTTATTCCTTTGTAGTTTAAGACACCAGCAATTTAAAAAAATTAAAATCGAATCTTCTAAACAACTAGGTACCTATTACCACAGCTATTTATTTACCCAATAAAATCCTATCTTTTCAGTTTTCCCGTAATTGACTCGTTTAATTCCGTTAAAAACCTTCGCCATTCCTGGATTACAGAAAATGCGATGGTAATTTCCTATTTAGTACTTTGGGCTGTACCTATACGGGTTCGAGTAAATTACGTTGATGAAATTTCCAAAAGCCTGTGGAGCCTACATCCACGTGATTTCAGTATTCATTAGTATAAATGAAAAATCAGCACAAAATTCCGGCTATGATTTAGGCCGCCATTCCTCCACTTTTGAAGTTTTATGAATACTTCTAAATATGTGTTAACATCTGTACAATTTTTGAAATCTTATATTTTGACGGATACCGTCATCTCATCACAACAGTGATTTATGTTCTGTTTTTTTTATTAAGATGATAATTTACACTCAGGTAGGCTAG
Source organism: Ennomos quercinarius (assembly GCA_910589525.2). Taxonomy (NCBI): domain Eukaryota; kingdom Metazoa; phylum Arthropoda; class Insecta; order Lepidoptera; family Geometridae; genus Ennomos; species Ennomos quercinarius. The sequence goes on from OU342493.1 coordinate 18,802,437, forward strand.
GAATGGCGCTCTCTGTGGGAGGCCTATGTTCAGCAGTGGACGTCTTCAGTCTGATGATGATGAGGCTAGGGGAGTTGTGATTTATTAGGAGTAAAAAATAATTTAATTCATTTAACTAATGATAATTCATAACTAACAAAAGGATACCAACCGTAATCGAAGCCTGCAGGCCCAAGAGCAGACGGCGAGGGGAGGCTGGGGGAAGAGAGTACCCTATAATGCCTACACGCAATTTATAGCTATCAGGAGAACAAAGTTAGCAACAAACATAGCTTGCAGATGAATTTGTATGCCGGCGGCGAGTCGCGGTGTGCAGTGGGCTAAGTCAAAAGCTACAGGAGGTATGTACCTACCTAATTATTACCACAATACAATGATTTAACATAACGTATAGCCAAAATGACGTAGCTGAAGTGCAAGAGGCATCTGAAATAGAATGGGTCTAAATACCCAATCAGTCAATATTGTGCGATCATGCCTAGTTGAGCGGACTAATAGTTTCATCGATAATATTATAAGTAACCCTCAACTATAGTCGTCAAATTAACTTTTTTTAATTTATCAATACTATAAGTATTCAGTCTTCTTCTATACATATAATAAAACTGTAGATATAAAAAAGTCTGTAATTCCAAGATATCAAAAAAAAAATTACACAGGTTGGCTTAAAATTAGCCACTGATCACGTTAAGCCACTTTTTAAACACTTTGTCTGTTTGTTTGCTTGTTTGTTTGTTTGTTTGTTTGTTTGTTATGACTGAACTCCTAACTTTAGCGGCTTTAGCAGCCTACCATGGATATGTTTCCTCTATTCTCAGTTATGGGTTAATAATGTGGGGCAACTCAGTTGAAATAGACATGGTTTTCAAAATTCAAAAGAGGTGTATTCGTGTTATAAACAAGGCTTGGTTTCTGGAGAGTTGTAAGCCACTTTTTAAGGCATGCAATATTCTTCCTTTGCCTTGCATGTATATTAGGGACATTTGTCTTTTCACTAAGACTCACCCCGAATTTTTCAAAAAACGAAGTGATGTCATTACTAGACAAAAAAGATCTAAGTTCGCGAACCTGCTGTACCAACCTCCTTGCCGCAAAGATATTTATAAGAAAAACGTATATAACATGTGTATAACTATTTTTAACAATTTACCTAATGACCTCAAGTCTTTAGAAGGAAATATGTTTAAAAAACATTTAAGTGACTGGCTTTTAAGTAAATGCTTCTATAGTGTTAGGGAATATGTAACATGTAAGTAGTAACAAAAATATTTTTTTAAATATTTGCACGCCTGCTTGCAGGCTGAATGCACGTATCCATTATTTACTCTGTGATCTTGTACCCTTTGTAGTGTATTCTTGCAAATAAATAAATGATTTGATTTGATTTGATTTGATTAAAATACTGAATGGATTTTCATGCGGTTTTCACTAATATGCTTAGAAATAGAATATATTAAAATTTATATATCGTTAAAAAAAATTGATGACAATTATTGAGATGTCATTACGAAACGAATCGGAGTTTTAAACAACATGGCCGATTGATGTTTTTTTTTGCTACTAACGGTAAGTTACCACATATTGTCACAGATTAGAAAAAAAATCGACTACACTCTGTGCCACAATGGCCAAAGAGTAATATTAGTACCTACCACTACTCTAAGAGAATCAAAACAATTTGTTGGTTTCCTATTTATATTTTTACAGGTTGTTTAGCATTTTAGAAGTTAAATAGATACATATACCAACAAATATTAAATAGTGAGAAAGTAGATTTTTTTTTTAATTTGGCATTAGACGACATTTGTATTTAGCCAATGATACGAAATATTTTATGAAAAATGTTTTAAAAGGGTACTTAGATGTAGGTAAGTATAATTATACATTATGGTAAGATCCTCGAATTAGCAACATGGCCGTGTAACGTTCGGTTTTGATTTCTTCTTCTTCTTTCACGTAGGTAAATGAGTTTTAATGTGGTGTTAATACTTAAAATATTTTAGGTCTGTGGGCTTTTCAATGAACAAACTGAGCGGTTATATTCTCTTTAGGACAAACCACAGGTTAGAGCAAAAAATTATTGGTTAATCGATTGCTCCAAGAAGGTTAATTATATCTTTGGGTGTATTTATGCAATGAGAATTTTTAAACTTTTTGGTGGTAATGATTTGGCTCTGCAGACAAGTTGTAAAGTTTATCAGAATTTGGCAAGAAGACAAAAGGTCTTTGAAAGTGGACGTCTTCAGGATGTTGTTGTTGATGATGATGATGATGATGATGATAGCCGTATTTGAGTTAATTGATCATAGATATCAATTTGAGCTTAATACTTTCCGTTATTTCTAATATAAATAATGATCTCGACAGATACTTAGAAAGACAAACACACGGACAACAAAGTGATCTTACCTATAAGGGTTCCTTTATTTCAAAACTGTTACGGAACCCTAAAAATGAAACATTCTTTGCAAAAGCGAATCTGATTAGAGCTTTGTACACATGTTATTTTCTCACTCCCACCACTATGTTGAAAGTGCAGTGGGAATGAGACAACCTGAAAAATAGCGGACATAATATAAATTTCGACTCTTTTTACAGTGGTGTACGTAAGTACTTGTGATTTCTAATTAGTATTAACAAAATTAATTATGTACGCATCGTATAGGTAAATGCAATACTCCAGCTGTAAAGTATGTATTTTATAAACTTATTATTAACACTGGCTAAATACTCAATTCGTATGGACCCAAACTTAAGAAAGTAAAAAAAATTGTGGTGATTGCAACAAAGATGAAACTCTTTGGGAACGAAAAGCGCGCGGATATGAAAAACTGACCAATGTGTGTTTGTTTTGTATTTTTCTAAACTGCCTAAATAATAGGTATGGTACTTATGTAGGTATACTTACTACCTAAACAAAATTCACTGGATCCTCTTATGAAGACTTAAACGGGTTTTATGGTGAAAACACAAGAACATCTGTTGAAGTGAAAATGACAAGGAAAAGATCGACCGTATCACTGGTATGTAGGTACCTACACCATATTATTGAACTTTTATTAAATAGAAGCCTAGACCTATCGTATATTTACAAAAACTAACGTCTAAGTATAAGGTAGGTCTAAGTAGGTATATATTTAATTAAATATCGTACCTATGATTTGCAGTTTCTAGCCCACTATTTTACAATGTGTAGGTGATCTGATGACACGTGAAAAGCCATACTTACCTACTTCCCAAACAACATTTTTACACGTGTGCTACCTAATCTGCTAATACGTGCTGAGCTCCGAAAAGATTTAGTGGACTTTGTTGTTTGGTATATAGAAAATGCATGAACTAAGCTATTATTAGACTACCTAAACGTAGAAATAACACAATACAAGCGTGCGAAGCCGCGGGCAAAAGCTAGTTTGAAAATATGTGTAGAACTCCATGCGTTTACTCCGTTTTCGTAATCAGTTACGATAGATAATTTTTTACTTTTGTTTTCGTTTTGGGGAAACTTAGTTTCGTCATCATCTAGTAAGTTATAATATAAGGCAATTAAGCATGTGACATAAAAGCACACTACATTTTTCCGCGACTAACTCTCGCTACGCCCATTTCTACGGCGTCATCAGGCTTGCCGCGGAGCCATCACAAAAGATTGTGGCAAGTAGCTAAAATACATCTGGGATGTGAACTTCAACTTGGACCGATACTGTGAGCAGAGGATCGGAAAGACTCTGTCCTACCCTGTCCTACCCTAGTTGGGAACAATCCACATTGTCACAATGTGGTTATTCCCCGGCCCGAACCTAAGCGGCCCACTGGGGGTGGTTGTTACTCATTCTTAATTATAGTGCTAACCACCCCCAATGAGGGCCGTTATAACGTAGTGCGTGGTGCGTAGTATTATTTATTTTTTGGTATTGGCAGCCTTCATTAGCCGCCCACCGCTCGCACCTCAGGCCGCAGCTCCTCTGAGACGTGCGCCGCCAATAAATGCGGGCACTCTGTTAAATGGGCCACCCCGGGGACTGACCTCGCAGATAAAACCGGCTAATCAAACTTTTTTCCCGTGTTAAACTTTAAAGAGACGCTCCACGTGAATAAACCGAAGGTGGCCGTAGTCAGTTGATCTTATATGGGGCAGTACCTGACGGAGCTGTATAGGGTTCTACGTGATATTGAAACATTGTTTCGTGACCTTACGACGTCTTAAGGTCACAATACAGAGCTATCAAGAAAATTCAAAACATCTTCGCAACCGTTCTCCATCAAAACGTTATTTTGGTCTTGCTACCTGATATTTTCTTGTCTGTGCAGTCACTGTTATGGTCTTGACGTTTAGTCTGTTCTCAAATGCCTGCCAAGATGGTTTTTGTAACAAATCTACCGCAGCTTCAATTGTTCAATCCAACCCTTAGATACGTCCCTGCACAGATCCTGTACAAGCAGAGTTCAAGCAAAGTCTCGGGATGATACTTTTATGGTATTCTGCGGGGAATTTCAAGCGTGTTTTATCCTTCGTTAATCGTTTGTGCAAATGTTGTGGTAAGCACCTATAATTTCAGTGCTAGGTTGGAGTTGCTGTTGCAGTAGGACTCACTGAACTGGATTAACCACTGGAGTAGAATGTTCCTCAAAATTACTTACCAAAAGGTAAGCTTCATGTATATTATTTCAAGTGTAGAATGATCAATTAATAGCTTTACTAAATTAAAACCCTGGGATGTTTCTGGGATACTTAGTAGCAGGCGCGGATACAGAGGGGGGGCGCAGGGGGCACCGCCCCGCCCCCCCCCCCCCCCCATGGCGCAGGCAGTCCGGCACCAAGCACGGTAATTCTCCAATTTACCAGGAGATAGGTACATGGAATTCATCATTTAAAGAAAAGAGCACAAATTGGTCTTGTATCGTATACAATTGTGTTTCACCAACACATCCCCAAATCCCTTCTTGGACTCCCGTACTATAATGATTTGTGCGCCCCCCAGTGCCGTAAATAGGGAGGTGCCACCAGTGCCCAGGCACAGGGCGTAGACTCTGGGGGGCGCAAGAATGGCCAGACCAGGCAGGACTATTATTTTTTCAGTTTGCTCCTGATAAGTTCCCGCTGCGCCTCTAGTGCTCGATTCCAACACATACGTACCTACATGCCAGTATTAATTCTATGCCAGTATCATCAAAAATTAGACAAAACATCGCACATAAAATTATGTTTTTTAACCAAAACAGAAAATGTAAAGTTTATAAGAAACTTCGAACAAAAGTTGATTAATTTAATTATTTGAATTTAATGATCGACAGTTCGAACGAAGTGAACGAATGTCTAAGCTTGAACTCGCGTTTTTTGCTTTCGTCTGTCCGGATGTGCGAACTCGCGTACCTACAGGCCGCATTTTTCAAGGAATGTTGACGGCACTTGGTAATCTTGGTACCTATATAGGCTCAAAGCGTCCAGGGATTTTTGGGTCGTAAGCGATTATTGATTGGTGGGGTATTTCCCCCAATATGCGGGGAAGTTTGCTGCCACGCCGTTTACCAGCCGATTTTGATAATATTCGGAAAGAACATTTTGTTACCCCATTCCAAATAAGTATGACTGAGAGGTTGTTAAGATATCAAGGTCATGCTGAGATCTGAGTTTGGGTCACTTGCGGCCAATTTTGATATGATAAGTATTTGACCGGAATATTCAAGTAATACAAAATTTTCAAGTACCTACCTACATCATTCGTAGAAATAACTACCAATGCGGAGGAGACAAGCATCCGCTTAAAGTGGCGTTCTGTCGGGGAGGCCTACGCTCAGCAGTGGACGTCTTCAGGCTGTTGATGATGATGATAATGCAATGCAAGTACTAAAAAACCACTTCTAACCAAATTTTGGCAAAAAGCCTTGTGATCGCGAGGTCTACTGTTCGCAGAACTATAACTAGCTTAAAAGGTTTTGCAAATAATAATAATCCTAGTAGCTATAACTCTGGATCTGGATAGAATAATCTATCTACGTCAAATTATTCTCTTCTATCTACTCGTGTTCTTGATTGCATCCATACACTACTAAGCTATATACCACCACGGACAGTCTGCAGAGAGCTTTTATAAACTATTCTATTACTATAACATAATATGCAGTAGCACCCACGTGTTTACGGGCGGAAAACGTTAACATATCAAATAGTTGGATTTCCCAGATGAGCATTAGAAATAAACACAGTAGGTAGGTAGTTGGGAAACCCAATGCCCTTTATACAGTATAAAGGCCAGTTTAATAGCTGATATAAAATAGTTACAAACACATCCAGATAATGAAGTACTAGAACCAAATAGATGAGTAGGTTATTGTTTACATTTACATCATCATCACATCAACAGACGTCCACTGCTGAACATGTAGGCCTCCCCCATAAAATTTAATACATCGTTTACATACTTATAACATAGCAGAGACCGCGAGAAACGTTTGCTGAAAATGAAACTTATGGACCATGTTTGCAACTTCTATAAGTATAAAATGATAACATGATGTACTTATTCTTTAATAACAAAGATTTTGTAGTCCTCAATTTTTAAAGATTTTATGCCCTATCTACTGTGGGTCGTTTTATATATGACTGTGCAAGTGTGCATCACTCGTACATTCGATATCTTTTCGCTATTTTTGTTACTTCTTTATATTTTGGTTTGATAGTGTATTTCATTTAGCCTTTGTAAGAACTGCAGGGATAGAAAATCTCAAGATATTCCTTCAATTGAACAAAAAAATTGGGATCAAAAAATAGAAATATTTATTAGTATCTACTTAAATTAATGCTCCATTGTTTTTATTATTGGGAGGACCTAATATTCATATTGTAACAGACATATACCTACATAATACGTTAACTAATTAGTTACAAAATTAATCTACTGACTTACTAATTTCAAAACCATAAGGCTAACAATGCGCGTGGAATACTTAAATATATTGCATCTGAAATAAAAATGACAAGTCACTTCAGCACTTAATAATCTTTTAAACAATGAAAAGCCAAATCAATTTGTCAGGTACATTGGCACAATGAAATAGTTTGCAAGAGCTTTCAATAGAGAAAGCACTGTGGTAATCAACATTTATTGCGCCAAAGTACTAAACCATACAAAAATGTAGCTGAGTCAGCGCCCGCGAACCTCTAGCACTGAAACCTCAATATTCATCTGTTACTTTGCATAATATCGTTCGCTCGCCGAAAGGGTTTGTCCAGGCTCTTTGCATAATGTATGAAAATCTTTATTGAAAGTTCTACTTAGGGTTCCTAAAAGCTGCCTTTCTGGGGTTAGGACATACCATGTGCGCTTGTAACGGAAACATGTAGTCAGCAATTTGCGTACCCTGTTACCTTTTGTTCGCCAATATTGGAGTAAACCTGCGTATTATGTTAATATTAGGTCGGGGAAAACTTTCTTCGTATTCTGTTTGAGATCGCTATAGAATATACGGACCTATAGGTATAGCTGCGATTGATGTTCGGGACTGGAAAGCGTAAAGTGTGCAAAGTGTAATAATTACACTATGCACATACTCATAATAATAAGTAGTAAAAAAAATACCTAAACAGAGCTATTGAGCTTGAGGAAATAAACATGAAAATATTAGAAAACTGTAGAGCTCCACTGATCTGTATAATACAAGTACCTAATAATAGAGGTCAGTGCAGAGCTCACATTATTACAACTTGTTTTGTATGTGTACGGACTTAGGTACCTAATTTTTTTTAACTAGCCCTAATAGAGCCTATACCTACTTCCACTGTGTTAATTTCCAATTTATTTGTTTAGCGAAGTTACACTAGAATATATAACAGAATATTAATATAATTACCTAACTAATTGTACCTTGTCCTCAATAATAAAGGAGTAAGTTGGTATTTTAATCTTGCTAAGTCTGCCTGCGCAATGAGGAGATCCGCAGGAGAACTAAAGTGACCGATATAGCTCAGAATTAGCAAGTTGAAATGGCAATGGGCAGGCCACATCGCTCGTAGAACTGCCAACCGATGGGAAAGAAAGGTTCTCGAGTGACGATCACGAACCGGAAGACGCAGCGTAGACCGACCTCCCGCTAGGTGAACCGTCGACGTGAAAACCACGGAGAGCCGATGGATGCAGGAGGTCAGCAGCCGCTCAAAGTGGCGTTCTATAGGGGAGGCCTATGTTCAGCAGTGGACGTCTTTAGGCTGTTGATGATGATGAGGTACATAAAGTAGGTAACCTTCTAACTAAACTTACACGTTAGGCACTTACGTTACGTCACGTTTAGTCTTGGCTGCTGGACATGACATTGCTCCAATAAAAATGTAATCGCTTGGCGAGCCACGCGATCACTATATTTTCCCGCCATTCTCCTCTGTGAACATGTCACGAAATGACATTTTTTACCGCTAACAAATTTCCCCGCTTTTCCATAGGTACCTACAAAAGAAAATTGATCGTTCTCATTCTTTATTATAACTGTTTTATCATAATATTGGAATTTGGAGAGATGTTGCTAGCATTAGGAACAAAACGGGCCGGAAGCTTAAACGTTTACCTACCTACTCAAATAAATATGCGAGGACATTTCACACAGCGGCATCTAGTCCCAAACTAAGCATAGCTTGTACCTGCTGTGGGTGGTGGTGGTGTTGTAAATAGTATTTACAAACAAAAAAGTGTTATATTGTATTCTATGCATGTATTTACTAAATGCATGCAGAAAAAGTAAAAAAATAAAAAATGTATGAAATTACTGGCAAATGAGACTTAAGAACAGATCTCACAGTCTAGAAAACTTTTTTAGACTGTGTGATGTCCACAGATTTGAGAAAAAACCAATTGACGTAATGTCTCAGAATGACGTGCGCAGTTCGCGGTGTCACTCGAAATTTTGAGTTCCCAGCAGTTCCCAGTGACACTGCAATCTGTTATGGGTGGCCGTGTCACTTAACACCAGGCGAACGACTAGCTCGTCACGTCATTCGTTTACATAAAAATTAAAAAATAAAAAAAGAGTGGGAGTCGAACCCACAACCTATAGTTCAGAAAGCAGAGCTACTACCATCTGAGCTAACAGACCAGTGAAATCCATTGTCTAAAATGCCATCTACTTCCCGCTGACGTGAAATATCATGAGCGAGAACGGGTCAAGCAGAGAGTAGGTACCTACCACATAGAATTATATATGAGTACCTCTGTCTACGGGGTCAGACTTTTAAAAGTAGGTACCTAACGCCCTAATAAGTACTTTTGTATAGTAAGCTAGATAGTAGGTTAAAAGGTTATAATACAGCAACTCTAACGGCTTATGTTCTTCATACAAAACCTTGCATGCCACGCCTCTGTACTTCCCTTGACCGCCCTAAAAGTAATAATTGTAGCATCGGCTGTGATCCATCATCGGAATCGATTACCCGCCACGAATGCTCAACTCGATCATTCAATAGTCGCACTGAATCGAGTAATAGAGAGAACCGCTCAAATACTCCATTTGGATATGCATTTCCGGCCATCCATCAATTTAAAAGGTTGCTGCACTTTAAACGCGGCGCGACGGTCGTGATTTCGTTTGTTGGAACTGCAGGATGTTTTAATAATTTATTTATTAAGTATAGCTTTATTCTGATTTGTTTTTTGTTTGAATTTAAAACGAGCAACATAAGATAATATAAATAATAGTGATATAATATAATAATAGTGAGGAGCCTAAACCGTAGTCAACATACCAATGGTCCTATTCAACGTAAGTCTGTCGACTGGCCTGATAGCTCAGTTGGTAGTAACCCTGCCTTCTGATCTGTAGGTTGTGGGTTCGATTCCCACTCGGGACAAACATTTGTGTGATGAACATCGATGTTTGTTCTGTGTCTGGGTGTTATATTGTATTCTATGTATGTATTTACAAACAAAAAGTATCTAAGTATTACATCAGTTATCTGGTTCCCATAGTACAAGCTATGCTTAGTTTGGGGCTAGATGGCGCTGTGTGAAATGTCCACACATATTATTATTATTATTATTATTAAAGTAGAGACGCAGAGATGAGTCGTGTATCGGAGCTCAAGTCGATAGCTCGTTGACCAAGTTGTGAAATATCGAGTTGAACACCAATTCACCACTGTCTTAATTCGAGCCGTAGCAGTCTACGGCTTGAATTTTTTTTATGTTTAACTTGTTAATTCGCTATTATTCACAATTATTAGTCGGCACAAGTACTTACCCAATGTTTAACTAACCTAAGTCGCCTCCCTCCGCCACAAGTTGTGGCGGAGGGAGGCGACGCCGACGGTAAAACATTAGCACAAACCACAATACCTATGGTAGTCGTGGCCCACAACAACAACTCAGCTATTATTATGAAGATCCATCATCATCACTATTTTTATACCTACAAGTATTTAGGTTAATTGTTGATGCTAAGTAACTTATTACTAATGAGTTATTGACTACTCAAATGAACTTACATGGGTGTTCCATTATTAGGCGGGTTGGGTTGGGAACTTACTTCCTATTAGACCACCAGCTTAATTACCACCTGGAATTTTATTTTCAGTTTTCTGCCATAAAAACAAATTCCATTCCTGTCAAGCAAAACCCTAGACCACAAACGCTGTCATCATCATCCTCAACAGCCTGAAGACGTCCACTGCTGAACATAGGCTTCCCCCACAGAGCGCCACATTGAGCGGTTGCTTGCCTCCTGCATCCATCGGCTCCCCGCGGTTTTCACCAGGTCGTCGGTCCACCTCAAAGATTATAAAGCCCGCCTAGTGGGAGGCTTACACTGCGTCTTCCGGTTCGTGGTCGCTTCTCTAGAACATTTCTTCCCCATCGGTTGTCAGTTCTACGAGCGATGTGGCTTGCCCATTGCCATTTCAACTTGCTAATTCTAAGAGCTATATCGGTCACTTTATTTCTCCTATCTCCTCATTCCGAAGCTTATCTCACAGAGAAACACCGAGCATAGCTCGAGCTATGGAGAGCCATAGCTCGTTGCGCGACATTGAGCTTACTAATGAGGTCATTAAAAGACCTCGTCTCAGTTCCATAAGTCATCACTGTCATTGTATAAATGGCTAAATTCCAATATTAAATTAATTGAGGGCAAAGATCATAGCAACTAGCAAGGCATTGAGTCACAAAATGCTTTTAGTGCCTAAATACGACAATGCTTACCTAATAATTAGATATTTATAGCAGATAAGTATCATAAAGTACCTATAGGTAAGTAATTATTTAAATTGATCATGAAAAAGCATACAGACAAAAAAGCCATTTGACAGGAGGCATTCCCCACTTTCTCCAATTTGCCAAATCAACGGCACTTAAAATATTTCATACGGGTTTTCCTTTAAATTTCAGCTCTCTGGAATTCCCAGAATCAATTACAGTCAGACGAGATAACATACGTACGTGTACGAATGATACCTAATGACTATTTTATTATTAATGCAGTTTTAGAGTCATTACTACTAACGAACACAAAACAACACACAATAAACACAAAGTTACATTGATTCCATAATGTGAATTGGTGAAAAAACCCACCCTTAGTGCACTTTGGGGTAAAGTGCACTAAGGGTGGGTTTTTTCACCAATAGTTAAGGTAACCAATGGTTAAAAACTCTAACAAATATTGACCATCGGTTAGAATTTGTTAGAGTTTTTATGCATTGGTTACCTTAACTATTGGTGAAAAAACCCACCCTGACGCAATTTCTGCAAACTAAAAACCCTCAAGGGGTGAAAATGGTAAAAGACGTTTGTATGAAAATCCTACATTTCCTAACATAGGTATCGTTGTAAAACTTGGAGCTATTTACAAACAAGTATAAAATAAATGGAATGGTATTTCTTAGTTTTTTGAAATTCAACTCCTACGTGGGTTAAATAGGTAGTTGTAGTTTGTACCAATATAAATTAAAAAAATATGGTCGTAACGTATTCAAACTTGGTTGGTGGTAGTTAATTCAAAATAAAAAATGGTTGTTTTCAATATTTTTGCCAGAGATGACTTAAGTAGTAGAAATAGGGGGTGAAACTTTGTATAGAAAGATCTTTGTTTTAGAAGTTATAGTGAACAAAATTGATATTTGACTTATTAAAACAAAAATATGACACAATAATATTTTTTGTCAGGGTTGATTTGATGGGGTTAATATAAAGAAGAAGAAGATTTGTATCAAAATTTTCCTATTTTTGAAGTGACGTTCGTAAACCAGTTATTATTAAGTACCTTGATAATAAAAAAAAGGTTAAGTTAACTTTGTCCCGGAAAAATAAACAGTTCCTGAGAGATTATAGAAGATTTTTCAGATAGCCCACGTGGACGAAACCACGGGGAGAAGCTAGTCTTGTATAAAAAAAGCCTTGTCGTGACTGACTGACAGACAACGTACAGCCCAAACCGCTGGACTTAGAGACTTGAAATTTGGAGGGTGGCTTTCTTGTATGACGTAAGCGCGTGCTAAAAAAGGATGTTTGAAAGTTCAACCCTTAAAAGGGCGAAATGGGTAAAAAACGTTTGTTTGAAAAACCTACATTACGGTTCGTTTTGAAACTTAACACATACAAACAAGTAAGTACCTATAAAATTAAATAAAATGGTACTTTTCAGTGTTATGAAATTCAACCCCTAGAGTAAAACAGGTAGATTAAAGTTTGCCTGGAAATTTCAAAAAAATTACCGTATCATATTAAAATTTCACGTGTATAAAGAATATACAAAATAAATAGATACGGGTCTTGGCAATTTCTGAATTTCATCCCTTAAGGACGTATAAAATACAGGACAAGGTCCCATCATAAGGCGGTCGGACAGCCTAAACCGCTGATGCTAAAATCTTAAAATTTCGAAAATTCTTTTTATTAAATATTAATTACCTACATAGTGTAGGGGTGCGCTAAAATTTAACTTTTATCCCGGAAAAATAAATGATTCCTGCATAATAGTCCACGCGGGCGAAGCTGCGGGCATAAGCTTGTAAGATGTAAGATAATTGAAAACTCTTCACATAGGTATATATATTGTTTCTTAGAATGTCGAACGTATCAAGATATCGGGTTTCAGGTTTGGCACGCCTCCAATGGCGCCACCCGTGATGACTGCCGCCGCCGCTTTCCCGAGATCGTGCATAGTTGGTAATTAAAAACCACATTGATCATAAAAATAATCACTATTATATTCCGCGAGGATTTACCACTTGGTCATCCCACACACAACAGCTGTAATGTAATAATTTGTCCGGTCGTTCGTGTGTTTGTCACTCTGGAAAACCTTAATTACAGCTTACCAACACTTATCTAATAAAAGTTTGCACATAATAATTTCTCCCTTTTACGGTACAGTTTGTAAGGTACCTAGTTTGAAACTAATTATAGGTACTGGGTGTAATTGAATTTATTAGCATCCTTTGAAACTAGGTACCTACTCCTGACACCGGTCACGTGTGATACATATAACATCACAGTGATATACTGGAAACCGGTCACGTATGTACCAAAACTTTTTGAAATCTAACGCATCGGTTTGGTATTGACTCCAAAAAGTCAAATGCTACAGTCCATAATTAAGTACCTGCTGTTATTGAGTATTGTACTAGTATAGTATTATATTATCTGTGATTATTGCATACAAGTTATAATTTTTTTAACAGTATCTAACATTCGTGCTAACTACGTTAGGCACCGCGGCAACATTCATAATTTTCAATAAAAAAAATCATGTGTGCTCTAACTTTACCCTTTAATAATCATCAATAAATGATGTGCTATCATGCACTCAATTTATGCTAATAAATTAAATTGCATCCTGTATTGTATAGGGATTATAGGGAATAGCACCCACTAAACTGAAAATCGAGTTGATGTCGCACATGGGAGAGACAGAATGCGAGTTCTATAATGCCACAGATTCAGGCAGTAAGTACCAACTTAGTAACTTATGTACCTATGCTGTCGCAATGCGACTCTTTCAGATTGTCAGAGTGCATATTATATGATCTAATTAAACATTTACCATACAGATGTTTTATTCTACATAATACCCAACAGCATAACTCTGACTGTGAGGTGTTTGTAATTGCTAATTTTACTGCAGTAATATACATACTTAGTTACGTACATGTAGTAGGTATATAGGTACCCTGTTAAGTCTTATGTGGCTATACACATGTTAATTAGGTTTTTAATACGCATTGGTATCAGAGATAGGTAGGTAAGCGGCATTTAGCATCACAGTTGATATACTTGGATGCCTAATTTTACAATAGGTAGTCATTATTATTATCATCATCGCAACTTTATAACTGCAAAGGCTTTTTTAATATTTTAATGAACTGATAAGAATATAGGTACCAACAGACTAAAAGTAACTTTATATAGGTAGGTACCTATTTAAAGGGTCAAAGGCGATAGATAGGTGTCCGATAGAGTAAATAAATATTAAAGAGTAGCACTTTTTACTATACAGCCTGTGTAAGCTGTCAAACGTTACTAACCTAATTTACCGACGACATAATTAATAGTATTTGAACACCTACCCACCTACTTCCAATCTTATCAAGTAGATAGATAGGTACTTATGAAGGAATATAAAATAAAATAAAATAATATTAATTCTTTCGTCTCATACTTTATCAACGGACATCTCTCTCGTAGGTATGGAAATTATTGCTACTTTTAATTCATTGTCATTTGATCATGTGATTTTTTTTGTCACAGTGATATCACGTGTGATTGCCACAGACTGATTTTTCATGGATTTTTCATTTGCCTAATGAAACAGAGATGTGGTTTAGGAGCAACCTACTTAGGCCCGATTTCACCAAACTAGAATAACTTTTATTTCAGGTATACAATCAAAATGGCGTCTTTTTTGTGTAATTTCATTTGTCAATTAGCTGTATCCAGAAGTAAGGAATAGCCGTATACTTGGAATAAACGTTGGTGAAATCAGCCCCCTAATTACCTAATTTGCGACAGGCGTAAATCTCGCGGTGATTGCTGTCATACATCATTAGTCACCACTAAGTATGCATCGAGCATGTATGCTACGCTACACCACTAATGATGTTTGACAGCAATCGCCGCGAGATTTACGCCTGTCGCAAATTAGGTAATTAGGGGGCGGGCCTTAGTGAAGTTGCGACCTGGGCCTCGTTTTATAAAGCTACAAGTACAAGCTAACAATTGTAGCAGCTACAAGAACAAGTAACTACAAGTTACTAGTTACGGCGTTTTATAAACAACAATTATCGATTACAAGTGTAAATTACAAGTATAATGCACATCACTATGAACGTCGCTGAGGCCTCACGGTGGGGACCACAGACTAAGTAGAGGATAAAGTGTAGATTATGATATTACAAGTTGCACATCACTATGAATGAACGTCACGGTCAATAGCTTTTTTTAGTTTGGCTCCCATTTATTAGTGAATTTAGCCGGTGTGAATTTTACATTAAATCCCTACATAATATAGAAATTATAAACATTATCTACTTGTTTGTTATGGCTTTCATGCCAAATTGGATGACCTTTTTAGATGAACTTATATTACCGGGATAGATGCGGTTTTTTTCGGAAATTCATGAAATCCCGCTGAAAATTATGCAAGTTTTGGGGGAAATCGCGGGGCGTCACTATTTTTAAGTAAAGCTATTTAAGTAAATAAAGTTGGGTCTAAGTCACTATTCTCATAATATGGTTTGTAATATACACGCTACGCTCATTTTTCATGGGCTTCGCTCAAGCTGAATTTCTCATTATTTAAACACAATCAGTTCATATTTACTTAATTTAACTAATTGAACATTAATTAATACGTGACACGACCAATACAATACACTTTCAATAAATTTATCTAAACTTGTACTTCATTTTACCTAGCTCTTTAGTCAGGTAAAAAACTTTACAAATTGTAGTTCCGTACACTTGTAATGATCAAAACAATTGTTCGATTTTACATTTAAAAAATGAAAACACACTATGGATTGTCTATGGTCTAATAACAAGTGCTTGTAATTCATAGAGTAAAGCAATATATCGGGGGATGTAGCTTGTAACTTGTTGTCTTGTAGCTTTATAAAACGCATTATTTCACTTTTTTTTGGCTGTGTTGCCAGTTTTTCGCTACAAGTACAAGACTTGTAGCTTTATAAAACGAGGCCCTGCTAATGCTACTCTCGGATCTTTAAACAAGATCAAAGTTCACCGCAACACAGGCACCGATTTTTTATTATTACACTTTACAGGTCTCAGTTTGTTTAGTGACGTATAAGCAAAATAATTATGTTTTGATATTCACCGGTGATGTTACTCTCGTATTATGAAATCTGAAAGGTGCGATTATCATACTGTGATTTACCTATAGCAGAGTGTGACAAATACCTACCTATTGTGATGATTATGAGTAGTAGGTAGGTATTCCTATTATTGAAAAATAGAAATAAATAAATAAAATAACCAAGTAAGTAGAATAGAATAAAATATTTTTTATTAATATAGAATAAGTATTGTGAATCATAAAATCTTGTCATACATGAACAAAACATCATCATCATCATCATCAGTACCCGTAATAATATGTATCAGGGTTATAGATCGTTGTCAAAATTCCATAATTCATCATCATCAACCCAGACTGATCGCTGTTAGTCAGTGTTATAGGTATAGATAGGTACCTACATAAGGTGACTAATTTATATGTTAAGGTGGAACGTTAGGTAGACTAGCGCGGCAAATTCAAATTTTCTTGCGCTCTTTTGCCAATAATAGCTTAACTACTCAACGTGAAAACTAATTTTGCGCAAATAAATATAATGTATCAATAAATTACAATTAAAAGTATCTCCTAGATATCATGAATCTGACGAAAACAAGAAATAATTGTTTTCCCTCTTCTCTTCCACTATTGTGTAAGTGCAGAGGGAGTGAGACAGCAATAGACATGTTTACTCTTTTCAGTTCTTTTATAAATAAATAATACCGACCGTATAGAGGGAAAAGGCGCCCCTCGCCTCGGCCGTGATTTCCCCGTGTTTAGGGAAAACCAAGCAATTTCAACGAAATTTCCCATATTGAGGACGACAACAATACCTAGTACCTATACAATATATACTTATTTGTTATTACAGTGCTGAAACAGCTGAATGGATTTACATGAGTTTAGGTCATAAAGTATAAGTAGGTGGGTAGGTAGAGGTACTTATAGTAGGCACTAGGTGGTGGGAGTTTTCTGCAGTTCATCTATTAGGTAAGGTATAAATAGGTACCACCGATTCTACAGTTATTCTGCCGCGAAGCAGTAGTGTGCAAGCAACCAAGCTGGAACACTAGCTAGTGTTCCGGTTTGAAGGACATTGTAGCTAGTGAAATTACTGGGCACATGAGACTGTATGACCTGATCTCACACTAGTAATCTTATTACTAAAATGTGCTGAAGTCTCAGGATGACGTGCGCAGTGCAGTGTCACACGAAACTTTTTTATCATTGACTAGGCTAGCGTTTGACCACAATCTCACCTGATGGGAATCGATGATGCGGTCGAAGGTGTAGTACGCTTGTCTAGTAATAAATACCTATTCACTCTTGACTTGAACGACCCGGGTTGTATTTTTCTGGAAACACCGACCAGGGCAGGGCATTTCACACTCTCGCTGTTCTTATTAAAAGTAGAGTCGAAACGGTTAGTAAGTAGGTATTGGAGGTATTGCGACCATAAGCGGGTGACGCTCGGCCGCACGCCTGGTGGCTTTATAATCGAAAGGTGCTGGAGGAATTAATTAGGTCATGCAGTATTTGTGCACACTCTCCATAGTGCAACCTATAGAATACCGATAGGCTAGCGACTTCACGTCGGTGCGCCATGCACTGGAGCCTAGTGTTCACCAAGACATCGTCACCGATAATCCGTTTAGCACGTCGCTCAATGGAATCCAAAGCTGCCAGCTGGTACTTTGCTGATCGGTCCCAGAGGTGGCAGCAGTACTCCATACACGACCGGACTTGTGCTTGGCAGAGGGTCAGAAGCTGTCCCGGTGTGAAGTACCACCTAACCTTGGATAATATTCCAAGTTTTTTGCTACATTTGAATTTTAGGTCGGACGTCAGTGTGACACCCTAAAGCTCTAGATGATTGCCTATCGCTGTCAGTAAAGATACACCTGAGAAAGTAGGAGACAAGTTGAATGGGCTCTTTTTGGTGGAGAACAAACACGGTACGCCTGTATTTTTTTTTATATTTTAGATTTCCGAGTCACTGAGAGACACTGCAACTGTTACGGGCACAGTGGTTACGGGTGGAACAGGCGAACGACAACGTCAACTAAAAAAAAAAAAGAAAAAAGTAACTACACTATTTATACCAACATGGTACCATATAGTTAGTTGTTATAGAAGTATAGAGCAGACCCTGCATAGCGAGCGTGAGCCAAGTGGCGCGGTGAATGGACCTGCGATAATAGAGCCATTCAGCTGTTCTTGGTGGCATAACCTACGTAACCGTACACGCTACTACCTTTATAGGTATATAATAGCGCAACGTTGCCAGTGCACTGACTCTATTCAGTGTTCGGCCTATAGAGTCGACTCTATCTCTACTCTTCCTACTGTCTACACTGAGCATTGACTATGACTGGGTGTGCTCGGATCAAGCTTGATATTCTAACGGGAAAAAAGATTCCTATTTTATAACCAGTAATGTAACAAGAATTTTCTTCCCACTAGATAACCAGTTACCAAACTTGGAAACAAGTAATATACCTGCCTACCTAATACCTATCTATGGTCTCAAATTAGAGGAAAGGGTTGAATAGGTATTTCTATGTCTATAATGTTGTAGGTACGGCGTTCGTTCTATTATTCAGTATAAAGAATAAATTATGTAGAAGGTATCTATTACTTGTAGTAATACTATAATTAGTCCATTTGTTTGAAAATATTCTACAGAATGAGTAACATAATAATATTATGACTATTATTGTATTAGCTGTAGCCGTAGTCAAAACAACAAATTACTTATAATCCAGAGTCATCCATCTATTTAGGTACACAATGGGCCAATTTTAAAGGCTTTGGTTGACAGATCTAAAACTTCTAAAGCTGTTGCTGTCCTTGTCAAATAGACGGCAATGTAAGAGACGGATATATTTTTAGTATTTTAAGGACTGGCAACTAAAGCCTTCTAAATCGGGCCTAATAGCCCCATAGATAACCGTAGTGTACCTACCTAATAGGTAGTTACATCTTCTTAGACACATGTCATGCCTCTAGGTACCTACCTACACAATAGTCCGTCGGTTTCATGTCATTATATAGGAATCAAAAAGCCATTTGTATAGTGTGTTGTGTTGCGCAGGTACTTTCCTTCCTCGCACATGCTGCGTCACCAACATCGATAAGCGCTGTAGCGAAATGGCTGAAAGCTTAGTAGACAAAGCGCTGATGAAAGCTCACATGGTTCCGTGAATAAGATTTATTTTATCTAGATACGTAGGTACTTAGTGGAGCTGCGCTGTTACCGCTACGCTTTTCGCATTGTTTCGTGAATGGATCAGATATTATATTAAAAGTGAAATTAACGATTTTTTATCATCATCAGCAGCTTGAAAACATCCACTGTTGAACATAGGCCACCCCCACAAAGCGCCACTTTGAGCGGCTGCTTCGTTTCCTGCATCCATCGGCTCCCCGCGGTTGTCAACAGGTAGTCGGTCGGTCCACCTAGTGGGGGGCTGGCCTACGCTGCGTCTTCCGGTTCGTCGTCGCCACTCAAGAACCTTTCTTCCCAATTGCATGGTTGTCAGTTCTACGAGCGATGTGGCCTGCCCATTGCCATTTCATCTTGCTAATTTCAATAGCTATATCGGCCATTTTAGTTCTCCTGCGGATCTTCTCATTGCGGATCTTAATATCTCGCCGGGAAACACCGAGCATAGCTCTCTTCATAGCCCGTTGCGCGACTTTGAGCTTACTAACGAGGCCAACAGTAAGAGACCATGCCTCAGTTCCATAAGTCATCACTGGCAACACACACTAATTGAAAACCTTCGTTTTCAGGCTTTGTGGTATTTTGGACGAAAAGATAGGTCGAAGCTTCCCGAACGCTGCCCAGCCTAGTTGGATTCTTAGTACCACCTCTTTGTCGAAGTTGGACCTACCTAATTGGACAATCTGTCCTAGGTAGACATATTTGTCGACAACTTCGAGAGTACCGTTGCCAACAATTACCGGTATTTTTTTTATGTAATTGTATGACGTGACGAGCTAGTCGTTCACCTGATGTTAAGCGTCACGGCTGCCCATAACAGATAGCAGTATCACTCGGAACTCTAAATTAATATAGTTTTGCGTGACACTGCACTGCGCACGACATCCTGATACTTCACACAGTCTAGTCGGTATAGGTGGAACATGAGCATTAGACATGATCTTCGTCTTGTCCACATTTATCTTAAGACCAACCTGCTGGGAGACTTTACTGATGTCGTTGAGCATGGTGCTAAGATCCTCGAGCGATTCCGCCATTATGATGACTATATCATCGGCAAAACGACCGTTAGTGATGTACCTACTCGCCATTTATGCTGATGCTAGATCCTTTCCGCTCCAAGAGCTTGAAGACGTCCTCCAATGCATTTGTGAACAGTTTCGGAGAAATAACGTCTCCCTGTCTCACGCCTCTTTGCAATGGGATTTGTTCCGTACTCTGATCCTGCAGTCGGACTGAGTTTTTTTTATATAAGTAATTTTATATAATTAAAAAGATAAAAGCCTATACCGATAATCGCCAATTTAAGTAAGCACATGATTTATGACATTTTAGGCCAACGAGCTAGGGTAACTCCCCGAGTACCCCGATCCCCGAGGCCCCCGTCTCGGAGGACCACTAATACGATAACTACCTACACCATCTTCTTCACCTTCTTTTCGTATTGAGCATGCAATTTTTTTAAATCGTTTCGTAAAGGCGATATTTATAAAATATATTTTATCATAAAATAGGTAGGTAGGTACCTACTATTAGGTACAATTATAAGTACCTTTTTATATAGGGAAATACTTTTACCGTCCCATTTCCAGGCCTTAAAAAAACCCCGTTTTGTTTCAGAATCCACACAATCGAGAAGGTAATTTTAAATGAGTGTACTCGGAATTACCGCGCCATATACCTAATAAAATAACCTAATAATAAGCGTGGGAAACACAGGAACAGCTGTGTTTGTAGGTACTCCATGTTGGTGCCGTGCCGTCGTACTGGGCTGACGGCTCATGGCATGCTCATGAGTCATGCACCAGAAGCTGCACGTCGGGGATCTGAGTACGGACGAACTATAATGATACTCGTTAACAAAGGATGAAATAATTATAAGTATGTACGTGTTATTCCACTGTGATGCAACAGTTTGGCGAAGAGGACAATTCAAATCACATTATGTAAGTATTTAAAGTGGACAGTACTAAATCCACTTCTGAGTTCCGTTCACGGAACTATTGGGAAAAAACGTCTCAATAGTTCCGTTACGGAAGTACTTTCACGGAACTTCTGGGAATAAACGAATTATTCATCTCAGCCAAATTAGTTTAGCAACCTTAGTTTGGACACAAGAAAACGCCCTTAAATACTTACAAGAGTATAAAACTTTAGGTGTTATTTTCTACCCGAGGAAATTGTGTTGTGTCCACACGGTTATAACCGGGTGAGGAAAAAAACAAGAGAAATTCCCGTTACATTGTCTGCAGTAGGTACATATTTCATTGGTAGGTACCAAATTACCTCAATGGTTAGGTATCATCATCATCATTAGCTTAAAAACGTCCAGTGCTGAACATAGGCCTCCCCCAAAGAACGCCACTTTGAGCGGCCACTTGCCTCCTGCATTCATCGGCTCCCCGCGGTTCTGAGGTCGTCGGTCCACCTACTGCGGGACCGGCTTACATTCCGTTTTCCGGTTCGTGGTACCCTCTCGAGAACCTTTCTTATGTTTCTTCCCCATCGGTTGTCAGTTCTACGAGCGATGTGGCCTGCCCACTGCCACAACAATGGTTAGGTACACTTAATTTTATTAATAGTGGTTTGGAGTCCAATTGCACATGTATGTTGTAGATAACTAATGTATCGTCATTTTGGCATGTAAACCTATTGGACCCTAAATCCGTTAACGTTATATCTAGGTGCACTTTGTGTCTGACATGTGCTAAAAATCCCAATATGAACTCGGGCAATCTTATTTTTGTTCCTATACACGCGTGTAGTTAGGTAAGTACCCACCTACCTATCTTATTGAAAGCATATCCTAATGCGCCCGCGCTGAACATGTCACTCATCATCAACCTGAAGCCGTCCACTGCTTATAATAGGCCTCCGCCCGTACACTCAGCGCCACTTTGACCGGCTTATACCTCTTGCATCTAATGGCTTTCCAGAAGCAGCGCGTTTGCGTCGTCTGAGTTAGGTATAAGTAGTGTGACGATCGCATGGATCGAAAGCAATGATGCTATAAAGCTTATGCGCTCGTATAGCTCGTAAATCGTTTAGCAGCAGCGATGGTTGATGTAGGTGCTTTACTACGCGTCCTTGCAGAAAATTATATGCTATAAATTACATTCCACCGATGCACGATGGTTCGATGAAAGATGCCTTGACGGCTTTATTCCTGAGTTAAGTACCTACTGTTATGGTTTTTTTTTGTAGAGACAAGGACAAGGTACCTATAGACTATTATGAGTTTCAATAAATGAACACTTGTATTAAATACAAATTAAATTGTCCAGCACTTTACAACGATTAAGAGCCAATACAATGCCAAAATGCTTAAATTGGCTTAGCATGAGGCAGTGCCCTGTCAACAATATTGCAACAATGACTTTGAATTTAATGTATGGTAAAGTTCATGACTAATGCTACTGCAAATGTATAGTGAAAACACAAATTGATAAAGTTTTCTCGATAGAAATAAATAACAAAGTTACCTCCAAACCGTACAAATAAACAGCGATTATTCAATGAATACTTTAAATAAGATCATGAAACTTTGTGTAGTAGTTGAACTAAATATAATGACGGGCTTATGTATAGTGGATTTTTAAAATACCCATTATGTTCAGTGTAATAATAAATTACCTAAACTATTGCGCGTTGGAACCATTCTAACTTAGACCGCCCCTGCCGCTCGGCCCCTGGCTCATCCCCGCTTTGGCCTAGTACTATACATCTATTCTTTGGCTTTGGCTTGAATTCACGCTAGCCTTGCACAAGCCCTTAATATTTGGTAGTACTAGAGGCACATCCAAGATCCGTGTGCCGGCGCGAGCTATGTTCTTGAGCCCCCTTGCGGCACCCGCTCTCGGGACTGCCCTCATCTGCAAGCCGCACTGATTACTACTAACCTATAATACTCTGCGATGAAATGAAAATATGCAAGCCGCGCAGGCTTGATGGTTGGATAGATCCACCTCTGTGAAGTGCAGTGTGTTTGCGAACGACGTGACAAGGTACTTAGTCGCCGCCCATAACAGCCGCATTGTCACTCCACTCGGAACTATAAAATATAAAGTTTTCGTAGGTAGAGTAAAAATAATGCTTCTCAATAAAAACATAAAAGCAACATAAGTTGCAGTTTACATTTTTTTTTTTTATTTATTAATTACACTACATTTTATAGTAGTCAATAGCCATTCTATCTACATCATCCTCTTTGCCTTTTCCCATTTGTTATGGGGTCGGCTCCCAATCTAACCTGTAGCTACCAGAATTACACGAGCGACTGCCATCTGACCTCGCAACAGTAACAGGCATGGTTAGACAGATTCTATCAGGCGTCTGACTACCCGTAACGATTGCCATAGATGTTCTTATGACAACCGAGACCGACAGCTTAACGTGCTCTCCGAGGCACGAAGCGATGGCATAGCTGATAGCCATTCTATCTACAATATTCTTTAATACGTAATAGTAAAAGGCTATTTGTCCTGGATTACTCAATGACTGACAGACAATGTACCTGCACCTACAGACCAAAATCGCTGGATGTAGAGACTTATTTAGTTAGGTACCTACTTACTTTTACGGCATAGGGGTGGATACAAACGGTTTTCAAAATTGACATACTTGCAACAACACATGTTACTGCAGCTGACTGCAACACATCATAGTATGACATAAACATCATATATTACATCTAATTGATGAAGGCTATGAGGATGACTCAAAACAATATTAGTATTTCTTAAATTCTCGCGATTTAAACACATACTTTTTGTACTTAATCGCGCTAAATCATTATTTATTTACAAAACAATATTATCAGTTATTTACTCGAGCGCGCCCCGCGGTTTCATTCGCACCTAGTCCATTTACCTGCAGTGTCTAAACTTTCCAAGCAAAAAGTATCCAATACAATATTGACCCTGGTTACAAGCAACTCGTGTGAATACATCGCTTCGGCGATTACATAGGGAATATACAGGATGAAATTTAATTTATTAACATAAATTAAGTAAATGATAGTACATCATTTATTGATGATTATAAAATAGTTTTTATTGAAAATTATGCAGATTACCGCGGCGCCTAACGCAGATAGCACAAATGATTTAATACTGTTAAAAGTTTTTTTTACCTTGTAGGTATGTAATAATTAAGAACAGTACCAAATTATTTTGATTTAATTTTTTACTGTAGCAGTTGAATAAGTAAGATATCCCATTTTTTGATATATTTTAAAAAATACCAAATAGATGTGTTAAATTTCAAAAATGTTGGTGCACATGTGACTGGTGTCAGGAGTAGATACCTAGGTTCAATGCTAATGAATTCAATTACACCCAGCATATTATTATGATATGATGTTCAGGCAGACTACTTTTTGTGTGTATTACATGTGTGTAGTGTATCTACATACTTTTTGTAACAATACTCAAATCAAATTTTATTTGATTGAGAACCGAACCAAATCAAATACAAATCAATTCAATTAAGTACCATGCTGATTATACTTTAATTATGTACTACACTAACTGCTTTAAGATACCCTGTCTAATGAGTGTCTGACACTCAGATGTAGGAAGAAAATGTCTACTATTTTTCTTCAACATGATTACATCACCATCCTCTAGTTCTAATTTACCATAATCCACCATACAGAGAACTTCTATGTATAGAGATTTAGGAGGTTTCAAATTTTCTGTCAAATCAATACCAGTATAGCCTATATCATGGCCTATAGACCTCATGTACGTAGCTAAATTGGTGGAATATTTGGAGAACCAATCATATTCATCATCTGATAACAATTCCCGGACATCGGGAGGCAGAACAGAACCAAATTCCCATCGCAGGGTCTTGATTTTG
The DNA here is from genome assembly GCA_910589525.2 of Ennomos quercinarius. NCBI lineage: Eukaryota > Metazoa > Arthropoda > Insecta > Lepidoptera > Geometridae > Ennomos > Ennomos quercinarius. The sequence continues at coordinate 18,827,794 of OU342493.1, forward strand.
GTCATGCGGCTATATAGGTAAGCAAGGAGGCAGCGTTTGTTCCTTTCTAACGCTGAATGTCTCACTTGCACTGTTGTCCACAAAGATTTATTCTGTGTTGTTGCATACCTAAAAACATTACCATAATTTGATATTTCTGAATTATTCCTACTAATAAGAATAACAAATCTGTATAAGTATTTTATAAGAAAAAAACAATTAACTTATAGAATACTTAGTTTTATTGTTGTAGTTTTGTTATTATATTGTGTCTAAGCTATATTACAATTTAAATACATTAACTTTAAACCATTTGTAGAATGCAAATAAACTATTGAAAACGAAATTGAAATCATTTCTTAGTCTCATTTTGATAACATAAATACTCACGCATCATTTGTGTTCATTTTGAACAAAAGGTGCATTTCTTCCAATATTTGCCGAATTTTTTCATCCTGTAACAAATTGTGAAATAGAAACTGGTGAGTATTTTTATATATTAAAATTTAAAGTTTTATCTTTAGTTTTGCAAATTCATGCGTTTACAATTAGTTTTAGCCTACTTTTATTAATATGTAGGTAGGTATATAAGATAATCTATGAGTAATAACTCTACAGAGTTGTATTCTTACTATGTTTAGTAATTATAGTTCATCTGGGGTTTAAATATAAGTAGTAAACTAGAAGGTACCTATTTAGATAAAGAGCAATTTAAGATTTATTACTTCAGCATTCTATAGTGTTAGCGTTATGGTGGTTCGTGCACGGAAGGCACAGAGGGCGCTGCAAGATAAGGTGGACGGAGCAAGACATTGACAGTCTATGGCGAACACACTACGATGAAAAACGAAAAAAACAAGAGGAAGGAAGGAACCGGCGTTGTATACTCTTCGGAAGCAACGACGGAAGAGAAAAAGGATTAATATTGTTGGGAGTATAAAACTATTAATACTACTGGTGAACAGAAGATAGAAGTTAAAGAAACCGTGGAAGAATCTATTAAATTAATGAATGAAGTAGACGAATAAAGATGTTAAGATATTAAAGACGTGTTCTGATGTACGCCAACATTTCAGAACTGGAAAGGAATCGACGCCCTTAATCTGGTGAGTTCTTCTAGAAATTACGACAAAAGTAGGTACATGGAGCATTCTCCGTGAGAAACAGTTGAGGCAAGGATGAGCTTTGAATAGATAGATGTAAATGAATGAAAGAAAATAAACCATTTCTCGAAAGTGGCCCACTAACGGGTGTAACACTCAATTTGCCAGGAGAGCAAGGAAATTACAGTAAGCTGCATCTTCCAGTAGTGCAAGATGCAGCCTTTCTTTTTCTGTTTCCTTTTGCTAACTTATAGTATCTTAGACAAGTTGTTGTTTTAATTCTCAACACGAACATTGAGATTAATACCTAGGCTAAAAGTATAAGTAATTAATAAGTATTGAATAAGTAGGTGATGGTGCCTTTTATGCTGGGAGCTAAATGAAATATATTTATTTGCTAGATGTGGTTATACAAGGTGGATACATACTCATAAATAAGGCTGCTCAGCACATCACCAAATCTGGCATGCAAAGTTAGGTACCTGTGTCTACATAATGATATTTAATTGGTTGGGTTACGTTGATATAAAATTAAAATGTCAATGATCAAAATATATTAGATGTCATAGGTATTTTGATTTTAGAAGTCTTTTAGCATTAAGTTTGGTTGTTCCAGTGGAACATGTCTTCCTGCATGACAATGTATATTTTTATGAATGAATACTGCACACACTTCACACATAAAATCTAATACCTAGGTGTTTGATTCCAAGCCTCATTTTAATTTTTTTTTGATCAGTGGACTAAGCTTGAACATAACATTGGGGTTGGAAGAGCGAAGTTCTATACCTACCTAATAGGTAAATGTAGGTAGATATACTATCACCAAAGTAGTGTTAAACCACTTGAATAACATATTGCAACATTTGCATAGTAACCTATTCCCAAATAAACATTTGAATTTGAATATTTGAACTATTAACAATTAAAAGTTGCTCTGGCATCCATTTATCTAACATTTCATTAGTTTAACCAATGTGTCTGAAAGAGTAGGTTAAGATAAATAGTTGCAGGTAATTCACAGGTATGCATAGTGCGGAGAAATAAGTAATGTTGTCTTTCTCAGGTAACTTTAGCATACACTAGCACTGAGAAAAATACATCATTGCCATTAGTGAGACAACACTGCTGATAGCAGGGTCTGTGTGTGATGGTAGACTGGCTCTAAAGCAAATAGTGTTTGAGGGGGTTTGTTATCTCTGTTATTACCTATATTTTCATAAGTTTAAAAGATTTGCAAAACTAAAGTTTTTATAAACTATACGGATGGGTGCCTGTCACCAGTGAGTTGAAAATATCATTGCCTATTACATAATATTAATTCACATTACATATTGATATAGATATAGGTATTAACTGCTAGGTACTTTCACACAATAGTGATATTAATAGAAATAAAGAAGGTGTGGTTCAAAACGCTGGCAAGTTCAATGTGGCTCTTCGCTATAATGGATACCTACTATGATTTGGTTAGTCATTTGAACCAATAAATATATGTATTGCTATGTACCATCAGAAAGTGTACTAATACAATCAACCTCTATCTATCTATTTAATAGGTATATTTTATGATTTAAGTTAGGTATTTGGAAATAGAGCTGACAGACTGTCAGTATGGATGGAATTTCATTGTATTGACAGAATTAGTTGCAGAAATAGGTACGAGACTTTATTGTTTTACAAAATTAAACAATACAAGCAGTATGTAATAATTGTAAACTATGTAGTGTTCGAATGGGTGGTCTTTCTTATTTATTAATTCTTTCTATCCCCAACAACTAAACTGAAGCCTTCCATTAGCATGTAATAAAGCCAGATATCTATTGCATAGATAATAATACATTTATGTACCTACCAACTACAACAGACAAGAAGATTGTCCTAACAATCAAAGGTCTTGAACTTGAAAACTAATAGGTAATAAACAGTATCCATTGAAATAATCATAATATATGTAATAATTATATTATTATAAATAGTAGGTAATATTTAACCTAGTAGCTTACCTATCACATGACAAGCTGTTAAGTGGATAAGTACTAGTTACCTAATGGAACCTATTTTAAGCAGAATAACTTCCATACCTAAACTTCTTAAGTAGGTATAGGTATAAAAGTTTGCCTCATCATAATATTGGTAGACCTAGGTATACACCTAGAAATTAAATTTAAAAAAATTAAATAAAGGTACATGCTAGAAATAATGGATAAAATCGGTAGGTGGTCAGCTTTTGTGTTTTTTTTTGCATTTTTATCAGTATCATATCAAAGTTTGTTAATGGCAACAAATTATTGGTTAAATTTTAAACAATTTACATTGGCAATTCGGACCAAAAGTGTAATGGTATTGAAACTGCAATAACAAAACTGCGATGTTGAAGAATAATAAGAAAAATTCATGGTTCTGTTAAAACTACTGAACCTATAGCTATAGTAAGCTATAGCTCTGATGCTGCGGATAGGAATACGTTTTAGTATAGTACACCTGCAAAGTCAGCGAAGTTCAAAATGTGATTGATACTGGGCCATTTACCTTACAAGATTATAATGCTTAGATTTCTTTATGTACACTTGTTATTTATTGGTCTACATCTAAAGTATATATAGGTACCTACATGCCGTTGCCACATATTATAGGTACCATTGGATTCTTCTGCAAAATTCATCCAGGGGTAGGTACCTACCTCTGTTTTGCCAGTTATTCTGCGGCCAAACAGTACCTAGTGTGCAATTACAGTGGTGGTTAAAAAGCGCTAAGCGCTCTAAGCGGGCACGCTTTTTATACACAACGCATAACGCGCGCATACGCGGCTCTCACTTAGTTTGACGCTTTATATACTGCGCGCATATACCTACCTAGAGCGTGATGTATCGCACGCGTTGCGTAAGGAACAGCGCGCGAGTAGCAAAAGCGTAGCTAGTTACCTATGTTTTCGGCAGAGGCCGGGCAGCATTCGTTCATCTCGTGGTAGCGATTGCTGTCGGACGCATCACGATTTCCAAGACTTGCGCGCCTAAAGTGCACTCGTCTGCCTGCTTCATTATAACTTAAGCACGCAAAGGAAAAGGCGTAGTTTAAGAAGGAAAAAAGCATAAAGTTTGTTGCGCGCTTTTGACATAAATCAGTTTTGAACACTACTGAGCACTACTGTGTTCTGGCTTACTATACCGAGGTGCTGTAGCTCACTAAACTATTGGGTAAGTGAGGCTTCGTGACCTGATGTCACAGTCTATTTATCTTAATGGTAGACTGTGTGTCTCAGTATAAAGTGCGCTGTGCTGTGTTGCGCAAAACTTTATAAAACTACTTATAGTTCCGAGTGGCACTGCAACCGTTATGGGCAGCGGTGATGCTTAGCATTTGGCGAACAACTGACTCATCATGTGATTCATTAACACAAAACTATCGTTTCGATCATATATAAATCCTAGATTTTATATAAACGCTCAAAATGGGTGAGTAAAACAGTCCTTAAATTGAGAATAGGCAAAGATAAAAGAGCCCTAGTTCAGAATGATTACCATAACAGTGGTATGTGACCAAAGTGATTTTGGGCTTTAGTTTTTCAAGCTCTGTTCAACGACGCGGAGCAACAGTGTTGTCGCAGTTTTGAAAATCATAAACTTGCGCAGAGCATCGACGGGCACTGTACACCACATACCACAAATACTGAGTTTGTGGTACTGACCGCGAAGGGATGAAAGGTTCGCATTTGAAATATTTATCAATTTCTTCTACTGAATCCTACGTAGATTGTTAAATAGCACGATGCAAACAAATTAATTTGTTTAGGTATTTAATCCAACTCTGCATGAAACGAACTTGTATTCAGTTTGAGTGAGCATTCAAAAGTATTCATTTGTATGAAATTATATTCAAACTATGAGGCGAAATTAATTGTGCTAATGATTTTCATAGAGTATTATAATCAATGTAGTGATTTAAAAGAGAATAATCCATATTCACACCCAATAATTGGGTAACCTGTCCAACCACATAAACCTAAAAAAAAAAAAATATATGTGATCTATTTCTTATTTGGTGACAACGCTTGTATATTTGCGTATGATAGGGTAAGTACCTACGTGGGCGGTGCCATCGCACTAAGCATGGATCATTTCACAAGGAGCATGTGGAAAAATCATATGATTTTATGAAGTCACACCTGCTACTTTTGTCACATACTCTGCTAAAAATCACTGGTAAAATCACAGTGACAAAAATAAATCATAATGAAATGACAATGATACGGAATAATGGAAAACTTAATTTCAGTCAATTGCAATAAGGTGTTCCGTTGTTATAATATATATTGCATTGCAATATTACGGCATAATTAAAAAAAAAATGGGTAATGTACTTCATACTAGGAAGGCATATTAAACTAAACTAAGCTATTTTCGTCTGTGGTGTTTATGTTAAACATTGGACCTTAGGCATATTTATATTATTGGACCTACAATTCAATGCTGAGAAGAAAAACATATGAATACCTACCTAAAATGAAAAATGACATTACAATAATTGTACCACTACAGTGGGTATACCTGATCGAAGACTACAGTAGATGTTATGTCCTTAATAAAACGGATCAATTGTTGAGTTTTAAACTACTGAAGGGGCGCGGATAGAATATAGTGTTGTCTTCTTGAGTATAAAAATACCTAATACCTGTATATTTATTTACCTCCTCTTGTGGGCTACTCGTAGTTGTGGCCGATGGTGTTAATGATTGATGATAATGGTGGTGAGGATGGAGGTACTTCGGTATGACTTCACCATATTCTTGTCTTATCATAAAATGCGTCTGAAGGAACATGAATTAAGTCTTTTGTAATATTTGGAATGTTTAAATGTTTTCTCAAAAAAGTACAATGGTAGCAAAACTAACCTTGGAAAATAATTTAATGGGCAAAATATCTCGGGACTTAGTAGACTTAGGGACTGTATTTTGACCATGTCTCTTCAGAGTGATATAGTACCTACCTACTACCTACATACTATAAACCAACATAACCTTTTGGCGTACCTTCACACTGAAGAGCAGGTGGGATTGATTAGAAGTCAGTGATCGATGTTCTTTTCTAAACGCGTTAACTTGCAAATTTATGAGCTCATTCTGTCTTATTATGTTGTGATAAATAATAGATTGGAAAGATATAGACATTTAGTCGATATCACAAGGGTTCACAGATGCTTAAGTCTAACCCCTTAAACCATTTATGGAAAACGGATTGCGTATGCCACGGAGGTTCTTCTCCGTGTTTATGCGGGCAATAAGCCTGGTTAGAATTAATAAAGACTCAAAGATCTACGGCTTGGCTGAACTGTTGTGCTGGCATCTTGCGACATAAACAGGGGTTAAGATTGTCAGTGTGTTTAGTAAAAACTAGGAATGCCAAGGGTGAAATGACAAATATAAATACTTAGCAATTTACAAGTATAACCACATAATAAATAATAGTTTGTATGACAGAATGGTCGGATACATGGAGACCGCTTCTTCTTCTGGGCAGCCCTTAAATTAAAGTAGTTACCAAACTGAATAGTAACGGCTTTGCTTGAAATACATAATCAACTAGGTATCCTATATTATTGTAACTGACTAAGTAGACGTAAATAATGAGCATTGTGATTACCAACGTTGATACGTTAGTTGTCTAAGCTGGTTGACTGATTGAATACCTAATCCTTTATTTACTTCATGACTGAAACAAGTTATGGAAAAGTCTGTTTTAGATAGTATGGTATTGAACATTTAACTGCCGGAAACCCTTTTGTGTTTAAGGTGCAGACCATGCAAACGAATAAGTCATCAGATGGATGGAGCCGTTGCTGTGTTCGAGATACAGTATCAAAACGGGCGAGGCTATATTGAATGGGGACATTCCAATATACAGGATGGCCGAACAATATCACCTGGTGCAAAGAAGATGAAGTTTTTTTTGAAAAATTTGATAAGTTGTCAGTTGAAACAATTATGAAATTGTTGGCATATCGGCAAGGCCGGTATGAAGTAGTAAGCAGTCAGTTGGAAAAGTTAATAAAAGTACCAGTTGATGAAAATATGGTAATGTTGTCAGTTGGAAAAGTTAATAAAAGTAACAGTTGATGAAAATATGGTACTGTTGTCAGTTGGAATTAAAGAAATTCAGTTGTCAGTTGCAATTAAAGAAATTCAGTCAGTTGGAAGTAGTCAAAGTCGTAATCGAAGTTTTAAAGAAGAACATAAATCTGGGGAGTATATAATGATAATTATGTGACAATTTTAAAATTTTATGTTCTGAACTGTGAGCATATTACTTCTGACGTAGGTTGTTTCCTTGTTGCAGACTTAAAGCTTCCTAATCTCTGGGACAGAGATGATTTCAGGATGGCAGAATGTTAGCGTTATGGTGGTTCGTGCACGGAAGGCACAGAGGGCGCTGCAAGATAAGGTGGACGGAGCAAGACATTGACAGTCTATGGCGAACACACTACGATGAAAAACGAAAAAAACAAGAGGAAGGAAGGAACCGGCGTTGTATACTCTTCGGAAGCAACGACGGAAGAGAAAAAGGATTAATATTGTTGGGAGTATAAAACTATTAATACTACTGGTGAACAGAAGATAGAAGTTAAAGAAACCGTGGAAGAATCTATTAAATTAATGAATGAAGTAGACGAATAAAGATGTTAAGATATTAAAGACGTGTTCTGATGTACACCAACAATAGATAAAGAACATAAAAGCACAGAATTCGCCCTATTTACATAGTCTATGCATAAAGGTACCTAGTACCTACCTACTATTGGACAAAATAATCATCGAGGAACTAACCCCATTATGATAGATTGATACCTAGATATATAGATACATAAACTCTTTATTGAAACACCATAATATCACAGATTTTACTAAGATTTAAATAAATACAAAACAGTAGGTATGGTAGGTAACTTGACTTTTTCATAGTTCTGAAAGTCTTACCTACATTGAACTGATCAATAGTGTGTTGGTTTCTATCAGCTTCCTTTAGCAACTCTATCACTTTTTCGGCGAACATAGCGTAGCGTGTGCACAGCTTTTATAAGGGAAAAGAACAATGTCACCCTGATACTCTCCCGTTCCGAGGGTGGCACTGGTTAATTAAAAAATTAATGTAACATTTTCAATTATTTACAATGATGCGTTCGACACTGCTTTTTTTTTTTTTTTTTTTTTTTCGCCCTTTTGGGCAGGCTAAAGTCGTGAGACCATACCGCCTAGTCTTTCGTGGGAGTTCGACACTGCCTATTATTGTTTTTCTTCTTCTTCTTTTTTGACTAGCTAAAATACTAGTCAGTACTAGTCACTGACCTCTATAATACAAGTACGCTGGACTTCATACTCTCGGATGTTATGAGAAGCCATTTGATTTTCGCCATTTTGGCGCTGATAGCAGTGTGAGGGTCCATGGAACTAATATTAGGGATGAGACATAACTTTCGATAGAAGTACGATATCGATATCACTACAGACTCAGGCAGTTATTTAATTCTATGTACATATACGGGTACTGAGACAAAAAAAACATACTATACCCAGTAAAATAAATAAGCGTCTTTTTTGTATATTTGCGTTTAAGAAATCTACTTAATTATTGTTAACTAGCTGCAATCCGCGTTAATCCAGCATAATATGTAGCCTATGTGTCTAGGGTTTTAGGTATTCTCAATTTCCGAATTCCATCATAATCAGTCCAGCCGTTTAAGCGTGAAGAAGTACGTAATGTGCGCACAACTTCTTTAAAATATTAGATTGATTGCTTGATTTCATAAAGCCAATTCTCCTTGGTCCTGTTGATTCAGTACTAGTAGGGGTAGGGTACTGGGTAATAAAATAAAAAACGCAGATAATAACATTTATATTTTACACTAGCTTCTGCCCGCGGCTTCGCCCATGTGACCAATAGGAAATGAATGGCATATTTTTCTGCAGAAACAAACATTATAAATGCTCTCACTCTCTCTCGATATATTATACCAACTGACAATATCCCAAATAATGCAATAATATGAAATTTTCCGTAAAAAACCTCTGGGTTGAGAGCAGTATGGTTTTAACAGAACTCAAAGCGTGTGTGAATAGATCTAATTATGGAGGTCCCACAGGTCACTTTCGTTACACAGTCGCCGCTTGCAACCAGGGGAACAAAGCAACCTCGAAAAATAAATCGTTAATTTCTACCACAGGTCCCCTTCGCCACACAGTCGCGGGCCACTTACGGCCCAGCGAACATAGCGACCTCGTAATAAAAACGCCAACTTCTACCACAGATACACACGATGTTGGAGTAACCATGTCCTCACGCACAGTAGGTGTATTCCCTGAAAATATTATATTTTTTTCATAATATGGTAGGCGGCATAACAATACATATGTATTGTTAAATTAATAATATATATTATTAATAATTATTTAAAAACAAAGTGTTTTCAGAATCACACAATCTTTACATATCAAAAAACAATGTAGGTACACTGCCATATTTTAAAATTGTACGTGCAACGTGCCTAATAAAACACTCTTCAGTGAAGTGTTTACTACATAGACGATCATTGTATTTAGGTCTCAAATTATCCTTTTTCATATTTTCCACCCATAGCTGCTTAGTAAAAGTGTCAGTGGGAAATCTAAAAGCACAAAGTAAAACGATTTTTCATCAGAGACGCAGCAAACTTTCCAACAGCCACTTTGAAAAATGTCAATTTTAGTACCCGAGACCCTCAAGAGGGGCGCTTTGAATCGGCACAAAAAAGAACTGTCATTTCCTAGAGAATATTTAGTCCAGCGTACTTGTACTATAGAGGTCAGTGGTACTAGTCTATGACTATTATACTCTGTGGTTAAGATGGAGTCATACAAAAAAAAGAACTTGGTAATGTAAAAATGTGAACGTAAAAAGGCTTCGAAAATTATAAGATTCTCTGAAGAACGAAAGACCATGTTTCATTTATAAGATGATAAGCTAATGAGAAAAATCCAGAACATAAGTCGTAAGACCATACCGCCTAGTCTTTTGTAGGATTTTGTTCTTTCGTGAGAGTTAGGATAATAATATCATTCGTTTTATTTCTTTCATAGTCAAATCCGGATAATTTTGTCATAAGTAAGAGGATCATCGTCCTTTGTTCGTTTGTCCGAGATCATGTAATTTTAATTTTTTGCACAAGTATATTTACCATAGTTATGATATAACTGTATATTTCCTTAGTTATTATAAGCAAATCCTCTATATTCCCACATAAGGCTCCAAAATGGAAGAGAATCTACCGTTTCTAATCGACATTTGGCACCATTACCTGTACAAGATGACCATTTTGAGGATGCTTTAGACGAGCCAGCAGAAACTGATGAGAGCCCAGCTTTGGAAGTAGACCAATCTACTACGCCTGCAGACCAAGATATTGAATCATTACCGGCTGCAGACTCTGAGCTACGTCGATCTTCGCGTGATAAACGGGCTCCTAGGTACTTGGTAGATTATGTCACGGACTAACTCATAGGAGGGGTGAATGCGGTGTACAAACTCTTTCATATTCGTGTGAACCTATTTGATCTCTTACCTACCTACTCTATGATTGTTTGCATTAGAGGTCATCATTAACAGCCTGAAGACGTCCACTGCTGAACATAGGCCTCCCCCAGAGCACGCCACCTTGAGTGGCTGCTCGCCTCCTGCATCCATCGGCTCCCCGCGGCTTTCACCAGGTCGTCGGTTCACCGAGTGGGGGGGCCGGCCTACGCTGCGTCTTCCGGTTCGTGGTCACCACTCGAAAACTTTTCTTCCCCATCGGTTGTCAGTTCTACGAGCGATGTGGCCTGCCCATTGCCACTTCAACTTACTAACTCTAAGAGCTATATCGGTCACTTTAGTTCTCCTGCGGATCTCCTCGTTTCGGAGCTTATCTCGCAGGGAAACACCGAGCATAGCTCGCTCCATAGCTCGCTGCGCGACTTTGAGCTTACTAATGAGGCCAACAGTAAGAGACCATGTCTCAGTTCCATAAGTCATCACTGGCAACACACACTGATTGAAAACTTTCGTTTTCAGGCTCTGCGGTATTTTGGACGAAAAGATAGGACGAAGTTTCCCGAACGCTGCCCAGCCGAGTTGGAATCTTCGCGCCACCTCTTTGTCGAAGTTGGACCTACCTAATTGGACAATCTGTTCCAGGTAGACATACTTGTCGACAACTTCGAGAGTATCGTTCCCAACAATTACCGGTATAGGTGGAACATGAGCATTAGACATGATCTTTGTCTTGTCCATATTCATCTTAAGATCAACCTGCTGGGAGACTCTACTGAGATCGTTGAGCATGGTGCTAAGGTCCTCGAGCGATTCCGCCATTATGACTATATCATCGGCAAAACGAAGGTTAGTGATGTACTCGCCATTTATGTTGATGCCAGATCTTTTCCACTCCAAGAGCTTGAAAACATCCTCCAATGCGTTTGTGAACAGTTTCGGAGAAATAACGTCTCCCTGTCTCACGCCTCTTTGCAATGGAATTTGTTCCGTACTCTGTTCCTGTAGTCGGACTGACATAGTGGCCTTACTGTACAAACACTTCAAAACTTCGATATACCTATAGTCAATTTGGCATCGCTGCAAGGACTGCAGCACCGCCCAAGTCTCAATTGAATCGAAGGCTTTCTCATAGTCCACAAACGCTAGGCATAACGGCCGATTATACTCTTCGGTCTTCTGTATAATCTGGCGTATGGATGTGGTATATGGTGCTAAAGCCTTTTCGGAAACCAGCTTATTCGGGAGGCAGGAATTCATCAAACCTGCGTGCGAGACGATTCGTAATGACTCTCGAGACAGCTTATACACATGACTCAAGCGCGAGATGGGCCTATAGTTCTTCAATAAGGTGTTATCGCCTTTTTTGAAGAAGAGCACCACCACGCTCTTGTGCCATGCCTCTGGCGTTGTACCTTCAAGGATGACAGAATTAAATAACTTCTGGAGGACTAAGAGTACCGGTCTACCACCCGCTCTCAGAAGTTCGGTCGTAATTCCATCTTCACCTGGTGCCTTGTTGTTTTTAAGCTGTTTGAGGGCCATTCTAATCTCGTACAGGCTGACGTCCGGGATACCTTCGGTATAGTGTCGGACTAACTTGGCTCTGATGTCCTGAGCTGCGTTAGTAGTGGGCTTACGTGTCGAGGTGTATAACTATCCATAGAAGTTCTCGATCTCTCTCAGAATCTCAGGCTTGGATGAAATGACGCTACCATTTTCGGTCTTCAGTTTTGTCATTTGGTGTTGCCCAATAGACGAATCCTTTGCGAACACTTTAGAGCCTTGGTTCCGCTCAATTGCGGCCTCAATACGTGAAGTACTAAGAGCACGCAAGTCGTGTCGCAAGGAACTCCAGATTCGTCTATTGAGTTCACCGTAGGCTGACATATCAACTGAAGACTGCAGCTTCATTTCGCTCCGGTCGGCCATTAGCTCAAGAGTTTTTTCTGAGAGCTTTGAGTCTTCTTTCGGCGTTGGGTCTTAAAGAATTTCGATCCAACAGCTTGGACAGTTTCCACCAACCCGCGTTTAGCTCGTCCACTGTGTTACAGTCGGCTAGGCACTGGAAGCGATTTTGGAGTTCCAGCTGAAAGCCTTCGGGGTTTTGGATTTGGACAGGATTTGGACGGAGCGTAGACTTCACCAGACTTGACCTTTCGAGCTACGTCAGCATTAGAGGTACGTCAAATGTATTATGTGAAATTCTAAGCAGAATAAAACCAAATATACTCTGTTATTGGTTTCCTTTAATATGTAACAAACTTCAAACGTGTTTTTTGGCGGGAACGCGGAAAAGATAACGTCGTTGCATTGTATTATTTTTCAAAACTTGTGCTTTTTCTAGGATTAATGTTTAAAATTGGTGGCGTTTTACGCATTATTAAGCGCTGAATTACTAGCACGAGTGTGGGCAAGTGATATAATGTGAAAAAACGTGGTTTTTCGTGTTGCTTCCAAAATTCCATAGCAGCTTGTATTAGTAAAGTTGCCACCACTTTACTGAGGCATGACTTAGACTCGACTATGACTGTGACTAAGACTTGACATTACGTGAAAACAATACCTGACACTGGCGAAATACACCATGTGTGGAGCCAAAATACAAGGAAAAAAAAACTTCAAAGTCAATCGTTGACGTTTACGTCATCACTCCTATACTGTCAGACAGATTGTCAGTGTCAGTCACAGGTTAGAGAAAAAAACTAATGACTATATCTGTGGTGTCAGTCGACACCATAGTAGGGATGTTCCGATACCACCAAAGTATCGATACCTACTCATGAGTAGTACTCAAATCATGATTCGATGCTACCACAGAGTAACCAGACAGAACATCAGTGTATTATTTTCGCACCTATTTTTGAAAAATAGTCATGAGACGCTGTTTTATCGATATCGATACTTCACTGAACAGAGTTTTAATTTTTAATAAAAGCCTGACACCTAAAATAAACACAGCTTATTTTCTCTAATTTGTGGGGGGATGATGGAAAGCTCAATTATCTTCGCTGCCCGGAGGAAAAAATACTAGGTACCCAGTAGGATTAGCACGGCCGATACACAAAACTGTCTTTCCCCTGTTTTACTCCAAGCAAGTATGAAGAAAGTGACGTAAAACGGGGAAAGACAATTTTGTCTACTGTCCATGCTAACCCAGCTGATAACTAGAACCGACTTCTTTTGCATCATGACTGTATGGCCCAGCTAGTTCAAGAAATAAATAATAGAGCCTAATAATTTGATTGGTACATCATTTCCATCATCATTTTATGGTTGACTAGCGGTTGAACGTCACTAAATGGTTGATATTCCATATATTATGCACATAAAGAAAAATAATACCTATATAATATTATGATGCGCACTAAAGCTTTTAACTGGGATCTTTTTCCCTGAGTGACTTTAAGTCGGGAGTGATTAGGTATATCTTCTATAGGTAAGCATGTTTATCGTAAGCCGCATCGTCACTTATCGCCAGGTAAGATAGTGGTCAACCAGGAAATGATTCCGTCCTAACCTAAGCTAATTAATTTATTGCCGTAACGTTATTCCAGAATGTAGAAAGATTAATAAGAAATAAAGAGAATGTATTTTTACTAAAGTTTTATTTTAAAATAGCTCTATTGTAAACAACAAATTATTAATATAAGTAGTTTGCTCTAAATACACAGTTCATTGAAGTAGGTTTGTCAAAGGTGGTCATGACGGTTGGCAGAATCTGTGAACAAACAAAACCTTATTTAAATTCTCATTTAAAACATTGTTCATTAAAATAGTAGTAGTTTTACTTACTATTATTTGTTCTGTGTCATTATATCACAATCATATGCCCATCTAAAGAGTTGATTAAACCCTAGAGTATAGACTAAAAGCATAGAGAGATCAATCAAAACGATATTATATTTGTACTGCTCACACGTATCGCTACGTCAGTGGCGAAGGAAAGAAACAAACATATAGTAATCAGCTAAGCTTGCAAAAAAATCACCGTACCATTTTTTCTACTCGAGTCAACTGTTTTTTCTATACAAATCTGTCAGACTCATTCACATCAAAGTGTCCACTTCATATAAAAAGTGTTCAAAAAAGTGGTACGCTTGACAGATAATGAAGTTCTCTCTATGCTTTTAGTCTATACTCTAAGGATTGAACCAGTAGGTACTACCTGTTATTGGTTAGTGTATAGTTTATCTACGTATAATACATATATCGAAATTATCGATAACCCATCGACACCTGTAAAATCATCTCTAATTTCGAAATGTAAACAACTGGATAACCTTCTTATGGATTTACGTTAAGTAGGTACCAAAATTCTAATTCTAATTCAATAGCAGCAATCAAATCACCCAATTCTAATTAATTGTGTGTGTATCAGTGTGTTTTGCCAGTGATGACTTATGGAACTGAGACATGGTCTCTTACTGTTGGCCTCATTAGTAAGCTCAAAGTCGCGCAGCGAGCTATGGAGCGAGCTATGCTCGGTGTTTCCCTGCGAGATAAGCTCCGAAACGAGGAGATCCGCAGGAGAACTGAGGTGACCGATATAGCTCTTAGAGTTAGTAGGTTGAGGTGGCAATGGGCGGGCCACATCGCTCGTAGAACTGACAACCGATGGGGAAGAAAGGTTCTCGAGTGGCGACCACGAACCGGAAGACGCAGCGTAGGCCGGCCCCCCACTCGGTGGACCGACGACCTGGTGAAAGCCGCGGGGAGCCGATGGATGCAGGAGGCGAGCAGCCGCTCAAGGTGGCGTGCTCTGGGGGAGGCCTATGTTCAGCAGTGGACGTCTTCAGGCTGTTAATGATGAATTAATTGTACTATATTTTTGTACTACATTTTTTTGATCAATCATATGTTTTATTTTAGTAATACGATCAATTGTGGCCGTTAGTGTGTTACTTTTGGGTGTAAATCCATATTGCTTTTCAGAAATGTAATCGAATGATTCTAAAAAATGTTGTAATCGTTCGTGTAAAATTTTTCTAGAATTTTTGACAAAACTTACAATACTGAGATAGTTCTATAGTTACCTGGGTCTGTTTTTGATCCTGATTTGTAGATTGGAGTGATTTTCGCTGTTTTTAACGTGTCGGGAAAATTACCATCTAGTAACAGTTTATTAAAGCACTTGGTTAATTTACTTGTTATTGTACACTTTATTACTTTAGTACTGATGCCGTCAAAACCAACACTACAATTAGTAGTAATTACTAATCAAGATTATCAATAATTTGGCAAATAATTATGGCAAATAAAAGCTGCCTGTCATTGAGTTTTTGGCGATTCTATCCTGTTTTGACTTAGCAGCATTGATTTGATTCGATACTAAGTAATCAAATTACTGGACTGAGTGATCAGATCATAAAATCTCATTTGCCCAGTAATTTCACTAGCTACAATGCCCTTCAAACTGAAACACAGTAGTGCTTGCACACTACTGCTTGGCGGCAGAATAACTGGCAAAGCGGTGGTACCTATCTAGACGAACTATGCAGAAAAGTCCTACCACCTAGTAAATACGGGTATAATATTATGCTTATTTATATGTGACGTCTTGTGAATGTTTTGTGTTGTCCTATTTGTTTCAGGAGTCAGAACTCAGAATATTATGCAAAACTATTTTAACCGAACAAAACCCATCGCTTGTTCTCCGTTCTACCTACGTGACATTGGCGAAGTTGTAGTAAACCGCAGAAGTTCAAAAAAAGGAGTTGAAGTTGAAGTATTGAGTATTTACTCGTATTTACTAGTATCGGAACATCCCTACTCTTTGGTTATCTGTGGGTACGTCATTTTTTCTTGATTTGGGATTTCGATTGTGTACATATTTTTGGTAATCATTTCATTCTTGCTTGCTTGAAATCGATTTGTTTGACCAAACAGAAATACCAATGTCTGATTGAAGTTACCAGTCTGCCTCCTTTTCCTTTGTTTCCTTGGAACATAATTCCCATTTCCCGAACAGTTTGTCACCGCCGTGCGCCGAGCCGAATACGTTCGCCTTCCGATCCGATTATATTCATAAAACCAACTTCGCCTTGT
Source organism: Ennomos quercinarius (assembly GCA_910589525.2). Taxonomy (NCBI): domain Eukaryota; kingdom Metazoa; phylum Arthropoda; class Insecta; order Lepidoptera; family Geometridae; genus Ennomos; species Ennomos quercinarius. The sequence continues at coordinate 18,844,478 of OU342493.1, forward strand.
TTGCGAGATCATTGTGCACGCGATCTCTAATCGGAACGGTTGTGTTTTACGCGAAGGACATTTAAATAAAACATGTTTTCGTGACCTCAATGATAAAAGCTAGTAGATCATAGTGTGCAGTATCGATAAGTATTTGAATTAGTGGTAATATAGTGAATAATCAATATAAATCTGCAAACATGAGTGCCAGGAAGACAACTGATACCAAGATCCCTGAGGTCACCGAAGAGGATTCTGGGTTCTTGTCGGGTCCGATCGACGAGTTGCGTGGAGATTCTGGTGTAATAACTGGTGAAATGTTGGGTGACATCAAGAGTGATGAAAAGAAAGTGCCAAGTGTTTGTGTAGAGTATGAAAGTGACAGTGGAGTAGTTGTACTTACAGAAGAGTTGATAAATTGCAGTCTAGATTGTCAAACAGTGGTACCACCTAGGGTCCCAAGTGTAGACACAAAGACATTGAAGAACCTCCCACCTCTATCTGTGTTATTAGCACAAGATGATGATGGAGACACGTAAGTTATAACAATTCATATTCAGGTTAGTTTGTAAATATAGGCTTGTAACAAACAAATTTACACAAATTCAATATTAATATATATTTAAGTTAAGCCTAGAAGACTTCTGAACATGCAAACTATTTTCTCAGAGATAATTATTAGTACATTTGCCTCACAAAACAGCAGCCATTATGTGTCTACTGGTGAATGTAGACCTCCCCCATTAGAGAGGGGTATTTGCCATAATCACCAAGCTAGGCAGGCATCTTGGTGTTTACATTTGATTGTATTTCAGACAGAAAAGAATGCTGCTGCCTATTCACTGAATAATCCCTTCGCTGGCTCATAGCCACCCGCAGGAAGAGATGGGGTGGTCCTATACTTATGTCTGGAACCATGTGGGGAATTTATCTAATTTTATGCATTTCATTATTTGCTGGTGCATTATTAATTAGTTGTAATATTTGCAAATCTGGTTCACTGGCTATAGGATGATGTTTTAATATAAACTGAAAACTAGGTAGATAAGTCTTGTTTCAATGGAAGGTGGAGATCAATACAGGAAGTTACTAAAGTTCATGGTTGCATAATTGTATTACCAACTTCAGCTCAGTACCTATATATAGCTTTTGTAGATAGTCCAGGTGCATGGTCCGTTATGAACATCGGTTTTTTTGCTTTTGAAGATGGTTACATGGGCCATCTTTGTTTATGGTGATCATAATCACAGGTAGCTAATTATGTATAAATGGAGTGTAGTAACTATATTATTTGCATTCACTCTATAACTTCATTCAACACATACACTCCTTTCTCAACCAGAGGCTAGTGTTTTGTTGGAATTATTAGACTTAATCCCATCATTTGAAAAACTATGAAGTTTCCATCAAGTTCAATGTTATTAATTAATTGTCCTCGAACTAGGAAACCTTCAAGTTATGACAGCATAATATTTAAAAACATAATATTTAAAAAAGTTATTATTTATTCATTTTTGACCATTTTGTTTGTTTTATTAGACATTGCAACTGGGTAATTTTGTTGCAGACAATTGCACATTGCAGCTGTTCATGGGTGTGAGCAGGCAATCAGCACTCTCATAAAAGTGTGTCCAGACAAAGAATGGTTCAATGTACCAAATGATGATGGCCACACTGCCTTACACTTAGCAGTCTTGAGTGAGAATGCAGTAGTAACAAGAATGCTGGTCATCGCAGGGGCTTCTCTTGCAGTTCGAGACAGGTGCGGGGAAACACCTTTGCACAAAGCCACAATACTCAAGAATTTGGATTGCATTAAAGCATTACTCAATCCACTCAAAGAGAGTCCCTTTAAAAAATATACAACAGAACTTAATCAAAAAAATTATAATGGTAAGTTTTTAATTTATAAATAATATAGATAAGTCAATTTGTGTCTGTGCCATAATAATCTATTTGACTACTAATTAAACTGAACAGAGAAAACATGAACTTTAAGGTTTCTGGAGAAGGTGATTGTGTGGAAACACCTCACAGCCCCAAAAAAAGTTCCCATATTTGTCACAAATCATAAATGTAGAGTTACAGTATTATAGTTATCAGGTTACCAAAGCTTAGTAATAAGGTCTGGGTATACTATGAAGTAAGGTTTTGTAATGTCACTGCATGTTTAGGTTGGCCCTTTCTTTCTATTCTTGTATACTAAAATGCATGTAACTTTGTCAATATGATAACTACATTCTTATTTTTAAATTTCCCCTTAGTAACCATGCACATAAACTGTGTATTGAAACTTCAAATCAATATGTTACAGTTTCAGTCCATTGTAAAACTATCAAGTTACACACTCATTTAGTTGTAATGCATTGCATAGCAAAGAATTCATGTCACTTCCTTCCTTATTTTAGATACTAATTTGACTTGTGTTCTCTCAACTTTTCATTAAGTGGAGTTTAAAAACGTATATGATAAGTTATGCTTTAATTAAATTAGATTTACAATACATTTTCTGACATTATCCATTAATGAGCTCACAGGGCTTAACATAAACTTTTTACTAATTGAGTGTTGGTCTAGTCTTGAATTACTTTGGAAAACATCATTATGAGGGCAGGTAGGGAACCCTAAGCCAGCCACCACATTAGCTAATAATAAAATGGCTTAGCTGACTTGGTATTTGATCTCTTGTCATCGATAATGTAAAACTAGTTTTATGATAACATTGAACTTTATAATCTGAATCATCTGTTGGTAAAAACCCACCCAACAGTTTTTCCAACATAAGCAGTCTAGAAATGTACTGCTTTAATATTTGTGTAGTACTTACTATATATTAGTTTTACATTTATTACTGAACTAAGTTATTCATGTATCAGTAAAACCTTATAATTTGTGTTTTTTAAAGAGATAATGGTTTGCTTGTATTTTTTTTACTGTTGTGATAAAGTTGTGGGCAATTAGAAATCCGGTAAAATTTATGTTTCTATATTGAGGTGCATCAGTTAAAAATATTTTATGACCGTCAAGATCATGAACCAGTTTCACGCGGTTTATAATATTTTTTATGAATTAGGAGCAATTACATCTGAGTGGCAGTAGCAATAGTCATCAACCGTAAGCCCATATTATTATGGCCAAAGAGGTATATCGCATACTGCAAAAGCTTCGGCCAAACCTGCGCGTCAATCGTGGTGGCGCGGTAGTGGGCTTGGGTTGTTGTGTTGCTGATACCCGCTGTACACAATGAATAGCGCTATCAGTTATATTCCCACAGGGATTGTTCATACTGTTCGATGTGATATTGAATGCACAAAATTGATTTAATGGCCGCGATGGTCTCATGCCCTGGCGTCATCCGATCAAAACACGTCACGTGCCGGATTACGGAGATTCTCTAGGATCTCTGAATTAAATCCCTCTAAGTTCAAGTAAAACCAGTTTGCGGTGCGAAACAATGATAGGTATTAGACATTGTTTACGTGTGAACGCACCGGAGCTGGAGGCTGCTGCTGACGTCGCCGCCCTCAAGGTCTCTAATAGGTAATACTATTACTTACGCTCAATGAAAACGAAGAATCCTCTTCGCATAGAATTGAATACACCGCTTTAGGAAACCACTTCCAACAAGGCATTCTCCTGAGGAGAATCTCCTCATAATAATTTCAAAGTTTGGAAATCCCTACCTGTGTTAACTGCATCAGAAATTATATTAGCTGTTCGGCTTTTATCGTTTCTGGTTTTCCCAGACTGATGGTAGGTAGGTGCTCAATGTAAAAGATTTCGGCCTTTTTGCATACCGAGATATTATTTACATACCTACGGTTTTACCAGATGGATTGACCTTCTCGTGACAGTTGGAAAACTTCTTATTATTACCGGTGAAGTGACGTTTCATTCTGGTTTTTTTAAATATATTTGAGGGCGTTTAGTGTGTGGTAGAGACCGCCTACGGTAGCGGGATCTGGCCATTTCGAGAGGCTGTTGTACCCTGTTGGGTATTCCCAAATCGCGAATCGCAATAGATAGGTACAATGGCAGGGTCAGGTGGAGTGAAAGCCATGTCGAGTCGCGGTCGCTACTAGCAGGCTGCCCACAGCTCCGCAAACATCGCTTGGGATGCCCCAACTATTGTATAGCTGCTAATTAGATCGCGAGTGTTACGAGTTATGCAAAGCAAACGGCACGTGATGGTTTTCCCTTGCTAAATTTATCACCATGTGGCCTTCTGATTATAACTATACCTCTGGAATATATCTGAAAATAGGTAACTGCATTCTATTATTAAAGTTTTCCCCAAGTTTGGGACCAGATGGCGCTATGTGAAATATTATAATACATATTTATTAATTTTATTTATAAATAATAAAATTCTATCTAAGCTACGCCCGGTGGCCGGCGGCCCAAGGAAAACCGCAGAGTAGTCAGCTGGCGTAGTTTAAAAGGAAACAGTGCCGACTGTCTGACGGATTCTCTGGGTTATACCCGCGCGTGAAAGTACAGCTCAGCCGCTTTGACTCGGTCGTCGCTCGCCAGTTACATACACCGGAATTCCCAAACATTCGCCTATATTAGCATATTACGTGCTCTTTACACTTTCTAATTCTGGCTTGCTGTACCAGATTGCACCGCGGCTAAATAAGATCTTCGAGAAACACGCTGTGACTCAGTTCTAAATACAGATTCGAAGATTTGTTTCTTCGTGGGCAAGCGCAAACGCTTCGGAATGTTTTGGGTGATTAAAATCCGGTTTTTACTCGATTTATAGGCATACCCGTTTTCTTATTCGTATGTCATCGATATGATGTTATCCAAATCTTATTAGTGTTTCGGCTTCAAATTGCTATCACAACATGAACTCCAGCGCCACGCCATCTGACATCACACCGATGTTATACCTACTATTGTCTATTCTGTGCCGATGTCAGCCCAAGGATTTCTGGTTTATGGAATTTCCACATAATGACAGCAGCTTATATATATTGCTTTAATTGTTTTGGTCGGTCGACGCGACGTTTATTTGCTAAGCATGTATTCTAAACCATTTGTGCGCGTGCGCAGTATCTGTCCCATTCACAATATGAATCACATCGATATCATCAACTACTGACAGCTTCTTCAAATCGAATCCAGGGCAGGGTAATGATAATGATCTGAACTAAATCCACTCTCTGAGCTTAAATTTTACCTACCGTACCGTATAGTTGCTTCAGATGGCATGGCAATGGCATACAATACACTGGAACCGTTTGTATTGGGACGTGGGGTTTTCCAACGCTCGACCCGCTTCTTTCAATGACCCTCGCCGTCATTTTGTGTGGCGGCATTTAATTTCAACATATGCACCACAACGTGCTGCTTATGTGTTATATAACATTGTGCGCTCAAGAATAGATGCTCATGTGATGAGAACTTTGAAACGCAGTCATTAGCCTCAATGTAGATGATCTGTTTTTATATTAAAGGCGATTCATTGCAATAATCTGCATCTGTTGGTACTTAGTACAGCAGATAAGGACATGCCTTATAGGTATATGAAGTTTTTCATAAAGAATTCTTTTGTATATAAATTTGAATTTCCAATGTTGCGGTTAGGTATGATGTAGCGTTTGATTCTCGGTAGGTATAGGTAATAGGTACTAAATTAGTAGTGGTACTTTGCAATACGTTATTCCCAACACAACGCTTATTCACCGAGTTTCCCTAATGGAATTAAAAGAAAACAACGGTTGGGTAAGAACAACGATTGTTCAGGAAAACAACACAAAAAGCTAAGTAGGTAGGGACAATAGGCTAGTTGCCTGCTTTTAAAAATTAACAAGTAAATATTATTTTCATAAATAAGGTTAAAAATTAATGCAATCATTGAAAAAATGAGCAAAATCGGTAAATAAATCGCGGAGTAATAAGCTTTTAAAGTTTCTGGAGAGGGCATCGCCTTTTTCTTTCTCGCTTAATCCCCACAGTTACTATGAAAACGCACGTTGTGAAGTCACATGCCAGAGACTACTGTATGTAAAGCTACTCAAATACTCATTTATTGGTAAACTCATTTTACAAGCTTAGTAATGAGATACTATGAAGGTGAACGAACTGACGTCACTGCATGTTTGTGTCTCTTTCTATTCCTGTATTTTTAAATGCTTGTAATTTTGTAATTTTTGAGATATTTAATTTTTATTTTCACGACTGTTTATTTTTTGAGGAATATTATTAATTTATGCAATAAAAAAATAGCAGGACACTAGCCTATTGGAAAAACTTGGTATTGGGATTTTATATGCGACGACAGTTCAAGTTTAAAGGCCCACAGCCAATATCGATAGTTATGGAAATGCGCAGTAACGAGCAAGGGAGTCATCGTTCTCGGGGGCGGTGATATACGGAAACGGTGAAAATACTTCGCACAGTGCCGGCCTCTACCATATTTGGCGAGGACAGCGTTGTGCGCGCGCGCAGCCTGTCGCCGACCGACGCCACATTGTTGGGAAAACCCCATCATGTTGCCCGCGCAGTCCGAGCACCCCGCGCACGCCTCTCTAAGACGTTACTACGTTACACGTGTTCACTACGGCACTTTACATGAAAAGCTATCGTTCAACTCACTTTGACGTACACTGCTCATTTGCTATTGCTTTGTGAATGCGAGTGTAATTCAAAACGGGCGGTGTACTGTGATCATCAAGGACAGTCGATTGTTTACATCTTGGAATCCAGTTATATCGCGTCAGCTGTGCCTGCCTAGACGGCGGCATACGGAGGCGCTCAATCACTGCATTACAGCACAGCTGATGAATAATTCCTTAGAACTGGCGACGTTGTCTTTTTTATTTGAATTCTTACGCATTTGAAAATGAGAGGTATAAATCGGACGTTCAGTTGTACAGCTCTAGAAGCGTTCATGAACGTCACGTGATCAACTTGTGTAAGGTCTAACTCACTTCTTAATTCAATATTCGCTTATATCTGTACCTCATCCCAGTATTATCTCTCTACTCATACATTTAACAGTTGAATGATCAATCCACATACCCTTAAGAAAAAGAATATACTTATATTTATACAGGACATCACACAACATTAAATACATTATTAACATACAACAAGTTACGAATCTTTTTAGTTACCTTTAAAAAGTTTATTTTTCGAAATAATTTCTGTTGTTTTTCTTCAATCAATCAAATATAGAACGCATCTATAGTAGTATACAAACCTCCTGCTCATGTTTGATAATATTATAATCTTAATATTATAAACATACGAATTTATTAATCTAAATCCAATGTGTAATCTTTTCTGATTCGAAATAACAAGCTCCTGCACTGTATTTACAATATAACCCAAATTCTTTTTTGATAACTTTATTTTACTTTTTCTTGCGGTTTTATAATCATAGCACAGCATGGACTTGTCGTTCATTGCCTAGGAAGCTCCAAAGTGCTCACACGAACATGTTAAATTTAAAAGCAAATAACTCGGTACTCGGCTACAGCAATCGCTAACGATGCTGATGACGGCGTGTGTTTGTCCTCATCTTGTAGGTATCTTATGTGCTTTCTACATGTTTATGCTGTCGGACATTTGAGGCCCCTTTGCTAACGCACCAAACATTGGCAGCGAAATGTTGTATTCTAACAAGTATCAAATGAAATTAACCCAATGTTGAAAATACACCATGACAATAAAACATTACAATATATACATTTGTTAATATATTGTGCACAGGAACACACAGGTTCTGTGTTTTTATCATGCATGCTTGAATGAAATGAATTTAATAATAAGTGTAATTGGCACATTGCCTTTCTTATTATAATAAATACAACACAAATACATTACAAATACAAGTGTGAACAGGACGCAAGAGTTTTATTATCTATGAATTAAAATATGTGACCTCCAGCTGCACTCTAACGGATAAATCTATTTTGAGGCCGCTGATGTTAATCGAAACAACGAGAAAGTTAAAACTGACATACCTAGCTACATCAGGCAGCCTGAATACCGAAACGTAAAAGATTACCTACGTAGGTAGAAATTAAAATAGAATCCAAATTCTGCTTCAAAAAGATTCAGAATGCTATAGACAACGGGCTATTTTAAACAAGTTTGAAATAAACTTGGAATTATTCCAGCGCCGTCGCCAACCGACATCCGACGGGTGGCAGCGATAAACACACGCCGCGATTTCACAAACAATGCCACACACAGTATTATCTTTTAAACTTCCATTTGAATGTTCAGAACACCAGAGTTCAGATATGAAGTAGCATTTTTCTCTCATATAAGTACTTAAGGTGGAACGTTACACTAGCGCGGGAAATTCAAATTTTCTTGCGTTCTTTTGCCAATTATAGCTTAATTACTCAACGTGATTACATGAAAACTAATTTTGCGGAAATAAATATAATGCATCAATAAATTACAATGAATAGTATCACCTAGAAATCATTGGTTAAGCGGCAAATGGCAATAGACTGAAAAACTAAGAAGAAAATTGTTTATTGCCATTTGTCGCTAAACCAATGATATCTAGGAGATACTTTCAATCGTTATTTGTTGATACATTGTATTTATTTCCGCAAAATTAGTTTTCATGTAATCACATTGAGTAATTAAGCTATTATTAGCAAAAGAATGCAAGAAAATTTGAATTTCCCGCGCTAGTGTAACGTTCTAGAAAGCATCCATCTAGTAATTATTACCCATGTTATTACTAAGTACTCTCCACGATCGAACAGCATCGGGAACCGATGTTGATGTTTGATAAGGATATATTTTGTACTCTGCCAGTTTTTATTGTGAATTTTGATGGTAAAAGATTTAGAGAAAGACCGATAAGTGTGGTTGGACTTTGTAAAAAATGATGTATGTTGTGATGACGTCTGACAAAAGTGAGTGGAAGACAACACCACGTTGCACCGACCCCATTTAAATGGGATAAGGGTAGGCGGATCATAATGATAAGCCTGAATCCTGATACCTACATCCGGGTGAGGTCATGTCGAAGGCACAGGCTCTTTTTTTTTCCTGTACAGTGGCTAGAGTTGAAATCCCTTTATGCCGTTGTATAAGCGGTCTCAATGCATTCTTGAGCGCCAATCCTGAATGCGACATCTTCTGTGATAAATGGCAGGGTATTTTTAAATTATTAATTATCATTTTGTGAGAGTTTATAATCTGTAATTTTTCTTATTTTACTGTTATGATGACTTTTTAATTATTTTTATATGTACACAATTGACTAATTTCTATTTAATTCTTTTTTAATGTATTATTGATTGATTGATTATTTATTAATTCGTTAGACTAATGGTATAATTTCATTTTGATTATTTAAATTATTAAATGTTTTTATCATGCATGCTTGACTGAAATGAATTTAATAAGTGTAATTGGCATATTGCCGTTCTTATTATAATAAATAAATACAAAAACAAAATAATATTTTAGACCCTGATGAAGGCGATACGATACTTGCCGTGATCTAGCTTTCCATCTAGACAAATTACTGCATTTCACGCGTACGAAGCCCCGAAACATTTGTACCTATAATACCTATTATTTAAAGGACACACTTTAGCCATATGTGAAATAATTAGTATTTATTACACATATGCGTTAGCCATGGCCAGTGGCACACGCAGAATTATACATAATATAAAACGTATTATAATTATGTCATCCTCAGGAATATAAATTATATATCCATGGCTGCTAAAATTTAGCATTGACGTCATCGAGAACTGGTTAGAGCTTTTTATTACCATCTGGAATTGTTTTAATTTTTAATATTATATTTTGGTATGACTACGCATATCATCGTCAGTTTAAAGGTTATCATGTTTGTTGAAACCATATTGCTTTATTCTTTGGTTTATTAACTTGGAACAGTGTTATCAACCATAAACCTGCTACCTATATGTAGTTACATTAAAACTTATTCTGATATCGAACGTCAGGTTATACCGGATTATAAGATTCATGGGTTGAAGAATTGATTTATGTTGGGGGTAGCCTTGTCCGTTATACCTACCTGCGTCAAACGTAGTAATTTTAGCCGCAGTTTCGATATATAACACAACAATTTATAAATTGTACATAAAACAAATTACGTCAGAGATGTAGTTTTAATAATTACGTAACGAGTTGCTTTGTAACGCACCTAAAGAACTAGGGCCCATGATTCATTATTAAATTAAATGCGATTATTTGCAGCATAACGTGATGGATGAATAATTCTACCTATACCGTGTGTTATTAATTTGATTTGCGACTTGCGTGCATTTGTCCTGATAGCTTCAATGACCTCATACAGTTTTATTAATAGAAAGTTTGGAAATACCAATAAATCGTCCATCCCATCAAACGAAATCTATTACACAGAAAATACCAATGATTTTGACTCACGATGAGTCATAAAAGTCATCAGGGAATGGTAAATCGAGAAAACTAAACTATGTAAGAAAATGTAATTTGTCAAGTGTTTGTTTCTCAACTGAACTAGCACAGGTATCGTACCAAAAGTCCCATTGATAACGTTAATTCTATAAAGCAGGTTATCTATATCTATCGTCTATCGTTGGAAAACACTGATCTAGCTGATAAACTCTTACAAACTGCTTTAGGAAACTATTATTTCTATCGGTATGAGATAATTATTCGATTTGAATTCCATTACTTATAGCTTTTTTAAAAAAACGCTAAATTGTTTTAGTATAATAATTGTGATGGTTTATGAAAAGCTTTATACTGAACTTGTATTTGATTTTTTCCAGGTCAAGCGTGTGTTCATTTGGCAGCAACTTATGGGAGCGTCACAATGCTCCAATCGCTGGTCCACTATGGGGCTGACATCAACTCCAGGGTAAGTTTACTTTCATAAAAAGCAATCTAAACGTTTTTCTGATACGGATGTTGTACGGACGGTGATACCAGCAAGCTTGACATTAGCCCGAATTAAAAAATGGCAAAATTGCTGTGATGGAATACAACAGCGTCATCGGTTCGACGATGAAACCGTGATAGCGTCCCGTCCCGTAAGGAAGTAGCATTTGCCCGACGTACCTATTACGTATAATAATGAGTAACCGGTGTTTGTTTACGCATGTGTATTGCGACGGAAAAGATCATAAAAATATTCCAAGACTCCTAATGGTAATGGGGTATACGTGATGACACGTTCGGCCTATTAGCTGTCATATGCACTGAAAAACCGAATAGTTGATTCTCTAAATGTTGATTCAATTTCAGTTGAGTTAACATAAAATGATGTTCTAATAACCATGGTGTGAAGATTGATTTAACAAAAAAATAAAATATTATGATGAAATAGGTTATTTCAACCACAAAAATGGGTTAATCTAACACAACATTGTATGTTCGGTTAGATCAAGGTTAATTTTACTGCTTATTTAGTTAGATCAGCATATTGTCTAAGTCTAATCAACAAAACAACTTAGTCAAATAAACGAAATTGAAGGAACTATTTGTGAGTCACTTAAAACAACCATACCCATTGCTCCTATAGTAACTTATGGTTTCAGTGTTGAATATACAATTTTAAAAATGTGTTGGAACAACCAAAGTAACAATTGTTAAATTAAATTTTTTCAAATAACAATTTTAATTTTGTTGATTCAACAAATCATGTCGGTAGGTCCTATATGAGAGTGACGTCACGAACGTCAGCGACGAACAACTTGCACCGTAGTGTTCTTAACAGTAAAAATAGTTTTAGAGGATAAAACAAGCCTGAACTGTGCAACAGTGCAATATAGGAGCAGTGTATTGTGTGCAAAGTGCAGTTTCCTCCTGAAACGGTAGGGATTGCATAGTGGGAGTTAAATAAAATACGGCAGTGTTTTGCTTGTACCCTCGGGTATTAATAAAATCGGCGAACTGAAATTATAGATATATTAGAGTGTGCTGCGACATTAAGAAATACATGGTCTGCGCGCCATCTGTGAGCAGTACCTCGGACTACATACAACTCGTTACTCTGGTCGATCCTGAGCGTTATATTCTGTGATTTTATTAGATAGGCACTATGTCTAACAAGTGTGGTGCGTGCGGCCGCTTCGCCTCCGCGACAGATGGCGCTAAATGCACCAAATGTGAGGCGCTATACCATCGAGCCTGCGTTGGGATCTCCGCGGAGGCAAAGGTTGCGTCTGGATGGCGCTGTCCCGGCTGCAAGCCAAGGATACCGCGGAGTGACAATACCGAGAGCCCCGTGCGAGTAGGGGGAGTGAATTCGCCAACTGTCGATAACCAGCCCGCTACCGCAACCGACGACCTTATCCTTCGCGAGATCAGGCTCATGCGCCAGGAGATGCAGTCCTTCCGGGGGGATTTTAACTCTATGAGGGAGGATATGACGGCACTTGGAGCTACCGTGGCGGGGTTCGGGGGTCGGATGGACACGATGGAGAGCAAACTTCTTGGCCTCGAGGGCAAGTTTGCCGAGTTTCAGGCGCGGTCGGGTACGGCGGAGCTCCTAGTCACCATCGACCGGCTCAAGGAAGAGATCAACGACCGCGACCAGGAATCTCTCCAGAATGATATCGAGGTTACGGGGATCCCAGAGGAGCAGGGCGAGAATGTGGCGCAGCTCGTCAGTCTCATCGCTGGCAAGCTAGGGGTCGCATGCGACGAGCGCGACTTCGTGTCGGTGGAGCGTGCCGGCCTGCGCCGTGCGCCGGTGGGCGGCGACGTGCTGCCGGCGCCGCCGCGTCCGCGTCCCGTGCTCGTGCGCCTGGCGCGCCGGGCACTCAAGGATGAATTTTTGCGGAATGCGCGTGTACGTCGCCAGCTGACTACGCAGGGCCTGGGGCTCACCGGCAATGACCCGCCAGCTAGGTTTTATATTAACGAGCGACTGACCAAGCTGAACAAAATGCTTTTCTATAAGGTGCGCGAAGAGACCCGCCGGCGAGGCTGGCGGTTCGCTTGGACCCGGGGCGGCCGTATTTTTGTTCGCCGGGAGTCAGGGACGGCCTCGTTTCGGGTCCGGTCCGACTCGGACGTGCAGAAAATTTTTGGCGGCACAGCCGTTGGACCGCGATCGAGCTGCGACTGAAAGGGTTCTCTGCAATAAATAAGAAAACATGTCATGTACTTTTGTGTGTATTTATTTGTATTGCCGAATTTAGTAGTATGCTAGTTAATTTTAAGATAACACTTATTTTTATGGAAAGAGTTTATTGTTACAGGTTTACATATTGTATGGTTATTAATATTCTGCATGCAAAAATATTATTTGTTTATTGTTGTTTTAAAGGTCTAGTACAGCATTTCAATTTGGTAACTACATTATACACATTTTAATGCTTGACAAAATGTTAAACGTTGGATTGTTTAATGCTGGCTCTTTGGGCACACGGCATGAGGAATTTGTTGTGGCGATGGAGCGGTCAGCGGTTGACATAATGGCCGTTAATGAAACATGGCTTAGAGGCGAGGACGACGGCCGCGCGCCTGTCGTGCCCGGCTACCGACTGCGGCACACGCCGCGGCCGGCCGCCGTGCGGGGTGGCAGGGGCGGGGGCGTTGGTTTCTACATTAAACGTGGAATCACCGCGAGAGCTTGCCCTCATCCTCATACCGCATCTGTCGAGCAGATGTGGTTGAGCATGAGGGTAAGATCACTTAGGGTTATAATCGGCACTGCGTATCGACCTCCCTGGCTTGATGTCAATGTGTTTTTGGATGGTTTATCACAATCCGTGGCTAGTTTTGGGGATTATGATCATCTGGCATTATTCGGTGACTTTAACATCAACTGGCTCTCCCCCTTAGAAAATAAAACTAAACTATTGAAAACCTTCTTGGATTGCATAAACCTCACTCAGCTTGTGTTAGAACCCACTCATTTTACGGACCATAGTCAGACGCTCATAGACTTGGTCTGTACAGACATGAAAGCACGATCAGTCGCAGTAAACTATATCCCGGACTTGGGTAGTCACGCAATGATTTCTGTTGAATTTTACATCAAGGCACAAAAACCCAAACCTCATTTTATAACTTATAGACCCCTTAAGAACATTATATTGGACTTCTTCACCAAAGATTTAAACTTAGTAGACTGGCAAAACATAGACAGCTTAAATAATGTGAATGATATGGTCTCCTATTATAATACATTTATTTTGAGTCTCTTTAATCTCCATTCCCCTAAAAAAACTGTGTATATTAAAAGCCAATCATATCCTTGGATTACAGATACCATTAGAGAAATGATGCACATTCGTGACCGTTGTCATAGACAGTATATGGTATCTAAAACGGACTCACACAAACAGTCATATAAAGATATGAAACATGTAGTCATCAACGCTATGTTTCAGGAGAAAAAAGTATATTTTGAAAGACATATAAACCAAAACATAGCAAATCCAAAAAAATTATGGAAAAATTTAAAATCAACATTCATACCTAATAGTAAAAATAGTTTTGAAATCCCTTCTTTTTGTAATGATGCTAACTTAATAAATTCACACTTTCTTAATGTTCCTGGGAATGAAAAGGTACCAATATCTAATCTTACCTATTTTGAATACCATAGATTCAATACATCTGAGTTTCATCTGGAACCAGTTGGTGAGGATGTTATTGCAAATGTAATAAATAAACTGTCATCAAATGCTGAGGGTATTGACCAGATTACATTGCAAATGATAATGCTAACTTTACCTGATACACTACCTTACATAACTAAATTGATAAATTTGTCTATTTCATCTTCAACATTTCCGGATGCATGGAAAGTATCACTTATAAGACCAATACCTAAAAAAGCAAGTATCTCTTCAGTAAGTGATCTTCGTCCTATAAGTATATTGCCATGTTTGTCTAAAGTTCTAGAAAAAGTTGTTTGTTATCAACTAATGAAATACCTTGAGGTTGAAGACATCTTGCCAAAAGTACAATCAGGCTTTCGCAAGAAACGTAGTACTTCAACTGCGCTGCTTGATGTGGTTGATAACATACTTGCAGCTCAAGACCGGGGTATGGGAACGATCCTTGTGCTGCTGGATTTTTCGCGGGCATTTGATGCAATCAATGTTCCTCTCTTATTAGCAAAAATGTCTTACTATGGTTTTAGTGCTGATACAATAAAATGGTTCCACAGCTACTTGTATTTAAGATCTCAAATTGTTGAAGTCACTGGTCCTGATGGTAAAACGGCTTTTTCATCTTGCAGTTACAATCTCAGAGGCGTCCCGCAGGGCTCAATTCTTGGGCCAATTCTTTTTATTCTGTATAGTGCAGACATAATAAAATGTATAAACAATTGTCAGTATCACATATATGCTGACGATTTACAAGTTTATTTGCATTTCCACCCAGAAGACACAAGTCAAGCTGTGTGGAATATTAATCAGGATCTAGATCGGTTGGCTATGTGGTCTGAAACTAACTGCATGGTACTAAACCCAGCCAAATCCAAGTATATGGTAATAGGGTCCAAGAAGCAGGTAGCAGATATTTTGTACAACAACCCTCAAGTATCCATCCTGAATAATAAAATAGATCAAGTCACAGAAGCTCGAAATTTAGGATTGCTGATGGATAGTCACCTACATTTTGAGCACCATGTACAAGAAGCTGTACGAAACTGTTTTTATCGATTAAAAGTGCTCTATAGAGCTAGACCTTACCTTAGTGAGGATCTCAGGTTGACACTTTGCGAATCTCTCATACTTTCAAAGCTTAACTATGCGGATGTTGTTTATGGCCCATGTCTCTTGTCGCGAACTGAGCGTTTGATCCAAAGAGTTCAGAATGCTTGTGCCCGTTTTTGTTTCAAAGTTCCTTTTCGTGCACATGTGACTCCATTCCTTAATCAGGCAAACTTAATGAAAATGAATGCTCGGAGGCAGCTACACTTTGCAACCTTACTTTTCGGTATTATAAAAAACCAACAGCCAGAGTATTTGTTCAAAAAACTAATTTGGGCACAGGAACAACGTAGGTATGAAGCCAGGTCAACAGTGTTTGTGCTCCGGACGCCGCGGCACAGGTCTGCATCCTTTCGGGGAAGTTTCAGGCTTGTTGCTAGCCGGGTATGGAACATAATTCCACCGCCATTGCGAAACCTGAAAACAGTGCAAACATTCAGTAGACATTTGAAGTGGCACCTGATGAATGACCAGAAGTCATAAATAATAATAACAATAATTAACTTTGCGGTGTTCAGCGGGTGTTTCTTATAAATGGACTAACTAGAGTATGTGTTATGTAGGTAAATAGTATGGGACTTACGTTTGAGTTATGCTCGACTTGATTGGGTGGAAATCCGTTCACTGCTGGACCTTTAGATAACACATAAGTAGTGGAACCCGTCTGGTTACCACACGGTTTCATGTTATTTGAAGTACCTAGCCATTGTTCATCTCTTTTTTCACTTCAACCCCTAGATCGTGACAGTTGTTTTTGTTTTAGCTGTTTGACCCCTCTCCAAGCCTTTTCTGTTCTTTGATGATATCAACATAATTATGTAGTTTCTCTGGTAAAACCATGTATATTGTAGAAACCAATTCCTTTTCTGTATCACTGTTC
This sequence comes from Ennomos quercinarius, assembly GCA_910589525.2. NCBI lineage: Eukaryota > Metazoa > Arthropoda > Insecta > Lepidoptera > Geometridae > Ennomos > Ennomos quercinarius. The sequence goes on from OU342493.1 coordinate 18,861,020, forward strand.
GTATTTGTTACGCTCGTATTGTTGTACTGTATGACTTTTGCTTTGAACTGTATTACTTTTGCTGTGTAGTTCCTGTTATTTTAGTCTGTTTGTGTGGATCACGGGCACTGAATCGAGGGAATTAGATGGGTTTTACCTTAGGGTTTTTGTAGTAAAAAACGCAGAAGTGGTATAGTTCAAAGATTGCTATAAATTGTTTTTCTCTAATATTTGTTTTTTTTTTTGTATGTATCATTTGTAGGTATAGTCTTAATTTATTTATATATTGTTTGTGCTGAAGTTCGTGATGTCATGATGACGGGTTCCGACTGAAAACCAGTTATTGAGGTCTAACGACCTTGATTACATGCTGAGTCGGGACCTTTATCATGACGTCACGCAACATTACATTTTGTACGTACGTGTACCTATTATTATTTTTTGTTTTTGTTGTTCTATATTTATGTTGTATGTTAGGAATGTAATGTTGTGTGATGTCCTGAATAAATGTATTTTCTTTCTTTCTTTCTTTCTTTCTATATTAACCTAAAATTTTGGTTAAAATAGGTTGGCACAACTGTTTTGGTTTTTCACTGTGGGAACCAAATGAAGTTATAAGAATTACACTTGCAGTAAAAAAACAATACTTAACTACATTTATAAATAGGAATAACACTTTCTACTGTACACAATTTGATATCGTTAAGCGCTCTATCCTCGTAATATCAATTAAAGCCGTGTCATAAAAGCATAAATTCAATACAAGTGCTGTTTTAATATCGCTATCGTCGTTATCGAGATATTAAGTGTTGGGATTTCCACAATATTCTCCGCATTTAGGAACTAACAGCAATATCATTGTTTTTTGTGTTGCCACAACACCTCACCTTTATCGGTTTGTGTTCTGTGTCACGCGCGTACTCATCGTGAATCCCGGGGCGCTCAACTAATACCAGCCTTCTGAGAATAACACACTGACAACCGGACAACCCTAAATAATTATATATATTCACAAAGTTTCAGGAATGTCATCTATTACTCTAATCTAGTATCTGGGGGAAAATCATGATGTTATTTGTCGAGCAGACAGTTCTTTAAGTAATCGTGTTCGTGTAATTCTTGTGTGACTAAAAAAACCTCTAAATTTTTCAATATGGTTAATTTTTAATGATTCAATTGGTTTTATGGAATCGTTGAATGGGAATCCTATTTACCAATTCTGGAAATTCCGTAACAGTTGCGTATTACATATTTATAATGAACTGATTTACCAGTAGTTTTCCTCTTTGTTTGTTTTCTGTTTTATGTCGCCACTTACGAAGACTTCGTTGTTTTATCCGTTTTACATAGCTAGGTCCAACCATATTTGATACTCCAAACAAATACAATTCTAAAACTGTTATTGCTGACAATGTTATCATTATCAGTAAAAAATGTTTTCTGTGTTTCCCCCATGTCAGATGTTTGAGTTTATTGTAGTCATACATCATTCCATCTCGGTCAATATCGCTGGTTGACTGATACTGTTTGTATTTTGATCAAATTACAGCTGTCTACGATAGCTAGGGTTGTGCGTCCACGCTGTAAGTGATTGCCCTAGCTTCCGTCCGCGTCCATTCATTCTGCGTATTATTTCTTTTATAAGTATATTCCAGAATGAATGAGAATAATACTAGTGGATGGTGGTTTTCTCTAAGTCCTATTGAATATTAACCGGCTGATGGCAGCCCTGTCGGTGGCTTTCCTTTAAATACGCGAGGGGTTTTCCACAGGGTCGAACGTCGCAAATCCACTGATAGCGCTATCTCGTGCGTCGTTGCGGGTTTTTTTATATTTGCTGCGATTGTTTACCTCTTCTATTGTTTCGGTGCCAGCGCCCGCCAGGTGTATCTAAGGTTATGTAAACGTACAAGGAAAATCTAGGACACTTCTTGAACGGTCAAGTTTCGTTTGTTCGTTTTATTCAGAAAGGTTAGCGTTTACCAATTTCCCCTAATGTTAAGGTGATTAAGCTTTATTTGTATAATTTACCATCTTTTAACATACGTTATAAATTATGCGCTTGCCTGGCTAGCTACCACACCATATAAACCATACCATACCATACCATAGTAGCTAAAAAAACCTATCTTGTATCACCCAAGTCTGCGGAGCTAATACTTGAGCGTAGACATTTAGTGAACGAAAGCACGGAAAACCTACAAAAGATAAACGGTATTCCATATGCATGGCTAACAGCGTGCGTGTATTGTTGCAGGAGAACCTGGCGGGCTGGACGCCGCTGCACATCGCGGCCCAGCGCGGGCACGAGGCGGCGGTGCGCTGGCTGCGCGCGCGCGGGGGCCCCCGGCCGCGGGACTTCGCGCGCCGCTCGCCGCGCCGCCTCGCGCGCCGCGACCCCGCCGTGCTGCAGCTCTTCGCCGGGGACTCCAGCGACTCCGACTCCGACTCGGACGACGATGTAAGTCTCGATACCGGCTCGCTCCTGGTTCATCGTGTACCTACTTGATGACGATGGGAACTTTGCGTCTACAACTATCTACAACTATCGCTCCGAAATGTTTAACTATCCTCTGTATTAGTCAATTTTGTTCAGAGTAGCTCTAATATAAGTTACGTACTCTATCAATATTGAAATACAAACGTTTTAAAAAACCTTTTTGAGTGCGGTATTAATTTATTGACATAGTTTTCCTGTTTACCTTCAGTCGGGTTATTTTACGTCGCAGTATCAAAGGAAGCCGATCGACGCCCACTAATAATGTTTGTCTTCTCTTTCTAGTACTTGGACGATGAGGCCGAGAGCCTGTTCTCGAAGCTCCAGGACAGCCTCAACCCGACGCTGGTCGCCTGAGCGCCGCCGCTCGCGACACTACGCTCCACCTCTCTCTCGCAAGCAGCTTCCGACACCGATGTACCTTGCCATAGCGGAGACCACTGCGCGAGGATATCGACAAGGGGAACCCTCGGCCATGGAAGGGTGGCCACACCGACCCCCCTCTTTATGCCACCCCCGGCCAGAGTGGGAACCGAAACTGCTGACTACACGCTGATAACGACTTACGAACAACAAGTGAGCTCAGTAACGTTTTGCCAGCTGCAACGTTCGCACTTTGGCCGGGGGTGTTCCTGAAATCATATAATTCATAGGTGACAGAGTAGCTTAGTGATAGATAGCCATTTCTTCTTGTCTGAACCTAGATTGTTAGATAAACTCGTGAATAGTTTTTGTAATTGTATTGTAGTATATAAATGCTAAGCTATGAACGAGACTCGAGGAATTAATTCAGGTCCTCTTCTAGAATGCATGAGGACGTTGAAATTGAAATGATTGTGCAGGAATGAGATCAATGGTTACTTCGAAGATTTGCGTTTTCTTTACAACACTAGCCAAAATGTTAATGATACACGTTTTATGTTATTTGCTTTAAATTTTGTGTAGGTAACCATTGTTCAAAAAATACGCCTTGTATAAAACGAAAGACTATTATTTAACCTTAATGATAAGAAAGTTATATTGTTGTCAAACAGTTAGTTTTTGTTCGATTTGGACTTTCGCAATATTAATACTTATTGATATGTTCAGTGTAACTGAAAACAAAATCTTTTATAATTTAGTAAAGGCGGAGTCTTTGAGACTTTGGAAAAAATTGTAACGTTCAAAATGTTTGAACGTTACAGTTGAGCTGCCAGGCAGACGCCTTGCTCTTACTTTCTTAGGAAAGCAGTGGATAAGGCGGCCGTAGGGGAAACACAATTAGTATTGCGTTGCAAAGCTCATGTTGAGACTATCAGTCGACGCGAACGCTACAAGTCCGCACACACCACATGTTTGGATCACTTGTTATAATACCTACACGACACTGTGGAACATTTTTGATTCGACAAGTACGTGTTCACATTATAAATAGACATTTTGATGTACAATTGCAAGCTATAAGTCCCCGCCGTAAGGTTTATTTGGGTTCACACTCAAATAATTGTAACAAAATATTTTCATAAAATCTAATACTCTCTTAATTGCATTATGTACTTTTTCTTTCGTGGAAACTGCAGTTAAATATTGTGCCAAATGCATGGGATAAGTTACTTTGAGTGCTGCGAGAAACTGTAAGAATTTATTCCTACTTTTTCACCAATCTCTGCCTACTATATTAGTTCTTTAATCTATATTATGGTACATATATTATATTAGGCAATTTATTATTATAGTCGGTCACACCGCGTATTATGATTTATCTTATAATGATCTTAAGTTTGATTCCATTCATAATATAAATATTTGGGAAAATAAATATATTTATTCTTAATAATAGGTAAAAAAAAATTATAATCATAAAATAGAATTGGTGTATGTAGCAGATTTTTCGATATTGTAACATAGTGAAATGGAATTACGTAGAAAAAGAAATTCTTTAAATATATTTGGGAGGATTTCATCAACAATGTGTATTGGAATATTAACATAGTAAATAGAATTTACATGTATTTTATTATATTGTTGTGTATATGTTATCTATAAATATATCGGTATATTACATTAAACTTGTATTTTTATTCATGAACCAGTAGGTGCCTAAAAATGTTGTCACTTCTATACAGTTTCGCTGGTATATTCCCAGTTACCCTCACATGGATTGCCCCGGGTGGCAATCAGGAATAACTCCCAGTTGCCACCGGGTGGCGACTACTATACGTTACTACTACTATAAGTATACAAGGTAGGTATACTCTAATCGTACTTAGCGTTTTATTTTTAAACATTAACTTGCATCACAATAATATAATTTCGTCAATATAATAATTTGTTAGTCAATAATTCAAAATTGGACATCTTTGATCCAAAAATTGGCAGTTACATAAAAACAATTAAAGATATCCTCCATGGGAAACCGGATGGTTCCGACACAACAGCTGCGTTGTGTCGAAATGATCCACCTCACCCTTAGTGACACTCCCTAAACTCCTCAAAATTTAATTTTAGTATACCGTTGTCATTGGGTACCCATCAGCAAAGCTTGTGGTTTTGCTGATGGGTGCCTACTTTCATTTGCATGTCTTGGTAGTGATTGTGTAATTTATATTTTTTCTGTGTACACATAGTTTAAGCTACAATCCAGAACAGATTTGTTTGTATATTTACCTATTTGGAATAAGTCGTTGATTGTAATTTGTTTTGTGTACCTATATATAAATAAATAAAAAAAAAAAAAAAATATGATAGTGGCGGGCGCCCCAGTACAGGCAGTTTGGGCCCGTAGCTTGTACCTACTAATTTAGTAACGTTATTCAGCCCTACTATATTACTATAAACTACTACTAAATACTATTCACCGTGTGGTCCCGGTTTGCGAATAGGACCGCCCCATCTCATCCCGTGGGTGCTGTAAAAGTCGGCGGAGGGAATATTCAGAGAATGGGCAGCAGCATTCTCCTCGGTACATTAGAACCTTCTGCGATCACCAAGCCGCCTGCCAAGCGTGGTGATTATGACAAATTGCCCTATGATAAACGTCCAGGTCGTTTTACGGGGTAGACCTGTATTCAGCAGTGGACGTTTCCGGCTGTTGATGATTACTATAAAAACGTTAGTTTTTTTGTAAGTACTTAAGCTAACGTGAAATGTCACTTGAGAGCCTTGAGCCTTCTAGCAAAGATCCCTTTCATTCACCAAAATAACTCCAGAATGTATGGGAATGACATACCTGTGGATGTCGCTTTTCCGCAGGTAATGTCATTTCCATATATTATGGAGTTATCGTTTGGTATTAACGCTGATGGAAAGGGATCTTTGCTAGACCTGTCCGCGGCCACAGCAGATTAGATGAAGGAAACAATTGACCCACAGACTACTACGAGGTACGCTAAATTGACCTAAGTTTTTACATAGATTAGGTATTCCTGGTTCTTTGATGGCGCTCTTTATAAGTAAATAGATATAATATATAGGTAATCTAAAGAAAATTTTCTGACGTACAACGTTGATCAAATAAAAATATTTAGGTACATTTGTGCAAATTATAATTTAATGACATGGCAGCAAAATGTACTACACAGTCACAAACAAAGTAACAGGTAGGTACTGGTTCCGTTTGTATGTAAAAATAATTTAATACGTAGGTAGGTAACAAGTGATAACAATAATTAATTATTAGTAGTACCTACATAGTAAGTCAATAATAAATTATTTATAGGTAGATTACCTTTGTAGGTATAAATACACGATTTTCACCTTAGAGTTTTATAAAAGGGTTTGACACAATGTGTTTGTTACACATCATAAAGGCAGTAGGCAACATAACATTATGCTTATTTACCACATAAAATGCGTCAAGCCGTTTTGCGAAACTCTGAATGATATAATTATGAATTGTTTGTACAGTTAAAATGATTAAATTAATTCCATAATAAAAATTATACAATCCATATTAAATACAGTATACCTAATTAAGTAAGTATTGTATGTTTGTTTATATTTGCACCTAAAGGGGCCTAGAGTTACGATGTGAACACAAGAACTTTTTTTTTTATGTAAACGAATGACGTGATGAGCTAGTCGTTCGCCTGGTGTTAAGCGTCACGGCCGCCCATTACAGATTGCAGTGTCACTCGGAACTCTAAATTAAAGTTTCGCGTGACACTGCGATTGAATGCATTGATCACTTACTACAACGAAGTTTCGTGCTAATATAAATAAACATTATTATATACTACCTAAGGCACGTGGAATGTGTCGCAGAGCAGAGGACCACCGCACCGGCAGAGTTTATAGCCATTTCTTTAGCTACACATAGGTCTCTCTTTTTAAATTATTTCGAGTGGCTGTGTGATGAATGAATCGAGGTAATCGAAAAATAAACGGTTCAAGTATAACCCTACAAGGCGTTTTCCTTCAAAGGATCTAGAAAAATTGTCTACCTGTGCGTCTACACCTGTTAGTTACCCCAAGCATGACCCGACATGCTCTTGACAATATTTTTTTTCTGACCTTTTCTTACTCGTTGCCAGTTACCTATATCGGTTTGATATAGAAAAGTTACTTATCAAAATCTTATAAGAGTCGCAGGTACTTAGTGTTTATTTATTTATTTACTGTAATTAACACGGCATTACCAATTACATTAATTAAAAATAGGTGATAGTGTTCTTCATTATTTCTGTAGCCTTAGACGACTCAATTCACGAATACCATATTATGTTTTATAATTATGTACGTAGTACCTACGTAATTACAACACTGGCACGGGCGCGGCGGCGGCGGCGCGGCGGCACCCATATGAAATATAAAATAGTCTACCAAATCTCTATTTTTAGGCGTACTTTTATAGTAAAAGAAGTTGTGTGATGCATCAAATTTTACATTCATTGTGACTATGCATTGACAAAGTCGCATCTAATTTAATTAGTTCGGTACCTGTATGTATTAGAATAATAATAATTAGCCGCCGAACAGCAGCTATACCTACTTAAAAAATAAATTAAAACTAGATAATAATTATACCATAAAACGACAGAAACAACGAAATACCATGTAGTAGGTAACAAGTTGTGAAATGAAGTCTATTTTTATCATTACAAAAGTTACATAATCACAAATAATTTCATGCTTAAATATCTAAAATCTAAACCCATAGCATAGTAATAAAACTCAACCGGAAATGACAGATTATATTTAAGTATATGATAAAGCGGTGACAAAAACAACGCTTTTTACGTCCAGACAAAACTAAAGTGTGCACACAGCATCGTTGTGTTTTACACTATCTAAAACCTAGTTCCAAGAAAAAGTATAAAAAGTAATTATAATAGGTGTTACAAACTGCAACCTACATGCAACCTACTGCAATAATAAAAATCCAATGCATTCTAATCCAGGGAATCCCAACATTCAACATTAACAGGAAAGGGACGGGCTGTGGAACGAACTCTGGGAAAGAATCATTCAGAAGACTAGCTCTAACTAACTACGATATAGAATATATTTTACATCGGCAGTCTTTAGAATCAGCTATGAAACTTGTTTGCAAATACTAGGGATCTTATGGGTGTTCAGTGGAATTTATCGGCTGTCAAAAGACTTAAATACTGTAATTACATAAAGTTTAGTTCATATTGATACAAAACTAATTAATGGTTTATATTTACCCACATGATACCACATCCAACGCGTGAAACGAAAAATATGTGAAGTGAATCAGGCGATCAGTCCGAGCGAGGCGCGTCTGCAATACGCACAAGTTAGAAGGCCAGGTAAAATAGATTAATTGGATTAAAATCCAAAAGTAGTGGCTACGAGACATCATATTATTTTATTACATAGAAAAACTTTAAGTTTAATTATAGTCCGTGTACTAGTGTTTACACGAAATTTTAGAAGTCGGGGCGGGAGTGAGGGGTTTCCCAACGGTATTTATTAGTTACGTTCGCCCCGTAGCTTTAGTACCTATTCATTATTTAAACAGTTAAGCGCCATACAGCGTATGGCGTCCATGCTCAGATAAATGAGCACGCTAATTGGTGATGCCTCCAGCTGTAACGTCCCAGCACAGGATTTTCGAAAAAAAAGTTGTAATTTTGAGTGTTTTTAGTATGCAGTTTTGTTGAGCACATCAAAAAATTAAATAAATTTATGACTACAAGCTTTTTTTTTGAGTATTCATTGTAAAATATCAGTTTGAATATTTCAAATGTATGAAACCGGAATTTGTTTTCCTCATAACTTTTTTTTTTACCGTACGGTCAGGCTGGGGTTGTTAGTCCCCCTTGCCGAGTCCAAGACGAAGCCACGTGACCTTTGCCCTTGACCTCGGACGGCCACGTTTAGAAAATGTGGATGAATGTAAAATGCTTGTTTTGACAATGTTGTTCTACGGGTGATGTGCTTCCAGAAATCCGTTTTTTGACCATTATTGTTAATGGTAACAATAATGGTCAAAAAACTGATTACTTGACTGATTTTTTTTGAAAACTGATTTAGTTTCATCGGTATAACAATTCAGTACAAACTGCTTGTTTTCCATTTATGAATCACTTCATTTAGATTTAAATTAAATAAACTCATTAAAATTGTCGTTATTTAATATGATAAATTACGATTACCATTTTGAGTGTTAATAAACGTGCGCTGAAATATGTACTAGCAAAAAACCAAATAAAATGTTGTTTTATACTTATTGCAGTAGGCGCTCATGTAGACCAATGATTTGTTGGAGTTTATGACCTGCCCAGCTAGCATGCACACTGCGACAAAATTTTCTCGACACTTTATCTCGTGAGAGACCGTGACAAGACTATGGTAGCGCCTAAGTGTGTCTCACTCTAACAGGGACGACAAGTTTTCTCGCGGTGCGCAATGCATGCTAGGCCATCCTAGGTGACCAATAACTGAAACTCTGGCTGGTCCCAGTCACGACCGTTTTAATGTGATATGCTATGACTTCAGATTACCAATTAGCTGTAAATATATCTGGACGGTATGGTAGATTTTTTAATTAGAATTTTACATAAAGCTCTTTCCAATTATATTATTAAAAACAGGCTGTATTTTTTTAAGTGGGCGTGCAATTGTGCATAGCCAAATCCAAAAGTACTTTAGATAATGAAGAAAAAAGTTTAACAACTATCGGACCCATACAGATTTCAATAACATCTCCCAATTTTTGAGCCTTTAATTTTGTTACAAATAAATCAACCCCGTTGCTTTAACAGAGCCTGTAATATTGCACCACCCCATCCATAGCGTCGCGGTCAGTCATAAATTCTGCGATGTAATGTTAAATGGCAAACTAAAGGCAACTAACTATGTATGTGATATAATAAAAAAAAAAAAAAAAAAAAAAAAAAAAAAAAAAAAAAGGAAAGGTCCCATTTCCTTGACCTTTTATTGGCAATTTACAAGCAAGCCCACTAAAAAAACAGCCTGATTATATTAACCAAATATAAAAAACGCCACCTACGGTGTCCCCTCGGCGTTTACTTTACTATATTTCGTATTAATCGTTAATATTCTAATGACAATGCGATAACAGTTAATGACCGCACACAACCAGCGGCAGGTAATGTCCGTAAGTTCTGTAACACGAGTTGGCACGACCGCAACCTCGCCAATACAGAGGCTATATCTCCGTGTAGTAGGTGGGGCGGTTGATGGTCAGCAGCCGGAACACGTTGGGGAACACGTAGGTGGTGTTGAAGCCGATCATGCCGTACGTGAAGTACTTGTAGCAGAGCTCCACCGTGACCTTGTGCTTGTTGTGCAGCGTGTCCTCCGAGTGGCGCAGCTCGTTCTTGTCCCGGCCGAGCAGCGCGCACACCACGCCGTAGGAGAGAGACTTGCCGGCCGCGCGCGTGGCCAGCACGCCGCAGAACCCGAGGGTGGTCCGCAGCAGCGCGCACCCCAACATCTCCACGGAGGGCCACATGATGGGGTACGGCGGCGGCTGCGCGCTGCCCGCCATGTGCCCCACCCGGTAGTTGGTCCACGAGCCCACCAGGATGCCGGCGCACACGCTCACTATCATCGTCGTGTCGCCTCTGCCACGAGGAAAATCGTTCATTAACGTAATAGGTCAATCATCCGAAGATAATTATTTGCAGGAGATAAAAGCCCCGGACTGTAGAATTACTGTAGCGTTTCGATAAGTTTAATCTCGCAGTACTTGTAACCGGTTGGGTTTGGAAATACCTATCTTTGGGATTTTTTGGTTTGCCGGCGATGCGGTAATCCAGGGAAGTACTCTATAAGTATAATTATATGTATGGATTTTCCTGCTATAATTTCAAAACATTCAAAATGCCATGAAAATGTTAAAGTGTTGAAATGTTCAACTGTATATACCAATAACGTATCAAATAACTGTGCAAGTATATAATAATAAATAAAAAACTGTGCAAGTATAGATAAGATAAAAGATAACTAAAGTAAAGTAAAGTATTCCAGACACCATGACTAAATTGCTTAAGAATTCGTTTTGTTCCAAAACTAACGTTATTTGTTAGAGGACATGGAACCGAGTGAATCTCGCCGCCTTGGGTTCCACTGCGTACTTGACACCTTCTGGGTATAGCTATTTCTTATCCGATAAGTGTCCATAGAGATCTTTAGGGTATGATACACATGTATAAACAATCAGATTCTGCAAAGTTGGTTTTTGGTGCGATATGCCCGGTTTCAAAGGTACGAGACGCAGAATAACTTTGCTGCCGAACGAAACACAACTTTTCACCGCACTACAGTGAGGAAAATGCAGATTTTTTTTATGATTGTCTAGGCTAGCGTTTGACCACAATCTTACCTGATGGTAAGCGATAATGCGGTCGAAGGTGTAGCACACTTGTCAGTAATAAATTAATATTAATTTGGTTATTGGTGGCCGTAACGCTTAACATCATGTAAGCGACTAGCTCGTCAGTCGTCACGTCATTCGTTAAAAAATTAAAAAAAAAATTCATGCAGTCGTCGTGCTGAATAGCGTAGTGCTTATAACAGGCTTGTGTCCTGCTATTTTATTATTGCACAAATTAATAATATTCCTCAAAAAATATGTTTATTTTTTGAGGAATATTAAAATATCTGTTATGTATAATTGTATATATGTTTTTTTTTGATGAGGATGTAATTTTTAAAAACAAAAATTACTTCACTCAAAAAATTACTAAGTTACAAGTATTTTAAAATACAGGAATAGAGAGAGACAGCTCAAACATGCAGTGACGTCACTCTTGCTCCTTCATAATACCTCATTACTAAGCTGTGGTAGCTTTACATACAGTCTCTTTGGCATGTGACTTCGCAACGTGTGTTTTCATAGTAACTGTGGGGAATCTCCTGTTTTGCGGGAAAGGGACAGGTGATGCCCCCTCCAGAAACTTTTAACGCTTATTACTCCTTGATTTATTTACCAATTTTACTTATTTTTTTCAATTATTGTATTCATTTTTAACCTACTTTATGAAAATAATATTTACTTGTTAATTTTAAATAGCAGGCAACTAGCCTATTATTATACTCTTTGGTGCTGGACAGTGTGATTCTTCTAAAAATGAGGTTGGCGCACAAGAAGAGTATTAATGCATTTTCAGTGGCCTGGCGGTACAGAAAATTAATAGGATGCTTAGAAATTTAAAAACTCTTTGTTTGCACAATCTTAGTGTCCGCCCAAAGAGTATGTAACGCTACGCTAAGACGTCCGCCTGGGACAAGTCCCTTGTCGGCCTCAAGGCCGTGCTTACAAAAAAAATCATAACTGTACCGCCATTAAATTAGCTAACGCTACATCGTCGACCGTATTGTCGCTTAACATCAAGATAAATGTGGTCAAACGAAAGCCAATCTAGTTTTAAAAAAAGTTTCAAGGCAAAATATGGAAATTCACTAAAAATGGAAAAACTGCACTACAGATTATATAATAGACTGCACATACCTTGCTAAATATAAAAAATCGGGGAACATATTATGTACTGAGGAGGAAGTGAGACTTCCATTGATCCACTTATCAAATTACTCCCTGTATAATATTGGGCTTGATTTTGAAGGTTTTAGGTTTAGATTTAGAAACTCCATAACAACTCGATTAACTTACGTAATGAAAATTTTAACTTACTTACTTTACTTTTTTTTTATTTTTACTTTTTTTTTGCATAAACATAAATCTAATTTTGTCCCAGTATCTGTGGAGTTAGAGAGTTGAGTACCTAGCTATCACTGAAAGTGTCTGCTAAGTACTTTTGGTTATACTTACAAGAACTGGCAGTGCTATTTGATACCATAATTATTATTCAAAATATGTAAATGTTGCATTTTATTCACTGGATGCTTTACGTTTTTTTTAGTACTTTCACATAATGTTCATTATATTGGAAAATAACACAGTCTTACCTAACTTATGGTAATTAAGACGCTTAGAACACCCAATGCGAGCATGTTTATTCCAGCAGTCAAACATAGCTGATATAATAAGCAGTCAAACAATATTAACATGCGTTTTTTTTCAATCCTGTAAATTATATACATTTTGAAAAAATTACATTCAAGTTAGTCCATTTGGGAGCCTTCAGCCTCTTAAAAGTCAAAATTACTCCAGCAGGTTTGTGCCATATTTAGCGTTTTAATTGACGTGAATTTAACCATTGTTATTTTCCAATTTGAATCAAACACACGTCACGATATTTTTCCCGCAAAAAAAAATTCGGGCTTTTTATTCTTACCACTGCTTTTCTGGATGTGAGACAGGAAGCTTTATGCTGCCGCGAACCCCATATTATGATAAAAACTGGTGCTCACCTAGTGGGTGTCCACTTGTCAGCATTTGGGTAGAACACAATAGCCAAGATAGAAAATAGTAGAACCAGAACTGGTGCATATGTCTCAGTGAGCAGAACACCATCAAGCTTGTCAACTACTGGGATCAGCACAACAACCAGTAATGATGACAGGAGTAGACCAGCTGCAATGTCCTGGAATTGGAAATGTTAAATATATGAGATTTATTTTACATGATTTAAAAACTAAACCACTGAACAGATTTCGATGAAATTTATAACAAACTAATCTGAAAGTATATTGTTTCAAACCAAGAAGCCAAATATGACCAAATCAGTTTATAAATGATGGAGATATGAGTTTATTAACAAATACTAAAAAAAATACAACTAAATGGAGAACATCCTCTTTGAAGTTGGTTGAAACACAATTTTATTCACAAACTCATTGCAAGCCACAAATACAAAAGAATTGAATATAATAATGATGTGAGATTTATTTACATGATTAGCCTTTTTGACATGATAGTTAATTAGGTTGGATTATGAGCTACTAGGTAGGTACTAGGTTACTAGGTGGTAGGACTGACTAGGTGGTCGGACTTTTCCTGCAACATTTGTCTATGTAGGTACCACTGCTTTGCCAGTTATTCTGCCGCCAAGCAGTAGTGTGCAAGCACTACTGTGTTCCGGTTTGAAGGGCATTGTAGCTAGTGAAATTACTGGGCAAATGAGACTTTATGATCTGATCACTCAGTCTAGTAATCTGATTACTAGACTTTGTGATGTCTCAGGATGACTTGTGTAGTGCAGTGTCACGCGAAACTTTATTGTTTTAAAGTTCCAAGTGACACTGCACCTGTTATGGGTGGCCGTGTTGCTTAACATCTGGTGAACAACTAGCTCATCACGTCACTCAATCACATAAAAAAAAAGCTAACCTGCTCAACCACCATGTCAAAAAGTTAAGTGTTTAAGTTATGTCTACTTGTATACTGTAGAATCCGGGAAGGTTCCAGGATTAACTTCTTCAAATGGCTGGCACTGTTGTCGTCCTCCTCTCCTCCTACTACTCCACTCCTCTACTTTTACACAGTTTTCAAGTGAATTGCAGAATTATATCTTATAGAAGAGATAGCCAAGTTTAATGTTTAAATTTTTAGGTAAATATGCAACATAATAATACATAAAACGTTCTCGGCACACTGCAATCCATAATGAGTTGGCAGATATTACACTATCAGCTGGCTAATTACTAGTACAAAAAGAATAAACTTACCAACACACTATGCATCCCGAGATAAACCCTACTGGTGCATATCAATGTACACCACAGCACGGCTATAAGTACTCCCCAGTGTGCAGGGTATAGATACCGGTCCATGGTGTAGAAAAGCACTGAGAATGGAATAGATACTCCAACCATGGCATGTGTAGATGGCATACCATATTCTATTGCCCATTTTTGCTGCAGCTTTTGGACTGGGTAGCCAGGACGAGGCCAACGTATTATATCTTTGAAGCCTTGTCCTAAAAATTGTAATGATAAAGATTTAAGTTTAATGTAGGTAGGTATACTTCAGGACCACTAATGCTCAACTTGAACTTAGTATTTGAGACACAGAAAGATGAGTGTTAGTTATTTATGTTCCTCTCAAGCACTGCGAAGGAGGGGGTGCAAATGGGAGCGCTTGAAATAATTCTGGCGGCACCAATATAACCATTATGATGAAATAAATTCAGCTGCTTTTCTTCTTACCTATGTACATAACAACTGTCCAAACGAGAACCACCCTTCTGCCGACCGCACTATCAATATTCCAAAACCAAAAGGGAATAAAGGTAGCATAGAACAGCTCGTCACCAAGTTCAGTCCCCAGGACGAACAAATAAAACCAGAATCTATTGTTTATGTGACACTTCACTTCATCCTTCCCGCTGCTTTCACCGGAAGTATCCGTGTCGTATGAAGATCCAGAACTGCTGGATATATTGCTTGGTATTCGTTTGTGCTGTTTGACATCATAATCCTCTTCTTCGCGGTCGAGCCTGACGGCATAAATCACCTTCGATGAATCATTTTCTGTTTGGTTATTAATGTAACTAACGCCGAAAAAATTTTGCACTTTTACGACTAGTAGAGGGTCTTTTAAATAATCAATCATATTATCCCACATTGTGAGATAATTGAACTTGAAATGAAAATAATTAAATAAATAAACATGTACAAATAGTGATTATATACTCTTTGACCGGAATCACAGTCGCAGACACAGAGTACCTTGTTATATATAGCCGGGTTTTTTTCGTTCACATTGACTGGAACGATCATATCGTCGCTCGTATGACTAAAGGTCCTATCTCACTTTTTGGCTGTTATGAGTTAAAGCCGCTATGTTAGTCTACGCAAAATTCTCTATCCATCTGACTAATCGTGTTACCTCTTAACATTTTGGATCACAAGATAATTAATTAATAATTAATGAGGCTCTTTATTTAAAAATAACGCTAGTTCCGCTTCTTTTCTAGATGGCGCTGTAAGGACATAGTTTAAACCTTTCAAACCACAGAGTAGTTTAAATATAAGAAAATGCTTAGACTAGGTACCTACAAAGAAATGCCAAATTCAGTTGAGTGGACCACGAGTACATTGTCTGTAGTATCTCCTAAGTAGTCTGTGGTGCATTCTTCTTAAGTAAATTGAAGTACAGCAGAACTGCGAGACAGATAAACGTTAATATTATGATCCAAAATAAAGCCGAGCTGTGACGCAACGAAAATAAAACAAACGAAACAGTTTAGAGTTGTCAGTCAGTATCGTGACACATTTGCTATAACCTGTGGTCTATGCTTGAAACAGTGACAGTGACAGATTTTGGTAAAACCACAACTGGCGCCATCTATTGGGTCATACATAAAACACCATTTCTTTTTTTTAAAATAAAACTCCTCATTAATAAATTATTTTTTATTACAATTAAACTTCATAATATTCAATTACCTATTGCAACCTCAAAAAGAGGCTGATTAAGTAGTTTTTTATTGTTAGGTACTTGGTAAAGTTATGGTGTTGTGTTGAATTAAATACAGTATTGTAGCATTAAACTTACTAAAACTAACTAAAAAAAAAACAAACACAGTAATAAAGTATTAACAACATTATATTTATCTCCATACTTAGTCTAAAAAAAGTCGTAACTAAAAACAGACAGCTTATTTTAAATAAAACAAAGTTTTCACCAAGTGACCTATCTGTTTTGATTAATCAAAACAGATATTTAGAATACAAACAGGTTAAAAGTTTCAACGTGTAATTTAAGTACTTGGAATTATCTACAAAAGCATATAAAATTAAATATGCTGGACTTGCGAGGAACGAAACTATCTGAAAGTTAGAAATGTCAACAATGGACAAAAATGAGATAAGACCTTTAGTCATACGAGCGACGATATGTGAGGTCTGGGTAAAAAGTGGCATAATTTTGTAGCGTTCTTGGCGTTTTTAGCAGCTACTGGAACCCACACATAGTCGCAGACAGACCAACCAAACATAGGGATGTTCCACAGAGTACCATTTTATAAACTAGAAAATACGAGTAAGTACTTGATACTTTTATTTCCAAGGAGTTTTTAGCATCGAATCATTCTTTCGATACTTACTTGGTATGGGAAAGAAAGTACGAGTATCGAATCAAATCAATGCTGCTAAGAATCGCAAAAATTCAATGAAATGCAGCGTTATTTCGGGATAACATATTTTTTCTTTAAAGAAGCATGGCATGGCTTAACCTTAAGTCAAGTAGCCTAAAAAAGGTGATTTTTTAATGAAGGTGTACTTAGGGCAAAAATTAAACAACCCCATTTTCAATTTATCAGGACTAAATCGAATATAAATTGAATTCTAAGCGTTGAATACAGATAAAATTATGTTAAACTTAATCACAATAATTAAATATAATAAAAACGAATAATTCTCGCGATACCTACTTGTATTGGAAAGAAAATACTTGTATGAGAAAAATTTTACTTTTATCGAATAATATCCTAAACACATTCTTAGTGTTTGAATGTCCGATTCAAGACACTAGAAAATGTACTTCAGTCAAAGAAACAACAAAACTTTGCTGCAATAAGGTAAAATATGTTCATTTTTTCGGTTTTAATAAATAATAAAAAATGTATCGATATGAGTAGATGTCGATACTTTAAGGGTATTCATATGAGTAGTATCGAATCATGAATAGAGACTCATATGGGTAGGTATCGATACTTTGGTGGTATCGGAACATCCCTAACCTAACCAAGAGTATTAAACAGATTAATATAGCCCACAGATTAATAAACGATATAACCCACAGATAATATAACCAATTAATCACTCTTTTAAAGAGACGGGACTACACACGCGATTTATTTATTTCAGTCTGTCACCACTACGTAATACGAAAACGATGTATGGCAAAGGGCTACCATGAATGTGTGTATTCATGATGACTATTATCTTTCTCACTCACTCAATCCGAGAGGATTTCTCACTGTTTGGTTACCTTGGTCTGTACTCTATTATAGATAGGCTACATACCCCAAACATACTCAGGCTAGCAAATCTACGAACAAAAAGCCGTTTCTATGGAGTTTACATGGCAAATAATGGCGGGATACTGCCATCGCACTCCCTCGTTATGCTTTCTTTTTCTTACCAGTTTACACTCTGTCAGTCAGTCAGTCTGTTTTAGTTGTTTACATAATATATTATTACGAATTGCAATTTTGTTGATAGTTCTAAGTTTTACTGTTATGATTACTGTTTTTTAAATAATGAAATAAATTTAATAATAATAATAATAAATAGCACACTTTTTGGAATTTAATGTGGCAGAATGCCACCGACAAAACGGTTTTTAACTTGTAAAATTTGGGAAGTTCGAGCTAGCCGTACAGATGCACCAAAAATAAAGTTTATGGCGAAATTTCTCTTGGATGAATCTAGGTAAGTATCGAATTAGGTATTATTTAGCCCCATGGAGTTGCAGCAGGGCTATGCCTAAGGTAGCCCTGCGTAAACCAACATTTTAAGATGGTATTTTCATATTTATTGTGTACTAGTGCTGTGCTATTGTAAATAAGTAAAAGTATCGATGATAATAAATACTGGTTAATTCGTTATACTCCACGTTTAAAATAATGATACAATATAATATTAAATAGTTAAATGCCTCCTTTACAGATGCAAATAGTGGGTTAAAGTTGTAGGCAAAGAAGACCTAGCTTAAAAACTCAAGCAATAGCCTTAGCCCATAAACTCAAGGTCCAGCCCTTCAGTTATCATTAGGTTAAAAAATAACCGACCTGGAGATGCTAGTGTATTGTATAGATTTAATTGCATTACTGCTAATAATAATTACATTAGTTCTTTTTGGTCTGTTATCTGGCTGAAAACCCTATGTATAATGTGGATTGGGAATGTTCCTTCAGATTTAGCAATCGGAATGTAAAGCAAAAGGTAATTTGCTTATATATTTAGTAATCATAATTCTCCTGGTGTTCGTTTTGGAAAAACACACAGAGACTCCATTTCATTCATAGCTCTAACATGCAAATTGTGTAACGAAATGTTTCCGCATACAAATTTTAGCTGATGAAGTTTTTTGATAGATATACAAGCTAAGTTTTAATTTCCAGTCAATTTCACCCATTTTTTTAATGGTTGGGAATTTGAAGAATTTATGTTTTTATTACGCTATAAATATAATAATATTGTTAAATTATGAATACTTATTCAACTCATCGAAATTCCTCCAGAGGAATTGGGCCATAATATACCGTGATTTGCCGTCTTTACGATGGGACATGAATCCACATACTTTGCATTACCTATGCTTCATGTCATAATTGATTCATAATCATAAGCTTTCAGAAGCAACACCACGTGCTAGTAATCCGTAAGCACACAATTTCACTATATTTTCAATCAAAATCAACAAATTCGTCATAGAAACCGAAGTAATATTGACTCGAGTGAAATGATCAACTAAGTTCACTTGTATCAATTCATAATGTACTACTTATGTACTATTGCAAGATGGCAACAGAGATCAAATAATAAATCTCTTAATATTTATGATTTTTATAGCAGTCTCACCTGCTCAGCCTACGCAAAATAATTATATGCGTTTGACAAGAGATCATTTGTCACGGTAGCTCAAGTAAATCATATCCTGGCTTCAGGAACGGATGGATGCGGGTTGAAATTCGGTTCCTTTACAAATATTAATCGCTGTAAATATCTTAATTTGCAAGAATATTCCAGATTTTTGTACTTAAGGTTTGCAGGTCTGTATAATTATGTATAATTGATATTTGGTGTTGTAGTGTGTAGGAATAAATCTTTAACTATTATCATAAATGGCGTTTTTATTGTTCATAACTCCACTTAACTAAACCCGTCTTTATCACCTTGTGTCACTAGCTTTATTTTAGTGATTCTAACCACTAAAACAGAACTAGTGAGACAAGGTGATAATTATGTGATATTTGTTTTGAGGCCAGTAAAGGAAATCATTTATCGATATCCATATCGATTTATCGACGGTTTTTTCTTTTGTTCCGTTCGTGTTGTTATAATTTATATTGTTATCACGAAAGCCCAAAGTAAAGCCTACTATAAATATACTAATGGTACTACTGATAGCCGTCGTACTGATATGTTCGTTAGGCTGCCATTCTGAGGTATCCCGGTTCCGTATCTTTATTTTTTTGTAGTGGCTCCCGTCTCTTTAGTTTATTATAGTTACATTACATACTCTTTGGATTTTTAAGTTATTTTTGTTTTGAACTTGAACCCGCATTTTTGTAATAAAATAATTTTTATCTCATATTTTGTTAATTTAATTGTAACTATCTTATTTAATAAGCAGTGAAATAGACTTTTATTGTGCGCCGCTACCAATAATTTCAGAGTTTGAGAGTTTTCATGTAAGTTCATGAATATATTTTGTATTATTTTGTTTTGATTGTACAAAAACTTTTGAAGGTAATGAAGCTCTATTATTTATGAAACAGATGCTTTTTACGAATTAATCATAACTGAAATAGGTACAATATACAAAAACCTGTAGTAGGTAATAATAAACAATGTGTGAAATAAAAATAACAAATGCAGTCACATTATTTTCTATACAGAGAAACTATAACATACTGGAAAATGGCTTAGCTTTTTTCCTTTCTGTGAGAGCAGTATAAGTGTTGGGGGGGGGGGGGGGGGGGGGGCAACGTCCCCCTAAGATCTTAGGTGTATGAAAGTTATAGTTATAAAGAAAAATTAATTAAACTAAGTTTTGAGGTTACACATAGAAACACCCGCCCCTTCTTAGGAGGAGGTTCCCCGCCCCGCCCTCCCTCACAACCCCTGTGGCTTCATATACATGGACTACAGTTTACTCAGATACCAAATTACATCAAGACTTGTTCGGCCTTTATAATATTAGTATGGACCATATGTATGGATGTATGGATGAATACCTGTTGTCTATGCAACTGGCCACACAGTATAAAAATTAGTAGTTGTGGGAGCAGTAGCACACATTAAAGCACAATTTTTTTTGTAACAATAGTGTTCTCTAACACAGATCTCTTGTACCTTAACAAACTCTTGGATGGTTTTGCTCATAATTGAAGTAGGTACCTTCTGAAATCAAATCAAATCATTTGTTTATTTACAAGATATACTACTAATTTGGGTACAAGATCACAGGGTAAATAGTGGATATGTGCATTCAGTCTGCAAGCAAGTGTGCAAATATTAAATAATATTTTTGTTACTACATGTTACATATTCCTTGACAATATAGAAACATTTGCTTAAAAGCCACTTAAATACTGAATGTGTCTGCCAAATATTATCAAAATCGGCTGGTATTATGAATTCTAACCTTATATTAAACAATATTATAGAAAAAAAAAACAAATAACAAAAGTAACAAGTATCCTATAATTTATTTTATGAATGCCATCTGGTTGCCATTATTATAAATTTATAATGATATTTTTATTGCATTAAGCTGGAAACTAAAATTTTTTTACATCATAATGAGACTGTAGTCCTTTGTATCCTTTGGCTGGACCTAAAAAAATTGATACAGTAAGGGTTCCATGTTTGAAAAATGGTATGGGACCCATAATTGCGTTATTTTGACTTTTCAACATGTATTGAAATAAGAAATTTTATTAACAGTATAACAATTTATGCATTACTGACAATTAGTGTGCATCATATATTCACATACATTTCCTCTATGTTTGCATATATGTGTCCTCAATAGTTACTTGTCCCACCCATCACATGTTTCAAATCTCTTTATTTTATCATTTTACTAAGTTCATTAAATAAAAACAGTATAAAATGAATCAATAACATTTCAGTTACATTATACTAAAAAGCTGCTGAACAAAATATTTTTAGTTTGTCTTGATTTGTAAAGTGAAGCTATCAACTCAGATAGGCAGGTGTCATGCTGTCATGAGTGTCCCACCCATCACATTTGGAAAATCACAAATTCTGGGTGGAAAATTTATAATTTACTATTTATTTCGTAAGTTTTGGTTGAAGTATCAGTTTGGTTTGTTGGTGTTTGTTTTGGTTTTGGTTTGGTTTGGTTTGGTTTGGTTTTGGTTGTAAGTTTGTTATGGGACTAATGGTTAGGGAAGAATTACTGATAGTTTGAGCAAATGGTAGATGTCCCACCCGTCACTTTGGAATGGCCCTAAAGTCACTGTTTTGTTGGCATGTTACAAATGTTACAATCCACCCCAGACAAGTTATCAGCATACATGTTCACACAAACTAGCCCACGCACATGCAGCCAGATATCATTATTACATTATATACCTACCTACATTACTTCTGTTGTCTCTGCACTGTCCAATAAACAGATAGGGCTTCACACTGAGGTGTTTGCCATATCATCTCCGTAATAGTGAGTGGAATCTGCACAGAAAACTAACTGTACACTACAGCTGCAAACTAGAGTGAGTGTAAGAGTGTTGCAAATGTTTTCCAGTTTTATTTATTTTTCTGGGACGAAGTGACGGCATAAAGTGCATTCCGAAGCACCCGTAGCGCTGGTGCCACTTTTTGTAGTGGTCACCCATCCAATTAGTGACCACAGCAAATATTGCTTAACCATACAGCTTCGCTTAGAGCCCTACAACCAATATTCATTCTTAGTCTTAGAGAAAAATAGTAATGGGATAAATCCTCAGATTGAGTTCGAAAAGTAAAAAGTAGCTGTATAAATGTTATTATCTCATGATGATTACCATATCACCTACTGCAAGCAAATATATCAGACATGCTCCATGTGCTGGTTGTTTACGTTAGCGTATTATCAAATTCATAACAGAATATCTTGCTCTAGTTGTGTAGTGTCGTGTTACTGTACTGAGCTGTAGAACTAGTACCGATGGATGTCTAGTGAGGGAGCTCGTGCCGTGCGTCGCGTCGCGCCGTGTCGTGCACTACTTGCGTGCGCATCTGTCGTGTAGTTTATCTTTCGATAAATAGAATTGCATTGTGATAGGTCAGCGCAAGGGAGGAATGGCGCCAGGAGACGATGTGGACACGCTGAAACTATACTGGGACCATTTCTTCAAAGCAGAGACTGGTACTTATGAGGTAAGATCGCGAATAACAGACACTATCAGGGTTGTTCCAGCCGACTGGCTTACTTTCGCAATTAAATTCGTCAATGTCTGAATATACTATAAGTATGGATCATAACGTTACGTTCTAGTTTGTAACTGCATATAATATTGAAAGTGTCTATATAATATACTTATTCCATTAAATATTATTTTTGTAGCGTGCTTCCAAAGTAAATGTTCATTTTCAGCCGACTTAAAAAAAAGATTCTTTTAATTTTAATGGAATCAATCTGTGTTAAAAATTTCATCTAAAACAGCTAAGTCGTTGTGGAATGAAGTCAGATATTTTGTCCAAGTATGTTTTAATCTAATTTTACATACATAATAATTGTTTCCATTCATGTGGTAGGTACCAAAGATAAGATAAAAACCGCGAGACTTCAGCTTATACAAATATTATTGAATACATATAAATAAACGACGACGGAAAGAAGCCCTATTGTAGAGGCAGAGACAGGATGTCCTCGGCGAGTGCAGCCGAAGGTCTGTTCGGCAATTTTTCAATGAGCGTTCAATTGAGTGCCGAGAAGTAATGATGCATTGATCATAAAAATAAGAAAGTCAAGGATCATCATTCATTATGCATAAGTATAGATTATACAATAACCAAATTGCGCCATGTTACCTTTCGTAAATCGGACTTTTGAATAAGGGTGAGGTCCGGTTGGCAGCGATATTGTATGAGTTTGCTACATTCTAACATTATTTTCTAGGAAATAAAGGTTGTACCTTTTATTTAAGACTCTATCGTGCAAACACGGCGCGCGGCAAGTAGGTATTTACCGCGGTGCGCTCGCTAGTGTGCGTCCACACGCACACAACGACAAGTTCTCTTGAAGCCGTGTGAACTTGCGGAAAAAAGTGCATAACTTAAAATTTGATAAATTTAAGTTTTTTTATTACCGCACAGAAGTTTAAAGGCATGTTTGTTATTTGAATTCCTACTTAAATTGATGTTGATAACTATTGATATTTTAAATAAGGAGTAGGTATTAAATAAATTAAAATATTTATACTATCAAATAGATCAGAAATAAAAAAACTAAATATTTATGTGTATAGGTGAGTGTATTTTATTAACCGACTTCAAAAAAGGAAATTATCAGTTCGACATGCATATACATAATTACTAGTATTTAGCCCCGTGCGCGGGCCGCGAGCGGCCCGCGTGGGTGTTTTCGTGGCGTTCCATTTGTTCAAAACGCTATACTTGTGTTTAAACTTGTAATTTTGCAAGTACTTGTACAAAACTGCGGTATTTATCAAAGAAAATAATAATGCGCGTGACTTTGCATGGCGGCCATCTTGTTTGACATAACAGCGTCATTTTATTTTTTTTTTTTTTTTTTTGTGATTGAATGACGTGACGAGCTAGTCGTTCACCTGATGTTAAGTGACACGGCCGCCCATAACAGTTGCAGTGTCACCCGGAACTTTAAAACAATAGTTTCGCACGACACTGCACTGCGCACGTCATCCTGAGACATCACCCAGTCTAATAATCAGATTACTAGACTGAGTGATCAGATCATAAAGTCTCATTTGCCCAGTAATTTCACTAGCTACAATGCCCTCATCCCACCATTCATCATTCATTTTTCATTATTATTTTTTTTTTTTTTTTTTTTCATTCATTTTTTTTTGTCTCATTTGCACCATTAGTAGGTCGCAACCGACACACTTGCACCGTGCGCGGGCGGCACGCGGCCCGCACACGGTGCAATTATGCAGGTGCAAGTGTTGATCGTGACCGTCCACTTATACCAAACTACAGTAAACTAACTCGCTTCGCTCGTCGTTGCATTGGGCAGGTTGGAAAAAATTTGACGTTTGACATCTGTCAAAAATTTGACGTTTGACATCTGTCAAAAATTGACATTTGACATCTGTCTACACTTGACAGCGGTATTAGAACAGTGCACAGGTCGCAAGCGGCACAGTGCAAGTGTTGGTCGTGACCGTCCACTTATACCAAACTACAGTATACTTGCTGCTCGCTTCAACGACGAGTCGTTGCATTTGGTAGGTTGGAAAAAAATTGACATTTGACATCTATCAAAAAATTTTACTTCTGTCAAAATTTTGACGTTTGACATCTGTCACACTGACATCTGTCAAAATTACAACTATCTCCTTCCGAAACTGTAGTACCATAGGCAATAAAACGCAAAACAGCAATTTCGATAACAGTATGTACGGCGGCCATATTAAAAAAATGACAGATATAAAATTTGACCAAACCATGTTGATCAGGATCCTTTCGGACCCCCAGATATCAATTTATATCACGATCAGAGCACCTTTACTTTCAGACGCGGACCAATAGACCGCCATTTTGAAAAAAGTACTTTTTCAATGTGTGCCCCTCTCAAAACTGTACAATATTAGAACAAACCCTCCCTACAAAAGTCTCACAGTTTCGGTGTTATTTGCGAATTAAAAATCCTTAAAGTGAAATTACATGTTCGCAATATTTCAAAATGGCGGAATCAAAAAAGTTTTTACACATTCCTACCAAGTGTACCGTGGGATTTTCGGATATCGATTTTCATTCGGATGGGACAACTTTTGCTATGAGTCGATACGTCTACAGCCGCCATCTTGAAAAAAATTGATTTCACTGATATTGCATTTTTACCCTTATAACATCTATACTTGATCCCCAGGAACGACTTTTCTAAAGCACTCGCAACGGAGGCGCAAAAAAGCAAAGTTGATATTTCAATAAAAGCACCTTTGTATGGCAGCCCCATTGAAAGTTGACACATGTCAAAATTTGATTACAGAATGTTGATCATCATCCTTGGGGACCCCCAGATATCGATTTTCATCCGGATCGGTGAAACTTTTTTCCCGCCGCGGCCAAAATTTCCGCCATTTTGAAAAAAAAAATTTTCGCAATCTTCCCCTCTGCCCTCCAACCAATATTAGTTCGAGCTCTTTATACTAAAGTGTCATAGTTTCGCCGTCATTTACGGTTAAAATTTGTATGGCGGATTTTTTTTCCGCCATTTTGAATTTTTTTTGACATCTCCAAAATCGTCCCAGGGTTTGCTATGACATTCCTTAAAACGCACATGACCTATCTCATATGGTTTGGCCAGGCCGTTGACTGTCCGAGTGACCGAAGGTCGGAAGACCAGGTCGTGAATTTTTTTGAAGACACCTCGATCACCTGGACACAAAACACAACAAAGACATTCAAAATTATCCATAGGTGTCGAGAAACAATGCGTCAAAAATGGGAAAAAAAATTTGTATGGCAGCCATGTTTAAAAATGGCGGAATCCAAAATTTTTTTTCAAATTACGAATCTGCGGCCCCGAAAACCCCCCCATGCGAAAAATCACCCCGATCGGACCAACTTTCAAAATGGCCGCCATTTTGAATCCGCCATATTGGATTTTCATGACAACCATCTGACAGCCCCCGTCATCCTCTATGACATTTGGTCGAGCACCACCCACCTACCTCTTACCGTTTTTGAATTATGAGCGTTTCAATTTTGTATGGGGGCCACCGTTTTTTGTTCGGGGGCCCCCATTTTTTTCATTTTTCTGGAAACATCCCAAGGTCTACTCCAACTTTAGTTAAAACGGGACCCCCTTATCTCTTGTCGTTTATGAGATCCGTTGACCTGTTCCATCTCAGAGACGACTTTCTGGTAATGTCAGATTTTTCCCGAGGTGACATGACCCATCACTATACAGCCTCATACTCGGTTTTGACTGACCACTTCTGAGAGCTGAGATCAATTATGTCAATCAGTGAGTCAGTCAGTCAGTATCTACATGGGTATACAATTTTATAATAGTAGTAGTAGTAGTAGTAGTAAAGTAAAGTAAAGTAATGTAATATAGTTGGAACTGCAAAATATTTAAATTACAATAATCTGCTACGATTTTTACAATTGACACGTCCCAAAAAAAAAAAAACATAGTTTTATAGGTGTATGTATGTTCGGTTGTATTAAATTTTGTTCACCAATTACTATTATTTACATTTCGATGTACCACCATTTGTATCTGTGATTTTCCGTGTCATGATCTTTCTTATGTTTGTTTCTCGTATTGCTTCAAGGATATCGATGGGTTCCCTGATTTCCATTTGCCTGTCTAATCTTGACAGCATTTCATAAGTCCTCGTTTGCAAACTTTTCCGAAAACAGATGCAGATGCGAAGTCTTAATTTACGTTCTTGACGCCATTCTATTGACTCACCTTGCAGAAGAGTTCTTTTATCTAGTAAGTGGCGATCTTCTTCAGACAAAGTTATATTTTCCATATGTTCTATTTTTTTGCTTTACGCTTTCCCATTATCGCTAAAACATAAATATAAGTATTATTTTAATATAAGATATATAAACAACTAACACGAAAAAAGTAAAAGTCACAAAACTGAACTTACCTTATTTATGAGTTTGCAGCTGAATATTCGTACACAATAGATCGCGATCGAGTGTTCTCAGCGCGTCGCTCCGCAAATCGACGTGACCTCGCTCTGAGCTCCGGTGGTAGACTGAATTTCCGAGCGCATACGCAGTGTTGCCAACGGTTTAACTAGCTCTCCACCAGATTCAACTTCTAAAACCACCAGAAAACCACTAACTAAAACGGCCCTATTTTCGATTTCACTAAATTTTCCACTAAACTAATTTTCATTAGTTTTTACCAGTTTTTACGCAAGAAAATAATGTATAATAGCAATTGTAATTAGTAAATAACCATAAAATTATTAGAATCAACAAGTCAAAGTGAGTTTCGCGCGATCACTGACCACGTATCTTGTAGTTCCAGGCAAGTATACCCCATCGTAGGACATGTCATTGTTTAACAACATCAGGCGAGACAGTGGTAAAATGCTCGAACTAACTGCAACTAGTAGTTCTGCGAACAGTCGACCTCACAATAGGCGCGGATTCAGAAATTGGTAACTTAAACCAAATCCTGGTTATCCAAATAAAAAAAAAAATCCTCGTTGGTCCAAGTTTCTGAAATGACAGTGCGAGCGTGAAAGTTCACCTAGGTAATCAGCGCTATAGAAATATAATATGTAGAAATTAACACCACTGTAACACAAGGTACATAAGGATCAACTAAATTGAAAAGCGCGAGCGGAGCGAGCGCGACAAATTTTTCAAACACACCCTGAGAGAATTTGGCAAAATAAATTTAGGAAGAGCTCGAATGCTTTTGTGTTGAGCTTGACCACAAACCCCCTGAATCTGTCACTGCCCAGAAATATAAGTGTTTAAAACAACTTACTCCTTTCCCATATTTTTTATCAAAATCTAAAATTACGCTTACCTACATTAGAGCCTTTGAGGACTTTGAGCTTAGATTATCAACCGTATTCACAAAAATAACTTTGCTAGGCCATTTTCACACTATGTTGCGCTAAATGCGGCTCTATGATGGGGTAATTTGAGCTACTCTGTTCAAACTAGACTAAAACTACACTATTTGACAACAACTAATGCCATGGAATTCCACCGCCATATTACCAACTAGCTGACCCGCCTCGGCTTCGCATGTGTCAATTAGTTTTACGCTTTATATCAGTCTAAAGAAAGAGAGAAGGAAAAATATAAGGGAAAAGGATGAATGGATGAAACGGCGCCTTCACTTTCATCCCTTCTCTTTCCCATAGTACAGGACATGGATAGGAGTGGCTTTGGACCTAATACTGAAGACTGCATGCATTGGCGTATCTAGGAATATTTTCCAGGGGGGACCGGGCCGGGTATTAACTATATTAATATATGCAAATGTGATGGCCTTAAGGCCTCTAGGTTTGTATAGGTCGTAGCATTTTAATCTGATCTCTTTGATCTGATAATAAACACCTTACCTATTGTAGAAAATAGGTGGTCAATAAGATACTACCTAAAATGAATGCGCAGCGAGCGCGAAAATTTACCTAATCAGTGCTATAGAACTATAATTATGTAGAAATTAAGGGCACTGTAACAAAAGGCATAAAGTAATTTAAAAAGCGCGAGCTAATTTTTTCTTTGGTCTGATAATAAACCTCTTACCCATTGTAAACCAATTATCAAGGTAATAAAAATAATGCGCGAGCGCAGCGAGCGCGAAAAAACATAATCAGCACTGGCGGACTGATCGAACTGTAATATGTAGATATTAACGCCATTGCAACACAAGGCACAAAGTAACTTAAAAACCGCGAGCGGAGCGAGTGTGAAAATTTTTCAATAAATACCCTGACAGATTTTTACAAAATAACTTTAAGAAGAACGATTAAAGTTTTCAATAATTTGAATCGCGAAAGTAAATACCTAATTTTAAATAAAACAACGGCTAATGAAAAATTTTAGTCTGTAACTTCGTCATCGTTGGTTTTAGATTGATACGATTCTTAGTACCGATTTCTTTGTTTGATTAGAACTACTAAACCACTAGAAAAAACCACCAGCCACTAAACGCAATTTTTCGCCACTAAACGAAGGGTCGAAACCACCAGTTCTAGTGGTAAAACCACTAAGGTGGCAACACTGCGCATACGTCGCGTATATATTCAACAACGCGCGTCCATAGAAATGATGTATGGAGAATTTGAGACGAGTTTTTAGAAAATTCATAGTTAAATTACCAGACATTATTTTGCAAATGTAAAAAATACATACAAAGCTTTACATATTAGAGATTAATATTATTTCAAGTTTGTATGAAAGTTCGTTTGTTTATAATACAAATTCAGTTAAACGACAGCATGCCATTTTGGGCTTTTTGGTGTATTTTTACGATTTTTTTAAAACAAAGTGTTACATCATTATTTATTTTTGTTAAATAGAAAAGGTTAACTGATTCATTGTGCTATTTGTCATTTTTTTTTTGTGTCAACTATCATAATAGTACTGATGGTATCGTTATAACCATGACTACAGTTTTGATTGATTTTCCTCGATGCGGTCTTAACAAAGCATGTTTTATTTCCCTGCAGAAATCCACTTGGCTGGATTTATTTCTAGCCGAGTTTATCATACGCATCAACGACGGAGCGAACCCCAAGGAGTTGATCAAGTTTTGGTGAGTTAAGTTGCCGTATCAACATTGACATGTATATTTTAAATCTATGCGTATCAACTAATTAGTACTTACGTCAAAAACGAGAACGTTCTCAATTCGGTGTATTTTTTATGTCTGTTACGTTGTTTACTTGTTATGTTACTACAGTACTCAGTACTTCAGTCATTTTATAAATCAAAAAGTATTTTTTTATTTGAAAGGATGTAATTAAGTACTTTCAGATCAGTCCCATACTTTCATCAAAATTGGTTCTGTAGTTTCGTTTTTAAATCAAAAGAACTGGAAAAAATATGTCACCCAAGTACGTTCCTGTATGAAATAAAGGCAGTTAAAAGTCGGGTTTACCTCTTTTTTAATTGGCAAAATGTTTACTTGGAACCAAAGAGGTATATGTACTACGTACTAGAGAAGCTATTCAAAGCACAAATAGTTGTCATTTTTTGTATAATTAAACTAAAATCCGCTACAGCGCTTTACGAGATTAAATCGTCTAAGCAACGATCACAACACGCAGCGCTAGTGCCATGGCACATTCGGATCATAATTATTACTGCTATTCACTGCTGCACGTGCAGTCGCTTTGAGTGCTGAGCATCGTATGAGCGAGAAGATGCTCATTGGCATATTTGCAGTGGTTGACAATGCATGTTAGAGATGTCCTGTCTGGTGTATACATAGAAGTCTTTGCTTGGAACAGCAAAAAACCATTCAATAGTAAAAGATCGAGCTTATAAATTTCACGAATGTATTAATTGATAGAACACGTAATTTCATAATCTTACATGACCTTCAATATTCCTACCCACATAATATGGTTGAATCCACAGAAATTGATCTAACTGTGGTTGAATCCTAAGCAAATGTATTTAAGCATGGCTAACTTAAAATCATATCTACCTTCTATTTTCTAACTTTTTTGAAAAAAGTGTGTAGAAGCCAATTTGGTAGTCTCAAAGCGTGAAACATGTCCATTCCTGGCAGCCCGCTAAGCGGAGTGGTAACTCTGGTGGGGTGCGAGCTGCTATGCGGCATCCACCGCATCACGTCTTCCATCAACACGCACTACTCCGCGCCGCTGCCGACCCTCGACGTCCCGTGCTCCGGGAAGTCACCTTCCGATGCCGAAAGTGCAGGTGAGGACTTAATATTATAAACCGTGTATTAGTCCATTAGGTGTCTTTTTCTTTTCCTACTAAATAATTTTACACACACACACATAGTAAATCACTCATCATCCTCTTTGCCTTTCCCCATTTGTTATTGAGGTCGGCTCCCAATGTAACCTGTAGCGGCAAACACGAGCGACGGTCATCTGACCTCGCAACCCTCATAACTTTTTTTTATTAATAACATTAAATTGAACCGTTGTCTGTTTGTTTTCTTTTTGACTATCATGAGAAAACCGGTGAACCGATTTGGATGAAGTTTTGTACACAACTTACACTACCGAAATAAGCAAACGGTGCTTTTCATAGTATTTCTTAAATTCTCGCGATTTGAACACATATTTATGGTTTAATACAGGACTTAATCACGCTAAAAACATTATTTATTTACCTCGACGTTTCAACCAAGTTGCATTGGCCGTGGTCACGAGTAGACTGGAGATGCGGGTATCCGTGCACGAAAAAACGAGTAGTTAACGCAAAACTACCCGCAAATGAAACTTAATGGTTGTAAACACACGTAGAAATGTCACGACACACAACACTAACAGTATCCGATTTGTCCGGGCGCAAGTCACGACGCAAACACTTGCCCAACACTGGGTTCCATGACGAAGCCAACCTAAAACCATCCTCCCGGTTAAAATTTTTGTGCTTCCTAATTTCAACCGCTTCACGTACAATCCTAGAGTAGTAGTGTCGTTCTGTGGAGAGGATTTTAGGGTCATGGAGTTCAATCCAATGGTTAGGACCCGACTCGAGCAAATGCTCAGCGATCGCGGATTTATGAACCTGGCGGTTCTTGACAGCTGCGATATGTTCCGATGCGATGTGATTAAGTCCTGTATTAAACCATAAATAGGTGCTTTTCATTTTAGTAAATGAAGGGTTTCCGTGAGAAAGTAGGTAAATCGCGGGTGTAACCGCGGGACGCCTCTAGCTCTGCCCGCGCACATCTAATGTTTGCTAGTGCGCCGCCTCACTATATCAGGTGATATCGGTGACAGATGCAGAGCCAAAGCCGCAAGAGGCCAGGGTGCAGCCGGCGAGCCTGTTGTCGCGCGCCATCGCGCAGCCGTCGGAGGAGATCCTGCGCAAGTACCTGCTGGCCGGCGTCGCGTGGCGCTGCCTCGTGCTGCTGCGTGCGCTAGGGGTCGAGGTGAGCTCGCATACATGGCTCGCCTCGAGCGGCGCGCGTGCTGTGCCCATCTACTCGTTGGGTGGTGTTTACTTGCTTGCTACCGGCCGTCATCGCATGTGCCGGCTGGTGGAAAACAGCTACCTCGCAATGGATGTTTGCTAGGTCACATAACCGCATTAACAAATCACTTTTTGACTTTAAGAGAATGAGATTTTACGTGTATGTTATTATTTTATTTGAGATCTATATTACCTTTTTTATCACATGGATAAAAAAACAAGCTCACAGCCCGCCTGATGGTAAGCGGTTACCGTCGCCTATGTTTATAGATAGTTGTCTACCTGCAAAACCAGCCCGGCCTAGCATGCGCACCGCGACAAAGGTTATGGTAGCGCCTAAGTGTATCTCACTCTAACAGCGACGACAAGTTTTCTCGCGGTGCGCATGCTAGGCCAGCAAAGGCGCTGCCGATGCGTTGCCTACCTATTTCCCATTGGGGCCGTAACAGCTGCAAGCTGTTTACGTTTTAATATTTATCAGAGATTGTTTATCATGTCAACAGTCAAATGGTTCGTTTGATTGGATTGTGTAGAACATAGGCCTCCCCCACAGAGGTGCTCGCCTCCTGCATCCATCGGCTCCCCGCGGTTTTCACCAGGTCGTCGGTCCACCGAGTGGGGCCGGCCTACGCGGCGACTTCCGGTTCGTGGTCGTCACTCGAGAACCTTACTTCCCCATCGGTTGTCAGTTCTACGAGCGATGTGGCCTGCCCATTGCCATTTCAACTTGCTAATTCCAAGAGCTTTATCGGTCACTTAGTTCTCCTGCGGATCTCCTCATTTCCGATGGACAGTTTACTATTATAGAAATATAGATAGGTATAGATATGGGCAATTGCAGTTTATCTATAGGTCGGGACCCGCCGCGCCTTGTCCATGGAAATGTCGATATTTATCTATCTCTCGATAACGGGAACGCATCGGTAAATCATTCGGGTATCGGTTATTTATCGCTGTTTTGTTTACTTATTTTCCCTATATAATACTGCACGCTTTGCTATCTAAATTTAATAAATTGTAACGAATTTAGCGGCCATTTGCTCTACTATAATTTATGGTCTAATCTGTCTGGGCTAATATTTTTCTCCGAAATCGTAATATGCTAAACTTAAGTTTTGAGACGATATGCCATTTAGAGTTGACAAAAGAACAATCCACTCACCTTTAAAAAAATCTTTACAGATATTTGAAGATTGTAAATGTTTATTTGTGCAACAACGGGGCAAAGTTGATTTTAGCTGCAAATACCGAGCAAGCGAAGGATGAGTCTATGTTAGGCATCACGAGATGCAAACAACTTTGCAAAATGTAATTTTGCACTGTTTTCTCGCACCAATAGCTGCCTGTTCAAGCATAGTTTACTGTAACCTAACCTAGTATGTGTACATTATCTGTACACTGTAAGTTCTCCTGCTGTTTGCACTTCGCATAGGTTCACTGTGATTCCGATATTCATATATTATGTTATGCAGTACATACATAATGGGATACTTACATCGATGGTGCACTTCAGAACTGCAAGTCAACTTATTTATTAATATTTTTAACGCGACAAAAGACTTGCGGATGATTTTTAAGCAGTTTCGCAGACCATGGCCTGCCCCATTCTTTATTTAATATTTGACATGGCTTCTAGACTTCGCCCTTTACGATTTTAATGCACGAAGTAGTTTTAACGAAAGTAGAACTCGCACGAATCACTCGGAGATCTTATTCGCAATAAATTAATGTGGATGTTATCTGAGCTAACTGCAAACGTAACTAAAGTTCATTGACCTCGATGCAGCGGGATCGCGGACGCCGACCGCCGCCACAGCAACAGTTCAAGGATTACATGTGGTATTGTGAAACGAGCTCATCAGCCAACTGAACTAAACACACACGATCTACTTAGTATGTAGAGGTTATCGCAGTAACTTTTTAGCTTAGATAATAAACGTGTTGGGAGATTATTTACTTTAAGTCGTACTACAACAGAACTATCAATATCTATAATTCTACAGGGTTGCCAACATTTAGCCATGTGTTTAATGTAATGACTGAATGTAACTGATATTCAGCTTACAATAATTTAGGTTTTTTAGCAATAATAATATTATATCGAAAAAAATTACAAAAATGACCACACATTTATTATTATTTATTTTATTTGTTATCATTCTATTTATGTAAAGAAGAAGGGCAGATCCTATGTATTTTGAGCCTAGCAGAAACTGCAGAAAGAAGCCGCGTGCCTGAATGATACTTGTACGAATCAAAAGTATAAACGAAATATATTTAAATAGTAAATTAGATAATTTCTTTAGACCACGTGAGAAAAAAGTTATTTCGGATAATCATTTTTAAGGTTAGGTCACTGTTCGCTGGATATATAGATCTATAACAGCATTATGACCTAGAAGGAATAGTAACACCTGGTTTGTTTGCAGGGATTATCGTGTTGTCGGCAGCTGAGTTCCGTGCTCATATGGTTGTTCGGTGAGCTCAGCGGGGCGAGCGCGACCACAGCAGCCGCCTCACCCGCCGCTACATGCCTCCCCACCGCCGCCCCGCGGGCCCCCATCCACCAGCTGTTCTCTCACAGGTGAGCGTCACTGCTGCGGCTAGCCTGCATGCGCGCCGCTACCTGCCCCCATCCACCAGCTGTTCTCTCACTGGTGAGTGTCACTGCTGCGGCTAGCCTGCATGCGCGCCGCTACCTGCCCCCATCCACCAGCTGTTCTCTCACAGGTGAGTGTCACTGCTGCGGCTAGCCTGCATGCGCGCCGCTACCTGCCCCCATCCACAAGCTGTTCTCTCACAGGTGAGCGTCACTGCTGCGGCTAGCCTGCATGCGCGCCGCTACCTGCCCCCATCCACCAGCTGTTCTCTCACAGGTGAGCGTCACTGCTGCGGCTAGCCTGCATGCGCGCCGCTACCTGCCCCCATCCACCAGCTGTTCTCTCACAGGTGAGCGTCACTGCTGCGGCTAGCCTGCATGCGCGCCGCTACCTGCCCCCATCCACCAGCTGTTCTCTCACAGGTGAGTGTCACTGCTGCGGCTAGCCTGCATGCGCGCCGCTACCTGCCCCCATCCACCAGCTGTTCTCTCACAGGTGAGCGTCACTGCTGCGGCTAGCCTGCATGCTCGCCGCTACCTGCCCCCATCCACCAGCTGTTCTCTCACAGGTGAGTGTCACTGCTGCGGCTAGCCTGCATGCGCGCCGCTACCTGCCCCCATCCACAAGCTGTTCTCTCACAGGTGAGCGTCACTGCTGCGGCTAGCCTGCATGCGCGCCGCTACCTGCCCCCATCCACCAGCTGTTCTCTCACTGGTGAGCGTCACTGCTGCGGCTAGCCTGCATGCGCGCCGCTACCTGCCCCCATCCACCAGCTGTTCTCTCACAGGTGAGTGTCACTGCTGCGGCTAGCCTGCATGCGCGCCGCTACCTGCCCCCATCCACCAGCTGTTCTCTCACAGGTGAGCGTTACTGCTGCGGCTAGCCTACATGCGCAATTACGCACCTCACCCGCCGCTACATGCTATATTATACATCCTTATTAAAAAAGAACATTAAATATATAAATACAGATCTACATGCAATTTTTTTAGCTTTCGAACGCAGAATGCAGCGGCCGGATGTTATGGAAATGTATTATTACCGTGATAACAGTATGTCATTGACAGGACAACAATAACTGCGAAAGGCCAACAATGGCGCGCCGGATTACTGATAAAGTGCAACTATCACATTACCAAATTATGGCTTGTTGGGCACTTTTATCTACAACTTGTTAAATTAACAAATTGGGTAATACGCGATAAGCACAACACAAATACTACTATGATACGATATCGTAGTAGCTATTTGTAAAAAATGTGTTGTACTCTTAGGTTAGCAAATAATGAGAATCACAACATTACATTTACTGCCAAACAATAGAAAAACCATTTCACGACAGTTGTAGACGAATTACATTAGGTATTTGTTTATTAATTAACGAGCCGAATTTTGGTTTATCCATTCTTATTTATTCCACTAATTCACATAACAAATATTGCATATAATATTAGTACAAGAGGTATGTAATTATATTATGCAATAGGTCATCTTTCAGAGTTCTCGCAGTGGACAAGGTTGCTTGACCGCAAACCGCAAAACTGATCCAGTTACTTTGCGAGTGATTA
Organism: Ennomos quercinarius; assembly: GCA_910589525.2. Classification (NCBI taxonomy): domain Eukaryota; kingdom Metazoa; phylum Arthropoda; class Insecta; order Lepidoptera; family Geometridae; genus Ennomos; species Ennomos quercinarius. Next base: position 18,897,544 of record OU342493.1, read on the forward strand.
TGCCAAATATGACTGCACATATATTTTGAAACACGTTATGATATTGGTCTTCTATATCCTGGATTCGGTTGTGCTCATAAAAACCGTCATCCCAGTTAGGGGGATCACAACTTGATTGCAACCGATTTAATTTAAAATGTGCGTAGATTTTACAGTTTCAATACGCCGTTTATGTGCGCAGTTGGAAACAATGTCGCCTGTTGGATTGCTATCAAAGTTCATCATCATTGATCACTCTTAATATAAGAACCACCCATATGATCTTGTTTACTCTTGCACATGGTGTTTGCAAATTAATAACGCCCATCAAACCGTATGTAATAATTAATGGCCATGACATTACAATAATGTTTATCGCATACATGTTATCGATAGATATACATATTATTTTTTTGGAAACAAATTAGTTATCTGAGTTCAATATGTGTAGGTAGATGACAAGGTAAGATTTGCTACAATCAGCAGTAAATAATATAGTTAAATGTCTAACCGAAGTTCCGATTCCGAAGATGTATTGTTTCGCTCTCTATTTTGCAAAAGTTTGTGACAACACAAACAACCACCATCTATCAACCTTACAATCTGACAACCCTATTAATATCAGCAAGCATGGTGGCTGGCTTGATCATGCGTTAAAAAGATATGTTCACATCATGTACAATGGTTCACATCTAAGAATCTATAACTTTTGATTGCATTTACCGCGCTCACCGTAGATCATGGAAACAAACACGTATATTATCATAGACTCTTCGTACGTATATATACATAGATCATTTTTACGTGATTACTAGCTTGAGAAAAATTTAAAAATGATTTTGTTTCAGAATTTGGGCAAAGCAGAAACCCTTGCAGGGGTCAAAATGCAACTCCGCAGCATCTTCAGAAAAGGGCTCCGCTACAGGCAGGTAATAGAAATAATTGGTTGCTTTTGGGGTGTTTTAATTATCATTTAGTTATATTCTCGAGGTATCTGACGTGGTCGACAACCGTAATAAAAACATCTAAGAACTCGTTTTCTTCATTAATAGCAGTGCAGGGTTAATTTTTTAATCTCATCAACAGTTTTTTTCTCAATAAATATCAATAACATCAAGTCATGCTTTTTTTTCATTGTTCAACAAGGTTGCGACACACGATCCAATACGATTCACCAGACGGGAAAAGTAAGCGAAAACTGGCTCAGCATTCGGAGCAGTCCTCGGAATCAGCAGACTCAAACGACGACCTCCAAGTTCTTAACCGATCGCTGGGCATCAAGGTGTGCACCCCCAACGATGACTTCGAATACTTCAACTCGTCGATACGATCGTCCAACGAGTACCCTGACTCCTTCGCGGGATCCTACTACTCGCCGCGAAAGCAGAAACCCAAAGCCGACGACTTCATTACTCAGCAACACAGGGAAATTATTCACTCGGAAATCGAGGCCTTCGAGTTCACGTTAATCATCACGGATTTACTGCAGGAACTGTGCAAGGCAGAAAGTAGTCTGTCCGGCTCAGAGGGCTCGCAAATATCGATGCAGTGCATTAATTTTTCGTTGCGTAACTTGTGTTCGCTTCAGTTTAGCTCGGTACCTTCGCAAAAACACGTTCGAGACGTTTCTAGAATAAAAGTTGCCCTGATGGAGCTGCTGATAGTGTCGCTAGATAAGGTTCTCATTCATTCCGATCTTTGTGCCAAATTGATCAACAACGGTATTCTGCCGATGCTGTTGAGAATCTTGGAGGATGTGATAACGAAGAGCAATATAAAAGACAGTAACCGTGCCAAAGAAACTGATAAGACTGAATCGGATAATTTGCTCAAGTTCGTGTTCGGTATCGCTTACTCCATCACCGCGTTCTTCCATTGCTTGCTGATGCAGTGCCGGACCGTCCACAAGCTCAGGGAGTTCACGGACCAGTTTAAGTTGTACGGGGAGTGCCTCAAAGGCGGCCTTTTCAAGGATTGCATAGAACTAATGATCAGAATACCTCACATTAACGAGGAGGAAGTCGCTATCCTGACCAAAAAGTTAGTAGAAATCATAGGGAAACTGATAAACGGAATGAAACGAGTCCGAAGCGAAGTCATACACTCGGCGGCCTGTCCGCGGTCCAGGCACAAGATCTGCAGACAGAGGGTGATGGCGGGAATGCATCACCATCACGACATCCTCGGCGAGGCCAGCAACGGTCTTCCGATGTCTTCCGCCTGCTGCATATCGGTATTATACGGGACGTTGACGTCGCTGCTAACCGACGAGGAGGTATCGGGCCGGAGCGCGTTGAGGAACAAGATCTTGAGGGTGATGCTCAACTGCGGCGTGTGCTGCTGCTTCGCGCCGGGCACGCTGATGGAGAGCATCGTGCGGGTGATGCTGACGCACAACTCGGGCGCCGCGCTGTGCCTGCAGGTGGTGGAGCGCGCCGTGTACGGCGAGCTGGGCGCCGGGCTGCTGTTGCCGCCGCGAGCCGCGCGCCGCCTGCCGTGCGCCGTGTGCGAGCCCCGCGAGCCGAGCCGGCCCGCCAGGAAGCTGTGCCACCACGCGCCCCCGCCGCAGGACAGGAAGGGCGTGTGCTCGTTCCTGATACATTACAACTCGCTGCTGCAGCTGGACAACCACAACAACGTGCTGCACGCCACCGTCAGCCATCTGCTCCGCGTCACGCCGAAGTGTCGAATGGAAATGAAATACGAGCTACTTTTTAGTGTCGTTTACCCCACGTTCATCGTCGCGAAGCACAGGTACGTGATTCGCCTGGAAGAGTCGGCGTACTTTGTGACCGTTTCGTGCTTGAACATCTTCGCCAGCTTGCTCAACACCGTATCGTTCGCCGAGCAGTTCATCCAAAAGGGGGGTCTGAGCTACGTGCTCGAGTTGGTATCCCTTCCGGAGTTTTCTAACCGGTGCTGCTCGATACTTGAAATAGCGATCATCGTGGAGATTTTTAAGCTGATGAAAGAGAACTCGGAAACGGCGTACTACAGAGAGATCAGCTCCCTCTCGTCCGTTCGAATGCTGTTCAAGTCCCTGTCGGAGATGACCCGCAAGTGCTACAACATATACAAGCTGAAGCTGCCGGCCGATAAGTACGAGGAGCTGATCGACGTGACCAACGAACGCGAGGCGCTGGGCTTCACTCCATCCGCGGAGCGAGCGGAGAGGAAGGCATCCACTCCTCAGGATATGAACGCTTCGTTCGCTCACTCGGAGAACACAGTGGAGCGGTCGATAGAGGACCACCTGGAAGTGCTGAAGAACATCTGCACGTTCTGGAAGAGCTGCGGTGGCCTGTGCCTGTACAGCCCCATGTTCCGGGAGCACATGGCGGGCGAGGCGGCGCTGCTGGACAGCTACGCGCTGCTGAAGCTGCTGCTGCACTACCTGTGCCGCGCGGACTGTCCCGCGCCCGAGATGAGGATCCTCATCAAGATCGTGGAGGCGCTGCTCACGGTCCAGCTCGCCGTCACAGGTAACCACCGTGGCGTTGTAACTAATTCTGTAATAAACCCGAGATACCTATTTTAATCGTATGGTAAAATTGAATCCGGGATTTCACTTATAACCATTGGAATAAGCTGGTCCCATGACAGTTGATACTCGTAAAAAGCATCGGCAAATTATTTGGTACCTATAATTTTTAACCAAAATGATGTCAAAATTGTAATTTTTGGCCTTTGTCACATAAGGGCTTAGATTGTTGTGTTTAATTTAAAAATTCTCATTTGTGTTCGTGATAAAGAATCATGTTGAGGGAGTGGGTTTATTTCGGAATTTATGTAACATTTTAACGCAGCATTGGTTCAAAACCGGTAACAAAACATCTGATTATAAAGAATAGTCCGTTTAACTTTTAATCCAAATTTTTCCAAATATTCTATCGTTTCCGGTGTACAAATATTGTGATAAATATGGTAAAATTCAATTTTTACAGTATATTATAAAATCTAATTAAATTTATTCCTAAAGCAAACACATTTTAAACCGTACGTCGAAGATAATAGAGAGACTAATTTATTTTATGCAACGGCGTAAATAGATGGTAGCCATGAATCATGAAGCCACCCCGACGATAGGCAACAAGGCAACTGTCAGTTTCACGGTAGATTTGATTACAAATATTATCTGAATGTAGGTATCGCGCGGTCAGTTGGCTGGTTATAGTGCACTCACGCGTGTCTCTTCTGATAAGATAACTACATAAATATGGGGCTTCTGCTGTGAGAACCTTTAAATATCGTTGAAACAGTTGTAGAAAGTGGCTAAGTGTATAAACTACTACACTAATCTATCACACTCAAACACTAACAATAACTTTTTTCAAAATCAAAGTAGAACACAAGCCTAAGCATCGGCTTCGGTGTCGGCTAGTGTCTAAATACTAGCCGACACCTACGAATACATGATATTGTACAAGCTGAAATGACATATTATTATAAGCTTGTAAAGGATTTTCTCATAGTTTTTGTTCACATTTGTAGGTACAATTGTCTCATCAAACGACATTATTATGTAGGTAGTTAATTCTTATTCTTCGAATTCTCAGGCATGTATTAGTCTAAAAGCATGGATGTAGGTGTTGTGGTTTTTTCACACATAAATAAGTCCTCGAAATCCAGTTTTGGCCCGTGCTTGCCGCAATCACAAACAGAAACCTGTATTAATTTAACAAGAAATGAGACAAAATAGTTAGAACCTAGCGTCTGCATCAAGCTGTTTAGTCTCGCCCGACCGCTGGCTGCATTCGACGTGCAAGCTCCTATTATCCGTGACTTGTATCACAACATTTATGTACTCGATCAGAAAGTGTGGTAAGTGGAAAAATATTTAAAAATATCTTCTCATTTTTGTACCAAATGAACCCAGATGCAAGGTCGATTAATAAGAATATGGTTAAATAATACAAGACTTAATTCGTTATATTCTTGGGCGCGTGGTGCTCCACCTATAATATATATAAAGCTTTCAGACAGTAGTGGCTAAAATGAAAACAATAATAATCTAGGTAGCTTTTGTGCTTACTTATGTTATCATCATCGCGGGCTACAAAGTAACTTACTGAAAATTTCAAATCACTGGTCCGCATTTTTTTTTATAGTTTTACCAGAGTGCATTTCGCGATAAACGTTTCGTATAGTGTCGCCCGTTCACCAAGAAGTGGTCGGTGAAAGACCGCGAGTAGCAGTGAGCGGTGTCAAGCTGTGGATGCACATTCCAGACGTGACGAGCGGCCGGTCGAAGGAGGCGAGCTGCGAGCTGGTGCGCGGCGCGCTGCAGGCCGGGCCGGGCGGGCCGGGTGGGCCGGGCGGCCCGGGCGGCCCGGCCGGCTGGGCCGGGCCGGGCGGCGGCGGGCTGCGCGCGCTGTGCGAGGCGCTGGTCCGGGTGGCCACCGCCGAGCCGAGCCGCCGGCACGCCATGCCGCGCCTCGCACATGCTAAGGTTAGTTCTGCTATAGGTAACGTCTATTGGAAATGTCATTCCGATGAAAGCTGTATGACCGTTGACCGATCCCAGCCCTACTAATATTTATAAAAGTTAAACTTGTCTGTTTGATTGATTGGATTCCACGTTGATGCGGTAGAACCGATTGTGATGAAACTTTGCCCGCAGATTGCTTGCATTACCGAGAACATCGTACAATATTATTTATGCCGGAAAACTAAAAGTTCTAGCAGGAAAATAAGCAAGTTGCGAGACTTGCGGGGCGGCGCCTTTGGTGCATAATAAATCGTGCACTGTATTATAATGAAAACTGCTCCCGTATTGTGTAACTCAATCGTAATCGATGAATGGGCTTCATTTCGTCATTTCCGGTTGTGTAAAATCCTCATCCATCGGTGTTATGGTCCCTTAGGCGGAGTATTGAATAGACAAGACATTCATTAAATATAATAATGAGACATAGTGAGAAAATACCGATGGATGGAGATGTTACACAGTGCCAACTTGCCGGAAATGACGAAATGAAGCATTCATCGATTACGATTGGCTTAGACGGTAGCCCCGCTGATCAGAATGCTGTTACCCACACATCAATAGCCGGAGGACGTCCACTGCTGAACATAAGGGGAATTTGCCATAATCACCAGAAATTAATGTACCGAGAAGAACGCTGTTGCCCATTCCCTAGATATTCCTTTAACCCTTAGCCCTTACGACACACGCGGGTATCATTTCATAATGATAATTATGATCAATGTCAGTCGTAAAGAATTCTTTTGGAAACATTTTTAATAGTACTTCGGGATCTTTAATTTTTTTTGGAAAATGTAGTGAACCTTGAAGTTTAAAACAGTTTTTTTGTAGGTACAATTATTACATATACAGCTGTACAGTAGCCCCAACTTGTAATCATTGTAATCATTTTCAGTAGACGTACGTTACAATAGATTAATTTAGATTCTAATTTAAAGGCGAGACTGTAGTCTCTTGGACCTTTGGGTATGAGTCAGATCAGAGTTTATAGAATTATCGACGACTTAGATATATATAGTATACCACGGATTGCCTATTAGTTACTTTATAAATACACGTTGTCAACACACGTGAACCTAAACGCTGTAAACAAACTTGATGAGGCGGTGTAAAAGTGAAGGGAACCGAATAATAATAATGTACTTGATTAAACGCGAATTTAATAAAACACTAACATATAACCTTATAACAGCAACATAATTATGTATTTAGTTTATCTTGACTCTTAGCCTTGGTTTTTTGGCCTACATAAATACCGGGCATTTTCTCGTCTCGTAACTATAATAGCTGGCCTTTTTGCGGGTCTGCACCTTCGTCAGACATTATATTACATAACAATACTACGTACCGTGCGTCGTTATCCTTCAACAGGCAACAGGCACTTAAATACAGTTTACGACCTCAATTAAACAATAGTAACGAACCTGAATGGTGTAAAACATATTTCGGTAATAAATCTTTTTTTCGAGAAAAACTTGCATAAGCTTTACAAGGATTTTTTCTCAAGCGAAACATAATTCGTACTTTTATTAAAATTTGAGATACCGATTCCAGGTACGCTGTTCGCTGAACGCTTTAAAAGTATAGTAAGCATTAGTTGTGTTGTTCTGTAGGACCAAATTGTTTAAAGACGCTTTAAAAGTTTGATCTTATTTGATTGCTATCTATATCGCTCTAATAAAAATTATAACACCACAAATGTAAAACATAAATAAAATTCTTACGCGGCATATTAAGTCATACATAATTTCATTGACACTTACAAAATTTTCAACCTTGAATTTATAAACCAAAGGTAAAATATTAGGTCTAGAAAAAAAATATTCACGTGAGGTTAAACAGAGCATTATTTGCATTTAGATGGCTCATTCAACTGGCGGCCGGACTAATTGGGCACGTTTGACATTTTTATTAAATGACAAGAGGCGCCCCGCGGCTTCACCCCCAACGCAACTCATACGTTTTACAATTTTCCGAGACAAACATTATTCTGTGTTGATCTCGACAACATAAGTAGTTCGGGTCCAAACATCCAAGTCGGTACTGCCGTTTTGGCATAAAATCACACAAACAAATAGACAACTTCCACTTTTATATATTAGCAGAGTGCATCCCTGTGCACCTTGCTCCGTTATTTTATTTTGCGAAAGTGTCAACAATTCCGTGTTATGTATTAATAGACGTCATGAAGTTAAAAAAATTGTATGCTCTTATCAAGTGATCAAGTATTATTTCCAGATCTCAAGGCTAGAGTAGGGAAATATTTACTTACATAGAAATAAATCTTACATTTGTGATTTAATTTTAATCGATAAAAACATGAGTAAGTATACAAACAAAACAGTGATAAAAATTAATTGATTCAACTGCCTTGCTTGCAACCTAATTTCTAGTGAACCTTCTTTTTGCAGTAGACAGATAAACATAGTAGGTGCCTATTGTGAATATTTTTTATGTAACTATGTGCGTATGTTAGTTATTTTGATGAACTAGTAAAAATAATATAGAAAGGAAGGAAAAACTATTACAATAACTGTTATTCCTTTATCATTTGCTCATCTTAGCTTCCGTCTCTAAAAGGCTTTACGTTACCATGGTCCATTATTATTTATGAGGCATTATTAGAAAAAAAAATTGCGTGCTATAGGCAGATAGGCAGTGTGAGTACTGCGGGGGTGAGGTCGTCGCCGCCGACGTCCGACGACGCGATAACTTGCGGTACCTGCGCGGCCGGTTTCGGCCCCCTCGCCTATTAGCCTCTACCTTATAATCGGTTCCGTTTTGGAGTACCGCATGCGTTGATTGAATAAATAGCTCTGATCATAGATTACCTACTGTCATTTTTGTTTTTCTATATTTTACAAGCACACCTTCAAAGACATTACTATTTATCATGTAACAAAAGCGGATTTCGCAATATGTTAAACCACGTTAATCTTTACTATCCGGAATTTCTCAGGGCAATCGCCTGGCCTACGGAACCGTGTAGTTTGGATCCGTCCCACGCTTGCACCGAACTGAGCATTCCAAAACATTCACGGAAATCTTGAGACGAGTCTAGTCGAGCACGCGGTTCGGAATAAATATATTCGTTTCGATTTTTTTTTATAACTAAGACAATAAATGTTCGCCGATAAATGTGTTTATATTAGACTTTATATTTGGTTAATGAGTTGAAGTGGTTCGGAAGTGTTTAAGTGTTTTTGGGAATTCAAATGAGTGCAAAGAAAGTGAGTACTTTTCTTGTTTGTGGGTGGATTTATCGGTGTGTTAGTGAAAGTAGTGAATTCGTAACATGACAACGGGTAGTAGTTGCTCACATTTATGCCTATTTATTCGTGTCATATTATGTGATAATTTAATATCAAATCAAATTTTTTTATTGCAAATAGGCTATTTTTAGGACTTTTACAAGTCAAAACTAGATAATGTATTTAAAAATAATAAAAGTTAAATTATTGTACATTCTAAGCAAGCATAATTAAACAAACTTACACAGTGCTTAATGTCAAAAATGTCCAAATATTATAATTATAACATGCCCATTACAATACGAGTTTGAAAAAAAAAGTTCTCTTCCCCACCTCAGATGCAAGCAATCCGGCACAATGTAGAATAGAAAACTCCAAACCGTAGCTTCGATTACATCTGTAAAGAAGAAGCTACAAGATACTTTACAGTGTCATTTTTTGATCCATTTTTTTTTTATTGTTTACAACACTTATAATGTTACAACATAATTAAACATACTACAAAGTAGGTACAAGGTACATACATAACACAACAGTGTAAGAGGAATATTAGAAAGATCGTAATACAAAAATACAAGTAGAAGATAAAAATTATAGGTAGGTATAGCCAATGACATGCAATAGACACGGTACCTAAGATTTCATAACATTGGGCTTGGGGCAGTCAGGCCATGCTTTTTTGTCTGACAAATAATCATTTATAGTGTAATAGGCATTTTCATCAAATTTGACTTGACGAACGATTTAAATTTACGCATTGACAAATGTTCAACACCATCAGGCAACTTGTTAAAAATGCGTATACAGTTTCCCATGAATGAACCATTAACTTTCTGCAGTCTGAGTCTGAATAAACAAAAAATAATAAAACATAAACTAAAACTATAATAACAAATAACCGAAACAGTTGTATTAAGAACCAATTTATAAGTAGTATATTATTACAGCAGTTATTTTTTAGCAGCTTATTTTTCTTGCCTATTTTAAGTGGGAATATTATGTACTCAAGTAAATAAAACTATATAATACGAATAGATCACTTCATTATAATATACTACATTTTAGTAATATGTACTGTAATTACTAAAAAAATAATATTCATATACCGTGTTCCTGAATCTTAGATATTTTATGTAAACAAAGGGGATAACAGTGCAAAAAATATCTTTTTTTAATGGTAGGTTACTATATTTGACCAAAAAATATTAAATATTATTTTCTAGTCATAATCTGCTTAATTATAAAATAAAAATCGTTTTGTACTATCTATTTTAACGTTATATCGGATACCTAATATTTTATGATAAAGAAATCGATTTTCGGTAGAAAATATTTTATTCTACTGGTAAGACTGTAGAGGATCTAAACATTTTTTCGTTTCGTTCCAGGATTTATATGATGGTATCATACCATTATATGCCATACTTTCTTCAAAGACACATGGTGCTACTTTCGTGCACTTTTTGAGATATGATGAAAAGTATGTAAAATATAAAAAAACAGGTCAAACTGAATATTTATAGATCAAGTATGAATAAATCTCTCAATTTAAAATTATAGAATGTTTGTCAGAATTGTCGGAAAATTTATAAGGTTTCTGGTCAGTTAAAAAACTTAAGGAATGTATGTTAATGTTTTATTTACGTCTTCCTAAAATTTTACCTTTAGAACTTTGGAATTGGTAAATCCTACTTCATAACCTACTAATATTTTGTATGCAAAGTTTTGCTTGTTAATCAGTAAGATTGATACTTTTAAACTCCATTTAATAAAAAATATGTTTCACAAGTAAAAAATGTTTTGGGCAACTGGCATGTCACTTTGACAGTGACTTTTCATGACATTACTTTATTTACATAAAATATCTAAGATTCAGGAACAGGGTTTAGTAATAAATGGTATACGGTAGTGGGCAGACGAATGCAACGTCTGTCTTCTGGCAGGTAAACAAAGTAGCTATAGCACATGTACTTGTTTTTATTTGATGCCATAGCCGAGCGTACTTTTGTGAGTTGTATTCATATCATAATTTGATTACAGAACCGGGTCTATCTGTGAATCATAAACTATTCAATAAATAAATTTGATCTGAAAATCTGAGGTTTATACAGTAAATAACTTAAGTACGTTTTATCTGAAACTGAAATAAAATTCACAATACATGCACATTTATACCTATAGTAAAGGTCATAGGTAATTCACAATTGTCGGTTTGCCAAAAAACATTTAAGTAAGCCATAGCACGACAGCTTCAAGCTCTTGAACTATTACTAAGACAGTAAACATATACAACAAAACCAAAAAACAATTGAATATACAATTTGAATCGCTAATCATATAGATCTCGTGAGTCGTGATCATGTAGTCCCCTTGGTGTGGCAGTTTTCAACCGTCAGAAGGTTCCGAAACAACCGTAACATAATTCATCAATATGTGCATAAATTCATATTAATGTTCATTGATTAGTCACATTAGCCGCCGCAGAAGAGATTTCCACTTGTAACCTTTAGCTGATCCAAGCTAGACCATTCAATCTGGAACTAGGAGGTCTCAACCCCAGCCGCTGGAGTCTGATTTTGGTTTTGGGGACTGCGCGAGTAGGAACTAAAATGAATATTTCGGGTATTGGTCATGATTTGGTTAATAAATACATACATATATCATAACCTAGACCTTTTTACAAGTAGTATAGCGTCAGTGAGCAAAGCACTTTCCTCTAAGGAATGTGTCACGCTTCCACCGCTCGTCAATTTGTAAACGATGTACTTACTTAAGTAGGATTTTTTGCATGTTAGGCAATTGCATGAACTTATACTTTCATAATTAGTTGTGGAGGCTTTTAATTGGCTCTCTAAATTTGTTTTGTTATTTAATTTGTGATTATAGCTGTAAGTCCCCCAAATAAAATAAATATTTTTATAGGTAATTTTAAATACACGAGCTAGTAATACATCATTTTTAAGATCTCGTGTATTCCCAGAAAATAATGGAGTAAATGAACTTTGGCACAGGACAGTGCAGGTCGAGGGTGGATACAGAGCATCTTTTTTTTCTTGCTCTGTGAGGGTGGATAATATAGGATTCTAATATTGTGATTTTACAATATTCTGGACTCTGAGGCTCACGTTGATGATTATGGTCTTAGGATTATTTCATGTTTATTAATTAATGTAGGCCAATGCACTCTCACATCTAAAAAACTAATTGATTCACTAATGACAGAAATAGAGTTTGACGTGGAAGTATACCAGTTAATAGTCTATTAAAACGAACAACATGTAACTATTTATACAAATGTAATATAACCCATTTTTTGTCAATGCTATAGATATACAACTCGCATTTCCGAGGAGTGTTGGCGTTTTATTTTGTGGTATGTCAGACTGGAGGCTGGTTATTATAAAACGAAGGCAACTCTAGCAGTACCTGCGATTGTAAAGATATGCTGCGTTGACCCCATCTGTTAGAATAAGGGGATGTTGATGATTAATTATAAAACACAACTGTAATGAATACTAAAAATGTCCCAAAGAAAATTAATCTGTAATATTGTTTCTATGGATAGGTAAGAGCTAACAGCATGTCGTCGTCGTAATATGGCTTCTAACTTTATCGATTTGTCACTTATGCTACTGACCTTTGAAGGCCTTCCGTGCTCTAATCGAGTTTTATTTATAACCGGTTCGACTATTGCGCCTTTTTTTTTGTGCCATTCCTTTTGCTATAAACCTGACCTAAGTATACGAGCGTGGGTTGATTTTGATTGAACTGAAAAGATTTTCAGCTCGTTCAATATTTTTACCCCCTTACTAATAAACACTGCACAGTAGTAGAACTACTCAGTTTTTTTTACACTTACTTATTTATCATATACTGATATTATAAAGCCGAAAGTTTGTATGTGTGTATGTTTGTTACTCCTTCACGCTCAAACGGCTGGACAGATTTAGATGAAATTTGGAATAGAGATAGCTTGTGTACTGGATTAACACATAGGCTACTTTTTATCCGCGGGTGAAACCGCGGGCCGTGCTTTTATGCATTTAAAAATCGTTATATAACGTAGAACTACATGTACGCATCATATGTGACGTCAAACAGCACTTAATTATCACTTGACCATACGTCCCTAGTACACTCGAGTGTTCCCTCGCTGGATGGCCAAGCATATTTGCTGGACCACAAACCAGCCCGACCGGGGGTCCCGATTTATCCCCCTCAAGCGACGGCCTAGGTCCAGCGCAAACCCCCAAGCTTCGGAGACCCATGGTTCCGCAGTTTCAACCGCAAACGGAACAAAGTCATACTCACAACAAGCGTATTGGGGTGTTTGCTTCCTGTTTCACTTTGCTTATTTCAAACTTGAAAGAAACAAAACACAAAATAACCAGTCTTACGTTACACACCGTGTAGTACACAGCGTTTATTAAGTAAGTGGGTTATTGAAGAAACGCAGATTACCAATGAGTCCATGTTGTTACCTAATATAATTATGACTTATGTCTAATGTAACATCAATATGCACATGTGGAAACAGAATAAATGAATATGAGTATGACCCGCGGGCCGCTTCCGGTCGGTGAAGTAATCCAGATAGTTCGATCGCCGCCAGGTGCCGCCGCTGGTGTGCGGCTCGGGCGGCAGCTCCGCGTCCGGCTCGTCCAGCGAGGAGAGCGCGGCCGCCGTGTACGGCTCCGACCGCAGCGACGCCGCCGCACCCTGCGCGCCGCCCGACGAGGGGTACGAGGTGAGGGGGCTGTACCGGCGTGTATTGTCTTGTGTTGTATTATAATATAACATTTATCAAAATAACTTGACGGAGCTAGTTTAACACTTAAGAGAAAGCCACTGAGACATCACATCGCACCAACAGCCAGAAGACGTTCACAGCTGAACACAGGCCTACCACATAAAACGACACTTTGACCGCTTATTATAGGGGGGTGTTGTCATAATCACCGCGCTTGGCAGGCGGCTTGGTGATCGCAGAAGATTATAATGAAGACCGCGGATGATGCTGCTGCCCGTTCCCTGAATATTTCCTTAGCCGGCTCTTGTGGCACCCGCGGGAAGAGATGGGGTGGTCCTATTCGATCACCGGGATCACACGGCTAACTAAGAAATGACATTTAGAAATTATGTTTAATTTCAGGCGGACGTAGAAATCAGCAAATTGGACTTACTTCCGCTGCATAAAAACCGAAAAGTATCGTCAGTTATGTCGTCCATCAATACAGAATGTAAGTTTTCGGCTATAAAGTTAAAAAATATCCAAGGATTGAGAATATCCTTGGATATCAACTTTATAGTGCTTACTGTCTACAATGATTTGATTCATTTGCTGGCCGTTCTCTATTTTTGAAATACAATTTTGGTGTCAGGTTCTCATAATGGCCAAACAAACGACTTTGTTTCCAGGTCCAGACATTCAGCCGTTTCCCGAGACACTAAACATAGAATGCACAGAGTACACCAAGAACGGAGAGTTGGCGCACCCCGAGCTGTGCATCATCGTCGTCGACATCCTCACGCAGCTCATCGACAAGTGAGTGCTGGTTGTTGGAGCGGCTGGTGACATAGAGCCAAGTGAATGACTGAGACAAGAAAGGGTCAAAATTGATTTATCTTAGTTTAAGAGTATTTGTCGTATTGATAAATGTTGATATTCTTAGCGAGTAAAATAAAGCTATCCATTGACATGACATGTCAATTGTCACCCCCCTCTCTCTCGCCACCCTTCTGGATTTGGATTTTTCACAAACGCAATCCACTGCAATCGCCTTAATTTCATGCTGAGAAACACTTGAACGATCGATCATGTAAATACTTTTTCAGTTATTTTGATTTAAAAACCAAAACACTGAACCGATTTTGATCAAATTTTTATGGGACTGACCTAAAAGTATCTCCTAACAGATAAAAAAAAGATTTTTCCAAACGGATTTATAAGTGACGGAAAACTCCGGTAACAGCCATAAAAAAGTAAGAATCAATACGGCCGAATCGAGTATCACTATTAGAAGTCTTTTAAAAAATGATCTCGTTCGCGTCCACCGCCGGACGGAGGTGATGTGTCCCCTCCACAGGGTGCTATCATCGAAGACGGAGGAGGGCGGCGGCGCGCACATGCAGCGCGCGGGCGCGGGGCTGGCGCGGGCGTGCTGCGCGCGGCTGGCGGGCGCGCTGGCCGGCCCGCGCGCGCCGCCGCTGCTGCTGCGCCGGCTGCTGCTCGCGCCCGCCGCGCGCGCGCTGCTCTCCACCAGGGGCGACCATCTCGAAGGTACACTTGGACCGCGTCAACTCAACTACGAACCGCGATTATCTGACGAAATCCACTGAATACTACTTCCGCACTCCCGCCGCTATGCTGAAAGTGTATTGGACCCGATCCAGCGATAGAAGTTTCCGCCTGTTTATTTATTACCGAACTGTGGCGAAGCAAAATGGAGGATATTCACTTTGACCTAAAGCTTATTCGACCATGATTTTTTAGTAGTCGATTTTAGTTTCGGAACTGAGTTTTATTATTTCTGTATGTTATGTTGTGCAGAGTTACAGCGCAGCATCCTGGAGCTGGTGCAGACGGTGGGGTCGCAGGCGGTGTCCGCCGAGGAGGTGGCGGCGCTCCTGCGGCTGTTCGCGGCTGACGACCCGCCGCTGCACCTGCTGCTGCCCGCGCTGCACCGCCTGCTGCCTGCGCACACGCACCACACGCCCGACTGCATACTCAGCTTCCCCATCGAGCTGGACCACGCAGGTGAACACTACTGGCTGCATATTTCTCGCTAATTATACATAGGTACACTTGGGGAATAAAAACGTTCTTAACCATAACCATAAAGTCGATTTTTAATTGCACAAGTGCAAAAAGGAAAACCAGTATTACCTGCATTATAGTAAATGTTTTGTTTCGTTACCTTTAGATCGTTTGTTGAGATCGAATCGAAACTTTGTCAGATCATAATAATATAAAAACAAATAATGTCGTCAACAAGAAGTTAAATAGGAAGATGGGACCTAGAATTGACCCTTGAGGTATTCCAGATAGAACGAGCGAAAATTTCATGCAAATCTATTTAAGAGAGCTGTTTAGCATAGGTCAGTGATGTACAAAATTACTACCACCTTTACAGATCCTCTTGAATGTCCACAGCATGTTGTTTCGGGAAAGGATTAATGTGGTCAATGATATAGAAAGCTTAACTGATATCGTTATAGATTACATCGACTTGGCCGCCTAAATCCACTCCAGCTGCAATTGCGTACGAAACATAGATTTATTTTCAGAGAGCGTGCAGTCCCTGTCCGACGAGTTTGTCCACCTGACGATGAACGGCGTTTCGTCGCAGAGTCACAGCGCAGAGAACACAGCCACAAAGCTACGTCACGCGCATATTCGGGCTGGTAAATGGCTGCTTGCACCCAAGCTGTGGTTTTATTTATTTATTTATTTATTCATCATAGGAAAACTTACAGTCAAATAAAAAGTAAAAGGTAAACATAATATAGTAAAAGAAACTAGGTCAATTATAAGTTTCCACTTATAGAAATATTTATATAAAAGAAACTCGTAGTAGATAGCTAGTGAAGTTAACATGAAGCAGGTAAATAAACTAACCGATAGTGAAATAAATTAAATCAGTACAGCTAAAGTATGAGAACCGAAAAATTCAGCTGTCAGTTTTTGGCTTATAGAACGCACCTCATCAAAGAAAACGTCAAAATCATTATTAGTCTTTCAATAGTCATTAAGAAATGAAGATGTTCTCCAGAAGAAAGTATTTTGCTTGTAGTTTGTCCTGGCTAAAGGAACAGAAAGAAGTGGCGTATGGCGAGAACTAAATATTGGAGTTCGAAGGGAAATTTGTTAAGTAACTCAGCACTATCAACTTTATTATTTAAGATATTCTAATTATGTTACATCTGCTATAGTCCGCCTTGTTTGCAGTGGCAAAAAGTGATTACGTCTACAGCGCTGCTCGTAACTGACGTCAAATGTTCTCGAGCGAAACTGGAAAAAAATTAAAAACCTTTGCTGTACTCTTTCGATGCGTAAAATATGGCACTCATATTGTGGATTCCACACCTGAGAGCAGTACTTGAGGGTACTGCGGACGAAGGCACAGTACAGAATCTTTAATGTTGCGATGCTATTGAATGGTGTAGGTATCTACACCATTCACCTCATGGTAAACCCTCAAGGGCTTGCAAAGATTTTTTAACGATGTTATCTATGTGTTGAATGTATATTAGCTTAGAATCCTGCAGCACACCAAAATCTCTCATGATTTCTACTCTGCTTAAAATTTTACCTTCTAAGTAATAATTTGTTTGAATAGTGTTCCTTTTCCTGGAGAAGGTAAGCATATAACATATTTGTCAACATTAAGGTCGTAGTTTATTTGTTAGGCAATATGACAAAGAGCAGTGTACCCAGTAAGGACCCCTGGGGAACTCCAGATGTTATATCAGTCCAGGATGATTTAAACCCATTGAGAACAACAGCTTGATATCGACGTTATATGTAGGAGGAATGCGATCTTAAAAGATCACTGTGAATTCCTGCTGACTGTGATTTAATTAAGAGCAACGAGTGATCTAACTTGTCGAATGCCTTGCTATAATCCCCAAATATGCCATTGACTTGGTGCCCCAACGCCATTTGGTCCAGTATAAATTCATTTGTGAGAAGAAAATTGGAGGTTGTGGAACGCCCTTTAAGAAATCCATGCTGGTCCTGTATAAATATTGGTTTTAAAGCTGCGGTTTTAAGCAGGTTTAATACTTTTTGTGGTGTAAGTTTCATTTTGACTTGGAATAGTGCTAAAAATAGCCTATTTGCAATAAAATATTTGACTTTGAATTTGAAGCTCGCGATGTTTTTTAAAAAGAAATCTGTATGATTTTTGAGTATGATTTTTTGTTGATTCGAGTTTGGCATAAGTAGTATAACTAGGTCTATTAATATTGAACCAGCTTAAAACCACCGTTGCACGGGTAGAATGAGCTATAGAAATCAACATATCTCTTATCGAGAAAGGGTTTGACTAATGAAAACGCAACAAAAGGTTTATGACGTGATCGGCGTGATCGTTTATTGGTCAAACAATAAAAATAAATAAATATTCATGAATATCAAAATATTCAATTCAATTCATTTATTGTCATATAGGCACAATGTACACTTATGAAAGTCAGTTTATAACAATACATAGTTTGTACTACAACAACAATAATACATTAAATAAAACAAATACAGTTGTACATATTTTGTAAAAATTAAAACTAAAAAGTTGTAATTTTTAACAAAAACAAAATTTTTTAATAGTTTAACACATATCTAACAAGATGCAAAAGTCATTCTAATAACAAAAAAAATATAATAAGTATAAAATGTAAATAAGTAATTGTATTGTAAGAATAAAAAAGGTCTTTAAAATAATAAATTTATAATATTGTATTATTTTGTACTAGGTGGTAGGACTTTTCTGCAAAGTTCGTCTAGGTAGGTACCACCGCTTTGCCAGTTATTCTACCGCCAAGCAGTAGTGTGCAAGCACTACTGTGTTCCGGTTTGAAGGGCACTGTAGCTAGTGAAATTACTGGGCAAATGAGACTTAACGAACTGATCTCACAGTCTAGAAAACTCTTCTAGACTGTGTGATGGATGTCTCAGGAGGACGTGCGCAGTGCGCAGTGTCATGCGAAACTAATTTAGAGTTCCGACTAGTTCCGAGTGACACTGCAATCTGTTATGGGCGGCCGTGTCGCTTAACACCAGGCGAACGACTAGCTCGTCACGTCACTCGATTACATAAAAAAAAAAAAATTAAAATATGTTGAAAATCAGAATAATAATTGTTGTGTTAAGTCAAGGGATTTCCAGTATTTGTGGTCAGATAGGAAATCAGTTACACTATAATATGCCTTTTTCATTAAAATACTCTTGATATTTTTCTTAAATTGCTTTTCATTTAGCACTAAAATGGACCCAGGAACAAGATTGTAAAAACGGGCACAATTATTTACAAATGACTTGTTTACCTTCGTTAATCTAGTTCTGCGTAAATTAAGTTTGTCCTTATTTCTAGTTCCGTAATGATGACTATTACTTTTGTACTTGTATAAGTGTTTACGCGCATATATAATACTAGTAAATATATATAAACATGGCATGATCAAAATGTTAATCGTTTTAAAGAGCTCCCTCAAGGATTCCCTAGATCCCAGTGCATAAATGGCTCTCACCGCCCTTTTTTGCAAAATGAAAATGCTATTAGCATTCCCCCACAGCAATATGCCATATGACATCAGAGAATGAAAGTAACTAAAGTAAACTATCCTAGCGGCTTTCACATCAGATAATTCTCTCATTTTTCGTATGGCATATGCAGCAGAACTAAGTTTACCTGAAAGCTCAGTAATATGTGCTGCCCATGTAAGCTTAGAATCAAGTGTCAGACCAAGAAATTTAGAACTATTCAAAATGTCAAGCTTATTATTGTGAACATAAATATCAAAAGAAGTCGGATGATTAGCTAAAGAAAATTTAACGCATTTTGTCTTACTCGCATTGAGCATTAGATTGTTGGCACTGAACCATTTGTTAATAGTGCATAACGTATCATTAATACCAGTGGTATCTACAGATATTCTATCTAAATTAAATAGCAATGAAGTGTCATCTGCGAATAAGATTATGTCACAAATTTTAGTAACTAGGAAGGGGAGGCCATTCATATAAAGAGAAAAGGACCCAAAATGGAACCCTGAGGAACCCCAATTGAAACCTGCAAAGAATTGGATAGAACACCATTTACATCAACCGCTTGAGTTCTTTCTGATAAGTAAGACTTCATTAAATCGACCTCTAATTGTGCCTGACCTCTAATTCCGTAGTGAGAAAGCTTTGCCAAAAGTATTTCGTGGTGAACGCAATCAAAAGCTTTGGATAAGTCACAAAACACTCCAAGAGTGTCCTTTGACGTCTCCCAAGCTCCGAAAACACTTTCTACTAGATCCACTGCAGCATCCGTTGTGGAACATCCTTTAGAGAACCCATACTGTTTACTGTATAACAAACGGTTACAGTTGAAGAAGGCAGTTAACTGGCTCAAGATGAGTTTCTCAAAAATTTTACTCAAGGCGGGCAGTATTGAAATTGGCCTGAAGTTACCAGGATCATTCTTGCAGCCTTTTTTAAAAAGTGGCACAATTTTGCTGCATTTCATGAGGTTCGGAAATACACCATTGTCTATACATTCATTGAACATATATAACTATACTAATACATTCATAAATAAGGAGCAAGAATATAAATAAAATTATTGACAAACCTAACGGATAGTCCCCAGATGTCTTCAGATGTTTTCAATTTAAGTGATTTAAAAGTTTTAATCACAGTAGAAATGCTCACCTTATGGAAGGTAAAGTTATTTAAACACCTAAATATAGATAAACGCGTTCTCCAGATAATAGATATACAACACTAGCACTACAAACATGCAAACTAGCATGCACTGTACAAATTGACATAATAAAACACTGTTTTAAACTTTCACGGTTGTTCACTACGTTAAAACTATTACTTACGGGATCTTTACCGTGATTTGAATTATTTCTGAGTTCCCGATATTTCGGCACAGTTACATGCACCATGTTCACGGGTAGACTGAAGATGCGGGTGGATGATAAAAAAGTTCGAAATAAAATTAGGAGCAGACAAAACGGTCTACCCTCTTTCTCAGTCTTTTACTACGGGTACCATTGGCATTCGAACTCGATCGTAACTCGCGACAATACACACTCACTGTATCACTGCATATAGTGTTCTTATCACATTTTGGACGCATATTATTTTTAATGCAACCTAATACTGGATTCCACGCACTAGGCAGTTGGAAACCATCACCTCGATTGAAATTTTTGTATTTCGAGATCTCAATAGCTTCCTTTACTAGCCTGGGTATATAGTGACGTTCAGTCGATAAAATTTGTGGCTTGTGAAATTCAATTCAGTGATTAGGCCCTGAGTCCAGCAGATGTTCAGCTATGGCAGATTTGTGTTTATCACCTCGCTGAGGAACTATCCCACGTACAAATGGTGTTACACAGGAACGGGTATAATGTCAAGGTCGGTGGAAGAAAACCACAGAGAAGACGGAAAAAACCAAAGGTGGAACGTCAGCCCACTTTTTTGCCTTATCTGAAAGGAGTCACAGACAAAATAGGTCGAATTCTCGACAAATTTTCAATAAAGACCATATTAGTAAGTAATAGTTTTGACATAATAATATTATTATGTCAATTTGTACAGTGCATGCTACACATCCTGGTATTGATGTGCCACGTGGCAGTCACCATGGATATGCAGGTACATAATATGTCGTGTGCGTCTCGCAGGTATCTGCAGCCCGTGGTCTGCGGGCGCGGCGCGGTGCGGCGTGGAGGGCGCGGGCTGGGCGCCGTGGGTCGCGGGCTTCGCGCTCGTGCTGTGGGTGCACGCGCCGCCCGCCACCACTCACCACGGTCGGTACTGTTGGAGATCACACCTGGAACACATCTAAAACTTTGGTTTATTCTTCATTCTTCAATATAAATACTTCGTAACTTTAAACCCTAAAGACTTATAAATCCTTCTGCACCTAAGTTCGCACTTATCTCTCTATGACGTACCTGCTGCAAAGCATTTCGGTACATCCTAGAGAAAAAAGTGTGAACTTAAAAGCTGTCAAATTTTAGCAGATGGGCTAACAGACTGATCGCTTTTCGCTTAACTTTTCACGCAATTATGACTAGCGGCTGACAATTATATAGTTCTCGTACAAACGAGCCTATTCGTTGCGTATGACCTTAGTAATTTCATTCATGCCCATCTATCTCAATCTCACAGAAACCACAGAAACAGGGAACGGAGACACGTCTGAGCCGGAGACGGATGGCAGTCCGGCGAGCAAGCCAGCCATCAAGTCGGCGAGCCGCGAGCGTCTCGCGCTGTCGCACGTGCTGTCTATCGGGCACGACTCGCTCATGTTCGAGATATGGCTCGACACGCAATCTGGTATGTAGGTACACGTGACCATAAAGGACTGGACTAATGAGTGGAATAGAATTTATAACGTTTTCACTGATTTTAGTCCTCAGTGTCCTGAAAGCCTAAAGTTCATAGGTTTGTTTAGCTAATATTAATTTCTCAATATGATTAACAAGTTTGAATACACAAAAAAATGTTCATTCAAACTAAAACTAAAAAAAACGCGTGTAATAACAATAGGGGAAAGACAAGAGTAAAACAAATTAATAGCATTGAGAAAGGGTAAAGATAGGGGGATCTAGAATTGACCCCTGTGATACTTCAGATGGAATGGGCGAAGAAGTCGACGCAAATGCATTGAGAAAACCGTTTTAGCATCGAACAGTTAGAGATAACCCACTATACATGAATAGCGTTTAATTCCCACCGCATGTAGTTTAAGGAAGAGAATGATTGGGTCGATACGATCGAAGGCTTTACTGAAATCTGTATATTTGAATAACATCTCGAACTCGGTCAGGTGTGTTTACGTTCCGGCTGTCCCGGCCGGAGGCGGGCAGCGCGCGCGTGGTGTCGGCG
This sequence comes from Ennomos quercinarius, assembly GCA_910589525.2. Lineage (NCBI taxonomy): Eukaryota > Metazoa > Arthropoda > Insecta > Lepidoptera > Geometridae > Ennomos > Ennomos quercinarius. The sequence continues at coordinate 18,919,871 of OU342493.1, forward strand.
GCTCGCGCGGCAGCCGCGCTGCCACCGCGCGCCTGCGCGTGCGTCGCTATCAACGTACGCGAGAGAGTGCACAAGCGGACCATGGTCATACAGGTACACATTCGATGCTCCTGGAACGATTTGCGCGCGTCTCTCCACGGGGCGCATGCGATGATCGCCGCTATAGTTGAACGTTTCTTTTGTTTACAGGTCACCATGTTCATCAACGGATACGAATGCGAAACGATATCGCTGCCTATACAAGGTATTGTTTCCGTTTATATCTGCGAAGTAAGGTAAGGCAGATTTATCTGAGGATGATATGTAACGGTGGTGCGGTGGTGTGCAGGTATCCTGGTCCGCAAGGTGACGCCGACGCACCTGGTGGTGGGCCACGCGGGCCGCGCGGGCGTGTACCACCTGGCCGCCGCCGCCGTGTACCGCGCCCCGCTGCTCACCGCGTACTACGCCATGCACGTGGCGGCGCACGGCCCGGACTCGCCCTGCATGGTGAGCGTTGCGCTGGTAGCCACGTGGTACCACCTGTGCCCTCAGTGACGCCCACTTAGAGGGGAGGGATAGCGGGTATGCACGGGGGTGTATTATTAGTATCTTTGATGAGATAAAGAAGATGTGGAATTGTTTCACTTTTACTAAATACTTGATTATTTCTCAACAGGTCCGCTGTGAGGCGCCTAATTACCCAACGCTACTTACGCCGGACGTACTCGACTCGAATATAGATTGGGATCAGGTAATTGGTATTTTGTATCCTTAACTATTGGACCCAATTTAAGTTGTTTAAATGAGAATTAAGATATACCACACTGATAACTAATTTCGTCATTTCATAGTCCATGAATCGTACAAGAAGTAAAACGCATGCAATAGGCTAGTGTGATGCTATTGAAAATTAACATTTTAATATTTTTTTCCTAAAATAGGTTAAAAATGAATGCAAGAATTGAAAAAATTGTAAAATCGGTAAATAAATCACGGAGTAATAAGCTTTTAAAGTTTTTGAAGAGGGTATCGCCTGTCCCATTCTCGCAAAACAAGGCTTCCCCACAGTTACTATGAAAACGCACGTTTGTGACGTAACATGCCAAACATGCCAAAGAGATTGTATGTAAAACTACCGAACTGACGTCACTGCACGTTTGGACTGTCTCTTTCTATTCCTGTATTTTAAAATGCTTGTAACTTGTCATTTTTTGAGATATTTCATTTTTGTTTTCACGACCGTTTATTTTTTGAGGATTATTATTAATGTGTGCAATAAAAAAAATGACAAGCCTATTATATCAGTCAAAAACGCCAACCGACCCGACCCGTGGCCGAGCGGTAGGGGTTTCACAATCTTACGGCACCGGGTGCGATCCTCGGCCCTGCACCAATAACTTATCTAGTAAGTTATGTGCAGTTTTCGAATCCATCGCTCCGTGCCTCGGAGAGCACGTTAAACCGTCGGTCCTGGTTATCATAAGAACATCTATGGCAATCGTTACGGGTAGTTAGACGCCTGATAGAATCTGACGCCTGGTCTAACCATCCCTGTTACTGGTCCCTTATGGGTTGCGGGGTCAGATGGCAGTCGCTCGTGTAGATCTGGTAGCTCGCCGCTACAGGTTAGATCGGGAGCCGATCCCAATAACAAAATGGGAAAAGGCAAAGAGGATGATGATGATGATAAATATGTAATGTGTACTCGTCAGGTGTACGAGATGTCGCACGGGGCCCTCCGCGAGCTGCACGACAGCGTGCTGCTGACGTTCTCGGCGAGCGCCCCCGCCATCGTCAACCTCTACCACCAGACGGCGCCGATACCTGCCGGTGAGGACTGCTGGCCTGGCGTCGAGGCACCAGCCTTGTGCTAGCTAGGGCAGCTAGCTACAGTACATATGAGCGTTTCAAATGTTCTATTGGAATGTACTCCTTTTGAGGACCTTTATCGGTTTATGGTTTTTTTATTTCTTCAGGTCACAATTTGGTCGTAACACTATAGATCAGTAATACAAACAAAACACAGTAACATTCAGTGTCCGTCCTAACATCAGTGAACACGGCGTGCAGCACTGTCCGTGCTAAATTGTCGAAAAGTTCCCTGTAAAGCTTGTTACAGTGAACCACAAGTAAAATCAAAACAGTTTTGGTATGTAAAATTGGCTCTAAAACTTTTAAAAGTGAACCGCTCGCCGCCGTGAGTAGTATCGAGATTAACGAGTGCTCTGCAGTAGCCGCGTATTGACCGAGCGAGCAGCCTCGCGAGGATGCCGCGGGTGTTTGCCAGGCGATGATCGCTTCGCTTAACACCCTGGCTTTATATATTTCTCGCATGAGGCTGCCGCGCCAAGGCGACAAGGCCGAGCCAGCATCGAGCGCTCAGTTTACCGCGAAGTCGCCATGAGACCGCACATACCGACCTCGCGAGCACTCGCCCGGGCGTTCGGTCAGTCAGTACGCGGCGGGAGGGTGACGCGAGCGGTGGTCCCGCAGTGTTCCCGGGCGGCGCGGCGAGCGGCGCGGCGGGCGCGGCCATCCCGGAGACGCTGTGGCTGCGGTGGGCGGGCGCGGCCAGGCCGGCGCGCCACCGCGGCCTCGCGCCTGCGCTCTACCTGCTGCAGGGCGTGGAGGTGCTGCTCTATCTCTACGCCAGGGTACGTACCGGCGCGCGGAGATCGCTCTCCTCCCTTCTAGATCGAGAACCAACATCGACGGTTGAACTGCCCGTCGACGTGACTGTCCGTGTCGTCGTACACCATTTTTTCAACCGCAATAACGCTGTGTTCCTAGTGATTCTGTTTGTAAAGACGGCAACGATACGCAATGAATTTCAGGCTGAAATGTCGATAACGTTCTAGGTGGTGGAGTTAGAAGGCAGCCCCACGGAGCAGGCGATGGCGCTAGGCATACTGCTGCGAGCGTGCCGCATCGACAACCGGCTGTACGCTAGCTTCCACTGCGAGGAGGTCCCGGACATGCTACTCACGGTGTTCGCCGCGCCCAAGTGCCACCTCACGCCGCATCTGCTCAAGGTAACTCGCGCTCTCGGCTAATAGATGGCGCTCGGTACATTTCTTATTCTAATTATTAAAATATGCGCACTGAGCACGCGATCGCGCTCGCTTACTTTCGAGGGCCCAAAATGTGCGTGAACTGTCAGGAACCGTATGAATGTCCGTGCAGGTGATATTGGACGAGGCGTGCAGCGCGCCGATCCTCCGGTGCAGCAGCAGCGGCGTGCAGGTGCTGTCCCGCAGCGAGGGGGTCGTGCTGGAGCCCGCGCTGCTGGTGCTGCTGGCCAGGGCCGCCTCCAAGTTCGACAACACGATGGTACGACACATGTTGCTAGCTCCACCATCCTCCGTGCAGGTGCTGTCCCGCAGCGAGCCCGTCCTGTTGAATATTTTATAACCGGGTACTTCTAAATTGTGAAGGCTCAGTCTGAGAGTCGTGCTATTAGACGGTCTAAATATTTTGACGCCGAGCCCTATTAAAGCGGTTGATGTATTTCCCAGGAGTTCACGTGGGAGGTAGAAGGGTCCAACAGCAGCAAGTGGGCGGAGCGCGGGTCGCTGTGGGCGCTGGCGCTGTGCAGCATGCGCGTGCTGCTGCGCCGCGACCACCCGCGCCGCGCCTTCAACCACTACCAGATGAGCCGGCACGACCTCATGCACCATCTGCTGCTCGCGTGCAAGGTAACACCGACGCGCAGACTTTCGCGCAAAACAGATCGCGCGGAACTACTTCGCTACCATGAATGTACTAACCCGTGACGTCACATGTAGATACTATAAAGCAATAGATTGTGACGTTACTGCGTGTTTAAAGTGTCTCTTTTTATTCTTGAATCTATTATGCTGGTAATTTTGTAACATATTTAACTTTTTTCCGTTACTACGTTTTGAACAATACAATATATTATGCAATCAAAATAAATCGGCAGTCAAATACACTATGTGGTGACATTAAACTTAGCCGCTACAGCATACGGTACAAATGGGCATGGACCGACGTAGTTAGCCGAGACAATATCGTGATTGTTACCTTAGGAAACAAAACCGTATCATCCAGTGTTGAAGGTGTACATTGAACGGTGGCATTGTCCAGGAGCGGTTCCTGAACTCCGCCCGCGGGCCGCTGGAGGCGTGCGCGAGCGCCAGCCTGGTGGAGCTGGTGCGCGCGCTGACGGGCGAGCCGCCGCTGCTGCACCGCCTCGCGCTGCTCTGCGACTTCCTGCTGCTCATGCACCAGGTACCCGCGCGGCCGCATGCGTGCGGCACACTGCAACCTAGCTTTGGTACATTGTAAGCGTGTGTTCGTCTGAAAGAACTGACGAAACCTTGTCTAATGTGAGGCGATACTGGTGATAAAAGCCTGGACTGACGTCCCGCTTGGGGTGTTTGGGCAAAAATTTCACAACTTGCTCAATGTTCGCTCCAAGAAAAACTTTTTCTTGAATTACTTTACGTTTACGAGTACGATTGCGTCAAACTGAAAATGTCGTAATAAAGTCCGCGAGATTTGTTAGTAAAGTTTCGTACCTCTGATATTGTTTTCATTGTAACGTATTTGTTTCAGGCTAGCGACACGTTCGTGACTCACTCGCGGGCCAACTTCTACTTCCTGCTGACGTCAGAGACGCAGGAGACGAGTGAGTTGGCATCCTCCACCGGGAGACCCTCCTCTAAGCGCAGCAAACGGCGCTCGACCACCGCCGCCTCCAACGAAGAGTTGACAACCGATAGTAGCCTCAATGACAACAAGGATACGGCTCAAAGTGGCGAGGATATTAACAAGATGGAAAGTAGCATCGAATCAACTAAGCAACTAAAAGGAATCATTAATATGCAGATAAAGGAAGGCAGGTAACGTCTATAGCTACAAAATTTTGCTGATTACACTATTTTGGAGCAGAATTTTGCTACAATCCCTGTTTGTTTTTCAGAAAAGATAATGTGTCGTCCACTTCTGATAATTCCGACACGCCAGCCGGTAAGTCCTTGGATGTAATATTTCCTTTCATTTCGCTAACTAAGGACACGCGCCATCAAACAATTCTGAAAAAAGAAAGAAAGAACATCACACAACACGCAAAGCGGACACTTCCACTGCTTTCTTACTCCCAGTAAGCTTTCGTCAGATTTGACTAATCTTAAACTATGTTAGAAGTATAGGGCAATCAAGCAGGTGGTCCATCTGATGGTAAGTGGTAATTTTCATCTTCATAGATTATATTTTGTATGAACATAAATATAATGTTGGGAAATGGAAAAAATTGGAAGCATTTGTTATATTCAAAATGTAGTTTCCAATGGGTTTTATTACCTGCCTGCAGAGGTTGCGGAGACTGCGGGCGCAAGCGCTGGGGGTGCGGGGGGCTCGGGGGGTCCGGGGGGCTCGGCGGGTGCGGGGAGCTCGGGGGGTGCGGGGGGCTCGGCGGGTGCGGGGAGCTCGGGGGGTGCGGGGGGCTCGGCGGGTGCGGGGAGCTCGGGGGGTGCGGGGGGCTCGGCGGGTGCGGGGAGCTCGGGGGGTGCGGGGGGCTCGGCGGGTGCGGGGAGCTCGGGGGGTGCGGGGGGCTCGGCGGGTGCGGGGGATCTGCGCGAGTACATCGTGGTGGAGGCGGAGGATGTCGACCACACCACCGTCGAGATGTACTCCTCCGGGATATACCACCAGGTCAGGCAGACATTTCTACTGGAGCTTATCACATTATGTGACATGGAAAATGGGTGGTCAATTATTTCAAAGTTCTGTTTTGTCCCATGGTGTGGACTATTAGGCTAATAGATGCCTCATTGTTTATCGTGGTAATAATAAAACACCCACTTCCCAGAAGAGTGACAATTATGAATGGTGATAAATGGAATCCAAATAAAGTGAGAGTATGGCAAGAAAATTAAAAAAATAAATTAAACACCATGGTTAGCCCAAGCTAGGCCGTGTGGTTCCGACGGTGTGGAACAGTACCACCGCATCTCACCTCGTGGGTGTCGCAAGATCCGGCTACGGGAATATCCAGAAAATTTCCAGTAGCATTCTCGTTAAAGTAGAAGTCAACAGCTCTAGTTAGAGGAAAGTAAACCATCGTTCACATGGTGATAGTGCAGGTTGAGATGCCGGAACGACATTATGTTATCAGGGTCGCGTGCGTGCGGGGGCGGCGCCGGGGTGGGCGGCGTGCGAGGGGCTGCTGCTGCTGCTGTGTGACACCATCGCCGTGCTGCCAGACCATGCGCTGCATCAGGTAACCGCACCCGTTAACACTAGGTCGCCCAACCTGGACCTTCGGCACCAGCAGGCCTAGCATGCACATTATAAACAGCCTGTCTGAGCTTAGTACGCGACTTTGAGCGTCTTCTTGCCTCCTGAATCCATCCGCTCCCCGATTTTGATCAGATCGTTGATCCACCTGGTGAGGGGCGGCCTACGCTGTTTTCCGGTTTGTGATGGCCACTCGAGAACATTTTTGTCCATCGATCGTCGCTTTACGAGCGATGTGGCCTGCCCACTGACGGCTCACACGAAGCGGAAGGAAGGAGCCCTTCGAGCCGCGCATGGCTCGTGGTTCCCCGGTAGTGACGGTGCGCTCCCCGCAGGGCGTGTGCGGCGCGGTGCAGGCGGAGAGCGTGGTGGTGCTGGCCAACCACCGCTGCGGCGCCGTGCGCGCGGCCGCCGTGCGCGTGCTGTGCGCGCTGCAGCGCCGCGCGCCGCCCGACCTCGCGCGCCGCCTCTCCGCGCAACACTACTACACGCACCTCGCCAACCAGGTCACTATGCATATTATACTCTCTGCTAACCACCGATCTGGCCGCCTATACTTGAATTCTTACTTCTGAGAGAGATCGGCCAGGAGGTGACCCCCCACTGTGCGTTCCGTTTAAACTGGTGCTGTTCTCCTATTACATGTTCCTGTTATGCTTCCTTGATAGCATCAAGTGCGTGCCCGTCTGAAGCGGCATACTAGTTAATCAAAATGTGTTTTGCCTCACAGATATCTCTATACGAAGGAACCTGGGAATTAGCAACGGCCTGTGCAGCGCTAATCACGAAGTGCGACGTACCGCTCGAGGATCAATTTGATGTAAGTTTCGTATTTCGTTTTTGTGCACATTTTGTATCGTAATTTATCGTTCCTAGGATTATTATCTAACTGGAATGTTTTTATTCAGATTTCTGACGCACAATTAAGACACCAACGTGCAGAAAATTGGTTACCTCTCACGATATGACGTTACAGACATAATTACTTTGCCAAAATGTGACCGAATCATTGGCTCTCGTATCGGCTTAATAAGCTATGTGCGGGCTGCACTATAGTGAACGCTAGCTGGATCATCTTATGTAGATTTGAATAGCCGGTAATGATGAGAGATGAACTATACAGAGCGTTTGTATTGTGGGATGTGTACTATAGAGGGCATGTGACCAATAGCGAGCGCTGTGTGTACAGGACGACATCTGGGTGGACGTGTGCGAGGAGTCGGTACAGCGCAGCCCGCCGCTGCTGGCGCTGCTGCCGTGCTGCCTGCACTCGCCGCCGCTCGCGCACAACGTCGCGCGACTCGTGCGCAGACTTGTTGACAAGGTAACGTCACGGAGGGAACGATCCAGGGGAGGGGGACACGTTTTGGATCGAATTTCTTTGTACGCACCAGCTGCCCTAGCACAGAGGGTAGACAAAATTTTCTTTCCCCTGTTTTACTCCACTTGACAAGCAAGCAAGTATGAAGAATGTGACATAAAATGGGGAAAGACAATTTTATCTACCATCCGTGCTAGGGTACCAGCAATCAAATTTCCAGTTTTCAATCTTGACTGATTTAGAAAATGCTAAAAATATCTTGTTTGCGACATTATTATTATCTAACTTTTACTGTTTTGGCTTAAAGCCGTGTTATGATAAACGAAAAAATAATATTTTGACTATAAATCGATGTGGCATGTGTTACGAACGAAAAAGTAAAAATATGGGGAGTTTTTTTTTTGATGTACCCTTTGATTATTGATGGGTCTAACATTGAATCCGTTTTGGATGTCTATGTACTCTACCGGCACAGTACATTTGGTCCTTCGAGCCGGATTTGAACCTATGCGACTGCAAATGATGAACATCCGTCTCGAAGGACCAAATACCTAAGGATTTATTAGAACGCTGCCAATGTAAGGGGTCCCCGGCAGGCGTCCCTGAAGCAGCTGCGCGAGGTGTCGGTGGTGGAGGTGGTGGTGCGCACCATCCGCGCGCTCGGCCAGCGCGGCGCCGCCGACTGGGAGGGGCGCGCGCTACTGCTGGATGACCTCAACGATCTACTGGGCAGGATCGCGGGGAAAGCGCTCGCTGCCCAACATACCATGCAGGTCTGACAATAAAATATTTTATGTTCATGTTCGCTCGTTTTCATACTTAGTTATTTAACTGGATTTCACCAATGAGTCTAAAGCCTCATTTACGGTATGATCCGTCGCCGTGGCGATTTATCTGAAGGGATATCAAGGCGGTCGGCCCCTCAAAGTTTGCTACGCACGAAACGATCGGTCGTTGCATTCGATCGTTTACATGTTTAAAACGGAACGATAAAGACGGCCATCACAGGTTCATATCGTGACGATATTTAGGAGTACATGGTTTTGTTGCGCCCTTTGATGTCGTTTGCGATGAAGTAAATCGGTAACGATCATACTATACACTACGGATCCATCGTTTCGATCAGTCTGAAAATGGATCGTACCTTGTATCATCACCATCAATAGCCAGAAGAAGTCCACTGCTGAACGCAGGCCTTCCCCGTAGAGTGCTACTTAGAGCGGCTGCTCGCCTCCTGCATCCATCGGCTGCCCGCGGTTTTGACCGGATCGTCGGCCCACCGAGTGGCGGCCCGGCCTACGCTGCGCCTCCCGGACAGGGGTCCGGGAGCGGACTGGCCTTACAAGGTCCTACCCCATCCACCTTGTAAGGCCAGTCCGCAGCCAACTGTCCCCGTATAACTTGCAGACGATAGTGGAGATGCACCACATGCTGACGTACGTGGAGACGCAGGCCGCGGAGGAGGAGGGAGTGGCGGGGGCGGCGCGGGACGCGCAGGTGGCGCTCTACATCGCGCAGCTCGACCAGCTCGAGGAGCGGCTGCATGCCTCCTACACCGACCATAAGGCGGGGAACTACTTCACTAACGGTCAGTCAAGTTATGAAAAAAGTTACAGAGGAAATATTACGACGTTATGATTACTAATATTATAAAGGCGAAAGTTTGTATGTGCTTATGTTTGTTACTTCTTTACGCTCAAACGGCTGGATAGATTAGGATGAAATTTGGAATAGTGATAGCTTAAATACTGGATTAACACATGGGCTACTTTTAAGCTCCGGGTGAAATCACGGGGCGCAGCTAGTATGTTATAGGAACTATTTTACCATGAAACATGTGCTATCTTACTAATAAAAGTTGTGTAGCGAAGATTAGTTTTTTAGTGTTTTGTTTCTTTCTGTTGAGTTTGAAATGAGTATAGATAAAACAAGGAACAACACCGAGTAGTGCTTCACTGTTGTGCAGTGGTTATTGATAAGGGTACTGATTGCTAAGACGAGTGAAGTTATCTTCTAAAATTATTGTTTAGGTTATGAAAATATTCTTGCTCGGTGTTATTTATCAAAGTATGTTTAACGAGCTAGAATTCATAGTAACGGTGGATTATAATTTATAACCGTTAATGTTTCTGAACCTGCACCAAAAACAAATCAATATAATAGCGAAAAATATGTTGCCGGTACCCCCGCATGCAGTGCTGACGTCAGCAGTGTCGCTGGGCGGCGGCGGGGGCGCGGGCGGCGCGGGCGCGCGCGGCGAGCTGGGCGCGCGGCTGGCGGCCACCGCGGCGCGCGCCGGCGGCTTCCTGCAGGCGCGCGCGCCCGGCCGGCCGCTCGGCGCCGCCGCCGCGCTGCTCGACCGCCTGCTGCACATGCTGTCCAGGGGTAATGTGGCGCTCGGCGCTGTACACGCACGCGCGGACATCCGCGACCCAACAATAGGAGGAGTGAAGCTTCATACGATGCTCGTGCATCGCTCGTGGGGGCGAGATCTCGTTTAATTCGACGTAAATTGTGATAGAGTGTTTCCACCATGACAGGGCCCATGTATACTTAGTTTTTATTGTTTCGCATCACATCTTTTTGCGTAAGCCAGAGTGGACAGAAGATACACAAAATGAAGTGCATACATGTGTACGGTCCGTAGCACCGCACAGAGTGCCGATGCAGCATTATTGCATCGTTTCCGACCGTAGCACCGCACAGAGTGCCGATGCAGCATTATTGCATCGTTTCCGACCGTAGCACCGCACAGAGTGCCGATGCAGCATTATTGCATCGTTTCCGACCGTAGCACCGCACAGAGTGCCGATGCAGCATTATTGCATCGTTTCCGACCGTAGCACCGCACAGAGTGCCGATGCAGCATTATTGCATCGTTTCCGACCGTAGCACCGCACAGAGTGCCGATGCAGCATTATTGCATCGTTTCCGACCGTAGCACCGCACAGAGTGCCGATGCAGCATTATTGCATCGTTTCCGACCGTAGCACCGCACAGAGTGCCGATGCAGCATTATTGCATCGTTTCCGAATGCGGCGCGTCAGTCGTTCATAGGTCGTTCTCAAGCAACCGCGGCTCGATCACTTCATAAATTCACCTTCCTCCATCTGTATCTTGCATTTGTGTTTTCTGTTGTTGTGTGTTTGTGTTGTTTGTGTTTGTTGTGTTTGTTGTATTTGTATCTATAAGTAGTATGTGTCAATAAACTGTGTTATCTCAAATCACATCTTTGCAATGTTTTGGTGTAGCAACATCTCGTACAACATGAGCTTTACGTCTGTACTCTGCGTGTTGTGCTCGCATGGGTTTCATGTGGGGGATCCCTGCTGGTGGTACAATGTTGTTTGTGCTGCAGCGGTGAGCGAGAGCAGCGCGCGGCCTAAGTGGTGGGGCGCGGGCGCACTGGAGTGGGCGGCGCCGCTGCACGCGCTGGTGGGCTGGGCGCTGGCGGGCGCTAGCGCCGGCGCCGTGGCGCTGCGTGCGCTCTACCGTGCGCCCGCGCACGCGCTGCAGCTGCTGGCGTCCGACCCGCAACACAACAGGAAGGTACGTCACATTACAGGCACGTAGCGCGCTCGTTTAGAAGAGACCTATTCAGTCTCCTCGAAAAAACTTCCTGGTTATTAATTATAGCCGTTCGAATCGTAAAGGTCGAAAACGAAAACGATTGTTACGGTTAGAAGGGATGGCAACCATGCATAGGTGGTCGTCCGATGTAGCACGCTCACCGGCTGTATCCTTGTGCGCGCAGCTGGCGGTGTACCTGCTGGCGGTGGTGCAGCAGGCGCACCAGGCGGGCGAGGCGGGCCCGGCGCCGCTGGAGTACGCGGTGACGGACTGGGCGCGCGGCTGGGCGCTCGCGCTGCAGGCGGAGCTGCCGGAGCGGCTGCCGCCCGCCGCGCTGGCGACCGAGGCCGCCGCCTACCGGGACGCAGACGCGCGCCGGTGGGCGCACGCGGCGGACAGGGCGCGACCGCACATACGCAAGTTAGTACACGCCCGGCTACTGCGAGTAGCACACACCACAACTGCCAGCTCTCTTCTCTCCTGGTCATTGATTTCTGCATTATCGTGCGTTGCAATGACTTAATTTGTATCAGATATTGGCGCTAACGTAATACACTCTGATAATTTTTTTTAATTAATATTATGTTGTGAGTCTGCACTTCATAATATAAAACACTTGACGTTGTAGTATACTAAAACATTGTCAGTCGAAACGATAATTTAGTGTATTGCCAACTTTTTTTTAAATTAAGTTGTTTTAAACTGGTACAGATCCGAAACGTGGTTATGTACAAAAGCATCGAACAAGAATGCGTGCGGGAAGCAGTATTGATGTTGATTCAACACTTTACTAGCATTGTGCGCGTTGCAATGCCTTCTTGCTCCACCGGATACAGTGACGTCAACAGAACTTTACCACTTTGAAGAAATCACGTAACCGAATAAAAATGGGTTCTAGTGCCGTATATAGGTACAGTTCTTAAATCGCCATCCTCACCGAACTTCGGAGCAGCAAAGTTTTGTTGTCCCGCGTGTAGTCGGTCCGGGCAGTGTAGCGAGCGGTCGCGTGCGGTATACAGGGCGGTGTTCGGCAAGGAGGCGCTGGCGGCGCGCGTGGCGGAGACGGCGATGGTTGTGACGCGCGCGGCGGTGGAGGCGCAGAACTCGGAGCGCAAGCGGTTCATGGAGCACCTGCGGCGGCAGCACGCGCGCGCCGCCGCCGCGCACCTCGCCTGGGACCGGCTGGTCGATGCGCACACGCACGATCAGGGTACGTATGACGCGGGCGCTATGACCCTCCACTCCGCTCGTCGTCATAACGACGGCACGGTGCCATCGCGCCGTAGCCGTTGTAATATTATGTATCTATTGTAAATTCAATATTATGACAGATCCCTGGGCAGTCATCATGATCGGTTGAAAGTCTCGTCCGATCTCCCTTCAGCCAGTTTTTCTAACACACAATCGAAATATCCCCTTATAATTTTAAAAACAAATTATGACTGATGAATTCACGACAGCCCTATCTAAATATACCTTAATTTGGAAACATAAAACACAGGTGACTATTCCTCAGGTATCTGGCACAGCGCGCGTGGCTACCCGACGTCGTGGCAGCTGGACCCCACGGAGGGCCCGGGCCGCGTGCGCGTGCGCCTGCGCCGTGCGCACCTCAACATACACCCGCGCTTCCTCAAGCCGCACCACAGGCACAAGGCTGGTCGGTACCTACTGCATGCTATACACTACACCGTGCGCGTGCGCACCTCAACATACACCCGCGCTTCCTCAAGCCGCACCACAGGCACAAGGCTGGTCGGTACCTACTGCATGCTATACACTACACCGTGCGCGTGCGCACCTCAACATACACCCGCGCTTCCTCAAGCCGCACCACAGGCACAAGGCTGGTCGGTACCTACTGCATGCTATACACTACACCGTGCGCGTGCGCACCTCAACATACACCCGCGCTTCCTCAAGCCGCACCACAGGCACAAGGCTGGTCGGAATACATGTATTACAGATAGGTCAATTTGTAAGCAACAGGATGATATTACAGTTATTTTATTACTTTTGTTATTTTATTATGTTTCGCATAATCATTAAAACTCACAAACCTTAGCGATTTTGAGTTGCGGCACCATGTCGTCAGCGTATCTACCATGTGGTGTTGCATGTACAGAGTGTGCGGGCCAGTGGCCGCCGCTGCGGTCGGTGCTGGGCGGCGCGGCCGGCACGCGCGGCGGGCTGGTGGCGCGCCTGCAGCTCAACGAGACGGTGGCGCACATGGCGCGCGCCTCCTGCGTCACCGTCGCCGCCGCCACGCCCGGCGAGCTGCTGCTCACCGACAGGTGCGCCTCACGTACAGCATTCATCGCCACCACACCGCTTGAACGAGACGTCGATGCTTCTAGTGGGAGGCCGGCTTCCGCTGTCTCTCGGTTTGCGATCTTGGACGGTCTGGCGTGTAACTATAGCCGTGTACATGGTGCCTAGCATCCGATGTCATGCCCATCTTATCACATCTTAATATGGTAATTTTCCTTCCATAACAGATGCATACACTTCATTCCGGACGACGTCTCTGAAGACGCTACGGAGACGACGGGCGAGACGCGGCGCAAAGATCGGCAGCACAACCCGGAGGTAAGCACTGATACGTGTTCCTTTTCAGTGTACTCTAGTTTTGACTTATTTAATTGAATTTCTTTATATATGAATATGTAACCCAACGTTTCGCTTGCTAACTCACTCCCACTACATTTTGGCTAGAAACTCCATCTTTCGTCAGAATCCTTTACATAATGGCACACGTAATAAGGTATTACGATATCGGTGCACAGATGGTATCTCCCGCTGCGAGCTGGTCGCTGGACAGCGTGGTGCAGGTGGTGACGCGGCGCTGGTGCCTGCAGGAGGTGGCCGTGGAGCTGTTCCTCAGCTCCGGCCACGCGCACCTGCTGGCCTTCGCGGACACGCCCGCGCGCGCCGCCTTCCTCAAGGCGCTCGCTGCCTGCCACCTGCCCGGGAGGTGAGTCCTACCGTGCACAACTACATCCCATCTGCTACATGGAACGTGCGCCCGAACTACTTGCAAGGACAATTGCGCGAGGTCGGGCGGCGCGCGGCGCTGCAGCGCGCACAGCACGCGCACGGCGGCCGCGCGCACGGCGCCGCAGCGGTGGTTGGCCAGCACCACCACGCTCTCCGCCTGCACCGCGCCGCACACGCCCTGCGGGGAGCGCACCGTCACTACCGGGGAACCACGAGCCATGCGCGGCTCGAAGGGCTCCTTCCTTCCGCTTCGTGTGAGCCGTCAGTGGGCAGGCCACATCGCTCGCCCACTGACTTCGACACTTTTCCCCTGAATGCGGCCTAGCGCTGGAAGGGCTATATATCCGTACAAGCTCACAGCTCGGTCGTGCCCACCAGGATCGAGCCGGACTCGCTGTCGGAGGCGATGAGCCAGTGGCGCAGCGGTGCGATCACCAACTGGGAGTACCTGATGCGACTGAACGGTCTCGGCGGGCGCTCCTACAACGACCTCATGCAGTACCCCGTGCTGCCCTTCGTGCTGGCGGACTACACCAGCCGCATCCTCGACCTCACTCGCCCCGAGACCTTCCGCGACCTCGCACGACCCATGGCCGTGCAGAACAAGGCCAGGGAGCAGCACTTCGTCAACCATTACAATGTGAGTGGCGGCTACACCCTTACCTTACAGAACCTGGGCGCGACCCGGCGCGAGGGCTGCAGCCCCCTGGTGTCCCGCGCGGCGCACCACTACCCCTCGCTGTACTCCAACTGTACACTAGCCCGGTGTAGCCCCAGTGTAACCTCCCACCCTTACAGAACCTGGGTGCGGCCCGGCGCGAGGGCTGCAGCCCCCTGGTGTCCCGCGCGGCGCACCACTACCCCTCGCTGTACTCCAACTGTACACTAGCCCGGTGTAGCCCCAGTGTAACCTCCCACCCTTACAGAACCTGGGTGCGGCCCGGCGCGAGGGCTGCAGCCCCCTGGTGTCCCGCGCGGCGCACCACTACCCCTCGCTGTACTCCAACTCCGGCGGCGTGCTGCACTACCTGGTGCGAGTGCCTCCCTTCACGCAGCTCTTCCTCAAATATCAGGGTATGTTTCACACCGCCCGCCCCATGCCAGAGGTTAGGGTGGCGACCACTTTTAGGTGGTGGGATAGCGACATAGGAAATGACGCTCTTTTACTCTGTGACATTGAGAACCTGCGTAGACCTGCATGTCTTTATTAAATTTTCGTCCATGAGATGTGTATGAGATGCTACACCAAAACTAATGTATAGACAAAACCGCATTACTGTACTTGTTAATTCACGTTATGTATAGCATGTTGTATTGCAAATAATCTGCTCGTGGCTACACAGATAACAACTTCGACATGCCGGACCGCACGTTTCACTCGCTGCCAACCACGTGGCGTCTCATCACCAAAGACTCTTTCACCGACGTCAAGGAATTGATCCCGGAACTCTTCTACCTGGCGGAAATGTTCCACAACAACGAAGGTAGCACACACACACACACACACACACACACACACACACACACCCCACACACCCCACACACACACACACACCCACACCCCATGCCCTCATGAAATGCTATAGTTTATAGGTTTTTTATCTAGAACTTCCCAATAGATCTAGGAGACATTTCAAATTATAAACCTATATCTATGCTATCGTCAATTAAGAAATTATTGTTCGAATCAGTTATTAAAAAACGGATTACTTTCCACTTAAAGCATCTATTTATTCCGCAATGCATGGTAAACCTCCTTGCCTTTGTCAGTGACATATATGGGGCATATAAAAAGAAACACGAAGTCCACGCAATTTACATAAACTTTTATTAGGCGTTTGACGTTGTCAATCATGGCCTGTTAGTAGAAAAGCTCGGTCACGCTGACATCTGTGGGTCTTTGTTAAGATGGTGCGAATCATATCTACGCAACCGCTCCCCAACTAGTAATGGTCAGAGGTTTTAAATCTCCTCCACGAATGGTACCATCAGGTGTTCCTCATGGCTCACATCTTGGACCGCTGTTTTTTCTTATTTACGTCAACGATTTATGCACCAATTTAAAGTCTAAATATCAAATGTTCGCCGATGACCTTAAGCTATTATAGAGATATTCATTCTCTCGACGACATTAATTGTCTTCAAATTAACACTGTTAATTACTGGTGTGTTAAACAAAATAATACTTAACTCATCCAAATGCTTTTAATGTGTTCATCTTATAACATTTGTCAAAATGTAGACATCGTCTATGCAAGTCTCTACAATTAAGAGACATTTAAAATCTTAATTTTCTAAAAACATAGGTACATAATTTTTTACTTTTATCATCTTTCTAGAGTATGCAAAATTATTTTATGCATGCTGTGTTCACATCTAGAAGGACGTACACGTCTGCTCGTGCTCTATAATATATTATTTGAAGTTTAAGTACTTGTGTATTTCCAGTTTTGTGAACCATCAATAAAAGAAATTGAATAAATTGCCTTAATTTTAGCCCTCGCAAAAATAGACAAGCATTTTGCAAAATAAAAAAATTACTCGTTTGCACTTTATTCCATTTTGTTCTCACCATTGCAAGAAAAAGAAAAAACATCTTTGGTCGAGGAAATCGGGCAATACAAATCTACCAAGATCGGAGCATGAAACGCGTCCAACTTTTGTCTTATTTCTTGCATGCGACGTGTGGTTGAGAGCAGAGATAATGCAGGCCACGCGTGTCTGGTCGTGTCGCAGGCCTGGAGCTGGGCGTGCGCCAGTGCGGCGCCGGCATCGACAGCGTGGAGCTGCCCGCGTGGGCGGCCGACGCGCGCCTGTTCACGCTCATCCACCGGCAGGCGCTCGAGGCGCGCGTCGTGGCGGACCGCCTGCCGCACTGGCTCGACCTCGTGTTCGGCTGCAAGCAGCTCGGCCAGCCCGCCATCGACGCTATCAACGTCTTCCCCGCATGCGTGAGTGCACACTGCGTTTATATACACTACGCGCTTCAACTTCGGCCGTCCATACTTATACCACCCATACCGTGGAATTTCCCAATTATGAAGTGTACAGAACCTTTCATCCAGATATATTAGGTGTCGATTCTGTTGTATAAAATCCTAAACTAATATTAATAATTTGTCAGTTATTTATTTTATTTTATTTTTCCAAGGCAACTAACAGCTGCTCACGTACTTAACTAATAAAACGTTGCTGTCACTTTCATAAACTTCAAATTACCTATTTGGAATAAGTCGTTGATTGTAATTTGTTTTGTGTACCTATATATAAATAAATAAATAAATAAATAAAAAAATGATAAGGACCGCAATAGTTTTGGGACTGTCAAATTATGTTGGTCGAAACCATGAATCGACGGATTACAGTTCGTACGTTGCAAATGTATGCTGTTTTTAATGTGTTGTTTCCTATTGTTAACTTAACAAGAGGAAATATTGCTCTGTACGCAAGTTTGCATCCACTGCGTCCACTCGCGCGGTAACCCCTCGATGGTCGGTTGCAGACGTACTACGGGTTCGACCCGTGCGCGCTGGAGGACCCGAAGGATCGCACGGCGGCCGCGACCATGGTGCGCACGTACGGGCAGGCGCCGCGCCAGCTGCTGCGCACGCCGCACCCCAGCCTGCCTCCCGCGCTGCACGCGCTGCCGGCCGACGAGGTGCGTGCGCGGCGGACGAGCGAGCTCACGCACGCGCGCTCCGACTGATGTCGTGTGTGTGTCCAGCCGCAGGTGTGGAGCGGAGTGATCGGTGCGCGGTGGGGCCGCTACTGCGGGTCCCCGGCGCTCGCCCCGCCGGTGGTGGTGGCGCGGCGCGTGTGCGCGGGCGCCGCCGCCGTGGCCGCGCTGCCGCACGCGCGCGCCGCCGCCGCGCTCACGGCGCACACCGCGCTCCTGGCGCGCCCAGGTGACGGCACGGGCGGGTGCGGCTAGCGGTGGTGGCGGCGGCCGGTATGTAACCTGACGCGCGACCGTTGCAGGCGAGGCGGGCGGCGCGGGCGGCGGCGCGGCGCTGGCGCTGGTGTCGTGGGGCCACACGGACAACATCGTGCGCCTGAAGCGGCGCCGGGACGCCGCGCCCGACCTGCTGCTGCACACGCCCGCACTCGACCAGGTATACTAACCTACCCACTAGGGTTTGGGAACTCTCGACAATTTCAAAGTCCCGGGACACGAGACAGCCTACAACCACAGTCCCGGGAATTCCCGGGACTTCAACACTTAAGAACAAAAAATTTTTTTGTTTATGTTTTGTATTTTTTTTGAAGAGGATTAAGCCATTTTTGAAGAATTTTAATTAAGTTAATTTTTGGTGAAACGTGTTAAAAATGGCATTTTTTTTTTTAATCAACAAGAAAAACCATGGTTAAAATGAAAATTAAATCTTAATAATTTTAATGTAAATTTCAATCTTAATAATTGCTTTTTTTTATTTCTTTTAACCACACACAGGCGGCACGACAAGCTCATTTTTCTTTCTTATATTTTGGCTCCACACATAGTATATTTAATCAGTGTCAAGTACTATTGTAATTTTTCATCGTGTTTTAGAATATTTCGCATAAAGTCAAGTCTTAGTCACGGTCTCGGTAGTCATGGTCCTGTCTAAGTCATACCTGACTTAGACAGGATAGCAACTGTACTAGAAGCTTCTATGGAGTTTTGGAAGCAACACGAAAAAACACGTTTCACCACATTATATCACTTGCCCACTCTCATGCTTGTAATTCAGCACTTAATGCGTAAAACGCTACCAATTTTAAACATCAACACTGGAAAAAAACATAAGGTTTGAAAAATAATACAATCCAACGACGTGGACTTTTCCGCTTTCCCGCCAAAACTCCGGGCAAACGCATTTATTGTGTTGTGTACTCAGTAGTTACGTAGTACACCAAGTAATTATTCATTAAACTAACAGATGGCGCTAGTCTCCTTCAATTATTTGAAAATAAAAATTACTACATAACAATTTCGACAATCGTGTCTCGTCTCGAGTCTCGACCCGAAAGTCCCGGGACTCGAGACAGCTAAAATTACGAAAAGTCCCGGGATTTCGAGACACGGGACGTCCCGGGACCCAAACCCTACTACCCACCTACACTACACGGGAGGCCTTGCTTGTCTACATACAACCTCCTCACGGACCAATATAAATATTACGCTCGCGCCCGCGAGTGGAGATCAGCCTCTCTCAACATCATCGTCTTTACCTTTTCCCATTTGTTATTGGGGTCTGCTCCCGATCTAACCTGTAGCGGCGAGCTAGTGGAATTACACGAAAGTCATGTGATCTGGTAACTCATAAGGAACCGGTAACAGGGATGGTTAGAGCGGGCGTTGGATTCTATCAAGAGATCAATCTTCCGAACACTTCATACAATTCAATAAATCCTAAATTTGAACTTCGATTATACCTATGTACGGTTTGAGCAAACCGCACAATAAAGCTAACTAAACTATTGTACTCATCAACGAAATAAACGAAAAACAAGAAGTCGTAGACTTATTTTAACTAAAACTATTTAACAATTAAAAGATTACAACCTACTTGTTCTTAGCACTCGCTCTTGTAGTTACGAGGCATATATACCCAATCAAAATGGAAAAACAGCACATGTAACTCCTATTTAAAAAAGGCCTAAAATCAGCTCAATCTCCAAGCATGGATAAATGTAAAAAAGAGTGGCAGCATACCTGTGATACGATAGCCCGGCCGCTTGCACAGATCAGCAAGGTGGGGTGCGCGTCGGTGTGGGCGAGCTGCCCCTACCC
Source organism: Ennomos quercinarius (assembly GCA_910589525.2). Classification (NCBI taxonomy): domain Eukaryota; kingdom Metazoa; phylum Arthropoda; class Insecta; order Lepidoptera; family Geometridae; genus Ennomos; species Ennomos quercinarius. The sequence goes on from OU342493.1 coordinate 18,939,775, forward strand.
GCTGTTCCTGGGGCACGTGTCGGGGCGCGTGCTGGCCGTGCGCGTGCGCGAGGTGGCGGGCGCGGCGCCGCGCGTGCGCACGCGCGTGCTGCTGGCGCATGCGCGCGCCGTCACCGCCGTCTGCGTGTGCGCGCGCGCCGCGCTGCTGCTCACCGCCAGCGCGGACGGGAAGCTCGTGCTCTGGGACCTCAACAGGTCAGTGCGCACCACCGGATAGGAAAATGAAACAATCAATACTTGGGATGGCAAAGGCAGGTAGATAGAAGGGAGAGAGAAAAGGATGAATGGATGGGACGCGAAGGGAGGCAGATCGCGACCTGCCTTCCTTTATCACCGTCCCATCCATTCGGTCTTTTCCCCTAACTATTATATTTCTCTCTCCGTTCCCTTTTCTCTTTAACACGATCAGGGCGTGAAACTGATCAACCCGTGCGAAGCCAAGGCGGGTCAGCTAGTTCTGCCTATAAAAGTAAGTTATTGTACTGGTGATGCCAGGCTTTAGGAATGAAAAATGTAATTGCAGGCTATCGTACATCCGTACGCTGCCCAACCGCGACATGCTGCCGGTGACGCACGCGACGATCAGCGAGACGTTGTGCGACGTTGCCAGCGCGCACGACATATCGTCCCGTCCCGCTCAGTCCTCCCACCCGTCTCACCCCTCCCAGCCCCCCGCCCCGCCCGCGGAGGGGGAGGGGGAAGCGGATGCGGAGGCTGCAGACGAGTATGAAAAGGACGCGGCTTACAAGTACAAATCTCTGATCAGAGTGCACACTTGTAATGCTACGTTTGTCGGTGAGTTCGCTCGTTTACGTTCGACTCGACTGCACCGATTTTTTGCGTGTTATTGAATGATTATTGTCTCGTGTGTCCCGTTAGGCAGCGTGAAGGTGGTAGAAGAGGTGACGTGCATCGTGTACTCGGCGGCGGCGGAGGGCGTCAGCGTGAACTGCGTGGCGGCGGGGCTGCGGTCCGGCGGGGCGCGCCTCTACTCCTCGTGGGACCTGCGCCCCACCCTCTACATCGCGCCCGCCGCCTCGCGCGCGCCGCTCCTCAGGTCTCGCATGCATACATACACACATACATACGCACGTCACATCACACGCGACCGTGATCGTATAACGTGTGTTACCGTTCCAGCCTGACGTTCAGCAGCGACTCGCAGCTTCTGTTCGGCTGCTACGAGGGCGGCGCTGTGGTGGCCTGGGAGTCGGGCGCAGGCGCACGCCCCGCGCCCGTGCGCATCCACCCCGCGCATGCGCTCTACTGAACCGGGCGCCGGCGCATCCACCCCGCGCATGCGCTCTACTGAAGCCGGGCGCCGGCGCATCCACCCCGCGCATGCGCTCTACTGAAGCCGGGCGCCGGCGCATCCACCCCGCGCATGCGCTCTACTGAAGCCGGGCGCCGGCGCATCCACCCCGCGCATGCGCTCTACTGAAGCCGGGCGCCGGCGCATCCACCCCGCGCATGCGCTCTACTGAAGCCGGGCGCCGGCGCATCCACCCCGCGCATGCGCTCTACTGAACGGATCAGCTGAAATAAACAAAAAATATTGTAGGAAGCGAAGTTTCCAGTTGCGTTTGATATTGTTCAATGATTTTGTAGTCATCACACCGCCGTGTTTTTGTGCGTGTGTGTGTGGGGCTGTAAAAGAACTCCCACATATTATGTGAAAAATGAAATAATCAAAAATTCCTGAACGTGGACATCATTCGAAACAGGCCATTTACAAGAAACTAAATAATGTATTCAAAATTTTGATACAGCAAAAACTATTTGAATGCTCTCTAACCTTTTTGTATTAACTATTTTGATCACATAATGAATCTATTATAAGTACCTTAAAACCACTAAAAAGTACCACAATACATGCACAGCAGTTTTTAGTATTAATCAGCTCAAATGTAAATATATAGGGCCCGTATTACAGGAGGACACTCAGTCATGTTGAGCACCAATTCACGGTTGCGTAATATCGAATTAATTTAATACCAATCGATAACTCCGCTCCATATACGGGCAGACATTATTAAAATGGGTTAAAAGAAATAAATAAACGGTCTTCCAAATAAAGCTGTGGTTGTAAATAAAAAAATTATACCAGTAAATAAAGAAAAAAGTGTAATGCCAAGTTTACATGCGAGTACATTATTATATAATTATCTACTCGCAAAATCAATGTTTAACTATGATTTAATAGGTAGTTTATAATGTCTGTTTTTTATTAGGATAATTAATAATTATAATTTAAAATTGATTAATTACCTATTTTTGTTAAGTACACGTTTTTATTCAACCCGGTACTATATAAAAAACAGACTAAGTAAAAAACTTTATTTTAAAACTGTACAGTAATTTACATATAATGATTAAATATCGTTAATTATTAATTTATTATAAAATAAAATTGAATATCGTTTTGTTATGTTTGTGTTTTGATGAAGTTAAAAAAATCAAAATATCATTTTTTATTGTATGACTAGACAGAAGATACTTATTATTTTTATAAGAACTTTTACGGATTGATGATAAGCAAAGCGTAATAAATATTTTCCTATTTCGTAACATACTTAAGACTGTTTATAAGGCAACTATTAGTGAAATGAAATAAATATTTCAGTGTGAAATATGGTGTTGAGTTGTGTAAATACTAAAAGACTTTGTTGCAACATTCCTTTTGAACTGCATTTGAGCGTCAGTAGGGAACTGAAGTAATCTCTAGTTGAGAATATATCCAACTTAGGATAGTGCCTCGTACAATGAGTGCAATGAGCCAAAAATACATGTTTACTACTATGATAGACAATTAGATCACCTTCTATGTTTCTGTTGTGTTTTACATAATTTGTATGTTCTAAATATCACATCTTGTTGCCTGATGATGTAATGTTCTTTATGATTAATGGTTATGTGATACAATAAACTTTTAAATAAATTATCTCTTTCTTTTTCATGGTAATCACTTATTTATGTAAAACGTTTGTATGTTTTTATTTTTTTGTGGCTTCTGATACTAGGGGAGCTCAAGAGGGGTATTCGGGAGTCACTCCAGCTGGGTTAGCATGGACAGTAGACAAAATTGTCTTTCCCCGTTTTACGTCACTTTCTTCATACTTGCTTGGAGTAAAACAGGGGAAAGACAGTTTTGTCTACCGGCCGTGCTAACCCTACAGGAGGGGATACCTTGCACACTATCCATATAGGGGGGTTCACGTAGGGCAACCGATCAGAATTTGCCTCCCGAATTTGCCCCGCCCCGATTGTCAACTCGTTTTGTTTTCGTGTGGTTTCCGCACTGACCTCTATATTGTATTATAGAGGTCAGTGGGTTTCCCTCAGACCAAGGAAGTATAGGGTTTCCGTGTTCGTACTATTTCTTATTGTCAGTGACAATTTTTTTTAACGGGCAAATTGCCTTTATTACTCAAGCTAACTACTACAATATTGGAGTTTTGGCGGGAACGTGAAAAAGTTAACGTCGTTGCATTGTATTATTTCACAAAACTTATGCTTTTTCTAGTGTTAATGTTTAAAATTAGTGGCGGGCGCTCGTCAAAGGCAGCTAAGCACACCACGTCAACAGATGACGTTGATGTTCTAATTTAGCGTATTTTATTTTTTAATTAATGAAAATGCGTATATTATTTGGTAATTTTATGTTTACCGGTAATAGCATAATATTTTGTAATTTATCCATCAATATTTCAGGTGATTTAGGTTTCTAAAATACTTTTATTTGTGATGTATCATTATCCCAAAAGGCCGGTCTGGCGGCAGAACTATTCACTCACACATACAAGGTTCTTATTCTACCAAAGTACAAGATGTATGTATTTACAAACGAATGCCTAATTTGGTGTCACTACAAATGTATAGATTGGACCAATGGTGTACGCCTTTGACTGCAAATGGGATGGTCCTGGGTTCGAGCCTCACCGCTCGTGTTGATTTTGCATACTATATATTTTCATTCAATTTCAATTTTGTTTTGAAGTGATGGCTAATTTGGTTGCATAAAAATTAACTAGATTGGACTAGTGGTGTGACCCTTTGACTGCAAGGGGTAGGGTCCTGGGTTCGAGCCTCACTGCTCGTATTGATTTTGCATACTATATATTTTCATTCAATTTCAATTTAATAAAGGCAATTTGCCCGTTAAAAAAAAAAAAAAATTTCAATTTTGTTTTGAAGTGATTGCTAATTTGGTTGCATAAAAATAAACTAGATTGGACTGGTCGTATGAGCCTTTGACTGCAAGGAGAGGGTCCTGGGTTCTATTCTCATTTTTGCATGTTTTATTTTTGTATGCATTTTTTGATGTTATTGCTAATTATTTTAGTCTCAAGAAAATGATCTAGACTGGACCAGTGGTGAAAGCCTTCGACTGCAAGGGTAGAAGTCCTTGACTCATACCCCACTTCAGTGTGTTTTGTTTTTTAATTCAATCACCACCCATCTATCTATCATCATCATCATCAACAGACTGAAGACGTCTACTGCTGAACATAGGCCTCCACCAGAGAGCACCACTTTTAGCGGCTGCTCGCCTCCAGCATCCATCGGCTCCCGCAACTTTCACCAGATTGTCGGTATACTGAGTAGGAGGCCGGCCTACGCTGCGTCATCCGGTTTGTGTTCGCCACTCGAGAACCTTTCTTCCCTATCGGTTGTCAGTTCTACGAGCGATGTGGCCTGCCCATTGCCATTTCAACTTGCTAATTCTAAGAGCTATATCGGTCACTTTAGTTCTCCTGCGGAGCTCCTCATTCCGGAGCTTATCTCGCACCTACCTATAATATCTATATTATTTACTAGCGGCTCGCCCCGGCTTCCCACGTGTATTGGTGTAACCTATATTACTCAGGGTGAATGTAGCTTTACAATGGTGAAAGAATTTTTGAAATCGGCACAGTAGTTTTTGAGTTTATTCATTACAAACATACACACAAAAATACAAATCTTTCCTCTTTATAATAGTGGTGTAGATAAATAATTTATTACTTTTTGTTACAAGGTTAATAATACTCTTAATCCTACTAATATTATGACTTTGAAGTGAAAGTATGTTGGTTTGTCTTATTTTACCCAAAAATAAAAAACATTTTGGGTCAAGTGGGGTAAGTGAAACAGACATTACCTACGTACCTACTTTTAATTTTACGTAAATAGCTCTAGTGAATAGTACCACCCCTTTCTTTTCCCACGGGTGCCGTAAGAGTTGGCTAAGGGAATATCTAGGGAATGGTCACGAGCACTCTCCTCGGTACCTACATTAAAATCTTCTATGATCACCAAGACGCAAGTCAAGCGCGGTGATTATGGCAACTGGATTGTCTATTTACTTATATATTTTGTATTTAAAAAATTAGGCTGAGTTTTATCCTTATCACACACACATCAAAAACTTTTTGGAGTTTGCATGATCGAATTGCTGTCAGACAATATTAAAAAAGGAACAAAAATATAATATTGCGATATAATAATATTATGTATCTGATGCACGAGCTGGTGACGCGTATACCCATTCTCTCAGGAAAGACATGATTACATGATTGAGCGCATAAATTCGGATTTACAGGCAGTCTCCGATTAGGGTAACGCTGGTTAATATAGGGGTTGCAACATTTTAGTATGAAGCCTGGCCCATAGGTCGCTGCAAAAACGTTATAAATTCCGAGAAATGTCAAGATCTAGTAAAGTATATTATGTAAAGGGATACACCGCTGGGCATAAGGCATGGCTTTATGTATATTTATAGGTATACCAAAGTTAAAAAAAAAAACAAAATTAAATGTTTCCACTAATATTTAATTACTCATAAATCATCCTCCTTGTCAAGTAAAGATATATTCTATAAAAGCAGCAGGAGAAAGAGGTTGGATCTCTTGGTTCCTCGCCCATCCCACAAACCACACTACACTCATGAGATAGGCAGTGGGCACATCTTGTAACCAATAACAAAACGATAACAATAACTTTACAAAACGATGGCAAAAATAACAGAAATAATGCCTCTATATTGTGGTGGTTGAGCAGGTCGGCTCATAACCCAAAGGTGGCGGGTTCGATTCCCGTAACAGGACAAGTATTTGACACATGAAAAAACCGCAAATACTTGTTCTGTGTCTGGGTATTGTCGGACCATGGTCTTCATAGTTCCTGGGTCCCTAGATACAGGGAATCCTAGTTAGGATCCAGGATCTGTGTATGTGATCGTTGGGCGTTATTTACTATTTAACTTCTGGAATACCAGCATTTTTCATAACAATAGAGTAACAATATATGCCAGCTCGATATCGAGCCACTGGGAGTCCAAGGGTTTAATAATTGAGATGATGGACACGTGCGCACAGTGAGAAACAAGTGGCAAACTAACAAAATATTACGCTGTTTGTTAATTTTTCTGTATTCTCTCTGTTTTAAAGACATTTTTGCCAATTTTATTGTCCACAGTTAGCACTCGCCTGCATTTTATCGGGAATCGACAATCGGTTCACTGCACGTGTCCTTCCTAGCTAGCGCACCGATAATTTTTTGCGACCCCGCGGGCAGGATACTTAAAAACATCTCTAAATGCTAAATAAATTGTTTTATTATGCAAAATGGGATCAACCACACACAACACAATATTATAATAGCTACCTGTATTCACTCACTCTGGTTTATTATGAGAAAACAATAGTGCATGATTTCTCATAATTAAAAAAAAAGCAGAAACTGCGCATGGAACACGTACTTGAACCGCTAACCGATGTGGACGAATGGTTCTTGAGTGTAGACTATGAACTAACTAGAAGACTAGGTAGGCAGGCCGACTAGATGAACTAACGACATTATGAAAGTGACGGGCATCCAGTGAATGTAGATGGCAGAATCTGGTTCAGTCTGGCGGTTGATGGGAGTAAAAAGCGTATGTTCATTCAGAAGTAAACTTCTTCTGACTGATGATGATGATGATGATGATGATGATGATTATGATGATGATGGATTATTATTGAACATTACATCAATTGTGCTTTGCAGTAAACATAAATGATCTATTTTGCATGAATTAGATGGTAATGATTTTGTCATTTTTTAAATAATCAATTTTTGTTTTTGTCATATAACAGGATAATGCAACACTTTACAAGATTACTTCCTTGACATTTATTGCTTGTATGAATGTCCTCTACACATTGGCATAAGTTTTCAAAGTGGCCGCGCATATGAAAAATAAACAAGATGGGTGCCGATCTATAGGCCAAAATGTTACAACCCCTTTAATGCTACTACAACACAGTTGTTTATATTCACCGCAAAATAGAGTTCATTTCCACTCGCTGCTATTTTTTCCATGATGATATCTCGATTCAGTTAAGTTTGTATCTCACTGGAAGTTATACGTATAATCCTGGTAAATTCTAATTTACCCGGATTATACGGATAATTTAGATTCAGTATGCATGATACCACAGATTAATGAATAATGTTATTATAGTAACAAAGAGTTTTTATGCGGCTAAAACAGGTACACATTTTCTTAAATAAATAAATGTATTGTATATAATTGTGTATAAATGTATTGGGTACCTCCTTAGTAAACATCTAATTTTATCAAAGTTATGTTTTAAATACGAATATTTTTATTTGCTCGCAATTGCTTGGCACCCAACAAAATGATTTCTACACCTGCCACGGAATAGATTATGGTTTACGATAGGGTGTTTCACTTACCCCACCTGACCCCAGGCGCGAATCCAGGATTTCGTTGACTAACTTGCAAATTACCCGGAAGTGTGAGAGAATGATAGTATTGTGTTGGAATACAACTTATTTACTTGTATTGACCGGGCTTTATGCAAAAGCATATTTGCGTAGGTAATTATGCATTTTCGCATTTCTCTTTGATCTAATAATAAACACCTCACCCATTGTAGAAAAACACTTTTTCAACAAGTACCTAAAACGACAATGCGAGCGTAGCGAGCACGAAAATTCACCTGGGTAATCAGCACTGTAGGAGCAGGTATAATATTATGTAGAAATGAACACCACTGTAAAACAAGGCACACAAGCACCAACTAATTTGTAATGCGCGAGCGGAGGGAGCGCGAAAAGTTTTACATTCATACCCTGACAGATTTTGGCAAAATAATTTTAGGAAGAACTCAGATGCTTTTGGCTTGGGCTTGATCTTCTTTATTGCCAATAGGTAAGTAGGTACATTTTTGTTGAGAAATACTTCGGGGCTGACTTTACGCGATTTCAATCATTTGAAGGATCAGTCGTAGCTCAGGGGGGGCAATTGCCCCCCTTGGATCCGCGCCTGCCTGACCATCATCATCATCATCATCATCATCATCATCAACAACCTGAATACGTCTACTGCTGAACATAATATAGGCCTCCCAGAGAGCGCCACTATCAGCGGTTGCTCGCCTGCTGCATCCAGCTTGCACCTGACCATAATTACAACTAAAACAGAATTCTTTATTTATTATAGCTTTTATTTATTTACTTATTTATTAGTAATATAATTAGAATTGTATAATGTAATTTCTCCATTACGCAATAAATGAACACGTCTTATCCAAAATTCTAGTACTGGATAATCAAATGTCCAATCCTTCATTATTTGTTTTTGAGCCGAGTTCAAATTATGGAAAAAACAGAGAAGAGCGGCAACAGTGCGTGACGCGTACATGTCACGAGCTGGCACCGTCGCGCGTTTTCGCCGCCATCAAACACAACTAAGCAGTGTCATAGCGTACGACACTATCAGTGTTCACTCATACATTGACAAAATTTACAAAAATTTCGATGTTATTTTTGCTATTAATCCATTATTTTCTTCAACTGCAGTTGATTTATCGCATTTAGAGGACCAATAAAAACCAAACTATAGTTATTCCAGTATTAAATTATACGCTCTTCGCCCATAAATTAGAAAATATATTAGTAGGAGAAACGAGCCACCTTAAGTGCTGAATTACGAGTATAAGTGTTGGCAAGTGATATAATGTAGTGAAACGTGGATTTTCGTGTTGCTTCCAAAATTCCACAGAAGCCTCTAGTAAAGTTGCCACTACTTTACTAGGACATGACTTAGACTGGACTATGACTACCCTGACTGACTGTGACTAAGACTTGACTTTACATGAAATATTTCATAATACGATGAAAAACTACAATACTTGACACTGGGTAAACACACTATGTGTAGAGCCAAAATATAAGAGAAAAAAAAAACTACTACAATCTTTGAATATCTACGAGTAGAACCGTAGTATATGACGTCATTCATGGACAACAGGAGAGCGCTATACATTCGGTACTAAGCAAAAAAAAGACGAACGTAATATCTTTGGTTCTTATCACCGTTACCGGGTTTTTTTATTTGGCTTCGCTTGATCTAAGCCAAACCGGTTAACAATTTTTTGAAATTGTTGTTTCTTGTGAAATAATCCTTTAAATGGTGATCTAGGCAATAAATATTTGAGAAATAATGTGTGTGCAGTGGGTGGTTGCAGCATTTTAAGCAACAGAAGTCGCACTGAGGCGTAAATATGAAGGAATAACATTTCACAAGTAAGTAGCCATTATTTTGTCTGTTTTTCCTTTTTAAAAGTGTTTATTGTGAAAAATATAAATACAGCGTTACACTTCATGTAATAACAAGTCCTCAGCTAAACAGAAAAACAGCTAAATGATTAATTAATGGATAAAATAACCATACCTAACCAAAAAATTTCATTGTCAAGGTACTGCCAGTTTATGATTTTTAATTTCCCATAAAACCAGCTAGGTACCATGTTGCTTTGCAAATGTTTATAAGTCGGAAAAAATCCTTTTGTAGGTATATTAGCTAATTATTTGCTTGATTTAACTTAGTAAAATATATCATTTTATATTTAAGGTCAGGTAAACATACTTGCACATCTATCCACTTTGTGAATTCTGCTAGGACGCTAATTTTTTTTACACATAGAAAGCCTAAATCTTAAATGGCAAATGACGGCAATAAATACTTTTCAAGAAAATAATTTTTGAAAATTCAATTTGTGTGAATGAATTATCACTTCAAAAATGGTTCACGGTTTTGACAGAAACGTTCCGATTCAATATTCTGACGGTAGGTTGACATTGGCGTTTGACTATTTTGCAGTTGACTATATTGACAGTTTTGTTTTTATTATCTGTTACCCGCAGTCATTATAATCTTCCCAGATAGCAATTTAAACTTGAATCAGACTTGCAACAACTTTGATGTGTCAAAAGTGAAAGTTTGTTTCAAACTTGTCATGGCAAGTCTATACACTTGAGGCAAGTTTGAATCAAACTTTCTAGTTTCCCAGCATCAAACTTGCATGAAGTTTGTTTTTTCAAAGTTTAAACAAAGTTGCAATAGCAAACTTGTATAATGTTTGCTTTTACAAGTTTCAGAGTTAGTTTTGATATTTTCTCAAAATTAAAATCATGTCCTTCCTTCGACCTATATAATATAATCTGTACCATTACTGGGTACATTTAAGGTAAGGACTAAGGTCCACACTCCACACCACACAATAACTAATGTCATGTGATATTCATTATTTATGTTTATTGGTTCACAAAGATATTCAAGCACCTCATAAAGCTAGTGTAACAAAAGGGCTTGCGTGATTCAGGATTTTGGAGCCACGTGAGTAACGCCATCTAGTTTCATTCGTAGTAACTAAATATACAACTTAATTTTATGTACTACGGATGAATTTTGACATACATTTAACAATAGAATAACGAAAACTAAGCAACCGTGGTTGCTAGCCTGATGGTAAGCGCTACTCTGCACGACACAAAAACTGACCCTACACTTCTGTTTTTAAATTTTTTTGAAAATACATTTAAATATAGTACATAAGTAATTAAAGGTTCTGAACGTAGCCCAGTTGGCGTTGTGATTGTGAGTAATAAATACAATGCCAAAACGTACATGTTTGGAACATGTCCAAATTTTTTTTTGCCATGAATATTATAGGTAGGCACCACTAAAAAAAAACAAGTTTGTGGCAAGTTAAAAACAAAATAGAGACATTATCTTTGCAAATTCAAGATTGCAGCAACTTTCATACAAACTTAAGCCATCATCCTTATACCAGCAATAATGCAGCAATATTGTCACAAACTTGCCTTATCATATTTGACATAGCAAGTTAAAATCAAAGAATAGCAAGTTTGCAGCAAGTGAGCTTGCTATCTGGGTTCTGCGATGACAAGCTACTTGCTAAGCGAGGTGATTATGGCAAACCCCCCTATAATCAGCGTCTAAAATGGCGTTTTATGGGCATGCCTGTGTTCAGCACTAGACGTTTTCCAGCTGTTGATGTGAAATACGTGATTTTCGCCCATGGGACATTTACGATGACATTTGTAATGTAGTAGGTATTTGATTGATTTTATTACCTGTGTCGTCTGTGACTGCAAATACTAACCCCACATTACGCGCCGCTTCATGCATTATTTTCATGTAAAAATGTACATAAACACTATTAAATTGCTTCATGGCATCAGCCGACTTGTGTTTTGTAAACTTAAAGATAGCTGATTTCTTTTTATTTTATGACCTAGCAGAAACATTGTGTGACGCGTGTGCTAGAGCATTGAAACCATTTCGCCACATAGCATAGAGCTAAACTGCGTGATTTATTGATTACGATAGGGTTTCGCTTAGGTACTCCTTCGTTTCACTTACCCCACCTGACCTTACATTTTAGTTTTTACAATAAAGAAGCAGTGAACACTGGTAAAACATAAATTCTAGGTATCAAGGTAAATTACTCTATGGATAGAGTTAACGAAATCGCCCATTATACCCAAAATTTTGGGAGACGTTCTTATTCAGGCAGCACCTCGTGTGGGAGCAAGAAACAACTACGCGGCCACACGAAATAGATTTCTACTAGTGGGAATTCTGTGACTATAATAACAAAAATTAAACTAAACTAAGGGAGGTGTCATGGCCAATGAAGAACAAAAAAAAAAAAAAAAAAAACGGACTTTTAGCGGGAACGCGGAAAAGTTCACGTCGGTGCATTGTATTATTTTACAAAACTTATGCTTTTTCCAGGGTTAATGTTTAAAATTGGTGGTGTTTTACGCATTAAGTGCTGAATTACGAGCATGAGTGTGGGCAAGTGATATAATGTAGTGAAACATGGTTTTTCGTGTTGCTTCCAAAATTCCATAGAAGCCTCTAGTAAAGTTGCCACCACTTTACTAGGGCATGCCTTAGACTGGATTATGACTTAGACTAGACTATGACTACACTGACTGTGAATATGACTTGACTTTAAGACCATAATACGATGAAAAATTACAAAACTTGACACTGGCTAAATACACTATGTGTGGAGCCAAAAAAAAAGAAAAAAAAAACTAAACTAAGCTAAACTAGTGACAATTGATATGTCATGTCAAATGACGTCATATGCTGGTTTTCGGCGTGCTGTGTTGCCAAATCAGCTCTATTATAGCTAAACTTAGCTATTTTTTCACATCGGCAGCTCTTAAAAATTGTATTCAGCTCCTTTTTTTTTCGGGATATTTGGCTGCTTATTTCATTAGGTGCATTTATATTTTTGCTCGTGAATGTATGTTCTATTAACATATCTGAATTATTGTTTTTCGCTTTGTGTATGAAACTGTACTTATCCGGAAAATTAAGAATATGAACTAATAAGATTGCGCATTACCATAATATGCGTAATAAATACTAATAGTGAGTCAACTCGGCGGCTAGATGGAGCAACGATGGGGTGCGTTGTGAAGGAGAGCGGAGGTCCCCCCCTGCCCGCGACGTCTGCGGTAGTACCGACCGGCTTCGCTTGCGTGTCGGTACGCTCATTCAGGCATGTCGCTTACACAGAACAAGTTGCATGGATTGTGTTCAAGCTACTCTTGCGATCAGTTAGTATAGAATATACTATGGAACTACATTGTTATTATAACACGGAATTAAGAATTCTTCTATTATACGTATATTGAACGTACTACGTGAAGAAGAAGAGTACTTCGACCTATCTTTTCGTCCAAAATACGAATAACTATATAACGATGGTTTTCAATCAGTGTGTGTTGCCAGTGATGACTTATGGAACTAAGACATGGTCTCTTACTATTGGTCTCATTAATACCTAAGCTCAAAGATGCGCAGCGAGCATATATCGTCGCTCGTATGACTAAAGGTCTTATCTCATTTTTGTCCATTGTTCAGAAAACGCGTTTTAAGTTCTTTGACATTTCTAACATTCAGATAGTTTCGTTCCTCGCAAGTCCAGCATATTTATTTTTATATGCTTTTGTAGATAATTTCAAGTACTTTAATTACACGTTGAAACTTTAAACCTGTTTGCATTCTAAATACCTGTTTTGATTAATCAAAACAGATAGGTCACTTAGTGAAAACTTTGTTTTATTTAAAATAAGCTGTCTGTTTTTAGTTACGACTTTTTTTAGACTAAGTGTGGAGATAAATATACAAAATTTATGTTGTTAATACTTTATTAGTGTGTGTTATTTTTTAGTTAGTTTTAGTAAGTTTAATGCTACAATACTGTATTTAATTCAACACAACACCATAGCTTTACCAAGTACCTAACAAGAAAAAAGCCTCATTTTGAGGTTGCAATAGGTAATTGAATATTATGAAGTTTAATTATTATATAATAATTAATTAATTAATAATTAATCATCTTGTGTTATGTTAAGAGGTACAACGATTAGTCAGATGGATAGAGAATTTTGCGTTGACTAACATAGCGGTCCTAACTCAAAACAGCCAAAAAGTGAGATAGGACCTTTAGTCATACGAGCGACGATATGCTCGGTGTTTCCCTGCGAGATGAGATCGTGACGTAAGAAGGAGATATACAGGAGAACTAAAGTGACCGCTATATCTCTTAAAATTAGCAAGTTGAAATGGAAATGGCAACCCACATCGCTCGTAGAATCTAGTGAAAACTGCGGCGAGCCGATAGATACCGATGAGTAGCCGCTTAAAGTGGCGCTCTTTGGGGGAGTCCTATGTTCAGCAGTGGGCGTCTTCAGGCTGATCATGATGAAACTACGCAGTCTACGTATAACTTGCAGTAAAATACTGAGTACTTAACTGAATCGAGATATCATCATAAAACAGTAGTGAGGTAATGTAAAGTAAAAAGCACGCGTCCGTAATATCTTGGATTATGAACCTAAAACCGGTGTGATAAGAGCCACTGTACGAACAACTGTGACAAAAATAAATTATTACGAACCACAAAATTATTATCTAAGAAAATGTTTTTCTGACAAGGACAACCTTGCTTATTTTTAGGGACTAGACGTCGAGACGGTCTTGTAGGTATTTTGCGGTATAACAAAGGAGTTGACCCACTATTAGTATTTATTACACATATGTGCATTACTAAGAAATCGGAAAATATAGAATGTGGAAAATCCTGTCGCTAACACCGCCATAGTCATCCACTACTCGGTGATCTTTTGGAATATACAAACGAAAGTGTTGTGGCCAAAAATCGGTCTGTGTCTTTGGCATTGTCTTAATTTTGACATTGAGAACTCATATTAAAGGGAATTTCCCTAAAATTGTACTTAGCCATTTTTTTTTAATTTTTTTTTCCTTGGGGCCTTGAGATGTGATGCTATATATATATTAGTCGAAATAAAACGCTTAAGTCAAAAATTCCATGATGAATGGCCTTCAAAGGCGCCTTTTCAGGTTTGGTTGAAAGTAGTAATTAATGAAAAGCTCAAAGCATACCTACTGTAGTTATTATCGGTGCGAGCCCGTGAGGGCTGATATATTAATTCATTAAGTGTAAAAAGCATGTCAAAGCTGTAGAACTGTTTTCATAGTGACAGAAATTGGTATTTCCTTGGTTTAGCTCATTTTTTCTGATAATTTTAGCTCTTTATTAGCTCTTTTTTTGGGACACTAGCTGGCTCTGGCGAATCAGTGTTAGCAACACTGTTCGCGTGCGTTGCTAAAATAAAAACGTGTATAATTTTGCTTTGTTTTTATCATTGATAATAATTATAGATTAGGGCGCCTTGATAGAACGTCGAACGAGCCAAAGCTAGTGACAATGGGCTCGAAGAAACACAAGAAAGATTCGAAAAAGAAGAAGCATAGGAGTAGATCGCGATCGCCTCTGGACGGTGAAGAGCGAGAACGGAAACGCCACAAGAAACACAAGGATCGTAAGAAGGACCGCTCGCCTGATGGTCAGTAGCTCTTTCACTACTATTTGTACCATGAGAGCCAAGCGCTGATGATGTTTTCCTATGATAAACTGTTTACTCTGATGACGTCATTTTGGTTGTTTTGAAGCCTATAATGTTTTCCTTCACATCTTGCCATTTGCTGTGGCCAGTGTAGTGCACTATTTGTGCAACAAAGCAGTATTATAAGTATGTCATGGAAATTATCAACAGTGTAGGCTATCTCCCCATTTGACAATGATAATGGCATGGTTTGCTCATTATTTCAGACTCGGTGGCATTCGTGCTGCGCCACCGCGTTCGGCTTGCTGCTGGTTTAAGGTGGGTATTTAGTGTGAAGATCTTATGTGAGGTCAAACAGCAGTATACAGGCATCAGATTTACCTCACACACCACACCATTCTAATTCAAAATATAATACACAGATGTTATAATTATGATTAGATTCCATTATAATAATGTCTGTTATTAATTGAAAAATTCAGCCTACCTAATATAATGTTCTATGTACCAATTATGAATTCAGAGAAAATATATATGCAAGCAAGTTGTGAGATATTAGAAACATTTCACAGAAAGACCAAGCTATAACCAACAGTCAGAATTTACAGGATGATTATTATTACTTTACACTTTGTGTCAAATTAATCAAATGAAGAAACCACCCGCTGGTCGCTAAAATTTTAAGGACTATAATATCTTTACATATGAAGAAAATTGTGTAATTAGAAAATAAAGCACAAAAACAGGAATGACTTAACAAAACTTAACCAAGTACTTAATTTAGGTTTTCCAAAATTAAATTTAAAAAAAATCACTTGAATGTCCCACAAAAAAAACACTATGAATGTAGTTCTCCTTTTCAGCATCAACAACACTTTTTAAATTAATTAGCCAGACCAGAGTTATAACAGAATGACCAGATAAAATATTTATTTGATATCCATATTTCATGTAATCTACAAAAAACCTACAAAATAAACACTTTTTCATGCACATACCCAGTTTGGCATTAAATTAATATGATCTAAGATTTTCAACTTTAAACAGCGCTATAGACACCCTGTCATAAGAAAAATGTGCTATGACACGGCCTTCATTTAAAAATTACTTTTATTAGTTGGATGTACATGCTTTAAAGCTATGATGATTTAGTTGTATAGGAATTTTAACTTGCATTCAATACTAAATCCTGGAATCAACTTGATCTTTCAGTGATGGAAAACATTGTAATGAATTGGCAAAGTCAGAGTGTTTCTAGTACTTGACTGGCTAGAAGCCATTCTCAAATTAACTTTAATAGAAGGTTTGAGTCCAATCCTAATGAAGTGTAGGGTTGCCTTCAGCCAAATTATCACATAAAATAACCTACTATTCAAATTGCTTTCGAACCACTGTGCACTGTGCTGTTGGTTTTAGGCAAATTTGCTATAGAAAAAAATCAAACAAAACATAAATTGTTTAACTACCCTACCTACTACTAAAGTAATAATAATAACTTAACTACTATTTAAGAATGTCTGTTACGTACAACAACAGTAATTATTTTGTACATTATGTTAATTAGTTCTCATGTAAGTGAAATATTTTCTTATGAGAAATAAAGATATCTCTAACCTCAAAAAAATCAACACTTGCACAGGTGAATATGGGCATTGGGTAGGTGGCATGAATAGTCACTAGTCAAACACTTGAGTAATATTAGTCTCTCAAATCCTGTCAAAGTCTCTCAAGTCCTCTTCAAATTACTGACCTTTTCATATGTTGAATCTGTACAACTCCTTCATGTTTTTTATCATTTTCTGCCTCGGCACCAGGCCTGGATCTAGAGGTGCGCAAACAGGGGCACGCGCCCCGGGCGGCAGCTTTAGAGGGCGCCAAATACAAGGGTTTGGAATAAAAAAATTGTGTCCCTTTAAGTGGCTAATGCAGAGCTCGTCCGCGTCGTTTACGCGTTTTATCAGCACCGGTCCTAGGGTGTAGCTGAAGGAGCGGTCGCGCGAAATACTTATAGCGAAAGGCGCTACAGGTGACAAGGAACGCCAAAATACCAAATGTTTAAGATAACATTTTAATAGTCTAGTTTGAGGGGCGCTGGTCTGGGCGGAGCACACTGGTGTTTGCTGCATTGTCGTTCTATTTTTTAATACCATTTTGGGTATTTTAGGCAATAATCAGATTTTTTAATATGCTGATTTTTCGCGCTCGCTTCGCTCACGCCATTGTCAATAATTTTCATGACAACACAGTCTCATACCAGTCATTTTATTATGTGCTAATTTTGAAAGTAGCTGATATTTTCATTATTTTATCTATGTTTATTAAAAAAATTGACGATGGCTTTGCTCGCGCTTTGTCATTTACATTGATTAACGAATTGCTGAAGTTTTGGTGCTGGCTTCGTGTTCGTTTTCATGTTTGTTATTTTATTAAGGTTGTTAACTCTAATCCAGAAAATATTGAAAATCTTGTGTTTTATCTACATTTCTTTATAAATGGCAAAGTTTTGGCACTCGCTACGTTCACGCTTTAATATTTATTATGTCTATTCCTTATAGTCATCGAATTCCTATACCTACCTAGGTATTTACGTCCTAGTTAAATTCTCGCAGTCGCTTCTCTGGCTTTTAATAACTATTGGCGTTATATAGTTAAAACCTCAGTATTTAAAATTTATTTAAAATCTACCTACATTTTCGTGGATTGTCGGCATCCTTTATTAAACCATGGCGGGGCCAGACCTCTTTGGAAAATAGCTCTTATATGGCAATAATGGGGCAGTATCAAGAACCAACATCAAAGATAACTGTTTGTGTTGTTGTAGTTTTTTCTATTAAAAACAAATGTTTTAGCTTGATAGCTTTGTTTTGTCATCTGAAAAATGCGCTCGACAGTGCTTGCTCATACCACCTAGTGTTTATTTATATAATTTATCTCATAAATCAGTACTAGAGGTGAATCGGCAAAGTAAATCGTAGGTCCGGGGCTGCTCGCCACAGTTAGCTACATGTTAACCCTTTTAGCTAAAAACTTGGATTTTATAATTAAATGAAATGAAAAATAATGGTGCATGGTCATGTTTATTGAATTTACTTTTGTTCAATAACACACATTGATAAACCTCAACATACCTTAAGTATATAGAAAATACTCTATTTTTATTTAATTGAGACAACAACAGCTGCAGTCTTCAGTTGATATGTCAGCCTACGGTGAACTCAATAGACGAATCTGGAGTTCCTTGCGACACGACTTGCGTGCTTTTAGTACTTCACGTATTGAGGCCGCAATTGAGCGGAACCAAGGCTCTAAAGTGTTCGCAAAGGATTCGTCTATTGGGCAACACCAAATGACAAAACTGAAGACCGAAAATGGTAGCATCATTTCATCCAAGCCTGAGATTCTGAGAGAGATCGAGAACTTCTATGGACAGTTATACACCTCGACACGTAAGCCCGCTACTAACACAGCTCAGGACATCAGAGCCAAGTTAGTCCGACACTATACCGAAGATATCCCGGACGTCAGCCTGTACGAGATTAGAATGGCCCTCAAACAGCTTAAAAACAACAAGGCACCAGGTGAAGATGGAATTACGACTGAACTTCTGAGAGCGGGTGGTAGACCGGTACTTTTAGTCCTCCAGAAGTTATTTAATTCTGTCATCCTTGAAGGTACAACGCCAGAGGCATGGCACAAGAGCGTGGTGGTGCTCTTCTTCAAAAAAGGCGATAACACCTTATTGAAGAACTATAGGCCCATCTCGCTCTTGAGTCATGTGTATAAGCTGTTTTCGAGAGTCATTACGAATCGTCTCGCACGCAGGTTTGATGAATTCCAGCCTCCCGAACAAGCCGGTTTCCGAAAAGGCTTTAGCACCATAGACCACATCCATACGCTGCGCCAGATTATACAGAAGACCGAAGAGTATAATCGGCCGTTATGCCTAGCGTTTGTGGACTATGAGAAAGCCTTCGATTCAATCGAGACTTGGGCGGTGCTGCAGTCCTTGCAGCGATGCCAAATTGACTATAGGTATATCGAAGTTTTGAAGTGTTTGTACAGTAAGGCCACTATGTCAGTCCGACTACAGGACCAGAGTACGGAACAAATTCCATTGCAAAGAGGCGTGAGACAGGGAGACGTTATTTCTCCGAAACTGTTCACAAACGCATTGGAGGATGTTTTCAAGCTCTTGGAGTGGAAAAGATCTGGCATCAACATAAATGGCGAGTACATCACTAACCTTCGTTTTGCCGATGATATAGTCATAATGGCGGAATCGCTCGAGGACCTTAGCACCATGCTCAACGACCTCAGTAGAGTCTCCCAGCAGGTTGGTCTTAAGATGAATATGGACAAGACAAAGATCATGTCTAATGCTCATGTTCCACCTATACCGGTAATTGTTGGGAACGATACTCTCGAAGTTGTCGACAAGTATGTCTACCTAGGACAGATTGTCCAATTAGGTAGGTCCAACTTCGACAAAGAGGTGGCGCGAAGAATTCAACTCGGCTGGGCAGCGTTCGGGAAGCTTCGTCCTATCTTTTCGTCCAAAATACCGCAGAGCCTGAAAACGAAAGTTTTCAATCAGTGTGTGTTGCCAGTGATGACTTATGGAACTGAGACATGGTCTCTTACTGTTGGCCTCATTAGTAAGCTCAAAGTCGCGCAGCGAGCTATGGAGCGAGCTATGCTCGGTGTTTCCCTGCGAGATAAGCTCCGGAACGAGGAGATCCGCAGGAGAACTAAAGTGACCGATATAGCTCTTAGAGTTAGTAAGTTGAAGTGGCAATGGGCAGGCCACATCGCTCGTAGAACTGACAACCGATGGGGAAGAAAGGTTCTCGAGTGGCGACCACGAACCGGAAGACGCAGCGTGGGCCGGCCCCCCACTCGGTGGACCGACGACCTGGTGAAAGCCGCGGGGAGCCGATGGATGCAGGAGGCGAGCAGCCGCTCAAGGTGGCGTGCTCTGGGGGAGGCCTATGTTCAGCAGTGGACGTCTTCAGGCTGTTAATGATGATGATGAATGATGAGACAACAATCACCTTAATAATGACTAGTAGGCATGGACATAGCTATAGCTTTCACAAGGGGGGGGGGGGGGGGGGGGGGGCGCCGAGGGTAAAAGCTAAAAATGTAAATGCTCAAATCATAGTCATTTAGAAATTACCGAGAAGATGAAGATGGAAGATGTCTAAGGCATGCTAAAATTTTTGGTCTCGTTGTTCTAGTTGAGGAAGTGCCGGTGGACTCGCACCTGGTGGCCGCCCCGGCCGAGGGCACTGGCGAGGGCCCCCCGCCCCCGCCCCCGCCCCCGCCCCCGCCCCGCGCCCCGCGCAGCTCCAGCAAGGAGCGCGACCGGCGCATGCGCGAACATCATCGCCGCCACGACAAGTATGTACCACTCATGGTGTAAATATTGGAAGAGTAGCCACTGCTGGGCATTCGGTGAAATCAACATGTCCTGGTCCTTCCATTATTATTAGGTTTTTACCAATCACATATGGACCCCACAAAGATTAATTCAGTGAAATTATTAGCACTTTTTCCCTGTGCACAAGTATTTGTCCCGTCACGGGTAACGAACCCCCAGCGTCTAGCTAGGTTATGTATGAGCCACCCTGCTCTTTTATAATTGAATAGGCCCACATTTGACCACAGTCTTACGTGATGGAAAGTGACGATGCTGTGTATGATGGTACATGCTTGCCTAGAAGACTGTTCTGTTATATTTGCAGTTAACCATCACATCTCAGAGGCAGTCAGAAATACATAGATGGGGATAGATGTATTTATGCTTAAGCATCAATTAAGTCACAATTATTAATAAAATATTGGTATTGCTGGTGACATGTTCTTATACCTAGGGAATGTTGTACTCTGCTAGGGAGAAGGAAGACAAAAGAGAGAAGGAAAGATCGCGGTCCGCTTCGCCGGTCGGCGGCGGCGCGCAGGATAGCCTGTCCATCGAGGAGACCAACCGCCTGCGAGCCAAGCTCGGCCTCAAGCCACTGGAGGTGCATGACAAACCTGCAGGTAACGTTATTTTTATTTTTATTTTATTTTTATTTTACATGGAAAACTAACAGCTGCTTAGAAGCTAATAAATAATGATCATAAACAAAAGAGAAAGCCTTAAATAGTTTCCGCTTGTAGTTATAGAGCTTACAAAGTTTACAGTTATGTTGGTTATGTAATACTCTACTGTCCTGCTATTCAAAATTAACAACTTCATATTATTTTCGTCATCATCATCATCAGCCTGAAGACGTCCACTGCTGAACATAGGCCTCCCCCAAAGAGCGCCACCTTGAGCGGCTGCTTGCCTCCTGCATCCATCGGCTCCCCGCGGTTCTGACCAGGTCGTCGGTCCACCGAGTGGGGGGCCGGCCTACGCTGCGGCTTGCGGTTCGTGGTCGCCACTCGAGAACCTTTCTTACCCATCGGTTGTCAGTTTTTCGAGCGATGTGGCCTGCCCACTGCCACTTCAACTTGCTGATTCTCAAAGCTATATCGGTGACTTTAGTTCTCTTGCGGATCTCCTCATTTCGGATCTTATCTCGCAAGGAAACCCCGAGCATAGCTCTTTCTATAGCTAGCTGTGCGACTTTGAGCTTACTCATAAGGCCAACAGTAAGAGACCACGTCTCAGTTCCATAAGTCATCACTGGCAACACACACTGGTTGAAAACTTTCGTTTTCAGGCTTTGCAGTATTTTAGACGAAAAGACGGGCGAAGCTTCCCGAACGCTGCCCACCCGAGTTGGATTCTTCGTGCGACCTCTTTGTCGAAGTTGGATCTACCTAACTGGATAATCTGCCCTAGGTAGACATATTTGTCTACAACTTCGAGAGTATCGTTCCCAACAATTACCGGTATAGGTGGAACATGGCATTAGACATGATTTTCGTCTTATCCATATTCATCTTAAGACCAACCTGCTGGGAGACTACTAATGTCGTTGAGCATGGTGTTGAGTTTTCGTCAAGTAGGTTAAATTTAAAGCTATCACAGCTTAGTAGTAATGAGGTACTATGAAGGACAACAAACTGACGTCACTCCAAGTTTGAACTGTCTCTTTCTATTCCTGTATTTTAAAATGCTTGTAGCTTTGTCATTTTTTGAGATATTTCATTTTTGTTTTCACGACTGTTTTTTTTTTGACTGAGGCATATTATTAATTTGTGCAATAAGAAAATAGCACGACACAAGCCTATTATTATTTACGATTCATGAACTCGCATCACGTTTTTATTGCATCCGTCTATTCAAGTTAAACTTGACCAGTAAATGACGGATATACATAGATGTCTCTAATGATAAGGTTGGGAGAGAGTGGTTTACCATTTACACTAGGTGGTAGGACTTTTCTGCAAAGTTCGTCTAGGTAGGTACCACCGCTTTGCCAGTTATTCTGCCGCCAAGCAGTAGTGTGCAAGCACTACTGTGTTTTGGTTTGAAGGGCATTGTAGCTAGTGAAATTACTAGGCAAATGAGACCTTATGATCTGATCACTCAGTCTAGTAATCTGATTACATGACTGTGTGATGTCTCAGGATGACGTGCGCAGTGCAGTGTCACGCGAAACTTTATTGTTTTAAAGTTGTTATGAGCGGTCGTGTCGCTTAACATCAGGTGAACGACTAGCTCGTCACGTCATTCAATCGCATAAAAAAAACCATTTACAAGTATGGTATATCAAATAAAATCACAGTTAAAATACACTTTTTATTTAAATATCAATGTTGAAAAATCATGTTTTGATTCTCACCCTAAGCTTTTATCTCATTGTGATATTATGTTTGTATTGAACAGAGGATGGAAAGCTCAAAGATGACCTGGGCGAGTTCTACCACAAGCCAGCTGCCAACATCGCGCAACAGAAGAAAACTGAGAAGATACGGCAGAAGCTCGAGGAACGGAAAGAGAAGCGGAAACTTGAACAGAAGTAAACACACACTTAGTTACAATCTTAATATGTTTTAACTTTATCAAAGTGATTAATATTATGTGTGTTTATTAGGTTGAAAACAAAGACCTTGGGTGAGGAATCGGATGAAGACGACACAGCGGCGTGGGTGCAGCGCTCGCGGGTTATGGATAAACAGAAACAAGAAGCTGCCAAGAGGGTACGTGTAGGAAATATTTTGTGATAATGCTTCATTGACATGTTATGTATGCAAAGGTTGAACTAGTCTTCAAGTTGGTGTTATTACGATTTGCTAAATGGAGTAGGGGTGCACCAAGGAAGGATTTTAACAACTAAAGCATAGCGTAAACACAAAATCAGGGGTGAAAATTTTAATAAAGGGAAATCAGGGCCAGTCCTTCGTTAAGTATACCGATGGCTTAAGTTCCGTAAATTCACAATGGGTAATGCTCGGAGGAATTACTTACTTTCGTAACCGCGTTGCAGTTTCACCAATAGTAATTAGTACGAATCGTTACCGGCAAAAGGCCCATCCACACTTTGTGGAAATCTAATAAACTCCGTTATACAAACCTGCCACTTGCGTGTAAGAGAAGAAAAATGAGTTCCTGGCTGAGGTTTTTATCGAGATGCTACTACAACTTGGGGCATTTCGAGAAATGGGTGAACAGAGTCCTGATAAAATGATCATTTCATGAATGAAATCTAAATTACCGTTTTATGACCTAGCATCATTCTGTAATAAGGTAGGCATGACCTAAATGTGACGGTGAACATGGGCGGGGGGGGGGCGTTCGGATCGGTATCGTTTTTGGCATTTGCAAAATTAGCGTTGTTGTAATGCATTCGGTTTGAGAATTTCGCCAATAAGGTAGGCATGACCTAAATGTGACGGTGAACATAAGGGGCGTTCGGATCGGTATCGTTTTTGGCATTTGCAAAATTAGCGTTGTTGTAATGCATTCGGTTTGAGAATTTCGCCAATAATGCAACTTTTACCACTTTTACGCACTACCCAAAACGAACGCAAATCACCAAATGCGGTGTGTTATCTCAAATGTCAAAAAACAAATTGGCGGTATTTTACATTACATAGGTACGTAAGCTTACGTCTTCCTTCTCACTTGTGCTGTTATTAGTGTTATTACGATAACTACAATTTTCACAATAAAAATCAGTAATTAAAATTACTGATTTTTATTGTGCCATAACATAACTGTGCCAAAAATTCTGCGTCAATCTCAGAAAATGATCACTTTTAACCCACCTCCGCAGGTGGATCAAAATTGGCAGTTCACGATGGCATTTATAACTGTTTTTGAGCTATCCGAACGGTGAAAGAAAACAGATAAAAACGCAACTTTTGCTCACACATTCCCAAAATTAACGGTGCATGTGGTAATTTTTGTCGTTTTTAACTGTTAATTTTGTCACTAGTAGGCTATCCGAACGCACCTATAATCAGGCGTGACTTCGCGGAACTTGATCTTAAGTACAAAATGGTAGAGGAATGACAGTAGATATAAGTGTATTGTAATATAGCAGCGAGTATGTTGTCAGGCGGCCATGCTGGACGAGATGGACGCGGTGTTCGGCGTGTCGGCGCTGGTGGCGGAGGAGGAGCAGCAAGCGCGTGCCGCCGCCTACACGCCCGCCAGCCTGCGCGGTCTGCGGGTCGCGCACGACTACAGCGCGGTGCGTATTGTATGCCAGGGTAATGTAGCTGTGGGCGTGCAGTCGTTCGACAACGACAAAACAAAAAAAAAATGACGTCAGCATCGACCAAAGGTGTTCGATTGTATCGAGGGTATAGAACATGTGTGCATGTGGGCCAAGCTGGACGAGGTAGAGCCTTTGGTTGGTACGAACAGGATTTACCTCTCATACTTACTTTTCATCACGGTGACCACAGTATGAGCATTGGGTGAAGCCGTGACCAGGATTTGTGTCGTCATGTTTTGGTTTATTTGATTAATTTTCTACCGTCGCCTTTTTACAATATCTCATGGTATTTTTACCTATTTTTTATTGATAGGTTGTCACACGTATCCTAAGTATGTGATCATAGTTTGATTGTGGGTGCCTGTTACAGCTGGGTGACGAGCGTGAGACGATCCTGACTCTGGCCGACAAGCCCGTGCTGGCGGAGGACGACGAGGATGTACTCGTTAACGTTAACATCGTCGACGACGAGCGGTACAAGAAGGTCAGTGCGTTTTGGCAACACTAACAAACCATACAGCTTACATCCTGTACATTTTCTGTCAGGATTTTTTTGATTTTTTGTGTAATTTAAATTTTATTTTAAGCTCAAATAGTCAGTTTTATAACCGATCGTTCATTGACAGAACATAGCAGAGCGCAAAAAGGCGAAGGCAGGATACCGAGCTTACGATGACGAGGCTGACCTGGAGGCCGCAGCCCTCGGCTACCAGAAGCCCGTGCTCGCCAAGTATGACGACGAGATACATCCAGAACAACAGGAGAAGACCAAGGGTTTCTTTATCGGAGACGAGAGCGTCTTGGAGGCTAAGAAATTCCGCGATATGATGGTGAGTCGGCAATTTAATTTGATGTTGCATATCAACAATATTAATGTGCATCTTATTTTTACTTTACTGTCATCCGAGAAGATTATCATTAGAGTAATCACTGGATCAATCCGAGGTTTTAGCTCAGTTATTAAAATATATTTATTATTTATTTATTTGTTCACCATAGGAAAACTTAATTCATAATAATTTATTTCAATTGGGCACTATGTACACTTTTGAATGTCAGGTACAAGTATAGTATACAGCAGATTAAATATTGTTAAATATACGAAGGTTAAATATAAACATTTAAAATACAATTTATTAAACTTGCAATTCAGTTCTCAGTGCTACCATAATTATTATACATTTTTAAAGTTACCAAAGTGTAAACTAAACTACAGCCAATTTTAAACAGTAAAAAAAGTAAACAATAAAAGAAACTAGGCCAATTACAGGTTTCCACCGTATGATCAGCAAGTTCAAGTAGATTCTGTAAGGAGCTGGTAATTTACTTTGAAACCTATACATTTTAAGTCTCATGACAAACGGTTTGATGCCACGATTTGATGAGTTTTGTTTACACGGCAAAGGACGATTGCGAGTCCCTGAAGCTAGCGATGGTTCCCAAGCCGCCACCCGCCTCGTGTGTTGTCCACAGCGGCAGGAGCGGCTGCAGGGCGGGGCCGACCGGCGCCTGGAGTCGCTGCAGCTGCCCCCGCTGCGCATAGCTTCCGACTACATGGACGAGGGCGAGATGCAGGCCAAGTTCAAGAAACCCAAGAAACGGGTATGTACTTCTACTGCTCTGGCTATTTGGGATTCCTTTTAACTATTATCCAAGCCGCAGGGAGCCGATGGATGCCGGAGGCAAGCAGCCGTTCAATGTGGTGCTCTTTGAGGGAGGCCTATGTTCAGCAGTGGACGTCTTCAGGTTGATGATGATGATGATGATTATCCAAATGTGTCCAATGGAGATTGTGGTCCAGGTTCTGATGATAATGAAGTTATGAACAAGGTGGTCAATGCAATACTACAATACGGCTTATGGTTGAAGAAGTGAACTTATACTAAATGGTTGTCCGTACACTACAAGAATGATGTACTATATGCCAATAAACGACGTCAACTTATATATACTTAGCTTATTACTAATAACTAATATTAATTTAACTTATGGATACTTGAAGCAACAAAACTAAAAGAAAAAGGTATCTTGAGGTGAAAACTATTGGCTGGGTCTAGGCTGAAAACCAGCGCTGGATGTTTTTTTTTTACATTCAGCAACATGCTGAGCTGAATGCCCATTCAACACTGACTGACTGACATATTAGTAAAGCAATGTGTTTAACCAGTGTTGAATAAATGATTTCTGATTTCTGACAGAGCAATAAAGACACTTTAGTTTAAAAAATAGTTTCCTTCAAAGAACTGATCGAAGGAAGCGCGTCGCCTACACTGCCCATGTCAAAAAACGAATGTTTTATAAGTTTGAGCTATTTTATTTCTCTGTCTTTACATTTTCATTGAAAAATTGCATAATGATTGTCCAACACAGGAAAACATTGTCTTAAATAGTGTTATCGTTTTATTTCCCACAGGGCAAGATGAGGAGGAAAGCAAAGCAAGAGCCGATAGACGTGGACGACTACGATGCCAGCACGGCTCCGCTCGAAACTGACGACACGGGTAAATTTTTCCACTGCAGATATTTAAAGTATATATCTACTATATCTTGTTTTTGGATTACAATACATCGTATTGAGTATATAATTTAAGTTAAAGTATTTATGAATTATAATAGTATTGCCTGCTTAATGTCACGTAATCAACAGATTTATTTTCTAATGTAAAGGAAATATTTGAACTCTCGTGATTCCAATTTTTTTTACATTAAAAATTAAAACTGCTTGATATACAATGTTGCGGTAACTTGGCAAGGTCCATATATAATGTGAGTATGAAGTGTCGAGCGGTGCATGTACAGTCCGCGTGATGTCCCACAGAGGTGTACTCGGGCGCGGTGGAGGACGCCGAGGAGACGGAGCCCGACGCGGAGCTGCAGGCCGCACTCGCCCGCGCCAGGAACCTCAAGCTGGCGGACCACAAGCCGCACGTCCCACCGGTCAAGGTGCGTGAGTGACGTCACATGTTAGCTCCCGACCAGGTGGAGCTGAGCGAGCGTGGCTCGGCGGTAACCCGGCCGATTTTCGAGCCAACACGCATCCAGGTACAAAAACACTCGGCCCGATGACTTTCAAGTGATGTGCGGAATTTCCAGTCGCTCTCAGAACGATGAAGGGAAACATCGCGAGGGAATTTCCAGTCGCTCTCAGAACGATGAAGGGAAACATCGCGAGGGAATTTCCAGTCGCTCTCAGAACGATGAAGGGAAACATCGCGAGGGAATTTCCAGTCGCTCTCAGAACGATGAAGGGAAACATCGCGAGGGAATTTCCAGTCGCTCTCAGAACGATGAAGGGAAACATCGCGAGGGAATTTCCAGTCGCTCTCAGAACGATGAAGGGAAACATCGCGAGGGAATTTCCAGTCGCTCTCAGAACGATGAAGGGAAACATCGCGAGGGAATTTCCAGTCGCTCTCAGAACGATGAAGGGAAACATCGCGAGGGAATTTCCAGTCGCTCTCAGAACGATGAAGGGAAACATCGCGCGGGAACCGGTACATTGAAAAACCACAAAATTATAAAACACGTGTCACCCACCAACCTGCATTTGCCAGCGTGATCAATACAGTAAATGAGTTTATTAACCTTATAACTGTGTTAGTTACACTGCGCATGTCAATTTTACAAACAAAAAATATTTACATGGTGTTTAGGCCCAAGATTGATAAAAATGTATAGTGCACATGAACTAAACTAGATGGCGTTGTACGCCGCTAAAACACGCAAGCGTTTCATTTGCGACCTCTTGCTGTTCTACCAAGCATATTAATAAAATGACTTTTTTTCCCCACAATCCGAATTCGTTTGATTTCGAACCATTTTTTGGGACGATGTACATGTTCCTCTCGTAGCCGAATATTATTTGGCACTTGAGATTTGTTGGCGTACTTGTACGTGGTCCACTCCCGAGTCTTCCGATAAGACAAACATGATCGCGGTTAGCTGGCCACAGTGTTGGTAGCAGTTAGTATTGAGCAATTCATACTAGCAGCATCAGTACTAGTGGAGCCAGTGGTAGTGGCCATAGCCACAGAAGGTGTACTAGTTAGTGCGGATAGGCCGCCTAACTACTGCGATAAGCGGGGAGTTGGAGTTGGAGCCAAATCCAAGTGCGGAGCCGAACCAGCAGTATTGGCAGGAGCAGGGGAAGTTGAGCATCGGGGGGAGCACCCTCTTGGACACCCTTGAATATCAGTTACGAGCCTTATGAGTGTGAGTGAGTTACGGATTGCAACTGTGAGTACAATTTGAACCTTATTACCTAGAAGTGTTTGACTTTAACTTATTTCGAGTAAAACTGGACATAGCGCGAATTTCAAGAAATTTCTCATCGACTTAGAAAAATTTGTAGTAGCTTAACATTAACTTAGAATATTTAACTGTAGTTAACTTTGTAGAATTTTACAAGTGTTTGCATGGACTTAGAATAATTTAAGAAAAAGTGAACCGACGGGGAACCTATGCCCGATTTCACTTAGACTTACATTAATTCTCAAACACTTAGAAAATTTCTGCTTTTAATTTCATCGACTTAGAATAATTCGTGCAAGTTGTTAAACACTTATAAAGCATTTGCCTAGAGTTTATTGTTGGAACTTGTGATTTCTTGTAGAGTTTTTGACTGGCAAAGGTTATTGATTAATTGTAATTATGGATAAATTAATTAGATCACAAGAAAATCTTAAAGAAAGAATAGCAAAGGCAAAGATTAATTTTGGTAAACAGTCAAAAGATAGAATTACTGTATCATATTTAGAGACGCGCTTGGAAACGTTGGATAGTTTTTGGACGTTATTTAATTCCAACCATGAGAAAATTGTAATGGAGAGCGAAAGTGTAGAGCTAGGAGCGACAGAATATTATAAAAACGATTTGTTTGAACAAGTAGAAGAAATTTATGTAGAGTATAAATCTAAATTAAAAGAGTCAATGTCGAAGTTTAAAGCGGTGGTTAAGCCAACTCAAGACCCAACGCAAGAGTCTTCACCAAATAAAACTTTGAGCGTGCAATTACCAAAAATAACAATTCCTACTTTTTCGGGCAAATATGTTGAATGGGCTAGTTTTAAAGATTTATTCGTATCGCTCATCCACAATAATAAAAATTTGGATGACGTTCAAAAACTGCACTACCTGAAGGGTCACCTACAGGGAGAAGCAGAACAGCTGTTACGGCATATCCCTATTACTGCTGATAATTATAAAAATTGTTGGTCCCAGTTAGAAGACAGGTACAATAATAAAAAGTATCTTGCAAATTGTATCCTGCAACGGTTCATGAACCAAAAGAATGTTAATGTTGTATCATCAAGCGCCATTAAAGAGTTGTTAGATGTAACAAATGAATGTTTACATGCGCTTGAAAACTTGGGGATTGATGTTAAGTCATGGGACATAATGGTGATTTATATTATCAGTCAAAAATTAGATTCAGAGTCGAGACGCTTATGGGAGACTAAGAATAATGAGTGTTCTGGGGAATTGCCTAAGCTTTGTCAATTTAAACAGTTTTTAGAAAACCGGTTCCGAGCGCTGGAATGTTTGGGTTCACAGTGTACTAAGCAAAGTAATGTTAAGAATAAGAATGCTTTAGCATTGCATGTAACCACCACAAATTCAGGTTGTGTTTTTTGTTCCGACAAAAATCACAAATTATGTAACTGCAAAGGATTTGCTAAGGAAGATGTAGACAAACGACGTAAGTTCGCCCAAACCAGTAGGTTATGTTTTAACTGTTTGAACGCGAATCATTTGGTGTATGCATGTCGTCAGTCTACAAGGTGTCATCTATGCAAAAGGAAGCATCACTCACTTCTCCATCCCAAAAATGCACCGACCATTGTTGAGGAAGTGAATTCGGATCAGTCTAATGGTAAGGACGTTGTGACGTCAGAAGCGTCATCGTCCTCGAAGGGAGAGTCCACCAAGGCCATGTCGTGTTTTGCAAGGGCTGGCAGTCAGGTACTGTTAGCCACTGCCTTGGTTAATGTTGAGTCAAGAACTGGGACTTCTGTTTGTTTAAGATCCTTGCTAGATCAGGGGTCTCAGGCTTCGTTCATCACGGAGTCCGCAGTCCAGTTGTTGGCATTAAAGAAAAGTCCTATTAAAACTTTTATATCAGGTCTAGGCGGCGATTCACAAGCCTCGTTAGCTTGTAGGTCGATGGTTTCCATCAAAATTCAATCCCGCCACGATCCCAGCTTTGTCATTCCAGTCAAAGTTTATGTGATGAACAAACTTACCACACTCCTTCCGGAAAGAAAGCTTGTCGTTCAAGAGTTGCCCTCGTTTCCATCTGTAGACTTAGCCGATCCATCGTTTGATACGCCCAATAAAATTGATTTGTTGTTGGGAGCGGAGGTCTACAGCCAGATTTTGTTGAGTGGTCTTATCAAAGGTCCGCCAGGCTCTCCTATTGCGCAGAATACTATGCTTGGCTGGATCTTCTCTGGTGAGGTAGGCGAGGTAAGCAACGATTCCAATGCATGTCACAATGTAGTTGTCAGCATGCACTCAGCTCATTCAGATGAGAATGAGCTTTTGAAGAAATTTTGGGAGCTAGAGTCAGAGCATTATTCTAATGAGAAGAAATATTTAACTGAAGAAGAGCAGCAGTGTGAAAGGTTGTTTGCGGAAACTACACAGAGGGACGAATCAGGTCGTTATGTAGTTAGGTTGCCCTTTCGCACACAAGATCCTCAGTGTAAATATGGTGACTCTCAGCTAATCGCCCGCAAAAGGTTTCTTCTTTTAGAGAAACGGTTGTTGAAGAGCCCTGAACTGAAAAAAGAGTACGTTGGGGTTATTAATGAATATTTGAGTCTTGGCCACATGGAGATTGTCGAAGATCAAAACAAATCAGATGCGGTATATTTGCCACATCACGCGGTCGTCAGGGATGACAAACTGACGACAAAAGTAAGGGTGGTTTTCGACGCATCATGCCAAGGTAAGAACGGAGTGTCGTTGAACCAAGACCTGATGGTCGGTCCAACTCTCCAGTCAGAGCTGCGCCATATCTTGATGCGGTGGCGCTGCTTTCCGATATGTCTCGTGGCGGACGTCATCAAGATGTACAGACAAGTAAAAGTGGCTGAAGATGATGTAGATTTTCAGCGTCTGTTATGGCGAGAGAATCCTGATGACGAGCTACAACATCTTCGACTTTTACGAGTTACTTTTGGTACATCTTGTGCACCACATTTGGCCGTTAAGTCGTTACAGCAAGTCGCACTCGATGAAGGAACGGAGTTTCCACTGGCATCGAGTCGCGTGTTGAGAGATTTTTATATGGACGACTTGATGACAGGGTGCCAGACTGTGGCAGAAGGAGCTGACATCTATCGAGAGATGAAGGAGTTGCTTGGTCGTGGAGGTTTCCAGCTTCAGAAGTGGGCCACTAATAGCAGTGATTTGCTGGAACACATAAATGAAGACAGGCAAGTATTAGAGGAGAATCTGGAACTGAAAACAGATAAAACTAAAATATTAGGACTTACCTGGAACAGGAGATCCGACGAGTTCGAATATACTGTACAGCTTCCTCCACTGGAAACACCTGTAACCAAGCGTAGAGTAGTTTCAGATATAGCTAAACTATTTGATCCCCTCGGCTGGATTGCTCCGGCAATAATAACAGCAAAGATGTTTATACAGAAAATTTGGCTCTCAGGGATCGAATGGGACCAGGAACTGCCACCATCATTACTGAAAGAATGGTTGAGTTTTAGAAAAGATTTGAGTCAACTTACCAACTTTCGGATACCACGATGGATTGAAGCCTCCGCCGAAGATCAATGCATTGAATTGCATGGATTTGCAGATGCTTCAAGTGTCGCATATGCTGCTGTTGTGTATGCTCGTGTAATTGACAAAAATGGGTTAGTCCACGTGAATTTGATTACGTCCAAGACAAAAGTAGCTCCAATAAAGCAGGTGTCGATTCCCAGGCTCGAGTTGTGTGGAGCCGTGTTGCTGGCGAAACTGCTTCTGGAGGTTTCAAATGTTTTGGATGTACCTAAATTACACCTGCATGCATGGACGGATTCCTTGGTCGTGTTAGCCTGGTTGAGGAGCCATCCTAGCCGATGGAAGACATTTATAGCGAATAGAGTAGCAGAGATACTTACCGTTATGGATGGAAACCAGTGGTCGCACGTACCGTCGAAGCAGAATCCCGCAGACTGCGCATCCAGGGGCGTGACACCAGCTGAATGCGCTCAAATCCAGTTGTGGCAGCAAGGTCCGGAGTGGCTGAAACATAAAAAGATAGATTATAGACATGAAGAAATAGATACAAAAATGGAAGAAAAGAATGTGAAAACGTATACGATTACCTGTAGTGAAGCAGAAGATGAGTTGTTTATGAAGTTTTCTTCATTGCGAAGACTTACCAGAGTTATTGCGTACTGTAGAAGGTTTTTGAGTCCCAGAATCAACGGTGCTCTAACTGCAGAAGAAGTAAAACAGGCTTTAAATTGTTGCATCAAAATGTGTCAACGGCATTGGTTTCACGAAGAGATAGATAGCTTAAAGAAGAATGGTAAAGTAAACAAGAGATGTAAACTTACCTCGTTGAATCCTTTCCTTGACGTAGATGAGATCTTGAGGGTTGGCGGACGTTTGCAGAAGGCTGAACTTGTAGATAGCACGAAGCATCCAATTTTGATCCCACATGGTTCAAACTTCGCGAAGCTGTTGGTTGCTGATGCTCATCAGAGAACTTTGCACGGGGGGCCTCAATTAATGCTAAATTATTTGAGAACCAATTTTTGGATTTTAAATGCAAGGAGTCTCGTTCGGCAATGTTTTAGGAAGTGTGTAGTTTGCGTTCGTCACTCGGCAAAAACTAAGCAACAAATGATGGGCCAGTTACCCGAAGCACGAGTAACTGCTAGCCGACCTTTCCTTCGAAGTGGTGTCGACTACGCAGGTCCAATTAGTATCCGCTCTACTAAAGGACGTGGCCATCACTCCACTAAGGGCTACATATGTTTATTTGTCTGCATGGCTACGAAAGCCATTCATTTGGAGGTAGTGAGCGATATGACAGCTCAAAGTTTCATAGCTGCCTTCAAACGGTTCGTAGCCAGGCGTGGTCATGTAGCCGAAGTATGGAGTGATAATGGAACCACATTTGTTGGCGGTGCTAAGGAATTGAAGGCGTTGTTCGATGCAGAAAGGTCCGGTCTAGCACCTGAGATTGCTGATTGGGTTGCGGTTAATGGTACGAATTGGCACTTCATACCTCCGCATTCTCCAAATTTTGGAGGATTGTGGGAGGCAGGAGTGCGGTCAACCAAGCACCATCTTAAGAGGATTATTGGCAACAGTACCCTGACTTTTGAGGAGATGACAACTCTGTTGTCACAAATTGAGGCGTGCCTTAATTCAAGGCCGATTTCTCAATTACCAACTTACCCAGACGAACCGTATCCTCTCACCCCTGGTCACTTTTTAGTAGGTGAACCACTGGTTGTAGTCCCTGATAGGAATTATGAAAATAGCAGTACTTCTTCTTTGAGTAGATGGCACCTTGTGCAAAGAATGTGCCAAGATTTCTGGCGCAAGTGGTCGAAGGAGTACCTCACTCAAATGCAACATCGTTATAAATGGACGGACGTAGTTTCTGAGCCAAGTATAGGCGATGTTGTATTAATCAAGGAAGATGAGCTCCCACCAGCTAAATGGCTGTTTGGAGTAATCACAGAGAAGCATACTGGTTCGGACAAACTTACGCGTGTGGTGAGCGTAAAATGTAAAAATTGTGTTATAAAACGACCTTTGTCGAAATTAATTGTATTACCTGTTACTTAAGATACGGATAAGAACTTTTTATACAGTCCACTGTTCTATGTTGAAGTTTATTTTGTTTGATAAAGAAGCTATTGTGTTTATGCGTAACGATGTTATTGATTGTTGCTGACGTTGCGAATTTAGTAGGATATTTGAGTTTTGTATTGTTGTATTTTATAGAAATTTTCTTAATACTTGGGAGATAGTAATTTTAGCAGTACCTACATGTTTTTTTTGAAAGAAGTTTAGTTTTGGTTAATTATTAATGTTATTAGACTATGTTTTCAATTGTTCTCAGTTAATGGACTGTTCGTCCATGGCGGGCGGAATGTTTAGGCCCAAGATTGATAAAAATGTATAGTGCACATGAACTAAACTAGATGGCGTTGTACGCCGCTAAAACACGCAAGCGTTTCATTTGCGACCTCTTGCTGTTCTACCAAGCATATTAATAAAATGACTTTTTTTCCCCACAATCCGAATTCGTTTGATTTCGAACCATTTTTTGGGACGATGTACACATGGATATGGCGCACACGTAAGTACGTAGTTTTCTAATGATTTATAGCGTTATAGCGCGCTTAAACAGATCAATTTTATTTTAAACGGTTTAAAATAAACGTGTCGATTACGCTAAGCAGCGAACTAAGTGGAATCATGTACCCGCAGGTGGAGACGCTGCTGGAGGCGGTGAAGGAGGAAGGCGAGGAGGAGGCGGCGGTGGCGAGCGGCATGACGCTGGACGCCACGGCCGAGTTCTGTCGGACGCTCGGGGACATTCCCACGTACGGGCTCGCCGGGAACCGGGACCATCACGCCGAGATCATGGTACGCATAACATCCTCATCCTCCGACATAGGCGAGCTCCGCCGGTGATTTCTCCCTACCGTTACAGCCTCACCATAACCGGTCATGAAACCATTTATTTTCATACTGCAGGACTACGAGCGCGCGGAGCAAGACATGGAGCCGGAGGGCGCGGGGGGCGCGGGGGGAGCCTGGAGCCGCGTCGACGTCGGCAGCGACCAGCCGCCGGACCTCGCCGCAGGTGGGCTGCAGCCGCCGCCCCGGGCTACAGGGCGGGGCCGCACGCGTGTGGAGCGCTGCCGGCGCCCTCGCCCGCCCACCCGGGCTACAGGGCGGGGCCGCACGCGTGTGGAGCGCTGCCGGCGCCCTCGCCCGCCCACCCGGGCTACAGGGCGGGGCCGCACGCGTGTGGAGCGCTGCCGGCGCCCTCGCCCGCCCACCCGGGCTACAGGGCGGGGCCGCACGCGTGTGGAGCGCTGCCGGCGCCCTCGCCCGCCCACCCGGGCTACAGGGCGGGGCCGCACGCGTGTGGAGCGCTGCCGGCGCCCTCGCCCGCCCACCCGGGCTACAGGGCGGGGCCGCACGCGTGTGGAGCGCTGCCGGCGCCCTCGCCCGCCCACCCGGGGCCCTCCAGACCCCCTAGCACGCGCACCGAGAGACATTTTGTCGTCGTTGTTAGAGCGAGGCCACTTAGATGTTACCATAGCCTTGTCACGGCCTCTGACGAGACAAGGTGTGTAGTCAATTTTGTTGCGGTGCGCGTGCTAGGCGGGTGGTATAATGCTCAAAAAACAAACGAGTAACTAATAACGACCAAAAGCTTGCTAAATGAACGGTTTCTGACAATTTCGGTTTTAATTAGTTTGATAAGAAGCCCAGCTGAAGTTTTCCGATGTCGGCGCAGCCCTCCTGGTTGGTTCCGGCCGCTTCGAGGAACCTCTCGCGGCAAGGCCACGCTACTGCGTCCCGTCAGCGGATGCGCTTCAGTTTCCATTTCCACCAGCATACTTTGTCACACTAAACTAACCTGCATGGCACACGCTCGGGGATATGGTGGACATTTACAATGAAACATTATTTTTTAATTGGTTGGATTCATTTGAAATTGTCAAATACTAGCTGATTCTAGTTGATAAGAAACTACTGAATTATTTTTTTTTTTTTATTTTTTTTTTTTTATTTTTTTTTTATTGTTGGTTCACTAAACTAGGCGTTACACAAGGAAACGTTTATGTAAATATAATCTGCGTTAGTTTCTTAGAGTTTGTGTACACCCTTCTGGAAGTGAACACTGCATGCAATATAGAATAATCAATTATTATATGTTAGTACACTACGGGTAAATTAAACAATGTTAAACAAGGAGTGAAAAAATAAATAAAAAATTAAACATTAAGTAATTAACAATTTTGACAATTTTTAAATAAAAACTCTCTAATTGAGGCCGTCGATGTGTTGAATATGTCGAGATCATGGCAAATATTATTGTATGAAGACCACATACGATACATCGGCGAGTGTTGGCCGTAGTTAGTGCGACAAGAGGGAAGCCCGAACGTTCTTCTGTTCTGAAGACGGCTGCTTTTGCGAGGCACGAGTAAATAAATTTTTTGAAGCAAGTTAGGACTATCAATATTTCCGTTGATTAATTTGTGTAAAAACACGATATCAGCGGTATTCCGTCTTTGCTCAAGTGTAATCATTTTAAAGTGCGCGAGCCTAGAGTCATAGGACTTTAGTTCACGGCATAGGTTGTTGGCAAACGATAGGTGGTAGAGAAACTGTTTCTGAAGTCTTTCCAGTCTTTGAATATTTACTGCATAAGACGGGCTCCAAATAGGACTGCAATATTCCAGGAGGGATCTAACGTAGCAGTTAAATAGGATTATAGGTAATTCGAAATCTTTGAAAAATTTGGTTTGCCGTAACACAAAACCGGCCAGGCGTGCTCCTTTCTTAATAATGACATCGATATGATCGCGGAAGTCCATTCTGGAGTCAACTGTGACACCAAGGTCACGCATACTGCACACTTCGCTTACAGCAATGTTGTTTATATAGTAAGTGGCAGGCATAGGATTTACTTTTCTTGTGAATTTTATATGAGAGCATTTAGAAGCATTTAGTACCATTTTGTTTTTTAAGCACCATACGTGAACTGCATCGATATCTTTTTGTAAGGACAGTACGTCATCCGTATTGCTGATAATTTTATAAAGTTTAAGATCATCTGCAAACATTTCATATTTAGATGTTAGATTAGAGCACAGATCGTTAACAAAAACTAAAAAGAATAGGGGCCCTAGGTGAGAACCCTGTGGCACTCCGGATGGTACTGTCATAGCGGTAGATTTAAAACCCCGAATCATAACCAACTGAGATCTATTGCGAAGGTAAGATTCACACCATCTGAGTAGAGAGCCACATATGCCAGCGTGTCCCAGCTTCTCAACGAGTAGACAATGGTCAACAATATCAAACGCCTTTGAAAAATCGGTATATATTGCATGCACTTCACATTTTTCATCCATCGCTTCTAGTATGTCACTTACGTATCCAAGAAGGTTTGATGCGGTAGACCTTCCAGGCAAAAACCCATGTTGATGAGGATCAAGTAAAGGTTTTAAATGGTAATGGATCCTTTTTTGTACCATTGATTCGAACAATTTTCCCACAGAGGATAGAATTGAAATGGGCCTATAGTTTGCTATGTCGCTTTGATCTCCTTTTTTATGTATCGGGGTTATGTAAGCCTTCTTCCATATTGCGGGAAAAATTCCACATGATAGGGACTTGTTGAATATAAAGTGGAGCGGTGCTACAAGCATAGAAGAACAAGTTTTGAGAAAAATTGGAGGAATGGAGTCTGGCCCGGGTCCTTTATTGGTATCTATTTGTTGCAATGACCGTAAAATATCCGATTCCGAAAAGTGGATTGATCCTAGTGAACAATGATAATTTTTTGGCTCTTGTCGAGATGTGGAAGTTGATGATTGTCCGTGTGGGTAGATTGAGTTGAAGTATTTTAAAAAGAGTTCGCTGATTTCTTGTCCACCCTGAACGTTTTTAGTTCCTAAAAACATTTCGTCAGGAATTTCACAGCTATTGGATCTAAGAGACTTTACAAACGTCCAGAAGAACTTCGGATCTTTCTTGATTAAGGTTTTAGAGTCGTTCTTAAATTTGTTAAGACATTCATGCATCATAATATCACACCGAATACGTAGCATTTGATAAGTTAGCTGGTCTCTTGGGTTCAAGTATATTTTATATTTACGATGGAATTTAGCTTTTTCATGTAAAGTTTTAATTAAAGAACGACTAAACCAAAATGGGTA
The DNA here is from genome assembly GCA_910589525.2 of Ennomos quercinarius. NCBI lineage: Eukaryota > Metazoa > Arthropoda > Insecta > Lepidoptera > Geometridae > Ennomos > Ennomos quercinarius. The sequence continues at coordinate 18,978,620 of OU342493.1, forward strand.
ATTATTGTTATTCCTACGAGAAATCGGTGTGTTTTTTGATATAATAGGAGTGATTAGATCGTAAAATATATCAACAATTTTATCTACAGTATAATTTGGTTTAAAGTGATGATTCCAGTTTATTTCTTCTAACTCTTCATTAATTTGTGAGTAGTTTGCTTTAAAAAAATTTAAAAATGTGGAATTGTTAATCTTTGGAGGTTTCCGTGTATGAAGTTTCATTGTTATATGCAAAGCTGGGTGATGATGATCTTCGTTTACTAAGGGTGTAGTGCTATTAGACACTGTAAAAGTGTCAGTTGTATTGGTGATGATTAAATCAAGTATGCGTCCGTTCGTATTACAGACCTTGTTTAATTGGTGAAGACCATTGAAGGACAGAGCGTCAGTGAGCAGACTGTTAATTTGATTGAAGGTGCAAGCTGGCAGTAGAGATTTCGAATTTGGGTCAAGTTGCCATTGTAAAGTTGAAAGATTAAAGTCGCCTGTCAATAGAAGCAAAGAGTCTTTGGGTATTTTATGTTGAATTACATTCGTTACGTTCGTAACCAAGCTGTCAAATTGACTATAGGTGACTGGGGGGGGATTATATAAAGTACAAATGCAAAGAGAAACGATAGAATTACCTATGTTGATTTTTATAACAACCCAAAGGTCCTCCCCTTTCGATTCCCATTTTAACTTACGGACAGGTACATATTTTTTTAGAATTGCGACAAGTACCCCACCACCCTCCGCTTTATTAGATGAGGAAGAACCACGGTCTCGCCTAAATATCGTGTATCTACTATCAAGAAGCTCATAATCGAAAACGGAGTCATTTAGCCACGTCTCTGTTAAAAGAATAACGTCCGCCTCTTGTCTTAATGCATTGATAAGTATAGTTTTAGTTTTGGTTCTAAGACCCCTGACATTCTGGTAAAAAATATTTAGACTAGTACATTTGAAATTGCGAAGTAGAACCATTAATATCAGTTATAATGAACTATACAGAATTCAGGAAATCTATATCTCTGACCACGAAACTTTTCGAGTTGAAGTCTTTTCTCATAAAAATGCGGCCGTTTCGAACCCACACAAACTGGAACTGCTTGTCTTTTCCGACTTTACGGGCAGCAGCGTGGAGCTGTTTATTTGCAGGCGATAAGTGCTCACACACGTAGATCGGCTTCTTTTCGTCTGCGAGGCCGAGATGCGACGAATTTAGCTTGTCACCCGGATGCGTCCTATTAAAAATTTTTACTGCAGCAATGATCTTATCCCTAATCAGAGGGCTAGACAGCTTTACAACGATTGAACGTGGTCTTGTAGATTCCTGGTTTATTTTGGCGACGCGATGGTAGTTAAGTAGCTCGTGTTCTGGTAGAGCGTAGCCCACGGTAGTCGCAAGTTGTCGTACAACTGTGTGCAAGTTTTCGGATTTGTGCTCTGGGACGCACTGGATCTCAAGATTACTGTCACGAGATTGCTGCTCAAACTGGTTTAACCTAGTGCTAAGGTCAGTCACCTGCAACTTCAAGTCATTGTTCTCTATCTCAAGTTTACCCAGCCTTTGGGATTTGGTATCCAATTCTTCCTTGAGCTGGTCGCACTTAGCAGACATAAAATTGACACTCTCAGTTAGTTCTTGTATTTTGCTCCGGGTATCCGAGCTCTCCGCCGTGAAACCACGTCTTATATCTTTTAAAAGACGTGATAGGGACTCCTCAAGTTTCTTATCAATATATTGTTTTAAGTCTTCGTTACTATCCGCAGCTGGCGAATCAATAGTCTGCCCGCTGGCCCTTGTTTGCGACGGAGTGCTAGAGCTTTCCCCTCGTTTTTCGATGGATCGGCACTCCGGGCACTTCCACACGGCCTTATGGGCCTTGGATTCCTTGGTAAAGTTTTCCGCGAGTACGCCCAAGCACTGGTAATGAAAGGTGGCAGAACACTTGGAGCAAGCTTTTAAATCGGTCTGTTTTATTTGCTTAACGCATTTACTACAGACGCTCATTTTGGAAATTTACCCTAATCTAGGGCAAATATTTAAAAGATGGCAATACTTTTTCCGTGTCAAAATGGAAGTTGTCGTTGTCAATTGAGTTTGACACCCCAAGAGCTCAATTTACGAGGGTAATTCGTGTTTATACACTCTTTGACTCGTATCGAACCATTTAACAGCAAAATGAGGGTAGATAATTCGCACTTATCTTTATCAAGTTATGGAGTTTTACAACTTTTGCAGTGGTATATCTCGATACCATAGGTTTCTTCTTTGTTGTGTTACACTTAGTAAATACTTTTGAACTGAGTTTACTGACTATTACACATGAAAAACTATTAAACTAACGGGAGCGTAGTGTACAACGCGACAGGGTTGCCACAAGTCGCGGAACTTCTGTTATATTTATTAAAAGTCGGTTATATTTATTAAAAGGAACAAGATTCTTTACAAAATTCATATTACTAGGCTGGAACTACTTCACGGACGTTTTCTTTATCACTTGCGTTTGCCGACAACCGTTGCTGCTAACTTACCATCTACAATGCTAGGGTTACACAGAACACAGGGCTTACACAGAGTTCTACGTTAGAAATAACACGAGTTGGGGCTTTAACCACTTGCGGTTCATGCGTTTGAAGATCCTTTTTTGCGTTAGGGACGAAAGAGGATTGCTATTTGTGTCCGGGCTTAAGTCCGTGGAAGAAGGTTGAATTACACAGCGTATGAGTCGCGACCGCTGCCGGCCGGCACGGCGGGCCGCGAGCGTGACGTGTGCGTGCGCAGGGCTGGCGGCCGGGCTGGGCGCGGAGCCGCGGCTGGGCTGCGGCGTGGCGGGCGCGCTGCAGCTGGCGCTCAGCAAGGGCTACCTGGAGCGCGCCGGCGCCGCGCCCGCGCCGCGCTCGCACCACCTGCACCTGCTGCAGGCGAGGCACTACTCCATCGAGGACAAGGCGGCGCCCTCGTGAGTACCGCACCGCCTGCACCTGTAATGCTAGCTAACTGACCGTCTACGGTTAGACAACAAACATGAAACCTGGGCATTGTACGTTCCAGCGAGGACGACAAGTACGGCCGGCGCGAGCGCGGCGGCCACTCGGGCCCGCTGGTAGAGTTCCGCGAGAAGGGAGGGTTCCGGCCCAACATCAAGCTGGAGTATGTGGACGACGATGGCCGCCCGCTCTGTCCCAAGGAGGCCTTCCGGTACCTCTCGCACAAGTTCCACGGCAAGGGACCCGGGAAGAACAAGCAGGAGAAGCGGATCAAGAAGGCGGTGCAGGAGGGGGTCAGTATCATAAACGACTAACAGTAATCAAAAAACTAGGATTTTGTGGGAAGTTGAAATCACTGCCAAAAAATACATGTTACCTAGATAAAAAAAATAAAGACAAAATTACTTAGGCTTTTTACACAATAAGGGTGAAAATATTAAAATTTTAGAAATTGCGAGTAACGAAAAAAGAAGACAATATCAGAACCACATGTCTATGTGGTTCTGATATTGTCTTCTTGTCTTGTATTGTTCTCTTTTGTTTTTGTTGTTTGTTTCTTTAGCTCATATTATTTTCCTCCCGGGTAATAAGTCTTTATTACCCGGGAGGAAAATAATATGAGCTTATGGGCAAATTCTTAAAATTTTGGTTTCAGAGTATAACGCTTATAGTTGTATAACAGGCGCGCTTTCTTCCACAGCTGATGAAGAAGATGTCATCGACAGACACGCCTCTCAACACGCTGCAGATGTTGCAGGACAAACAGCGCGAGACGCACTCTCCATACATTGTACTCAGTGGCGCCAAGCGGGATAACAACAACTAACTAGCGGCGGATTACTAATACTAGGCACACGGCAACAATCACAGGATCGACTTCGGCTCGTTTTAATTACAAGTTACACTTAAAACAAGCAAAACTACTAGATGCACTTTGATTATGTTTCCAGTCTGTGTTGTAATTCATATGCAATATTAGCACCTATGTTGTGTATTTTCATTTAAAAAATGCTTAATATTAGTAATGAAATTACAATAAACAGTGGTGGAATTAAAATGCGTTTTTAATTTAGACATCTAAAACCTGTACCGCAATGACAACCCAAGAAAAATATCGACAATATTTCATCTGATGTTAAAATTAAATTAATTTGAAGCACAATAGTTACAAAATGTTAACAAACGTAAAAATTAAAAAGTTGGGAAAATATAAAAGTTTTTATATTTACGTTGTTGTTTGGTAACTGGCTAATTATCCTACAGGAACAACTGCATGGAATAGCAACGTTTATCAAAATATGTATTGTAGTTAGCACTGAAAGCATGCACTGACTAGAACTAAACCCACTACGTTTGTATGGCTCCCTAAATATGTAATTATCACAAATGTTATACTTGCCTATACATATAGGCACATTATCCACGATCGAAAATAATTTGGTACAGACTTTTCCTTCTTCTATCTCGAAGCACTTCCAAAACTTGCTTGAAGAACTGCATAGATATTAGTATGAATATAAAAGAACCTCGGATCGAGATGTTATCAACTTATTTATATTAGATCTTTCTCGTTTCCATCAGTTTTGGTGATGATATGTAACGAAAAAGACGAAAGGCCTAAGCTAAATCCGTTGTCCGAGAATCAGGGAGAGAAAGTACCTCTACGTCCTTGTACCGGTTTTTAAGAACTGCATTCCGTCCTTTCCGTTAGCTGTTATTTTTTTTTAAATAGGCTTATCATTTGTTCCAGCTTACTGTTCCACTTTATTGAATCAACATTTAAGTACATATGATGATTCTCATTCTGATGCACCACGTGACCAGGGCAATAGCAAATATTCATACTAAATATTAACGTAGGTCTCGACTCGTTTGCCTCGTATAAGATGTCTGCAATAAAGTCCCACAATGCCCTTCCACTTGCAGAGCGAGCGCGCGTCGCTCGGCTACTTGTTGGCAGGCGGAGCGGGCGCGGAGGCGGGCGCGGGCGCGGGCGCGGGCGCGGGCGCGGGCGCGGGCGCGGGCGCGGGCGCGGGCGCGGGCGCGGGCGCGGGCGCGGGCGCGGGCGCGGGCGCGGGCGCGGGCGCGGGCGCGGGCGCGGGCGCGGGCGCGGGCGCGGGCGCGGGTGGGCGCGAGCCGTCGAAGTGCGCCTTGCGCGGGGCGGCGCGGCGCAGGCGCGTGTCGCGCACGAGCGGCGGGGTGGGCGGCCGCCGCACCGGCGTGGTGGACGCCATGCGCAGGTGCACGTACAGCGGGATCTGTCGCCACACACCGACCGTTACGGTCTCACATTCACATAGAGCGGCAAAATGCTCGAGCAGCTTTTAAGTGCTATTGGAATATAAACCTTATTTCATTTAGACAAAGCTGAAAACAGTATGCAACATTAAAATCTTACCTACAAGACAGGAGCGCGTGTTCGAACACCGTCGCCGTGGCAGCGCGAGCAGTCGCGCGGCTGCTCGAGCATGCTCGAGCATGCTCGCGCGTGCTCGCGTTGCCGCGGCGGTAGTGTTGCCTACTTTATTTTCTAAGGAATCGTACTTTTCAGTTGAAAAGATCGTAATGAGGAGTTTTATTTAAAAAAAAACACTGGTTCCGCTTCTTTTCTAGATGGCGCTGTAAGTACGTAGTTTAAACATAAGAAAATGCTTAGACGACCTACAAAGAAATGTCAAATCCAGTTGGGTGGACCACGAGTACATTGCCTGTAGTATCTCCTAGTAGTCTGTGGTGCATTCTTATTAAGTAAATTGAAGTACAGTAGATCTGCGAGATAGATACAACGTTAATATTATGATCCAAAATAAAGCCGAGGTATCTCGCAACGAAACTAAATAAAAACGAAAGAGTTTAAAGTTGTCAGACACATTTCCTCTAACCTGTGGTCTATGCTTGAAACAGTGACAGTGACAGCTTTTAGTAAAACCACAACTGGCGCCATCTATTGGGTCATGCATAAAATACAATTTCTTTTTTTTAATAAAACGGCTCATTTGATACGAATACCCGAAAAAAAGGATGCATAGAAATTTCAATGAAACATTGGGAAATTGTTTAAATAAGTACTGTAATTTATAATAACTACGAATTAATATTTTAGGTTACACAATATCAAATATTTGGCATGTCTTAATTTTTATATGTATTTATTTTATAACGGGCAAAGGCACTTTTAGTATTTTATATACAAACAATGAGTGATTTTCTGGAACTTTGGTTACCAGAATCACGACAAATTGAATAGGGAAATCCACACGAAGCAAAAAAAAACAGTACGTTTTTAAATCATAAAAACCCGAATCAACGACTATTAATAAAACAAAATAAAATTGAAATATACGTACTACGTAGTGTGTACTTTGAATACCAATTACGTAAAATAATAAAATAAATAAGGTGGTAAGAACAGCGCGGTGGTCATGGAACTTTGATTGCAATGCAACAGGAGGAACATTATTCCTAATTTGAAAATTTCCATACTAACTATGCACATAAAGTGCATATTGAAACTGTCAAATCCATACAATTTTGTGTTTCTATCAGTTGCAATTAAGTTACATGTTCGCCTAGCAGATTAGATGACAAATTTCCGTACCAGCGACGAGGTACGCTGCGTGCCTATTAAATCGTATTTATACGACCTTTATGGCCCTGGTACGAAGTACGATCGTGTATCCGAAATCGTATGTATGCAAAACATACGATCTTTTCAAATCTTGTAAGCTTCGTAACAAAACAGAAATGTAATAAATTACGTTCATTATGTCAAAAAGTCAATAACAACACACTTGAAGGAACCATAAACTTCTTTTTGTTGGGTAGGTATTTTATGAACGCAACCAATAATTTTGTTAAACTTTGTCCCACTTGCACTTTATAGAAACGCAGCGTACCTCGTCGCTAGTACGGGAATTTGTTGTCTAATCTGCTAGGCGAACATGTAACTTTATTGCAACCGATAGAAACACAAAATTGTATGGATTTGACAGTTTCAATATGCACTTTATGTGCATAGTTAGTATGGAAATTGTCAAATTAGGAATAATTTTTCTCCTGTTGCATTGCAATCAAAGTTCCATGACCACCGCGCTGTTCTTACCACCTTCTTTATTTTATTATTTTACGTAATTGGTATTCAAAGTACACACTACGTAGTACGTATATTTCAATTTTATTTTGTTTAATAATAGTCGTTGATTCGGGTTTTTATGATTTAAAAACGTACTGTTTTTTTTTTGCTTCCTGTGGATTTCCCTATTCAATTTGTCGTGATTCTGGTAACCAAAGTTCCAGAAAATCACTGATTTTTTGTATATAAAATACTAAAAATGCCTTTGCCCTTTATAAAATAAATACATATAAAAATTAAGACATGCCAAATATTTGATATTGTGTACCCTAAAATATTAATTCATAGTTATTATAAATTACGGTACTTATTTAAATAATTTCCCAATGTTTCATTGAAACTATGCATCCTTTTTTTTCGGGTATTCGTATCAAATTATGATCTTTTCAACTAAAAGTACGATTCCCTACAAAATAAAGTTGGCAACACTACCGCCGTGGCACGCGAGCATGCTCGCGCTGCCGCGGCGACGATGTTCGAACACGCGCTTCTGTCTTGTAGGTAAGACTTTAATGTTGCATACTGTTTTCAGCTTTGTCTAAATGGAATAAGGTTTATATTCCAATAGCACTTAAAAACTGCTCGAGCATTTTGCCGCTCTATGTGAATTGACCCTTATACTACAGCGACTGATACATGCATGCACCTACAGCACGGGTACCGTGAGCTGTACAAATCGATATATCGTATCTCTCGCGAAAGCGTTTGGCCAATGAAAGCGCAAAATAAAAAGCATAAACCTTTTAGGTTTACGACGGTCGTGATCCGTGTGATCGTTCATCGGTCGAATGCTTTCTGGATAGCAGATATAACGATGTCGACGTGTACAGCTCCCGGCGCCGGCGCAGCCAGCAGCGCCGGCGCGCACCGTGGGCAGCGCGTCGTCCAGGTGTATGCGGTCCTGGCGGTCGGGCCGGCGCGGCAGCGTGAAGTACCGGCCGAGCAGCGGCTCGAGCGGCGGCGCGCCGTACGTGCGCGTGCGCAGCTCGTGCTCCGTGATGTCGCGCAGCTTGTCCACCTCCGCCTGGCCCGGCACGTACCGCGACACCTCGCCTCCGCGCCACACCTGCGCGCAGTATGTATCGCTCTTGCTTGCTTGCGTGACTTTGGACGGGAGCGTGCGGTTGTGGCTCCGCCGGGAAGATTAGACACTCTGAACTTTAGATCTCGTCATTCGATCATCGTCATTAGATCGTTGAACTGAATCGATAATAGAAATAGCTACGAGAAAAACTGAAGAAAATATTTGTAAAAAAGAGTACGCTCCGCCGCATATACTTAGGTACATACATACTTATCGTGTGGAAGAGGATATAAACATTGACAACGTACAAAGTGAATGAAATTAATATTGCTAATATGCTATACCTTCGACCACTCGTCGCTTCCCATCAGGGGATATTGTGGTCGAACGTAGGCCTGTACAATCATCAATAAAAAAAGGATAGAATATAACTGTGACATAAGGAGTACTTGTATTATATCTATAAAAACGATTTGGAAAAAAAAGTCGACGAAGTTTAAAAAATTATTCGAAAAAAAAATGTTGCAAAAATAGCAACATAACTATAGTTACTTAGCTTTCCTTTCAATGGCAATAATTTCAGACCCACGATATGCCAAATATGCAAATTGAGGATGGAAGAAAAAGGATTATGCAAAATAACAAACGAGACGGGCTCACCATCCCCGGCGACGCTGCACATACCTTGAAGGTGGAGAAGCTGGCGACCTTGGCGACGTCGGGCGGGAAGCGCGGCACGTCCAGCGTCCAGGGCACGAAGCTGCCGAGCGTGGCGAGGTACTCCCCGGAGAGGCGCCACACGCGCACGCTGTAGTCCGAGCTGCCGGTGAGCAGCAGGCGCAGCTCGTCCACGTAGGCGGCGCACGACACGCAGCGCAGGTGCGCGCGGTAGGACGACAGCAGCAGCGGCGCCGCCTGCTCGCGCACCGCCCGCTTGGCGCGCCCCTCCACGCGGTCGCGCCACAGGAACGGGAACCTCAGCCGCAGCGCCGGCATGCTCACGTGCACCTGCGCCGCGCTACATCTACGTCTCTGTGCCGCTTCACAACCTCTACACCTAGACGAACATTCTAGGGGACTCCAACGGGGTTCCAAAATACCATATTTTAAAACGCTATAAAAGATATTATCATGGAACTGTAAACAGTTAAATGTTAAAAAAAACTTTAAAGGTATTAGCAGTGTGTTGTTTTAAACAGCATCTGGTGCGTAACAGCTGAGAAAAGTTAAAAAAAAATATTTCACGGTCTATCAAATCATACCTTTAGCCAGTATTTTATTATAATGACGATAATAAAAAGAAAATGCATAAAAACTCAACATACCTCTTCCCCCGCCAAGTAGTTCTTCATGAGCCAGACCTTGACGTACCCCATGGTGGTCCCGGTGAAGAGGTAGTCGTTGTCGACGTCCGTGGCGAGCGCCGACACGTAGTCTCCGGCGGAGTGCACCCCTTGGAAGGAGCCCTGGAAGCCGCCGGCCGGGTGGTCCGACCAGCACTGCACGGTGCCGTTCTCTAGCGACAGCAGGAGGGCGCCTGCGCATCGCCCGCACCGGACCATAGTGCGCCAATTTAATACAGTTATTGTTTCCTTTCGATTGCCTTACCTAACTTGATTTAAATAACTACTCAGAACGTTATCTGATGGATAATGAAGAGCCCCGTGTCGTTATCCATCAGATAAACCTCTTATTTTCGTCACCCAGTCAGTTAAATTGTATGAGTAGCTATTGATGGAGAAGACCCTGAAACGCATAAGAATAAGTGCGGGGACCGGAGGCTTCGCTAATTAACGAAAACCGATCGATCGATTGAACGAACGTAATGGAACGGATAGGACGAGACGCTAAGCCTGTCTTTTGTTATTTTTAATCGCGTAATTTCCCAAAATTCAATTTTATTACTGACCGATTATCGGCCTCGCGCCATTGAACCGGTTGTCGCGCGTAGTGTTGCAACCGGTTGTGAGGAGAGGCGCTTGTATCAGATATCAAGAGCTAGTAAGGGTGCGCTCACCGACGCCGATGGCGGAAGGGCGCGTGGTGAGGAAGATCATGGCGTGCACGGCGAGCTGGCGCATGTGCTGCGCACGCGCCGGTAGCGACACCGTCGACAGCTTGCGCGCGCGCGCCTTCTGCATCGCGCACGCCGGGTTCAGGGACTCGCGCGCACCGCTCATGCTGCTGCAAGGGACGGTGGCTGCAGCAAGGCGGCTGGGACCTACTGCTTGACGGTCTAGTTAACCAACTACCAAATAATAACAGAAGATAACCAAGGAATTTTCTTTGCCAAAGCAGCACTGGAGTTAGATTTCGCGTTGAAGATTAAATTGAACATAAAGCGAAGCGCACATTACATCTGCATGCATCAAAGACGTCTATTGCTTTTATATTAGAAGGGTGCCATGCTTATAACTTTATCGGTCGTCTCGGGTAGTGGTGGCAAGTTCGAAAAGGAACGCCGCTGCCTCTTTCCAATGATATCTTTGGCCGACCTCCACGGCACGACAAGAGAGTGCTCTTATAATTTTGATGCTACCTTCCATACTATTACCATAGTCACTATGCTCTATATACCTGGGCCTGCGCATGACAGAGGACTGCCGCCTGGCGCCCGCGGCGGAGAGGTTGGTGGGTAGCTTCGAGTCCCGCTTGCTGTACTGCATCTTGATGCGCAGCATCGGGTCCGTGCAAGAGAACCGTCTGCCGCCGTTTAAACACATTATGAATTGCATTATAACATCATGCTAGTTGCATGTAATATTAGGTGTAATAATGAACACGTGCATCCTGTAGACTGTTCATCATCATCACCACTAAATAACCAAGCGGGAATACAATCCAGCGCTCAGCACAAACAACTCTATTCTATTTTTATTTTTTATGTTAGGGAATGACGTGACGAGCTAGTCGTTCGCCTGGTGTTAACCGAGCCGGCCGCCCATAACAGATTGCAGTGTCACTCGGAACTCCAAACTATTAAGAGTGTCACAATAATTGAGCTGTTTTCATCCAACGTGGACGCTTCCCGCGGTGATCGGGTCCGCCTGCGAAGCCAACAGGCGAGGAACAAGGCTGACCGGTAAGGCTGTCCAGTCTCCAGCTTCCACAGTATGAGCTCGGAGTTGTAGGTGGCGGTGGCGAGCGAGAGCGGCGAGCGCGCGGCCGCCGCCAGCACGTCGTCCGTGTGTCGCGTCTCCCACGCCTTGCCGACCGACGCCGTGCCGGTGTCCTCGAACTCGGTCACGTGGCGGTTCCAGCCCACCGCCAGGATCCTGCTCAACATTCCAATATTACGGAACTGACGCAGCTTCCTCCATCTCATGACTTTGTATACTTAACTGCGACTTCACGTCCAGCCCTGACTATACAGCGGAACATTGCTCATCTCTATATACGTTTTGTTTGTATTTTCTGTAACATCTACTCTGCATGGTAATCTAAACTGACAGTAGGGTCTTTGTGGCGTCATAATACTTTCAATGCATTTTACAGCACGTTTACCTCACGTGTAGTGCATCAACTTTTAGATTAGCAGCTAGGTATCAATGAACATGGTAAAATGGAGCTAAAGGCTGAGAACGATACAAACCCCAACCAACCAACTACGACACAACTCTAAATACGAGTACTTAGGGCACAATAATAGTGAATGAACGAGCCTTCCTTCAACCCAGAAGCAGCTGGTGACTTCGCACATGTGCTCGATGGTCATGGTCCTCAAGCAGAGGCCCGTGTTGAAATTCCACACCTACACACAAGTATTAATTTTAGCTATGCTCAATTTTTCACGGATCGCAAGAAGAAACGAATCGAAACATCTTTTTTATTTTAACATGCTAATGCCGTTGGTCTCTCTGCATCTCTACTTCTACTGATTTATACAGAGTCACCTGTACCGGTGCCGAAAACGGCCTGGTACTAAATAGCGGCATGACATATCCTTCCTAATGTGGGTTGGAACAGCTTCGACACCAAAGTGGCACACAGCAGTGAAGTGTTACCTTAAGGCTCCCATCCCTTGCCCCGGTGAGCAGCAGCTGGTATCCGGGGTCAAAGCATGCGGCCGTGATCTCCACGGGGATCAGCTCGCCGTGCAGCAGCCGCGTGTGTGCGTCGCGCATCATCACGTTCCGCTTGCCTGGCCAGCGAACTAGGTGTTATTGCAGCAAACCTGGGTTCTGCATCGTCCTTGGGTCCATGGACTTGGGCAGAACCCAAGTATCGGTATCGCTCGCTAGTCGCTAGTAAGGGGACATCAATAAATTACGTGGGGTGATTTTGCCCCCCACCCCCTCCCCCCTCCCCCTTGGTGCGATTTCGTGAGATTAAGCTCAACCCCCTTCTCCCACCCATTTAACCTCACGTGAGATTAAATAAAATGCATAAGTATTTTAGCACCTTACAAAAAACCATTAAACCAACCTATATAATCTCGAAAAATAGAAACAAAATCACGACAGTCTAGAATCGCAGTTAACAAATGTACTACTTCGTGGCGTTAGCATGACCCCGACAAATATTACTGTGTATATAGGATTTATTTAGCTATATTTTAGTGGAGAAACATGTGTACTTATAATATATAACCCAGAGCTTTGTTGCGGAAAAAGAACGTGAGTTTTTCTGAGTATCCACGTGAGATTTGGTGAGGTTCAGCTCGACCCCCTTCCCCCTAAACGCCTCACGTGATTTATGGACGCCCCCTAGCAGGGTTCGCCGCGCTGACCTGTGGCCGGGTTCCAGTTGATGATGATGCTATCCATGCCGGCGGTGATGACGACCTTGAACAGCGGGTTGTATAGGACGGTGGCGACGGCGCGCGAGTGCGTGAACCCGTCCGTGTGGTGCGGGTCCAGCTGCTCGTCCAGCGTGAGCACGGCCAGCTTGATGGCGCCCAGGATCAGCTCGCGCGTGCCCGGGTTGTACACCACCGACACCGGCGTGCGCTCGCCCACCACGCCCGGGATGTCGATGTACGTCTGGTAAGGACGAAACATTGGAACTCACAGACATAATTGCTTATTGTGACGATCATATTCCGATGAGTTTAATCCCACAGCACTTCGAGCGCTATCAGCTGCCAGAACATACTGAACTGACATAGTCACATTATTCATTCTGAACGGTCGCAGTGATTGAAGACTATTACTTCCGATAGGACATGAAATGATAAAGCGTGCTACGGAAGTCTGCGTCAGTTGAAATCTATCACCAAAACTATTCGCCTCCAGTTTTAGCAGATAAGTATACGATTGATTGGTTGGCGGGGTAGAAAAAAATTGTAGGTAGGTAGGTAGGTACAGACATTAATTGATTTTAAGTCAAAAAGATGAATGCAACCATCACACTGAGAATGTAATTTTCATGAGGGATTGTAAAAAAGAAAAGCAAAAACGCGCTGACTTCGTTGACCGTTCTGCCCGGTAATACATAGGTACACCCAGACTCCTATACGCTAACGCTTCGTACACCACAACCACAAGCCATTTAGTCACCTTCTACCTATACAAAATGTTAAAAGATAATAGCACACTGACCTGTATACAAGCCTGCCCCTGCACGTCCCAGACCTTGATAACGCGGTCCCGCGACAGAGAGTAGACGGTCTGTCCTCCGTTCTGCAGCACGATGGCTGTGACTCCAGCGTGGTGTCCGTAGAATGTGACGCTGGGCTTGGAGGGCACGAACGAGTTCCACACGCGAACGGCACAGTCCGGCCCGCCCGTCACCAGGATGTGGGACTCCTCGTCGAACGCGAAGCATTGGATGCCCTGAAGGAACTCTCACCGGTTGCGGGCAGTGCTTTGTTATATTTGGGGAGCTGGTACTTCACAACTTCCAAACCATCATATTTAAGACCACAGCAGACTATACTACAGCATTATTTCATTTGTATCGCTTTGAGCGATTTACAAAACTCGGAATTTAAATCACTTTGCCACACACCCAGTCAGCAAGATCCGACTGAGATGAAAAACATCATGCTACAATGAGTGCAGATAACCTTGTCGACGCGGAACACGTTGTGCGTCTTGGAGCCGGCGAGGTCCTGCATGAGCAGCGCCTGCGGGCAGGTGGCGCAGGAGACGACGCAGTGCAGCGAGCTGTACCATGCCACCTGCCGCACCCACTCACCGTGCACGCGGCACAGCTCCACCAGCCGCATCTCCGGCAGCAGCTGCGGCTGTCGGCGCATCCGTGGGGTTACGGAGGTACAACAGGATCAAACACGGAAGGACAACCTACTGAGCTAATATCGCTATCAAACAATTCAAAACAGATGCTGAAAGTGATTACAAGCAATACTAAAACTATACGATGATCTAAAATGGTCTAAAGGTAGATAAATAATGATCGGTTTTATCGGTTTCATTTATTAGAGATAAAACTCGATTTCGAAAAAGGCAGATTCAGCTTTACCTACATAAATAGGTAGGTGCATACTTAACATAAATACTCCATATCTAAGTACTTCCACTGCGCCTATCACTATCATTATACGAGAACGCTGAGAACGAAAAATTACAATATTTTTGAGATTGTCCTCGCGTAGACTCCGTACAATCACCAATGGTTCATTTATTATAGTGACCTGTGTTTTGTACATTCTACAACCCTCTTTGAATACCAGCAGACGAGCCTAATTCATCCTTGGGAGGATGACCCTACATCAAACAATCCTACAGTAGTCCCACCCCACGTTATCTACCTTCCGCTGCAGATCAATGTGCCGCAGCTGCACCAGAGGTCTCTCAGCACGGTTCTGGAAGGGTCCGCGACCAATCGGCGAGAAGTGCAGCACGCGCACATTCCCGCCCACGTCGCCGCACAGAAGTAGACACTTTTCAGAAATGTCCGAGCAGAAATGGTAGTACATCGTGCAGATCTGTAATTTTCTACCATATAACTATAAGGATCTTTTCGAAGGATATTGCAGGAATGGTGAAGCCCAAACCACCGCTGTGCTTTGACATTGGTAAATGTAGGTTGAATTCTGCTTTGACCGATCATGGTCCGTTATGGGGCAGTTCAAATGTTAGCAATTGATAATGCTATGATGGGGATGGGAATGCCGCTAAATGCGAAATGTCTTACGTATACGTAGGTATTTCCTATCGTATTTTTGCTTAAACGAACCATCCTATTTTGGTAGGTACCTAACGTATTTTCATTTCACATTCGCCAATATTCCGTTATATTTGTGTCACCAACACAATTTATCGTCATAGTGTGGTTGCATGTTTGCTATAATCATGTCCATCTGTTAAATCAGACTCAAGAACGACGATGTACCATGTACTCCCAGCTGGTGATAACGATCTTCAATGTGAATGTCTTGGCGGTGCAGTCGTAGAAGCGCAGGTCGCGCTCCGTGGAGCTGGTGACGATGATGTTAACATCAGGCATGCACACCATGTCCGTTACCCACGTGGTGCGTACCTTCAGGTGGGCTGCAACATGCCGCAACAGCTCATTCAAATATTGCCGATTTTTACATTCCGGGAGCTAATGAATAGTGTAACCGTATATTGCGTAAATTACGTGAGGTGATTTTGTCGATTTTTTTTAACTCCCGCCCCCCCCCTCTGGTGAGATTTCATCAGATTCTGCTCGACCTCTTCCCCCCCTCAATGTCACGTGAGATTTTTCCAAATGCGATTTTTTTAAGTATTTTAATTTGTGCCTGATTGCGTTGGATTCATTTAAAATGTTTGGATTAATATTCTTAATTACCTACTTTTGAAGTAACTAATAAACTAACTGACCCGCCCCAGCTTCACACGGGCTAATTAAGTAGTTTTACACCCTAACCCTGACGAAAGGAAGAGGGAAGGGAAAGGGAAAATTATAGGGGATAGGATGAATGGATGAGACGGCGAAGGGAGGTACTGCTTCTCTGTCTATCCATCCATTCATCCTTAACACTTTAGTTTAGTTTTTAGGAATAATATAGGTACGCTACTATATTATTTATTATGCACTGTGGAGGCCCGCCGTGTTATCTTACACCATGAAATCGCATTCAAATAATTCTTTAACCATTTGATTGTTAATAATTGTTTTAACTATTTTATAAATCACATCTATACATATAATAAAACTATAACTGGGCTTAATCTGTAGGTACATTAAATAAACTTGAAAATTTTGATTGCATTACACTTTCTTATCGATATAAAAGTAGAACAATTTTTATTTTATTTTTTGTCTGTTTGTCTGTCCTTTCGAACACGCTTAATGTTGAAACTGCTGAACTACACCATGCAGTAAGGAAGTACTTTTATGCAAGAGTTTTTGTTTTTATATTAATTATAAAACAGTTAAGAAAACATTAACAATGGTAAAAAAGTAGATATTACAATATCTTGAAAAATGATGAATGAAGTTATTCAATCTAATTCTTGCATAATTTTTATGGTATAAAATCTAAGACCAGCCTTACGTTGCGTTTGGTGCATAGTTACGTAGATATAGGTAATTAGATTAAGTGACCTCGCTGGCAACGTAGATAGTCACTATTACTCACACTGCCGAAGGGCAGCGAAAGAAGAGCCAAAAAAATAGGGGAAAATGACGGCAATCTATTGCCGTCATATCTTTTATCTTTGGGGGGGGGGGGGGGTGAAATCTTTCGTAGCGCTTGTGCCGTAAGATTATACACACCTAGGCACTGAAGGTACATTAAATACGCGAGCGAAGCGAGCGCGAAAATTGTTATATTTGCCGAATTGTATTTCAAAAAACGCGTATGGCGATTTAAACATGAATTACATGTCAGTCACGACAATATGGAATGCATGAATTCCATGGCAGTCAGTACAAACGCGCTTGCTATAAAACAAAATACAGTATAAACATTATAAACGCGAGCGAAGCGAGCGCGAAATTTTTTATATTTGCTGTATTGTATTTCAGAAAACACGTATATCAACTCAAACATGAATTATATGTTAGTCAGTACAATGAGGACACGGCCTCATGCTTAGCCATTTTACGTTGTATAGATTCTTAAGATTTCATTTTTGGGCCACTGCGGTCGGTCGGAGACTAAGCGGTAGCCGGGCGGCCGCTTGACTCCGATAAACACTAAACACAAATACGCTCTACGCTGGCAAAAAAATGAGCGCGATGTTTTGTCTAATTTTTGATGATACTGGCATGGAGGTACGTATGTGTTGGAATCGAGCACTAGGGGCGCAGCGGGAACTTATCAGGAGCAAACCGCAAAAATATTAGTCCTGCCTGGTCTGGCCATGTTTACGCCCCCAGAGTCTACGCCCTGTGCCTGGGCACCGGTGGTACCACCCTATTTATGGCACGGGGAGGGCCCACAAATCATTATAGTACCGGAGTCGAAGAGGGGAATTCGGGGATGTGGTGGTGAAACACAATATAAGTAAGTATACGAGACCAATTTGTGCTCTTTTCTTTATATGATGAATTCCATGCACCTATATCTTCCCGGTAAATTGGATAATTACCGTGCTTGGTGCTGGACTGCCTGCGCCATGGGGGGGGGGGGGGGGGGGGGGGGGGCGCCCCCTGCACAGATAAACGAAGTAGCAAAATGTCTAACAATTGGTTTTATTTCTTCTATAAACAACTTTTCAATTTACAGATTTAGCCCAGCTATAGTTTATACCTAGTAGTGTAGAAAACCGAACAATAAAATACTAAAATTCATAAAAGAATATTTATTCTGTCAGTCCACGGGACTCATGTGTGGCCTGGGGGCGTACCGTGAGCTCTTAGCGCGATTCAAAACTGAGACTATATTGGTTCGCTTTGTTTTTTTGGATGGGGATTTCGACAAGCGATTCTGTATAGCCTCGTTTTTGAATCGCGCTAAGAGCTCACGGTACGCCCCCTGGTAGGTAGAGTGACTACTGGAAACGCGATTTAGTTTAAGGTTTAATTAAGTTTTCTCAAGATTTTCGCCGATTTCTTGAAGGAAAAAAATTACGTGAGATTTGACGCGACATCACGTGACATTTAGTGAGATTTTGCTTGACCCCCTCCCCCCTAAACGCCTCACGTAATTTATGAACGGCCCCTACCTAATACCATAATGTGTAATAAATACTAATAGTGGGTCAACTCCTTTGTTATACCGCAAAATACCTACAAGATCGTCTCGACGTCTAGTCCCTAAAAATAAGCAAGGTTGTCCTTGTCAGAAAAACATTTTCTTAGATAATAATTTTGTGGTTCGTAATAATTTATTTTCGTCACAGTTGTTCGTACAGTGGCTCTTATCACACCGGTTTTAGGTTCATAATCCAAGATATTACGGACGCGTGCTTTTTACTTTACATTACCGCACTACTGTTTTATGATGATATCTCGATTCAGTTAAGTTCTCAGTATTATAATGCAAGTTATACGTAGACAACGTAGTATCATCATGATCAGCCTGAAAACGCCCACTGCTGAACATAGGACTCCCCCACAGAGCACCACTTTGAGCGGCTACTCGCCTGTATCTATCGGCTCCCCGCAGTTTTCACCAGATTCTACGAGCGATGTGGGTTGCCATTTCCATTTCAACTTGCTAATTTTAAGAGATATAGCGGTCACTTTAGTTCTCCTGTATATCTCCTCCTTACGTCACGATCTCATCTCGCACGGAAACACCGAGCATATATGCTCGCTGCGCATCTTTGAGCTTAGGTATTAATGAGGCCAATAGTAAGAGACCATGTCTCAGTTCCATAAGTCATCACTGGCAACACACACTGATTAAAAACCTTCGTTATATAGTTATTCGTATTTTGGACGAAAAGATAGGTCGAAGTATTCTTGTTCTATTCACGTAGTACGTTCAATATACGTATAATAGAAGAATTCTTAATTCGCTGATTCAGTATTATACTAACAAAGAATTTTTATGCGGCTAAAATCGATACATAAGTACATACACATTTTCTTGAAGTAGGATCTAGGTAGGTAAGAGGTAGGTACCTACTTCTTAGTAAACATTAAATTTTATCAAATTATATGCAAACAATGTAGTTCCATAGTATATTCTATACTAACTGATCGCAAGAGTAGCTTGAACACAATCCATGCAACTTGTTCTGTGTAAGCGACATGCCTGAACGGGCGTACCGACACGCAAGCGAGCCGGTCGGTACTACCGCAGACGTCGCGGGCAGGGGGGGACCTCCGCTCTCCTTCATACCGCACCCCATCGTTGCTCCGTCTAGCCGCCGAGTTGACTCACTAGTAGTATTTATTACACATATGCTAATACTGCAGAAGTCTATGTGTCACTTGGTAATTAGGCCAGAGGCCAATTTGTAAACATAGTTTATTAATAATGAGTATTTGAGGTATGTATACATATATAGTAGGTAGTAAGTACCTACGTAGGTATACGCCACGGGTCCTGCGGTGCCTTGGCATGAAGCTCACCAACTAATGCTAGAACTTATCATAGTATTAGTATTATAGTATGTATCTTGTAGGTGGTTGCCTACAGAATTTATTATTATGTTATTGTTAGTAGACTAACGGCTGGAGGAGTAGGCAGTTCGGAGGAGTTTCATGTCGAGCGTCCACCAGTTGATCATGCCGTCGCGGCTGGCAGTTACGTACATGCCCTGCATGGGGTCTGTGGTGCGATTCTGAAAATTATGGATAAATGAAATTACAATTACGTTAGCCCACAAGTTGTGAGAGCCTTACTTGAAACTGCGTGCTTCTGTTTCCAAACCTCCATACCTACTAAAAAATAAATCCACAAAATTGCACGTGCGATCGCTACGAGAGTTAACAAGAAAAAAAAGAAAGAAGGTTAAAATAAATAAGCAAATTCATTTCTAAACACAGATCGGCAATCTACCTTGGGGAGTAGATTTACCCCTTTTCGGGATAATATACCAATTCAAACTCAGATAGTGTAGAGAGACGTCCTGAGATCTACGTAATATTATAAACGTAATAACTTGCCCGGGCTTAATTATTATGCTAGCTAGATCTCAATTAAACTAACAGTATATTTTGAATATTCATAAAAAGCCGCGCATTGTGAATGAAGTGGAAAAGCTAACCTTGGAGACGTCGGGACAGAAGCATATCCTCGAGATGGGATGGCGGTGCATGGAACGCATGATGGTGGGCAGCCCCATTATGGGTGGCTGCAGGGTCTCGCGCTGGTTCTCCGCGTCCGACGCGAAGTACCCCAGTAGTAGGTGCGACACCAACTCGTCCCACTCGATCTCACCATCGCGGTTCGTGTTTATCTAATAATTCATTTGAAGACTTAAGTGAAAACCAGATTAAACCCTATATATTATTTATGAGAATCTAATGGGTCGGGGTAGGTAAATAATAAGTCCCCTTCAAACCTTCAAAAATAATATGTTAAATTCGTCATCGTCGTATTCCACATTGAGCAACGTTCGCAGAAGTTCTCTGAACTCTGTGGGATACAGTTTGTTCCTGAATGCCTCCTGGAACGCGTCCCGAATCTTCACCATGTCTCCCATTGAGCACCGCTCGTGAAGGGGTGCATTTTTGTATCGTTGGCGAGCTGCGGGTCCTGTGCTACCTTCTGACTTGGAAGATAAAGTCATGAGAGATTTTATTTCGCTGTCATTTGCCATTTTATTAAATCTTTGGTAGTATGGTGTTTGTGCAAAATATGGGAGCGAATGTGTTTATTTTTTTTTTAAATACCACTTCAACTCTCGTGCGTGATCGTTAGGTAGGTACCTACTTTGCGCAGCGTGCGGCAAAGATAAAATTAGGAAAATACGTGGAAACACAGATCAGTAATATGTAGCGTGGAAAATAACGTGCTCCATTTAAAAACTCGCGCCACAGAGCACAGATATCTACTATACCCACTTTGTTTTTTTCTCTAATCTGTGACTATACCTTAAGATATAATATTATACTCTTTTTCTTCTTCGCAAATGGCTTTCTATCGCTTTTCTTGGCAATGTCAAGTGTACGGTTGTTGCAGTTATCTTGGCAATGTCAAGTGTACAGTTGTTGCAGTTCTTTTGCAGTTAGTCATTTTCAATGTATTCGTAATGTCAACGTCACCAACAAAAATTTATATGTCAATGTCAATCAAGTAAAAATCAAAACATAATCATAACCTAAAAATCCAGTCAACAAAAGAAAAGATTTATTAATTTATTTGCGCCACGGCACAGAACACCTAAATAAATTTGTACCAATATAGGTACAATATCTTGTATCTTGTCAGTCTAGTCAAGTTAGATTGGAATACCTTGAATTTGTTATTAGATCATTTTAACATCGAAGATGTTTATAACAGCAAGACTATTATCAAACAGACACCCTTCGTTCATAGCACGGACGGTATTCGTGAAGAACAACGATATCGACAGCGCTTGCAGGCTTGTTAACAGAATCCTCGGAAAAGAGGGCATTTTGGAGCAGTACAGACTGACCAGATACTATGAGAAACCTTTCCAGGTAATATATATATATATATATACACATAATATTAAAGTTGCATAGCTGAATTCGTAAGCTTCATCTATTACGTTTATCCATCAAGGCATCTTTTTGACCAGTGGATTTCTCCGTAGAAGTACTAAATAGAATCTTTGTTCTCTAATATTAAGTATTATTACAGACAAGACGACGTGTGAACCACGAGAAGTGCAAAGCAATATACAATGAAGACATGGAAAGAAAAATCCAGTTTGTACTGCGGAAAAACAGACATGAACCTTTCCCTGGATGTTACTAAACCAACCTTAGCTGGCTGTATTTGTTGTTTTAACCTGTTGTGGAACATATGTGTAAATAAAAATAGAATTTAAAATTCATAATTTCATTATATTGGCTTACTTAGTACAGTCATAGCAAAATATTTTAGAATAAGTCAATATTGTTGCTACATAGGTAAGCTGCTGTTAAAATATGAGGTAGGTAGATAGTACCCAACAAGCTAATGGGCACAGTAATAATAATTTTATACAGTCAGAATAATCTAGCTGGTACCTGCCAATTTCTATACAAAATGAAATGGTAATACATAATTATATTGAAGTTTTATAGAAGCCAAACCCTCACGTGTTTAAACTATTATAAATAGTTTTAGAATTAAGTTGGGTGATAATTGTGTGGTCTAAGCTACACTTGTCTGATGTTACATAAAAAACGGTAATTTCTACAGGTACATAGTAGAGGTAAATGTTTACAAACAAGTGTCCATAGCAAATTAAGTACCTATTCGACACAAATTCATAACCACAGCATAGTAATCTATTTGGCAGTATGTACAAATATTCTTAAGTCTGATACATAGGTCATACAAAAATTGTTCATACATATAGGTACTCTGCTATCACTGATAGAACTTATTTCATACACAGCAATAACAACAACCATGTACCAATTCCAGTATCTTTCTTTGGCTTCACATAGTGATCACTTACAATGCCAGATTTCACAAGAGCAGTACTCTTATACACATAAAGCTAGGACCAAGGTACAGAGAGTAGGGGGCCCGGTGGGGACCATAGTGTGGATGTCACGTGTATGTGGCGCAGGCGTCGCGGCGCCGCACGTAGAAGTGGTACCGATAGCAGCGGCGGCATGTCTTAATACCGCAGCGGTAGCTCAGGCCTCCCTGGGGCTTTCCCTTGCAATACTTGAGACCACAAGGATACCAGTTCACACACACCTGCAGAGTTACAAAGCAATCAAGAACTGACAATAACCATTTGAAAAAATGATGGTACTTTCCAGAATAAGTTCTTAGGTCTACTCATACAAAAGCAATGGCGAGAAATAGGTTTTACCTCCAAATGACATAGACACTCATTGACCGGATTGAACTCTGAAACACATGCAACAACAGCTGGCTTGCCATCCGGCAAGTCTGATGTTAGTGCGTGTGCTGGGAATGGTGTCACCGCTGAAGTGTATGAAGACTGATCAATGCCTGCAATGTAAACAAATCAAATCAATTCCTGCAACAGGACAAGTATTTGTGCACAGGAAACAAAAAGTGCAAACACTTGTCCTGGGCCTTGTGGGACCATGGTCCTCGTAGTTCCTGGGTCCCTATGTAATCAATGCAACACTGATCCAGGTATCAACTTAACTATATATAGTTAATAATTCATATTATTGGTTTTGTGTTTTGGTGTATTAGTAGCAGGTAGTTTAATAGTTACCTAGGACAGATTGTCCAATTAGGTAGGTCCAACTTCGACAAAGAGGTGGCGCGAAGAATCCAACTCAGCTGGGCAGCGTTCGGGAAGCTTTGTCCTATCTTTTCGTCCAAAATACCGCAGAGCCTGAAAACGAAAGTTTTCAATCAGTGTGTGTTGCCAGTGATGACTTATGGAACTGAGACATGGTCTCTTACTGTTGGCCTCATTAGTAAGCTCAAAGTCGCGCAGCGAGCTATGGAGCGAGCTATGCTCGGTGTTTCCCTGCGAGATAAGCTCCGGAACGAGGAGATCCGCAGGAGAACTAAAGTGACCGATATAGCTCTTAGAGTTAGTAAGTTGAAGTGGCAATGGGCAG
The DNA here is from genome assembly GCA_910589525.2 of Ennomos quercinarius. NCBI lineage: Eukaryota > Metazoa > Arthropoda > Insecta > Lepidoptera > Geometridae > Ennomos > Ennomos quercinarius. The sequence continues at coordinate 19,002,277 of OU342493.1, forward strand.
GCCACATCGCTCGTAGAACTGACAACCGATGGGGAAGAAAGGTTCTCGAGTGGCGACCACGAACCGAAAGACGCAGCGTAGGCCGGCCCCCCACTCGGTGGACCGACGACCTGGTGAAAGCCGCGGGGAGCCGATGGATGCAGGAGGCGAGCAACCGCTCAAGGTGGCGTGCTCTGGGTGATGCCTATGTTCAGCAGTGGACGTCTTCAGGCTGTTAATGATGAGTTTAATAGTTTGCCAGAAATAAATCTATTGGGGCTATTTGGCCTTCAGAAAAAAAAACCCCAACTTACACTTTCTTAACTCTTAACACTTTCTTCTTAATTACCTTTAACATTCATCATCATCATCAGCCGGAAGACGCTGCTGAATACCAGTCTCCAACATAAACGCCACTTTGGATGCTTATCATAGGGGGATTGCTACAATCACCACACTTCGCAGGCAGCTTGGTGATCACAGAAGATCTTAATGTAGGTACCGAAGATAATGTTGCTGCCCATTCCCTGGATATTCCCTTAGCCAGCTCTCTCCTTTAACATTAGCAAATAGAACCCACAAGCTGACTGCTAGCAATCTTAACAAAACAAATCAACCTTCCACAGCAGAACCTAGGTCATAAAATACTGGATAGACACCATTGTTTTTAAAATCATGTCGTCTGTTTAGTGCAACAACAAACTACAGCATGATTTAAAAACCAGGTAGTTTCAAAATGTGGTGGGTACCAGGGCGCGGCGCCCATCTGGCCAGGTCTGCGGCGCGCAGGTATGTCCGCTCACGGGCGGAGGCGCAGTGGGCGGCGGCCGCCGGCGACAACAGCCGCGTAGCGCGCCCCGCCCACGCTGTCGCCGTCGTTTGCCTCCACCCCTTGTCCTCTTCTGCTGTGCGGACTGTTCCAGGGTTTTTCTGTTTAAACATGAAAACTTATTACCATTCAAAGGCCTGCTTTTAATGTAACAAATTAATGTTTTATGAATACTTATAAAAGTAATAAGTAATGAGAAAAATCTATGGAAATGGTGAGTTAGCTAGGTTCAATGTAGAGTTGGCAGATGTCACAAAATTTAAAAGATGTAAGAAGGAGTAGTGAAATAATATCGTTCAGGGTAAAATGACTTACAAACACTCTACTAAAATCACTGTACATATAAACAACAATTAGTTGGTATTTTCAGAACAGAAACCACAACAAAAAAACTGGTGCTATTTTGGGAATAAAAAGAACATTCAATTAATTGCCGAAACCCCACCTAGAAGTTGACTTGTGCATAGTGACGGGCTACTTTGATTGATACTGGATAGGTCAAGATATAGACAAAAAGAATACCTGTCTCAATTTGGCCATGGCATCAGGTGCTATAAAATCTGCCTGAGCAGCATGTGTGAGGAAGCAGAAGGTCTGGTGGCCAGACTGGCCCAGCTCCTCCTCTGCAGGGATCACAACCTTCACTGCTTCCACTTCCTACAGATGTATGAAGTGAAAAATTATGACAAATACTTGACTACTATTATACTAATAAATGGTATTATATGTTATGTAATATGTACTTCGTGTGCCTCCCTTCTATTGCCATCCCATCCATTCATCCTTTTCCCCTTTCCCTTTTCTCTTCCCTTTGACAGGATGAGTATAAATAAATAGGTAAATAAAAAATATACAAACAAAAAAATTATTGCATAAAATTAAAGAAAGAAAGAAAATACATTTATTCAAGACATCACACAACATTACATTTTTACAAGAAGGTACAATTATACAAGACACATCACACAAAAAAGAAAGACCGTAAAATATAATGTTGTTTGATGTCATGATGTAGATCCCGACTCAGCATGCAATTAAAGGTTGCAGCATGTAATTACATCCTTGTTTCTCAACCCGCACTTGGTTGTTTTAGAAAACAAAAAGTATTCTAAGTGTTATTCTAAAAATTAGCTATATTAACGATACCAATTAAATCTATTCAGTATCTGAAAAGTAACTTCAGCCCTGTGTAACTGCAGCCATACTGCTTGTTTATCAACCAATAAGAATAGAATTACAACTGCGTGTGAAAGTAAAGTAAATTAAAAGCTTACATTTGAGAAATCCACAAGTTGTGAAATGTAGACACCATCAAGACGCATGAACTCCAGCGTGACCGTGTCCTCCGACACATTTGCGGTAATATTCTCTTGTGTTACATCGCCACCCTTCCAATAAAAACGAACCTTTCTAGAGATGGTATCATCATCATCATCAGCCTGAAGACATCCACTACTGAACATAGACCTCCCCCAAAGAGCGCCACTTTGAGCAGCTGCTTGGCTCCTGCATTCCTCGGCTCCCCGCGGTTGTGACCAGGTTGTCTGTCCACCTAGTGGGGACGCTGTGTGTTCCGGTTCGTGATCGCCAATCGAGAACCTTTCTTCCCCATCAGATGGTATCACCATTGAGTAAATTGAAAATTGGGTATCACCACAGAACAGCAGGGTCTGTGAGTATCACACTCCTATATAATACAAACTATTAAAATACTGTATTGGTATGCTAACATAAGACAAGCAACAAGACACTCATTTATTTATCACTATATAATATAATATATAATAGTATCAAATAATCTACTTTTGATCATCAAAATATAAACATACCTGGTTTTTGACGTTTATTAACAGTTGAAGACTCGTAGGTGAAACAAGCAAGTGCAACAATAAAACAGCTAACCCTATAATCCTCATTATAGACAATGAAATAAAATCCGGCAATTACATATTATATTATATTATTATTTATTTATAAAATTACAAATCTTCACTTTTCACCAAAGAATTCCCAATATACCCTATTCCATAATCTTAAATATTTTATGTAAACAACAAAGAAATGTCACGAAAAGTCACACCGTCAAAGTGACATGCCAGTTGCACAAAACATTTTTCTCTTGTGCAAAATATTTTTGTTTTTATTTTGATTAAGCTGTTTTGTTTGCACCGTCTGTTAGTGACCAATATTCGCCCTCTGACCACTTCTTGTATGTCTCTCTTTGTAAACATTCATTACCACGAGATTTTCCGTGGACTCAAAGGTTTCCGCGGCCACTTTTCGACTGGCGACAGATTTTTGTTCTTGACATATTAAGATCCTTGAGGTGGAGGGACCCGGCTGAGGCTCTATTTTGCGAACAAACTTCGAGAATAAATTGATCAAACTTAAAAAAAAACGGAACAACAACAAAATTAACATTAATAACAATAACCAAACAGTTTACAAAAAATCGCAATGAAATTGCGCAAAAGCAGGGAGAAGAACATTCGCGTTCGAGAAAACAAAAATGAATGAAAGGAAATGATGGCAGCAGAAATGTTCAAATGTTCTCTTGAAAATGTTTAGAACCTCTACCATCTTGCCAGTATAATAAAATATTTTCTATCAAAAAATGTTTCCTTTATCATAACATTCTATAGAACAGATGTTACCTAACGTTTGTTATAAATAGTACAAAACGATTAGAATTTCATAGTTGATCAGATTACGACTAGAAAAAATAATTGAATTTTGTTTAGGTTAAATATGGTAAACCACCATTATAAAATATATTTTTTGCACTGTCATCCCCTTTGATTATGGAACAGAGTATAGCTTTTCACATTTTTCTCCACCACAGATCAGTAATATGTAGGCACAGGCTACTATACGTTAACCCTCGCTTTTATCGCTTCAGTGTGGCGAACGATTAAGGTACTCTGTGGTGGCGATAGGGATGTGGCCTAAGGGGTGAAAAAACGATTTCTTTTTGGACAAAAAAGTAGTTTATCCACTGACCTCTATAATACAAGTACGCTGGACTTCATACTCTCGGATGTTATGAGAAGCCATTTGATTTTCGCCGTTTTGGCGCTGATAGCAGTGTGAGGGTCCATGGAACTAATATTAGGGATGAGACATAACTTTCGATAAAAATACGATATCGATATCACTACAGACGCAGGCAGTTTTTTAATTCTATGTACATATACTGAGGCAAAAAAAACATACTATAATAAAAAAAGTAAAATAAATAAGCGTCATTTTTGTATATTTGACATTTTTGTTTAAGAAATCTACTTAATTATTGTTAACTAGCTACACTCCGCGTTAATCCAGCATAACTGCAGCTTTACAATTTGCTTCCATAATTATTTCAGATTACACAAATAACGCCAATTCATATCGATTCCGAGTCCACAAACCACTATGATGCTATCCGAGTCCGTGAGGATTAGTGGTCTGCGAATAGTCGTTTCAGTCACACTGAGACGTTCCGGGCCAAAATTTCGAAATTTTCATTTATGTCCAAGTGGAACGTAAATAAATGTATGTAATCCTTTTTGGCATTCTTAGCGTTCGTAGCAGCTACTAGTACGTGCTAATAAATGCGCGAAACCACGGAGTAATTACAGCACGGTAGATGGCGCAGTAGGTACATAGTTTAAACCTTTCAAACTATAGAGTAGTTTAAACATAAGAAAATGCTTAGACTACCTACAGAGGAATTTGGTAGCAGTGTTGCCTGTTATTTTTAATACAAGTACAGAGAATCGAACATAAAATAAAAAAAACGATTATTTGATAAATAATAATCTATCAATAAAAACCGATTTATATAAAAAAAACAAACGATTTTTTAACATTCGATTTTTTTGACATCCCTAGGTGGCGATGTTGCATTAACAATCAGAAATCAGAAAGACAGCTGTCGTTTCATTTTTCAGCTGATTTTTGTGTACGCATCCCGAATCTCTACGAATTATTTCGTCAAACGAATCGTTCAACGGCGTTGCAAGTTTCTCACACGAGCGAAGCTAACCAATTAAACTTGTACAAGGGGTCTCGAGATAGGTTCAGGGAGGCTACTTATTATCGAGGACGAACAAAGGGAGATGGTCCATTGAGCGCGGGTGGTGCGTAGCGGACGGCCGTGACGTCACTCGGTGGCGGCGTCGAGGCCGATGCGGCGGGCGCGCTCGTGATCTCGGCGCTCCGGGGAGCACGGCGTGGAGGTCGCGGCTCGCGGGCCAGCCTGGCCTCCAGTGACTCGGGGGACGAGGGCGCAGGGCACCGGCCGCCGCGCAAGCGGTCCCGCAGGCTGTCGCCGCCCGCCCAGCCCGCAACCATGCACCAGCCGTGCGCCAATGGAGGCCCGCAGCAGCAGCATGTCAACGGCGATGGGCCCGCGCGGAACGGTGACCTGCAGCCGCCGGGCCCACGCATGTCCCAGACAGATCAGGAGATTGTGCGCCTCATTGGACAGCACCTCATCTCCATTGGTCTCGAGTGAGTACCCACACACTTCTGTTTGTTTATTCTTCTAAAAACAAACAGAAACTTCTTTCTTTCTTCTTGTTTGATAATAACAAAGAAAACAAAAACTGTAGAGCTTTTAGCTCATTTTACATCATGATTAGACAAATTCTTTCCTACTATACTTTAAGGTAGAGGTTGGCTTTAAGCTTTTGTCATCCCAAGCATTTCTGTTTTCTACACACTCATGTTTACATTTTACTTGACTGTTAAACTCAGCTGTTGTTTACTTCATTACACTTGTTGTGTTGTGTAACATTGCAATGTGGAGGGCCTTGACTTGTGCCTCTGTAACTTGATAATTTGATTCTATTGTTGGCTTATTTAATACCTTATGTTACTTGTCAGAACAAACAGCTTCCATGACATATCTATGTGGACCATTTGGGTCTATTTAATGTGGGATATGAGTGAATTGTCCCACAATCATGAAAAATACTGAAAGAATGATATTAAATACAGTAGTGTTAAAACAGTATCTGTTATCATGTTATGTGCAATTGCGATATACATAAGACTACATGAAGAAACAATTAAACATTAAGACCTTGAGAATTATCATAATATAAGTAAACTTGATTCATTAGGAAGTGCTTTGTTTGCTTTGTGCATTACTTCAAGTCAAGGTGCATTTTCTACATGTACTATCTGTACTGTACAGATCTAGGTACAACAATACTAACATAACTATAGGTTGTGGTAGTAGCGGTATTGTTTTTAGATTTTTGAAGATCAAATGCAAACCTTGATTCTTGTAATCTGTAGCTATGCAAAATGAGCTCAAATTGAAGATTAGCTTTATACTAACTTGATATTGCCCTGCACTTACAAAAGATGAAGATGATTGAATGTAGAGTACCTAGAAATATTTCTACATACCTGTGTTGCCATGCATGGCCCATGACCCATACAGTTTCTGATTCCCTGGATATGGGCAACCAAATTAGTGATAAGTTTTGTGTTTCTGATGTTTTATGTATCAGCCATTTTGCTTTTCAGAGATAGGCCTCTTACTACCTACTATGATTATTTGACTGCCTGACATAACTATTTATTTAGTTTTGCTCATTAGGATGATGGCTCAGTTAATGTTGGATGCAGTAGTGACATTTAAACTAAAGCTAGTTGAAACATAGTCTGTTTAACATGTCAATTTCCATTGCAGTAGATATTGATCTGATTAGCACAGCCTTGGCCCAGTGATACTATTGATTTGATAATGCTGGCTGGTTGATAGGTTCACCTAGTTATCACTTTAGCTAGTTAGTAGACATGTAACTTCTAAATATACATTATGATTATTTCATTATTTTTGCCTTTCCAACATTTTATATCAAAATCAAATGTTGTTTGTACTTTGTACAATAATACATTTGATTTTTCATCTCTACTAATATATTAAAATAACAACATTTTGGTTTTTTGGCTTTAATACGAAAGCAGGTGAGCTGATTTGGGTGAAATTTTGCAAACAGCTTATGTTATATATTTTCCCAGGAAAAGTGTGTGGGTGTAATTTTATCAGGTTTAATAATTCATAAGTGTAACCGTTCAAGTGGAGGAGTAGTTATTGATAGCATAACATTTGGTAAAACAACAAAAGCAGTGTTTTGTTGTTGGTATATTTTGATGGGTGCAAAATATTTATTCTATTACAATAAATAATACAACAATGTATGGCTAAAATTGCGACATTAGTACAAAAAAATTTGCAACATTTGTATGACCATAATATAGAGAACGCAAAACGAGTGATTCATAGACCGTTTTTTATGTGTTGCATGCACGTTTGTTTTTCTGACAAAGTTTTTCATATCTTGCAACGAAAATAGCTACATGGCATGGCGATGATGGCGACTCACCGGCGCGCGGCGGCCGCCCGCGTCGCATCGCATGCCGTGCGTCGTCGCGTCGCTGCAACGCGACGTTTGCTAAACCGCGATTGCCGGCACTTCCGCCTGTGTGCGCTCGTGATACCAATACTAAATTAAATGTAGTTATCTATCCTCGTGGCTCTACATGCGAATACAATGTCATTGAAGTCACAATATTGTTTTTATGTTCCTAAGTGTGGAGGACTAAATGGACTAACAGTAAGTGGCTGAAACGGACCACCTAGCTAGATGCCTAGTCCTGGGGCCTAGGCCTACCTAGATTTATATTTACCACCAATTTGACTACAGTTCATAATTATAAATAAATCTAGAAATTGACCATACTTTTACCTCGAAGGCGATTATAATTCACAACTAAAACTGAAAATAATATGCGGGTAATAAAAATAACACCATAATCTAATATACAAAAGTTTATAAAAATAATTATGCCCATCTCCACTAAAGTTTAACATCTATTAAGTTCGCACTTATCTCTCTAGGATGTATCCAAATTCATTGCAGTAGGTACGTCATACAAGGATAAGTGGGAACTTAGGAGCGGTTAAACTTTAGCGCAGGCGGACATAAGTGAACTATGTAAAGCATATTTCGGCTAGTACTTGTCTCGATGATGTTGATATCTACATCACTGTGAGACAAGTAAAGACGATGGAATCGGAACTGGTGATTGCGTGTGGATTGTGTACCGAGATGGGTGCGTGCGCAGGCGCAGCGCGGCGCTGGTGATGGAGGAGTCGGGGCTGCACCTGGAGCACCCGGCGGCGGCCACGTTCCGCGCGCACGTGCTGGCCGGCGACTGGAGCAAGGCGGACCACGACCTGCGCGCGCTGCACGACCTGCTGCGCAGCGCGCCGCACGTGGAGCCGCACGCGCTGCAGGAGATGAAGTTCGTGGTGCTCGAGCAGAAGTATCTGGAGCACCTGGAGGCGGGGCGCGCGCTGGACGCGCTGCACGTGCTGCGCAACGAGCTGACGCCGCTGCAGCACGACACGGCGCGCGTGCATCGCCTCTCCGCGCTCATGATGTGCGGCGACGCGGCCGAGCTGCGTGCGCGTGCGCGCTGGCCCGGCGGCGGGCCCGCCTCCAGGGCGGCGCTGCTGGCGCGCGTGCAGGTACGGTGCTACAAGTTGGTACTTACTCGATCAAACTAGGATGGTACCTGTGTATATTATGTTCTTCAGTCTCGCGGGAAGAGAATGCATAACTCACAAAGCTGACTGAGTGGGAATTGGTGGATGACATTTATGTTCTTGAATTTGGTTATTCTTGAACACGTCAGCCCTCTTGATGTTCCACCGCAGCTCGAATTGTGCACATACCTTGATACTTGATAGTCACGACGAGCAGGATTCGAACCGGGGTGTGTCGGTACGATACGATACGAGTAAGTTTTATTTATTTATTATTTATTCATCATAGGAAAACTTACAGCCAATTAAACAGTAAAAAAAGTAAACAATAAAAGAAACTAGACCAATTGCAAGTTTCCACCAACAACTAATAAACGTAACTTTTAATATGTACGTTTATTTCGAATATTTTTAACTGGCTTCAAAAAGGAAGAAGTTCTCAATTCTGTCATATTTTTTAAGTTTGGTTTGTTACATTAGAACTACGTCTTTTATGAACCGATTTAGAAAATACTTTTTTTATTTGAAACTACTTTTATATCAGCCCCACAGGAATTTCATCAAAAACGGTTCAGTAGTTTAGGACAAGTACGAAAATCGGTGAAGTCGGTGCCATTTTTTTAAAAGTATATATTTTACACCAACCCAAACAAAGAGGTATTAATTTTTTTTTTTATAAGTAATTGGTTACTAAAATTTTTGTTTTACATTACTTATTCTAAGTAAGTAACGTGACGTGAGATTATATCGAGGCTGGCTAGGATGTCTGAAGTTGCGCGCTCGGGCTGCAGGCGGTGGTGCCGCCGGCGCTGATGATGGCGCCGGCGCGGCTGCGGGCGCTGCTGGCGCAGGCGGCGGCGCAGCAGGCGGCGCGGTGCCGGCTGCACGCGGCGCCGCGGCCGCCGCCGGACCCGGCGCACATCCCGTTCTCGCTGCTGGCGGACCACCACTGCTCGGCCGACCGGTTCCCGATCCACCCGCTGCAGGTGCTGACGGACCACTGCGACGAGGTGTGGTACTGCAAGTGGTCGCCGGACGGCCTCAAGCTGGCCACCGGGTCCAAGGACAACACCGTCATCATATGGGACCTCGACCCGCACGCCAAGCGGCTCAGCTTCAGGTGAACCGACACACCTCTTGTACTTATAATTTGTATTACTCTACGATAGGACAGGTCTACATCATCATCAACAGCCTGAAGAAGTCCATTGCTGAGCATAGGCCTCCCTCATGGAGCGCCACATTGTATGGTTGCTTGTCTCTTGCATCCACAGTCGGTCCACCTTAGTGGGGCTGGACCGATGGTTGCGTCTGCCAGTTCATGATCATCAGCCCGTAATTTCCCACTGCTGAGTTTGGGCCTCCCTTTGGGTTTGCCATTCTCCTCGCTCTCTCGCCACTCTTCTCCGACTATTTACTTTTATTCTCTTTATGTCGTCGATCCAACGCGTCATGCGATGACCTACGCTTCCATGACATAGTCTAGACTAGGTCCACTAATATTATTTACGAGTTCTTAAATTGATCCTCTGTTATAGTTACTTTCTAGTGACAGTTATGACATAAATCATTATATCCATGACAAAATATATCTAGCCCTGCCTCTAGTTCAGTGGCCAGTTGGCCACGCCGCACGCTGTAAAGTAATGATTGGTGACATTGTAACCTGAGAACAAAGCGGCAAAGATAACCTGTAGGGTCACAGATAAGATGTAGAGAGTAAAGATTAAATGTTATAAAATGATAAATTAAAATCTGTGAAAATTCGTTAATGTGCTGATATTTACAAAGTGTAATAACACTATCTTACTATACGTGTTGTAACTTACTAACTTCTATTTGTTGCAAACAAAACGTAAACTAAATATGTAAATGGCTGAATACATATGTCGAAGATTGCTAGATTAAGCCACTAATATGTTTTTTTATGTAAATAAATGACGTGACGAGCTAGTTGCTCGCCTGGTGTTAACCGTAACGGCCATACCTAACAGGTTACAGTGTCACTCGGACGGAACTCTAAAGTTTTGTGCGTGACATTGCACAGCGCACGTCAGATATCACAGTCTAGTAATAAAAGATTTCTGGACTACGAGATCAGATCATAGTCTCATTTGCCCAGTAATTTCACTAGCTAATTAATTTGTAGGAATATTAAAGGATACACACCCAGTCGGTGGTGCATGGCCATTTGTCGGGTGGAATCTCAACATTCCTCTATATATTAAACTAGCTTCTAAATGAACAGTAATGATGATAGCTGTAATGTAATATGTGGGTGTGAGTAGTGATCGTGGTGGTCACATGCCACATATTTTATGTGGTGGGTCACATTTTCGTTGTCGATAAGTGTCATAAAATGGAGATTTGGAGAAGCTACTTCCAGAAACAGACCTAAAAAGGCTAATGATTGATGATGTGATAGAGTAAACTCGTTCATAGGCTGTGGTGACCTCTTACCGTCAGGAGGGCTGTATGCTTTTTTTGCTACCTATGTCATGAAAAGTCTTTGTTTTTAGGGTTCCGTACCCAAAGGGTAAAATGGACCCTATTACTAAGGCTACGCTGTCCGTCCGTCTATCTATCTGTCTCTCCGTCTGTCCCCAGGCTGTATCTCATGAACCGTGATAGTTAGACAGTTGAAATTTTCACAGATGACGTATTTCTGTTGCCGTTATAACAACAAATACTAAAAAACAGAATAAAATAAATATTTAAGGGGGCTCCCATACAACTCCCATATAAAGGCATCCCATGCGATCGAAGGTGTGGCATGCTAGCTAAGTAAGTATACATATTTACTCTTCTTTTGAACTCGCCCGGGTCATATTACGCCGGAAACAGAATAGAATAACTTTATTGGCCTTATAAAAAACACGTTACACTAGGCAAGTCAAATATACAAATTCAATTGTAACATGAACGGCATACCTACCAATTATACATATTACACAATAATAGATCAACATACATTTACAATTAATTATAAGAATTAAAACAATGTCAAGAATTAGAACGGAAATAACATAAATAATAATAATATATAGCTAAGTCAAATTACTATCATAAAATTAAAAAGAAATGTCAAAGCTAGGTAACTTACATCTAAACATTTTCACAATAAGTCAACAAAGCGGACAGTATTTTTTTGCCACTTTATGAATACAGTTTTAAAAATTAATTAAAAGAATCAAGCAGTAAATACGCAAAACGATTATACATTTCATTGACATGAGGCTGCCTGGCGGCGCGGCTAGCGGGAGCTATAAAAATCAACATATCTCTCGCGAAAGCGTTCAACCAATGACAACGGCGTATGACGTGATCCACGTGATCGTTCATTGGTCAACTTCGAGAGAAGAAATTTTATGTTGCTCTTTATTGCAGCGCATTTCATTCGTACAGCTTCCTTGCCGACTGGTTTATGGTAGATACGTGTAGTATAAGTCGTTGCGGACCATTCCAGGAAGTCCCTGGACGGGCACACATACGGCGTGTCGTACCTGGCGTGGAGCCCGGACGGACGGTACCTGATCGCCGCCGGACCGGAGGACTGCCCTGATCTCTGGATATGGAACATGGAGGTCAGTTATTTATTATCCTTATATTTACGTTTAAAAATGTCCGCCAGTCAAGGAAATCTTGAATAGGATATTTGACCCAAATATTTTTATTGTATTGACAAATTATTCCTCAAAAAACAGGACAGTTGTGAAAACTAAATTAAAAATCTCAGTATTGTCATAGAGAGACCGCTAAAAATCTAGTGACGCTGTGGTGACACAATCAACATCGCGCGCCAGCTCGCCTCGACGTGCAACGCGCGTCCATCGAAAGCGCGCATTGCGCGTGCACTGATTTGTAGTGGCTGCGTGCGAGCATATTTATAGTGTGAGTAGGCAGATAGATTTAAGCCGTGTAGGTGGAAGCGTGATGGGTGTAATCATGTCTTGGTGTCTCGCACACTATAAACATGCTCGCGCGCAGCCACTACAAATAAGTGCACGCGCAATGCGCGCTTTCGATGGACGCGCGTTGCACGTCGAGGCGAGCTGGCGCGCGATGGTGATTGTGTCACCACAACGCCTTAAATTATTACTGCGTAGTATGTCGTTATTAATCTTTGGTATATCTATGATAGCTCTATCTGCACAACTAAAATCTCTGGCATGTGACGTCCCAAATTATGAACCTTTATAGTAGCTGTTTTGCGAGAAAGTGCAGGCGATTCCGGAAACTTTAAAAGCGTATCACTCTGTAATTTTTTTGCCGATTTCACTTTTCTATTTTAACCTGCCTTAAGAAAATGATATTTATTTTGAATAGGAGTAGTCTATGAAATGAATGAATGAAGTAAGTAATGTCTTTGTTGTTCCATTCTACAGACGGAGACGCTGCACCACAAGATGAACCACTCGCAGGAGGACTCGCTGACCGCGGTGGCGTGGCACGCCGGCTCTGACAAGTTCGTGTGCGGCGGCGCGCGTGGACAGTTCTACCACTGTACCCTCGATGTATGTACACTGTCCGCGGTGGCGGGGACAGTTCTACCACTGTACCCTCGATGTATGTACACTGTCCGCGGTGGCGGGGACTGTTCTACCACTGTACCCTCGATGTATGTACATTGCCCGCGGTGGCGGGGACTGTTCTACCACTGTACCCTCGATGTATCTATACTGAGCGCGGTGCCTATTGCCATTTCAATTGCTTAGAGCTATATCGGTCACTTTATCACCAAACATCGTATGCGGTACCTCAGTGCAAGCCATATTGCCGCTATTAATAATTAGAACTCGCCGTGCAGGATCACGAAATACTCAGTAAAAATGTAATCAAAACTATAACAAACACAGAAATGAATAAACTAAAGAACAGGTAATAAAGTCAACATGATCATGAAATAAGTTATTGCAAACAGGCTATTGTTCAAGTTAGGGTAACTACAAAACGCGAACGGAATGTATCTGCCGGCCCGTGGCACGACAGTCCGCTGCAGCGCGTGGTTCCGCAGGGCGCGGTGCTGAACAGCTGGGACGGCGTGCGCGTGAACGCGCTGGCGTGCCGCGGGGACGCGCGCTGCGTGCTGGCCGCCGACACGCACCACCGCGTGCGCACCTACGACTTCCACGAGCTCGCCGACCGGAACCTGTGAGCATGTAGCCATCTAACGAGCCCTACAAATGGCCCTTCCAACTAACTTTGGTGCTTTCAATCACGATTTTTTCTAAACCGAAATCGCAACCTCGATGTAAGATTCAAACCTAAAACGTATGTCGCAAGTCGATGGTCGCTAACTTATTATCTCATCGTACCATAAATTTATTGTGCAGTAACAGTTGACACGAGTACGCGGCATTAACGCCATGTTTGTGTATATTGCAGCATCCAAGAGGAGCACGCCGTGATGGCGATGACGCTGAACGCTGCCGACACGATGGTACTACTCAACGTGGCCAACCAGGGCGTGCATCTGTGGGACATACGTGAGTCTACGACCTGTAAATTGCACAACTAAAGCGAAAATATTGCCAGGGCATTATAAAAAAAAATCGTAGTCGCATAAACATAAAAAATTTTGTTTATTTTCCCATATTAGCAATAAAAAAAAACTATATCGACTTTGTATGATTTATTTTATTTTATTTGGAGCATCAACAGTGATTACTGTATCGCGATAGTATCGACGCAAAATCTTGGTTCTGTGTGCGACGATATATTATGACCAGCAACGCTTGCTGCAGCGTTGCATTGCAATTAATGCGATGTTTTTGCGATTGCATGGCTACTAAATCGCTGCAATGTCGCCTATAAATTGAGGATTCCGTTAGCTAGGAAAAAAAACAAACAGAGTCATATAGACAAAAACAAGAGCTACCTAGAAAGTTTAGTGTGCCCATGACGCAGGCGATTATCTATTTGAAACCTATTGGCTACATTTTGGAGGAAACTTTCAAGTACACATTTATTAGTTTCACCAAAGTAATTGATAAATCGGTAAATTCTTTTCACCTTATGTTTGTTGAACCAGGCGCCCGCACCCTGGTGCGCCGGTTCCGTGGCCTCAGCCAGGGACACTTCACCATCCACGCGTGCTTCGGCGGCGCGCACCAGGACTTCGTGGCCTCCGGCAGCGAGGACAACAAGGTGCGCCACGGGTCTACTTCACCTGGACTATTTGCACAAGATTTGTGTGCAGCAACGCAGATGCCGCTGCATGTGTCTTGATTAATCTCGTGACGTCACACGATGTGCATTGTTCGCTGCGGCCATTGTTCTGATGAGTGACCTCTGCCGGCGAGCGCTACTAAGCTCCACAGGGCATGCCGAGCCGTAGGTCTTTGTGTTCCCAGAATTAGATCCTTATTAGCGACACTAATATGGTGTATTATATTTTCATAATCAATAATTTTCTAAAATTTAATGATGCAGTTTTAGTTTTCATCAAAATCGGGCTCCGAAAGGAAGGGAACTCCCTTGAGTACTTTTCGCTATTCCTCATAGTTTTAGATTTGGCCGACCACGCCCACTTTTTTATATTGACCCCGTAATCTGTTAAACGGTCGTTGTTCAAGTCTAGGCTCCACACGTCGACATCATACATCCTTGCCTTGTTTTTGATTAAGCACTTGAGGAATACTGAATATAAAACTCCGTCATATTGATATGATCTCGAAATGGTTTTGGTGTGTGCAGGTGTACATCTGGCACATCGACGGCGAGGAGCCCGTGGCGGCGGTGGCGGGGCACACGCGGTGTGTGAACGCGGCGGCCTGGAACCCGCACCACCACGACCTGCTGGCCACCGTGTCCGACGACTACTCGCTGCGCCTGTGGGGCCCGCGCGCCCCGCCCTCTCCGCCCGCGCCCTGAGGTACGTCCGCCTGTGGGGCCCGCGCGCCCCGCCCTCTCCGCCCGCGCCCTGAGGTACGTCCGCCTGTGGGGCCCGCGCGCCCCGCCCTCTCCGCCCGCGCCCTGAGGTACGTCCGCCTGTGGGGCCCGCGCGCCCCGCCCTCTCCGCCCGCGCCCTGAGGTACGTGGCCGACTGCCCCCACCTCTGTAACTCAACATACACCTAGACCGTGTTAGTGCCACAATAATTGTCCTCAGAAAAGTTCGCGCTATTTCACTAAATAAATTTCTGTGAAAATAATTCCCATAGGCATCGTGTTGGTCGTTGGAGCCCTTTGTTTGAAACCCGTGCTTTTACTACGACGCTCAATTACGAAAAGTGCGACATTATTTTGAAATGTTATTTTGTAACGGGGCGTCCTTAGGGCTAGCTCGCCTGGACGTCTCGTTATGGTGGAATAAGGTGCGGCAATAGTCGCCGAGGAGGGGTTGATTTCCTAAAATCGGTAACCTATGAGAGGGTTTGTCCAGAGAAACACACGGTACGGGTTTTAACAATTAACGGGTTTATTCGGATCTTTATGCTACGTTGGTTTATGTTACGATGCTTAGGGCATCTACACGGATTACATTCATTTTCCTTACAGTACGACAAGGAGAGACGGTAAGAGTGCGGTACGTACGGGGGACGACGGCGCGGGTCGGGGGACGGTTTCGACGTCGCCACGCGGTGTGGCACGCGAGGAGGGGAGACGGTAAAACGGGTGGTTCAATCGGTCGGTACGGGCGTTTCTGCCTCCCGAGGCCCTGCTGCCTACAGCCCTTGGGTGCGGCGCAAGGTTACCCCCAAGATCAGGAAAGCTTCGGGTACGCGCAGCGCGTTTCAGCCTCCTGAGGCCCTGCTGCCTACAGCCTTCGGGCGCGGCGCAGGGTTACCCCAGGATTGGGAAAGCGTCAAATGCGCGGGGGCGCGTTCGGCCTCCTGAGGCCCCGGGGCGCGGCGCAGGGTTACCCCCGGGATTGGGAACGCGAGGGTCACGGAAACGGGGCGCGCGGGGGAGACAAGGCCCGCGGCTTGGTCGGAGAGAGTACGCCTCCTGAGGCCCTGCTGCCTACAGCCCTTGGGCGTGGCGCAGGGTTACCCTCGGTTAGCGGGGAACGGAGGGGGATAGGCGCTTTGCTAGAGGCTCTGCGAGCGGTAAGACCGGTTGGTGTTCCGGAACACGTCCGTCTACCGCAGGAGCTCCGAGCGAATGCCTCCCTGAGCTTTTTTTTTTTTTTTTTTTTTTTTTTTTTTTGAACGGGCTAATGCTGTTGGTCTCTACCGACCTTTACAGCGTCACCGGGCAGGAGGGCAGGCGCTTAAGGCGCCCAACCGTTAAAAGTGGGAGACAACTAGCACAAGGGCACCCCTGGGGTGCGAGCCTCGGCTTGGGCCGTTGCCGGGATAAGAGGATCGAGAAGGCTACGTCCACTGGAAGAGTGGACCCTATGGAAAGTCGCGACCGTTCTAGCTAACCTACGGGGGGTACGTCGACCTCGCCGGCGGGGTCGGTGTCTGATTGTGTTACGCTGGTAACCTATACCGGTGCCGAAAGCGGTACCTGAGCCAGGAGGGCTAGACTGATCCGGTGATCCTAGCGCAGCCGACACAACGGCTGCTATAGGATCATCCGGATCGCTCAAGACGTGTCTTGGGCGGCGACGACGGGGTGCAATGCCCATAGAGTAACTTTTTATACTGGAGGAAGAGTCATCATTCAAACATATGCGCATGTAGCGACATCTCTTGCTTTGTACCGCAAATAAACAGCAACCTATATACTTACCTATAGGATAGTTTCATAAAAGAATTATTTCGGAAAGTCCTGTTGTTTGAATGTTGATGTAGGAATTGATAATATAATTCTACCAAAAGCTACATCAATATTCAAACAACAGGACTTATAGAAATGGGAACAAAATATAAACACAATCTAGTTTTAATATTTTATTTATTTATTGAACACATATGCATAATAATTATACACTATTATAAGAAGAATGCAAAAATAACATATTTTACCTAAATAATGCTTTTTTCATTATTGTTGCTATGAAAGCATTCTTTCTTTTTTTGAGAATCAAACAAATTCTTTAAGAATTCTATTATTTCAGCTGTACCACATTGAACATTCTTTTGGAAGTACTCCTATGCCTGAAAACAAATAAATTCATAATGTATTTATACTTAATGCTGTGTGGCCTAGTTTGCAAATAGGAGCACCTCATCTCTTCTTGTGGGTGCCGTCAGCCGGCTAAGGGAATATCGATTATTTGTATAATTTCTGTTTTCTGGAAGAGATACCATCCATTATGACACTTAGTTATAAGATTTTGATTACCAACTGTTTCTGTAATATGGTGTTTTCAATATGAAGTTTATCTTTATAAAATGCTACATACTCTGTATATTATAATCTTCTACAAACACCAAGCCACCTGCCAAGTGTGGTGATTCCCCCTATGATAACCATACAAATTGGCATTTTATGGGGGAGGCCTGAGTTCAATAATGACTTCTTCCGGCAGATAATGTGTATTTTAATAATTGTAATACCTACATAGAATGATTATTATTTATTCATTATAATTTATAAAATCTTTGCCAGTCACAACAGTACAGCTCGTAAAAATAACACAGGCTATATTTCTATGCCAGAACATGAGTGGTTCTTGTGAGATAGTGATTATTGTCTATATGGGGATATTAACGATTTCCATCCCATCCCATCTATTCGAAAAAAGGCGAAGAGTACCTCGATAAGTACACATGCACTTATTGAGGAACTCTTCATCATTTAGGTGCACTTAATAACAGTGACAAAATGACTTTTCTGGGATGAAAAACCGAGTGTACCACACAGTACCACAATTATTTAACCTCAAGCAACATAGACTTTGAATCCTTCGCTACACTTAGGATTCTACTCTAGAATTACTATCACCCTAATTACATTAATTCGGTCCCTTGTGACACAATCTACTATTGTGTTACTAAGCATTACCTTGCAAGTGGAGCATAGGTACTGCAGCTGGAATAAGCATTTTGCTATGAATGTGGTATTGCGGCTCAAAGAAAGAGTGGCAGACTCTCTATTATAGATGTCCAACAAGTATAATGTGACCTCCTATTGCATTTTCCACCTAATAAATCTGTCAGTTTTTATCTGGATTGGGAAAATAATTTTTGCAGAATAGTGGCCTCTTCACTTGAAATAAAATATATGGGTACTATTTATTAAATACAACGCAGGATAGATAGATACAACAACAAAACAACAATAAGGGGGTTATGGAATATAAGTGTAGTTTTTACTCATAATCATGCACTTAAGTTTTTAGGTTAGGTCAACTATATAGCTAAAACTTAACTTACGCATCTCGTTGCAGTTCGGAACACACCATTTCTTAGTAGAGATGGTAATAATCCATACTAAACACAAAACCAAATCAATTTGCAGGGGGTCGATCTGTGTTTATTCGCACCCATCGAAATCCAAAGTTTTGCCGGGTCAGAGGCAGGCACGGATGTACATACTAGTCACAGGGAATCGTTAATGCTATCGAAACTAGCAAAGCCATTGTTAAAATCTATAATTATCGAACAAAACAGTCAAAAAATAAAAATAAATAATAATATTATTTTCCACGAACCAGTGTTGCCAACCCGTAAAGACTTTCCCCTAAGATAATTTTAAAATCCCCTAAAAACCCCTACATTGCTTCTGTTTAAATTTTTCCTTTACAAAATCCGTTGTCTATAATCTATTCATCATCATCAACAGCCTGAAGACGTCCACTGCTGAACATAGGCCTCCCCCAGAGCACGCCACCTTGAGCGGCTGCTCGCCTCCTGCATCCATCGGCTCCCCGCGGCTTTCACCAGGTCGTCGGTCCACCGAGTGGGGGGCCGGCCTACGCTGCGTCTTCCGGTTCGTGGTCGCCACTCGAGAACCTTTCTTCCCCATCGGTTGTCAGTTCTACGAGCGATGTGGCCTGCCCATTGCCACTTCAACTTACTAACTCTAAGAGCTATATCGGTCACTTTAGTTCTCCTGCGGATCTCCTCGTTCCGGAGCTTATCTCGCAGGGAAACACCGAGCATAGCTCGCTCCATAGCTCGCTGCGCGACTTTGAGCTTACTAATGAGGCCAACAGTAAGAGACCATGTCTCAGTTCCATAAGTCATCACTGGCAACACACACTGATTGAAAACTTTCGTTTTCAGGCTCTGCGGTATTTTGGACGAAAAGATAGGACGAAGCTTCCCGAACGCTGCCCAGCCGAGTTGGATTCTTCGCGCCACCTCTTTGTCGAAGTTGGACCTACCTAATTGGACAATCTGTCCTAGGTAGACATACTTGTCGACAACTTCGAGAGTATCGTTCCCAACAATTACCGGTATAGGTGGAACATGAGCATTAGACATGATCTTTGTCTTGTCCATATTCATCTTAAGACCAACCTGCTGGGAGACTCTACTGAGGTCGTTGAGCATGGTGCTAAGGTCCTCGAGCGATTCCGCCATTATGACTATATCATCGGCAAAACGAAGGTTAGTGATGTACTCGCCATTTATGTTGATGCCAGATCTTTTCCACTCCAAGAGCTTGAAAACATCCTCCAATGCGTTTGTGAACAGTTTCGGAGAAATAACGTCTCCCTGTCTCACGCCTCTTTGCAATGGAATTTGTTCCGTACTCTGGTCCTGTAGTCGGACTGACATAGTGGCCTTACTGTACAAACACTTCAAAACTTCGATATACCTATAGTCAATTTGGCATCGCTGCAAGGACTGCAGCACCGCCCAAGTCTCGATTGAATCGAAGGCTTTCTCATAGTCCACAAACGCTAGGCATAACGGCCGATTATACTCTTCGGTCTTCTGTATAATCTGGCGCAGCGTATGGATGTGGTCTATGGTGCTAAAGCCTTTTCGGAAACCGGCTTGTTCGGGAGGCTGGAATTCATCAAACCTGCGTGCGAGACGATTCGTAATGACTCTCGAAAACAGCTTATACACATGACTCAAGAGCGAGATGGGCCTATAGTTCTTCAATAAGGTGTTATCGCCTTTTTTGAAGAAGAGCACCACCACGCTCTTGTGCCATGCCTCTGGCGTTATACCTTCAAGGATGACAGAATTAAATAACTTCTGGAGGACTAAAAGTACCGGTCTACCACCCGCTCTCAGAAGTTCGGTCGTAATTCCATCTTCACCTGGTGCCTTGTTGTTTTTAAGCTGTTTGAGGGCCATTCTAATCTCGTACAGGCTGACGTCCGGGATATCTTCGGTATAGTGTCGGACTAACTTGGCTCTGATGTCCTGAGCTGTGTTAGTAGCGGGCTTACGTGTCGAGGTGTATAACTGTCCATAGAAGTTCTCGATCTCTCTTAGAATCTCAGGCTTGGATGAAATGACGCTACCATTTTCGGTCTTCAGTTTTGTCATTTGGTGTTGCCCAATAGACGAATCCTTTGCGAACACTTTAGAGCCTTGGTTCCGCTCAATTGCGGCCTCAATACGTGAAGTACTAAGAGCACGCAAGTCGTGTCGCAAGGAACTCCAGATTCGTCTATTGAGTTCACCGTAGGCTGACATATCAACTGAAGACTGCAGCTTCATTTCGCTCCGGTCGGCCATTAGCTCAAGAGTTTTTTCTGAGAGCTTTTGAGTCTTCTTTCGGCGTTGGGTCTTAAAGAATTTCGATCCAACAGCTTGGACAGTTTCCACCAACCCGTCGTTTAGCTCGTCCACTGTGTTACAGTCGGCTAGGCACTGGAAGCGATTTTGGAGTTCCAGCTGAAAGCCTTCGGGGTTTTGGATTTGGACAGGATTTGGACGGAGCGTAGACTTCACCAGACGTGACCTTTCGAGCTTAACATTGATATTCAATGTGCCTCTAACAATACGGTGATCGCTACCGGTTTTCACCTTGCTGATCACAGAGACATCATCGAATATGTGCTTCTTGGTCGTCATGATGAAGTCTATCTCATTTTTAGTGGAACCGTCGGGTCTATAATCTATTACAATATTATAAAGAGGAAAGATTTGATTGTTTGTTTGTTTCTTTGTTTGCATTGAATAGGCTCCGAAACTACTGAACCGATTTGAAAAATTTTTTCTTTGATGGGAAGCTACACTATCCCCGGGTGACATAGGCTAAATTATATTTTCAAAAATTAGGGATCCTTACTAAAACTCCAATAATGTAACCCAAGGTGTAAAAAAATTACCTAAAATATTGTTTACATCACGTGCGCTGCAAAAACTATTAATGATAGAATAAACTAATGTACTACGACTTTGCAGAACACATCATGAGGCCTATGTTCAGCAGTGCGTATCTTCAGGCTGATGATGATGATGAAAGTATTCAGATGGACAAATAGACAGACATAAGGAACTAATATCGTCGGTGCGCCTGCCAAAACCGTTATGTATTTTTTCTTTGACATATTTTTTCCGCTAAGTTGTTTTAAAATTGAATTTTGCATCGACTACAAAACCAACTATGTGTTATTTCCTTCTAGAAATCGATAATACATAATGTTTTTTGCCACCGTACTGCATTTTTAATTAATTGATAAGTATTTCAATCATTAAATAAATCAGTTTTTTGTCTCCCCTGAAAACTTCACTAAACACACATAGAGGTTTTAGCAAGCGCAACGACGATATGACGAAATTATAAGGGTTTCTTATACTTCGTCAACTTAAAAAGCTATGAAGATGGAAACAGACGTTCCAAAATAGACCAACTATTTGTTATGTGGGTACAATAACTAAAAAAACATTCTTTCATCATCTAAATATCTTAATGATCATCCAAATGCATGAACAAATATCGGTCATTTGTGGCCACGCTGATGAAGAAATGAAGTTGTTTGGTGGGACAGAGCGATTCACTGCATTCGAAAATATATCAACAGGTGCAAATTGGCACCATTCAGAAATATATGACTGTTTTAACATACTTTGACCCTAATAATTTCCCCCCAAAAAAACCCCTAAAGAAATCATGCCCCTAAACTTCCTTCTTTCAACACTTCTTCCCCCTAAGTTTAGGGGGAACCTTCAAGTTGGCAACACTGCCACGAAAGAAAATTTTAAACAGAGTGACCATTTGTAAATTTCAAATTCTGCCCTAAATAGGCTAGTAATAGAAATCTGTCCAAATCAATTTGAAATCTGCCAGATGAATGCCCCGAGCTTTTCATAATCGGTATTCTATAGATTTTTTTAATAAAATCGAATAACGTAACGAGCTAGTCGTAAATACCTAAAAATAGGACATTTAAAAAAACCGTTTGTGTGAAAACTTACTCACAGATTGGGAATATGATTGTAAGAAAGAGATGGTGTGATACGCTAGGATATAGGTAAGAACGAAAAGGATACATCATGTTATGTTTTTGTTTATCTACGTGATTACATTTTTTGGCGACCCAGTATCAAAATCAGAGACTATCTGGGAGAAATACAGTCAATCAGTATTGGTTTCATCTTTCCAATATGTGAGTTTTACTAGGAGGCTAATTTTTTTTTCATAGGCAGGTATGTACACACAGAAAAAACATATTGACTCACTGCTCGATGACTGATTGACACAATAAATTGATCTCAGCTCCCAATTATGAGGGTGTATAGGAATGGGTCACGTGCCCTCCAGAATAGTAGATATTACCAGGAGTCGTCGCCGTGATTGAGTAGGTCCCCAACGAGTCTCGGAAACGACAAGTGGTATGGGGGTAACGCTTAAACAAATTCGGAGTAAGCCCTGAATTGTTTTCAGAGATATAAAAAGGGTGCCCCTAAACAAAAACGGTGGCCCCTATACAAAATTGAAACGCTCATAATTCAGAAATGGTAATAGGTAGGTGGGTCTGGGTAGTGTTCGAACAAGTGCCATAGAGGACGATAGGGACTGTCCGATGGTGGTCATGAAAATCCAAGATGGCGGATCCAAAATGGCGGCCATTTATAAAAGTTAGTGCAATCGAGGTGATTTTTTGAATGGGGGGTCTACAAGGCCACAAAATCATTATTTAAATTTTTATTAATATCGCCATTTTTAATAATACCATACAAACTTTATTTCACGCTTTTGAGCAATTTTGTCTAGAAAATTATGGGAAATTTTGAATACTTTCATTGACATTCGTATTAATATGTGCAAGGTTCCTTCAAAAAATTCATAAACTAATCTTGGTCATAACCTTTCGTCACTCAACCAGTAAACGGCCATGCTAATCCATACAAGATAGGTCATGAGCGTTTTAAGGAATGTAGCAAACCCTAAGACAATTTTAGAGAGAAAAAAAAATGAAAAATGCGGAAAGATATCCGCCATAAAAATTTTAACCGCAAATGATAGCAAAACTATGACACTTTAGTATGAAGAGCTTAATATGGTTTGGAAACAGGACGGAAAGATTTCAAAATAAATTTTTTTAAATGGTGGAAATTTCGGTCGCGGCGAGAAACCCAGTTTTACTGATTCAGATCAAAATCGATATCTGAGGGTCCCCAAAGATGTTGATCACCATTCTAAAATCAAATGACAGGACTTTTTTGTATGGACCTTGAGTGTTTATTCAGAGTACCATTAATCAGCGTACAGTGAATGTTAAATGAAAGATTAATAACGATGGATTTATAATAAAGTTAAAAAAAAATTATTCACACCTCCAAAATATTTATATTTGGCTTCAAACAAAACGGAAAATATTTAATGCTTGAAACTCTGGTGTCGGCAAATTGAATGTTTTACATTATCTGTAGCTGGTCTTAAAGCAGGTATGCACAGCCAAAGCATTGCGCAGCCCGTATTGTATGACCAGTAGGATTGTATGGCCCAAAACTGGTGTGTATGGCTTCCAAATATCGGGCTGTACAATACGGATGGTACAATGTCTTATTCTTAATAATGCATGTGCAAAATAGCTACGGGCAGTAATGCACGACCCGGAATGTACAGCAAGAATCCGTGTAAATAGCTTTGAAATACTGGATACCTGCATTATTTGGTCATGCATTCCTGGCTGTACAAAGCAGTGATTGTGATTTAAATTATGTTTGTCAATGTCAAGTATCTTCTGTGGTTTTCAAACTCGTATTACATTTCTATTGACGCAGTAGTGTTCTGATATTGCAAATTTACATCGCAGGATTAAAAAAATTTAAAATCATTACGGTGTAACTTTATGTATAACCTTGTCTCATAACCCACTATTATCATTTTGATTAATTGCATTTTTTTATGTAATCGAATGACGTGACGTGGTAGTCATTCGCCTGGTGTTAAGCGACACGGCCGCCCACAACAGATTGCAGTGTCACTCGGAACTCTAAATTAAAGTTTCGCGTGACACTGCGCACTGCGCACGTCATCCTGAGACATCTCTTTAACACCCACTAATTAATTGATTTATTTTCTCAGGTAACTTATATTATAACCCTCTCCTTTTGACATGCACTATTTTTCAATAAGGCTGCCACACAACGGTACTTTTATCAAAATATGAACTTTCCTTTTTAGCACCTTTAATATAAAGTCTTAGAAAAGTTTTCCCTCCCACCTCGTCTCTCAAATCTGCCAAATTATTTGAAACGTTTTTACTATCTGTGACAGGATATTTGAGGGCCAAATATGCCAAAATGGCAGAAATCTGCAACAAATGGTCACACTTTTAAACATATGCAACGCATTTAGTGATGGGCGTACCGTAATCGATTGTTATCAATATAATTGCAACCACGAGAAGAAGAAGAAGAAGATTATAATAAGTAATGGTGGTTTTTAAGATCGATCAGAAAAACTGGTTATGTAATAAGCCATAAAAGTAATAAAAGTATGTAAGAATCATTTATTTGCAATCTATGGTGCAAGAAGTAAGCCAATATTTTTCCTCCTTATATTTTGGCTCCACACATAGTGTATTTAGCCAGTGTCAAGTATTGTAATTTTTCATCGAGTTATGGAATATTTCACGTAAAGTCAAGTCTTCGTCATAGTCCAGTCTAAGTCAGGTAATCATAGTCCAGTCTAAGTCATGCCCTAGTAAAGTGGTGGCGACTTTACTAGAAGCTTCTATGGAATTTTGAAGCAACATGAAAAACCACGTTTCACTACATTATATCACTTGCCCACACTCATGCTCATAATTTAACACTTAATGCGTTAAACGCCACCAATTTTAAACATTAATATTGGAAAAAGCACAAGTTTAGAAAAATAATACAATGAAATGACCGCCAAAACTCCGTAAGCCAATTTGTTTTTATGACAAGCTTTTATCATACTAATAAAATATTGTTATTAATTAATATAAAATATTAATGGGATATTAACATTTTAGTAATGTTAGTGACCATGGAAGTTTTAAATCTTTTATAATACTTCAAGACGACTTTATTTATTTAATTTGTTTATACGGTACAGACTTCCAGCGGTCTGATCGAGTTGGGATTCGGCATGGAGCTGATATTCAATGACAGTAGCTTTCTATGCTATTTTGAAACGGTCTGATGATGACCATCGAAGTTAGAGCCAGGTTTTTATTAATATTCAATAATTGTTTTAGTGATCTTTCAAATACATGCAAATATAATTTCTATCGCTACATAATAGACACTGTGTCAACTTCACTGACACTGCAGATAATTGAACAAGGCGAAATTTACAAACTCTGAATCAGCTGATTTCAGGTAAACTGCTAACTATACTGTGTTCCATAATCTTAGATTTTTTATGTAAACAAAGGGGATAACAGTGCAAAAAATATATTTTATAATAGTAGTTTACCATATTTAACCAAAACAGCGTTCAATTATTTTTTCTAGTCGTAATCTGATCAACTATAAAATTATAATCGTTTTGTACTATCTATTTTAACGTAACATCTGTTCTATAGAATAAAGGAAACATTTTTTGATAGAAAATATTTTATTATACTGGTAAGACAGTAGAGGTTCTAAACATTTTCAAGAGAATATTTCTGCCGCCATCATTTCCTTTCATTCGTTTTTGTTTTCTCAAACGCAAATGTTCTTTCTTCTCCCTGCGTTTGTGCAATTTTATTGTGATTTTTTTGTAAACTAGTTGGTTATTGTTATTAGTGTTAAATTTGTTGTTGTTCCGTTTTTTTTGTTAAGTTTGATCAACTTCTTCCCGAAAGTGCGCAAAATAGTGCTTCAGCGGGGCCCCTAGATCTCAAGGAACTTATGTAAAGAACAAAAAATCTGTCACCAGTCAAAAAGCGGCCGAGGAAATCTTTGAGTGCCACGGAAAAACTCGTGGTAATGAACGTTTACAAAGAGAGACATACAAGAAGTGGCCTGAGGCCGAGTATTGGTGACTAACAGGCCATGCAAACAAAACAGCTTAATCAAAATAAAACCAAAAATATTTTACATCACGGAAAAATGTTTTGTACAACTGGCATGTCACTTTGACAGTGACTTTTCGTGACATTTCTAATTTCTAATTCTAATTTAACGTGGGGGTGATAAGTCTTGCACTGACGTCCCACTCGGGGTGTATTGTGCATTTCCCCCTACCAGCATCTACCCGAGCCATCCCAACTCCTTAAAATAGCGGAGTGTGGCTCTAGGTTGCTGGCACAGCAGCTCCAGTGACACTGATGTTGGGTGTTGGAGTGACGATGATGAGGCATTCGAGATTTCTTGGGCAGAATGTTGAGCGTCTTCTCGTGTTAACATTCCTGATGTGTGTCTGGCTTTCTCTGTGGCTGTGCAGTATCTTAGCACGTGTTCCACAGTCTCATTTTCACTCAGGCACCCTCTGCATAGGGGGCTGTCCGTGGCGCCGGTCTTATACAGATGGTAGTTCAAATTACAGTGGCCTGTGATCAGGCCTACTATAAGCCGGAGATCCTGCCGTTGCAATTTTAGCAAATTATTTGTGATGTGTTTCGTGACATTTCTTTATTTACATAAAATATCTAAGATTATGGAACACAGTATAGGTATAATATGGCAGATTCAAAATGGTGGCAATTTTGATAGTTTTCCGCTCGGGTTGATTTTTGGCATGGATGGTTTCGAGGCTGCATCTTACAATATTCTTTTTTTGGATTCCACCAGTTTGATGGCCGCCATACACTTCTATTTTGCGTTTTCAATCAATTGTTTCTCGAAACAGGGCGAAAATTTTTGAATATTTTTTCCACTTTCGTAAGGTGACCAAGGTTGTATCAAAAAACTCAGGACCTGGTCTTTCAACCATCCGTCACTCGGACAGTCAACGGCCTGGCTAAACCATACGAGATACGAGATAGGTCATGTGCGTTTTAAGGAATGTAATGTAATCAACAAATTAAACTCTAACTAGGATTCCCTGTATCTGGGACTCAGGAACTACGAGGACCATGGTCCCACAACATCCAGGCACAGAAAAAGGTTTGCATTTTTTTCGGGAGTCGAACCCACCACCTACGGGTTATGAGCTGACCTATCAACCACCACACCACAGTTGCTGACCAAACGTTTTACTCAGCGCGGCAAATTCAAGTTTTCTTGCGTGTTTTGGCAATCATAGCTTAATTAATCAATCTGATTACGTGAAAACTAATTTTGCCCAAATAAATAGAATGTCCCAACAAATTACGATTAAAAGTATCACCTACATATTATCATTGGTTTAGCAACAAATGGCATGAGACTGAAAATCCAAGACGAAATGTGTTTATTGCATTCTATTTAATTGTGCAAAATTAGTTTTCACGTGATCAAGTTGATTAATTAAGCTATGATTGCAAAAAAACGCAAGAAATTTTGAATTTGCTGCACTGAATAAAACGTTCCTTGAAACTTTCGATGAAAATACGATATCGATATCACTACAGATTCAGGCAGTTATTTAATTCCATGTGCATATACGGGTACTGAGACAAAATAAGCGTTTTTTTAATACATTTACGTTTAAGAAATCTACTTAATTATTGTTAACTAGCTGCACTCTGCGTTAATCCAGCATAATATATATCTATGTGCCTATGTGTCTAGGGGTTTAGGTATTCTCAATTTCCGAATTCCATCATAATCAGTCCAGCCGTTTAAGCGTGAAGAAGTACGTAATGTGCACACAACTTCTTTAAAATATTAGATTGATAGTCCGATTTTATAAAGCCAGTTTTCCTTGTTCCTGTGGATTCAGTACTAGTAGGGGTAGGGTACTGGGTAATAAAATAAAAAACGCAGATAATAACATAACATTTATATTTTACACTAGCTTCTGCCCGCGGCTTCGCCCGTGTGGCCAATAGGAAATGAATGGCATATTTTTCTGCAGAAACAAACATTATAAATGCTCTCACTCTCTCTCGATATATTATACAAACTGACAATATCCCAAATAATGCAATAATATGAAATTTTCCCTAAAAAACCTCTGGGATGAGAGTAGTATGGTTTTTACAGAACTCAAAGCGTGTGTGAATAGATCTAATTATGGAAGTCCCACAGGTCACTTTCGCTACACAGTCACCGCATGCAACCCAGCGAACAAAGCAACCTCGAAAAAAAATCGTTAAGTTCTACCACAGGTCACCTTCGCTACACAGTTGCGGGCCGCTTGCGACCCAGTGAACACAGGGACCTCGAAATAAAAACGCCAACTTCTACCACATGTCACCTTCACTACACAGTCGCGGGCCGCTTGCGGCCCAGTGAACACAGCAATTCTTTTTATATTTTCCACCCATAATAGCTGCTTAGTAAGAGTGTCAGTGGGAAACCTAAAAGCACAAAGTAAAACTTAATAAAATATACAAAACAACAGTATTAGTACTAGCGAGTTAAATATTTAGTTTATATTAATGAAAAAAAAACTGGAGCCAGATATTCATCGTAGATTGTTCTGTACCTACGTACATTATTGAGCATTGCCGAAATTCTGCTAGTTACTCACTATCGAAGAACATTATCGACACATTATCGATATGAAACATTCACAACCTATGTACCTATTTCAATAGTATGAATTCATTGAATAACTAAATCCTACTTACATTTAAATGTGATGAAACTAAATAAACTAAGTATAAAGTAGTATTAAAAACATTCAGACATACAATAAACATAATAATGTAGCATTTTTTTATCGTGAGGTTCACTTACTTGTCGAAGGTTATTCCGCTGCCTTTTCGGTAGCGATTTGTACAAAATACGCATAACTTCATCACATACATGTACCGTAATCAAACACCAAACACAAAAAGTAGCCTTTTATCATCTTATTTTACGATTTTTCATCAGAGACGCAGCAAACATACCAACATCCACTATGAAAAATGTCAATTTTAGTACCCGAGACCCTCAAGAGGGGCGCTTTGAATCGGCACAAAAAAGAACTGTCATTTCCTAGAGAATATTTAGTCCAGCGTACTTGTATTATAGAGGTCAGTGACTTAAGCGTGTTTTATTTCTCAGTTGTCTGGTCAACTGGTCGTAATTATCGATTTATCGGTGTTCCCAAGGGTGAATATCGATTCATCGATTATGAAATTAATCTGGACATGGACATCACTTATGGCGATTTGTTATTTTGTGTGTCTACGTCACAGACTATTAATGGATACTATGTTCACAGACTAGACCACACAACGTATTTTATGAAAAAAAAGCACACTATTTAATATAAAGTGAAATAATTTTAGCTAATTTTCTATGGTTGTTTTTTGGGATTATTATATAGGTACATATTATTATTAGGTAGGCAAATAAATCAATTTAAATATAAAATAGCAATTTATAATAGCGCCATCTCTTGATCTGTGCAGGGACATATTTTAAAGTCAGTCTGATAATATTCAAACACTTTTGTTCTGAATTATAACACCATGGCAATGCCTCCCTGAGCGTGGTTCGGGTCGGCTTTTATACCATTCGATGCGCTTGTGGTGTATGCGCGCGGCGGGTGAAAGGTGTCGGTGTTATCGGGCGTGCATGTGTGCGCGGTCGCGGCGGGAAGGCGAGCGCGGCGGTGTGCTGGCGTGCGGGGGCCGGGGCTCGTCGTAGGTATGCTCCTGGGTCCGTCACAATTTAAAAAAACACCGATTCACGATCGAGCTTCGTCCTGTAATACGACTTGAGTGTGTACCATTTCTGACGTTATTTAATTGTTTGGTTTGCAGACCATGAACAGTACGAGTAACGCGAGTGGGCAACGAGTTGGGCCGGGTAAGTTGTACAGGTTGCGGAGGATGTCGCGCCCATTCGACCAATCGAATCGATCACTACCTCCTAGTAGCGTTAACTGTTAGAACATCAGTCAGCTGTAGTGTATCACATCTTAACTGTTTTAAATCTTATACTGTTCAAAGCTCTGTTCTTGTTTCGGGGAACAAAGGGAAACATCAATTTTGCTTTGATGGTGTAAGATTCTAGAATGTTAAATAATAAGTAAATATTAATAAATGAATATGACTCCAAATTTCTGTGAACTTATTGTTGATGTGGAATTAAACATACGGAGTGAACGGAATACTTATGACATACTCAAGTGTGTTGTGGACGCATCTGGAGAGTATAGCATCGTTGTTAGAAGCACTGATTTGTTCGTAGAGTGAATTTAGAACCTTTGTCCAAGTAAGAACTCCTGAATTCCTAGATAACATCTAAATTGGTAATAATGGGTGTTGATTAGAGATAAGTATAAGAACTGAAAATTGTATGGTTATGAAAATTATTTGTAAGGAATTATTATCAGATTGTTTTAATGTACTGAAAAACCAGTTAATTGCAGCGTAATATGGATTGTTCATTTAAAGAAACCTGTGGTTCTTCTCATTCGCCTGGCGAATCTATAAAGGAAAAAACATATTGTATCCGGCCTAAAATATAGCATCCAAGGCAACAAAGGAATGGGCTGATTTCATCGAATTGGTTTTAACTTTGGTCACAAGTGGCATGATGTTGACGAGGCCGCGGCCGCACACAAGTGTATATCTCCTAGGTATTATATTTTCTGCCGGGTATACTTTGTTTTTTTTTCTAACTCATGACATGAGTGTGATAGACAACAAGTGCAATTGTGTTGTAACGAGGAGCCGACGGCGTCCGTTTTCGACGACCTCGTGCTAGATAATATTTTAACTTAAAAATTAATATTATTTATCACTAAATTAAGGATGGATTTATAATATAATTAAATTAAGATGGTCTTACCCGGTACTTAACACATATAAAACTATAAGTAATTGTTTTGTATATTATCTGGACATTGAATTTGAACCCTCTCGTGATAAACGTAACGCTATAAAATGATCTGTCAACTTCTCGCTGACGAAAGAGAAACCGAGAAAATAATTGAAAGTACACTTTTAATCTTTGTTTTTAGCTTATTGAGCGTTTATGAATTGGGAGGGTTACTGTTTTGGACTAAATGAGATAAACTAGACAGGAGACAGATAATATAACAATGTACGCAATGCCGAGTGAGACCGCCCGCGCCCGCAACGTGCGTACTCTCCGCTCGTCATCGGACCGTATAGAAGTAGCATATTAATTCCTTCGGTATAATTAATTAAGCGTTGCTGTAATCAGCTAACATTTCTCTAGGCAAAGGGATGCGGCTATATTTTTCTACCTGATACTGAATCTCTGAAGAGGTTAAACGATTTGACAAAACTACTTGCATTCTTCTAATCTAAAATCCGTTGCAAATTAATATTAGGTGGGTACAGATGTTGTATTGGATATTTAACCCGATTCTTGGCGGATTTGAATTAGACCGATGTGCTTATTGCTGGAGTACCGGCGTATCTGCTGTCAACGGCGATGTAGCGTATCGAACGAAGCATTGATTGACTATTTAAAACTAACATTAACGATTTGTAAGTAAGCTCGTGTGCCGCGCGCGATAGATATTGTAGACGTTCCTCTAACGTCCGTTTTAGTTTTTGTGATCCGTCAAGCACAAAACGGAAGTAAGGGTCAATTCAGACAGAGCAGCAAAATGCTCGAACACTTTTTAAGTGCTATTGGAATATCAACCTTAGTCCATTTAGACAAGACCGAAAATAGTATGCAACATGAATATATGTAAGATTTTAATGTTACGTACTATTTTCAGCTGTGTGAATGAAATAAGGTTGATATTCCAATAGCACTTAAAAAGTGCTCGAGCATTTTGCTGCTCTGTCTGAATTTACCCTAATAAGGCTTTTGTAACTTCCGCTCCGGGCAGCGCGAGGGAGGGATCCGACCTCCTGCTCACCGGCAAATGAACTAAAATTATGTTGACACTTTATAAAGTTTATTTCGTTTTCGAGTTATTATTTTATTTTTACACATTTACTACTGATTGTTTAATTAGAACTTGTAGAAGTTCTCTGCCCGGAGTTCTACTGTAGTGTTCCATATATAATCACCAGACTGTAACGTCAGCGTGTGCGCGCGTCGGTCGTGTGCGTGTCGTGTCCGTGTACGCAGCGAGTACAAAGGAGTGTTGCCACTAACGAGGGTTTATATAGATAGGTCGGCGCGAGAGCGGGACGTGCCGTGCCGTCCCGGTTTCGATTGTTATAAATATTATATCAATAAATTTTTTATTGTAAACATTTTCTGGCCTTTTATTTCTTAAGGCCTATTCAGACCGCGTTTTCGCTAACGCCTGCGGTAGCCAAAACCGATTACCCACTCGATACACACATGCGATAATCCTATTGTTCACACAAAACTTCGCTCTAGCCGCGAAACTTCATACAAAATACCCGGCGGTATTTATGTAACTGCCCACAGCGGTAACGAACGCTCAGGTCTGAAGAGGCTTTTAATTTAATCCCATATACTTATTAGGCACTAGCTGATCCGCACTGGCTTCGCACGGGTAATTAGTTCATTCATACTTTTCCCTTCTCCCTTCGACAGGATGAGGACTTCCAACCAAACTCCGTGCGACTTGGTTATCTTTTACTCAAAAGTTTTTTTCTATTCAATTAGTGCTTATATTGCCCTTTACATCAAGGGAGTGCAATTTATGACCGAGGCCATCTACCGTTGAGTAGCGGAACTCACGCCACAAACTCAAATGGCCACCTAGCTATACGTCGCTAGATGGTGGTGGAATCTTTACTTAAAAATAATATTTGGAATCATGCTGAATTTTGGGATAAAAAGTATCGTACGGCCTACCTCGTAGTAGGAAGTCCAGCACCAAGCACGGTAATTATCCAATTTACCAGGAAGATATAGGTGCATGGAATTCATCATTTAAAGAAAAGAGCACAAATTAGTCTTGTATCGTATACTTATACTTATGTGTTTCGCCACCACATCCCCAAATTCCCCTCTTGGACTCTCGTACTATAACGATTTGAGCGCCCCCCCAGTGCCGTAAATAGGGCGGTGCCACCGGTGCCAAGGCACAGGGCGTAGACTCTGGGGGGCGCAAGAATGGCCAGACCAGGCAGGACTATTATTTTTTCGATTTGCTAAGTTCCCGCTGCGCCCCTAGTGCTCGATTCCAACACATACGTATCTACATGCCAGTATCATCAAAAAACATCGCGCTCATTTTTTTGCCAGCGTAGAGCGTATTTGTGTTTAGTGTTTATCGGAGTCAAGCGGCCGCCCGGTTACCGTTTAGTCTCCGAGCGACCGCAGTGGCCCAAAAAGACTCTATACAACGTCAAAATGCTTAAAATGGCTAAGCATGAGGCCGTGTCCTCACAATTGTACTGACTAACATGTAATTCATGTTTGAATTGCTATACGCGTTTTCTGAAATACAATACAGCAAATATAAAAAAATTCGAGCTCGTTTCGCTCGCATATTTAATGTGGTTACTGTATTTTGTTTTATAGCAAGCGCGTTTGTACTGACTGACATGTGATTCACGTTTGAATCGCCATATGCGTTTTTTGAAATACAATTCGGCAAATATAATATATATTTCATAAAGAGTATTTTGACAATAGTAGTCAAGATGAAACACCCCCTTCCGCAGAAAAGGCTATATTTATTTACGGCACTGCGCCCCCCCCCCTTAAAAAATTTCTGTATCCGCGCCTGGAACCAAGTAATAATAAAAAAAATTGCATAATAAAAGAAAACAAACATATAAATAACTTATATTAAATCCTCTATACATAATATTAACAATGAGTTTTCTCTTCATAAGTTAGCAGTCCCAGACTTCTCAACAAGTTCCAGGAGAGTGTGCAGTGATGTGTCAAATAGCTCGCACCGGATGGGCATCTCCAGAGAATAGAAGGGGTTTTTCAATGCATAATCAGAGTACAGCTCATAGATGCGCTTTAGGACTATTTCGGGCCCTTGCATGTTTGGGTCCGTGACCATTATGAATTTTACACCTGGAATTTTATTAAGATGTTAAAATCTAAAAACTGACCAATACACATCAAACATAGCTCTTAGAATTAGCAAGTAAAGATTTAATGAATAACCAAAAAAACAGGATCTTCTATGTGCCCTAGGAAAGGTCCTAGGGCTCAACTCTGAGGGGTGGGGACTTTAAGTATGTTTGCCTCCTAACTAGGCCAAACAATGTCCCAAAGTCAATCTTTCTGCTTTCACCTTTTCCATCCACAATCATTTGTTGCCTGGACTAACTTGAATTTCATACTTACAAAATTTGCTGCAACTAAAAATTTTTTTTTTTTTTTTTACAATTTATAGGCATAGCATTTGACCACTGTCTCACCTGATGGTAAGTGACATACCAGGGACACATAAAATGTCTTTTATATGTCTCTGGTATGACATGTAAATATAGTTAACCAGTGGATGGCAATGTGCTGCATAAAAATAGATTTACAATAAACAAAAACTACATGCATGATATGTCCAACATTCTTGAATTACACAAAATATTTCATAGTAACCACTTGCCTGTTAGGGTTTGAAAACAAGACAGCTTGAATGTGTCTGCAGTCAGTGACTCTATTCCAGAGGCCTTGGGTACAGGGCTGAGCTGACTGGCCAGTGCAAACAGGGGGTAAAACATGCTGGCTAGCACTATTTTCTCATTAGTTGTTGCCCGGGCGCGACCAAACTTTAAACTTAGAGGGTAGTTTTCCTAAAATAAGTACGAAGTCTTATACATTTACAATATAAGTGTGTATTTACATTATTGTATGGATACCATTTCAAAGTAGGTAACAATTTTATAATTACCTTTTTTTCTATAAGTTCAAAAACATCTCTACCATCTTCTGTAGTGCAACCAGTCACGGGAGAACCATTTACAGAAAGGAGTACGTGTCCAACTACAACAGAAAAACTGAGCACTAGCTGGCTATGTACTTGTAAAATTGCAATAACTCGTTATTACAATGGTGCCACATTTATATTGAAAGCTGCAACTTCACGCCTGTAATTAACAAAGGCAGAGATGGTGCACAGGCTTACCATTTATACCATCTCTCTGACCAAAAGCAACAACAACTTTCTTGTTTTCATATTGCAACTTGATGTCCAAAGGGAACCCGAAGGTTTTTTCCGTTTCTACGCGGGGAATGTTGTGGTCGTAATTGTATATAAGACCCCCGGATTTGCTTACTATATAGACACCGTAAATTACCATCTTTACAAAGAAATTGCTACACACAAATCAGAAAAACAATAAAATTACATGAAATCAATAATAACAACAACAATTTTCAATAGACATCAAAAAATGAATGACTGACACATTGACAGTGCTGCCAACCCGTAAAGACATTTCCCCTAAGATAATTTTAAAGTTTCCTAAAAACCCTCTAAATTTTTTTGTTCAAATTTTTCCCGTACGAATTATACTGTCGTTTGTTTGTATTTTTATGTAGGTAATAATATATGGTTATAACCTGATAAAATAAAAAAATACACAGGTAATATCATTTAGTATGTGTAAACCGGCATCGTCATCGTCGTCAGTGATTTCAAGGTGGTAAGTACTAATGCTAGGTTTATTTTTTAAACATACCTATTTTTTGTCCAAAACACCGCAGAGCCTGAAAACATACATTTTCAACTAATGTGTTTTGCCAATGACAATAGCACTGAAACGAGGTATCTTACTGTTGGCCTCATTAGTAAGCTCAAAGTTGCGCAACGAGCTATGGAGCTCTCTCCATAGCTCGCAAAAAGCAAAATTCTGACGCTCTTTCTCTCTAGAGAGAGAGGCTGAGAGTCAGATTTTTTTGTGTATGCTAAATCAGGTGATCCACAGTCGGCAGAGGCCGATAATAAGTCTTAGAATTAGCAACTTGAAAAGGCAGAGGAAAGGCTACATCGCGCGTAGAACAGTAAACCGATGGGGAAGAAAAGTATTCTTGAGTGGCGACCTACGAACCGGAAGACGCAGCGTAGGTCAGCCCTCTGCTAGGTGGACCAACGACGTTGAATGCAGGAGGCGAACAGCTGCTCAAAGTGGGGCTCTATGGGTGAGGCCTATGTTCAGCGTTTGACTTCTTCAGGCTGATGCTGATGTGATGAAAGTGTTCAGATGGACAAGTAGACAGACAGACATGCCGAACTTATAAGGGGTTCTTCTTGTAGTATGTATAAGCTTGATGAAATGTATGGAACAGCTGATATTTTCTTCGTGTTTTAAGGATAGGGTTCCAAATAAAAGTCATTCATAGTAAATACTCATCATTGAAATGATTGTACCTAATCATTTCATGTAAACTTATTGTTGTTAGTTGTATGTTTAGGTAAAACGTAGTGTTTAAGTATTTAAATTGCACATTATTGATTATGAAATAAGAATTATTTCTTCTTCTTGTTGTCGCCTGGCAACTCCAGCTTCATTTTTTGATGTAGAAAACTGCAGGCGACGCTAGCGCCTCTTCAATACAGATGCGAGTTTTAAGTATACGTTAAGTTGGTTTGTTAATTCGTGTTTTTGAACGTACTTTTGAAGTTTTGGTTTCTGAACGAATTAATTCAACCAATGAGAGGCCTGCTGAGCTGCCATTGGTGACCGAATTGGTGTCCGGTAAAAATGGCGGCTCAGGAGGAACGTT
The DNA here is from genome assembly GCA_910589525.2 of Ennomos quercinarius. Classification (NCBI taxonomy): domain Eukaryota; kingdom Metazoa; phylum Arthropoda; class Insecta; order Lepidoptera; family Geometridae; genus Ennomos; species Ennomos quercinarius. Next base: position 19,039,528 of record OU342493.1, read on the forward strand.
TGCTGGTTTTTCATTTTTTTCGGCAGTTGAGTTTGATTCGGCATTCGTGCAACATCGCTTAGTGTTGTTAAGATATATTTACCGCACAAGTTTATAGCGTGTAGTATAGTTTGTACAGCAGCAGTATCTTATTTATATTTAAAACGTGTGAAATATAGACTGTGGATTTTATTTACTTACATCGTTACCTTGTTTTATTTAAGGGCCGCCTACATTCTTTAATTATATATCATCCCAATGTATGACCAAATATCGGCCATTTGCGGTCACGCTGATTAAGAAATGAAGTGGTTTCGTGAGACAGAGCGAAACGCTGTATACGAAAATATATTAACAGGCGCAAATTGGCAGTATTCAGAAATATAAGGTGGTTTTAAATTATTTTAACCCTTATAAGTTCCCTCCCAAAAAACCCCTAAAGAACTCATGCCCCTAAGCTTCCCCGTAAATTTAGGGGGAAAACTAAGTTGGCAACACTGCACATTGATACAAGAAAGAATGGGATTTTTGGCGGGAACGCGAAAACGTTCACGTCGTTGCATTGTATTATTTTTCAAAACTTGTGTTTTTTCCAGTGTTAATGTTTAAAATTGGTGGTGTTTTACGCATTAAGTGCTGAATTACGAGCATGAGTGTTGGCAAGTGATATAATGTGGTGAAACGTGGTTTTTCGTGTTGCTTCCAAAACTCCATGGAAGCCTCTAGTAAAGTTGCCACCACTTTACTGGGGCATGACTTTGACTGGACTATGACTACCTGACTTGGACTGGACTATGACTGTGACTATGACTAAGTAAAATATAATATATTATAATGCAGACTTTGTAGACTTTTTAATATTGCGACTGAAGGACTTTGTATCCAAGTCAAGAACTAATTAAAAAAAAAAAAAAAAAAAAAAATACAAGAATGGGGAGTTTTTGGCGGGAACGCGAAAAAGCTCACGTCGGGAGTTTTGGCGGGAACGCGGAAAAGTTCACGTCGGTGCATTGTATTATTTTACAAAACTTATGCTTTTTCCAGTGTGGTTTTACGCATTAAGTGCTGAATTACGAGCATGAGTGTGGGCAAGTGATATAATGTAGTGAAACGTGGTTTTTCGTGTTGCTTCCAAAATTCCATAGAAGCCTCTAGTAAAGTTGCCACCACTTTACTAGGGCATGCCTTAGACTGGATTATGACTTAGACTAGACTATGACTACTCTGACTGTGACTATGACTTGACTTTAAATGAAAATTTCCATAATACGATGAAAAATTACAAAACTTGACACTGGCTAAATACACTATGTGTGGAGCTAAAATATAAAGAAAAAAAAAGCTCACGTCGTTGCATTGTATTATTTTTCAAAACTTGTGTTTTTTCCAGTGTTAATGTTTAAAATTGGTGGGGGGGGTCTAGCAAAGGCGGATTCCGCAGCTAATGTCATTCCCATACATTTTGGAGTTAGCGTGAGGCACAGAGTAAGTATAGTCATTTGTTTTTTCTCTAATCTGTGGCGTGAGGCGATATCGTTTCACGCTGGGATCTTTGCTAGAGACACAGATTAGAGAAAAAAACAAAACCCCCAGTTGACACATTGACACTGACAGTGATAGTAATCACTGTCTGTCTCATGCATTTTTTTCTCTAAACTGTGGTCTCTCGAGTGGAACGTTACACTCGCGCGGCAAATTCAAATTTTCTTGCGTTCTTTTGCCAATAATAGCTTAATTTTATTTTATTTTATTTTATTAATCACAAAGCAGATTACAAACACTTATCACAACAATAGTTTCATACTCACAAATAGTTCGGAGCTAGATTGTAACCCTAAATTATGTGAATACAACAGCACTATGTAGTTTTATATTATTATTTTAACAGGAAATCTATGTTTTTTTTTGTTTCATTTAAAATAATTATGTACATACAGTGAAGAAAAAAATAATGCTAATAAAATTGTTAAGTATGATTTACATTCAGATGAGAAAACTGTATTGCCCTAATACACTTTACAAACCTCCCAAGATTGGGGTCAAATATTACTCAACGTGATTACATGATAACTAATTTTGCGGAAATAAATAGAATGTATCAACAAATTACGATTAAAAGTATCTCTTAGATATCATTGGTTTAGCCACAAATGGCAATAAACTATTTTTTTCTTAGTTTTTCAGTCTATTGCCATTTGTCGCTAAATCATAAGTATGCCATAAATTACAATTAAAAGTATCATTTTAATTGTAATTTATGGATACACTATAATAATATTCATTTGCGCAAAATTAGTTTTCATGTAATCACGTATGTTCCACCCTTCAACTTTAGTTGTAATCGTAGTTTGGGCAGGGATTTGCCAGATTAGTAAGTTAACGATTAAGTAGTTACAGTTCAGTGAATAGAAATGGCGGGGTAATTACCTAAAATTTGCAACAGCAAAGCAACAGCAGTAGCGAAGCATACATGCTCGACACCACTAATGATGTAAGACAGCAATCATCGCGAAATTTACGCCTGTAGCAAACTTGTTGCGAGTTAGGTAATAAGCCCGGGGGTTGTATTATTTCGGCGCCTCAAGTGCAAGTTCACCCCTCTCCCGTGCGTCTTTCGTACCCCGACAATAGGGGATTTTCTGACAGCTGGATAGCACGTAGTTCTACATCGCCAGGTAGGTGGCGCTACTGGCATATGGCTTCTTTTTTTTGTGAGGTGGCTTTGCTCTCTGTCATAGTGCAGTGTCACTTTCACTTCACTCACCAGTGTGACAATTTTTGGCAGATTTCGGCCATTTTGACAGATTTTCCCTTCACATTTACACTGTGACACTTTTGTGGCAGTGGCTACTTAAAAATTCTGACAGATTTAGGTTTTTTATTATTTTGAAGTAAAATTCAGAAATATAGCTACGAAATTATTTCATTGACTTCGATATTTGGTTGGAATCATTGTCACTACACTGACAGCTCCTGTCTTAAGTCAGTTGAGTATGGTCTATGCATCCAATGTACAATTAATATTATAATATTTTAATATCTTTTCCACAAGGTGGCTTTGCTCTTTGTTAAAGCGCAGTGTCACTTTCAGTTTACTCACCAGTATGACCATTCCTGCCATTTCGGAACATTTATTTTCTTCACATTTATACCGTGGCACAAAGTGTATACGACTGGTGACCAGAGGGCTGGCTTGTTTTTTGGCGAGAAAATCAGCATTGCTATTCAACGTGGCAATGCAGCCAGCGTGCTGGGCACTTTTCCTTACACCAAAGGTCTTTTTGATAACACTTAGTTTATACCTATTTGTAAATATTTTAATTTATCATAGTTAATTATTCAGTTTTATAAATTATGTCTACAAGTTAGTATACAAACATTAAAAAATTGTGGCATATTTTGAAGTTTTTATTATTTTTATTATACGCCTGGAGGAGCTATTGGGCCATGAAAGATCTGATGAAGGGTAATCTTCCACTTTCCCTCAAGAAGAGACTCATGGACGTGTGCATTCTCCCCATTCTTACATACGGCGCACAGGCTTGGTCTTTGACAGAACATCAAAGGTCCGCACTCGAAGTGTGTCAAAGAGCGATGGAGCGTAGTATCCTTGGAGTAAAGCTCACTGATCGTATTCGCAACACCATACTGCGCTCCAGAACTCGAATTACAGATGTCACTCAAAAAGCTGCCCGGTTGAAATGGGACTGGGCTGGTCACGTCGTTCGCATGCATGACGAACTTTGGCCAGAATAACCACCGAATGGGCCTCTGGCAATGGTAGAAGGCAACGCGGCAGACCAAGAAGGCGATGGCGTGACGAGCTCTACTCCCACCAATTAGACTGGCCCCTAACAGCTCAAGACCGTGAGAAATGGAAAGAAGGTAGGGAGGCCTTTGCCCAGCAGTGGGAAAATACAGGCTGATAATAATAATAATAAATAATTATTTTGAAGTAAACGGAATTAATTAGTCACGAATTATTAATCCCTTTTCTTCGATATTTGGTGGAAATCGTTGTTACCACCCAGATCCGCAGGAGAACTTAAGTGACCAATATAGCTCTTATAATTAGCAAGTTGAAATGCCAATGGGCAGACCAAATCACTCGTAGAACTGACAACCGATGGGGTAGAAAGGTTCTCGAGTGGTGACCACGAACCTGAAAACGCAGCGAAGGCGGGCCTCTGGTAGGTAGGTATTACCTACTTACCTCAGTCCTTATTCTGGGATTCGTTGAACTCTATGATTAAAGGGTTTATTTTATTTACTAGCAAATTACAAGCTGGTTTCACCCTCACGCCAAGTAAAGACATAATTAGAAAAAATATGAATGTAAAATCCATGTATGATGAAAAAAAGAGGAATATAAATCTAACGTTAAATTAAAGTTTTTAGGTATAGTTTAGTTTTTAGGTCTAGTTTAGTTTAGTATATTATTATATGTTATTTAAGTTTGTGTTTTTGAAAATATAAAACTATAAATCTAATGTTGACTTGGTGATTAATGATAATTTTCCTCTTATTTTGATCATTTCTACATTAATTTTGGGTTCCTATTTAATAATTGCTTGATATTTTAAAATATATATAAGTAAACACCAATGAAAAATATTTCTATCATTTCCCTTATATTATTAGTATTATAAAAGACGAGGCATATTTCTAAAAGATTTCAAAGTGTGGGCAGATTTTTAGCCTATTTAAGGCAGACTCTGCAATGTACAGAGGGTCACACTGTGACCTGTTTATGGTCCACGCATAAATCACAGTATTGTATTTTTCTCTAATCTGTGGCATAAATCTTCTGAACACAGATATGGTAGGTCTGTGGTTCTCAACCATGTCTCGTCAACGGTATCTGACGGATTTTTAAGAACTAATTTTTTTTTTAATTTGGCTGCTGAAAACCTCCTATTAAACCACTAAACTAGCCGCACGCACGTGTGAACAGACGAGTTTAGCTCATAGATAAGAGTATAATAGTTTAGCTTAGTACAGTTCATAAGTTGGCAAGTCGCAAAGCAATGCACTGAAACTTGAAGCTAAACTAGGTTGATGTGTGGATACACCTAAAACGTGAAGTCGCAACTTTACTCGCTAGGTATTTAACTAAACAAAGTGTAAGTTTATGTTTAACACAGGACTTACTCGCGCTAAAAATATTATATATTTACCTCGACGTTTCGACCAAGTTGCATTGGCCGTGGTCACGGGTCACCACGGGTAGACTGGAGAATTAAATGGAGATGCGGGTATCCGTGCGCCAGAAATGAAGAGTTGTTTATGCATAACTACCCACACTTGAACTTAATTATTGTAAACACACGTTGAGTTGTCACGGCACATAATACTAACAGCATACTAACAGTATCTGATTTGTCCGGATGTAAGCCACGATGCAAACACTTGCCCAGGCACTCGGTTCCACGACACGTAGGTAACCTAAAACCTAAAACCAAACGCATGATAAGTCCTGTCTTAAACAAAAAATAGATTTTGTTTAACACAGGACACAACCCAGATAGCAAGCTCACTTGCTGCAAACTTGCTATTCTTTGATTTTAACTTGCTATGTCAAATATGATAAGGCAAGTTTGTGACAATATTGCTGCATTATTGCTGGTATAAGGATGATGGCTTAAGTTTGTATCAAAGTTGCTGCAATCTTGAATTTGCAAAGATAATGTCTCTATTTTGTTTTTAACTTGCCACAAACTTGTTTTTTTTAGTGGTGCCTACCTATAATATTCATGGCAAAAAAAAAATTTGGACATGTTCCAAACATGTACGTTTTGGCATTGTATTTATTACTCACAATCACAACGCCAACTGGGCTACGTTCAGAACCTTTATAATTACTTATGTACTTAATTATTTAAATGTATTTTCAAAAAAATTTAAAAACAGAAGTGTAGGGTCAGTTTTTGTGTCGTGCAGAGTAGCGCTTACCATCAGGCTAGCAACCACGGTTGCTTAGTTTTCGTTATTCTATTGTTAAATGTATGTCAAAATTCATCCGTAGTACATAAAATTATGTTGTATATTTAGTTACTACGAATGAAACTAGATGGCGTTACTCACGTGGCTCCAAAATCCTGAATCACGCAAGCGTTTTGTTACACTAGCTTTATGAGGTGCTTGAATATCTTTGTGAACCAATAAACATAAATAATGAATATCACATGTCATAAGTTATTGTGTGGGTGGACCTTAGTCCTTACCTTAAATGTACCCAGTAATGGTACAGATTATATTATATAGGTCGAAGGAAGGACATGATTTTAATTTTGAGAAAATATCAAAACTAACTCTGAAACTTGTAAAAGCAAACATTATACAAGTTTGCTATTGCAACTTTGTTTAAACTTTGAAAAAACAAACTTCATGCAAGTTTGATGCTGGGAAACTAGAAAGTTTGATGCAAACTTGCCTCAAGTGTATAGACTTGCCATGACAAGTTTGAAACAAACTTTCACTTTTGACACATCAAAGTTGTTGCAAGTCTGATTCAAGTTTAAATTGCTATCTGGGAATGGTTTAGGTACTTACACCCCAGATAGCAATTTAAACTTGAATCAGACTTGCAGCAACTTTGATGTATCAAAAGTGAAAGTTTGTTTCAAACTTGTCATGGCAAGTCTATACACTTGAGGCAAGTTTGCATCAAACTTTCTAGTTTCCCAGCATCAAACTTGCATGATGTTTGTTTCTTCAAAGTTTAAACAAAGTTGCAATAGTAAACTTGTATAATGTTTGCTTTTACAAGTTTCTAATTTAGTTTTGATGTTTTCTCAAAATTAAAATAAAATATTGTCCTTCGACCTTTTAAAATATATCGTCCGTCCGTAACTCCGTACCGTACGAACTTGACCTGGTACAACTAAGACTTGTGACATGTGATATTAATTATTTATGGTTATTCATTCAAAAAGATATTCAAGCACCTCATAAAGCTAGCGTAACACAACGTTTGCGCGATTCAGGATTTTGGAACTACGAGAGTAACGCCATCTAGTTTCATTCGTAGTAACTAGATATACAACTTAATTTTATGTACTGCGGATGAATTTTGACAAACATTTAACAATGGAATAACAAAAACTAAGCAAGCTTGGTTGCTAGCCTGATGGTAAGCGCTACTCTGCACGACAAAACTGCCCCTACACTTCCTTTTTTAAAATTTGTTTATAATATGTACATTTAAACAATTACTTAATTTAAATTAAAGGTTCTGAACGTAGCCCAGTTGGCGTTGTGAGTGATAAATACAATGCCATAGAGCGTACATGTTTGGAACACAACTATTTTTTTTTGCCATGAAAACTATTAGGTAGACACCATTAAAAAACAAGTTTGTGGCAAGTTAAAAACAAAATTGAGACATTATCTTTGCAACATAAAACAAAATTCAAGATTGCAGCAATTTTGATACAAACTTGAGCCATCATCCTTATACCAGCAATATTGCAGCAATATTGTCACAAACTTGCCTTATCATATTTGACATAGCAAGTTAAAATCAAAGAATAGCAAGTTTGCAGCAAGTGAGCTTGCTATCTGGGACAGGTAAGTGTCAAACCAGCCTAAATTAGGGTAGGTACTAGCAGGCAGCATTCATATTCGATTCGATAAAGGCTTATAAACTTAAGTTTATGAAAATCAAGTTCCTTCCCGTTCCCGTTTTTTTTTTTGGCCAAATCCTTAAGCATAGGTAGGTATACTTACGTGTCAGTCATGATTTATGATACTTAGTTATAATATCGTATAGGTAGTAGGCATAGATACACTAAATAGGGCGAATTCTGTGGTAGTAGTAGGTACCTGCATAATAGCCTGTAACTACAGTCCACCATATGCAGCTTAAATTACATACCTAAGATAACTTATTAGCTTTATCAATAACTTGAATAAGCCACAATTTATAAAGTCATGAACTAACTTATATTATAATAATTATCAGTAAGTATAAATCCTACACGCGCGTATTAAAACACAAGGTGCTCAATTACCTATGTTATCGAAGATTGAGATAGAGTTGGTTAGTCACCGCTCCATCACCAGCACAGCTGTGCTGTATTTAGGTACCTACCTATCTCTACTAACTGATTAGATAGATATTCGTGTATTCAGGATCCGTTACAGATTACAGTTGTTTAGGATGATACGATATGCCCGATATGATGCTATCCTGATAATCGAATGGCATGACTCACTCACTCTGCTGAATTGGATAACCTGCATAGATTTGTTCGATTAGTGTTGCATCAATGACTCATAGCGTTTCTGAAATTCAGGGCTTTTACTTTGAATCATAACATTATCAGTCGTAAACTAAGTATTGAACGAACGAACTTTTGGGTTAGGCTTCTTGCTGGGGCTCCGCCCGCCCGCGCCGCGCCGGTAGTGCCGTGCCTAGTAGTATACTATATATTATATAGTGTAATTCTGTGCACCCGTACATATTTTTATTTTTATGTTATTTTATTTTATTTATATATACAGGTACAGGTTTATTTATACAGGGTGATTCGTTCGTAGACCGTATCCTTTCAGGGTGTGTTTAAACAGGCCTTGGGCTATCTTTTAAGCGTAACATTAAACCAGCGATTTTTTTTTTTTTCGAGTTATTCAATATTTTGTGAAAATTGGAGAAAATCCCCGTTTTTGACCTTAAATCACTGATTTCTGAAAGCACCGCTTTTAATTAATAAGTTTCTGATTTTAATTACATAAAAGAAATATTAATGACTCTACTGACACTTAAATTTAATAATAATTAACCATAGTTTTTAAAAACAGGGCTTAAATTGAAACAATTTTTTTCTTGAAAATGATGACCCTGTCAAAAAAGTTGATTTATCTCAAAAAGTTGACTGAAGTTTTTTTTCTGTAAATTATTCTAAAAACATGTCCTTTTCAACGGCTTTCTAATGAGATACCATTTATCAAAAAATATTGATAGGTTCCAAAGATACTCACAACCAAAGATGTCTGCCCCCTCATCGACACACGAAATCATCCATGTAAATACTTGGTGTCACGATTAACGTTAAGCCATAAAGCGAGAGTTAGGGCAACCAAGCAGTGATAAACTTTTTTTTATGTATCAATGGCCTCTTATTGATACACAGAACCTACCATACGAGTTGAAATTGGACAAAATCCCGGGTAAATAACACTTAATATTGTTGATGACAATAAAAATGAAAGTTTGCTTATTCTCTTGTTTAATAACTCAAAACGGCTGTAATATTATTCTAAAATCCAGTAAATTGTAGATTTTCATGCACATTTTTAAGGTTCCGTGCTTGAACTTTAACCTGAAATACACGTTTTACGGGTTTGGGAGTTGCCACCATCTTGAGTGGCTGCTCGCCTCCTGCATCCATCGGCTCCCCGCGGCTTTCACCAGATCGGCGGTCCACCAAGTGGGGGGCCGGCCTACGCTGCGTTTTCCGGTTCGTGGTCGCCACTCGAGAACATTTCTTCCCCATCGGTTGTCAGCATACTATGTGCCAGCAAGTAATTAATCGACGCGACGACGCGTAGAGGCTTTGTAATTTTCCGTGAACTCGCAGGATAGTATTTTTTTTGTGGACATTTCACACAGCGCCACCTTACCCCAAACCCTAGGTTATCTGTGCCCCGAACTATGCATAGCTTGTACTGTGGGAACCCGAGAACTGATAGAAATACTTGTTCTTTTATTGTTTGTAAATAATACATACATAGAATGGAATATAACACCCAGACACAGAACAAACATCTATAGTTGTCCTGGATGGGAATCGAACCCAAATATATAACGTAAGTCTACGTAAGTATAAGTCGCAACCACGAATCTCGATCAGATCAGCTTAACATTATAGACCTACCTAGTACCTACCTTAGAATAAAATAATTGTAAGGTAAGATACCAATACATATAAATCAAAAGCTAGAAACTAAAGACAGTACCAGTAGGGGATGGGGGGACCTACAGTTGGGGATTACCTATATACCTACTTACTATTACTACTTATACTTATGTAGTAAAAGTTATGAGTGGCTGAATAAAGAAGAGTCTATGACATTGTCACGTCTATGACGAACACTTGCACCACATAATATGACCACAGAACAAATAGTAGCAACTCATACGCACTCATATGCACCGAGTTAAAAATAAAACAGAATGATTAGCGCATTCGCGCGGGATTTCCAAACTATTTACACATGTATCTTATACCTACTTACTAATGCAAGGCTCTGCTGAGGTTTCGAGCATTGTCTGCGGTTTTAACAAGCAATGCGCAAACAAACCTCACAGGTAAGTAGGTAGGTATGATACCTGTCTAATGTGACTTTCTTTTCTTCCAAAAGCGCAATACGCTGACTAGCTGACCTGCCCGGCGTGCAAGAGGGGAAAAGAGAGTCATTACCAGTGTTCACCACCATCTGTGTCCCCATCCATGGTGACAACTGCAATGGGAACCGTATTTTGAATAAGTAAAGATCTAAGAAAACATAAAATATTATAATTATCCTAAAATCATTCAGAAAAATTAGCTAACGTAACCGAAAAGTTTCATCGAAATCCGCCCAGTGTTTGTTCAGCCTATACTGGGCGGATTTCGATGAAACATTGTATTGGTTCAGCGTGAAGCGCTTTCAAAAGGACAGACAGACAGACATCTTCTACATATCATGTATAGGTATCGATAACAAAGTGTAACATGAAATAGATTACAGATTTAGCCAGCTGGTTACAGTATGTATATAGAGTACGTAGGTGTACAATATACATAGGTATATTATACCTATCAAATGCAAACCACAACGACTTGTTCCGGAATAGAGTGAAGAAAAGTTCTTGTACTTACCTAATTTTAGCCCTCGGAGGTGCCACTTGGACTTCATCCCAGAAAAAAATTACTCCAGCCAGGGCCGGACCGTGAGTTTTTACCCATGGCTAATACTACTAGGGGCCTATCTGTAGGGTTAGCACGGCCGGTAGACAAAACTGTCTTTCCCCTGTTTTACTCCAAGCAAGTATGAAGAAAGTGACATAAAACGGGGAAAGACAATTTTTCTACCATCCATGCTAACCCAGCTGAAGTCTCCACCCCATGATCAAAACGCTCATAGGCTAACTTTTTTGGAAATTCTCGACATCCCCTGCTGTCAGGGTTTTAACCCAATACAATAGGGATGTGTGAGTGTGGACTGCAGTAGTGTGATATTAGGTATTACGTCTATCACTCACTATGTACCTACATTGTATATAGGTCTCATAAAAGAATACATCGAAGCCCAAAAAGAGCTGGCTTATGTTTAGGGATATTCCTATCCGCCTCCTCCTCCTGATTTTAATTTTCTTAGGCCTGACCTGTTATTTCTGTTTGGTACCAACCCAAGGGAAGGAGTAGGTATCTACCATAATATGATACAGGGTTAGCCTAGTTTGGATTTGAATTGGTATCTACGTATATCAAAATTGCATATTATATGCATGATCTTAGGCGTCTTGCTTTTAGTACCTAATTTTCATAGCCTCCTAACCTAAGTCTTAGCTTAGGGGGTAATTTGTGCAACAAATGAGTCAAACAAAGCGCCTGTTGGTTTTAACATCGCAATTTTTTAGTTTCGGAAATGTATCACTGCTCTGATTGTCTTACTGACTGAAATATGGTAATAAAGCAACTAACAAGACCAAAATACCAAGATAATATACCTATTACGCTTTCAGCAAGCAATCAGCGCACGTTCTGTATCAGTGTCTACCGTATAGGTACGTAGGTTTGAATTCCCGGGCGGCGACTCGTATACTATCTATATTGAAGTAGGTAGGTACACGACACATTGGCGACTCATAATGACTCATACCATGTTATTCAATACAAAAACACTATGGGTAATCCTATAGAGTTAAATAGTACATTCAATCTAGATTTATGGCCAAAATAAAGTATTCTAAAAATAAGTCTCCTTATTAGGTACCAGCTTACTTTTTAAAGACTGCTAAACGTATAAAGCAAGTATCTGTTTTGTCGACTAAGATACCTAGATTACCTAAATAAAAAGCTCAAAAAGAGTGTGAAGTGCATGTGCAAGCGCAAGCCGATGCGTTCTCGACGACTCGCTCTCGCTCCGCAGCTTCCCAGAAAGCGTTTTCCTCGTAGTTCTGTTAGCGTGCAGCGCCGCGCACTGAGAGGCGGATGACGAATCGGCGACGTCACGCCGATGACGCGGATTCGCACATAAAAACCGTTGTGCGGGTGCCGCGCGAGCCCTAGTGCTCGAGTAGCAGCCAACCGGCACCCTGGCGCCCCGACATGCCTGCATGGAGCCCGCGCCCTACTCCCCGCCGGCGCCGGGGCCCCTGTCTGACGATGACGACTCTGGAGACGAGACCGTGCCCGCTGGTAACTGTGATCCTGTGAAAACCTTAAGTGATGTGTGACGAGTGATACCTAGGGTTGTTCGGCACCATGGTGATGTTTACATGTGCAAGTGATGTCGGCGTTTCTCGGAAGAGATGCAGCCTTGGTATGAATGAGTGCAGTAACATCGACGGGGGCTGCTTCACCGTATGACATAACATAACAATAATAAGATAACATCCGTTTGACGTGTCAAGTTTCTATGGAGGCCTGTGACCGAACGGTACTAACTCTTTGATAATAGAAGCACAGTAGGAGTAACCTCAAAGGGGTTGTAAAAAATATCAATGGAACTCATTTAAATAGTAATTAAATAGGCACTGAACCGACAGAGTCCATTGTTGTCCAAACGTCCCCTTTATTGTCTTGACACAAGTTTAGTGTATGGCAATTTCTCCTTATTATAATGTGCCTACATTAATTTATAACGAGGTTTCCCTACATTAATTTAAATTGAATTTTCATTAAAATTTCTTTAGTTTCTTGGTCATTTTTAGGAACTTGTTTATCTATGTCTATACATATACTATACATATACTGGGCAATTGAACCTATGTTCAGCATCCCACTACAACAGCTGAGCAAAAAACTAAGGGAGACGATTGCAATTTGCAATAAAACATACAGCCTCCCACTTTTGACAGCCATGATGCGCCCAGCCCCAGTTCAAAAAACGGGGAAAAATAAGAAAAGAACGTGATTTTCATACTTATTGTGCTATGAGAACTTTCCTCGTTAACGTCCATCGCCCTTTTCAATGTTGGCCTCGCGGGCTCATCTCGACAACTTTTATGTACTTATTTGAGGGGGTGCAGAAGCAGCGGCAGTGCAATGAAGATTAATGAAATTATCCCCAAACCAAGATCCATGAAGATATTTTCACTAGATTTTTCCAGTTCCGTGTTCAGGCGTGTTGACGTCTGGTTTTAATATGGTTATGGTTTTAGGTGTTTTTAGGGTTCCGTACCCAAAGGGTAAAACGGCGGGGTAATTACGTAAAATTTGCAACAGCAATGCGACAGCAGTAGCAAAGCAACAGCAGTAGCGAAGCATACATGCTCGACACCACTAATGATGTATGACAGCAATCACCGCGAGATTTACGCCTGTCGCAAACCTGTTGCGAGTTAGGTAATAAGGGGGCGGGTATTACTAAGGCTCCGCTGTCCGTCCGTCTGTCTGTCTGTCTGTCGGTCTGTCACCAGGCTGTACCTCATGAACCTTGCTAGTTAGACAGTTGAAATTTTCACATAGATGATGTATTTCTGTTGCCGCTATATATAACAATAAATACTAAAAAAACAGAATAAAATAAATAATATGGGGGCTCCCATACAACAAACGTAATAATTTTTTGCTCGTTTTCATAGATAATGGTACGGAACCCTTCGTCAGCGAGTCCAACTCGCACTTGGCCGGTTTTTTAATCTATATAAAACTGTAACTGGGCTAAATCTGTATTAATTACAATAAATATTTTTTTGTTGATCGAAAAAGAAATAAAACCACTTTTTTTGAATTTTTTATGTGTATGTCTGTCCCTTTGAACAAGCATCACGCTGAAACTAATTGTTTATTTATTTATAGTTTACATTTTCAAAAAACAGCCAAGTGCGGGTTGCACGAAGCAATAAAGAAGTAATTTTTATGCAAGAATGTTTTGTTTGAATATTATTTAAAACACAGTAAACCACAATTAACGATGGTAAAATAATTATTTTAATATCTTGAAAAATAACGGAGTTATTCAAATTAATTAATTTTCTCGGTATTATCCATGCGCTGTTATAAAACATGCCAACGAAGATGAAGCCACTATATTCATCCTGAGGAAGAGAGAAGAGCAAGGGGAAAAAGCGAATGGATGGGACGGCAATATTAGAAGGAAGGCAGGCCGTACAGTAAATCGTGTAAATAAAGTCTCATCAATTTTTCGTCATTAGATTACGTAACTACATGTGATTTATATAGGTACTAAAGGTTGATAAAATATGCTATGAGAGTGAATATTGAGATGATGACAGAATGACAGGAAAGACCAAGCCTCGCGCCGGCGGTACCCGCTATCCGCCCGTAGGAAGAGATGGGTGGTATTATTCTTACGCCGGGATCACACGACATTAAAAATCTCTTAATCTCACACAGGGAAATCACATCAACACCTGCGGCAGACGTCCACGGCTGAATTAGGGATCCCCTATAAAACGCTACTTTAGACGCTTATCACAGAGAGGATTTGCCAAATTGCCATATAATCATCATTGGCAGGCAGCTTCGTGTACGCTAGTGGTAAAGATCTTAATGTCCTGGGAGAATGCTGCTGCCCATTCTCTGGATATTCCCTTAGCCGGCTCTTACGGTACCCATTAGAAGAGATGGGGTGGTCCAGTTCTTAAACCAGGAGCACATGGCAAAAATAAACGTACCATATAATAACTCTTTAACTTCCTTATACCTACAATATGGTATAAATAAGGTAAAAGGTGTATTCTGATTACATAATGAAAGTTAGAACAGTAATAATAAGCTACTGCCCTTGTAATCCCCAGACCCGGAGAAGTGGGACCGCCGCGACGTGGTGCGGTGCGTGCGCTGGGTGGCGCGGACCTTCTCCGTGCGCGCGCCGCGCCGCCACCTGCTACCCGCCAGCGGGGCCGCGCTGCTGCAGCTTACGGAGGAGAACTGGTTGCAGGTCTAATCACTTGCCTACTTATTCATTATTCTAGGGAATAACGTACTAACACTATCTGGTACAAGATACTCTCCGCCGCTCGCATGACTCCACACTTCTAGTGGGTAACTGAGGTGTAACGTTACCCACCCACAAGCACAGTCACAGAAGCCTAAATGGGCCTACCGCCACGCCACGGGCGGGATGGTGAATGCTAGCGCGACCGCATCTCACGCCATCCCGGCGCGGCGGGCGGGGGACGACGATCACAGGGGGTTTTAGGCGGTTCGCGTCCCACAGAAATGCGAGAGCAATTATACCCTCCTCAAAAAAAAACACTGGTATCAGATGGTCATGTCGCGAACTGGGCATATGACATGATTTTTTTCTCGAATATATACATTATTCGCTAAATTACAATATATTAGTATATTTGTTAATGAAGAAAAATAAACATAAACAAGTGTTGATTGTGTTGTTGATTCTGTGCCTCGAACTCTAACTAAACTTAAGTAAATATAATAAAAGGATAAAAAAATTATGTAGGTATAGCATTCTAAATGAAAAAGATGGGGAGAGGTACCTATTTTCATTTCTTTTAGGTGAGACATGCGACACAGAAATTGCATAGCTCCGAATTTTGGCTATTTATGTGATATAATGGCTTATGTTTTGTAAACTCTACATGGCAATTTTTTTGTACTTAAATGAAAAGTTTTCTTTAAGTATGTAAATTGTAAAGTCAGCATCACCCGTCCGAGTGTCTATAATCACCATTTGAACATTATTGCATTGATGGGACCAATTTTCCTCATTTTGTAGCATTATAAATGTGTCAATAAACTGTGTTAGAGTTATCTCTCAAATCGTTTCATTGTTTTGGTGTAGATACTAGAAACATCTAGTTAGCTGAAATGGTCCTTCGAGACGGAAACTAAGTACCTACTTATTTTTTTTAAAGCAACCTAAGTCCTTAAGACTTAGGTTGACTAGATTGACTAAACAAGGCCTTTTCTCGCAGTCTCCGTATAAGCATCCAATCTCTTGCACATCTTGTAAATCAAATATCCAGTTAGGTATAGCATAAGATATAAATATCATAAAGTAACGGTGGGTTGTTGTAAATCCAGGTGTGCTCCGGATGCGAGCAGTCTGCGCGCATCTACCACGCGTACGTCGCGCACGCGCACGCGTCGGCCACGGGCCGCCCTCCGCCGCCGCCGCTGCACGACCACCAGGTCTCGCCGCCTTCTACTCCTGACGCACGTGAGTACCTTTACCTCTGAAGGAACCTTTCAGACTCTACCAAGAGTAGGTATAACAAGGTACCTACCAACCTAGTTCTAACGCAAAGTTCCCAACATTAACCAATCAACCAACTAAGGCCCGTATTCTGCCGTCCTTATGAAAAATGCAGTAAGTACGTAAAACTTAGAGAAAAACGCGACAACAAAAGTTGCGAGTAATCAAGAGCAGTCGAGTTGCTGCATTCTTACTTAATGAGTTTTTGGGTTCCAGGTGGAACTTTGATACGTGAGAAGGAACAGAATATAGATTTTTTTTTGTGATTCCGAATATGTATATACCTTAACTCAATTTTGCCAAAAACGTTAGGTACTGCGTTCTTCACTATGAGGGCACTTTAAAGAACTAGCTCAGTCGTGACGTGAACCGATATACTTTTATATGTATATCGATTCACGTCACGACTGAGCTAGTATTATCATCAAGTCGAGATTTCATTCATAAAATGATCAATTTGTGAATGAAATCTCGAGCACCAAATCACAGGCAGCGTTCTGTATTACGGCACAGAATACACGCATAACAAGGCCTAAATACTGTGGTGCTTTGGGCCTAAGTCATGCGTGGTGTTGACAGCGCCATCTATCCATGAGCCGCGTAAACAGTAAACGTAAATGGAAAGCGCGCCAAAATTTTATGAATGGATGCGCCGTGAATCACCATCCGATCCATTCATCACTTTGATCTCTCACGACTCGTACTGACTCAGCCATTTTCTTGGAAATCGACTTCTATTTAGTTTTTTTTAACTGTTATTACTTTTATTACATTACATGGTTAACGATAACGACCTGACTGTGGCGCCGGAGGCTGGTTGTGCTAATTAGATACCTACGAGGTACCTATCTACTAAGTTTAGCGCATGTCTCCTTTGATAAATAATCTTATTTTATTAATCACAAAGCTGATTACAAACACTTATCACAACAATAGTTTTATACATACCTACAAATAATTCGGAGCTAGATTGTAACCCTAAATTACCTATGTGAATACAACAGCACTAAGTAGTTTTATATTATTTTAACAGGAAATCTATTAATTTTCTTGTTTCATTTAAAATAACTATTTACGTACATACAATAAAGAAAAAAAAATCTAATAATATTGTTAAGTATGATTTACATTCAGATCAGAAAACTGTGTTGCCCTAATACACTTGACAAACCTCCCAAGGTTAGGGTCAAATATGTCTATGATTTTGATCTCATTATAAAGACGACACATTCTTGTAAGCGGATTATAAAACGATGTATTGTTTTTATATACTTTTAATGCAAATGATGGAGGACTGCGTCTGCTATAGTTTATGTTAATGTTAAGAGAGAATAAAACCGGGGGGCAATCTATTTTAGAGTGCAATATTTTATGAAGATGTATAAGGTCTATGTGCTGCCTACGTGTTGATAGTGATGAAAGTTTGAATTCTCATATCCAGGTAGAAATCGACCTATGTGGTGCCTATACCTATGATAAAGTTTTGAGACATTTTTTCTGTATGCCCTCGATTCTATCCGAGTGTACGGAATAGTATGATGACCAAATTGGGCACCCCTACTCCAGGTTGGGCCTAATAATACTTTGGAAAAAACATTTATCAAAAAAAATCATTTATAACATATTTAAATTGTACTTTTATAAATTTAGTGTTGTTGAGCCGTTTACAGTACAGGTAGGTACAGATTGACAAATTTTGATGTGATTTTGTATGTATAGTTTGAACCCTGGGAAAGGATAGAATAGGATGTCCACGCATGTTCTACAGTTTTTCGTGATAAACTGTAGATAAACCACGCGTGCAAAGCCGAAGGCAGCAGCTAGGTTTATTATAATGCCATAGGTCTACATAGGTAGTAGGTACTATTGGTTAAACCTAAGATTAGCCACCTCTAGGACTTTTACAGTAACACTAACACCTAATAAAAATACCAAAGAGGTATAAATATACACTTACATCCAAATCCTCTAGGGAGAGCGAAGTAGTAGGAACTGTAGGAATAGCTGATAGCTCTGATAGTGGATATATTTATATTAGTATATCAGTTAATAGATCTCGCGGGGCAATGGCGCCCATTACATTACCATGGGATATCTTCACGCCTCGTCCATGGGGGGCTGACCAGAGAGGAGATAACATAGGTAGGTAACATACATTAAACATTATTGTTGTTAAAATGACGTCATTATTTTGCGCAAAATTGGGTGAATGACGATCACATACATAGATTCTGGACCCTAACTAGGATTCCCTGTATCTAGGGACCCAGGAACTACGAGGACCATGCTCCCACAACACCCACACACAGAACAAGTATTTGCGCTTTTTTTTAATGTGCACAAATATTTGTCCAGTCGCGGGAATCGAACCCGCCGCCTCCGGGTTATGAGCCGACCTGCTCAACCACCACACCACAGAGGCTGTCAAAATTAAAATTTAATATAATTGACCTCGAGTAACATTCCTTATAATTACTATGTTAATTTTAACTGGACCTAAGTAAATAGGGCGAATTAACTTAAACTTAACTTAAACCGGTATTATGGTGCAACCACCAGCCACGTAATAGTACTAGGTGCAACCCACAGATTAGAGAAAAAACTATGTGCAAACCACAGTTTGTTTTTTTCTCTAATCTGTGGTGCAAACCAACCTAGATTAGATTGTTTTTATTGTAGGTACCTAGGTACACTTACAGGTAGGTACACTTGTTTTTTTCTCTAATGTGTGGTTGATTATCATTTTTGTATTAAATGTGGCATGCGCTGATTATAGGGTCATCCACATTCTCGAGCTTTATATGAATCAGCTAGTGGCACGCGCCGCGCCGCGCCGCGTGCCGTAAAGTGCGGCAGAACGCGGGCTCGGGTCGTCGCCAAATATTCACGGCATGCGAATACCTAATGAAATGTTTCATCGGTCACAGAATCAAAATAAAATTACTCGCATTCTTTGAGGCTGATCAACTATTTGCGAGAACCCGAGAAAATAAGATGAATGACCATCAAAACAAGCTATTTAATAGTTGCATACCCGTAGCGTAGGTTTAGGGACTAATTTGTACGTGTGTGTTGTTTAATATTTATCATGGCTCAGGCTTAAGTCAAAGGGAAATAATAGTACGTTGCTACCCTAGGGGTGAAAGTAACTTATGCGAGGGAGCCAATAGTTGAAGGACTAAAGAAGTCTAAACACAGATTACGAATACAAGTAAAGTAAAATTAAAAACACAAGTTAGCTAAATAAAAAATGAGTGAACACAAATCTCTGCTATACGGAATACGGAAAGTACCTACAACTCGAAAAACAAATGAAGATCGGATTGCCGCTTTCCCGCCTATTTTGTTTTTATTTCTGTGGCCGGCCAGATATTCAGCCATTATTTTTCACTTTCATCATATTTTAACAAAATAGTTGAAACTAAGTTATAACAACAAAAGACAATTAAAAAATTCTTTAATTAATAGTTGTCTTTATGTTATTTCAATTTTACATCACGCTCTACCTAATTAGGGCTGTAGAGAAATTTGGAACATGGTTCAATAGAAATGTGAAAATAGAAATAAGTAGATTTTTTTATAATTTGACAGCTATCAGTTGAAAACAATTCTCCCTAGGACTGAAAGTGTTACTTTCAACTTTCCACCCGCTCCTCAGGCAACTTCAGACCTACTTTCCGAGTATGAGTAATGAAAAATTTATTTTCAAAATGAAACAAGAATAGGGTAACTATACCTAATGAATCTCGGTAGCGGTAACATATTTGAGCCGTTTGGTGTTGAGACCCTGGGTCCGTGGGGACCGGGAGCTCATCGCGAGCACCAAAGTCTATCAGAGCGCCTGGTCGATGCGACGCGTGACCAAAATGCTGGCACTTATTTGGCCCAACGCATCAGCATTGCAATTCAACGTGGCAATGCGGCCAGCATGTTGGGTACGCTACCTACCGGTAGTGGGCTGGAGCACTTGGACTGTCTATAGGCCATCGCGGCTAGTATACAGTCCATAAGTGTTCTTTATAGTAGGTAGTGTAGCTAGTTTAGTTTAGTTTAGTTTTTATTATTTTAGTAGTTAACTTATTTATTTATTTATTTATTTATTTATGGACCTTCAACAGTACTACATGATTTACAAATATAATAAAAATTTTAGCTTACATGATATACATGACAGGTTTTGAATTACATGTAGGCCTAATTACAGAATGAGTACTACTACTACGTGAGTTACTTGAGTAATAAAGGCACATTGCCCGTTTAAAAAAATGAATCTAATCATACATTGTTTAAATTAATTTTTTATTACTCTATCCAAGTTTATTAGCATTCATTTGATTAATTTCCTTAAAACATTGGTTTAACACTTATAGACAGTAAACCTTTGCTGTGTTTTTTTTTGTACCTAATACCTACCACTGATAATATAATACTATTTATAGGTACTAGCAGATACCTACCGACCTGAAATTTTCTTTAAATATTTTTATCATGCACTAGCTTCTCAAGCAATTTTTTTACATATTTAAATAACATAATCGAAACCATCATCATCAACTTAAACCGGCGAAGTCTAGTTTGTGGTCCACCGCAGTCAGACGCATGCCTCTGACCTCGGTCATCAGCAAGTCGTGGTCACAAGGACCACAGAATTCGCCTTATTAGGGACGTCCTATAGGTGCCTACTACGTTTGCTGACTATTAGGTGGGTTGGTCAAAAACTTTAACTTTTGATCATTGGTTAGAATTTGTTAGGATTTTTAACCATTGGTTACCTTAACTACGGATCCGCAACCCCACCGTAAGCACCCACAGATAATATCTGGTGTACTCAACAAGAACACAAATAAGAGAAGAGCACCGCTTCGTCTTAGCCAAGCTGCTTAGCTTATTCTAGTGCTGCGAAACTTAATGAAAATTATGCGGAAATCATTATGGTATCTGAATAAAAGTCAATCACACCTTTATGATGTTTAATGTTTGCCAGCGATCGAATGCTATTTGGACAAATATACAAATGCAAAAATATTATTGAACACCAAAGTACAACGATGCACATGACACAAAACAAAGAATGGTGAAACAACGGGCGGCCTTATCACATAAAGCGATTTCTTTTAGGCTACCTTTGAATGGACAGGAATAAATCAGTCTAAGTAGTTGCTGTGAGACTTTGGAGAAACCAAATCATTCACCGCTGAAGGTGCCAAGAACAATTTCACAAGCCGGATCTCGTCACGGACTCAGCCCTGGTTAATTTTAACCGCCTTTGCAACAGTTTCTGACTAACTTTTTAAATCTGACTAACGTTTATCTTGCACAAGCTGTGCCAATTACGAACAAATACTAGAGTAGGTAGGAGTACCTACACTCTGCCGTACAATTGAGGAAGTGACTCATTATTTACCCGGAACAGTGATTCAAATGTTCCGCTCTGAGTCAAGATTGCCGCTGGCCGATATAAGAACGTATTACAGTGTGCGATAGAGTTTATATCGGGTGTCGTGTGTGGCGCGTGGTTAGGCTGCTTTGTGAAGAAGTGGCGCCAAGTGAGCCGCACGTGGTGTTGTCACCGTGGCCACAGCATTAATAATTGGTGTGGTGTCGCATCGTGGGAGAGTTGTAAATTTTCTGTCCTCTTATACGAGATATGAGTACGAGTATTAAGAGTTTTGATTCTGTGTGTGTTCAGATTATATTGTAATTTTACGTTATATTACATTACACACACGTTTAAATTACGTAATGCTAATTTATTGCATCTTGTCTATCGTTCGATGATGACGCGACAAACACAACTTGAATGCGGTGACTGCGCTCGCGGTTTGATCGTAAATGTTCAATTGATTTGATCACCACATTATGCATGAGATGATGTTAAATATGTACCTACCTACTATACAGACCTACTTATTCTCATTTGAGTTACCATCCTATCTTGTATTTGCCATTTACAGTAGAGAGAAGAGTGATTAAAATGTTAATGATAATGCCGACTCTACCTCTCAAATCTTACTCATTTTTTTAACTAATTATTTTAACACATTCTACGTCACACAAATTTTAATATTTACTGTGTTATTATAGCATGTGTTCCATTCAGTAATGTTTATTTAAGTTGTGGTCGCGCGTTATTGGCCGAGCGGAGGCCCGACACTCCCACCGACAGATGGAGCGTGCTACATTAACCATTGAATTATGTGATTATTACCACCTACGGCCGAGTTACCACTCGTGGTCTGCATTGTAAGGTCACCTCCTCGAGGCGCCTTCGCCCACATCAGGTCACCTTCCACATTATCTACCGAGACCGCTTCTTATACAAAATAGTTCAAATGTCACCAATTCAAGAGCATCTGTTTGTTAGTTAGTGTGCATATTATATATACAAAATAAAAAAGTAAATCTTGTGTAATTCCGCTAAAAATAACTATAACATTATCTATATTGGGGAAGTTGTAAGGGATTGTTGCAGGCAAATGTATTACAAAAATGATAAGAACAGTATAAGGTAAGTACATAGCCTATGTAAATATAAAAAAGAGGTTTGTAGGTACGACTGAGTAGCACAGTTCTAGCAGGAAAACAATCTTCTAAATATGGATATTTGAACACCAGCAAAGTTGTTCTAGGAATAATCGAGCCGCTGTCTCGCCGGATCGGCGCCGGCGCCGTGCCTCCAATTTAGAAAGACATCATCATACTCCAAGTCATCATGGCAGGTCGGCGCCAAATTTGGCAGCGTCGCTGCTGCCGGGCCATAGGTTAACTGTTATATTAGTTACGGGGGCAGATGGTGCGGCGGATGCTCCGCCTGCGGTGGTTTCTTATTTCAAGTAGGTAATACTCAGTGATGGCTATCATTTTGGAATTACCTAGATGACGAACTGCATGGACGCTACGCTACTTCAAACCAAAATGAGACTTTCTCTATTAGTCCATGCTTTTTAATAATACCACAGATAATATAATATCTTAGTAATAATACTATTTCATATCATTGATATCACCGTCAGTAATTTTGTGGACCAATTTTGATAAATGTTTGGATAAATCCATATAACTCCAGGGTGGTCCCATATAGTTTGGTAAGGTTCTCACATGGACTTAAATTAAGTCCATGCACTGAGAAAAAAATAGGTTACGGTTACGTTTTGTCGGACAACGTAACATATTAGGTAAACACAACCGAGTGCACTTGTTAATACAGATTTTGTGATTTTACTAACTCATTAGGTTATTTTAACCTTTTACCCAGTTAGGTTAACCAGTTAGTTAATCACCTAACTGGGTAAAAGGTTAAAATAACCTAATGAGTTAGTAAAATCACAAAATCTGTATTAACAAGTGCACTCGGTTGTGTTTACCTAATATGTTACGTTGTCCGACAAAACGTAACCGTAACCTATTTTTTTTCTCAGTGTGGGTTGTGATGGTAGTGTCAGATAAAACCTCCTCAATGGACAACGGCAACCGAATAGAATTTTGATTCGTCACTTCTTACATTATAAATCGCTAGAGAATAGCTATATAACATAAATAGCTGCGCCCCGCGGTTTCACCCGCAGCTAAAAAGTAGCCTATGTGTTAATCCAGTGTATAAGCTATATCTATTCCAAATTTCATTCAAATCTGTCCAGTCGTTTGAGCAGGAGTTTAAGGAGTAACAAACATACACACACATAGAAACCTTCGCCTTTATAATATTAGTGTGATTATATATTTAACTCAGACGAGCCAATGCCCTACTACGGAACTCCTCAACGACAATGGCTTTATTAATGGGCCGAGAAGTACCTAAGTAATAGTTACTTGGACGACATATTTCCCAGGTATTTTGATTTAAAACCAAATTACTGAACTGATTTCGATACAATTTCTACGAAACCAATCTGCAAGTGTTGACGAATGTGTATAACTTGATTAAAGTTACCTCAGACCTTCAGCATTACAAAACTGATTATGAAAAACAAATGTAAGGTTTAATTTAACTATAATTGGCTGGTAGAGTACCTACACAAAATAAAATTCATAGCTAAACTACCAACGCGTTTCATCAAGGCTGTTGATACACATACGACTAAAATAAATCATCCCCTATAGGCCTTAGTTTGGAATATGTAACCTTTGACATACTGCTACTTTATTGTGCTACTTTATTATTATATTATAGTAGGTATAGGTAGTAGGTACGCCTACGCTATGCTAATACTTTACGAGTTAAATATTTGTATACTGCTGGCCTCAGTGTTACGGATATGAAATTGTACTCTTCCTATAAAAACTTGAATGCTCAGAAGTTACTAATACTTATAAGTATTTTGGACTATAACAACTGAACCGAATACCAATCCCGTCATCTCCCGCTGCTTGCAGTCCATTTGGGGGGAACGCTAATCCCGTCGCGGCGGGATCTCCGGGCGGCTGGGATTTCCGGGATCCCAGAACATTTGCAAGTCAATGGCACGGGAGGTGACAGATATTACCCGCGACCCCTCCAACCACGGCCTACGTCCTTTGTTCCGCGAGCTGCCGTGATGTACGACACTTCACCTTGGCTTTACGCACTTCATATTTTATGACATTTTGCTTCGGGCTCGCTTTTGGAATTAAAACCACCCCTACCACCACAATGGTCACGTCATACATACTACAGATATTTTTACTGCTCGTAATATGCCTTTACTACCTACTGCTTTTTGCGAATGCGAGTTGAGTAATAGCTGACTTAAAAACTAGCTTAATCTATTTTACACACACAACCTGTCAATGAGTAATACAATAGTCAGAATTTAACCAAACGTCGTGCCGTCACGGGTTACATTATTAAGTAGCACTAGGTACCTACGTAGGTACTCTTATGTCGTCGCCGCGGTACCTCAATATGTACGGAATTACCCCGTGTCATGTGAAGCAGGTATAAAATAATATGACATTAGTGTGTAAAGTGTAACACTTTTTAAACTTTAGCGACTCGAACTCATATTATAAAGTTAAAACGGGTCTCTTCGTCACAGAAACGTATCAAAAAAAAGTGTAATGACGAACACGCGTGAGTCAATCACACTACAGTTCAATTTACCGTTTAAGCCTATTTTATGTCAATGCATTTAAGGGTATTTAATTTTTGTTTAAACGAAGCTGCTGGCTGCAGCTCATAATAACGGTGGATGACTCGATCGTCTGGAACTCGTATTACTGTGTGACTCCTTCTGGAGCCTAGAGAAGAGCTCCCGCAAGGCACCTGTCCCCGCCCCGTAGCCCGTGTGTAGGACCTGTAGCGGTCCGGACCGGATTCCTATGCTTTCACATTCCGCGCGTGTGCGGGCGGCTCCGGCTGAATCACGGCGGCGGAATGCGGACCATCGCGACCGCGCACTGTCCCCACTCGCGCCGCGTGGGAACCGCACTCTACCTCCAGCTTTACGTAACGTGTTGCGATCACCGCACACATTGTAGACTGACCGCAAGGTCGTATTTTAGCTGGCAATGTCAACCCACTTGTACCAGTCCTTTTGGAACTTGCGATTTACGTTTTGAATAAAAAAAAAACTGGATGTACTCAAAGAAGACCTGCTGGAAATAACAAATTGATCTGTCTATCTCGATACTAGTACGTTTCAATGTACCGAACTACTGCGGACGATCATAAGTCACTTGGGTCACCACACTAGCCTCGCAGTCAGCGTGTCGTATGACCTGCCCCTGTGGTGGTCGGCACTCCTGTCACCACCTGCCCTGGTCTGCTCCCGCCGCCTCCGAGGGCGGGGCCTGGCTGGCTCCTCCTAGCCGTCGCGCCGCCTTCGACCCTCCTTGAATGTGGGAAATCTGGCTTAATTTATAAGAGCTAGCGTCTGGCGCAGCATCGGTGTTCAGAAATTTCGTAGCAAACTTTAGTAGGAAACTTTTCACGGAGTAGTGACAGGTCCAATATATCCAATATAATAAGGGTATAGATAAGGGTGATACTCTAATATCGACTGACTATATCTAGTAAAAATCATATCAGTGTTTATTACCCCGTGAGTTTGTTCAAGTCGTCACGCAGATGCACGTCACCGTAATAGCGTCCGTAGCGATCGGCGTAGGTTGGCGTAGCTCCACTGCTACGAGTGAAGCGGCCTGGCAGCTTTTATATAATCTGTGGCAATGGTGCAGTGCCACAAATGGCTATTTTTAACCCATTTTACAATCCAAAATTACAGCACAATTTTAATAAATGTTCTAAACAAATAAAACTATAAAGTGCATTAAATATTATAGCACGCCTCAACTAATAATGAGTATGAAAAGAAGGGAAGATCTCATTGGGAATAGTGTTTCCTTGCAAATAAACAATTGCTTTTGATGATTTCCTACAACAAGTGCAAGCAAAACACATCCAAAATCCAAACCGTATATATATATCTAGCTTTGGGTTACCACGCAGCGAGACGTTATACTGGGTGGCGCAAAAGTACTGGCACTAAAGAAAATACTTTTATTTTTTTTATATGACATTTTCTGTCATTCTGTTGTTGAAAATTGTGTAGTGAACAAATGTAAAATACACTGAAAATAAACATGGACCGTTTTACTCCCCAAGAACGTGGAATAATTGTGTCAATGTTCTTACGGAATAATTCATCAGTGATAAGAACACAACGTGAATTTCGTCGACGATTTCCCCACCGTCCGGCACCGATTGGTCGCACAATTCGACGCTTTGCCACACGCCTTGAAGCAACTGGCTCAACATTGGATAGACCTAAGTCTGGGAGACCAAGAACAGGCCGTTCAGCTGAAAATATCGATGCTGTGCGCGAAGATGTGGAAGAGTGTCCAGAAACATCAACGAGGCGACGTGCCACGCAATTGGGCATTTCCAGACGGACCCTGCAGCGTATTTTGGTGAAAGACTTAAAGATGTTCCCGTATAAAACTCAAATGACTCATCAACTGCTGCCTGCTGACCACCGAGCTCGTCTAGATTACTGCCAGCGCGTCATAAACCTCAACCTTGAAGAGGATGATTTTCCTTCAAAATTGGTTATGAGTGACGAAGCGCATTTCCATCTCTCAGGGCATGTCAATAAGCAGAATACTCGGTTCTGGGGCACTGATAATCCGCGCATTATTCAAGAAACACCTCTACACCCACTAAAAGTTACTGTATGGTGTGGCATCTGTGTTGACAGAGTGATCGGACCCTATTTTTTCGAAGACGCTGGAGGCAATGCGATAACTGTCACTGGAGAACGCTACAGAACCATGTTACGTGAGTTTTTGATACCCAGTTTGGACGAATTGGGGCTGGAGCACATCTGGTTTCAACAAGACGGCGCTACGGCACACACAGCGCGCGACACTATGGACTTAGTGAGGGGCGCTTTTCCAAGCCGAGTTATCTCTCGTTTTGGCGATTTGCCTTGGCCTGCAAGATCACCCGATCTGACCAGTCCAGACTTCTTTCTTTGGGGTTTTTTGAAATCTCGGGTGTATGTGAACAAGCCACAGACTCTCGCAGCTCTAAAAGAAAACATTCGTCAAGAAATAACGAACATATCGCAGGAAGTGTTACGGCAAGTTATGCAAAATGTCATAAATAGGGCTCAAATGTGTATCAACTCTGGAGGTCACCATTTAAAAGACATCATCTTTAAATCCTAATGGTACGAAATTTAATGGCACAAATATACATTTAAAAAAACCTAAATCTAGTTTTCTAATTTAGAAAAAATGTTATAGCTGAACCAAATAGGGTCTTTACTTTTGCGCCACCCAGTACAATGCTCTCTCCGCTCAATGCTTGCTCCACACCCCACACCGAGTTTCCGAGAAGCCCGGCTGCGGTTCGCAGTAATTTATAACCTGCGCGTGGGAGTCCATTACCGGCGAGTGCGACTGTACCCGACTGGCTTGAGGTCGTTCAATTAAATACTTTATTAGAAGACCCAACGCCGGTGTTATGAGAACTAATCGTAAATTAGCACCCGATATACCAACAATGATTGTTATTGAGGTGTACCGATTTATTAGGAACGTTGTTACGGGGAATTGATATTTTATTAACATAATAATGTTTTAAAATATTAGGGCCTGGAATTATTTTTATGTTCTTGTGCATTAAATTGACCAACATTCTAGATATATGTCTAGGTATTTGTATAGGTAGGTAGGTACTTCCTGTTAGTATTTAAAATTCCCGAGCGGCGTGCTATAGAAATGAACTTTCTTGTTCAATGCGCAAATTGATAACACTGACAATATTTGGATAATGAGTAAAACCATAGCTTCTGGCGGGTAGGCGAGGCACTGACCTGTCAAGTTATTCTCAGAAGCTGCTTTGTAAGCATTTATTTTTATCATTGAAGTAAAGATAGTATACACTAGCAGACCCGCCCCGGCTTCGCACGATTCAATTAATTTTTTTTTTTTTTTACTAGGTGGTAGGACTTTTCTGCAAAGTCCGTCTAGGTAGGTACCATCGCTTTGCCAGTTATTCTGCCGCCAAGCAGTAGTGTGCAAGCACTACTGTGTTCCCGTTTGAAGGGCATTGTAACTAGTGAAATTACTGGGCAAATGACTTTACGAACTGATCTTACAGTCTAGAAAACTTTTTTAGACTGTGAGATGTCTCAGGATGACGTGCGCAGTGCGCGGTGTCACGCGAAACTTTAATTTTAAGTTCCGAGTGGCACTCCAATCATTATGGGCGGCCGTGTCGCTTAACACCAGGCGAACGACTGGCTCGTCACGTAGTTAGATTACATAAAAAAAATTACGCTTTATTTCAGTCTAAAGGAAGAGAGAAGGGAGGGGGGAAAAGATAAGCGAAAAGGATGAATGGATGAAGGTGAAAGCATGAATTTTAGTATGTGACTGGAGGCAGGTGTTCGCATAGTACAGGATATGAGTGGCTTTGGACCTAATACTGAAGGTTGGATGTCTGTAATTACTGAACCACAAAACCAACGACCTTGAAATATTTACGAGACAATGTTTAAAGCACCCCCTTTCTAAGAAAAAATAACAATGAATGAAATTGGACCACGCGTTAATGAATTACAACTAAGTACATATTTTTACTTTCATCCCCTCTCCCGATGGAACCGTGCTGAATGTTGAGATTAAAAGTATCCTATAGCCTACCTCGTAATATGAACTCAAATTATGCCAAGTTTAATTTGAATACATTCAGTAGTTTCGGCGTGATGCTCAGCCAAGATACAGACAGACAGACAAAAATGAAAAAAGAATAGTTTTGGCTTCAGCATCGATAATATCCCTATTATCGATGCTGAAGCCAAAACTATTTTCAAAAAAATATTTTCAAAATACTTTCAATGTACAGAATTGGAGCTCTTACAGTTGTATTATAAGTACTTATACATAATATGATCGGTATTAGAGCTCCTTGCCCAAACTGAAAGATGCAATGCTGCATAATTACCAGTGTTGCCAAATCAGCTCTTTTAGAGCTAAATTTAGCTTTTTTCACATCGGCAGCTCTAAAAAATTGTGTTTAGCTCCTTAGCTCCTTTTTTTGGGATATTTGGCTTCTTTCATTAGGTACATAAACATATTTTTCTCGTGAATGTATGCTCTATTAACATATCTGAATTATTGTTTTTCGCTTTGTGTATGAATCTGTCATCATCATCAACAGCCTGAAGACGTCCACTGCTGAACATAGGCCTCCCCCAGAGCACGCCACCTTGAGCGGCTGCTCGCCTCCTGCATCCATCGGCTCCCCGCGGCTTTCACCAGGTCGTCGGTCCACCGAGTGGGGGGCCGGCCTACGCTGCGTCTTCCGGTTCGTGGTCGCCACTCGAGAACCTTTCTTCCCCATCGGTTGTCAGTTCTACGAGCGATGTGGCCTGCCCATTGCCACTTCAACTTACTAACTCTAAGAGCTATATCGGTCACTTTAGTTCTCCTGCGGATCTCCTCGTTCCGGAGCTTATCTCGCAGGGAAACACCGAGCATAGCTCGCTCCATAGCTCGCTGCGCGACTTTGAGCTTACTAATGAGGCCAACAGTAAGAGACCATGTCTCAGTTCCATAAGTCATCACTGGCAACACACACTGATTGAAAACTTTCGTTTTCAGGCTCTGCGGTATTTTGGACGAAAAGATAGGACGAAGCTTCCCGAACGCTGCCCAGCCGAGTTGGATTCTTCGCGCCACCTCTTTGTCGAAGTTGGACCTACCTAATTGGACAATCTGTCCTAGGTAGACATACTTGTCGACAACTTCGAGAGTATCGTTCCCAACAATTACCGGTATAGGTGGAACATGAGCATTAGACATGATCTTTGTCTTGTCCATATTCATCTTAAGACCAACCTGCTGGGAGACTCTACTGAGGTCGTTGAGCATGGTGCTAAGGTCCTCGAGCGATTCCGCCATTATGACTATATCATCGGCAAAACGAAGGTTAGTGATGTACTCGCCATTTATGTTGATGCCAGATCTTTTCCACTCCAAGAGCTTGAAAACATCCTCCAATGCGTTTGTGAACAGTTTCGGAGAAATAACGTCTCCCTGTCTCACGCCTCTTTGCAATGGAATTTGTTCCGTACTCTGGTCCTGTAGTCGGACTGACATAGTGGCCTTACTGTACAAACACTTCAAAACTTCGATATACCTATAGTCAATTTGGCATCGCTATCGCTATGAATCTGTACTTGTCAGGAAAATTAAGAATTTGTACAATTTCTAATTAGGAAAATAAAGAATGCAGAAAATTAAGAATATGGACTAATAAGATTGTGTATTACTAAGAAATAGAAAAATATAGAATGTGGAAAATCCTGAATGTGGAATTTATCGCTGGCACCGTCATAATCATCTATTACTCGGTGATCTTTTGGAATATACAAATACAAATGAAGGGGTTTTGGCGGGAACGCGGAAAAGTTCACATCGTTGCATTGTATTATTTCTCAAAACTTGTGCTTTTTCTAGTGTTAACGTTTAAAATTGGTGGCGTTTTACGCATTAAGTGCTGAATTACAAGCATGAGTGTGGGCAAGTGATATAATGTAGTGAAACGTGGTTTTTCGTGTTGTTTCCAAAATTCCATAGAATAAGCTTCTAATAAAGTTGCCACCACTTTACTAGGGCATGATTTAGAATGGACATTGACTATCTGACTTAGAATCGACTATGACTAACAAGACTATGACTAAGACTTGACTTTACGTGAAATATTCTATAACTACGATGAAAAATTACAATACTTGACACTGGCTAAATACACTATGTGTGGAGCCAAAATATAAGAAAAAAAAATACAAATGAAAGTGTTGTGGCAAAAAAAGTGTCACTGTCTTTGACATTGTCTTAATTTTGACATTGACAACTCATATTAAAGGAAATTTTCCTAAAATTGTACATTTTTAGCCGAACTCCGATACTCCGATCTCTTTTGTTCGTTTGTTTATAATTAAATTTTTATCACCTTCCTTCTGAACATTATCTAAGATGTGGTGTTGTATATTAGTCAAAATACAGCGCTTTAGTAAAAAAATCCGTAATGAATGCCTTCATATGCGCCTTTGTAAGATTGATTGAAAGCAGTAACTAATCAAAAGCTCAAAGCATACCTACTGTAGTTACTATCGCTGGGAGTTAAAGCCCGAGAGGCCGAGATTTATTGAATCATTAAGCACAAAGAGCATGTCAAAGCTGCAGAACCGTTTTCATAGTGACAGAAATTGGTATTTTCTTGGTTTAGCTGCTATTTTTACATAATTTTAGCTCTTTTTTTGAGACACCTTAGCTCTCTTTGACGAATCAAAGTTGGCAACACTGATAATTACCTATAACGCTATTTTACTATGATCACTACCTACTAACTTTATATAAAGTAGAAGTTAG
Source organism: Ennomos quercinarius (assembly GCA_910589525.2). Lineage (NCBI taxonomy): Eukaryota > Metazoa > Arthropoda > Insecta > Lepidoptera > Geometridae > Ennomos > Ennomos quercinarius. The sequence continues at coordinate 19,071,766 of OU342493.1, forward strand.
GTATAATTAAAGCTGTAAAGAATTCAGACGGACACAGACAGATGGACATGACGAACTTATAACGGTTCCTTGTAGACTACAGCGGCACCTTAAAAAGCACTACCTTTAGTACCGAGAAATATTGTGACGGCGATTACTTGACGTCTCACCCCAATACCAGCAGGTTACTCGGTGAGTACCTATTGTGTAATCTGTGACGGGCTCGGGTCGGGCCGCAATATAGCCAGCTCTCCGGGGCGCCATGCATTATGCATGCTACCCTCGCCTCGCGGGACGCCGTGGAATCCTCTCGATAAACTTTATTCCGTTTTCATTATGCATTTATCTTTACTCGTATCCCCTCTCTTACTGATAATTGAATTGTCCATTCACAAGTGAACGTATCTTAGTAATTGTTCAAATATTTCTGTATATTTTAATAGTGCTAGTGCACACTCATTCTATCCTAATAACTAATACTTATAAATTATATTTGTGTTACTTCAACGGCTTTTAACGGAATTAGCAAGTTGAAATGGCAATGGGCAGGCCACATCGCTCGTAGAACTGACATGACAACCGATGGGGGAGAACGGTTCTCGAGTGGCGACCACGAACCGGAAGACGCAGCGTAGACCAGCGCCCCCACTAGGTAGACCGATGACCTGGTGAAATCCGCGGGGAGCCGATAGATCCAGGAGAAAAACAGCCGCTCAAAGTGGCCTCCCCACAAGGAGGCCTATGTTTAGCAGTGGATGTCATCAGGCTGTTGATGATGATGATGATGATGATGATGATGATGATGATGATTACGTATACCATATAATTTTAACATCTTCAGTACATAATAGGTTGGGGAAAAAGTTTCTTCGCATTTTTAAAAAAAAATTCAAAACATTTTTTAATATAGTTCATTTACATTTAACTAAAGTATGTAGGTACCATTTTGTTCGATAACTTTTTGCCATCTTGTAGATAGGGACATGATCCCATTGCTATAGAAATTTTGGGGCTTCTGATCAAAAAGCCGTAACAAGTAGTTTTGGCAGTCCTCTCGTGATGTTAACCTGACATTGCCTAAAGAATTCTGAAGAAACCAAAACAGGTGGAAATCTGAAGGTGCAAGGTCAGGACTATACGGCGGATGCATTATCACCTCCCAGCCAAACTCTCTTAATTTTTGCTGAGTGGCTCCCACACCACACCCCTTCTGTTGATTAATTCCGGTCGCTTTCTCTCAACTTCTTGCTTTAATCTCATCAGTTGTTCGCAGTAGAGTTCAGAATCGATGGTCCTGCCTGGTGGTAACAGCTCATAATGAATAATGCCCTTCCAATCCCACCACACACACAGCATCACCTTGTTGCGAGTTAACCCGGGTTTCGGTACAGTCTGTGAAGCCTGACCGGCCTTTGACCACGACCTTTTTCGCACGTTCTTGTCGTACGTGATCCACTTTTCATCACCAGTTATCAGCTTCTTCAAAAATGGTTCGGTTTCATTACGTCGTAATAAAGAATCACAAATGAGTACACGGTTCATTAGGTTTCTTTCAGTGAGCTCGTGAGGTACCCAAATATCGAGCTTTTTTGTGTACCCAGTTTTTTTCAAATACGCCAAAACTGTTTTGTGGTCAATTCCCAGTTCTTCAGCTACGTCGTAACTACTGATATGCTGATCTTGCTCCACTTTTGAAAAATGGCATCCATTTTATCCGTAATAGGGCGACCAGAGCGAGGTGCATCTTTGACATCAAAATTTCCGGATTGAAAACGCTTAAACCAAATTTGTGCTACTCTCACAGACACTGCACTAGGTCCATAAACATCGCAATTTTTTTTCGCAGCTTGCGTTGCATTTTTACCTTTTTTGTAGTAAAATTTTAAAATGTATCGAGTTTCTTCATTAGATTCACTCATCTTCACAGTACGAAAAACAAATGAAATCACACATTTTCCTAATTTGAATATGGAATTATCTTCTTTAAAATTTAAACTTTTAATGATACCAAAACCAGCCAGATACAAATAGTATAGCCAAAGAGATTTTATTACAAGTTCATACTTACTATAATGCGAAAAGACTTTTTCCCCAACTTAATATTAAAACAAACTTACCGACTTACAGTATCTGCCTGCACCTTTCCTGGAAACCCGTTGAGCTTCATATAGACTCTTCCGGCCCGTATTATAGAACTACGGTCAGTCGTAAATCTGTACTCAAGACGAGATTTCATTCAAAAAATGATCAAAATAGTGATATTATAGTTCGTTCTAATTACTGGCCTTAGAGTCTAACTGTGCACTCTGCTGGCTCGATCACCCAAAAATGATTATTGGCTTCCGACACAAATGAGTACATCAGCATTTCGTCTTTAGTGATCACCCGACTGAACTAATAAAAATACCAGTGCATAAGCTGATAAAAGTGGATACTTTGCAACACTTAATTTGAATCAAAATATCGTTGTTTTTAGTGGTTAGTTAACTACGTATAACTATACAGGCATGTATTGTTATGAGGATATGCAACGAAAATATACTAACAACTTTTTAACACATACCTATGCGAGATTATTATGCCCTGATCCCGCCCTCCGCGTAGGGCGGGCGCGAGGTCGGCGAGGGCGGCGTGCCACTTCCGTCGCCACTTGCGCGTTTCCGGTCGTGTATCCGCCCGCACATCCGGATAAGTGATCATTTTTACTGTCTATAAACACATGAAAAAATTAATGTGAAATTATATCGGGTATTTTTATGAATAATTTCATTGGTCAGCGTAACAAATTGAGCTAATGTGTCGTGGAGGTGATTTTTTATTTCATAATTTGAACTAAAAGCGTTTTTTATTCCAATACATAGAACATTTTAATGAGACCAGGTACTCTGTGTGCAACTGTGCATGTGTGAGTGTATGTACTCGGTTTATTCGTGAGTGCAGCGATGTGATGTGAGCGAGGCGGGCGGGGTGATGTTGTGGCTGAGCGCGGCAGAACAGCGGCGCATACAACACTTCTACCACGGTAACAAAACATTATTAATAAGTAAGCCGCAACAATTTACACCTGTACCTAATTAATTAATGGTCATTTATATTGAAAATACAGATCATAAGTTGCTTATTAGGTAAAAAGCTAACTAATCGAAATACGAAAACAAACAACATTATTATTTTTCATTATTCATTGATTAAGATCAAAGAATAGTACCTAATTAATAAATTAGGCACAATTTTTATTTTAAATGATTGTTCTGATATTCTTTGCGTATGTTTGGATATATACAGAGAGGGAAGGTATAGATAGAGGCAATATAATTAGCCCTCAATTATAATAAAATTAAAAAATGTCTTTTTGGAATTTTTTCAATGGACACTAGAGACATTGTTTTTTTAAACAACATGTTGTGTCTTTGCGTAGGGTTAGGGAGGAAACGGTGGCTCAGTCGGGTACACTGGCTCACTGATGGCATTGCAAGAACAAGAAGTGCTATAGATCTTTCGCTCGCACTCATAAGAAGCGTTCGGCACCCGTTCATATCTGAACTAGTCAGCGGGGTGCCCAAGAGTCGGTCGGTGGACTTATCGATGTGTTTGTGTTTTTGTGTGGCCAAGATTACATTTTAAGGTAAGTTTTTGTTGTTTTTTTACCGCGAATTTCACATCATTTGCAATTATTAGTATATTCGTAGGAAAATATACAGTTTTAGTAGTATTAATACAAAAAATAGGCAAATACACGGATAAAGATATACGCAACGGTATAAGGCTCATTCGCAATGGATTTACAACTCTAAAAGCATCCAAAACGTGCAGGGTGCCATTTTTCATAACTAATCAGGTTAAATAAGTTCCGACTTTGATCTCAAAAAAAAATGTTACATGACTAAAGTAGGTGCATACTTACCTATTACTATAACGCCATAACAGGACTAGTATAAGACTATTAAAATTTAATATGTAAGTTCCTTTCATTTTATTATCCAGAGAATCTTTTCATCTTTTTGTTGTTCATAGATTTACATTATGGCCCTGTCACCACACTCATAAATTAAGTTAATAGTAAATTCATACTGGCTTAATATTTACTGAACCTTTTTCTTTGTTTATTATTTATATTTATCTACACTAAAAATTTTGCACAAGATAGATTTGAATTTCTGTGTACATAAACAAACTCAGAGGCATTGGGCAACTGCGTACATTAGAAGTAGTGTGTGGTATGGGGCTTACTCACGTGTAATGTATGTAAGTCTCGGTCTACACCCAGCGTACACAGCGACTCGAAAAACACTGAGCAACTGTGCACATTAGAGCCATTGTGTACTATGGGGCTTAGTCAGTGTGTACCAGTGCCCGTACACAGTGACTCATACCCCAATTTACATAAAAAGGTCATCATCATCATCATCAACAGCCTGAAGACGTCCACTGCTGAACATAGGCCTCCCCCAGAGCACGCCACCTTGAGCGGCTGCTCGCCTCCTGCATCCATCGGCTCCCCGCGGCTTTCACCAGGTCGTCGGTCCACCGAGTGGGGGGCCGGCCTACGCTGCGTCTTCCGGTTCGTGGTCGCCACTCGAGAACCTTTCTTCCCCATCGGTTGTCAGTTCTACGAGCGATGTGGCCTGCCCATTGCCACTTCAACTTACTAACTCATAACATAAAAAGGTGTACAGCGCTAATTTCGTTGTAGTAAGCGTGGATTTGGCAAAGGCAAAAGATAGTTTATAAAATACTCTTTCTATGTAATGGTTACATTTTACTCCTTGATGAATATTCTTGAAAGTATGACCTGCCAAAAAAAAATTGAGCCACTGTCGCCTCCTTAACCCTACACATAATTGTTCCTTCTTCAAATACGAAACTACATTCTAAGGATACAACTTAGTAAGTTAAATTTACCAAATAAGATTTTGCAAAAAACTTGGGTATGTAATTAGGTGTTCCAAAAGTACCTAATTTGGGATGGCATCGACATAATGATTCCTCTCTACATTTAAAAAAAATCTAAAGTGAGGGCAGGGCAGAACACTTTTTTTTTTTGCAATAAAGCTAATATGTTTCTGAACAAAACCTTCTATAACTATAGTTGAGGTCCCTTTATTTTGCCTCATCATCCTACGGAAATTATACAATCAAATAACACGTGCGACGCCAGGGCGGGTCGGCTAGTTCGTATGGATTATTATGTTCGAGGTTTCATCTTCTATAGGAGAATAGTTATTTGTGTAACAAGAGAGCAAAGTTGATTTTTGCTTCGAGTGCCTATGTTGAATCCCGAGCAATAGATGAATAGGCGCCTACCTACCTATGACAAATTAAGCGACATCAGTCAAAACATACTGCGAGTAGGTTTATCTAGGTAGGTATTACGAAAGAGCAGTGTAACCGGACGCGATCGCGTTATCAATAAAGAACAAACGTTATCATAATCTTCATTTACTGCTACATTATGCAAATATTTGAATTGCACCAACGAGCGTCATTATTGTAACAGACGTCGCGGGATGACGCGACGTCAGTACCTAACAATAATGAATCGTAAGTAAGTAGTACTTACTTAAGTTACTTAGGTAGGTACTGATTATAGCGAAGCGATGATCCAGAATACTAAAATTATTTATGAATGTCATTACGAATGATTGTAGGTCCTTCCTTACATCAACAAATACCTCGCTCGTGAAATCATTCATTAAAGGCCATTCATTAAAGATCATTTCAGGCCTGTCTTAACAACTGTCTGCTGTAGTATTTGTCTTCCTTGGTTTCAATATGTAGGAAAGCCAAGTCATAGAAATCCAGAATGTACCTACTTATACTGAGGGTGGGTTTTTTGGTCCGTAGTTAAAGTAACTAATGGTCAAAATCACTTACAAATAACCATTGGTTAGGTTAGGTTAGAGTTTTTATCATTGGTTACCTTAACTACGGATGAAATAACCCACCCTTACTACGCAAGTAAGTCATATGGGTACACTGTCACAATGCAGATGTTGAGCTTGTATCAGGAAAAGCTCAACTCCGACCGGTAAAGTGAAATAACGTTCTAATTAAGATAACTATTATTCATTTAAGTCATTTAAGGTGGGTTTTTGATCCGTAGATGAGGTAACCCATTGGTTAAAATGAAAAATTCTAACAATTTTGAATTAATTTAGAGTTCTGAGTGATACTGCAATCTGTTATTGGCAACCGTGTCGCTTAACATCAGCTCGTCACGTCATTCATTTACATAAAAAAATCTAACCAATGGTCAAAAGTATGTGGATCAAAAAACCCACATTAGACGAGTGATACCTTACAAAGTGTTAAGGAGAATTGACATGTGATTTGTACTGTTTCAGACCCGTACGCGGCACTGAGCTCGTGCGCGCGCTCCTCGGGCTCCGGCGGGCAGGTGCAGCTGTGGCAGTTCTTGCTGGAGGAGCTGGCGGCCGGTGCGCCTGGGATCTGCTGGGAGGTACCCTACCCACAACCATTTGCATCTTGAAATAGTTGACCAGGCGTTCGCACCAGTCACCATCAGGGGTGACCCCTCTTAAAATCATCTCGCTACCAAAATAGTACCTATTGCTCTCTTACATAACCTCTCTTTACCTATCTCTTCTGTTTTCTTAATTTCGATACCTGCTGTCTTCACTGAATATAGCAGGCACCTATCAATCGCGGATCTACATTGAACGGCGTCTGCAATTTTCGATTTATATCTGCCCAGCAGTTCGGGATCCGTGTAGGTATAGCATATATACACTAGTTGACACGCCTTCGTTTCCCACTGACTAATTAATTTGATGTTTATTGACCTTCTTTTTTGAAGAACCGATTTCGATATTTTCGATGGTATATCATCCTGGGCAGCACAGCAACCTCAAACACCAAAGACTACATTGTATTACCTATCCCATCATAATTTCCCTTGGTTACGGACCCAAGTACTTAGATATAAATTACGTAATAATTATTGAATTCATCTTTACGGAGCTGTTTGCTTTTGTCTCGCTCCTATCCCGATCTCTTCATGTTAAGGATCAAGTATCATATCCTGCTCCTATAGTAGCCGTTATCATCCCACTCAATTTCATCTGCTCTTAAGTTCTAGCCATATACTGGGTGGCGCAAAAGTAAAGACCCTATTTGGTTCAGCTATAACATTTTTTCTAAATTAGAAAACTAGATTTAGGTTTTTTTAAATGTATATTTGTGCCATTAAATTTCGTACCATTAGGATTTAAAGATGATGTCTTTTAAATGGTGACCTCCAGAGTTGATACACATTTGAGCCCTATTTATGACATTTTGCATAACTTGCCGTAACACTTCTCAGGGCATGTCAATAAGCAGAATACTCGGTTCTGGGGCACTGATAATCCGCGCATTATTCAAGAAACACCTCTACACCCACTAAAAGTTACTGTATGGTGTGGCATCTGTGTTGACAGAGTGATCGGACCCTATTTTTTCGAAGACGCTGGAGGCAATGCGATAACTGTCACTGGAGAACGCTACAGAACCATGTTACGTGAGTTTTTGATACCCAGTTTGGACGAATTGGGGCTGGAGCACATCTGGTTTCAACAAGACGGCGCTACGGCACACACAGCGCGCGACACTATGGACTTAGTGAGGGACGCTTTTCCAAGCCGAGTTATCTCTCGTTTTGGCGATTTGCCTTGGCCTGCAAGATCACCCGATCTGACCAGTCCAGACTTCTTTCTTTGGGGTTTTTTGAAATCTCGGGTGTATGTGAACAAGCCACAGACTCTCGCAGCTCTAAAAGAAAACATTCGTCAAGAAATAACGAACATATCGCAGGAAGTGTTACGGCAAGTTATGCAAAATGTCATAAATAGGGCTCAAATGTGTATCAACTCTGGAGGTCACCATTTAAAAGACATCATCTTTAAATCCTAATGGTACGAAATTTAATGGCACAAATATACATTTAAAAAAACCTAAATCTAGTTTTCTAATTTAGAAAAAATGTTATAGCTGAACCAAATAGGGTCTTTACTTTTGCGCCACCCAGTATTATAATTTTATTATAAGTCATACAGCTTTAAATGATAAGTCTCTTAGTTCGTACCTTTTTAAATTCCATTTTATTCTCCTATAAGTTCTTATACTTTAGGTAGGAACTTATTTAAGTACAAAAAAATTGTCTGTGGTATTTTTTAATTTTAGCTTCAAATACACAAGACTTATTTATGTAGATTGACCCTGCTTTTGACTACATCTCACTGGTGGTAGGTAAGCGAAACTTTGACCCAAAGATAATAGGTACTTACTAACTAAAAATGTTTAGAAACCAGCTGATTTGGTAGATAGCGTCAAATCCGGTGAGTCAGAAGGCGCATGTTCAAATCTCGCTGATCGAATAAAATTGGAACTAAGTAACTAAATAGGTACCTACTTTAGTGCTGCGGTAAATCCGGGATATGAACGAAACAGATTTTGGAAAAATGATAAAGTGGAGACCAACAAACCAACCACCCCACACCAACTTGGAAAATTAATAATTCGGAAAGAAACGCTAACATCATGTAGATATCTAACTACCTACTTAAGTGTGGTTTACACTGTAAAATCTGTTCCATTAAAGTTTGACTATCCTTATCTTCCCCTTAGTGCAGCACTGGTATAGTTGGTATCTATGTATATGCAGATCTCAGATTATCTTGTAGTTTTCGAGCGTGATAATCAGTAAGCTATAAGTTCGCATCGTAGGGGGTTATACTAAAGGGTATGATCGAAGATATAGATCCAAGGATCCCAAACTTGTATTTCATTTGGTTTTCACTTTTCCTTGGTTGTTGCAGGGTTCGCCGGCTGACGGCGAGTTTCGGCTGTCCGACCCGGACGAGGTGGCGCGCCGCTGGGGCCGCCGCAAGCAGAAACCCAACATGAACTACGACAAGTTGTCCAGGGCTCTCCGGTACTACTACGATAAGAACATTATGAGCAAGGTAAGGGATCCAATCAGAGCTTTCAATCACTGATTACTGTACATCTATAATATTATGTATCTTGGTCTTCTTGCAAACAAGCTGGAGGCCCACCTAAAATGGTCACACCGCCTATGGGCATCTGCCTTTATAAGAGTTCCCGTGTCCCTGCAACTATTATGGCCGGCCGTGCGGGCAAACAGCTCTAGTAGATCGTCATGTCATTCGTTCACATTTTGCGATGTGGTTTATTGATCACGATCCATGACTATACAGTTTACAGTGAAAACGATCTATGTTTTATTTTATGGCTACGGTTAGTACCTCGATATACAGGAAAATGTTAAGTCCTGTGTCAACAAATAACTAACTAAAATGTATCAAGTTGGAAATGGAATCTTCTTCTTGATATCTTCACTCCGTGTCATCCATTGCGTAGCGTAGCACTGGCACGCTATTGCTACCTAGTTAGTTTCGTGTAAAACGAGCAACAGTCAAACAAAACACATTCACAGTTCACATCAGCTATTGTATCCAGAAGTGTTATGTGTGTAGGTACATACTTAGCGTTGATGTTCGTTTAGTGCCTACAGTAACCGCATTTCTTCAAAAGGTGCACGGCAAACGGTACGCGTACCGGTTCAGCTGGGCTGGGCTGACGGCAGCGTGCCAGGCGCAGGCGCCGGACGCGCCGCCCTACTGGCACTACCTGACGCCTCCAGCGCCGCCCGCCGCTCCACACCCGGGGCAGGACGGACCCTCGCAGCCACCGCCGCCGCCGCCACCAACCAGTCATTGAACCATCTTCGGTCTACTGTAGGCTACCCGACAGGGAGAGTACTACCTCTACTGTACTCGCGGTAATTGTGGTTTTTTGAGTTAGGAGAGCTGGTCCAGTGCTAGAATTACTGCAGTAATAAAGTAATAGAACGACCTTTATGTGGTGTAGGTATCATAGGTTTTATTTTTAGGGTTCTGTTACTGTACTGTATGTTCATTTATGAAAGGGTAGTTATCCTTATAATTAAGCTGACTGCTACCTCTCCGTCTGCCCGTCTGTTACAACCCTTTTTCTCAGGAGAAACTGCTGAAGTAACAAGGTCATAATTCGGTAAACAAAATGTACCTAGTTCAAACATTATGTGCAATTATTACCTACTCGTTTTTTTTTCGTCTACAAATTTTCTTCATCTGAATAAAAACCTTGTTTTTCTTTGTCTCTTTTGTTCTTAATTCGCACATCATCAAAACCTCTTAAAAATAAATGAATTTGTATTTCTTGTTGGAGTTCACACAAATTGTATAGAATCCCCAGTGAGATTGGATGGGGGCCTATAACTTTTACACGGAAGTGCTTATAATATGTATGGTACGTTTATTAATTATTATCTTTTTAATTTTCTGTTTTATTTGTAACGGGTCTATTGTTGCATTTGTTTATTTTTTACAATGTTATCTTTAATGTGTAAGAACTTTTTAATGGGGCGAAGCTCCTGTTATAAGTATTTTGTTTTTGTGACTAGACTATTGTTGTGAGTAGGTACCTACAAGATGTAACATAACATTGAAATAGGACGTAATGGGGACCTCCGAAACTACGAGAGAGATAGAAAAACAATGTTTTCAGAGGTTCCCATGCTGACCCATCTCGATGTTACACCCTAATGTATTTTAGATTGTAGCATGTAATGTAGGTACGCAGGCAACACATAACATTTTTATAATTTCGTTGTAGTAGAACACGTTACATTTAGGCGTAACTATTATAGTCATGTATTATTTTGTCGAGAGCCATGCTCCTTACGATGTAGGTTCATCTCTTTGCTAATGATGAATCTTCAGCGAAGAAGGCCAGGCCACTCCAGGCCAGGCCGGGCTTACTTACCATAGGTCCATAGGTACACTAAGTTGGGTATTATCTTATTGTGAATCCATGTGGACAGTGAGTGTAGCTTCATATCAATAATAAATACAGGTAAATAGACCAGGTGCCACCTAGCACCTGCTTATAACATAGAATCCTACCTACTAATATTAAAAATGCGAAAGTTTGTTACCTTCTGTCTCCGTAACTACTGCACCGATTTCGATGAAATTTGGAATGTAGATAGATTATACGCTGGATTAACATAATTATAGGATACTTTTTATTTGTGGGTAACACCGCGGGGCGCAACTAGTTAATTAGTATATGCTTTTGCATGTCATTTTTCAATAGGTAGGTAAAGTGAGTACCTATTTTATATGTATACCTATCCCTGTGTACCTATATAACACTCAAAAGGTAGGTACTAACTACTAACTCGCAAGTACAGACAAAAGGTTGCATAGGTTATATACCTACAGAGAGTATATTATATGTGCCTTGGTACCTACCTAGACCTACATTTATATCAGTACCCTGTGTTTTGGTGCAAAATGGGTGTAAAATATGGTTTTGGCAAAAACCCTTTTGTTTTTAACGTTTTTAATATACGTACCCATAACCGTTGTGTTTTTGTGTTTGTTTGTTAAGTTTTATTTTATTCCTCAATTTTCGTTTTTAATATTAAGCGCAAAATAATGGTAAGCAAAGTGTTAAAAGAGTCCTCTCTAAGGGTAGGCAACGCACCGGCAATGCCTTCGGTGTTGCAGATGTCCATAGGCGACGGTGACCACTTACCAGCAGGTGGGCCGCCTGCTTGTTTGCCACTCATCTCATAAAAAAAGCAATAAGTTCCTACCTTCCTAGTATATCATTATGGTAAAGGTAGATAGGTAAGTAAGTAGGTATTTAGTAATGTAACCCATGAAGTAAACTAAATATAAGCCGCGGTCTGTCCAAACATTTTACATTTTATAAAACATTGCTATGATTGAATTTTGTAATTCATTCATTATTACATTGATTTTATTGCAATAAAGTTCATTTCCTAAAGCTTGTTTTATTTATTCTATTGCAGTTAGACTTCTAAGTAGGCAAGTTTAAATTATGTGACTTGCTAAATAGGTATCTTACTAGTCAACGTCATCATTATATTTCGCGACAATTTATGAGCATGTTCATTTATACGTGTTAGGATAAATAAATATTTACAGTGGCAAATTACCGGGGCTGTCCTTGCAACGGCGGATACAGAACTACGATAGCGGCCCACGCATCCCGGCGAGAGAGGCCCTCAACTGTTTCTTGTTATGATTTTGACATAGAAACTACTAGGTAGGTACAATTAGGTATTTAATATTCTGTATTTTTTTTTTTTTTTTTTTTTTTTTTTTTTTAACGGGCAAATTGCCTTTATTACTCAAGCTAACTACTACAATAATAAAAACTAAACTAAACTAAACTAAACTAAGCATAACTAAGCTAAACTAAACTAAACTAGCTACACTACCTACTACAAAGAACACTTATGGACTGTATAATAGCCGCGATGGCCTATAGACAGTCCAAGTGCTCCAGCCCACTACCGGTAGGTAGCGTACCCAACATGCTGGCCGCATTGCCACGTTGAATTGCAATGCTGATGCGTTGGGCCAAATAAGTGCCAGCATTTTGGTCACGCGTCGCATCGACCAGGCGCTCTGATAGACTTTGGTGCTCGCGATGAGCTCCCGGTCCCCACGGACCCAGGGTCTCAACACCAAACGGCTCAAATATGTTACCGCTACCGAGATTACTATATTTGCGCCGTTTTAGCTGCTCAGCAGAATTAGCCGCGGCGCCGGCCCTAACGTGTGTCTCGGGAAGGTGTGACGGCGCCATAGTATCGACGCAAGTAGCGTCCCACACTAAAGGCCGCCCCATCTTCCAGGGAACCAGAGTCATTCCGTCGGGTCTTTTACCATCGTCACGCATGAGACCATTCGGTTCGAGAATGGCTGCAACATTGGCGGTGGTAAAAGCCCGGCGAATGATGTCATTAAGACTAGCGTGGCGCGAAATTCGACCAGCGCTTTTTGAACACGAGAGACCGTGATGACCGAGCTGGTCAACTGCGGTACCGCACTGGCAGCGATGGGCCACACAGCATCTTGCGCCCAAACGTAAGCTGATAGCTAAACGAAAAGTAGTCGGATCTAAAAGGTTACCAGTGTTGAAAGAAGGCATGGCCTGTAACCAAAGTCCTGACTCCCACACAGAGACTGCGAGAAGCCGAGCACGATCAGCGACGCTAGGACACGTATCTAAAAGATTTTTCCGTGCTAGTTCGCAGAGCGGTCGGTCCCACAGCCTCTGTGAGGAAAGAACCACCGGGAAATCAGAATTTGGACAAGCCAACCCCCAGGCATTCTTGGCCTCAGACAAATGGGCTACTTCGAAAGTACCTAAAGATGGAGCAAGAATTTTTTCTATTAATTTATGTGTACCATGTACAGAGGACAAAAATGCCGGTAATGCAACACTCGAAATTTTGCGTATCCCTAAACCTCCTAAGCGCACAGGTAGAGAGGCTTGCGACCACGTCCTGTCATCCATATCAACATTCAAGACCGAAACCAGAGTGTTTTTTACAATGCTGTCTAAGCCCATAAGGAGCTCACTGTGTTTCCACAGTTGACAACATCGTAAAATATAAGTAAATTTAGGGACAAATAGACAAAAACGAATAATTGTAAAAGCCATGTGGGCGTTAATTTTGAGTAACCTGTCTGATGCGTTATTGAACTTTTGAATTTTTTCTTCTACAAAAGGTGAGATAGACTCATCCAGAATCGGCGAACCCAAAAGGCGAAGAGAACGCTTGTCTACTAATTTGATATTCGGAGCAAGACTATTAAACTTTTCAAAAACCAAATCTTTATCAGGACAAGTATCGCAAACAAAAAGTTCGCATTTAGAAAAATTTAAATCCAAACCAATGTCGCGAAATTCGTTAATAATGATACCTAGATCATTAAAAACAGTGTTCACGTCGCCTCCTAGGGTTCCGTCATCCAAGTACCAAACATTAAGTTTGGACTGAAGACGTTGAATAATTGGATGGATGGCAAGGCTAAAAATGGCCGGACCTAGAGGGTCGCCCTGTTGACACCCGACTGAGGATAGGATCGCGTTATTTTGGTAATTTAATTTTGTTGGATTGCCATAACATTGATAAAGGAATTTATATAGTTCGGGAATTTTATCCTTGACTTGTGTCAAAAGAGCGCCTCTGTCGACAGAATTAAAAGCGTTTTTAACATCCACCTTTAGCAACACTTCACCACAATTTAGTTTGAGAAAGGTTCTAAGTGAATGAACAGCGGCCTCACAGCCACCCCGCGAACCAAAGCCCAGCTGTATTGGCTGAAAAAGGTTGCTTAAAAAAGCAACCTTTTTCCTACAGCCGACCTTGGCAGCGAGGCGGCGGTATGTGGTGCCTACCGCAATAGGTCTGATACCACCGTCTTTTTTGATAAGGGCACACAAGTTTGCGCCATACAAAATTTCGATGACGTCACTGTTGACTTGCCCTGACAGCATCAGGTTTACTAAAGCCGTTAAGTCTCTCAAGAGGGCCTCGCCAATTTCGCCGGAAATGCCCGATAAAAGATCTTTTAGAATTTGAGGGGTAAGGCCATCAAGACCTCCGGCTGAACCACTCTGGAAAGAAGTAACGGCTGCAGCTACTTCCTGTGGGGTCACTTCAACAGTGACGTCATTTGGTAGGGGTGGTTCAGGAAGGTGGAGATTTGCTGCTGCAGGTGGATGTTTGTCCTGCAGTGATTGAATTGTCTCAGAACAATATGGGGCTATTGTGTCGCTAGAGAACAGGACGCGGGCGGCGCCCTTAATGTCGCCGTCACTAATTTTGCTCTCTACGATTTTAAAGGTGGCCGAATCGTTATTTTGTTTTGAATTTATAATATTGTTTCGCCTGTTAAGCGGAACAATAATTTCATGATCCAAACATTGCTCTTCCAGTACTTTGTACCTTACGCAGTTTTCCTTTACTCTTTTAGTAAGGGAAGATTTGTTTGTAGGGTCTAATTTTACGTAAAGTACATGGTACGGAAAAATATTCTGTATTGTATGTAGCATGTTACAAATGTCGTCTCATGGACCAAGCAACTCGGAGCCAAGATCCTCGGATCTGTCGACGTCACTATCAACTTAGCTATCAGAAAATTATAGGATTAAAATAAAATCCATCAATAATAAATGACAGAAACCTTAGTGTTGGCAACAACTGGCAGCCGCTTGTGGAGGGTTAGCCGCTGCACCAATACAGTTGCGAAATGGCGTCACGTGCGGCGGCTGCGGCCGCGCTGCTGTTGCTCTATTGTGGTGAGTAGGTACCTACCGATACTTGTTCCCCTATTTCTATACGTAGCCGGAACTATTATTTATTCTGTGCTGGTATAAAATCAATAACTCATTACCGCCGAGCCTAGGCGAGCCAAAGTTCATAGAACTGGAGAAAATTAAATTAAAACACAAATCTCTTGGCAATACCATTTTTTGCAAAGCGGTGAAATGGTCTGCTGTATTAGGACAATCAGCAAATCTTGCAAAACATAAATGTGATCTCGCGGGTCTTACCTATAGATGCTTATATTCTATTTTATTAGGTAATCAACACTTCAGTCCCTGCTCGATTCAAACATGCCATAGGTAGTCATGATCGGCGGGGTAATTACGTAAAATTTGCGACAGCAGTAGCAATGCAACAGAAGTAGCGTAGCATACATGCTCGACACCACTAATGATGTATGACAGCAATCACCGCGAGATTTACGCCTGTCGCAAACCTGTTGCGAGTTAGGTAATAAGGGGGCCGGCATATTTTCCTGCTCAAGACGATTTGCAAGTGGATTTATGAATAATTGTTTTGGTTCAGGATGGATAAAGTAGAAGACAGTTACAAAAAAAGTGCCTAACAGGAAGAAACCAGATAGATGATTTTCCACACAAAGTTAGGTAGGTACCTACGCAGGGTCTTTTAAATGGGTTGTTGTACCTATTATATAGTACACTCGACATACAAATAAATCTGATTTGGCACTGAGCTGACTGGGCTGACCTACGTCGATTCTGTTGTAGGTGGTACTACCGTGGTGGGCGCGGAGTACACGAGCCAGAGCCTGTCGACGTTCGTGGACACGATGCTGGCGGAGTACGACCGCGAGGTGCCTCCCCAGCCGCGCACAGCTGTGGCGCTGGCGCTGGACGTGCGCCACGCTACCGTCGACGACGACACCGCGACCATTTGCGTGCTGGCTGACCTCAAGATGGTACGAACATAATATGTTATAATGTAATGTATGCTCACTAGTGAATACGTAAACTACTTAAGTTTTATGTCAAACTTTGCAGGCGATAGAAGCGTATAAAATAATGCAAAGGTAACGACATCGGATTGCACCAGCCTTGTGTCCTGCTATTTTTTTATACCATAAATTAATAATATTCTTCAAAAAACAAAAATTAAATATCTCAAAAAATGACAAAGTTACAAGCATTTTAAAATACAGGAATAGAAAGAGACAGCTCAAACATGCAGTGACGTCACTCTTGCTCCTTCATAGTACCTCATTACTAAGCTGTGGTAGTTTTACCCTTTATTGGCATGTGATTTAACAACGTGCGTTTTCATAGTAACAGTGGGGAAGCTCCTGTTTTGCGAGAAAGGGACGGGTGATGCCCCCTCCAGAAACTTTAAGCTTATTACTCTTTGATTTATTTACCGATTTTACCTATTTTTTAATTATTGCACTCGTTTTTAACCTACTTTATGAAAATAATATTTACTTGTTTATGCTTAATAGCAGGCAACTAGTCTACGTTTCCGCACCCAAGATTTCTTAGGTTGAATTTGGTCTGTGGAAAGCACAGCGAAATATATTTATTTATTTTTTATTTTATTTATTTATTTATGCACAAAACAAATTATAATCTTAAAAAATATGTAAGCTACAAAACGTCATTTAGATCTGGATTATAATTATTGTAGCTATTATCTACTTACCCGCTACTAGGTGGACCGACGATCTGGTGAAAGCCGCGGGGAGCCAATGTATGCAGGAGGCGAGCAGCCGCTCAATGTGGCGCTCTATGGGGTAGGCCTATGTTCAGCAGTGGATGTCTTCAGGCTGTTGATGATGATGATGATGATGATGATGATGACTACTTGGTTGTGTGTTTGTTTTTTGAACAATCGGCTTGTAGCGGTGGAACGACACGCGGCTAACATGGGACGCGAAGACGTGGGAGGGCGACAGCGTGGTGGTGCCCCTGGAGCGCCTGTGGTCGCCGGACGTGGCGCTGGTGAACGGGGCGAGCAGCGCCGGCGGCAGCGGGGGCTCGGGGCTGCGCGCGCGGCTCGGTGCGGCCGGCGCGCTCTCCGCCGCGCTGCGCCTCGACCTGCGCGTGCCCGTCGCGCTGCAGCTCGACGCCTGGCCGCGCGACCAGCAGCGAGCCGTCTTCAAGTTCGCCTCGAGAGCGCACAACCAGGACGAGATCGACCTCTATGTCAGCGACTACACGGTACCTACTAACCACTCTAAATAGTTTTTTAGAAATCGTACCGAGCATTGCTTAGGGCGTTGATGATGCTTTATCACCAGGCGTTTTTTCAAGATTTTATCTAACCTAATTTACGAGTTTATATTACAAAGTTAAAGTGTTAAGAGTTTCTCATCGGTAATACATAATATATCGTCACGCAGAATAAGCAACCTAATATATTCTGACTCACTCACCTATTTCGTTTGAAAGTCATCTTACTTTACCGCCACCATTATATCAATGACAACATTTTCTAATGTCGGTTAATTTAATACAATGTTAGTTACTAGGTGGTAGGACTTTTCTGCAAAGTTCGTCTAGGTAGACCGTACCACCGCTTTGCCAGTTATTCTGCCGCCAGGCAGTATAGTGTGCAAGCACTCCTGTGTTCCGGTTTAAAGGGCATTGTAGCTAGTGAAATTACTGGGTAAATGAGACTTTACGCACTGATCACAGTCTAGAAAACTTTTTTAGACTGTTTGATGTCTCAGGATGGCGTGCGCAGTGTGCAGTGTCACGGTTTGAAGTTCCGAGTGACACTGCAATCTGTTATGGGCGGCCGTATCGCTTAACCAGGCGAACGGCTGGCTCGTCACATCATTCGCTTACATTTAAAAAAAAAAAGTTTTACGATTCAATGCGTTTTTATGAATACCGTTTAGTACCTAACTAAAGTTCATTAGAACCTAAACAAAGTTAAATAAAGTTAAATAAACCTAACTAAAAAAAGTTATGTTACCTACGGAAGGAGCTCAACACGAACACGAAAGACAAACGACAGGCGCAGGCACGGCGGTACAGCACAGTTCGCCGTGCCAGCTTGGACTGGACTTGTGTTGCCCGATTGATTTCATTCTTCAACAAATTCACCGTTCAGTCTTTCGAGGGCTGAACAGTGAACCAGCAAATGCAATCGATGTTCCAGAACTTGTTGTTGTTGGAGAGCGGCGAGTGGAAGGTCCTCAGTGTGAAGGGTGTGACGACGTCGTGGTCGCGCGGCGAGGACGGCGCCGAGCGTGCGGGCGCGTGGACTGTGAAGCTCGAGCGGCGCGGCGCGGCGCAGGCGGCGGCTGCCGGCGCCGTGCTGGCCGCCGCCGTGCTCGTGCTCGGCGCTGCACTCGCTCTGCCGTACTCGCAGCGCCCACCGCTCGCTGCGTGCGCCGCCTTTCTTGCCGCGTTATGGTGAGATAATATACCTAATGAGATTTTCAAGTAGGTGCGCTGTCGCTGTTCGTGCAACGTGTAATACGATAGGAATGCCACGCGTGCGGAGTCACCACTCGACGAGTGTATTAGGGAATGGGGGAAACAGCGAGGAAAGCAGGAAGAGACGCGGTAACATTAGTTGTGATGCCGTACGTCATGCCCACCGCTCCCTCTTTAATCGGCTAATTTGGGCGTGAGTCAAAGGACCGGTAATAGGACGACGACCAAGTGCGGAGTTTGCGCGAGTAGAGCAGTGTTTGCGCAGAGAACCAGCGAGGGCTACATCGTGGCAGCGCGAGACGCATAGTGATAGTGAGGTAGGTAGGGACTTAATAAGGCATCTGCTCTACTTACGACTCAGTACTGTGTATTGTAAGTACCGATACAACCATGTATTACAGGCTAGTGACCGCGGTGTGGCACGTGCCGGGCGGAGTGTCGGCGCCGCGCGTGGTGCGCGTGATGTGCGCGGCATGCGCGTGCGCGGCGGCGTGCGGCGCATGCGCGGTGGCGGCGGCTCGCCTCGCGCGCTCGCACGCCGCGCCCCCGCCCGCGCTGCGCGCCCTGCTCACCCGCGTCTCGCATCTGTACACGCTGGCACCCGACCCGGTACGTATATACCGTAGTATTATCCTCTCCTTGCTCTGTGCGTCCCGTTGCCACCGTAGGGCGCCTAACGTGCATGGTGGCCATGCAGCTAGCACGCAGACTTTGCAGTACCTATGAGGGATAAAAATCTCGACAAAGCTTCCCTAACGCTGGCCAGCCTAGCCGTATTTAACTCTTCACACTTGGCTTTACCCGCGAAGATCATTAGATTCTCCACCATTGGAAACTCCTGCACAAATTCCCAATTCTTCGTCTTGATTCCAAAAGTTAACTGATGTCTTCAAAGACGGGCAATTCTTCGTTTTGATTTCCAAAGTCAACTGTTGTCTTCAAAGACCCAAAGTTTTAACTGTTGTCTAACAGTTGACTTTTGAAATCAAGACGAAGAATTGGGAATTTGTTCAGGGTGCGCATACAGAATTCAGATCTACGGTAGCACGTCTGCGTTGTCTCACATATGTAATTTTTCCACGGTGTTTTGTGTGCTGCTTCACCAGTCAAACACTAAGTAGACCCACCCTTTGACCGCGTCTTCGCTTGACGTTTCCCATCAGGTAGATTGTGGTTAAACGCTATGCTATAAGACAATTTCGAGAGCCTTTAAACTTCTAACCAGGGCTAATCACTGTTTTTACCTGCACATGAAAAGGAAATCCCATCGATAACCTAACCAGAAATATCATCCCCCCGCAGGAGTCAATGAGCAGTTCCAAGAGCGGCGCGTGGGCGGCGGCGGCACAGCTGTTCGACGCCGTGATGGTGGCAGCCGTCCTTGTTACACTAGTGGTGCTCATCGGAGTACATGTCTTGTCATAGAACGAACGATGTACGATAGGTAGTTACAGTAACGAATATATTTTAGGTCTGTGGTAGTTACAGTACAGGTCATAGGAACGTCCAGTAAGCAGATAGATGCATACCGGACATTCCTATACTGACTGAACTATTGTAGGTGTCCATTATACGGTTCATCGCAATTTATTTCGCATTTATAATATTCGTAGGATTCCGAGAGAAATTATATTGAGAGCTGATGAGCCGTTTATGCATAGGAATCAGTTGAAGCCATGTTGAAGCATCACGTTCAAGAGCAAAAATGTTTATGAATAAAACCAGACTAATGAGTACCACGTGCAGTTTCGCCAGGACTCAACCCTTTTCAAAGAACACATGGATCGACAACGCATTTAATAAAAACAAATTGAAAATGTTTTAGTATGTATAAGAGTAGGAAAATTAAATATAAGAGTTAAAAACTTCAAGCTTGTAAATAATTAGTAATTAGAAAATAAACGATTGGAAAACTGGGTTCAACATTTATTTGAGGCTGCGAAATGTTAAACGAATGGTTGCGGCGCGGCGGCGGCCCTTGGAGTCCGGTAGCGGATTCAATGCCAACATCCCACATGCCACAACATGTAATGGTAGACTACTCTGGGATTGACAATGAAACAGTCTTGTGAATTAAACACTGGTGCTTTATTTGGTTGCGCTATTTACTGCACAACCTCCACTATAAGTTTATTTCCTGATACGTATACGTTCATATGTATTAGCACAAGGCCTGAAGGTGCTTATCTTCCTAAATCTAAAGTATGCATATTCTAATTTAAAGATAAGCATATCATTGTTACTAAAGCTAAATTGTTTGTTACGCATCGTTACACTTATGATGATTTCGACAGACATTGTCCATTTTTAATTTTTCTACTGCCGCAGTCTACAATCCTACGCAGAAGTTGTTAAAATAACTCAACTAGCATTCAACTACTCAAGTAACAAGCGGACTAGTTCCCGCTGCGTACGCGCCGCTTGTAGAGCGCGGAGACTACCAGCTCTGCGGCCAGCAGTACTACAGCCACCGCACCGCCCACACATAGGATCTGGGGAGCAATGGGCATGCATTAGGTACAGGGCTAACCACTTATAACGGGCGAGGATAGACTACTATAGGAAGAATTAAACCTATAGTAGTCCAACCTATAAATTTTGGGACACTGTACTGTACCATGATTATTGTAGATAGGAATACATTAGTTATCATTTATTTATTGGACAGATAACTTCGTGGCCCGTAGAGAACAGAAGCTGTATGTGCTTTATAGAGATATAGAAGATTGAAATGTTATAGATAAGTCTGATAAGGAGGGCCTTACCAGACTTCTCTATAGCGAGACATCAGCCCCACCTCGCGCTGTTAGCGCAGTGTATACACAGTGAGCAGTGTACACAAGTGATACCTGGTGCGCCGGCAGCACGTCCGCGAGCCCGACGCTGAGGAAGCCGGCGGCGCCCGCCTCGCAGCGCGGCCGCTCCTCCATCCACACCCGCCGCCACCGGGACATCAGCCCCACCTCGCGCTGCCAACGCAACCTGCGAAACACACGACATTCTACTTTACTGCACGCGCCAATGTATCATCGGGACTGCACGACTTACGGCACCTGTTACGGTTCTTCTATAAACAATACAAACCGAGTAGATTGCGAACCAACCACCTCTTTTAAACATCCACCACCCGGATCCAGTGATCCAAGTTCCAGGACTTGGATCACTTTCAGATTTGGCTCCTGGTGGTCTCGCCATCTATAGAGACAATAAGTTGGTGGGTGCACCTGGCAGCGAGCAGGTCGCGGAGGCCGGCGTGCCTGCGGAGGGGCACCGCCACCGCGGGCAGCCTGAAGGCGGCCACCTCCTGGAGGCCACACTTCTCGCGTTCCGTGAACGTCTTGCTGATGATGTCATACCCCGCGCTCTGCTCCACCTGCAGTATACTATACACTTTACTCACTCGGTACTCGGTGAAACAGGACCACAATAATATATTACTGATGCAAAAAAAAAGAGCAGATATATCTATTGCTATCTCACTTATCACGGACGTATGCAAGCAAAAAGGAAAACAATGCTTTCTAGCTGTCGTCGTAATTTATAAATAAGTACTTAAATAAGACCCAATGATTATATGCACAGATCCTGAACCATAACTAGGATTCCCTGTATCTATCATAGGAACTACGAGGACCATGTTCCACAACACCCAGATGCTGAATAACAATTTGCGCTTTTTTTTCCTTTGCACAAAATACTTATACTGTCGCGGGAATCGAACCCGCCACCTCCAGGTTATGAGGCAACCTGCTCAAGCAGCACACCACAGAGGCGGTCAGTAATTACTTATACAATCATGATTTCATGATAAGCCATCGTGATGACAGATCACTATTCTTTCTATTAAGTATATCAGTGTGTAAGCAAATTGTAATATTTTTTTCTCATAAGGTGAATCTATGAAAAACACGGCTTGAACGAGAGTGAGGATGATAGGAGTAAACCCCCGTATTCTAAAACATTTCTACATAAATCCTTCACTCGACATCCACTCAACCTCAACTGGAGGCACCTTAGTTTTTCCTCCAAAACTACCTCGAAAACGGTATTTTTAGTTGAATGTTCGAGGTCCTTTAAATACCGTCGTGCGGTGTATTCTTACATCATCATCATCACCTGAAGACGTCCACTACTGAACATAGGTCTCCCCCAGAAAACGCCACTTTGAGTGGCTGCTCGCATCCTGTATCCATCGGCTCCCTGATTAACAAAAAATTTCATCATCATCAACAGCCTGAAAACGTCCACTGCTGAACATAGGCCTCTCTCAGAGAGCGCCACTTTGAGCGGCTGCTCGGTTCCTGCATCCATCGGTATTCGTACCTAGGTACATGTCATCGTATAATTATGTAATGTATAAAATCTTTGAAACGGTTTTCAAACGCCATTGTAATGGAAATATTACCGAGACGCGACATCGAGGGAAACTCAAGATACGTCGCGACGTAGGATAGGATCATAGGAGAGCTTTGGCAGGCGGTTACATGATCGCAGAAGATTTTAATGTACATGCGGAGAACGCTGATGCTGCCCATTCTATAGCCGGCTAAGGGAATAGGCCCTTAGCCAACTGCCTTGGTCGGCTAATCGGCTTAGGTGTGGGTACGATACCTGAAATGCGAAGAGTCCAGTGCGCAGGCGGGCGACACCGTCGACGACGCTGAGGTAGGCGCGGTCGCCGAGCGGCAGCAGCTTCTGTCGGTACAGCCGCTGCGTCGCCGGCTCTGAGCTCTCCTGCAACACAAGGGGCTTTCTGTACCTCTATCTAAGTAATGTAATGTAGTTAACTCGTAATGTAATAGGCTTGTTATAATTTTAACATTTATTTTGACATTTTTGACATTAAGCACTGTGATTTTGTTTAATTATGCTTGCTTAATATGTAAAATAATTTAATTTTTATTATAATTACTGTGCATGGATTTTTTTGGTTTTCTTTATCCTTTTACTCTATGTTTGTAGTTGGGAAATGTATAAATGAATTGTTTTATTTGCAGTAGGGTAGGTAGTACCTACCTACTTACACTGAATTAATGTTATATTAAACACTTTTTTTACATTTATATGTCCACGGATTGTTATTATAATTTAGTCTTAAATTTTTATGATTACGTATTCTGAAGTGTAAATTGTATTCAAAATTAATTCTCTAACGTTCTTTTGTAATCACAATATTTCTGCATGCGTTAAATTGTTCTATACTGTTTTTTTTTTTCAATGTTATATTTTTAACTTTTAGTACTCACTTCTCAGATGTTTTATAATATCATCTGAGACTCGCCATAGATACGATAGTTGTGTAAGCAGTCTGCGCCTATAATTGCGATAACATTAACCATGTTACTCTTAGTATTTAGTCACATTTATTAGTAATAATGTACATTGTGTTGGTGTTCAATAAATAAATAAATAAATAAATAAATTATAAATACATTATCTAGTGTTGACTTGTAAAAGTACTAAAAATAGCCTATTTGCAATAAAGAATTTGAGTTTGAGTTTTGAGTTTGAGTTAGGTATGTCATTAAAATCTAACAGCGATCTCACCTCCTGACACAGAATTCATAATAGCAGGTACCTACAAGGTACTCCTCAGGATGACCATCGGATATGCTCGAAACGTAGTGTCGAGAAATCGACACACTATTCGTAAGTAACAGTCGAAAATATAGGTAAATAAATAAATAAACACAGCCAGGCACATTCCAGAAGACACATTAGCGCACCTTTTAAACAGATAGACGTTCAGAATAATCATCAAAAGACGTTTCTGGAGCAAAGACTAGGCTAGTGTCCTGCTATTTAAAATTAGCAAGTAAATATTATTTTCATAAAATACCTACGTTATAAATGAATGCAATTATTGAAACAATAAATAAAATCGGTAAATAAATCAAGGAACGTAATAAGCTTTTAAAGTTTCTGGAGGGGGTTCGCCTGTCCCTTTCTCGCAAAACAGGAGATTCCCCACAGATACTATGAAAACGCACGTTGTGAAGTCACATGCCAAAGAGACTGTATCTAAAGTAAAGCTACCACAGCTTAGTGAGGTACTAAAAAGGAGCAAGAGTGACGTCACTGCATGTTTGAGCTATTTCTTTCTATTCCTGTATTTTAAAATGCTTTAAATTTTGTCATTTTTTGAGATATTTAATTTTTTTTTCACGACTGTTCATTTTTTGAGGAATATTATTAATTTGTGCAATAAGAAAATGGCCGGACACAAGCCTGTTGTCAAATATAGGTATTATATTTTTATTTCAATTGGTATAGTTGATAGATTTATATATTAAAATCGATGTAATGTGTGGAGTGATGTCCTCACCGCGAAGTAAACCTTCTTGTAAGTGGTCTCCTGCACGGCTATGGCCATGTGCGAGGCGGCGAGGTCATCGATGGTCTGTATGGCGGAGCTGGGCGTCTGCAGGATGGCCACGATCTTGGCCGAGTACGCTGTGAACGCGAACAGTGAGCTCGCCAGTGCGCTTACCATCACCACGCGGACCGACACCGCGCCCGGCGTCACGTGGGACCCTGACATATACACATTTTGGGTTTCAGCTACTACGGACACAAAGGCTCATTTTTGAATGGGTTTTTTTGAGATGTTCTAACCATATAAATCTAAATCATAATATTATTTACATTTCTATGATTCTAAAAAACCAGACGCACCCACAAACACCGATATAATGACTTGAGACATTAAACATCAGTGGGATGAAACAGGATCTATATACCTTGCTGGCAGATAGACCCGATCGCGAAGGAGAAGCACTCCGAGAGCGTGAGCTGCTGCAGGTGAGGGTCCGCGTGCGCGGCACGCAGCCAGCGGCTCAGCACAGCCAGCTGCAGCGTCAGCAGCAGCAGCAGCGCGCCGCCGCACCGCCACACGCCGGCGCTGAACGGCAGCGTGAACACGTTCGACACGGCAGACTGCGCCGGCTGACGGAATATGAATGCTCCTCTGCAACCGCACAAAAATAGAGAGCAAGATCGTTAGTCACCGATGTGAAGAATATGTGCTGAACCAAATACCTGTTGAACTTAATCATCGTCATTATATTGTATTTGATTTGATTTGATTTTTAATCATTACTTTACACCTCGATAATATATAAAAATAGACTGAACTATTTGAATGCAATGTCTAACTTATCGCTTTGAAGTTGCTATATACCCACCACCAATTAGAGCGTTGAAAAGTGTGGATGGTTTTAGTCATGCTTAAAAAATATTTAATTGATGAGCAAGTGAAACATGGCAACATTATTTATGATCGGTCCTTTATTTAATAACACGAGTGACTGCAGCATAGTCAACTAATATTATTACCTGTCATTTTAGTTGTATGTTAATTTATTTGCTTTATATTTTCATGTACAGGTACATGAATGGTCTATTGCTATTAATATGTACCCACCTAACCCAGCTTGAATTTAAATTTTTATATCTATTATTATATTAAGTAATGTTATGTGTATTTATTATGTGTAATTGTGTATAATTATATGTACCTATATTATTTATGAGTGTATTTAAATAATTTTTAATGTTATTTAGTTTCTTTTTTTTAAACGTTTGAAAAATTTATCCGCCCGCGGGGTTTCGGCTGAAAATCAGCGTCTGGTACCGAGGGAAGGTACTTGACATTTATGCTGAGCTGAACGCCCTTTCAACTTCACCACGAAAGTTGTTTTCTTTTAATAGTTATATGCATAGTAACATAAAATTAAGTAAGCTCCTTGTTTGTTATTTTTTATTGTGTATTGTGTAAGCATTGTGAAGTTGAATATATGATCTATTCTATTCTATTCTATTCTATATAGCATAAAGCATAGATCAGGCACTGAATTTTTAATAATAAGATATCAAATATTAACGTCCAACGATCACATACATAAATCCTGGACCCTAACTAGGATTCTCTGTATCTAGGGACCCTGGAACTACGAGGACCATGCTCCCACAACACTCAGACAAAGAACAAGTATTTGCGCTTTCTTTTCATGTGCACAAATACCTGTCCTGTCACGGAAATCGAACCCACTACCTCCGCACCTCCGGGTTATGAGCCTACCTGCTCAACCACCGCATCACAGAAGCAGTCAATGAAGAATTTTTGTAAGTAGGTAAGTATGATTCTGCTTCGGGCTTGACCACGTTTTTGAAGCATCACGACTTCGAAACAAAATAATAACAATAATCATCACGTTAAGTCAAGCCGCTAGTTTTACCCATACCCAGTAACCCCTGCATACCTCTTGTTTGTTTACGTTCCCTACTTACTTGAGTTCGACGGTCTCCGAGCTGAAGTGCAGTACGCGCATGCGGTCTGCGCGCAAGAACATGGAGGCGACGCCGACGTCGGCCTCGCCGCGCTGCAGCAGCCCCGCCAGGCCGTCGAACGATCCGTTCCGCTCCTCGCCGTACAGGTCCACCTGCCTCAGGTCGTATCTACACACGGTAGGTACGAAGATCAACTCCCACAGAGGACGCGCGACAACAAATCTTACCAAAAAATACCCCATTCGAGTTTCAGTCCCTAAAGATTAAAGGGTACCTAATTTCTACAATGATAAGTATATAGTTAGGCCGGGGCCGGCCAGGGTAAAGTCGATTATAGCATTTCGATTAAAGCTCGACTGACTGTTCTTAACTGACGACGTCGCTGTGTTGTGGTCATTACCTACTTTGACCCACTTAGACCCATCCAAGTCATGACAACAGTGACGTTACCCGCCGCTAACAAAAAGTAGTCCCAACTGACTTGAGCGCTCCCATGCTTCAAACAGCAGGATATATAGTATATACGACGCGCCGTGTCGTCACGGTCCTGGCTGTTGGTACGCGGCTTAAAAGTTCCAAGACTGCATGACCACTTGCCGACACGATAATGGTAACAATGACGGAGTAACCAAAATAAAATCTTACCGAAAATGCAAGTCCTCAGCGAGAAGCATCATTAGTGGGTAGGTCAGCTTTGGGAAGGTATCTATCTGTCGGTTTGAGAGGTCTGTCCAGCCCTTAAAGTGTTGTGGTTGAGTTATCTAAAACGAGTCATATCATCTAGTCTACTTGGAAGTGAGTAGGTTAAAGTAGGTATATTGTATTCGCTCCGAAGCACCTGGACAAACTCTCAACTGGACGATTTGTTATAGTATGGGTACCTGAAGCGGGCTTACTTACAATGGTCGCAGCTTTTATGTAGACATTGTTTAAGTCCTTCCTTCTCGTGACTGAAGTCTGCCACCGACTCCATATCGCTTCCATTTCCTTCACATCGTTACTTCTTTCCAAATCGAGAGGAGTCACGAAGATGGGCTGACCTTCCTTAACCTTATACACATCTGCAGACGCATCAAGCGAAGACCAGATGACATCAGCGTCTGGTAAAATATCAACATTGGCCAGACGATCTATGATTGTGGAGCGGTTGAATGAAGAGTTATGGAGGAGAAGCCAGGAGTATCGGTGAATGAATGCTCGGGACACAGACGCCTGTAAAATAATTAAGCATATATCATAGGAAGTAGGCACAGAATAAACAATAGTCATCATCATCATCAGCCTGAAAACGTCCACTGCTGAACATTAAGCCTCCCCCAAAGAGCGTCACTTTAAGCGGCTGCTCGCCTCCTGCATCCATCGACTCCCCGCGGTTTTCACCAGATCATCGGTCCACCTAGAGGGGGGGCAGGCGTACACTGCGCCTTCCGGTTCTTCAAACAATTATAATTATACTACAATAGTACTTTTATATAAATACTAATTAGTAGTGATAAACAATAATGAAGTACACTATACTTACTTTATGGAGGAGCAAGCCAGCATTGGGACAGTCGACATCCAGCAGAACTCCCTCACGATGCGTTCCGTACGCTGGCAGGTCGGGCAGGTTGTAGAAGTCCGAATAGACCCTGAGGCGAACTCGGGCTCCTGTGGCCTTCCGCCATAATATAGATGTCTGATCTATAACACGCCACAAAACTGATAGAGCAGAGTTCCACTGAGAGAGCATCATATATCTATACATTATACTAATTACTACCCTTACAACGCCACATTACAGGAAATGCTGACTACTGAATAGTTTACCATTAATTTATCACAA
Source organism: Ennomos quercinarius (assembly GCA_910589525.2). Lineage (NCBI taxonomy): Eukaryota > Metazoa > Arthropoda > Insecta > Lepidoptera > Geometridae > Ennomos > Ennomos quercinarius. Next base: position 19,100,477 of record OU342493.1, read on the forward strand.
TAGTTGCCAATAATCAAAAATGTAATACCTAAGTGTAGATATGTAAGTGTAGTGTGTGTGATTTATTAAAAGAGACGCCACGATTATATTAAATTAATTTGACCAAACCTGAAGGCCAGCAAAGAAACGCTGTAAGCATTGTCATCTTCTTAGAAACAAAGAACATTGTTAGAAAGTTGAAGAGCTCCATACTTAATATTGTTGTCCTGCCGTGCGTATGGGCGCGACCCGTCTATCTGTATGCGACTATATGTTATCTATACTTACTGTACTATAAAAGTAGGTATAAAATTATAGTTAAGTTAAATCTGGGTACCTACTTATATATAGGTACATACACATCATGACAAACAAAAAAAATGTGTGCATTAAGTAAACTTAACCATCACCGTGTATCACGGTTTTATGAAGTAGAGTTTAAAGAAAAGCTTAAGGCGCCGCATAACAAGTCAAAAGTAAAAAAATATTGAAAATTGCCTATTTTTGGGCTTTTACAAGTCAAGATGATATTAGGTACATAGTGTTTGTTTCTTTAACCGAAGAAATAGTCTTGGGTTGAATGAAGAAGAGCCGCAGTTCCAATATCATCATCAACAGCCTGAAGACGTCCACTGCTGAACATAGGCCTCCCCCAGAGCGCGCCACCTTGAGCGGCTGCTCACCTCCTGCATCCATCGGCTCCCCGCGGCTTTCACCAGATTATCAGTCCACCGAGTGGCGGGCCGGCCTATGCTGCGTCTTCCGGTTCGTGGTCACCACTCGAGAACCGTTCTCCCGCATCAGTTGTCAGTTCTACGAGCGGTGTGGCCTGCCCATTGCCATTTCAACTTGCTAATTCTAAGAGCTATATCGGTCACTAAAGTTCTCCAGCGCATCTCCTCGTTCAGGAGCTTATCTCGCAGGCAAACACAGAGCATAGCACTCCCCATAACTCGCTGCGCGACTTTGATCTTACTAACCAAACCATCTTAGGTTCTTTTTTTTAAGTTCTAATATATGCGCAAGCCAAACCGAAAAAACATCACCATGTATAGGGGTATAGGTAGGTACTTAACGCCCAACGATCACATACATATAGACCTTACTAAATACTAGGATTCCCTTCTCCACTGTACCCAAGAACTACATATGACTATGCCCAACACAGAACAAGTATTCGCGTTTTTCCCCCTGTCGTGAGAATCGAGCCCGCTGCCTCCGGGTTATGAGACGACTTGCTCAACCACCACCCCACAGAGGTTTGAGGAAATGAATGCTGCTTATACTATTCTTTTATACCTATCACGCGTGTTATGTATAATATCCACTTTAGAGTAGATATATATAACACGCGTGTTTCGTGATATTGTTCCGATTTCGATATTCCCCTTAAGCTGTGTTAACAACTTAAAGCCACGATTAGGCGAGTTTCTCGTGTTTGTGTAGCAATCGTAGCGCATTAAGTATGATAGTTATGTGGCAGCAGTTAGCCGAACAAATCACGGCAATGCAATTGGTTGAAGAATTCATAAGTAGGTTTACTTGTGGGGTGGGGTAGGTGCCTGCTTGATGCTTATCATTATATTCTAGCCTAGGTCACCTTCATTAAATTCGGGGACAGACAGGAATAACCATTACCTAATTCGTACCAACGAGTGTTCGACTTAAAAATGTTACAATTTGGGCAAATTGTTGTCTTTTAATTAAACGTACAAATTTAATGATTTTAAGATCCGAAACGAGGAGATCCCCAGGAGAACTAAAGTGACCGATGTAGCTCTTAGAATTAGCAAGTTGAAATGGCAACGGGCAAGCCAAATCGCTCGTAGAACTGACAACCGATAGGGGAAGAAAGGTTCTCGAGTGGCGACCACGAACCGGAAATGCAGCGTAGGCCGGCCCGACTCTGTGGACCGATGACCTGGTTTTTTTAAGTCTAAATAGGCCCGCATTTGACCGCAATCACATCTGATGGGAAGTGACGATGCGATCTACGATAGTAGGTACTATGCTTGCTTAGAAGGGCTAGAAGATATAATACCTATTAACTCGCTACTTGAAGAGCTCCAGATTGTACTTATCGGGAAACAAGACGCTGGTAAAGTGTTCCATTCCTTTGCTGCTCGGATTATGAATGTCGAGCCAAACCGCTTTGTACGAATTGAAGGAATATCAACCATAAATGGATGACGTGTAGCTATACCTACGTCTGTCAAGACGTAGGATCGGACGACAGTCCGATGGTGAAATTAGATTGTGTAGCTCCGCAGCACACCGCGGGGAGCCGATGGATGCAGGATGCAAGCAGCCGCTCTGTGGGGGAGGCCTATGTTCAGTAGTGGACGTCTTCGGACTGTTGATGATGATGATGACATACTTATTCAAGATTTTTACGTCAATCAAAGGGAACATCTGACTGACTGAGCACCAAAACAGCTTTGTCGCACCGCACCTGTGTACGGGGAGATTGGAAGAAATCTAACATGTACTCCAGTATTGGTAGAGTGATTTTATGATTTCTAATTTCACCTAATAGGTCATACCTAAACGCAAATAATTTGTTTATCAACATTCACACGGTTTCAAAGAATAAATAACAGTAACTGTATTACTGAATACTAAGCCTAACTAGCCTAAGTAGGTACCTACATATAAGTGTCTCTTCCGATAAAAATTGTTGGATCCCCAAACCTCCTATAAGCCGATTATATGTGGGTACTTCCGCTAATACCTAGTTTCGCGATGATTAGGTATATCAATTGATAGCAATTCATTTTATTGGACGAATCGCATTTATGGCCGACCGCAAGCTCGCCGGTCGCCGGCCCACTTGACCGGTTAAAACAATTGGTTTTACTTGTCACAATTTATTGGAGAGCTCTTGATAACAACTGGGTCACAGAATAAATACTAGTGGGTACAAGTATTGGGTGCTTTTTTTTAACCTACGTATCGTATCGCAGGCCAAGCAGAGGATACTACGTAGCTACGTACACGTAGAGTAGACATACCTCTATGCATATTTACCATCTGCTTACCTAGTTTAACTAAAATCATCAATCATGGCAAAAATGAAATTAACTTAATATTTAAATGGAGAGTGACTAATAAAATGCAATTGAATTCAAATAAATGTTATGTAATATCCTTTGACCGCAAACGAATTCCAATTAATTTTAACTATAATCTAAATAGGTAACATTTGTATTAATAGAGCAAAGAGCAAATAGCATAAAAGACTTGGGAGTCAATTTCGATCGCAGTCTGACTTCCCACGATCATATATCAAAACCTTGCTAGTCTTTTCAGCGACTGGGTTTTGTCCTTCGTAACACCAGACTTTCGGGACCTACAGGGGATCCAGGTGCTACGAACCCTTTACATTTCTCTTGTGAGAAGTAAATTAGAGGCGAGTGCATGTGTATGGAACCCGTTCCACGTAACTTACACATTGATGCTCGACAAAATTCAGAAAGCTTTTTTTTAGATCTTTATACCAATTTGAGCGGCTGCTAGTCCTCTGCATCCACAAAATCAGTTAGCGATTAATTATAGTTGATTGAAAATATTTATTCTTGTAAACAAAATCCTCTCCCAATAGTTAACTATTAGTACCATTGACTACAAGTGGAACTTCTGTCTCATTAGTTCAAATAATGGCGGACGATATCAGCAGGCGCATTGTCATTCATCGGTTTCGTTAGGTACCCCAATCTACTATAGGTACCTATTGCTTGTGTTGAGAGTGGATGTAATATGTAATGAAACAAGGCATCAACGCTGGAAAAGTTATATTTTTCCTTATTCTAACATTAACTACTTTTACAATAACCCATAACATAATACAATTCAGTCATTTATAAGTACCTATAGTTAGCTGCACAGAGGCAGAGCGTCTTTACTCCGGTAACTTAATAACATACGACTTTAGCAATAAACGGTCCACTAAATATTTGTCAAGATAATTATTTATATAAATATTCTATTTCATCTTTTTTATTTTATTTTACAGGAAAACTAACAACTGCTTAGAAGTTAATAAATATCGATATGTAAATATTTTAGAATAAGTAAGTAACGCAGTTACCGTCAATGTAATTATACAGGAAAGTAAAGATTATCAAGTGGGCGTGGTAGGCTGGACCCGAAGCTATGAGGAATAGCGAAAACTACCTACTCAAGGGAGTCCAGGCCCGAATATGATGAAAACTAAACGGATTTTTGAAAAATCAATAATCTACGAATCGAACCCGTTGATTTTGAAATAAAAAACACCCTGTATTACTACATTATTCGATAGTGTAGCTATAAGGATCGGACATACGGCAACTTACGGAAAATGTTGACTTCAAGGCGTTCATAGCTAAATCCCGACGGATCATATTCGCGATCGGTTCGATGCCCGTCTCGGACTGATATCACAGTTGTCTGTTCGATACACGTTTTATACTCACTCATAATAAATGTGTTTAAGTAAACTCTAGGAACTATAAATAAAAAAATAACAAGGTAAGTACAACCCGTGGTCCGCGGTAACTATACTCAGCACTATGTACTTTGATGCATTTTATTATAATAATTTAATTTGTTTATTGCCATTTTAGCTAATTACTATTTAATAGTACATGTACAACAAGCAGGTTGCGATGATTACTACCGCACGAGCCAGGCTCGCCGCCAGCGAACCCCATGCCTACGTTACTTTATAAACAACACAATTTTATAGTCCAGTAATTCGGGTTACCTATACTACGTCACAGCCGGAAGGCGAGAGCACGAGGCGCTCGCGCCATCACTCGGTCCCATCACATCGCTACCACCATCACTGTAAGCACCGGAGGAGGCCGGGCCGGAGCTAGGAGTACAGCGGCGGGCAGGCGGGCGCCTGCGTGAACAGGCGCGTGTAGTTGACCAGCAGGAACAGCAGCGCCGAGCCGAGCGCCGAGCCGAGCTGCGTGACGGCGCCGCACGCGCGCATGCCCCGCGTGCCGCCCGCGCGCGCCCAGCCGTACACCCACATGCGCGCGTACGACACCGCGCCCGTCACCGCCACCCACGACGCCACCACCAGCAGCTCCCCGCCCGCCGCCTGCTGCAGCGGCGGCGCGGGGCTCAGCAGCGCCGTGGCCAGGATGTACGCCAGCGGCGCGGCGGCCGCGCCCAGCATGCCGGCCAGCGCGCGCGCGGGCGCCGGCGCCAGCCACACGCCGGCCAGGCACGCGGCCGGGTTGGCCATGGCGCCCAGCGTCACCGCCAGGTGGTACGCGCGCGTGCCGTACGGCATGCACGAGTACGACTGCACGGACGGCAGCACGCCGTTGCTCAGCGCGTTCAGCGTCGCCATCAGCGCCAGCACGCCCAGCCAGCGCAGGGACCATAGCGATGGCTGCGGCGCCGTCGCCTCCTCGTCCTTGGCCGCGGCGGCGGGCGCCACGCGCTCCGAGTCGAAGCCGCGGTGCGTGTTGATGATCGCGAAGCTGGTGAGCGAGGTGGCGGAGAGGCCGCCCAGCAGCAGCAGGAAGACGGTGGAGTCGAACCGCGGCGGCGGGTAGTGCGGCACCAGCGTGGTGTTGTCGGGCGAGGGCAGGCACTCGGGCTCGCCGCCCACGCCCTGCGCGAGCGCCAGCAGGCTGGGCACGAACCCGCTGAGCCCCTCGCCCACCAGGTACGTGGTGAGGTACACGTCGCGGAAGTGACGCAGGTACGGGTAGAACAGGACGGAGCTGGTGCAGCCCACGAGCGCCGCGAAGAAGGTGAGCGAGAGGTAGGCCACGGAGCGCTCGCTGCCGCCCACGGTGGAGGTGCGCTCGTACAGGAACGCGTTGAGCACGAGCGCCAGCGTGCCGACCGCGAGCAGCGCGTAGATGTAGGCCGCGTCGGGCACGCGCGGCAGCACCAGCCGCAGCACCACGTACGTCAGCATGCCCACGTTGGCCAGCTGGATGGCGAGCACCATGAAGGAGGGCAGCGACCAGCCCTCGGGCAGCCGCTCCACCAGCAGCGGTAGCTGCACGTACAGCCCGTTGACACCGAGCCACGTGCCCAGCCCCCACAGCGCCATCAGCACGTCGAGCGCGACGCGCCGCTGCGCGCCCACCATGGCTGCTGCCTCGGACTCCGACTGCGGACTCAGGCACGGGGCCGCCTCTGTGTCCTCCTCGCTCGGTCTGCAATAACGACACGGACGGGTACTGACCGGACGAGACGATGACGGCGCGGCGCGGCGGTGCGACTGCGGGTGGAACGACGTGTTGCTGTTGGCGAGCGAAACGACGATACTGGCATCTAATAACTTTGTGAGCTGTTTTATAGTCTAGAGTTATTCACGAGCAGTAATTGTCTGATAAGATATCTTATTGAGGTGAAACTGTTACAAAATAGTTTCAACGACTGTTTTAATGTGGCTGTTGTGCTTTGTTTGCCACATCTACCTACACAGCTACAAAATAATGAATACGGCGTCTCTTCTCCTTTTAATGTTTGATAACATCGCCGCCTTCATGTTTTATGCAACGTATAGGGTAGGTATAAGATCTATGCTTGGAACAGTTTCGCGAAGATGCACCTGTATCAGTCCGTTTTGTGTTGCAAATGAATCTTTGATAAATTAAGTACCTACTTAAATACCTAATCGTAACTGATATAATCCCCGAACGTGCACAGATACCGTCGCACAGCACAAACATATCAACTGTACATATAGTACCTATTATCATATTTATGTTACAGTACAGTTGTGTTGCGTGACATGCTCACAAGAGTTACAGCGGAGTGTGGCGCGAGGTTTTATCATACCTAGTGTAATTCATTCATGTTTTATAATAACATCTCGTTCAATTTTATCTTTTAGTCACTGATGTCACGCAATCTTTACATGCGAAGAAATAAATAGTTACCTACTGCGAAAAAAGTGCAAAATGAATTGACAACTGAGAGATGACATTTGTTAACTTATTATGTCAAGTGGGTAAAATAAAACAACTACAAAAAGTGGGGGTGAACGCGGGTAAAACTCACGCATTTTTTCTACTGAATATCGTAAGTGTTAGCCGTTCAGTAGTACTAGTTGTAAATATGAATACTACCCACGTTCGTTTCGATTACCGAACAAATAATAAAACAAAATTAATAAAAATTACAATGAAAAATTTGAGGGTTTCCCAACTAGGTCCTAAATAAATATAATTTATCTAGGTAAAATGTGTCCAACGCTACTAATATAAAAGTGAAACGTTGTCGGTGCGTTAGTTTCTATGGATTCCCGCTAAAACGGCAAAAGACGATATGCTGACTGTTGATATTTATGCAAGTAATATTGTGTTACATATAATACTTTTATCCCGGGAATGGAGAGTTCCTTCGGTGAAACGTGTAAACAGCAGTGCCTCTAGTACTAATAATCTTCTCTATTATATAAAAGGCTTTGTCCTGACTGACTGACAGACACCGCACATCCCAAATCGATGGAAGTAGAGACTTGAAATTTGGAGTGTGGCTTCCTTTTATGACGTATTGCGCGTGCTAACAAAAGATCTTTGAAAATTACAGAATACAGAATACAGAATTTATTGGTAAAAAATAATTTACAAGTCAAATTTTATCTATGTAAGTATACAAATACTATACAGTAAATTCTTTGTCAATAAAAAACTCATTGAGCGAGTAGTAAGTCTTACCGATCAACAACATTTTAAGCTTGTTTTTAAATATATTGTCAGAAGTAGCATTTGTTATATATTCTGGTAAATGGTTATAAATTAAAACACATAAAATTAATAAATTCAACCTCTAAGGGGGCGTAACGGGTAAAAATCGTTTGTATGAAATACATTACGTGACGTATCGTGTTGAAACTTAGCATAGGTATACATATACAAACAAGTATAAAAATACTGGAAACGGTACTTTTTAGTTTTTCGAAATTCAAGGGGTGAATAAAAGGAAAAAAGGAGGAAAAATAAGGAGGTGAAATAAGTTAAAGTTTGTATCGAAATTTAAAAAAACAATACCTGTGTCGTATTGAAATTTGACGTGTATAAAGGATATACAAAATAAACTAGTATTTTGCCCCGTGCGCGGGCCGCGAGCGGCCCGCGTGTGTGTTTTCGTGGCGTTCCATTTGTTCAAAACGCTATACTTGGAGCTAAACTTTAAATTTTGCAAGTACTTGTACAAAACTGCCGTATTTATCAAAGAAAATGATAATGCGCGTGACTTTGCATGGCGGCCATTTTGTTTGACTTGACAGCGTCATTTGCACCATGAGTAGGATGCAACCGGCACACATGCACCGTGCGCGGTGCAAGTGCTGATCGTGACCGTCCACTTATACCAAACTACAGTAAACTAACTCGCTTCGCTCGTCGTCGCATTGGGTATGTCGGAAAAAATTTGACGTTTGACACCTGTCAAAAATTGACATTTGACAACTGTCCTAAAAATTGACATTTGACATCTGTCAAAAAAATTGACATTTGATATTTGTCAATAAATTTGACATCTGTCAAAAAATTTGACAATTGACATCTGTCAAAAGTTTGACATTTGACATCAATCAAACTGACATCTGTCTACACTTGACAGCGGTATTAGAACAGTGCGCAGGTTGCAAGTGTGCAGGTGCAAGTGTTAGTTGTGACTGTCCAATTATACCAATGAGAGACAATAAACTAACTCACTCATCGCCGCATTTGGTAGGTTGGAAAAAAAAATTGACGTTTGACATCTGTCCAAAAAATTGACATTTGACATTGGCAATAAATTTGACATCTGTCATCAAATTTGACATTTGACATCTGTCAAAAGTTTGACATTTGACATCAATCAAACTGACATCTGTTTACACTTGACAGCGGTATTAGAACAGTGCGCAGGTTGCAAGCGGCACACTTTCACCGTGCGCGGGCCGCACGCGGCCCGCACACGGTGCAAGTGTGCAGGTGCAAGTGTTAGTTGTGACTGTCCAATTATACCAATGAGAGACAATAAACTAACTCACTCATCGCCGCATTTGGTAGGTTGGAAAAAAAATTGACATTTGACATCTGTCCAAAAAATTGACATTTGATATTTGTCAATAAATTTGACATCTGTCAAAAAAATTTGACAATTGACATCTGTCAAAAGTTTGACATTTAAAATCAATCAAACTGACATCTGTCTACACTTGACAGCGGTATTAGAACAGTGCGCAGGTCGCAAGCGGCACACTTGCACCGTGCGCGGGCCGCACGCGGCCCGCACACGGTGCAAGTGTGCAGGTGCAAGTGTTGGTCGTGACCGTCCACTTATACCAAACTACAGTATACTTGGTGCTTGCTTCGCTCGTCGTTGCATTTGGTAGGTTGGAAAAAAATTGACATTTGACATCTATCAAAAAATTTGACATCTGTCAAAATTTTGACGTTTGACATCTGTCACACTGACATCTGTCAAAATTTATTTATTTATTTATTTATTTTATTTGGCACACAAAACAGAATATAACCAAATGAAAGAACAAGCAGAAAGAAAAAAAAAATACATACATTTTGAGCTAGATTATATCCCAAAACATGTGTACACATCATGATTGACATAACTGTTATTAGAATATTTAGTAAAAATAGAAAAAAAAAAAACAACAACAAAAAAAAAAAAAACAAAAAAAAAAAACAAAAAAAAAAAATTACAACTATCTCCTTCCGAAACTGTAGTACCATAGGCAATAAAACGGAAAACAGCAATTTTGATAATAGTATATACGGCGGCCATATTAAAAAATGACAGATGTCAAAATTTGACCAAACCATGTTGATCAGCATCCTTTGGGGCCCCCAGATATCGATTTACATCCCGATCGGAGCTTCTTTATTTTCGGACGCGGACCAATGGACCGCCATTTTGAAAAACATTCTTTTTCACTGTATGCCCCTCTCAAAACTGTACAATATTAGAACAAACCCTCCCTACAAAAGTCTCACAGTTTCGGTGTTATTTGCGAATTAAAAATCCTAAAAAAGTGAAATTGCATGTTCGCAATATTTCAAAATGGCGGAATCAAAAAAGTTTTTACACATTCCTACCAAGTGTACCGTGGGATTTTCAGATATCGATTTTCATTCGGATCGGACAACTTTTACTATGAGTCGGTACGTCTACAGCCGCCATCTTGAAAAAAATTGATTTCACTGATATTGCATTCTTACCCTTATAACATCTTTACTTGATCCCCAGGAACGACTTTTCTAAATCACTCGCAACGGAGGCGCAAAAAAGCAAAGTTGATATTTCAATAAAAGCACCTTTGTATGGCAGCCCCATTGAAAGTTGACACATGTCAAAATTTGATTACAGAATGTTGATCATCATCCTTGGGGACCCCCAGATATCGATTTTCATCCGGATCGGTGAAACTTTTTTTTCCGCCGCGGCCAAAATTTCCGCCATTTTGAAAAAAAAAATTTTTCGCAATCTTCCCCTCTGACCTCCAACTAATATTAGTTCGAGCTCTTTATACTAAAGTGTCATAGTTTCGCCGTCATTTATGGTTAAAATTTGTATGGCGGATTTTTTTTTCCGCCATTTTGAATTTTTTTTGACATCTCCAAAATCGTCCCAGGGTTTGCTATGACATTCCTTAAAACGCACATGATCTATCTTTTATGGTTTGGCCAGGCCGTTGACCGTCCGAGTGACCGAAGTTCGGAAGACCAGGTCGCGAATTTTTTTGAAGACACCTCGATCATCTGGACACAAAACACAACAAAGACATTCAAAATTTTCCATAGGTGTCGAGAAACAATGCGTCAAAAATGAAAAAAAAAATTTGTATGGCAGCCATCTTTAAAAATGGCGGAATCCAAAATTTTTTTTGAAATATCGAATCTGCGGCCCCGAAAACCCCCCAATGCAAAAAATCACCCCGATCGGACCAACTTTCAAAATGGCCGCCATTTTGAATCCGCCATCTTGGATTTTCATGACAACCATCTGACAGCCCCCGTCATCCTCTATGACATTTGGTCGAGCACCACCCACATACCTCTTACCGTTGCCGAATTATGAGCGTTTCAATTTTGTATGGGGGCCACCGTTTTTTGTTCGGGGGCCCCCATTTTTTTCATTTCTCTGGAAACATCCCAGGGTCTACTCCAACATTAGTTAAAACTGGACCCCCATATCTCTTGTCGTTTTCGAGATCCGTTGACCTGTTCCATCTCAGAGACGATTTTCTGGTAATGTCAGATTTTTCCTGGGGTGACATGACCCATCACTATACAGCCTCATACTCAGTTTTGACTGACCACTTCTGAGAGCTGAGATCAATTATGTCAATCATCAGTCAGTCAGTCACTCATGGGTATCCAATTTTATAGTAATAGTAACTAGTATTTTGCCCCGTGCGCGGGCCGCGAGCGGCCCGCGTGTGTGTTTTCGTGGCGTTCCATTTGTTCAAAACGCTATACTTGTGTTTAAACTTGTAATTTTGCAAGTACTTGTACAAAACTGCGGTATCTATCAAAGAAAATGATAATTCATCTGACTTGTGCATGGCGGCCATCTTGTTTGACTTGACAGCGTCATTGGCACCATTAGCAGGTCGCAACCGGTACACTTGCACCGTGCGCGGGCCGCACGCAGCCCGCACACGGTGCAATTGTGCCGGTGCAAGTGTTGATCGTGACCGTCCACTTATACCAAACTACAGTACACTAACTTGCTTCGCTCGTCATCGCATTGGGTAGGTTGGAAAAAATTTGACGTTTGACATCTGTCAAAAGTTTGACATTTGACATCTGTCAAAAGTTTAACATTTGACATCTGTTTAACTGACATCTGTCTACACTTGACAGCGGTATTAGAACAGTGCGCGGGTCGCAAGCGGCACACTTGCACCGTGCGCGGGCCGCACGCGGCCCGCACACGGTGCAAGTGTGCAGGTGCAAGTGTTAGTCGTGACTGTCCAATTATACCAATGAGAGACAATAAACTAACTCACTCATCGCCGCATTTGGTAGGTTGGAAAAAAAATTGACATTTGACATCTGTCCAAAAAATTGACATTTGTCATAAATTTGACATCTGTAAAAAAATTTGACATTTGACATCTGTCAAAAGTTTGACATTTGACATCAATCAAACTGACATCTGTCTACACTTGACAGCGGTATTAGAACAGTGCGCAGGTCGCAAGCGGCACACTTGCACCGTGCGCGGGCCGCACGCGGCCCGCACACGGTGCAAGTGTGCAGGTGCAAGTGTTGGTCGTGACCGTCCACTTATACCAAACTACAGTATACTTGCTGCTCGCTTCGCTCGTCGTTGCATTTGGTAGGTTGGAAAAAAATTGACATTTGACATCTATCAAAAAATTTGACATCTGTCAAAATTTTGACATTTGACATCTGTCACACTGACATCTGTTAAAATTACAACTATGTCCTTCCGAAACTGTAGTACCATAGGCGATAAAACGGAAAACAGCAATTTCGATAATAGTATATACGGCGGCCATATTAAAAAATGACAGATGTCAAAATTTGACCAAACCATGTTGATCAGCATCCTTTGGGACCCCCAGATATCGATTTTCATCCGGATCGGTGAAACTTTTTTTCCTGCCGCGGCCAAAATTTCCGCCATTTTCAAAAAAATATTTTTCCCCAATCTTCCTCTCTGGCTTCCAAACAATATTAGTTCCAGCTCTTTATACTAAAGTGTCATAGTTTCGCCGTCATTTACGGTTAAAATTTGTATGGCGGATTTTTTTTTCCGCCATTTTGAATTTTTTTTGACATCTCCAAAATCGTCCCAGGGTTTGCTATGACATTCCTTAAAACGCACATGACCTATCTCATATGGTTTGGCCAGGCCGTTGACTGTCTAAGTGACCGAAGGTCGGAAGACCAGGTCGCGAATTTTTTTGAAGACACCTCGATCACCTGGACACAAAACACAACAAAGACATTCAAAATTTTCCATAGGTGTCGAGAAACAATGCGTCAAAAATGGAAAAAAAAAATTGAATGGCAGCCATCTTTAAAAATGGCGGAATCCAAAATATTTTTTCAAATTACGAATCAGCGGCCCCGAAAACCCCCCCATGCGAAAAATCACCCCGATCGGACCAACTTTCAAAATGGCCGCCATTTTGAATCCGCCATCTTGGATTTTCATGACAACCATCTGACAGCCCCCGTCATCCTCTATGACATTTGGTCGAGCACTACCCACATACCTCTTACCGTTTCCGAATTATGAGCGTTTCAATTTTGTATGGAATTTTTATTTTTTGTATGGTAACACTTTTTTTTTTAATTTCTCTAGAAACATCCCAGGGTTTACTCCAACTTTAGTTAAAGCAGGACACCCATCCGAGTTATACATTTCGAGATCCGTTGACCTGTTCCATCTCAGAGACGACTTTCTGGTAATGTCAGATTTTTCCCGGGGTGACATGACCCATCACTATACAGCCTCATACTCAGTTTTGACTGACCACTTCTGAGAGCTGAGATCAATTATGTCAATCATCAGTCAGTCAGTCACTCATGGGTATCCAATTTTATAGTAATAGTAATAAGATACGGGTCTCAGCAATTTTTGAATTTCATCCCTTAAAGGGGTATAAAATAGAGGACATGGTCCCATCATAAGACCACGCGGGGGAAGCTGCGGGTTTAAGCTAGTATAATAAATAAAACAAACTAAACACAGCGGAGTATTATACATATTTACGTCCACCATAAATATATAGAACAGATGTGGAAACGTGATTCTCCAACAACCAGGGCCCTAATTCTGTATGAAAACTCAGATTCCACACGATACGAAACCACGTCGTTATCGTGTCTTATTCAAATCGTGTCACAGCATTAGAAATACCTTCTCTTTACATTATGTTATTTTTAATTTTAATAAATATTGATATATTAAGTGGTGGTAACTTTTGACGTGTTGATGTTTCGGAACGTGTCTCAGTGGAACATTATGATTTTTGACAGTTCAAATCGCGTCATTTCCAAATTCATTTCGCGTGGTTTTGTTTCCATTTCATAGAGAATAGATTTTTGCAGATTTCTTATATAAGACAAGGAATTCGCGTGGTTTCGAAGTAAGGAATCGTAAAGTGGTTATACAGAATTAGGGTCCAGAATAGGATAGTTAAGGCGAAGGGTAGGGCAAACAAGGTGTTGTTTGGCACGTTTCCTGGCGTAATTAGAGCATGTGGAGCTTTGAATGTATTATATCATGTAATTCATTTCGTTAACTCTTTTGTGATGTCCACAAACTTAATACAAGATTAATAAATATAGCTCTACAGAAAAAATCGCAAACCTCCCTCAAAAAATTTGAATGCTCCAATTTTACTGAGTTTCTATCGAATATATTTTTACTAAAATAATATTAGTGTATTCCCAACAAACATACAAATTTTGTGATGACTCATTATTTTGAAAAATACTGTATATACAGATATTAATTAAAAACCGTCAAAAATCAGTAATTTCGTTTGTCTTTGTCGTAAGCGTCGCGCTGATGTGCAGACTGAATTGATATTTAAGACTACGACGTTAAGGTCGATGTTGTTAAACGAATTTGGACCTGCTTGTCTGGCCCTACCCTTCATCTTAAGGCTTTAACACAAGAGTTACGCACTGCACAGTAACATTAAAATTATGAAAAGGCAGTAATGGGATATGGAAGTTTAATAGTGTTTTTATTATTGTGTGAGGCAATGGGAACCACCTGTGCGCAGCAGTGGAGCCGCCGCCCCGCTCGCACGCTCTCAGCTGATGGTAGTGATGGTTAAGACAAGAATCCCAGTTAAGCCACTAGCAGCCAGGTTGATACATCACAATGCCAAATACCACTTCAATATTTTGTATGTCATTATGACTGTATGGTATAGTTATCATATTTTATAATATTATTTTATTGTTTATTATATTAATTATGTAGGTCATAATATAATTACATACCTACTTATTAGTATTGAGGTTAAACATATTGTTGCAACCAACCAAGAGATTATTATTTTGCTAAGTTGCTTATGATCATATTGTGCTATGTATTTACAGATTATTTTGGTTTGGTAACTTCATGAATTCTGATATAATGCATTCTTCCAATCATCGTTACATAAATATATAGCTGTGTCTGGGCTGTGCATCTACCTGTCTGATATAATGCTCAATAGTTATATTATTATAAATGCAAGAATGCCACAAAACAAGTCTCAAAAGTCATGATCAACATTATTTGTTTTTACACAAATCAAAATCCGCAACCTCTCTCTACTCTTTGTGAATAATAAAATTGTCTTGATAAAATAAAATAGAGGCATGCATAACTCATATTATATAATCAGCATTACATATACTTGAGTTATTTTGTGCTTGTGGCACAAAGTTTATAAAGACAGCAGGCTAGCATTTGGTACACAGAGCAGGCAGACATAACAGGAACCACCTCCAGCAGATGTATGTTAGTGGGATGGAGAAGTTTACTCAACAGTTATAACTTTTTTTTTTTTTACAAAAAATTATGCTTGTTTAAGTTGAACTTACAACACATCCAATCATTAAAACTTTACGCAGAGACTATGTGATACAAATTGGTGTCATGTAGTATTGGAACATTGACTTTCAATTGGCACTAATTGCTGGCAATAATATAACAATGGATGTGAAGGCTCTCAACAATGAAATGGTTTGAGTAAACTTTGTGTATTATGTGGATGTACCGCAGCCATGTTAAGATAACAAGTGCAGAGGTACCTACCGCAAGTGCAATGTTCTATCTTCCAAGAGTTAGGAAAATAAAGTGGTAGGAGCATAACCTGAAACCACAATGCTATTGCTAATAAGAGTAATAAGGCCATATTAAACTACAAAACAAAAATATATAATAATACTTATAATGTACATACACATACATGTAAATAAAAAAAAATTGCAGCAAAAAATAAGGCAAGCATCTACACATTTTTAGTAGAAAATACAATACTTTTCTGTTACTAGATTTACTAATACCTGCATACCTGCTGTAAATTTAGGAAATACCATCATAATAATAGTAAGGCAGAAAACTAAAGCTGTGTAGGATTTTGACATTAAATGGTACTTGAGAATTAGTTAGGTACTTGTTGATTCTGTCTGTTGAGCAATATTCTACACTAAAATGAATTTGGCAATCCTAAAACTAGTGGTGGGATCTATTGAGAACTACCATTTTTATTTCTATGAATAGAGAAGGGCAGTGACATTTTTAGATCTATTAAATTTGTGTTTGCTTACAATGTTGCATAACATTGCCACCATCCTCGGCATCCGATTTTGCTGATGGTCTAATTTGACTAAATTATAATAATTTGAATCTAAGAAACAATGGTTTGTAATACATACATATAAACTACACAAAATAGTTTAATGTCTGTCATTTCATCCTGGGTACACTAGCTACTGGTTGTGGACTGGAGTGATTGGACTGTCGACAGGTCAGCGCTGCTAGTTTAAACAGGCTATGTTATTTGTTCGATATAGCTCTTAGAGTTAGTAAGTTGAAGTGGCAATGGGCAGGCCACATCGCTCGTAGAACTGACAACCGGTGGGGAAGAAAGGTTCTCGAGTGGCGACCACGAACCGGAAGACGCAGAGTAGGCCGGCCCCCCACTCGGTGGACCGACGACCTGGTGAAAGCCGCGGGGAGCCGATGGATGCAGGAGGCGAGCAGCCGCTCGAGGTGGCGTGCTCTGGGGGAGGCGTATGTTCAGCAGTGGACGTCTTCAGGCTGTTAATGATGATGATGATGTTATTTGTTATGGATAATGTAACAATCATTATCCCAAATGTAATCATTTCATGTAAGGATTAATATTAGATTAGATTTAGTAGTTAAATAGTTACAATGGTTACAAGTCCACTGTCATAAGACGGTCACTCAATTATTGAGTTCAAGTTTTACAATCAGCTATTCAGTCTTAGTAGCCGATTGTGAAACTAGAAGTCATGTTGGTTTATATTGTACTTCCATTAAATTTGTTGTTTACGCACCTTTGGTATTCAGTCATCGCAGTTTAATATAAGACCACGTCACGTAGAGTAGATACATCGATATCCTTGTTATAATACCTGTATTTTGTATTATTAAAACTTTGGACCAACTTACATCACCTCATTTCTCGTAATTCTCAGATGTTCTTTTGTATTTTTCTGAGTTTATGTTTTGTAAAGTCAGGTTGATATTGCAAATGTTATCGCGGTATCATGATAAAACGCGAAAGATTATTTTGCAGGGAACATAAATTATTAGGCAAGCGTTATTTTCACGCAGTATCCTGTCAAAATTTTACACAGACTGACTAGATTTGTTCATTTCCCAGAGTGCCAACCTAGGATGATACCATATTAATACGCGTAAAATTGGCCAAGAAGCGTGAATAGGATGCTTTATAATCTTCTACAATGGTCTGTGGATCTTCAATTTGATTTACATACTCTTTGAGTTTGATTGTGGTTTTTCAGCTAATCCGTTTCTTTTCTTTTCAGTTGATCTTTTGTGGATCTTTTCCATTCCGAGAGTTACCGTTTATTCGGTCGGCGAAAGCTAATATAAATTGTTTGTTTCAGAACTAGCTTGTGTGCGTACGTCATGTCCAATCCCATATCTAACGTAGGACCCTAAGCATTCTACAATAGCTCAAAACTAGCGTTGTGTTATGTTGTAAGTACCTATTTACCTGAATGCACAATGTTCAATGTATATAAAACTATTTCTAGGCATGGCATCGATTGCGTGATGGTATAATCGCACAACGACCGTTACAATTAATACCTATACATGTAAAAAAAGTGGTGACATGAAAGCAGGTGATACCCAAACCTGTATTCTTATACAGGTTTGGGTTTCACTTGCTCCCAAGGTAATCTAATCTCTCAAATAAACATAATCAGTCCAATACTTTGTTGATCTCGGGAAGATTTATAGTAAGTGTGCAAAACATCTAAATCTGTTTGCATTTTTGCATGAAAGCAAGAAACAATAATGTTTTACATCTATAATAATTATATATTATAGAAGGGAAGGGATGAATGTTTGTGTAACTCCGCCTCATATGTTGAATACAATTATTATGATGCCAGTCCTCAGCCCGAGTAAAGGAGGAAGGCACAAACATTACTACCTTCTATATACCTAGCTATTTTTATACCCACAACTTTGGAATAAAGTTGTCATGATACCTTGGAAACTGTGTTAAATTGGCATTGCGGCTCATGTTAATGCTTCATATAAAAAGGGGTACCTATAAGCTTCTTTTATTCACCACACATACATTGCTTTAATTGTGTGAAGGTATAGGTGGGTCCTTACATAGTTTTAATACAAAGTATAATAATACATTCAAAAGCATTGCACTAATTAACCTAGGGTTGCCACAGGTCCGAATCCAAGTTCCCGTGGCATCCCCAGGAAAGTCACGGGCCCGGCATGGCTTCCTCCTACATCTCAATAAGTTTAAATGTTCCAATTGATACTGTGATTTGAAAACATTGTATATGTAACAGTATTATTTATCACCGGGTAAGCAACACATTAATGGCATGTTATTATTGATAAAAGTATTATGATAAATGAATACTATCAGCTATGGTACAAGTAAAATAGGTAGTATTATAAATATTATCCATGGCTATGGTGACCTTTTACCATCAGGAGGACCCTAGTAGGCTTTTTTACTCCTGTAGCATTAAAAAGTACCTATTATTATGGTGGTAAGGATAAGGATGTAGCGGGGCATTTGGTGGAATTAGCATGTGACCAGAATGCGGGCATCTACTTTGGTCAAAGGATCAGCCTCGCTATACAGAAGGGCAACGCTGCCAGCATTATGGGCATGTAGGCAGATTCTACGGATTGCTTGATTTGATTGAACTATCTAGACCTTTTCCAATCTATACCTAGTTCAAGATTTAATTTTCTTTGGGTTGTTCTTTTTGGTATATTCCCAGTTGCCCCCACATGGTTCGCCCCCGGGTGGCAACTGGGAATAAAAAATCCCAGTTGCCACCCGGTGGAGACTGGGAAGCTATTGCCCCCACTTCATTCGCCGTACATTACTGCGTAGATCGCCAACCCCTTTCATTACCGTCCAAATGTAATCTATACATTGTTCTTGGGGGAAGGGAGGCAAGTGCGTGGGGAGGCAGGCAAGTAGAGGGGGCGGACTAAGTGAGAGGGGAGGTGGCGGCAAGTGCAGAGGGAGGCGGAGCAAGTGCGCGGGGGGCGGACTAAGTGAGGGGGGAGGTAGAGGCAAGTGTGGGGGAGGTGGGGAGTGGCGGACTAAGTGAGGTGGGAGAAGGGGTTAAGTGCGGGGGGGACTAAGTGAGGGGGAGGTGGGGCAAGTGTGGGGGAGGCGAGGCAAGTGCAGGGGGGTGGACTAAGTGAAGGGGGGAGGGGAGCGGACTAAGTGAGGAGGGAGGTGGGCGGTGGGCCCTCACTTATTCCGTCCCCCCACACTTGCCCCCACTTCACCCCTCACTTAGTCTGTCCCCCGCGCACTTGCTCCGCCTCCCTCTGCACTTGCCGCCTCCTGCCCCCTCACTTAGTCCGCCCCCTCTACTTGCACTGCCTCCCCCCGCACTTGCCCCCTTTTCCCCAAGAACAATGTACAGATAACATTTGGACGGTAATGAAAGGGGTTGGCGATCTACGCAGCAATGTACGGCGAATGAAGTGGGGGCAATAGCTTCCCAGTCTTCACCGGGTGGCAACTGGGAATTTTTATTCCCAGTTGGCACCCGTAGGCAATCCATGTGGAGGCAGCTGGGAATATACCTTATTTTTATTTATAAGTACCTAGGTAGGTTATTTATTTACCTAGTTCAGATTATCATTTAAGATAATAATAAAATTAACTAAGTAGTAATATTTTAATTTTACTAAATCAATACTGTAGGTAAGTATAATAATTAGTGACGTGCCGAATATTCGGTAATTTGAGGGAGGCCTATGTTCAGCAGTGGACATCAAGCTGATGATTAGGGATGTTCCGATACGAGTAAGTACTCGATACTTTTCTTTTGATACCAAGTAGTTTTTAGCATCGAATCATTCTTTCGATACTTACTTGGTATCGGAAAGAAAGTACTAGTATCAAATCGAATCAATGCTGCTAAGTCAAAATAGGATAGAATTACCAAAAATTTAATGCCAAGCTGCTTTATTTCACCATTATATATTTTGTCTTTAAAGAAGCATAGTAGTAAATAGTAATAGTGAGTAGACGGAGCTACGATGGGGTGCGGTTTGAAGGAGAGCGGAGGTCCCCCCCTGCCCGCGACGTCTGCGGTAGTACTGACCGGCTTCGCTTGCGTGTCGGTACGCCTGTTCAGACATGTCGCTTACACAGAACAAGTTGCATGGATTGTGTTCAAGCTACTCGTGCGATCCGTTAGTATAGAATATACTATGGAACTACATTGTTTGCCTAAAATTTGATAAAATTGAATGCTTACTAAGAAGTACCTACCTAGATCCTACTTCAAGAAAATGTGTATGTACTTATGTATCCATTTTAGCCGCATAAAAATTCTTTGTTAGTATAATACTGAATCAGTGAATTAAGAATTCTTCTATTATACGTATATTGAACGTACTACGTGAATAGAAGAAGAATACTTCGACCTTTCTTTTCGTCCAAAATACGAATAACTATATAACGAAGGTTTTCAATCAGTGTGTGTTGCCAGTGATGACTTATGGAACTGAGACATGGTCTCTTACTATTGGTCTCATTAATACCTAAGGTCAAAGATGCGCAGCGAGCATATATGCTCGGTGTTTCCCTGCGAGATGAGATCGTGACTTAAGGAGGAGATATACAGGAGAACTAAAGTGACCGCTATATTTCTTAAAATTAGCAAGTTGAAATGGAAATGGCAACCCACATCGCTCGTAGAATCTGGTGAAAACTGCGGGGAGCCGAAGTATACAGGTGAGTAGCCGCTCAAAGTGGCGCTCTGTGGGGGAGTCCTATGTTCAGCAGTGGGCGTCTTCAGGCCGATCATGATAATACTACGTAGTCTACGTATAACTTGCAGTAAAATACTGAGTACTTAACTGAATCGAGATACCATCATAAAACAGTAGTGCGGTAATCTAAAGTAAAAAGCACGCGTCCGTAATATCTTGGATTATGAACCTAAAAGCGGTGTGATAAGAGCCACTACGAACAACTGTGACAAAAATAAATTATTACGAAACACAAAATTATTATCTAAGAAAATGTTTTTCTGACAACCTTTGCTTATTTTTAGGGACTAGACGTCGAGACGGTCTTGTAGGTATTTTGCGGTATTACAAAGGAGTTGACCCACTATTAGTATTTATTACACATATGGTATGGCCTAACATTAAGTCAAGTATCCTAAAAATGTGTTTTTTTTTAAATTTATAGTTAGGACTAAAACCACCCAATTTTTAATTTAAGCAGGATTAAATCGAACGTAAATTTTATTCAAAGCGTTAAATACACTTTATACACACCTCCACACATATAGTACAGTTAAGGTAGTTGTTATACTTATTTAAAATATTAAAATAAAACTAATTATTCTCCAGATACCTACTCGGTGTCAGAAAGATAGTACTTGTATCGAATATTATAAAATAAAATATCCTAAACGCATCTTTAGTGTTCCGATGTCTGATTTTTCGCGCCAAAACACTTATGAATGTAGTTCAGTCAAAGAAACAACAAAACTTTGCTGCAGTAAAGTGAAATTTATCTCACTTTATTGCAGCAAAGTTTTGTTGTTTCTTTGACTGAACTACATTATTTATTTCGGTTTTGATAAATAATAAAAGATGTATCGATATGAGTACGTAATAGGTATCGATACTTTTAGGGTATTCATATGAGTAGTATCGAATCATGATTAGAGTACTACTCATATGAGTGGGTATCGATACTTTGGTAGTATCGGAACATTCCTACTGATGATGATTCGTAACGTAAAGCATGTTTGTTAACAACTTCTGTGGTTTGTTGGTTGAACAGGTCAGCTCATAACTCGGAGGCAGCGGGTTCGATTCCTGCTACGATACAAGTATTTGTGTACATGAAAAAAAAGCGCAAATACCTACATGTTCTTTGCCTGGGAGTTGTGGGACTATGTTCCTCGTAGTTCCTGGCTCCCTAGATACAGGAAATCCTAGTTAAGGTCCAGAATCTATGTGTGTGTAATCGTTGGGCATTATTATTTTTTATGTTCGATTTTCAGCCAAATATTCGGTAAAATTGCCGAATAATTACCGAATATACTTTTAAATAATTTCCGTTAAATATTTGATCGTGGGTAAGCACTCATTCTAAGATGATCAGAACTCTCGCAAGATTTTAATATTTTTTGTAAATGACCAGGACACTAATAAATTAATTTTTGTTACCGAACTATAGAGCGTCATGTCATAGGGTGCGATTTTGTTCAATATCTAAATTATTTATTTAGGTAATTGCATTCACAGTACAAAAATACGCAAAATGCAAAGTTTCACACTTGTTTCCAAGAAATCTGTTATTTTAATTTTGTTTGAAATCAATTCACTAATGAAATTTAAAATTTTATAGGAATAGTTCATATTATTGATAGTGGACTAAAATAAAAAATAGAT
Source organism: Ennomos quercinarius (assembly GCA_910589525.2). Taxonomy (NCBI): domain Eukaryota; kingdom Metazoa; phylum Arthropoda; class Insecta; order Lepidoptera; family Geometridae; genus Ennomos; species Ennomos quercinarius. The sequence goes on from OU342493.1 coordinate 19,123,112, forward strand.
CCCTTGCAGTGGAGCTTTTGTTGAAGTTTTATGGCTTTGAATGTACGCCAAAGATAAGTGTATAGTTCGGCCGAATATTCGGTTCGGTAAGCGCTGAGCCGAATAGTGTGTTATTCGATTTGGTTCAAAAACCCATTTCCGGCGCATCCCTAATAATATTGATATATTTTATGATATTACAAAAACAGTTTGTTTTTACTACTTATATGACACTTATGACTCGTTTTACTTTAATAAAACTGTATAACAAAAACTTACTTTATTTTATTTATATACCCTTTCATCACATGACCAGCCTATAGTAGTCCACTGCTGGATATAAGCCTCTCCACAGCACGTCACTGAACGTGGTCTTCGGCTCTATCAAGGCCCCTATATTCGTGCGCAGTAGGTATTTAGCGCTACCTCCGGCGAATCGCGTGAACGCGCATTTCAAATGAACTTCGCAGTGCAGATTTTACGTCACAGTATAAACTTGTAGCAGTAGCACAAGAATAGCCTGGTTTGTTTCATACGAAATTTTATCATGTTCTTAAGTTCACCTACTCATACGTGTATGAGCTTTTTGTTATTGTACAATTATTATAGTGTCAATAAATAAAGGTAAATAAATTTTAATTTTAAGGTACGTTTATGTAAAACGTATAAGATAAGAGGATAATAGCGTATACTTATAGGAGGAACAAACATAAGAACTTACTTTGGCATGGTACCTAATAGTAGGAATAAATTACAAAAAATATTTTATTCCCTGTTGGGTAGGTATTTCAATACCCAATTCGAGAAAGAAATGGTTTTAATGAATTAATACATGTAATACGGTACCTAAAGCTCGCGTTTAATGAAACGAAAAATTCAGCCGAATATTCGTTTCGGTGGGCGCTGAACCGATAATGTTCGTTTCAGTTCGGTTAAAAAACCCATATTCGGCGCATCCCTAGTAGTTACGTACCTAGGTAGGTACTCTACATATGATTTTCTTGACACTAATTCCAGTGTCCACAAAAGGTGTCCCTCCTCATGCCATGCATTACGTAGCCTGTTGCCCTGTTGGTAGACCTAAGTAAAATCTATTTATCTTTTAAACTTTAATATAATTAGGTGTATTTCAAACAAAATCTGATTATAACTTAGAGATAGGTACCTAAGTGGAAAAAACTGAAAACTGTTACCTAAACGGTTATACGCGTCTCCTAGTAGGTAGGCAGGTAGGTACCTACTTGAATAGTTATTGACCTTTTCTTCCGTAAACATGTATTTTTTCTTATATGATTAGGTACCAAGTAGGTATAGTAGTAATCATAGCTTTTGTTCAAAGTCAACAATAAGCATTTTCAAATGATAATAACTAATAGGGCTGACTATTTTTGTTTATAATAATAAAGCGTAGACATGCTCTTGGCAAGTTATTTTAATACAAAATGTTAACTCGACATTAGATAAACGTATACACTAATTGCGTAAATAAAGCCAATGATGAATGAACAATTGATCAGCTGATTACGCTACGCGACCGTGTGTACAACACAAGAGCCTTGTGCGTATAGCACACTTACTAATGACCAGTAGCCTAGACCCCTACTGTAAAGAGAAAGCAATCGTAGCAGAGCTCATTTTATACTGGTACTGCGTGAAAATAAGATAAACATTGGACACGCAGTGGCACACATAGACAAAATCGTGAAATTTATCAATGAACTATACTCGCATTTCCATAGATTTTTAAATAGTGTGTGTGGGTGTGCGGCCAGTAGATGAGCTAATAATTTAACCGTACTTAGCACATTTGCGGACCTTTTTAGCATATTAGATCCATACAGAAAACAGAAGGTAGAATAAGCAAATCAAAATGAACTAAAAGCTTAAAAATTATATGAATGTTTAAAATTTACGATTGCAATTTTTTTCTGAGGTTTTAAGTGATTTACGTTGGCGGAAAATGAAATTTATGACCATGAAAAGCATCCTATTCACCCCCTCATTTAGAGTTGAATATATATGTTATCTATACAAGTTTCCACAGGTAATAAATTCAAAGTTTCCATAGATTATATACGGCTTTGACATTGACATATTACTGCGTGCAAATAGTGGCAGCGAAATTATTAGTATCCTGCTACTTGTCTTATTTTTTCTTTTCATGGACTAGTGAGCACAGTGAGTGACTACCATAGAGAAAAATAATACATATGTGACTACTACAAATCAAACTTCAAAGAGACGTAGTAAACGAAACTGACAGATGGAAATGTCACTTGTGAAAATAATGCTGCAAACTTCTAAATCAACTTCAACTTCAACTCTTGGTTAATGGCCTCTATGGTGTTGCCATTCCACCACAATTCTGCCAATGTCAAGTAGACCGACAAATCCAAGAAAGAATAGTTCGCAGAGAGGAGAGTGATCTGTTTAATATATTTTAATAAAAATAACACGGGTCCAAGTATAATTTGCTAAACCATATAGACAACAAAAAAAAAAAAAAATTACATCTAAGATCTGAGTTTATTTAAAGCATACCATTATGTTTTATATAATAAAACAAAAAAACAACTAATATATTAAACAATAATAAAGTTATTATATCTAGGTAACTAACTAAACAATAATTTACAACTTAATTTTATTTTTTGTAATATAATTAATAATAATATTTACTAACGGAGAATTAACATATGTTAAAAGGGATTTAAAAGAGATAGGACGAGGAATTTTAGGAGGAAGGATATCATACAGAGACTGCTGAAACTTCGGACAATTAAAAAATATGTGGTCCACATTCCCGTCGTCCAAGCCACATTCACACAAAGAGTGATCCCTGACCCTAAGTTTAGCCAAATGGACAGGCGTGCAAGAGTGTCCCAGTCGAAGTCTACAAATAGTAGATGTTGTGAATTTGTTCGCACCACGAAATTTAAAGAACCACGGTTTTGAAGGAATCTGTGGTTGGATGTCACCGTAATATTTACCTTTAATTTGTTTGGAAGACTCCCATTCCTTGGACCAAGCTTTAGACATTTGAGGTTGCACTGAGGCGCAAAGGTCGTGACAGAGGATTTTAAAATGGTTCAAAGATCCTACTTGGATAGCCTGCCTAGCGCAAGAGTCGGCCGTTTCATTGCCGGTAATGCCAGTGTGGCCGGGGATCCAAGCCAATATTACTTTGATGTTTGATTGATAACAAAAATATAAAATGTTCCTAATCTCAAGGACGTAAGGAAATCTCGATTTAGAGCGGAAAGGGTTTGATACGATGGATTGAAGGCAGCTTTTGGAGTCTGAGAAAATTATGGAATTATTTAAACAATGAGATTTTACAAATGAAACTGCTTCTAAAATTGCTAAAGCTTCACCAGAAAAAACAGATGTAATGGAAGGACATCTATGGCTTAAGATAATTCGCGATGAAGGTATCCAGACGGCAGATCCTACCAAACTATCTTCTGATAATTTAGAAGCATCAGTAAATATGAAAGTCCAACCATCAAATTCAGAATTGATTCTATGAGAAAAAATTCTATTGGCTTCTATTGAATCTTTATGCAAACCAAAATCAAAAATCACTAATGGCTGATAGACTAATGCTTCATAAGGAAGCAGAAAAAGAGGGTTAGAAGAAAATTGTAGGACTGGAGTAGGCAAAGAAGAAAATTTCATAAAACTGCGAAGTAAGCAGGGTAGATTTAATAAAGATTGATATCCCTGTGAGTTAACACAAGATAATAGATGATTGAGTTTCGGAAGAAGTAAATGATTGGAATTTTGTGCCAACTTATAAAAGAAACGATCTGAAATAAACTGTCGCCTCAAGTGAGGAGGGGGGTCAACACTTTCCACCTGCATCGCATTAATGGGAGTTGATTTCATCGCACCTAAAATTATGCGTAAACATTTTGACTGAATTTTATTATATTTGTCTAGCGCTGATTTATTGCAAGGGTCTAATAGAAAAGTCCCGTAATCCATATGACTACGTACAATAGCATTATACAATAGTTTTTGGGTATAAGGATGTGATCCCCACCAAACCCCGGAGAGAGAGCGGAGAACATTTATATTTTTCTCACACTTTTTGGAAACGTAATCAGAATGAATAACACCATTCATTCTAGAATCAAACCATATTCCCAAGAATTTAACACAGTTTTTTTGAGGAATAATTTCTTCATCCACAAACAATTGAATAGAAGGGATGGCCCGTTTTTTAGTGAAAACGACTACTTTACATTTTGAAGCAGATAATGAAAGTCCGTGGTCGTTTAGCCAGACACTCAAATAAGAAAGAGCAGAGTTTAGCCGAGAAGAAGCTTCTTCTATGGTTTTAACAGAAGTGTAAAGAGCAATATCATCGGCATATTGTAATATTTGTGAAAAAGAAAGAACAGAACGATCAAGATCACACGTATATAGACTGTATAGTAACGGGCTAAGAACTGAGCCTTGTGGCAGACCCTTCCAGATAGTTCTAGGTGGGTAAAACGAGTCCTGATTTTGAAGTTTAATTAAAACTTGTCTTTCCATAAACAGGTTACAAACAAAACGAACAATCTTCTCTGGAATGTTCAGCTGAATTAGTTTATTCCTAAGGACCGAAAGAATAACGTTATCGTACGCCGAAACTATGTCCAAAAACGCTCCAACTAAAAATTCCTTATTCCTAAAAGAGATTTGAATATCAGTGGTTAAAATACCTAGGCTGTCAAAGGTGCTCATACTCTTACGAAAACCAAACTGAGATTTTGAAAGAATTTCTTTGCTCTCTACAAACCATTCAAGCCTATGTTTAATCATGAGTTCCGCTACCTTTGACAAAACAGATGACAAAGCAATAGGTCTTCTACTATTTGGATCCGATGCATCTCTGCCTGGTTTTAGAATAGGAATTATTATTTGGGTTTTCCACTCTTTAGGAATAATACCAAAATTATAAAATAAATTGATGATGTTTAAATAATATTGTTTAGATTCTGAGGAAGCTCTGATTAAGAAAGAGTAGGGAATGCCATCCACACCAGGAGAAGAATCAGACAATCCATCCAAAGCTAATTGAAGTTCTTGAAAAGAAAAGTTGGAATCTATGGAATGCTGAGACGGTAAAAAATGAGGGAGGGAAGGGAAAGCGTTCAATGAAGGGACTGAAGGAGGGGCCAACTTATCTGCAAAAGAATCTACCCAAGATGAAGGGTCATTTGATGGAATATTCTGCCTATTGTAAGAACCTCTATATCTTCGAATCTGAGTCCACACCAGAGAAGAAGGAACTCTTGGAGAAAGTCCTTCACAGTAACAGACCCACCCATTTAGCTTCTTTTTTGATAAAAGTCTTTTAGTTTTGGCGGCCTTCTTTTGATAACTAAGGAAATTAGTCATAGACATTTCAGAGTTGTAGTTGAACTCAGCTGTATTCCTATCCCGAATACTATCTGAACATTCAGAGTCCCACCAAGGGGTGGAAACTATGAACTTACGTGACTTTTTCAAGGGAATGTATTCATTAGCGCTACTTATAATAGAATCAACAAACCGTGTGTAATACTCCAGAGAATTATTAGGATTAGAAATGGGCATTAACGCTAATCTATTATCCAAGGCTGATGAATAAGACGACCAATCAGCACCTGAAAGTCTGTATTTTAAGGAAGGAGAGGGGTTATAGGGTGGTATTGTTCTGTTAGAAATAGTTAGCACGATAGGATAATGATCACTACCATATGAAGAGTGTAAAATTTGCCAATAGATTAAGGATGACAGAGACGGAGAGCATAAGGAAAGATCCACAGCGCTAGGATTTTGATTGGGGCGTACTCTACGAGTAGGAGAGCCATCATTTAGCACACACAGATTAGCCTCGTCAAACATTTCCAATAATGTGTGTGCAAATAAATCACAATGAGCTGAACCCCATGAGGTATGGTGGGCATTAAAGTCACCCAGCACAACGATCGGAGGGGGAACAGAGGATATTATAAAAAGAATGTCAGGGATAACAGCGGAGTTGGGGTGGGGAATATAAATGGATAAGAAGGATATATCAAAAACTCTTACGGCCACAATGTTGATATCAGGAGTAAAATAAGGAAGAGTAATTTGAGAAAAAGGCAGCGAGTGCCTTATTAGGAGGGCACTTCCTGCATACCCGTCAGCCCTGTCGTCCCGTAGACAGGAGTATCCTGAGACTCTAAATTGAGACCCAGGTACCAACCATGTCTCAGAGACGGCAACGACTGACGGGGAAAATTTATTTATTAAAAAAAGAAGTTCATGCTTCTTGGGACGCAGACTTTGACTGTTCCACTGAAGGACAGCGACTTGATCCATATTGATCGAAAAGAGAGGATAGAGTTGAAAGTTTAGCGGCAACGTTGGACGGTAATGAGGAGTTATTAGTTTGGGATATTATATTTATGATGAGGGATAGAAGAATCTCTATCAGATTATTATTAGTAGGAGAAGAGGACAGGGGATTAAGAAGGGCGCAACCATTAGGCATGGATGAGGGTTCAGGAGAAATGATTTCCTGATGGGCGGTCTTGTCGAAAGACTTACCCAAAGGAACTCTAGGACGAGGAGAGGAATAAACAGTTTTAGCGTATGAGAAGTTGGAACTTTTTTGTGTGGAGAAAACATTGGAAGATTGGGACATTGGAAGGGAAGAGGAATCTTGAGCTACTTCTGTGAAACTTTTGTATACTTGAGGGAATCTGTGAGAAGCATCTTCGTAAGAAATACCTTCTTGAGCCATTAACATTTTAACAGACTTCTGTCTGCTTTGCTCCGGACAGCACTTGTCAGTTGCAAGATGATTGCCCGAGCAGTAAAGGCATATAATATCCGAAGAGTCGCAGCTTTCACCAGAGTGACCTGGCTGGGTACATTTAAAGCATCTAGCTTTGGATCTACACTGAGCTCGGATGTGACCGAATCTGCAACAGTTCATACACTGTATAGTCGGGTATTGATATGTTTCCACTTTCAATGATGTGTGGAAGGAGAAAATACGGTCAGGAAGTATTTGTCCTTGGAATGTGAGCACAACCGTTTGTGTAGGTACCCAATTGATTTTCCCATCATCATTTATTGATTTCCGGTTAAGTCGCCGAGCTTTTAGTACTTCTCCGCATCCTCGGGGAAGGGCCAAACTCTCGACAAACTCATCCATGGAAAAGTCGACTGGGACATCTCGAACCAATCCCATTCGGGTAATATTATAAGTTGGAATAGCAGCAGCAAATTTCGCGACTGGCAACATTGGATTCTCGAGGAATTTATTCGCGTCTTTCGCTGATTTAAACTCAACGGCAATCTTATTCCTCCCTACCCTCTTGACTCCGTCTGAACAAATGTTCTGAATTTGGTTTTTACACAAAAATTGGCCAAATTTAATTGGTCTAATCGAAGTACCAGCGGCAGGGTCGGGCTCGGAGCGAGAAACATGGACCACATAGGGGCCTTTATCAGTGTCCATATATGAATGAATACCAACCACTAATTTAGGGTGGACGTAAATTGTCTGAATAGAAGCTGAAGCCATCTCTGTGCTTGTGATTATTTTTTTAGGATTAACCTCGTCATTCATTTCAAAACGCCGTTTTGCTCCTACTGATGTTGAAATTGTTGACTGACATAAAACATACGGAGGGTCGGGATCAGGAGGGTCAGGAGGAACTTTCTCCATTTTCCCAAAAAGACTAATAAATTTGTTATATACAATAATTATATACCTACAATATTTACAATATACTACGGCAAATAAACTTGGGGCCTCAAATTATTAAAATTAATCGGAACTATCTCACCGGATGTATCAGCTACCGACCACAGAATCTTCTAAATCATAAATGCATCGAAGTATACAAAACAGTAAGGAGTTTTGATTGACATCGAACTGACGTACAGCAATGGCGGACACGTAAATATGTGTGACTGATTAAAGAATTGCCATGTGAAGAAAATTACCCGAAACCGACAAAAAAAAGATCTGACGTTGGTGTGACATTTTGTATGACCAAAAAGCTACGCGAGCTTGTAACAGAGTAGTCAAAATTTAATGGCTTATGTCATTTTATTTTTCATCCCTCAGGGTTAGTCCTATTTGAATTTGAAAAAAACTATTACGACATAAATATATACATATCTTTTTACACGCTATTAATGCTATATTTGCTCCGTTTCAGTACGAAAACGGAACGTGTATAGGGTTATTTTGTTGTGTGTCTGTCTGTCCATATTAGATGCAACTTATAGGGCACCTACCTACTTTACGTTGACCTAGAGCTGGTGTGCATTATTTATCGTATAGGCTTAGAGTTAGATGTTGCCAAAACATTACAAGTTTTTAATCCTATCGGTAATTTCATGGTGTACGATAAAACGGCGGGCTTCGGCAGTGAAGCCCTTGTAGTTATAGTTATACCTGCGTGATGTAATCCATACACTTCGATAAAACATCGTCAGCAACGAAGTTGACGCCACTCCTTATTATCCTGTATGCTATAGGGGAGAGAGAAGGAAGAGCGAAAAAGATAGGGAAAAGGATGAATGTAAGACGGTGAACAGAGACGCACTTGCCTCCATTCATGCTTTTCCCCTCCCATTTCTTTCTTCCTTTGGACAGCTAGGGCGTAAAACTAACTAACCGGGTCGGGTCAGCTAATCAGTCAATAAAACTGTTTATTTCGCAGAAAGAACTATAGCCAGGCTGTTGCTTAAAATGTTTTATGAACACACCATTCGTATTTTTCTACTTTACTTTTGAAATGAAAACTCTTCTTGCATCTTCCCTTATGTATATTTGTTGTTTCTTATACAAACTTCCAATACTAGTAAGTGTCATATGTCTTGACGCTACTGCTGCTCAACGGGAATTAAACTTTTTCGACATTTTCGTAATGGCTGGACTCCCCAGCAAACTCAATATTCTTCGAGCGGAACCATCCATGATTGGCTGATGGTACCAACACTACCAACCTATCAAGGCCCTTCTGACAGTATTCCAAAAAAACCAAAAAAGTCAATAACACGTCTTTTTAAAAGTAAGTATCAATTCATTTTCACGACACTTTATAGAAAACCTGCCCAAATATGCACGATTAGTAGGTCACTTAGGTAAAATATTTATTAACCAGAAAAAGGCCAACACATGCACATGCATAATAATGGAAATATGCATTTGCATATAGTCAGATCTGTAATTATGATCATCATCATCATCATCATCATTAACAGCCTGAAGACGTCCACTGCTGAACATAGGCCTCCCCCAGAGCACGCCACCTTGAGCGGCTGCTCGCCTCCTGCATCCATCGGCTCCCCGCGGCTTTCACCAGGTCGTCGGTCCACCGAGTGGGGGGCCGGCCCACGCTGCGTCTTCCGGTTCGTGGTCGCCACTCGAGAACCTTTCTTCCCCATCGGTTGTCAGTTCTACGAGCGATGTGGCCTGCCCATTGCCACTTCAACTTACTAACTCTAAGAGCTATATCGGTCACTTTAGTTCTCCTGCGGATCTCCTCGTTCCGGAGCTTATCTCGCAGGGAAACACCGAGCATAGCTCGCTCCATAGCTCGCTGCGCGACTTTGAGCTTACTAATGAGGCCAACAGTAAGAGACCATGTCTCAGTTCCATAAGTCATCACCACTGGCAACACACACTGATTGAAAACTTTCGTTTTCAGGCTCTGCGGTATTTTGGACGAAAAGATAGGACGAAGCTTCCCGAACGCTGCCCAGCCGAGTTGGATTCTTCGCGCCACCTCTTTGTCGAAGTTGGACCTACCTAATTGGACAATCTGTCCTAGGTAGACATACTTGTCGACAACTTCGAGAGTATCGTTCCCAACAATTACCGGTATAGGTGGAACATGAGCATTAGACATGATCTTTGTCTTGTCCATATTCATCTTAAGACCAACCTGCTGGGAGACTCTACTGAGGTCGTTGAGCATGGTGCTAAGGTCCTCGAGCGATTCCGCCATTATGACTATATCATCGGCAAAACGAAGGTTAGTGATGTACTCGCCATTTATGTTGATGCCAGATCTTTTCCACTCCAAGAGCTTGAAAACATCCTCCAATGCGTTTGTGAACAGTTTCGGAGAAATAACGTCTCCCTGTCTCACGCCTCTTTGCAATGGAATTTGTTCCGTACTCTGGTCCTGTAGTCGGACTGACATAGTGGCCTTACTGTACAAACACTTCAAAACTTCGATATACCTATAGTCAATTTGGCATCGCTGCAAGGACTGCAGCGCCGCCCAAGTCTCGATTGAATCGAAGGCTTTCTCATAGTCCACAAACGCTAGGCATAACGGCCGATTATACTCTTCGGTCTTCTGTATAATCTGGCGCAGCGTATGGATGTGGTCTATGGTGCTAAAGCCTTTTCGGAAACCGGCTTGTTCGGGAGGCTGGAATTCATCAAACCTGCGTGCGAGACGATTCGTAATGACTCTCGAAAACAGCTTATACACATGACTCAAGAGCGAGATGGGCCTATAGTTCTTCAATAAGGTGTTATCGCCTTTTTTGAAGAAGAGCACCACCACGCTCTTGTGCCATGCCTCTGGCGTTGTACCTTCAAGGATGACAGAATTAAATAACTTCTGGAGGACTAAAAGTACCGGTCTACCACCCGCTCTCAGAAGTTCGGTCGTAATTCCATCTTCACCTGGTGCCTTGTTGTTTTTAAGCTGTTTGAGGGCCATTCTAATCTCGTACAGGCTGACGTCCGGGATATCTTCGGTATAGTGTCGGACTAACTTGGCTCTGATGTCCTGAGCTGTGTTAGTAGCGGGCTTACGTGTCGAGGTGTATAACTGTCCATAGAAGTTCTCGATCTCTCTCAGAATCTCAGGCTTGGATGAAATGATGCTACCATTTTCGGTCTTCAGTTTTGTCATTTGGTGTTGCCCAATAGACGAATCCTTTGCGAACACTTTAGAGCCTTGGTTCCGCTCAACTGCGGCCTCAATACGTGAAGTACTAAGAGCACGCAAGTCGTGTCGCAAGGAACTCCAGATTCGTCTATTGAGTTCACCGTAGGCTGACATATCAACTGAAGACTGCAGCTTCATTTCGCTCCGGTCGGCCATTAGCTCAAGAGTTTTTTCAGAGAGCTTTTGAGTCTTCTTTCGGCGTTGGGTCTTAAAGAATTTCGATCCAACAGCTTGGACAGTTTCCACCAACCCGTCGTTTAGCTCGTCCACTGTGTTACAGTCGGCTAGGCACTGGAAGCGATTTTGGAGTTCCAGCTGAAAGCCTTCGGGGTTTTGGATTTGGACAGGATTTGGACGGAGCGTAGACTTCACCAGACGTGACCTTTCGAGCTTAACATTGATATTCAATGTGCCTCTAACAATACGGTGATCGCTACCGGTTTTCACCTTGCTGATCACAGAGACATCATCGAATATGTGCTTCTTGGTCGTCATGATGAAGTCTATCTCATTTTTAGTGGAACCGTCGGGACTTATCCACGTCCACTTCCTGGATGGCCGCTTCTCGTAGAAGGAGTTCATCATAAAGAGTTCCTCCTTCTCCATGAAGTCAGCCAGCCTCTGTCCTCGAGGGTTCCGCTGCCCGTATCCAAATGTCCCCACTCTCAGCTCATCGCTATTCCTTGTGCCCAACTTCGCATTGAAGTCTCCCATCACAACGGTGAAGTATGTTTCGGAAGTATGCATGGCTTCGGATATGTCCTCATACATAGCTTCTACTTCATCGTCTGAGTGTGCCGACGTCGGCGCGTATACCTGTATAACCTTCAACGAATACCGTTTGGTTATTCGGAGTACCAGGTACGCTACCCTGGCCGACACACTGTCGACTTTGACCACGTTGTTGACGAGAGACTTGCGGACGAGAAACCCAACACCTCCTTGGGAGAGTTGGTCTCCCTCCCGGTAGAAGAATAAGTTACCGGAATTTAGGATTATCGTGTCCTGTCCCTGTCTTCGGACTTCAGACAATCCCATTACATCCCAGCGTAACTTACCCATCTCCGCCTCTAGCTCGACCATCCCTTCGTCAGCCTTCAGTGTGCGCACGTTATGTGTTGCCAGGGCCAGGGGTCGTCGTTGGGGTTGGTAGCCGGGCGTCTGCCGGGGATTCTTCGCACCCCTTGCCCTGCCGTTACCGTGGCCGCTACCGTAGCCACGGGATAGCAGAGCTGCCGGGGACTGGGGGCCGTTTTTATTTGTGCTTGTCATTAGGGGGGGGGGGGGGGTTTGCCATAATCACCACGCTTGGCAGGCGGCTTGGTGATCGCAGTAGGTGAAGATTGATTGCCACCAAGACCGAGGGGAACGCTGCGACCCATTCCCTGGATATTCCCTTAGCCGCCTTCTACGGCACCCACGGGAAGAGATGGGGTAATTATGATCATTATAGGTGAATAAGTTGTATTCGAACACAATTTTGTCATTCTCCCACACTTCCGGATAATGTGCAAGCTTAATTGTTGGCAACACTAGCTGGTTTTGTGTATTGATTGCATCTCATCATCTCAATAATTTTCGAAAAAGCAAGAAATAAGTGGAATAATAACAAGCTTACATGTGAAAAGTGATCCCCTGACTTTTTTTATCAAACCACTATGATTCCGACAACTATTCACAACGCAAGACGGCATTTTATAATTTTTTTCTATTACGTTGACAGCGTCTCGGCCGAGGTTCCACCCCCTAATTACCTAATTTGCGACAGGCGTAAATCTCGCGGTGATTGCTGTCATACATCATTAGTGGTGTAGCGTAGCATCACAGAATTCCCACTAGTAGAAATCTATTTCGCGTGGCCGCCTAGTTGTTCCTTGCTCCCACACGAGGTGCTGCCTGAATAAGAACGTCTCCCAAAATTTTGGGTAGATAATGGGTGATTTCGTTAGCTCTATCTATAGAGTAATTTACCTTGATACCTAGAATTTATGTTTTACCAGTGTTCACTGCTTCTTTATTGTAAAAACTAAAATGTAAGGTCAGGTGGGGTAAGTGAAACGAAGGAGTACCTAAGTGAAACCCTATCGTAATCAATAAATCACGCAGTTTGGCTCTATGCTATGTGGCGAAATGGTTTCAATGCTCTAGCACACGCGTCACACAATCTTTCTGCTAGGTCATAAAATAAAAAGATATCAGCTATCTTTAAGTTTACAAAATACAAGTCGGCTGATGCCATGAAGCAATTTAATAGTGTTTATGTACATTTTTACACGAAAGTAATGCATGAAACGGCACGTAATGTGGGGTTAGTATTTGCAGTCACAGACGACACAGGTAATAAAATCAATCAAATACCTACTACATTACAAATGTCATTGTAAATGTCCCATAGGCGAAAATCACGTATTTCACATCAACAGCTGGAAAACGTCTAGTGCTGAACACAGGCATGCCCATAAAACGCCATTTTAGACGCTGATTATAGGGAGGTTTGCCATAATCACCTCGCTTAGTAAGTAGCATGTCTTCGCAGAAGATTATAATGTACCAAGGAGAATCCTACTGCCCATTCTCTGGATAGTCCCTTAGTCTGCTCTTATACGGCACCCAAAGAAAGAGATGGAGAATCTGCGCTAATAAACTGATACCTGGCAGCTATTATTATATAAGTAGGTACTTAATATAATGACTGTGGGTAACAGATAATAAAAACAAAACTGTCGATATAGTCAACTGCAAAATAGTCAAACGCCAATGTCAACCTACCGTCAGAATATTGAATCGGAACGTTTCTGTCAAAACCGTGAACCATTTTAGAAGTGATGTTTCGTTCACGCAAATTGAATTTTAAAAATTATTTTCTTGAAAAGTATTTATTGCCGTCATTTGCCATTTCAGATTTAGGCTTTCTATGTGTAAAAAAAATTAGCGGCCTAGCAGAATTCACATAGTGGATAGATGTGCAAGTATGTTTCACTTACTCCAACTGACCCCTAAATATAAAATGATATATTTTACTAAGTGAAATCAAGCAAATAATTAGCTAATATACCTACAAAAGGATTTTTTCCGACTTATAAACATTTGCAAATCAACATGGTACCTAGCTGGTTTTATGGGAAATTAAAAAGCATAAACTGGCAGTACCTTGACAATGAAATTTTTTGGTTAGGTATGGTTATTTTATCCATTAATTAATCATTTAGCTGTTTTTCTGTTTAGCTGAGGACTTGTTATTACATGAAATGTAACGCTGTATTTATATTTTTCACAATAAACACTTCTAAAAAGGGAAAATAGACAAAAGAATGGCTACTTACTTGTGAAATGTTATTCCTTCATATTTACGCCTCAGTGCGACTTCTGTTGCTTAAAATGCTGCAACCACCCACTGCACACACATTATTTCTCAAATATTTATTGCCTAGATCACCATTTAAATAGGATTATTTTACAAAAAACAACAATTTCAAAAAATTGTTAACCTGTTTGGCTTAGATCAAACGAAGCCAAATAAAAAAACCCGGTAACGGTGACAAGGACCAAAGATATTACGTTCGCCTTTTTTTTGCTTAGTACCGAATGTATAGCGCTCTCCTTGTTGTCCATGAATGACGTCATATACTACGGTTCTACTCGTACATATTCAAAGCGTAGCATACATGCTCGACACCACTAATGATGTATGACAGCAATCACCGCGAGATTTACGCCTGTCGCAAATCAGGGCCTCGTTTTATAAAGCTACAAGTCTTGTACTTGTAGCGAAAAACTGGCAACACAGCCAAAAAAAGTGAAATAATGCGTTTTTTAAAGCTACAAGACAACAAGTTACAAGATACATCCCCCGATATATTGCTTTACTCTATGAATTACAAGCACTTGTTCCACAGATTGTTCTTAGACCATAGACAATCCATAGTGTGTTTTCATTTTTAAAATGTAAAATCGAACAATTGTTTTGGTCATTATAAGTGTACGGAACTACAACTTGTAAAGTTTTTTACCTGACTAAAGAGCTAGGTAAAATGAAGTACAAGTTTAGATAAATATATTGAAAGTGTATTGTATTGGTCGTGTCACGTATTAATTAATGTTCAATTAGTTAAATTAAGTAAATATGAACTGATTATGTTTAAATAATGAGAAATTCAGCTTGAGCGAAGCCCATAAAAAATGAGCGTAGCTGTATATTACAAAACCTATTATGAGAATAGTGACTTAGACCCAACTTTATTTACTTAAAAATAGAGACGCCCCGCGATTTCACCCAAAACTTGCATAATTTTCCGCGGGATTTCATGAATTTCCGAAAAAAACCGCATCTATCCCGGTAATATAAGTTCATCTAAAAAAGGTCATCCAATTTGGCATGAAAGCCACAACAAACAAATAGATAATGTTTTTGTTTTCTATATATTATGTAGGGATTTAATGTAAAATTCACACCGGCTAAATTCACTAATGAATGGAAGCCAAACTAAAAAAAGCTATTGACCGTGACGTTCATTCATAGTGATGTGCAACTTGTAATATCATAATCTACACTTTATCCTCTACTTAGTCTGTAGTCCCCGCCGTGAGGCCTCAGTGACGTTCATAGTGATGTGCATTATACTTGTAATTTACACTTGTAACCGATAATTGTTGTTTATAAAACGCCGTAACTAGTAACTTGTAGTTACTTGTTCTTGTAGCTGCTACAATTGTTAGCTTGTACTTGTAGCTTTATAAAACGAGGCCCAGGTAATTAGGGGGCGGAGCAGTCAAAGAGTATAGTAACTGTCCTAAAGTAATGGCAGGCGATAGACTTCCTATGATGTGAGTGTGTGCGTGTGCGCTCGTACCTAATAGCGTTCCGACTTCCTATGGGTACCTCGGTTCGGGATCAATTGGGACTCTGTCCTTCTTTTTTTAGTAGGTCCATGGGTAATACCTAGTCATTCTGGGTCGTGTCACTTTGATTGCAATGCACAAGGCAAAATTACATTCTAATTTAAAAATCTTTATAGTATAGCGAATACTATGAAGATTCTTAAATCAGAAAATAGGTAACTATATGTATGCATTTAGCGTATAGAGTAGTCTGTGGTATGCACATAAACCGTAGTTTATGCACACATATGGCCTTACTTATAAACGTTGCTTAAATTTAGCCTGTTTTAAATGTTCCGTCTCGTTTTCACGCGTGACATTTCAAATCAGCCAAAAGTTGACAGAAGATTTTAAGCATTGACTAACTTTAAGCAGCGTTTATAAGTAAGGCCCCTAGTTGATATCTAAAATGATATACCTACTTTATTAGGTGGTAGGACTTTTCTGCGAAGATCATCTAGGTAGGTACCCCCGCTTTGCTAGTTATCCTGTTGCCAAGCAGTAGGTAGTGTGCAAACACTACTGTTTCGGTTTAAGGGGCATTGTAGCTAGTGAAATTACTGGGCAAATAAGACTTTGAGATCTGGTCTCACGGTCTAGTAATATTACTAATGTCTCCGGATGACGAGTGCAGTGCAGTGTCACGCGAAACCTTATGTGTTAGTTCCGGGTGACTGCAATCTGTTATGGGCAGACGTGACACTTAACATCAGGCGAACGACTAGCTCGTCATTTGTTTACATAAAAAGAAGTCATATTATACGAAAGTGGTTTTCCATCCTCCCGTAGATATATCCTAAGATGGACTCCATTATGTATTGAAAACAATGCCATAATTTCAAAGAAAAACGAATAGGTAAAGGTATTTAGGTATTTGCTCAAAAAAGCCCTTTTCTAGTTTGGTGTGCCGATGGCTTTTAGTTCATTCACCAAGAATAGAACTTATCTGGTGGTGTTGTGGCGGATTCCTACAAAAAGGACACTAAAATGTATCAGAACATGGTAATAATAAAACTATCAATATAAAAATAATAAGACGGGCGTTACGACCGGTTGTTTTAATTTAAAATTTCAAAAAGCAAATACAATAATCTCCGCATGACTCGTCTCATAAAGCTTTATACGTAAAGTAGTTATCTTTAATAGTAGATTAATAAATATAACAAACAGTGAAGTACTCGGCGCTAATAAAGTGTAGATGTGGAGACTCTGGCCAGCGCCGTGCCGCGCCGTGCCGCACCGTGCCGCGCAGTGCCGCACCGTGCCGCGCCGTGCCGCGCCGTGCCGCGCCGTGCCGCGCGCTCACTTGTCCTTCTCGCTCTCCGCCTTGCGTCCCAGCGGCACCGCCGCTCGCACCCTGCGCACACACTCGCGTTACTGACCGTGCCACCACCACCACCACCATTGCGCTCTACACTCTAACGTTTAATATTATTTTACATTTTGAAAAAAAAAAAATACCTTTCCTCAAACATGCTTGGAAATGTGAGTATTATTTGGACAACCTTCTTCCGAGATAAATCGAAATTGCTGTACTGGCGAGCAGCGGCCGACAAAAGTTGTATGAAAATCCATATCTGTCGTGACATGGCTACCAAAGAGGTAACCCGGGGGGCTACTTAGTTTTAATTTCCGCGCATTATTTGAGAAAAGTACTAAACAATCTTTAGCCTAATGAACCACACAAGCTTAACAGTTTTCACTATAAAGATTAAAACCGATCGTCCACCGCCAGCTAAACAAGTTAGTTTAGATAGTTGAGCCAGTTTTTCATACATGTGCGTCCCCCGCAAACTATGCCACATGTATGAAAACTGGCTCAACTATCTAAACTAACTTAGTTTAGCTGGCGGTGGACGATCCGCTTAAGACTCAGGGTAACAAATATAAATAATAAGCTAGTTGCCTGCTATTGTTTTATTTCATAAATTAAGAATATTCCTCAAAAAATAAACAGCCGTGAAATCAAAAATAAATAGAAACTTTAAAAAAGCTTATTACTCAGTGGTTTATTTACCGATTTTACGTATTTTTTCAATTATTGTATTCATTTTTAAGCAGCAAAGACTATTTTAGTGCATATACTATAAATACACATTACAAAATTGAAGAGAGATAACACATACAATTATTTTGAATTAAAATTATGGCTAGACGTATCATCATCATCATCATCTTCAACCTTGTTTCAAATATTAGTTTAGACTAAGCCTGGACTTTGTAGTCCTGGCTCCTGGCTGATTTAAAGTAGAGTTTAGCAAGCACCTAGTGGGGGGCCTACGCTGCGTCTTTCGGTTTGGGGTCGCCACTCGAGACCCTTTCTTCCTCATCGGTTGTCAGTTCTAAGAGCGATGTGGCCGGCCCATTGCCATTTCAATTCTAAAAGCTATATTGGTCACTTTAGTTCCCCTGCTGATCTTATCTCGCAGGGAAGCACCGAGCATAGCTCGCCAGCCAGAACTATAACTGGCACCATTAAAAATCTTTAGTCACTACTCTAATCTACGGAGTAAGTACTAGGTAGTGTGAGAGAGGACACTTTGGTAGTCTCTTTCCAAGGCATACACACTAATATTGTGATACTATTACCTATTCTCTGGTAGTATTATCAATACGAAAGTAACCCGTCTGGTGTTTGTGATCACGTGGATCAAGATCAACCTCATAAACCTCTTGTTGTATTTTTATTGGTCAAACGCTGGCTCGAGAGAACAGATATCGCCCCTATACAAGTAAAACGTATAAACTGACAAAAATGTCAAAAATGAGTTAAATACACAGTCTTGTGTAATTTTTAATGCTCTATCTACTGGTAGAACCCGTATTTTGATAGCTAGTCAAACAAAGAAGTTAGCCGGTGCATAAACCAACTAAATGTAGCATACAGCCAAAAATCCTCCGCGCAAAAAGGTTTTCTAGGTTTTAGGTTTTACCTGTAGATATTTGCAAAGAGCATTATTACTAATTCACATGCAAAAACTATTAAGCCACCAGGAGTGGCCTTTCCCGCACCAGTGCACTGACGAGAAACGCTCAAGTTAGCCTTGACGTTAAACCTGACTCAGCAATGGGGCAACTAGGATTCCCGATGTTGATGCCCACATGGCCAACTGTCTGGACCTTCTGCTGACTACAGATCCAGACCACTACTCGGTGTCGGTATCCTCACCCTTAGGTAGCTCTGACCACTGTCTGGTGAAATCTGTCTATCTATCTATCTACAATCTGGGGCTTTTCAAGTCGCGAGTGAATAGGTATCTTCTAGGCAAGCATGTACCTACCATCGTAGACCGCGTCGTCACTTTCCATCAGGTGAAATCGCGGTCAAATGTGGGCCTATTTAGTTATAAAAAATATATTAGCGTTTTTTTAACACTTCTATTAGTTGTTGTTATCATGTACAGATTAACTTGGAACAAGAAAACTAAAGACAATCAGGAAACCAGGCAATCCTTGGCAATCGGGTACAAAGAACAGTAATAATATTGGATGTACTGAAGTAAAACCTTTTTTTTACTTTAATTAGACATTAACTTGGATACTTATAATGTCAGACTCACGTCAGACTACGTTTAAAGCTTCTAAAATGTATTTTAACAACAATTTTGTTCTTATTCCTAAGCAAGAACATAATAATTGTAGCAAATTCCGAAAAATCTTTACAGGTAAAACAAGTTAAAATTTCGGTACTATGTTGTATTCGTAGAATTATCATTGCAATTAGTACATGCATTTTGTTGTAACACTCCATTACTAAAAAGGTGCCAAGCTATTAATTCATTTTCTTATTCTATTAATTAAAAGCGAAGATATTAATAAATGTTGATGTACAGGTAAAAGGTGAAAAATGACACCCCATTTTTACATTCATGTATATTTTATTTTATTTCTGTATGTAATGTAACTTAATGCATGTCGGAATCCATAGATGAATAGTTATTCTTTAAAATGAAATGCTGCCGCGGTCAATTTTAAAATACTATACCTACTAATAAGAGCCTCAAACTTTCAAACGCCGATATCTCAAAATGGTGTTTGGTGCAGTTTATATGTTTTACTTGTATAGGGGCGATATGTAGAGTTTAATAACTCATGCTAGCCGTGCCCAACCCATCTTGACAAAATTAGACAGAGATCAAGAAATAAAATCAAATTTGGTTTACGGTTCGTTCCAATGGCCATTAATAAGTATAAGACCCACAACGCTTGTACGCTGACCAATAAACAGCCTGGAATTTTTGTTATGGCTCATGAAGGCGATAAATTTGAATTATTGCAATGATACCTAATATCTCTCCGAGACGGTTTTCTAAAACAAAATTAGGATGGCCACCCTTAAATCTAATATACTATAGATACTAGTCTCTATGAAAATCAAACCTCATAAGTGTATCCCCGCGCCAACGTCTACTTATGCAGATATATATACCTCTCCAGCTAATATAAAATAGTCCACAAGCGATTGTTTCATTTTAATAATGAACCATAGCACCCTGTAATAGCGTTGTAGAACAATAATATGTGAGTTATACCACTTTCATTAAGCGCGTGGTCACGCGCGACCGAGAGCAAAAACAAGGCATATGCCTTGAGTAAATGGTGCCGTTTTCAAGGCGGCGATTGTGGATCTACCCTAAATTTCATCGCAGTGGCCACCATACAAATGTTGCAGTTTTAAGCAATTTGATAGACTTAGCGGCACCTAGCGTACTAGAAGGTACTTATCCACCGGCGTACGATCTGCTGTATGTGTGTTGCACGTCTTATACTTATGAATGGTGTTTGGCAGTACTACTGGCGGTGGAATGGCGTGCACTCACTTGGCGGAGATCTCGTCGATCTTGGCTCGCGCGAGCTCCAGGTTGGCGTCCACTTGCGGTTTGTTCATCTCGTACGCCTTCGGTAGTGTGAACAGCGCTATCCATCCTGCAACCACAACATTCATGTCCTTACAATATACCTACTTATTTCAAAATTTAACCACTTCACAGCAATGGCCTGATAACTCAGTTGGTAGTAGCTCTGCCTTCTGAACTATAGGTTGTGGGTTCGATTCCCACCCAGGACAAACGGTCGTGTAACGAACAATAAGTGTTTGTTCTGTGTCTGGGTGTTAAATTGTATACTATGTGTATATTTACAAAACAAAAAGTATCCATGTATTCTATATCCATAGAAATCGTAATAACATTTTGTATCAGTTATCTGGTTCCCATTGAGGGTCAATGTTCATGTAAATCATAAACAAAAGTTACATCTATTTATTGGTAAGTTTGTATTGTCTCGCCGCGCCGGTGTAATATATCAAGTATGAATCATGTATATAAACAGTCACTTGTACAATGACTTGTAAAAGTGCTAAAAATAGCCTATTTGCAATAGAAATTTTGAGTTTTGAATCGAAATATAATCTCTTCAATGGAATTGCCAGATGGAAAGCGTAAAAGGAAAGCAGATCAGTTGGTTTTACCATGAAAAGGAGGATGTTTCTAATTCATAACCCTCCTCTCTGCCGCAATCGGGTAAAAAGGTAAGGAAAAAATAAGAAAAGAACAAATTTTATGGACGAGAGCAACACCAAAACCGCGTATCTGCAAGAGAAAACTGGCAAGGGGTATGGCATACATGGCTTGTCTAACTTGAAAGTACATTGGGTAGGTACCTACCACTGACCTCTATTATACTGCGTACTGGTATGATAGAAGATCAGTAGTACCTAGTGGCAAAGGAGGACTTGGAGGACTATTTTTGGAAAAGGAGGACATGTCTTCCGTTTGGTTACAATCCGGAAACATTACTTCCAGAAAACTTTAGAATGGACAATAATAATAATAGTATTAAGGGTTAAGGTCGTCATCTTGAGTATTACGATGTGTCTAATCAAGCTACACTAGAGAATGTGTGGATACCTATGCCACAGATAATATAATACCTAGTACTGATAAGTTTAGTTTATGTAAGTAATGTATAATGTCTGCACTGTGATGGGCTGTGTGCATGGGCGTACCCAGCTTTTAGTCCAGGGGGGGGGGGGGGGGGGGCAAGCCCGAAATTTCTTACGCCGGGTATCCACGATTTTTTTAATGCCACTGAAGAGACCTAGAGCGAAGTCATAACTTCAAATCAACCCTCTGGCGGCGGTGCCAGAATGTTTGAGCGCGAAATTATTCTTCACTAAA
Source organism: Ennomos quercinarius (assembly GCA_910589525.2). Classification (NCBI taxonomy): domain Eukaryota; kingdom Metazoa; phylum Arthropoda; class Insecta; order Lepidoptera; family Geometridae; genus Ennomos; species Ennomos quercinarius. The sequence continues at coordinate 19,145,100 of OU342493.1, forward strand.
ATAAAGAACTGACATAAACATGAAAAGCGCGAGCGAGGCGAGCGCGAAATTTTTTTGTATTTGCCACATTTTATATTACAGAAAATACGTGCAACGTACGTTCAAGCGCGCTGGTCATGTATTAAAACAAAGGATAAATATTTATAGCACAAACGAAACGAGCGCGAAAAATCAGCACTTTTATCTGCGCTCCTTGCACAATCGGAAAGAAACCTGGCAGTTTTCGTTACCCATAAAAATATTATCCGTAGAGACAACGCTGCTGACTTGGCAGACTACATAAACTACGGAAGTGTGCACACGCCCAGTGCATCTCAAAAGGACCATCAAAATTTAAATTTTCATCTTGATTACATATTGTTTTTTACCTTTTTTATAACTTTTTTCGACAACGATAGATAGGCATTTGGAATCCAGGCCCCCCTGGGTACGCCCATGGCTGTGTGTGGTACGTGAGATGTGGTATGATGCCTGGAGTATGTGTTCAGTAAATAAATGATTATCTGTGAACATTTCACACAGCGCCATCTAGTCCCAAACTAAGCATAGCTTGTACTATGGGAACCAGATAACTGATACAATACTTAGATACTTTTCGTTTTGTAAATACATACATAGAATGCAATATAATACCCAGACATACAGATTTGTTCTATGTCCATTACAGAAATGTTTGTCCTGGGCGGGAATCGAACCTACAGTCCAGAAAGCAGGGTTACTACCAAGTACCAACTGAACTATCAAGCCAGTCATAGTATAACAAAATACGGGCTCTTGAAATGAATAACGCCCAACGATCACATACATAGATCCTCGACCATAACTAGGACTCCCTGTATCTAGGGAGCCAGGAACTACGAGGACCAGCTCCCGCAACACCCGGGCGCAGGACAACGTATACGTGTAGTAACTACTATCTACTAGAATGAGTAGTTAGCAAATAAGAACTTGTCCTGTCGCGGGAATCGAACCCGCCACCTCAGGGTAATGAGCCGACCTGCCATCCACCACACCACAGACGCTGTATCAATTAAGGTGATGCATGTGTGATTATGTTGTGTGGAGTAGGCGCGAAGGTGATGTGAAGCGTTGCTCACCGAGAATAATGAGCGTGATGCCATTGAAGCAGGCGCCGACGTACGTGAGGCACCACAGCAGGACGCCAAACTTGAGCGAGTCCACCAGGTCCTCCACTAGGAATAACCTGGAACCACACCACGCTCCGTGTCAGTACACACCTACACCGGCCACAGTACATTACATATATAGTATAACTAGCTGCGTCGCGTGGATTCACTAGCGAATAAAAAGTAGCCTAGATGTCAATCCAGTGTATAAGCTATGTCTACTCTCAATTTCACAGCCGTTTGAGCGTGAAGGAATAACAAACATTCAAACTTTCGCCACCTTTCGCCTTTATAATATTAGTATAGTTTATTATACAATATATGAGGAGTGACACCTGCCTGTTTGTTCTTCTCTTTGTTGGTTCATTGAGGTGACGATTTGCTTTAGAAAACTTTGCGCAGTAAGTCATTTTACGAACATTTTTAACAAGCCAATTTAAAATAAAAAAGTTAAGTGCAGAATCTCATTTCTTGAAGTCATAACCGGAACCAAATTCTTTTAGTCTTTAGAGGTAAGTCATCAGATCTCATCAGGTGTCCACTGTCCACCGCAGCCAGCAGCCACTAAACACAACATGAATATGAAGGCTCACCCTTACAGGGACCAAACGCCGCGGTAATTAATTATTATTCATTGGATTGGAACACTCTCTCTTTATCATCCTTCTTTCAGCGTTTCTGGTGTTTTTCCAGGCAAGCATGTACGATCGTAAACCACGTCGTCACTCCACCAGGTGAGACCGCGGTCAAACGCAGGCCTATTCAGTGATTTTAAAAAAAGAGAGAGTGAACAGTTATCTTCTAGGCAAGCGCGGTACATCCTAGACCGCATCGTCACTTACCATCAGGTGAGATAGTGGTCAAGCGCAAGCCTATCAATCAATTAGAAAACATAGTATCCTCCCGCTATGTTGGTAGGCGGTAGTGTTGGTGCGTGCGGCGTACCTGCGCAGCTCGTGTGACACGACGTTAAGGTGCGCGGTGGCGGCGGCGGCCAGCGCCTGCGCGCGCTCCGCCGGCACGCTGACCTCCTGCTCCAGCAGCCACCTGCAACCACAGCCCGCTCACACCGCGCGCACCACCCCGGCCCGCGCCACCCCGCGCCGCCCCGCCCCGCCCCGCCCCGCCCCGCCCCGCCCGGGACCAAGGGGACTCGCTCCCACAAACCTCTAGAGGCTTACGCTTTCGTTTCTACGCACAAATACTGTACGTGCCGTGTCACATAATACTTATTGTAAGGTACCATAGCAAATAATATCTATTATATTTGAAACACGACCAATGATCAAAGCGATTTGTTGCTAAGCAAACACAGGTGGTTGGTTCGTCGTGTAATACGTTATTTTATTTGTATAGTTTAGTAATGTACTCTTTCTGCTTGTTTAGCTTTTTAATTTCTACAAGTAACTCGACTATGATAGGAAGCTAAACTTGTGTTATGCTTCAACGGTTTTTATAGAGAGCTATTTCATTGTGAAACGCTAACACGGGTCTCCGATTACTTTGATACAATAAACTTTCAATGCAAGATACATTTTTAATTTGTCTATGATAGAAACGAAGCGCAAACATATATGAATATCAAGTGATGATAAATAAAATTCAAAGGAGATTCGAGATCACAATAGCCTCCGTAGACCTTTCAAGTATTACTAGTACTCTATACATTTAGTTACTCCATATAAATAAACGCGGTTATGATGTGTACACGATCCGACTAACATGCAAGGTGTACCTACGTTGCATCGAACGGGAACTTATGTCCGTCTGCACTAGTTCATAAGTTCCCACTTGCTATGACGTGCCCACTGCAATGCATTTGGGTACGTTCTAAACAGATCATCGTCAACAGCCTAAAGACGTCCACAGCTGAACACAGGCCTCCCCCAGGGAGTGCCACTTTGAGCGGCTGCTCGCCTCCTGCATCCATCGGCTCCCCGCGGTTTTCACCAGATCGTCGGTCCACCTCGCTAACTTCTGTATAAGTGGACGGGCGCAAAGTGTATAAATAATTATGTAGCGGTACGGTAGGTACTCACTTGAAGGGGTGACCGTCGTTGGTCTTCTGTACCGCCTGCAGCACGCTCTTGTATATGCGGAAGGCGACGGCGGCGGTGAGCGCGAGCAGCGAGCTGTACGCCAGCACCGATACCACCGAGCAGCACGCCAGCGCCACCAGCAGCGCTAGCCCCGCGCCCAGCGCCGCGCCCGACCGCAGCGCGCATCGCCAGTAGATCAGCGACTCCACTGCAACACCACCGCACTCGCGTTACTTACCCCGCTCTACTCTATACTGCGCTCGTCTGTTACCGCCCCGCCATGCATGTACACCATACTGCGCTACCACACACATGATAACAGACCGAATATACATGTCGCTACTTTGAAGTCATGCTCGATCGTTTACTATGTTTGATGTATGTAGATACTACGATCCACGGGACTATGATCTTGGATTCTTGGTTGACGGTGATGAATTATTGTAGACGATTAACGTAAAGCGAATTCCAAATTAAGATAGATAGCAGTAGAAGTGAACTTCAAGTCGAGAGTGAACAGGTATCTTCTAGGCAAGCATGCACCATCGTAGACTGCTTCATCACTTTCCATCAGGTGAGACAGTCGTCAAATGCTTTGCCTATCAACAATAAAAAAAAGAACAAAAACATCCGTGTCAGTCGGTATCTAGTTAGGTAAGTCCTACTTATATCAACAAAAAACAACAAAAATACTACTTAAATATCATCGGGAGAAAGTATCGAACTGTGATCGTGTTTTAGAATAAAACTAGTTTTACGGCACGACGATGATATCACCGATGTGTCGCGACAGCGGCGGCAACGGCGGCGCGGCCCGCGCGGCCGCGGCCGACCAGTTCAGTAGCCCGCACCCACCGCCACAACCCTAGCCGGCCGAGGGACCCATCCCGCACCATAACCGTACTGAAGTAGGCCACATATGCGCCTGTACCGTTACACAGCACGGACCCACAGCTGCCAACACATGCAACGTTACCATACGCACCAAAACAACACCGATGTGAAACAGCTGCTCTATACGAACGCACTAGTGTTTTCAGCTCACGACACAGCTTACACTATTACGTAGTAACATAGTTATTGAAATATTCAATAAGATAAGATAAAACACTGACTTTTAATGTAACTTTCAGTTATAAAACATTTTAACAAACAATAAGTGTGAGGTTAGTCTACATTAATGGGCAGAGCTTCGTGCTTGGATCCACGTCCTCACATAAGTATTGTATGAAAGCGCACCTCGGGAGACGCAAATCGCGATCCAACGGGACTTGCTCCACGCGACACGAACTGAATGACTATCTCGATGGTGATTAGAGAAATACCTGGTCCACGCGGCGGAAGATTATCGTTTTGAGCGGCGTGGCGGGGCGACTGCTTCGGTCGAGCCATGGTGGCGGAGTGAGCGAGTGCTGGCTGCCGCCGCCCGCGCCACGCCGACGTCGCAGACCCACCTTTCTACACGTCACCTGACCCCGCTGCTGACACCACGAGCCATCCACCGCCACTGCGGACACGCAGCTTACAAGCCTTATCGCTACGTTGAGCTCCTGACCCAACGGGTTATCTCCACGAGAAGAAAGGGCTCTTATCAGAGGTATGAGGTCACCCGAGGGCGTTCAAGTGAATAAGTAATAGAACATGTTATGATTGGGGCTTTCACATTAGATGATAATGACACACATACACGACTAAAACCAACAACAAGCGGGCGCTAAATTTGAACAAACTACACGATATCGGCGGACTTGTAATCTCATACTTTAACGCTACCTAATAAACGCTTTCACTTTGTATCTTTACCGTTACCGATATATATATAATAATCATATTATAATCAATGACGACTACAACATGAACAACCTTGATGGTGATGTGATGACCGAGACTGGCTGGTCAAAGGCATTGAACTTGAATGTTTGATAAAATATTATTATCGCTCGCGAAGAATGGTATTCATTCCATATTGCTTCATAAATAAACTGCATTAAGAGGTTATCTATAACCAAAAGTATCGGAAGTCTGGCGCAGTGAACGATTGGACTCTTCAAATGTCGGATATAAGTGACTCATCCACTTATAAATACTTAGGAACCAACGCCTTTTTGGTCCGGGCCTCGGGAAGTTCAACGACACGGGGAAATATTTAATTGTTATTAGTCATTTGAACAATGCAAATATTGCATTGAATGCTAGGTCACAAACAAAGAACGCGTGGGAAAATTCCCATTTTCAAGTGAGACAAAAATACTACTCATGGAGATTGACTGTAAAATCTTTGCCCATGGACGTACCTACCTACCGCAGACTACCTCATTAAATGATGCTAATACACTACAAGCGCGTGAAGCGCTGAGCGCATGGTTATAGCGGTGTCCTGACAGTTGAAGCGCCATATATAGCGGGTTTCATCATCATCATCATCATCAACAGCCTGAAGACGTCCACTGCTGAACATAGGCCTCCCCCAGAGCACGCCACCTTGAGCGGCTGCTCGCCTCCTGCATCCATCGGCTCCCCGCGGCTTTCACCAGGTCGTCGGTCCACCGAGTGGGGGGCCGGCCTACGCTGCGTCTTCCGGTTCGTGGTCGCCACTCGAGAACCTTTCTTCCCCATCGGTTGTCAGTTCTACGAGCGATGTGGCCTGCCCATTGCCACTTCAACTTACTTTCAACTTCACTTTAACTTAGCGGGTTTCAGTTGAACAAAATTATCGTTATTTTCGTTCACATTGACTGGAACGATTACATGTGATATGGCCTTTTGTCTGGGTAAAAAGTGGCATAATTTGGTAGCGTTCTTGGCGTTTTCAGCAACTACTGGAACCCACACTTAGTATAACAAAGTCAAAACCACGTCGCTGGCAGCTGCCCGCGGGCTGCGAGCGCGACCAACCACCGCACAGTTTGAGGACTTAGAACAAAGGGATACAATCGATAATGAAGATGCGCTATGAATTTTGATAGTAGTGCGAGGCTTGTGTCATTTGGTACAGCTATATGTGGGTACATAACACAGATTTATTAGTTAGGAACAAGAAGGTACCTATTATTCCAGCATCGTGATAAAAATGATATCAAAATGTCACTCCACGACGCGCGATAAATCCGTGAGTGACAGTAAAATTGTTAAATAATCCAATATTCCAAACTCCCCCCCCTCCCCCCCCCCCCCTCCTTCAATGCAACGCTACACTTACGCACTCTCATATTATTCAGCTCACCGATAAACAAAATATAGAAAGCCCACAACATTCCAGTTTCCACGTGTACTACACGTTTGCAGATGACTGCATGCATGACACGTATCAACGAAATGGAAAGTGTATAGAGTCGAGGAACATTCGTTAGCAAGAAGTTGCGCGACCAGTGTGCAGATAAGATAGATAGACTATAGCTAGAGTGTGGCGGAAAACAACTGCCGGACACTGCACTGCTGTGCTGGCAGATGTAAGTAAATAGATACACAGTCCCAAACGCTCATTCAACAGAAAGTTTACTAAATATTGTGTTAACTTCTTCAGGGGAAAGATCAGTGCAAGGGGTTACTTTCACAGCTAAAAATTAATAAAGCTACATTGAGATATGATAATAATATAGATATAATACGTTACGTATGTATACACTCGAATCATTACTCATTCAATAAACAACACGATAATGGAGACAAACAATAAATCTGACGATTGAAAATACACTAATGACTATAAAAATGTAAAGTGTAAAACGATAAAAATTATTCGTTCGAAGTTTATCTTAGGACTCTTGTCGATGTCGTAAGCCCAACCCAACACGGTTCGCCTTCGCACAGAAAGAACTATACGACGACGAATTCTCTGCTAACATCCGAGAAGAGCCCGGCGCGCAGGTGCAAGGCGGGTTTTGTGAAAAATATTTTGGCAAGACGCGCGCGCCTCGAGCCAGGAGCAGGGCAATAGCTACGGTCAATGCCATCATTTACTATTTGCAACTGTAGCTTATCACAAAAAACATCAGTAGTACCTACATATTATGATAAGGTATACAATGCATATATAATATACTAGCTTAATGCCCGCGGCTTCGCCCGCGTAGTTCTTGGAAAATAAAAGAGTATTATAGTGTAAACAGAGATAATTGAGCCTATAAGCAGAATGATAGAGACTAAAGTATATTAACGATTCAGATCACTTTCACAATAATGTTAACGCCAACTTCTACAACAGGGGGCGTACTGTGAGCTCTTAGCGCGATTCAAAACAGAGCCTATACTGGATCGCTTTGATTTTAAAACAAAGCGATCCAATATAGGCTCTGTTTTGAATCGCGGTAAGTAAGAGCTCACGGTAGGCCCCCTGGTCACCTTCGCACACACCCGCTCTAGCAGGCCGCTTGCGGCCCAGGGAGCAGAGCACCCTTGACAAAAAATCGCCAACTTCTACTATAGTCACCTTCGCTCTTGTGGACAGCTTGCGGCCAAGCAAACAGAGCAACCCCGAAAAAAAGACGGCAACTAACGGCGTATAATAATGATTAAAGCCCAAAGGGAATTGTTAAGCATTTACGCCACCCTGCGCGCCATGCGCATGCAGTGGATTATTCCTGTCTGCCCCAGGAACGTCCCCCACGCGGTGGCAGATGGCCACACTTTTGGCTATCGACCCCTACATATGAAAAATGGGGGCAGACGGGAATATGATACCATCTGCCACTAATGAATTATAATCTGCCGCTAAATTTTTATATAAGCAAAAGTGACTTCTGGCATTCAGCGGCCGCTGCCACGCCACGCTTCGCTTCGCTCGCTCGGCTCGTGCATAGTATGGTCACTGTTGACCAACGCTCCTCCTCGCTTCGCTCGTCGTCGCACCTATTTATAGCTTTGCCCTAGATTTCCCATCTAAGTTGATGCTGGGGGCAGACGGTGAAATATTCCGGATCACTATCAAATATAATCAATTTTTTTATTACTATGGTCAACCACCCCCACACGGGCTGATAGCTGTAGATGAGACCGTCTGCCACTGCGTGGGGGACGTTCATGGGGGCAGACGGGCACATACCCATGCAACTGTGTAGGATTTTTAAATCCCTATTTGCCTCCGTTAGGGGATGATTTTGTAAAAACTGTGCTATATCATCATCATCATCATTAACAGCCTGAAGACGTCCACTGCTGAACATAGGCCTCCCCCAGAGCACGCCACCTTGAGCGGCCGCTCGCCTCCCGCATCCATCGGCTCCCCGCGGCTTTCACCAGGTCGTCGGTCCACCGAGTGGGGGGCCGGACTACGCTGCGTCTTCCGGTTCGTGGTCGCCACTCGAGAACCTTTCTTCCCCATCGGTTGTCAGTTCTACGAGCGATGTGGCCTGCCCATTGCCACTTCAACTTACTAACTCTAAGAGCTATATCGGTCACTTTAGTTCTCCTGCGGATCTCCTCGTTCCGGAGCTTATCTTGCAGGGAAACACCGAGCATAGCTCGCTCCATAGCTCGCTGCGCGACTTTGAGCTTACTAATGAGGCCAACAGTAAGAGACCATGTCTCAGTTCCATAAGTCATCACTGGCAACACTGACTGATTGAAAACTTTCGTTTTCAGGCTCTACGGTATTTTGGACGAAAAGATAGGACGAAGCTTCCCGAACGCTGCCCAGCCGAGTTGGATTCTTCGCGCCACCTCTTTGTCGAAGTTGGACCTACCTAATTGGACAATCTGTCCTAGGTAGACATACTTGTCGACAACTTCGAGAGTATCGTTCCCAACAATTACCGGTATAGGTGGAACATGAGCATTAGACATGATCTTTGTCTTGTCCATATTCATCTTAAGACCAACCTGCTGGGAGACTCTACTGAGGTCGTTGAGCATGGTGCTAAGGTCCTCGAGCGATTCCGCCATTATGACTATATCATCGGCAAAACGAAGGTTAGTGATGTACTCGCCATTTATGTTGATGCCAGATCTTTTCCACTCCAAGAACTTGAAAACATCCTCCAATGCGTTTGTGAACAGTTTCGGAGAAATAACGTCTCCCTGTCTCACGCCTCTTTGCAATGGAATTTGTTCCGTACTCTGGTCCTGTAGTCGGACTGACATAGTACTTACTGTACAAACACTTCAAAACTTCGATATACCTATAGTCAATTTGGCATCGCTGCAAGGACTGCAGCACCGCCCAAGTCTCGATTGAATCGAAGGCTTTCTCATAGTCCACAAACGCTAGGCATAACGGCCGATTATACTCTTCGGTCTTCTGTATAATCTGGCGCAGCGTATGGATGTGGTCTATGGTGCTAAAGCCTTTTCGGAAACCGGCTTGTTCGGGAGGCTGGAATTCATCAAACCTGCGTGCGAGACGATTCGTAATGACTCTCGAAACTGAAACTGTGCTATACGTATCTCATAATTTTAATGGAAGAGTAATGTATATTAAGTGAGTCAATCGACCCAGACAATAAAAATACTTCATAGAAAATTCCACCCCTATTTAGGATGGCATTCCAAAAACCCTTTCTTAATGGATGTCTAAGCTTCACGAAAAATACACCCTCCAAATTTTATGTCACTAGAACCAGCCATTTAGGCTGCGCGTTGATTCATAGATTTCGATAGAAAAAGCTTGTCCCAGTCTGACCCTAACGGGAGGTGATGTTCATGAAACCGTGACGTGCACTTAATTTATTTTAACTAAAGACTAAAGACCAAGTTTTAAACTAATCGATCCACAGAATAAAAAAAATCATACAAACGTTATACCCCATTTCTTTCCCTCAGAGGTGTAATTTAGAAAAAAAACCCTTCTTAGTGGATCTTTACACTTCATAAAGAACATGTCTTCCAAATTTCAAGTCCCTAGGACCAGCAGCTTGGGCTATGCGTTAATTTATAGATTGCGATACAAAAAAACTTTGAGACGCCGTTTGACCTTGACGGGATTGATCGGCGTGATTTTCAAAACACCGTGACACGCACTTTATTTTAACTGAAAAGTATACACACTAAGTTTCAAACCAATCAATCCACAGAATAAAAACTTCATACAAACGAAAAAACCCAATTTCATCCCCTCAGTGGTGGATTTTCGATAAATCCCTTGCTAGTAGATCCCTACACTTCACAAAGAACATACCTTCCAAATTTCAAGTCTCTAGGGCCAGCGGTTCAGGCTGTGCATTGATTTATAGATTTTAGACCCCGTATGACCTTGACGGGAGGTGATTTTTAAAAAACCATGACACAAACTGAACTTTATTTTAGCTGAAGAATATACACACCAAGTTTCAAACCAATCGACCCACAGAATAAAAAGTTGCATACAAACGTAAAACCCCCATTTAACCTCCTTAGAGGTGGATTTTGGAAAAATCCCTTCTTAGTGGATCTCTACACTTCACAAAGAATACACCTTCCAATTTTCAAGTCTCTAGGACCAGCGGTTTGGGCTGTGCGTTGATTCCTGAAATCAGTTTAGAATTTTATATATATATAAAATGATAATAAAAATATAGAAGATAAGATGAACCTAGTAACAATAATTAGGTAATAATTTAATTTTTAAGTACATTTATGTGGTGTACAGTATGTTAGGCTCGTATTATGTGGCCGTGGTACCTAGTAACCGCTGGACTAAATTACCCGTTAGCATGTTATGGTTGTCTGCTTGATTAGCCGTAATAGGAAGGGGTGATATTTATATTTAAAGGGGTTGATTTATTAACACTGGAACATGACCCATGTGTGATAGTGAATGAGTCATTCAGCACACATTGCTGTAGCTTTGGCAAACATTTGTGAGAACGTAGAATGTAGCAAGCATTGCGAAAAACAATTAATACCTTTGTGATCTTTCCTTGTGTTTGTTCATGATGTTTGTTGAATGAATCGGTGATAATGATAATTAACATGCATTTAGTTCTATTTGCAAATAAATTACTCGTATGTGGTAGGTATACATATTATCTAATAAATAAAACTAGTAAATGGTACTAACTCTTGCAAGACACCAAAACATTTTTACCTCTGGAACCCTGACTCTGACCTATCGATGCGGCGATCCTGTCCTGTGAAGGTGACGAGCTCAAGAGCACTATTATAAATGCTGACGAGCATACACTATGTTTAAACTTAATGGGCCCTGGGTCACACACAAGACAAACGTTGCGCTGCGCGCTGTGGGGACTGACTGACAGATATAAATATCTTCGGTGCAAGAAATATTCGTAGATAGCTCAAAGAATGGAGGTACAAATATCAGAACTTTTAAATATCGGAACCCAGCCCACCCCCAGTGCCCATTATTTCAACTGCCTAAGATACAATAAGCTCTGTCCCAATCTCTTAATGTACCTCACGGGGACACGGATTCGATGCTGATCGGTTGAAACAAAAATACAATGGGAATGTAAGCGCGAGAGGTCGCGGTCGTCATCTCTCCGCGTCATGACGACGCCGACGACGCGACGGTAAAAATAACGTCAAAGCGGCTTCCGAGTAACGCTGGACAGGACAACCCGGCTGGCCGCACCGCGCGCCGCAGTGGCGGCGGCGGCGCTTGCTCTGTGCTCGACTTGGCACGTGCCGTGACTGCGATGCGACTATCCGCATCACTTACGGCAATCAACTACGAGTACCACTACAACAGTTCCATTACCAACAAACACATTCGCGAAAAAGGACTCGTAGGCAGAGGCTAGCACTCGCTCGTCGCTTCCAAAACCATTTATCCATTTTGCAAAAAATGTGACTGAATGAGATATAGGCACAGGGCAAGGCAAGTACTATATTATGCATATTATGTACATGTAAGGAGGTACCTACTATGCACTTCATTGACTTAATATCTAAATCTATGACGCACATTCAGCTTTCAATGGATATACAGTAGGTAGGTACTCACTACTCAATCTCCTCCTTATGCCGTGGTTTAGTTGGTATAAAATTAAACCATAGACTACGAGAACAACCCCAATGACCAGGACGACCAAATTTGAAATTCATTTTTTTTTTTGGGAACCTGGCAAATTAGGGAATATGGCAAGTAGTATGGCACCGTCTTATTGAAACCACATGACAACCATCCATACATTGCAATTTAGGCACAAAAATCTCGACTAATAATTATCATGTCACGACAGCTAGCACCATTCTTATTGCCGGACCAGCCGCATTTTCAACGAACAATGGTTCGATGAAGTCTTCAGTTCAGCTCAAAATCCAATCCAAACAAAACAATGTCACGTTGTGGATGCATTAGTATCTCAACAATGGCAATCGCTCTCGTTCAGAATTATTCCACCGATCGCAATAAACATGGTTAAGTATTAGGAGTAGGACAGTTTGAATTCATTAGTATACTGTGTACCTAGATACCTACCTATATTTTATAAATGTGGTTTTAATTAATACACGTATAAAATTGTAGGTATAGGTACTTAGTTGATTCGACGATTCCTACACTAAAATCATCTATATATTTTCAAGTAGAATACAAATAGGTAGGTAGGTACCTACTAAAAGTAGTCGATGAATAAGCTGTCAGTCATGCTCACATGGCTTAATTTGTTTTAAGTAAACGAATTTCCATTACAGTCTGCCAGGGCCAGCAACAGCATTCGTTGTCCATTTGTCAATCGCCTGAGAAACCCGAGAAAATATTCGTGTCTCACGTTACCGACTGCTTAATTTTATCATCTTCCTTATCTATCACCCACTTATCTATTTCGAACGATACGCGAAAGCCGTCCGGCGCGCGGCGTCAAACATCTTTATCATCAAATATGCTGGCTGTACCTAGTCATGACAAATAGGTACAAAGTTGAATTTATATGTGAATATCATAAATCTCTCTCCGTACGAAATAATTCAATTTGAGCTAACCAGAAGTGTTATGTACCTATTGTCTATTCCGTAGAAATATAACGCTTCCATATTTGACGGCGAAGGAATACTTGATGACATTCTAGATTTAAAAGAACGATGTTACGTTATTGAATAAGTATGCAATAATCAATAATCATTTATTTAATAATATACATTACACGTCAGTCAGGATCTAGTTTTAACTAGATATAAAATAATATGAAATAAAAATGAATAAGTAAAATAGACGTCAATTGATAAATTAATAATAAAAAAAAAAAAAAAAAAATTCAAATAACAATTAATATTATAAAAATGTATAAATTGATTGTAAAATAATTAAAATTAATGTACAAATTTTATAAATTCGTCGACATTGTAGAACGCCTTCTCAACGAGCCACGTTTTAAGCTTTCGCTTAAATCCCAAAAAACTGGGGGCAGAAGTTATGTGCTCTGGTAGCTCATTATATATGGCCGGACCCAAGATGTGCGTCAGTCGGTCAGACTTTGCGAGTCTACGCGTCACGGTAGCAAGCTTTCCGGCGCCACGAGTATTTACCATCTGGCCGGGTTTTAAACTGAGCTATGTTTTGCCTAACAAACAGTGCCATCTGCAGGATCACTAAGGAAGGCAAGGTGAGTATCCCTAGGGAGGTGAAATACGGTTTCGCCGACGTCATTCACGACACCCTTGCTATCGCTCTCACAGCACGTTTTTGCATCCTGAAGATGCGTAGCCTATCGGCGGCGCACCCCCACAGCTCCACGCCGTACTGGAGAAGCGAGTGCACGGTTGCAAAATAGCAGGTGCGTACTACGTCAGCCGAAACTTGCACTTTCTCACTTTGTGAGAAATAGATTATGCGTGCAGAAAGTATAAGTAGCGAGAATGCAAATGCGACACATCTCGTTTTTACTTTTTACTATTCTTCAAAACATGTACCAGTCAGTTACAGGAGCTCCGTAGTTGTAAGTAGTAGCTATAGGAGACGACGGTGACGCACGCAACTAATGCCAACGCAGATCATAAATTCGCAGTAGACCTTGTCATGGTGACACGTAACAGTTGACTGATGTTCATGCTGATAATGAAATTCATACCACCTGCCTAGTCCCTGAGAAAATGGTTCAGGTTTTTTCAACTGGAACAGCATGGTCGGGTACAACCGCAGTTGGAGGTCGATGGCGATGGACAGTTTTGGATTGACAGAAGGCGCAAGTTTTAGAAAACTTAACACATCTGATCAAGCTGCTCCCAAAGTTACCCGCGGGCGCGTGGACATAACTCTTCGGAATAAAAAGTACCTATTCTGTCTTGTGCTACTCCAGGACCACCAACATGTACATGTAGGTACGTATACATCAAAACGTGTAATTTTATCTTGTATGCAAGTTAATATGTGAGACTTGTAGGTAATGGGTAATGATTAGGAACCTACTCATTAATTTCCAATCACGGTCAAATGAATTAGCGGTCTCAGGAGCAATAATATCCAATGAGAACAGCAATAGTGCACAAAAATACATACATGACGTACCTACATGATAAGGTCACGTTCATTGCTGCTGTGTTATTACGATCCATATCCTAAGGAGTACAGTAAATAGCTTGACTCATCGATGACATAGTGTGTGCACTGCATGCTAGTCTAACAGGGACAAAGGGCGCATGCGAGCGGCCTCCGGAGACCTATCGAGTTCCCTCGCAGGTACACAACGAGGAAACAAAGACAGCGGACGTTCCGTTACGATGCCCGACCGCAGACTATAGGTATCAGGTAAGCATGTCAACAACATAGGTACACAGCTGATACCGCAACTCGGTTCTAAAACTACACCCACTACAATAAATATACTCTCTAATTGAATTAGACCCGTCCGTGGATAGATGGCTAGAGGTGTTATAGGAACGGAGCGACGGATTGGTCGATCAATGTCGGCAGGACGGCACGCACGCCACGCGACGACGCGACTCTTATCAACATACATCGTAAACTAGCACTACGTGAAGGGATCCCAGCGACAGGTCGAGAGAACGGTTGCCGTCGTAAGCGTATAGTAACTTGTACTTACATTACAGTAGTACTAAAACTAATAGCGATACCTACTTATAACCACGTGTGGATCACGTGTATATAGGGCAGAACTCTTTGTTACGATATTGAAATAAAAATTTGAAATAAGTATGTAAAATGTACCCAGGATTATGTAGATCATAGAAATGAATCAAGTAGCGTTGATAAAGTGTGATATATAATGCAGAAGTGATTTACAAAGTTAGACAGTATGCATATATTTATACAGCATTAGCTACTACTGTGTCGAAGATCCGCGCGGGAGGTGACAACGACAACTTGTACTTTAAGTTTAGTGGATTTTTTAATGTATGGATGCGCGATAACTGGTTTTCTGATCTGTGATAGGCACTAACAGTGAATTGATACACATGGCACGCATGCGTCGATTGAGACGAGATGCTGTGCCGTGCCGCGCTGCTTGCTGCTGCGTGCAACATAAACATGACAATAAAGTGAGCTCCCCCGCGCCGCACCGAGCAGCGGACGCGCGGAGACAATATGATTCTACAGTAGATTATATTAGACACAGATCTAAATTAAAACTGTCCGTCTTGTTGTCGTGACGACATACTATTAACCAGTTACGCATTGCGGCGGTATTTGCAACTTTTGTGCCATAGGTACGGGTACAACCACGGAATAAAGAAAAACCTGTAGTGATTTTTAAAGAGCGAGCTGTTAGCGTGTTTCTAATATGTAGAATGGCAGTGGTTTTTCTTGGCCTTTCCCAGTTTACTGATTTCAATTTCTAATCATGCTGAAGATACAAAGTGTTTGCATTGAATATACTGTAGGTAAGTATCATTTTGAGGTTAGATTGTAAAGTGTAGTGTAGCGTAGGGCAGTCGCGCGTCGCCTTGACATAACGAAGTTATTATTTTTGTTCAGTCTATCAAAGCTAACAGCGCGGCGGCGATAGATACCTACTTAGTGCGATTATATCATGGGTTGGCGCGATATTGGCGGTAAGAGCGGGCCAGCTGTCTGCGGTCATGAGCCACATGTTACCATAGAGCCACCACCATCACCACCACCACCATCACCATCACCACCACCACTAGAGACCGGCGGGCGGCCGCCACGATTGATGAGTATTGAGTAGATACCCGAGTTACCCGACACAGTTCGCACTGGCTCACACATACTATGCACGACTTATTACAGAGGTGAGTGGGTCACGGCGCAGGGCGCAGGGCCGCCCGGGCCGTTGGCGGCGCGCCACGGACCCGTTTTTCTGCCGCGACCACTCACCTTCGGGGTGCAGCCTCTGCGGGTCGAACCAGGCATCTGGAAGAGAAGGCTGCGCGTTAGCGGGTTAGTCGCGACAGAAGAGAAGAAGCGGGCGAAGCCAAGCTGGCGCGCGGAGTCACTTACAGGGGCTGAGGACGCTGCAGAGGGAGGGCCCGTAGTCCACCATGGTCACACTTTACGTAACGCGGAGTGCACACGAGCTAAGTTAACGGCGGACGGAGCGCGCGCCGCGCCGGACTCTCGCGTCGATACTGGCGGCGCAGCCCCGCGCGCTCCCCCCGCATGCTTGCGTCGCGCCGAGCACGCGCATGCGCGCCCGCCCGCCGGTCTGCCGTCCAGCCCGAGCCAAGCCACAGCAGAGCCCACCTAACCTACCATCACCCACGTCGTCGTCGTCGTGCTGCATCACCAACGTCGCCATGCACGCCGCGCCGCTCTGTACCAACTTGCCAACCGTGTCTTTCTTTACCTGACGTCTCTGTTGTCCCAGGTCGTAGCCTACTAGACTCGGAAACACTTGCTTGATCTCGATAAAGTGTGTTAATAAGTTCTGGATTGGGACATGCATTAAGTACAGCCATAGAAACAAACATGTCCAGGCACGAAGATGCTAATAGCTAAGTTAGTGGACATGAGAGGTTCAAGAAATAGTAGGGGCTAGGGGCGCGGCGCGCATGTCAAGAGGGCGCGGGCGGCAGGCTCTCAATAAGCGAACTACTACTAATACCTAACCAAATAATTATGAATAACTACTATTAATTTATTATTTCACTGCTTGCACTCGTATGCCGGCCAAGTCTACATAGGTACGGTAGGTGCTGCTCAATGAGCTCATTATTGTAGGAACATTGATGATTTGATACACGTTGAGGACGGCTCTTCGCTAGGAGTAATGGTGTTCTGTGGGACGGCTCCTACAGATGATTGCATGATGTGATATAATTAAGCCAATAATGCATATAATTATATCTAGGGTACCTAAACTACGTACCCAGTACCCACTAATCACCCTTCGACACACAGTGCTCTTGTTATCTGTGACCTTAGACTCCGCAGCGGATCATGTACCTGCCTGACCAGTGGACCTGAGTCCGGACCGGTGCGGTGTATTCAGCAAACAATAGCGATGTCGCTAGCTATGAGTAGTAAAATACTCCATGCAGGTAGGTTTATTTTATAGCTAAGCTATACAACATACACGAAGTTAATACCTATGCATAAATAACCTTCGATTATTGAACTAATAATGAAGCAAAACTTGGAAACTATAAAAGCAACAAGCGAATTCTAACTCGATAGCACCTTAGTATCCAAAATCTGGGATATCAATGATAAGATTAAATAATCCCGTAGCTTCTGAACTAGGCCACCACCACCACCAACCATAGGTTTATATTGCTTACTGTCAATATCACCAACTTATAAAAAAAATTGGGAGCATACTACACAATCTACACATCGATGGATATCGACCCCCTATCACCTGACTTCCGTTGATCACTTTCACTTGTCATTTATATAAACTTGTATTTTACAACCTGTATAAATAGGGCTGACTAACGGGTGCTGTACCTAGGTATAGGTAACTGAACTGTTTGTTTAACACGAAAGATACCTAACCAAGTCCTAAACAAGTAGAGGTAATTATGCAATGAGTCACCAGGGGCGCGGGCGGCTGGCGCTGCAGCTACGACACGGATTGTGGGCTCATTCGGTCAGGCACTAATCGCTCACGAACAATCAGACACCCCTGTATTCGGTAAGTGTTCTAGGTATGTATTTGTATATGCCCTCGGACGGAACTATGTCGCGGGTTGCCACTCAATTTCATGCCAGACCATAGTATGGCGCGGCTCGAAATATGGTTTCGTGTAAGACAACGTAAAATTAAACACTCACGAAGACTATGTATTTGTTTGTTTGTACCTACCTACCTACGGTACAAATCTGGGAAACGATTTTAAGAAGACTTCCAGCGGTCTGATCGTACTCAGATTTAGCATGGAGCTGTACGATCCGATGACATGAGCTTTCTATGGTATTTTGAAACTGGTCTGATGATGACCATCGAAGTTAGAGCCAGAATTTCATAAATAATCAATTGTCTTAGTGCTTTTTCCTCTCTGTCCACTTGGATCCCCTGGGTGATTCAATTTCAATTGGATTTCTTCTCCACCCAGATCCTCTGGAGGATTTACTTGGATATTTTGTCCATTTAAAACTTTTACAAGTCAAAATGAGATTAAGTAGGTGCCTGCCGACGCCTACCTACCTACTTAATAATACATAATTTACAAGAACTACGCTCACTGGTAAATCTCTGCTCAAGCAAGGAGAGAATTTGTTCACAAAATGATGATCCAGTGAATGAAACTACTAAACTTGATTGAGCATACTTCTATAACGCACAGGCCATACAAATATATACAAACTTAATTCCTTACAGCTATTTCTATGCTTAATTTGCAGCCCATCATTTCCTCACGCACGCCCCCGTCAGTAGCCCCGTAGTAGATATAGGTACCCAGGTTGTTTATGGAGTAGGTACTTATCGCGAAGTTATCGACAGGTTTCCCCGTGACTCACATGTTTTGTTAAAGCACAATGTACTTCATTCAAGTGTACATCAACATCTTGACGCATGTTTACAGGTGCGTCTCTGGCTCTGCTCCTACAGTAGGTAGTAGGTACGTACTGCGATTGAAAATCGATTTGATCGTTAATAATTGTGATAATAACATTTCGCTGCGTATGTTAGTTTAGTACGTAGGCTTCGACCTGGCAACAGTATGTAAGGAGAGCAGCAGACGGTACGTGCTACGTGGTGGGCGGGGGAGTGGGGTCCGCGTGCGGGCGGGCGGCGCGGCCGGAGTATCGATCCGGGCGGACGCGCCCGCCTAGCTTCATTGCATCAAGTCTAGAGTTTTTCACTTTTCAGGAACAATGCACAGATATTACCCGAATTATATAAACACCTAGAGAAGCTTCGTAATGAAGCGATGTGCAACTTTTGCATAACTTCCCATGAGACGCTCTAAAGGTGTATAATTAGTATATAGGTGTATATATATAATTATGTATTATTGTTATCTATTTACATCTCGTATCTTATCTCTATTATATAAAAGGCTTTGTCCTTTGTCCTGACCGACTGACAGACAACGCACAGCCGAAACCGCTGGACGTAGAGACTTGAAATTTGAAGGGAAGCTTTCTTTTACGACGTAGGCCTGCGCGTGCTATGAAAGGATTTTGAAAATATAAAGGGGGGTAAAACAGGTTAAAAAAACGTTTGTATGTAAAACCTACATTACGTGACGTATCGTTTGTAACTTAGCACAAAGTATAAGAATAAATTAAGGCTGCTGTATACGCAGATCCACTATCTCGCTCGCGCATTGCGACGTTTTTGAAGATATTAAATAATTGAATTTACTTACGCAAAATCTGGCTAAACTATATGATTATGAATAACATTACAATTGTTCAACAAAAATATCACATTAACAATATGATATTTTTGTTAAACAGTTGTAATGTTATTCATGATCATATAGTTTAGCCAGATTTTGCGTAAGTAAATTCAATTATTTAATATCTGCAAAAATGTCGCAATGCGCGAGCGAGACAGTGGATCTGCGTATACAGCACCCTTAACTGGTACATTTTAGTTTTTCCGGCTATGTTTGATCGCAGCGTATGGATAAAGTCACGTACGCGTACTTAGCTCTGCACTGTCTAGGTATTATATTATCCGTGGCACTGTGGAGGTCGGATGTATCATCTTATACCATGAAAATGACGCACGGATAAAATTGAATATCTTTTTTTTTTTTATATATAGTGAAATAATTTACCATCGTTGTCTTTTACTTTCTTAACAAACGAAAAATACTTGCATAAAATTACTTCATTATTGCTTCGAGCAACCCGCACTTGGCTGTTTTTGAAAACAAAGTATTACTTATCCTAAATATTATTTTAAAAAAATAGCTAGATATAAGTGTACCAAACATTGAAATCCGTTCAGTAGTGCGAGCTCAAAGGGGTAGACCTACAGACAGACAAAAAGAGGGACGGAGTCCCAATTGATCCCGAACCGAGGTACCCATAGGAAGTCGGAACGCTAATAAGTACGAGCGGACACGCACACACTCACATCATAGGAAGTCTATCACCTAGATTACTGCTCCGAACCTCGCCAAGACGCTGTCAACGTAATAGAAAAACATTATAAAATGCCGTCTTGCGTTGTGAAAAGTTGTCGGAATCATAGTGGTTTGATTAAAAAAAAGTCAGGGGATCACTTTTCACATGTAAGCATGTTATTATTCCACTAATTTCTTGCTTTTTCGATAAAATTATTGCGATGCAATCAATACACAAAACCAGCTAGTGTTGCCAACAATCAAGCTTGCAAATTACCCGGAAGTGTGGGAGAATGACGAAATTGTGTTCGGATCTAACTTATTCACCTATATTGATCATAATTACAAGTCTGACTATATGCAAATGCATATTTCCATTATTATATGGCCTTTTTCTGGTTAATAAATACTTAACCTAATGGTGCATAATGGTGACTAATCGTGCATATTTGGGCAGGTTTTCGTGAAAATTAATTGATACTTACTTTTAAAAATTAAGACGTGTTATTGACTTTTTTGGTTGGCAAACTCTCAGAAGGGCCATGATTGGTTGATAGGTTGGTAGTGTTGGTACCATCAGCCAATCATGGATGGTTCCGCTCGAAGAATATTGAGTTTGCTGGGGATTCCAGCCATTACGAAAATGTCGAAAAAGTTTAATTCCCGTTGAGCAGCAGTAGCGTCAAGACATATGACACTTACTAATATTGGAAGTTTGTATAAGAAACAACAAATATACATAAGGGAAGATGCAAGAAGAGTTTTCATTTCAAAAGTAAAGTAGAAAATACGAATGATGTATTCATAAAACATTTTAAGCAACAGCCTGGCTATAGTTCTTTCTGCGAAATAAACAGTTTTATTGACTGATTAGCTGACCCGACCCGGTTAGTTAGTTTTACGCCCTAGCTGTCCAAAGGAAGAAAGAAATGGGAGGGGGAAAAGGATGAATGGAGGCAGGTGCGCCTCTGTGCACCGTCATACATTCATCCTTTTCTCCTATTTTTTTCGCTCTTCCTGCTCTCTCCCCTATAGCATACAGGATAATAAGGAGTGGCGTCAACTTCGTTGCTGACGATGTTTTATCGAAGTGTATGGATTACATCACCCAGGTATAACTATAACTACAAGGGATTCACTGCCGAAGCACGCCGTACTATCGTACACCATGAAATTACCGCTAGGATTAAAAACTTGTAATGTTTTGGCAACATCTAACTCTAAGCCTATACGATAAATAATGCACACCAGCTCTAGGTCAACGTAAAGTAGGTAGGTATAGGTCCACACCAGAATCACATGGCACAAAATTAAAAAAAAATGGATTTTCATACGGCAATACCAAATTGTCACCTTTCAAATCAATTTGACAACTGACCACGTTGTTTTGATACTTTCGGGATTTTTGTTCCGTAGACCAAGTAGAGGATTCTTTTTTTATGTAAATGAATGACATGACGAGCTAGTTGTTCGCCTGATGTTAAGCGTCACGGCTGCCCAAAACAGATTGCAGTATCACTCGGAACTCTAAATTAATATAGTTTTTCGTGACACTGCACTGCGCACGTCATCCTGAGGTAGTAAAGTCTCATAAGCTACGAACTACTACGTGATCTTTTGAATTCTCACACTTAAATTGAGACTTCTTTTTCTTTAAAGACGTTTTAGTACCTACCACTTTATGGCTGAATTAAAGGTAAGGGCACGTCATAAAATGGTGTTTTTTTTCTATCCCCGTGAAAGAGGAATGGGTGAAGAAGAAAATCAACTTAGACGGATTAATTGAAATGTTATAGAAGAGTTCTGTAGTATAAACACCTCCTTAAATCTTCATCATCATCTGATGAAACCAAATAATTATCGTGTTCAGAAATAAAGAAAATAAGAAAAATAATAAAGAAAAAAGTTAAAGTAGCTGTACCTACAATCATGATGGTTTTATTTTTACTTATAGGTCATAATAAAAACTGTATATTGTTTCTGTAACATGACGTGCGCAGTGTAGTGTCACACAAAACCATAGACTTAGGATGTACACGACCTAAAATGACAGTTTGAAAATGAGACAAGACAAGAAATTGTGTGTAATTTGCTGTGATACGTGTATTTGTTTGGGTTAGTATGTTTTTAACATCACATTCACTTACGGAATAAGATTTAAAAGCCGCAAAAATAGTATTTTGCACTTTGATATTGAATATGGTGGTACATGATCAATATGCTCTTCATTGTGAAAAAGATTCGAGCCGATATGAGCTCTTTTTGTGCTAGTACTCTGACACATCCGCCATTATTTCACGATCTCTTTTCCTCTTGGGCAGTGTGTACTTGATTCGTACTTCTCGCTCCCACCCTTCGTGAGACTTTCGAGAGTAACGAAAAAATTCAAAAACTATATGAATTTTTAAGTTTCAATTGATACTGCAATCTGTTACGGGCAGCTGTGACGCTTACTATCAGGCAAACAACTAGTTCATCACGTCATTCATTTCTATAAAAAAAAGTAAACACTACTATAACCACAATAATAATGTTTATAAAATTTACTTTTATTTTCACTGCCTTTTGTTTTGATCCAATGAATAACAGAAAAATATGACTTAAAAGTTGATAAAGTTGCGAAACATAGTTGCCAAAACGGCCGAAAGTGAAGGAAGTATCAAGACATATTATATTAATCCATTTATATCCGGTGCTGCCTACTACAAATTTTATTTTCCCTATTTGCCATCAGATTCTGGTAGACCTATACCCTATATTGCATCTAATATGGACAGACAGACACACAACAAAATAACCCCATACGGGTTCCGTTTTCGTACTGAAACGGAGCAAATATAGCATTAATAGCGTGTAAAAGGATATGTATATATTTATGTCGTAATAGTTTTGTGCAAATTTAAATAGGACTAACCCTGAGGGATGAAAAATAAAAAGAAATAAGCCATTAAAGTTTGACTACTCTGTTACAAGCTCGCGTAGCTTTTTGTCTTTTAAGTCACACCAACGCCAGATCTTTTTTTTTGTCGGTGTCGGGTAATTTTCTTCACATGGCAATTTATGTGTGCGCCATTGCTGTACGTCAGTTCGATGTCAATCAAAACTCCTTCCTGTTTTTTTTAATTCTATGCTCCCCCTCTTGTCCATCATACAAAAAGTACCAACGCTATGTTTTTACAATATCTTCGTATTTATAGCCACCTAAAGCTACGAATTTTTGGGGTCAAAATTACAACAAATATAAGTAATTGATGTAATTAGAACACGATACATATTGAAAAAAAATAATCCAAACGATAGACATTCAAAATCAAAAGTTTTTGTTAAGTCTTAGAGGGTGAAAACCGGGCGAAAACAGGGTGAACATTTGGTAGCCTTTTCGACCAGCCGAAAGAATATGCACTAACTCTTTTTTACATTGTATTTTAGACGGTGACCAACAGCGTATTCCTCACAGGTTTGTACAGCGCTTCCGAAAGCCACATACCGACGCGCCCAACGAAACCATGCCATCTGCGTAGCTCACAATGGTAGGAAAATTCTTTCGATATCTTGAAAAACTAAAGTTATTTCATTTGATGAATGATTTCATGGCGGCCGGCCTCCACAGTGCAGAGCTAATAGGTATTTAATAGGTACCTAACTAACCTACTAACTTCTAACACGGGAACACCTTAACAACGTCATACCCTACGATAACACATTGCCGGCAACGGAGATGAAGCTACTATTTATTCTGTCGAAAGCTCTGGAGTTCTGCGGGTTCTTACGTTTGTTTCATCAGAATCGGTTGGCCGTATAGGATTTAGAGACAGCTTCAGACAAGGGCGTCAACCGGCAGTCCCGCACCATACTATCAGAACTCAGAAGACGAATACGATTGCATTAGGTAATTTAGGTGTAGTTAGGTACGTAGTACTATTATCTATTCTGTGGTATAGTCGTTAGGTAGACTAGGGGATGGATATGGAAGGGGCGTAAGGACGAAAAGAGGCGGGGGTAGGGGTAGCTATAGAGAAGTGGAGAAAATTGGAAAAGTGTAGATATAGAGAAAGGTCGAATAGACGGAATGACCTGAGCCTGGTAGACCAATCTATAGACTATACAGGATGCTAAAAACAATGACATCACGCAATGTAGGTAAATCGCGATGTTTTGATTTCGTGCCGACTTACCCCAGTATTTATTAACCCCGTATCCCATACCCGTATCCAACCAATAGTGGCAAATAGGTAAATAATCATAAGCAAGCTCAGCGAGCGATGGCAACATGACGTCATTACACACAAAAACCACAAAGAGCATGCTTTGTACAACTGGAGCATTTCGACAAAGAATTGGGTAGACAAGTCGCGAGAAGATTGCGCCAACACGCGATTGATGCAGATTTTTAATGTTCGCAGGTTTCCATTTAGCGGGTTTTGCTAAGGTGAAATATTTTTCAGAGGTAGGTATACGGTATAGTATAGTATACACATTACACATAGGAATATTAAGCCTAAATCTGAAATGAAAAGGTAACAAAAAAATTTGAGAAAATAAATTTTGAAAATTCACTATATTATCAGAGATCACTTCCCGCCCCTCGCCCTGTAGTACATTTTACATTTTTCATAAGTTTTTCCATCATCATCAACAACCTGAAGACGTCCGTCCACTGCTGAACATATTATAGGCCTCCCCCACAGAGCGCCACATTGAGCGGCTGCTCGCCTCCTGCATCCATCAGCTCCCCATAAGTTTAACCCCATATAAGTTTTTCCATACTTAACCTCAAAACTTAATTACCTATCAATTTAGAGATTAATTTGTTAAGGAAAAACTTGAATCACGAACGGGATTTGAACCCGCATCCATCCGTCCCTTTAGCCGGGACGTGACAAGTGATCTCATGGCCAAGTTTATCCTTTTTACAACCAACTTACGGGGTTGGCTATATCAGTTTATGTCTATGGAAGTAAAAAAAAGAGAGAGAGAGGGCAGGTAGGTGATCATTATTTAACTTTATGCTACTCGTATGCGTATCATATACACTAGGAGATAGGGTACCTAAATAATATTACTATGATAAGATTGCAAATTGCAAACGTTGTAAGCCCGCAAGAGTCGCGAGGGGGTCACATCGGTCGGCACTCGGCACTGCACGGCATCGGCACGAGCTATGTCGACGAAGATAAGACGCGACTCGAATGCATTGTTATCATGTTGTGAACAACAACAGCTCCCGACTCCCGAGCTTCCCGGCAACAACATAAAAACAACACATTAGGGAGTTAAGGACACGTTCTAATTTAGTCTAAGTTGCCGAGTGCCGTCATGCCGACCGCGGCCGAGGCATGGCATTCCCTGCTATTCCCTGCTATGAGAATAAAAAAATATAAACGACGCTTTCTGACGCAATACATGACGGATGGCTCGCGGCCGATGCAAATTTATTTGGTCCAAGTCTCATCTCGTCTATACACTTAATACTAAACGAAATAAAGACGATCCACAAAACATGAAATCTAAAAGATGAACTAATCAAATAGGTATTCCGGCATTGCACCAAATAACTAACCATCACCCAGGTCAAATAACTAACCATCACACAGGTCAAAATCGGCAATCCATGAGATTCATTTTATCAAAACATTCCGGAAAAACCTCTTCAATATGATATGGTGACGGATATACTCACGCGTGATGGCGTCATTGCTTCCGGATCCCATAGTGGAGAATTAAAGCACAATATTGACAAGTTCAGTGACAGGTGACGGTGTTCCACGACTTCCACGAGGTGCACTACGGTTCGCGAATTGACGAGCAACAAGCGGCGGACGTGAGCTCGCTGCCGAGGGTTCTCCGCTTGTGAGCGCATCGCATTGCTTATTTCAGCAGTGCGCTAAAATTAGCGATGGTAGCGTCCGTCGCGTTGTGCACAGGCATACCACGTACCTACGTAGGTACTGCCGCCGTCGGCGTGCGTCGCCGTCGTGTCGAGCTGTCGACGCATTTTTACACTAAATATTTATCTCTGGAATTCAATGAGATTCTTTTGGACTTCCGATGTCTGAGACGACGAATGTCTGTCTGCAAACAACTAGATGCAGATGTTGCAACCAAAATTATCTAAGTTTTACAAAGGAGAACAAAAATATCGTAAAGAAACCGGCATGTCCAAGAATTACAAAAATTCGAGGGCATGTTTGTCATCAGCACATAGGTAGTCGTCTTACCAATCCGCACTTGGCCAGTAGAGCATTATGACCTCACTCTTCCCTGTGAGAAAAGGCCCGTATCCCAGCCCAAGTGCGAACGTGTAGGCTAGTTAGTATAGATCCCCAAACAGGTGAGCACATAATGGTCTTTTTCTTCCCACTACTACAAGTCAATTTATTATTTCCTGAATAGGTATCAGAAGTTTTTTGGTGAACGATGTACCTCCATATTTGAAATACCTATCAGCATGGCTAAAAATAGAGTTCCGGGGAGAACAATGGGCTGTAGATATCAGGGACTGGACTGGGAACAACCCACAAAAGCATCCTAACTTAATAGATCAGCATTATCAGCAATCTCGGCAGTGTTTGGTTTACCCAACGTTATCTCAGTGAGATAAGGCTCGCGATAATTAGGATGCACAAAGCATTACGTACAAGCGTTACAAAAGTTGGGTTGGGTTCGTTTTTAAAATAAGGAAAAATTTGCAATCTAAAAATTATTATCTTTACAAACCCCATCGTTTATAATACCTACTATGTAGTCGTGACTCACTCGCTACGGGTTCATGGAAGTGCAATCGATATGTCGAAATAAGCTTAATTAAGTCCAGCAAGGCAGCAACAAAATTCTTCTGTTTTAAAGAATTATCAAGGACAGGACAATTAATACTTACGAATGGTTACGAGTGGTCTTTGGTTGCTAGTAAATCACAGTCTGTGACGAATGAGTATTCTCGCGAGGTGCATAAGAGAAAGCACCTATTGCCTGAACAAATTAATCCGATTTCAGAGGATTCTAACCTTAGAGTACCCATAAGCATCTTGTTTATGTAAGTATACTCTAAGATTCTAACAGTCTCCTCAAAAACCAAAATCGCAATCTCTCATTGGATACTTGGCGTGAGCATGAATAATATGTAGCGGTGTCGCTTCGGGTCGAACGTCCTTTCTACCCGCGATCAGCGAGGTGAGAGGCGTGGGCTTCAGCAAGTGCCGTTACCCGCCGCTGCAGCGGTCAACGCTCTTGCCGCTCCGCCACCTCGCTATAGCCACCAGTGCACGCTGCGAGTGCGCTAAGCAGAAAGTGCTTAGTGCTGTCGGCGTCGATGTCACTTCAGGCCGCGAGTAAGTGTGTCGCCGCTGCCGCCGCCCGCCACCGCGCCGCGGCTTATTACCTCAATAAGCCCACGTTCCGCTTTTTGCTCTACCAAATCGAATATTTATGAGCCGGTCTATGATTCATCAGATCGTGACTAAAGTTACGTCATGCTTTGAATAACCGCAGTCGAGACAATTTTGTAATGGACAACCTAGAATACATAGACGAATCTAGAATACACATATTATACATATAGGTAGGAAGGTATAGTCGAACTTGCATAGGTACAATAACACGGAATCACCCGCGGGGTAATTACGTAAAATTTGCAACAGCAATGCGATAGCAGTAGCGAAGCATACATTCTCAATACCACTAATGATGTATGACAGCAATCACCGCGAGATTTACGCCTGTCGCAAACCTGTTGCGAGTTAGGTAATTAGGGGGCCGGTTCCTGAAGACGCCCGCAACCATGGAATATGGAGGGACCGCAACGCATACCCTGTTGTGGCCATGATGTTCTATACTAAGCTGGTCGAGCGATATAGGTACGTAAATTAGCCACGGCAAAGAAGACAATAATAGTAGCCAGGCTTGGTATGTAAGTACTACTATTCTATACCTATGTGGATGTGGCCATGGCATGGTCGGATTCATAAGGTGGCTATTGGCTGGCTACGGAGAAGGCATTGTTCACCTGCAGACGTGATTGTTCACGGATCACGGCACGCGCGCGCGCGCGGACGTCGCTCGGATTGACAACATTTTGCACTCTTTGTGCACACAATGAAACACTCTGCTCTGTGCCACCAGTGCTGTGGTGTGCCGTGTGTGAGTGACCGATAGTGTCCTCCCCCCCTCGCCACGATACGTAGTAGGTACCTACTTACTTATTATACTTATCAGTGTTCTATCTACGACGATGAGATCATGCAGTTGCAAATAAGTACCCAGGCATGACGTATAACATGAAATTTGATACAAAAATATGCAAGGTGACACAGCAAGCACACCAATAACTACACAATACCTACTGTAAAATAAATTAAAAATGTAAGGTGTGGAAGCTCCATGACCCAAAGGTCGCATCTAGGAACCTACCTGATACCTATGTAAAATTATAGAGAAATTATTGTCCATTTCCGGCAATGAGTAAGTATTTGAAGAGGGTCCGACATAAAACTTTTCTTTTTTGCTGAAAGCAGCCTCGAGTACCCTACCAAGCTAGGCACCTAATACCTATATATGTTAAAATAACAAACGCTTACCAAGTCCCATCTGGCAGAAGATGACCTCGGCCTCGATGACGTGCGCGACGACGGGAGCGCGCGCGGGCTCAGGCTGCGGGGTGGGCCGCGGCGGCTCCACCGTCGGGGGCTGCGGCAGCACGGGGGCTGGCTGCGGCAGCACGGGGGCTGGCGCCGGCCGCGGGGGCTCCGCTGGCGCCGGCTTCGGCTCAGGTACGGGCATGGGCGCGGGCTCAGTCTTGGGCAGCGTGGGTGCCGGCTTGTCCACGAGGGGCGCGACGGGCACCTGCACCTGCACCGGCGGCGGGGCCGGCGCAGGGCTCAGCACGGGCGTGGGGTCCGGCCGAGCGGGCGCGGGCGGGGCGGGCGCAGCGCGGTGCAGCGGGGACTCGCCCGCGGTGTCCGCGTCCGACTCGCTGTCCGTGAACTTGTCGGCCAGGTGCTCCAGTTTGTCGGTGACGGAGGGAGCGCGAGGCGGCGGCGCCACGAGCGGCTCGCGCTCCATGTCCAGGAAGCTCTGCGTGGCGGCACGCGGCGCATGCACCGGAGACTCCTGTCGCCCCTCGCGCTCCAGGTGCTCGAAGTCGTCCGTGGAGTCAGGGTCGCGCTTCAGCGGCTGCAGCGGCGCGGCCTGCGGGGTGGCACTCGCGTCTCCGCTCGCGAGCCCTCCCAGGAGATCATCCGCGCTGTCCATGTTTCTTTGAAGAAAAGTATAAGTTTCGAGGGTGATCGATAGGATGCGGTGAAAGCGCGAGTGCGAGGATGCGAGTACGCGAGGCGAGTCCTGTCCTGTCGCGACTCCTCA
Organism: Ennomos quercinarius; assembly: GCA_910589525.2. Taxonomy (NCBI): domain Eukaryota; kingdom Metazoa; phylum Arthropoda; class Insecta; order Lepidoptera; family Geometridae; genus Ennomos; species Ennomos quercinarius. Next base: position 19,174,942 of record OU342493.1, read on the forward strand.
CGGGCCCGAACTGCGGCGCGCGGCGAGCTACCGGGCGGTCGACGCCGGTGCCTGCACAACGTCACTCACCACGAGCAACGGTATCGATATTACTCATCGGTATCGGCGACCCTACCGCAGCCGATGCAGTAGGGGAACAGGCACAGAATGCTCTGCGCTCTTCTTTAAATCTTTACTTCAGAATTATTAAAAATAAGCCTTTAACATCCCATAAAATGTGTCTTTAAGTTTCAATGAGTAAGTACCTATTTTATTATGAAGAATAAGAATATTAAGAATCGAAACACTAGTAAAGCAGAAAAATATTGACCTATACCTTTTAGTAAGGCGCCGGAATATCCGTGCTGCTTTGCCGACGACAAAGACTAACGACCGTCAAAGACAGCGGATGCGGATGTACTGCGTGTTTTTAATTTTACCCATCAAAAAATCGGGGGTAGGCAGGAATGCATGGCTAAAATATTGCACAGCCCGTATTGTACGACCAAGAATGTACACAGTGCGACAAGGATCTTTTAGTGCGTGGCAAAAATTGGAACTACCGCTGTCATCTTGTCAAAGTGTCACTGTTGACAAATCACTCAAAACTGGCCGTCCTATTATTTTTGCTTAACATTTATATAATTTCATGGCGAAACTAATACAAAATGGTCTTAGAGAAGTAGTGCTGAAAGTTCAAGAGTTTTTTCAATAAGTTTAATTCCCTTTGAAAGGATAAATAAATTAAAATAAAAAATAAGCTTGATGCCGCTGGTACCGGTAAGTGATACCCTCCACGTGAATCTTGACTCCCGTACCCTTACTCCAATTGCATTAAAATTAGAAATTGGTTTACTTGTATGTGCCTAAGCTTATTTAAGAGTGCTTGCCAGTATGCGCACGTGCAACATTTTTATAATTTAAATCATTGAGGACGTAATTGAAATTTTGATGCACTGTCGTTTAATTTTGATTTCAGCAAATCACATAGGTACCCATTCATTAGTAAGTAATTCGTTGGAGTTTTGGCGGGAACGTGAAAAAGTTCACGTCGTTGCATTGTATTATTTCACAAAACTTATGCTTTTTCTAGTGTTAATGTTTAAAATTAGTGGCATTTTACGCATTAAGTGCTGAATTATGAGTATAAGTGTGGGCAAGTGATATAATGTAGTGAAGCGTGGTTTTTCGTGTTGCTTCCAAAATTCCATAGAAGCCTCTAGTAATGTTGCCACTACTTTACTAGGGCATGACTTAGACTGGATTATGACTACCTGACTTAGACTGGACTATGACTACCCTGACTGACTGTGACTAAGACTTGACTTTACATGAAATATTTCATAATACGACGAAAAACTACAATACTTGACACTGGCTAAATACACTATGTGTGGAGCCAAACTATAAGAAAAAAAAAAGTTATTCGTTTATGTGGATAATAAAGAAAATATTTATTATAGGAAAACCAGCCAGTGAAATGCCACAAACTTGTTCAGGGCACATGAACGGTGAAATTCTTGGATGCATCATGTGAATATGGTTAGCAAGAGGATTATCGAGCATAAGATGGATATAAACATACCTTTCATCATAGATGTATACTCCAATGAAGAAAGCAGTTACAGTGATGAAGATATTGATGATGATGATTGTTATGAAAACTCTATCGATAAAATTACAACCGCTTGAAATGGTTCCTGCAGAATACAATTATAGGATAATAATCTGAAGTCTTAGTGTTTTCTTGAGTAGGGCCTCTCAGTAGCAGTAGCAGTGGGAGCATTGGGAAATAGCGATTTCCCAATATTATTACTTTAATTTATCATTTTCTATTAGAGTAGGTATTAAAAATTATGCATAGAAATCAAAGACGCAAAAATTAGAAAAAAAAACAATCGATTTTATTTATCGTGATGTTTCCGTAAAAACAAGGGATTTTATGAACTGGTAGTCCTGAAAGCGCACCCACGCCCCGCTGTTAATGTCATCCACGCGCCAAAAGGTCCTTGTAGCACTGTACATGACTTCCAAATACGTGTGCCATACAATACGTGGGTCGTACAATATTGTTTGTACCAATTTTGGTATGAACAACATGTGCGGCCCGTATTGCACTGACCGGAATCTTGCACATTGCTTCAAATTGCTGGACTGTGCAATGCAGGTCATACAATAGGCTACGGAATATAGACACGGACAGATAATGTTTGTATGGCCAGAAGTTGTTGTTTCTTCCTTACAGGTGTAATCGAAGCTCCGGATCGGAGTTTTCATTTCTGCGTTGTGCCAGACAGATTGCTTGCACCAGAAGAAAAAGAAATTATTTTTTTAACTTGTTTATCATAATAATTATTGCTTGCTATATTTGACATTAAACACCTTGTGATTTTAAACAGGTACATGATTAGTAATGCCTTAAATTAAAAATTAAAGTATTTGTGTTTGTATATAATGGATGGTCCTCGTAGTTCTTGGGTCCCTAGATACAGGGAATCCTAGTTAGGGTCCAGGATCTATGTATGTAATCGTTGGGCGTTATTTATTTATTTTGATTTTGACTTGTGAAAGTGCTAAAATTAGCCTATTAAATTTGCAATAAAATAATAACTACAACTAGTAAACGGCTAGCATTCACAAAGCCTTAGTCAAATAACTCGGTGTTAGGCAAAAAAAGCAATAAACAACAAGCAATAAATTATTTCATTTTGATTATGATTTTGGAAATAATACATGCTCGAGCCCGGGCTGACCAGGAACTGGTTGCCGCAGCCGCAAACTCGCGTGGCACCGCGTTCTCCGCACTTCATCTCGCTCGCGGCTTCGATGGCTCTGCTCGCATACAAGCTTTCCGCGCACTTATACTACTTACTTGTATTACTTATTTATGGACCGTGTGTACCATCCGTGGAATAAAGTTCATATTTATAATATCAGCTTTTACAGTCCGCAATCTAATCACCTCCCAAATAGGAGCCTAAACAATACTCGACTCGTAATGTACAACTACGAATCAGTGTATGTACACTGATTCGTGGCTTTAAAATGCTGGGCAGTGCAATACAGGATTGAGGATTCAGATTCAGGCCCGTATTACAGAACTATGCCAGTTGTCGATTGATGCTCAAGTAGAGATTTCATTCACTACTTATTTGATAAAATTGTGAATGAAATGTCGTCTTGAGCAGAGATTCACGACTGAGTGACTACACTAATACGGGCCCTCAGATTTTTATTGCTTCCAAATAGTGGACAATCGTACATAAAGACAAGAAGTAAGGAACTTTGTCAAAGTCGTACATTTTACCATTTACTGTCTGTGCATTTGGTTGCGCATTCCTGGCTGTACAATATAGTGATTTGGTCAGACAGTCCGTAAGCTGTCACTGTCACAGTCATTCTAATATCTGAAAGTCATTGACAAATTGACAGGACATGTAGTTTGCAGTGCTACCATATTTTGTTGCATATTTTAGCCATTTTGGCAGATTTACCCTCAAATTCACACTGAGGCAGATAATAAAAACCGTTTTGAAAAATGTGGCAGATTTTTGCTGATTTGGGAGTTTGAAGTAAGAATTTGATATATTATTGCAAAATATAAATTCGTTTACTTGATATTTGGTTAGAAGCGTTGTTAACTTGTTACTAACTTTACAACTAACCTGTCTTAAGTCAGTTGACTATTGTCTGTGTATAATGTGCATCCAATGTACAAAAAAAATTATAGCAATCTGTGCACAAGACGCCCAAATAGCACTTACTTATCTTATGTTGGAATAGGGAGTACGGTACCTACCACCTTCAATAAAGCGGTTTACTTACATAAACATTTATTACATTAAATAAATAAAAAAACTACCAACATAAAATTATTTCTCTTTAATATTATTCACTTGACACACCATTTTACTATTTAATAAGAAAAAAGAAAGAAAACCAATGACAGGATGAGTATAGTGGCTTCATCTTCGTTGCAGGGTATGTTTCATAGCAGGTTATGGATCATACTAGCCGATGACGTAACAACCGTTCTCATTCGACAGGCGCGCTCTCGTTCGCAAGGTGCTGTGCAGTAAAAAACAAAATTATAAAGTTCTCTGTGGTAAAAATGAAAAAAAATACTGTATTGTGCCTCAGTGCTTCAATTGAACAGTTAAAACACCTGATAAACTCTTTTTGTGTGATAAGACACACAGGCAGACATATAGACACACAGCCAGACATACAGACTCACAGATAGACATACATATTACAGACACACATAGCGGTCAAACTTATAACACCCCTCTTTTTGCGTCGGGTGTTAATAAATAACCAATAAAGATGATAAGTCAAAATTTGCTGCCCGCATAGTTCATCAGCACTGGTTTCTTAACTGTTGTTTATTTTTATTTTAAAAAATGTAAATGAACAAACTAAAGTGGATAATTGATAAAATTAATCTAAAATATCTGGCTTAGTATAAACGTATTATAATAGGTAGGTATTTGCCTACTTGAAAACTGATAACTACGTAAATACCTACTAGGCATAGGACTTACCTACATCTGTATATAGGTAAATAGTGTTACTTTCTTTAAGTTGATACTAATAATTACACATAAAATAATCATCGACAACCTCAAGACGTTGATTGCGAGTACCTACCTAGTATTTTTTTATCGCTGCCCATAATAGGTACTGAATGAAACACACAAACTTTCAGTTTATAGGTTTAAGTTTGAACAAATACCTACCCGAGAGTTGGTAGTGCTTACTTAGAAAATACCTGCATACATTTTCATCTTGTTTCCACGAATTTCGGCAGCCGTAAAAACCTGATTCTAGGTACATGAAATACCTATGTACCACGATCAAACTATCCACTTTTGGCAGATTGTCCGACTGACCTTTTAGAAAACCTTCCATTCTACACCCTACTAGTTTCACTTTAGTGTAATCGGATCTATCGGATAATTTATATTATTTCTTTATAATAGGAAAACGAAGACGATAGAAACAAAGTGAAACGAGACGCGCGAAATTTAGTAGGGTCAACGCACCGCCCCGCCCGCCGTGTCGCGGCCGGTAGCTGAGCGGTTGTGACGTCACAGTATGAACGCGCGTAATCGCGGAAATTCAATATAGGGCTTAAACTTCTCGTCGTTATAACTTTGGAAATACTGTATGTATTGAAGTGAAATAAAAACTAATGTAATGTACATGATCTACGCTCTGATTTTAGGTATATTTGATAGTGATATTTTAACCCTTTTGTGTTCTCCATTATTTTACCATCGTTAATTGTCTTTTACTGTCTTTCAAATAATATACAAACAAAAGTTCTTGCGTAAACAGTCCACAGAATCCCTCAGCATTTAGAGGCAAGTGGTGAGCTGAGCGAACATCCTTGTCACCTCCAGAGAATTAAAGCCTAAGTGCCCTACCAAAAAGTTGGTCGGGTAGTGGAATAGGGGATTTTCTGACAGCTGGACGTAACGTAGTTCTACAGCCAAAGATAGATGGCGTTGCCAAGACATGGTTGGTACACTTTTGGTTTTTTTTCTCTAATCTGTTGCATAAATCTTAAGAACCACAGACATGGTAGTGATAATTGTTCACGTTATGTCTCGTCAACGCCATCTAACGGATTTAGATGAACTAATTTGTTTTTTATATGACTGTCAGAAAACCTCCTATTCGTAGTAACCATAGGCTTTTTTGTGAAGAGATCTTAAAAAGGCTTTTTGGATCTTTTCAAGCATCCGAGCATAGGAGAGAAAATATAAAATATATGAAGAGGATGCAAAACAACACTGTATTATACATATAGTATGTACTTTTAAGACTCGGGCTTAGAATAAAGGACTCGGGGGCATATTTCTGGCAGATTTTTAACGTATTCAGGGCAGATTCTCCAATTTACAGATGCTCACACTGCTAATTTGCAAAACAGTGATGAAACTGCTGGCAAAACCACAAATCCACAGGCTATCAGATAAAAGTACTCTGGAATTTTGGCGGGAACGCGGAAAAGTTCACGTCGGTGCATTGTATTATTTTACAAAACTTATGCTTTTTCCAGTGTTAATGTTTAAAATTGGTGGTGTTTTACGCATTAAGTGCTGAATTACGAGCATGAGTGTGGGCAAGTGATATAATGTGGTGAAACGTGGTGTTTCGTGTTGCTTCCAAAATTCCATAGAAGCCTCTAGTAAAGTTGCCACCACTTTACTAGGGCATGCCTTAGACTGGATTATGACTAAGACTAGACTATGACTACTCTGACTGTGACTATGACTTGACTTTAAATGAAAATTTCCATAATACGATGAAAAATTACAAAACTTGACACTGGCTAAATACACTATGTGTGGAGCCAAAATATAAATAAAAAAAAAAAAAAAAAGTACTCTGTGGCACAAACAGGAGATTGTTCTTCCTTCTGTGGACACCACACACAAATCTTTCCGTTTATAAAAAGGTACTCTGTGCACAAATCAAATCACAACAATGGCGGCAGCAATGTCTAATGGTCGTGTTCGTGTTAGTGATAGTAGTTATAATAATTATAGTGACGTAGTGAGACCCAAAGAATATAATGTGAAACAGGAAATGGTACAGAATGGAAAACTAAGCGAACACAAAAATGGCTGCGTGAAATATGAATATCTGACCAACGGTGTATCTGTAAGTAGCTAAATTTCTCTTTTCTAACCTCTCGATAAGTTGTCATAGTAAAATATGTGTACCGGCGACGTGACCGGCGGGTCACCCCTGGTCAAGCGTCACGGCTCGGTTACACCCGCCAAGGCAGAAGAGACCTACATTTCTAGTTTTCTTACTTAAATTTTAATTTTAATGTATTGGAACCTTCACAGCTTTGACAGCCCCTGTGGTGTGGTGATTGAGCAGAGCTCAAAACCCGAAGGCGGCGGGTTCGATTCCCGTGGCAGGTTTGCATTTAAGTATTTGTGCACCGAAAAAAAACGTGCAAATTCTTTTTCTGGGTCTGGGTGTTGTGGTACCATGGTCCTCATAGTTCCTAGGTCCCCAGAGACCTAGAGGGAATCCTAGTTACGGTTCAGATTCTATGTATGTGATTGTTGGGCGTTATTTACTTATATCATCATTGCCAAAACCTCTATGTGTGTTTAGTTTTCAGGGGAGACAAAAAACTAGTTTATTTAATGATTGAAAGACTTATCAATTAATTAAAAATGCAGTATGGTGGCAAAAAAATGTTATGTATTATCGATTTCTAGAAGGAAATAACACATAGTTGTTTTTGTAGTTGATGCAAAATTCAATTTTAAAACAACCTAGCAGAAAAAAATGACAAAAAAATACACATAATGGTTTTGGCAGGCGCACCTACGATATATTATAAAAACTTTATCTTACCCCTTTCATATTTATCATATTATGAATGTTTCCCTTACGGTTTTGGACAGGATGGGATACTTGGGTGTTATCCTATGTAATTAGGGTTAATTCTGTGGTGTTCATAGGTGTATATAGGGGTTTCAGGTGATGAGATGTGTCTGGTGCCCACCCCAGCTGGGTTAGCATGGATGGTAGACAAAATTGTCTTTCCTCGTTTTACGTCACTTTCTTCATACTTGCTTGGAGTAAAACAGGGGAAAGACAGTTTTGTCTACCAGCCATGCTAACCCTACAGGAATCCCAGGATGTACGAACCACTTCTATTAATAATTATTCACAATATATAATGCAACTCAAAAACATTTTCAAATGATTAACAAAGCTCCCTACTATACTACCAAAGAATCAACATAATTCAATGTAATTTTAAAGCTAAAATCTAAGTTTCATTTGTTTATTTTCTTCCCTAAAACTAAGGATGAAACACCTATTTTCAAACCTTCTAATTGTTTAATATTCTATAACTATGGGTCTATGGGCCTAAATCTATTATATACTTATAAGTACCCAAGTAAGTATCTTTGTTACAAATTAAAAATGAAATGCCCATCTATACTTTCAAAAAGCATGAATGGATTCATAATTGTAAGCTCTAAGCTCAATAAAAGGCTCTAGGGCTAATGTAAGTGTAAGTTTTAATTTTGATAAAAATTACGGGAAACAAGTAAATTGTTGCAAACACTAATATATCTGAGCAGTTGTGGATTCAGGGTTTAGGGAATGCAAGCTCAACCAAAAAGCATCATAGGTTCTTGCTAAAATTATTATGCCAAAACCTGTCAGGGTATGATTGAAAAATTTTCACGCTTGCACTGAAAAAAAGTCAAAAGTCTGAAGTCATGGAAAATTTCATGAAAAGGGTTAATGGCCTGTCATCAGAGCCTTGAGGCCATTTAACGGACATTTTATTCCAGAAATTGGAACATGTCTTCTTTAGGGCCCCCATGCACATTCAATTTTATTGATCAATCTTTGTGATTGATCAATTTTATTGGTTGTGTAGGGTTAGTATTGGTCAATGTTTTTCAGTTTAAAGTATGGAGAAAACATTGACGGAAGTGGTCTCGTTAATTTTATTGATCAATAAAATTGAACGTGTATTGGTGGCCTTACAATCCAATAAAAAAATCACAACTAAATTATCTCAAAAATTACGTGTTTTTTATTTTAAAGTGCACTACCCCTACCCTTTGCAGTGCACTTCACGGCCACTATTGAGTTTGTTTCACACTCTACCTTTTAGGCCTTCTACATTCGGCGCCCACACCATCACTTACCATCAGGTGAGTTGGAAAAAAAACGGGAGTAATTAAAGAAAAATTGCAAAAAGACACTCACTACTGACTGACTGCCACTAATCACGACTAACAATACAATACATTATTTGTGCAATTTGTGTTGGTAATGAAAGACTCAAACAAACAGTTTCACTTACTTTTACTTTAAAATGTAGGAAACAACCAAGAAAGAATTAGAGATTGGGGCAAGGAAATTGAACAGTATATTCTATACTAGCTGCGCCCCGTGGTTTCACCTGCAGATAAAAAGTAGCTTAAGTGTTAATCCTGCACATAAGCTATCTATATTCTAAGTTTCATGCAAATCCGTCCAGCCGTTTGAGCGTGAAGGAGTAACAAACATACACACATACACACAAACACACATACACACATAAAACTTTCAGCTTTATAATATTAGTGTGATTGGGGTAACTAGGGATTGCAATCCGGTGTCATTTTCAATCCGGCCAGATCCGGTGGAATTTTTGCTGGCCGGATTGATCAAATCAGGTTAATTTTCCCTTTTCGTTCCAAAAAGGACTGTTTATGACATAATCAAGTGAGTGTACATAATATGCGAGATATACATTGAAAAAAAATATGTATATGTGCAACTACTATGAGTATTAACTTTATTTCCGATGTTATAATAATTAAATAAACCATTAAAAATCTACCACAGTGTAACTATAGTTCAATTTTAACGTAATGTGTGGTTCAGGCTTTCAGTTTGATCAATTTTAGTACACATTATTAAATCTAGCCGTTTTCTAATAGTTTTACAGTCATGATTATGACTAATTTTATGCTAAGTCACGTTGCTTTTATTTCAGTTTGCTGGCAATGTTTATGTGGCGTGCGTGCATTATGGGTAATTCCGCCTTTTTTTGTTGTTATTTGTACTATAGTTACAGTAATTATATTTATCATATTTTAAATACCTTTATTTATATTTTATTATATTAATTATATTTATTTTTAGATAATGGATTACTCAATTGGTTCCGACCTATTTGTTTCCTTGGATTCTGATGATTTCTCTGATGCACTGGATTGTAGTACAGAGGCTAAGTCCCTTGGAGAAATACTTCATGAGTCTTTCAGTAGCCATAAAGCCAATCTAAATGTGTGCCATATAAATGCACAGAGTTTGCCTGCACACTATGCTGACTTTCTGGATACCTATACAAGTGATTTTTTCCATGCCTGTTTGGTAACTGAAACGTTTTTTAAAACCAACCCTTCCTTCATCCTTTTATCCACTTCCTGGCTTTGTCTTAGTTCGAAATGATCGTACTGGTAAGGGTGGGGGTGGGGTTGCTATTTACATACGATCAAATCTTAAACACAAAGTCGTAGCAACCTCGCCATCACACTACTTGAGATCACTATCAATGAGACCATCTGGTTCCTCCTTGGAGTTGTGTATGCTCCACCGACTATCAACTATTTCAACGCCTTTGAATTACCTCGTGAAACCCACTTACCTCAATATGATAATTTTCTGATAATGGGGGATTTTAATACATGTCTGTTGCGCCGTGACTCCAGAGCCAATAAGTTTCTAAGCATTACATCTTCTCTTAATGTATCCTTATTTAATTTAAACCCTACCTATCATGTAAATCAATCACATACCAAGCTAGATCATATACTAACAAGGGATGCTGAACGTATCACCAGCTATGGCCAATTTCCAGCACCAGGTTTTTCGCACCATGACCTAATCTATGCCCCATACAGACTAAGAATACCAAAAACAAAACCTAAGGTTATACTGCAGCGGAATATTGCTGGTATGTGTGTGGAAAGTCTGTGCAGAGACATTGCTAAAATTGATTGGTCTCAGTTGTACAATTCTAATAGTATTGATGAAAAGGTGGAATTTTTAAACACCTCTAAGGTATATGATGTTCATGCACCTCTTCATCCAGTGCGCATTAAACGACCACCCGCACCTTGGCTCACAGAAGAAATCCGTAAGCATATGGCTAGGTGCGACTATTTGTACCGCAAGAATAGGAGGGATCCTACAGAAGAGAACCTTTCACGGTACAAAAAGGCGCGAAATCGGTGTAACCAAATGATTCGTAACGCCAAACGGCGTTTCATCTTTGGTACTATTAGTGCTGGCACCTCAAATAATATGTGGAAGCTTCTCCATATCATCTCAACAAGCATTTTTCTACAGCTGCTTACTGTGTGATAATGTCACGAAAGCGCACACTATTGCTGAATTAGGAAACCTAACACAGCTTGACACATTTCTCTTTTTGTTCAGTTGGGGAAGATGAAATACGCCGCATTATATCTAGTATAACAAGCAAAGCAGTGGGGCAAGATGGCATTGGCCGTGATCTCATTATCCCTATTCTTGACCTTCTTCTCCCTTGCATCACTCTCATCATTAACTTTTCACTTACCACCAGTTGCTTTCCTGCTGTCTGGAAAAAAGCTCACGTTATTCCTATCCCTAAAAAATCTGTTATCTCTGAATTAAAAGATTTTCGTCCCATCTCTATTCTCCCTTTTCTCTCAAAAGTTTTGGAGCGTATTGTATATCGCCAATTTTTCCATTATCTCCAATCGCACTCCCTGCTAAATTCGTTTCAGTCCGGTTTTCGGCCAGGACATAGTACTAGCACAGCACTTACTAAGATTACTGAGGATATTAGGTATGCCACTACCACTTCTGGATTATGCGGATGGATGTCTGATTAAATAAGTACTTGTTTTTATTTATTTGATATAAATTTGTAATATGTATATATATATATATATATATATATATATATACATATATATATCATAAAACTTTATATAAGTAAATAAATATGTAAGATATTGTATGTATTATATTTTATTATTATTTAAAAACCTTATAGTATCTAAACTATTATTGTTATCAACCTCTTATTATTTTTTATTTTTTTATTTGGATAATCTTTTCTTTTTCTTTTTTCAACCAGCACTACCACTCGTTCCACACTACACAAAGGTTAACTGGAAGAAAATGCTACTTAGCATTAAGTTCGCCTGTGTACTTGATTATCTTGTGCAATAAAGCATTTTCTATCTATCTATCTAAGTCAGGACCTGTATCATGGCGCCACGCAACGCTCATCTATTTGTTGTTTTTTTTTAAATAGGTATCAAATGTTGTAAAAATGTGTGAAATGTATTTTCCTTCTTTCTTCTTAACATAATCAACTTTACTTAATCTACTGAAATTCACAATAATTAGGTATTTGAACATGTGCCTGAGCATGCTAACAAGTGTCATTCTTATGACAGACATCATGATGAATCTATCTAATGAATGGCACAATTATCACAAAAATGCTTTTATAAAGTCATCAACCCAAGCTAAGATTAAGGGCTTGTGCAAGGCCAGCGCGAATTCACGTCAAAGCCACAGAATAGATGTATAGTACTAGGCCAAAGCGGGGATGAGCCAGGGGCCGAGCGGCAGGGGCGGTCTAAGTTAAACTGGTTCCAACGCGCAATAGTTTAGGTAATTTATTATTACACTGAATATAAAGGGTATTTTAAAAATCCGCTATACATAAGCCCTCCATTATATTTAGTTCAACTACTACACAAAGTTTCATGATCTTATTTAAAGTATTCATTAAATAATCGCTGTTTATTTGTACGGTTTGGAGGTAACTTTGTAATTTTTTTCTATCGAGAAAATTTTATTAATTCGTGTTTTCACTATACATTTGCAGTAGAATTAGTCCTGAACTTTACCATATATTAATTTCAAAGTCATTGTTGCAATATTGTTGACAGGATACTGCTTCAAGCTAAGCCGTTTTAAGCAATTTGGCGTTGTATTGGCTCTTAAGTTTAATCATCTTACGCACCGGTATGTATTTAAAGTAACCTATATCACACTAATATTATAAAGCTGAAAGTTTGTATGTGTGTATGTTTGTTACTCCTTCACGCTCAAACGGCTGGACGGATTTGGATGAAACTTGGAATATAGATAGCTAATGTACTGGATTAACACATAGGCTACTTTTCATCCGCGGGTGGAACCGCGGAGCGCAGCTAGTAGACTATATACTCATGCAGCAGTGCGATTATTTTACCAAAAATTGGCATGCCGGATCCGGTGACCGGATCTGGTAGACATAAAATGATGCCGGATCCGCCGGATTACCGGATCCGGTTTTCCGGATTGTAATCCCTAGGGGTAACTCACAGAGCACGCAAAAAATAATACGCCTCGTCTAGGGTGCGAATCGTCTTATATATTTGAATGTTTTGTGGTGTAACTCATAAATTAGGCCAGTTGCAATTGTTTTGGTAAGCATACATAAAATAAGAATGCGGATATGTGTAGTCATCGGTTGGTGTTATCAGCACGGCGGTCGGTATCACGCCAAGCCATGCGTTATCGTCGCGGGCCGGGCGCTCCGAGGCGACCGCGACGTTTACTCGACACACGGCTGCTCTCACTAGGAACTATTTGCATAATATCTATAAGGTATATATTTCAACTCATCACTGTCCACCAGATGGAGGCAACATGACACTCGTGTAGAAGAAGCAAATGAAATGAAATGAAATTTATTTCACGTAAATGGAGATAGATGTAGGATTTTAGTAGGTAGTTCTTCCATTTAGCCCATACTTGTGGCATGTGAAAAAGCATCAGCAATGAGGATGACTGACCTTGAATATTGAACATTTTAATTGTATAAATAGAGGAAAATTTGTAAGTATAAAGAACTCATTAACATTTATGGATTATACCTATTTTACACATCAGTTCATCAGGCGGAAGACGTCCACTGCTGAACACAGGCCTCCTCCGTAAAACGTCACTTTGGATGATCATAGGAGGGGGAGGGATTTGCCATAATCAATCACCCCGCTTAACAGGCGGCTTGGTGATCGCAGAAGATTTTAATGGAGGAGAATGCTGCTGCCACCCATTCTCTGCATATTCCCTTTTCCAGCTTTTACGGCATCCACGGCAAGGGATGGGGTGGTCTCATTCGCAAACCGGCCCCCTAATTACCTAATTTGCGACAGGCGTAAATCTCGCGGTGATTGCTGTCATACATCATTAGTGGTGTCGAGCATGTATGCTACGCTACACCACTAATGATGTATGACAGCAATCACCGCGAGATTTACGCCTGTCGCAAACTAGTTAATTAGGGGGCCGGACCACACGGCCACTATTATTACATGCCTATGATTAAAGTCTGTTAATAGTATATATTATGTATATTGATGACTAGCTGACCCGCCCCGGCTTCGTACGGGTTAATTAGTTTTACGTCCTATTTCAGTCTAAAGGAAGAGAGAAGGAATAGGGAAAAAGATGAATGGACGAAGGTGAAAGGAAGCTTGAAAAATTGAAAAAAAATATAGTTTTGGCTTCAGCATCAATATATTGCCCTCCGAAACAAAATTTCAAAATATCTTCAATGTACAGAATTGGACCTGTTAACAGTTTTATCATAAGTATAGATTATTTAATATCTACTTATTTGGGAAAAGGTTTTTAAAAATCATTTACTTTTGTATTGAAATGAAGTGGCATCTTATGGAATGGACCGGCAAGTGTCGGTGTCGATGTCGGGTGGACAAGGCTGCGGCCACCTGCGACCGTCCCCGTCATCATCATTATAATCATTGAACCAATTCCATTCCACCACGGCCGCGGCCGCGGCCACGCGCGTCACGCGGCTCCTTCCCATCGCGCACGCGCAGTCAGGGGCCACTCGGGCTGTACGACTGGTTGTCTGTTATTTATTAACGTAAATGCGACTTATTACAATAATTCTTAATGTATATTCAATCTATACATATAAAAATCAATTGCTGTTCGTTAGTCTCGTTAACACTCGAGAACGGCTGAACGGATTTTTCTTATCTTGGTCTTGAAATGTTCGTGGAGGTCTAGGGAAGGCTTAAAAGGTGAGAAAAATTCGAATAATTGCCGGGAAAACCCTGAAAATCCGTGCGAAGCCGGGGCGGGTCAGCTAGTATTCAATAAAATATTGCATGTCCGTCATGGGCAAACTGTTGACTCTATTGTAGTATTATTAGTTATTTTTTAAGACCTACTTTGTACACAGTTTCTGCAATAAGTAATTCATTCATTCATGTTGATCGGAAATCCGTGTCCGTGAATTAATATGTACTTAAAATTTTTACGAATTGATTTGTCTGTTCCATATCATTTTTATAGATATCTGTTTCGTATGAACTACCTATCGTTGGTTTGGGAGAGCAAAACTGAAATGTCACTTAGTCGAGCGAGTGCAACGCATGCTATCGGACGGCTGCTTCTCTGCAATGTTGGAATCATAAATAGGTAATGAATGAAATAGTATTGGTAACAATTGCAGCACAAGTATGAGACGGCGGCGGCGGCGGCGTACGACGACGCGTACGCGGGCTCGTTCGAGAAGTGCTCGCTGGTGACGTCGGTGCTCACCAACCTGGGGCTCTACGTGCTCATGTTCCTCGGGTTCGTCAACCAGCTGCTCTTCACGCCCAACACCGCCACGGAGAAGAACAGACAGGTGAGTGCTGTCTTCAATAACAACTTGCTTCTCTCCAGCGCCAGCGCACGGTACAACCTCTGTTTAGCGGCTAGCCCCATCGTTGCTCCTTCCAATAGGATAGTACTTCTTCATTGTACCAAGTGTAGTCCCTGGTCGACTTGACTCTAGTCTCGTAGATGTCGCGACGAGCTTGACACCTTCAACAGGGACTGGAAAATATCAGCACTAGACTGAAAACAGCTGAAAAGACGAGAGGAGGCCTTTGCCCAGCTGTGGAACAGCGCAGGCTAAAATAACAACGACAGTTAGGTATCTTAATAAATCGAGGCTAATTGCTAAGCAAAGGCTCAATCTTTAAGGGTATTACCGAATCCGGCCCCATAGTAATTTCATGTTTAATTGATGAAAACGCCACAGACAAAACTAGATTAGAAAAGCGAAAACCTTAGACACACTTGCCTAGGGTAACCAAACCTGTATCTAATAAAAATGTATTCCATTCTATTAAGTTAGAGAAAAATAAATAGGGGCAATGTTTATGAATACTCAAATGAATGTTTGTTAGCATTGAGTTGAAATGTTCAGGGAGCGTGCTCGAGTAATTATAGATCTACGCGCGCTCCAATTTATGTGCTCTCACCTTATCATTTATTCGTATGCTCTCACTAATTACTCAAGTATTTGGTATGCTTCAATATCAGTCACAGGGATGTCTGCTTTTGACTGAAATTCAGGCTTCATATACGTACTGTTCTGTGATATGACATACTTGGTTCTTCTCCACCTTAGATCCCATATCGTACTGATATACATAATATAACTAGCCCTTCTGAATCAAGTACCATATTCAGGTCAATGCAAGACCTTGAAGGTTGGCACGGCTTGACCGTCGCGGTCGGTTCCACTTCATTTATGTTTTCAAACTACAGGTGCGCTCGTCTTCAAATAAATTCAAACAACTGTCGCTTGAAAACCGGAGTCGAGCAGCTATCTAGATGATTTCACTTGATGTGGTCGCCAGCGTATGTAATAATAATGTACTTGCATGTGTGTGTGTGTGTGTGTGTTCAACTGCGCATGCTAAGTGCGTAAGCTGCGCGCCCACTGAACAGCATGCAGCTGTCTGACTGAACATTATACCGTTTGGGCCCACCCGCCTCGTGGCACTTAAAAGCAAGCGAACGACTACTAGAAACGTCATCCATTAACATACAAAAAAAACAATCGCAATAGCGTGCAATCAACTCGTTATTGGTAATCCGTAATGGGGCATCTACATTGACAAAAATAACTCTCGCCCGCCGAGGCGCTGACCCTGAAGGACCCAGAAATGGATTGCTTGAGTGCTGCACCGCGTCATCATCGTTGTTGACAATACGGCCAAATCCAAGCAGAATGAAATGAGAAACAGTGCAAACTGTCGTTGTGCCCCGAGTGAGACGTTAACATTATGCTTTGTATCATTTGTATTACTGCGATTTTACGAAACGCTTCTCTCTACAACTGTAACTGAAGCCTAAGCTACGGTACTCCGTAGAGCAGCAGATACTACTGCCATTTCAGGGAAACAACTACGGTTGTTTATTCTATCGAATAACCTTAGTGCTTGTTGGCTCGGCTCTGACTCTGACGGGCAGGTGCCACTTAAACACTTCTGCACTTCAAAAATAAAGTAGGTACTCGGTTTATCCACGATTAGGTAGTAACTACAATGCCAATTGACAGACAGACACACTGACAAAACGCGGTGGGTGTCAAGCTTATAACGAATAATAGTTTCTGAGTGGCGTAACTGTAACATATACCCACCATTAGACGATAGTGTGATGGAAGCGAATACATTTTGGGTTATTGGTTCAATCAGAGTGTTCAGCTCATTGCTGAGAAGTGAAGAGTGGAGAATTGGCACAGAATACTTGTGAGTGGGCACTATTCACTAGCTAGTTCTCTGACCACCGGTGCACGCGCACAGCACTCGGCCGTGTGCGCCGGCGCGGCGTGGCTCCACCATCAACATCGTCATTACTACAATATTATACCAATTTAGTCGGCGCCGGCGGCGGCGCGGCGGCAAGTGTGTGCTGTTGTTATGCGTGGAACATCTATCAAATAGACAACACCACTCCCACCCTGTCCTATGCAAGGGTACTAAAATGTCCGTTAGAAATAAGGTGACACCTTACAAAACTTGCGTTCGCCCGGTTATGATCATCTGTCGTGTTTGCTTATACATCCTCAGTCCACCTGGATCGACTTCAGGTGATCCAGAACAGCTTAATCTGCAAGGTGGTCGGGGCTCGCTGGTACCAGCGAAACTCCGACCTCGTAGTCCAAGCATCAAGCTACTCTCAGGCATGACTGACTCGCTACCCCGTCGTTGCCGCCCAAGACACGTCTTGAGCGACCTGGATGATCCCATGGCAGCCAATGTTTCCGCTGCGCTAGGATCACCGGACCAGTCTAGCTCTTCTGGCTCAGGTAGAGGGTCGCGACTTTCCATAGGGTCCACTCTTCCAGTGGACGAAGGCTTCTCGATCCTCTTCTCCCGGCAACGGACCAAGCCGAGGCTCGCCAGGGCTGCCCTTGAACTAGTTTCCTCCGACGTTTGACGGTTGGGTGCCTTAAGCGGGTGGGAACCCGGTGACGCTGTAAAAGTCGATAGAGACAACAGCATTAATTAGCACGTTTAAAAAAAATCACCACCACCCCGATATAGACTTTGACCCATCTATAATGGCCGTACTGATTTTTATGTGTATGTGGATGCTTGGGAGTTACGTTTATACACTGTAATTATAATACATGTACATTAATTAATTAGTTAACCCTTTCTCCGAAAAGACAGAAAGTTGAACCCCATCTTATGGTCATCGGATCGGAGAATCGAAAATATATTCAAATTTAAAAAGACTAATACAGCATGCGTCAGATCAGAATGTCACACACATCATCACATTATATCACTGTATAATCACCACATTTCACATTATTAATATTATAAATATCATATGCTAAAGTTGTGTGTCTGTGTGTTTGTTTCTGCAGTGGGTGAACGGATTTGGATATTGGAATAGGGAGAGCTTTAAATCATAAGTAGGTATAAAATACGAAAAACCTTTCCCCCGACCTATTATTATACTGTGTGTGTGGCCAATAAAATGGGATATAAATCTCAGGATTGAAATGTAATAAAATTTGTTATCGTAAAGAGTGCAATGTTGACGTCATCCTGTCAAGGTGTACATTGTACATTATTGACGACGATAACACTGAAATTAACAATAGTTTGTAGAGTTACAAGGTACTCCATGTACATTTGTTCTAGGAATAAGAAGATGTATTTATTGATGATATTACAAGTAGGTAGATGTAGTGGAACGTCTATATACATAATTATAATGCTTAAATGATTATAATAATTATAATGTTTAATGAACTGTGCAATCTCCTGTTTGCTAACGTCACGCACCAGCTTTTTGCCACGGGAATATCCCGAGAAAAACAGTTCCGGTGCCAGTGCAGCCAAGTACTATATTTGTAGTGTTAGCTATCGAGTAAAAACATTGAGGATTATTAGAATAGAAAAGTTAACTCGCCTAAATAATGTAGGTACAGTGAAAGGCAAAAGCTGCTGATCATTTCCAAACTCAATAATAAAACCAATGGAGTACAAGTGATTGTTCGACTGTCAATGCCTCATTTTAAGTGATTAGTGGAATATAGAGAAAAAGGAAGGACATTATGTGGTCGAGTGAGTAGGTTGCGTTGCGTTGTGTGTGCAGGGGTACGCGCCGCTGTACGACCCGTTCGAGCAGTTCTACTCGCGCTACGTGTACCGGCGCGTGCGCCACTGCTTCAACCGGCCCATCTGCTCCGCGCCCGGCGCCGAGCTCGTGCTCAAGGAGCGCGAGACCAAGGACTACAACTGGAGCTTCCGGTGAGTGCCACCACCGACACCCGGCAACACGCGTCTTCTGTGCAGCCCCCTTCTGCACTTAGCGCGGTTCTATGATCGATGTTGCTCTATAGAAAGCAAGTTTGCTGTTCCAGCAAGTTTGCAGTTACTATTTTATTACAGTCTAAAAAAATACTACTGCGCACCGTTCTCACCACCAAATTTATAGTGGCAAAGTTTCTGCCTGACGTCAACTCTCCTCGGGCGTTGTCGTTCGTAGAATAACCGCCACCAGTCTGTTATTTCTGGTTTAACCAATCACATTAATTTGGCGTAGCACTTATAATTTGCTCCTTAGTCAGTTCTTGGCCATCCGGATTGGTATAGATGAATTGACCTATGATAAAAGCCGAAATCTGCACGGCTACCGTGATTTCGGATAGAATATTTCATTTGACACCGCATTCGACGACCTTTTTGTTTTGCATTGCGTCTCGCACCACCCATGCATGGACCAAATATTACGTTTATCTGATGTTTTCAGATTGGATCCTGGAAGGTACATTTTAAATATTTGGTTTGGTACTATTTTTATTCTTATTGCTCATACTTTATTTTATTTTTCATTGTATATAAATTTGTACCTTTCATTGACGTAAATTAAATTTTAAAGTAAATACGTAATAATTTTCTTGTTCATATAATCTGCAACTGGTAGTTATTGTTGTGTATGTTTTTAGTATCACTATTTGAGTAATTTTAATTCTGATTACTGTTGAAATGACCGACCCGACGCTCTCTATAGTGTATTTTTTAAACTACTAGAATTGAGTTTATTCTAACTATGCTACTAGGTGGTAGGACTTTTCTGCAAAGTTCGTCTAGGTAGGTACCACCGCTTTGCCAGTTATACTGCCGCCAAGCAGTAGTGTGCAAGCACTGCTGTGTTCCGGTTTGAAGGGCATTGTAGCTAGTGAAATTACTGGGCAAATGAGACTTTATGATCTGATCACTCAGTCTAGTAATCTGATTTCTAGACTGGGTGATGTCTCAGGATGACGTGCGCAGTGCAGTGTCACGCGAAACTTTATTGTTTTAAAGTTCCGGGTGACACTGCAACTGTTATGGGCGGCCGTGTCCCTTAACATCAGGTGAACGCATTGCTCGTCACGTCATTCAATCACATAAAAAAAAAAGTCAAATCTCCTCGAAAAATCTTTATTGCAGCACACAAAAGTGGTACGTACCCAATAATGTTTTGCGAAAAGGTATCATGATCCTACAAGAGTTTAAAACTAACAATTATTTACTGTAACAGTTTCCCATCTAGCGGCTCTTCTCGTACGACGTAATACGAAAAGACCCATCCATACCATGTATCCATACGTGTAACGTGTAAAACGGCATGCTAATTAGTTTACAGTCCGCATGACGTACTGCTGAAGATTCTACACTTCCAGCGCCATGTACTGGCCGGGGCGGGGCTGTTATCTGAAGTAAATTGTGATCATTATCTGAATTGTACACGTATCATTCAGTTAGTTACACAATAAGCAAACGCTGGAACAATCTGGAGGTTATAAACCATGCATGACGTATGTGCATTGTTTGGCGCATTGAAAAAGAACGGTTGATGCCAATCGATTTTAAAGCCAAGGTCTCTCAGGTATGGCTTTAGAATTACTGGGAGAGGACTGCTAAGAACGTATACCTCCTCTAAAAGCGAAAACATAAACAAATGTTTGCTCATCTCCTAATGTAGTAAAAGTTCTGTTTTTGATATTATTGGTGAAACCTTCACTGTTATAGGTGGCCGTGTCGCTTAACATCAGGTGAACGACTAGCTCGTCACGTCATTCAATCGCATAAAAAAAAGTCTGCATCGGCAATAGGATAATGTAGAAGCTATATTTTCATATCAACATTGACTTCCTGTAGACTAGACCGTCCGGCGGCAAAGACTGCGTCAATGAATTGTAATAATACCAGGTCTAACCAACTTGTAAGAGCAGAAGGCAGGTCCTTACATTCAGCTCTCTACCGCAGCAGTGAGCAGGAGGACGGGCAGCGCGAGTATGTATCGTATTGTCGGTATACTCGCGCGGCCAGCGAGGCGAATGTAAAGAGAGTAGGAGCGCAGGTTCACAGGCGTGAAGCGGCGCTGCATCAACCTGGGCTCGTACAACTACCTGGGGTTCGCGGCGGGCGGGGAGGAGACGGCGGCGGTGGCGGCGGCGGTGCGCCGGCACGGGCTGGCCCTGTGCTCGCCGCGCGCCGAGCTCGGCACCACCGCGCTGCACCTGCAGCTGGAGCGGGACATGGCTCGCTTCCTCGGCGTGGAGGTGAGGGCGGAGTCAACATCTGTTCATTGCAGATTCTGCCCTAAATAGGCTATAAATTCTTTTATGATATATAAAATACAAGGAGAGAAAGGAAATAATCACTTACTCATTTAAAAAAATCAAGAAATTATTAAATAGGAACCAACAAAATCCATGTAGGCATGATGAACAAACGAGGAAAATGTTAATTTATTCGTTTACTAGCTTTTGCCCGCGGCTTCGCACGCATGTATTGTGTTATTTCTACGTTTAGGTAGTCTAATAATAGCTTAGTTCATGCATTTCCTATATACCAAACCACAAAATCCACTAAATTTTTTCGAAGCTCAGCACGTATTAGCAGATTAGGTAGCACACGTGTAAAAATGTTGTTTAGGTTGTAGGTAGGTATGGCTTTTCAAGTGTCATCAGATCACCTACACATTGATAAAATAGTGGGTTAGAAACTGCAAATCATAGGTACAATATTTAATTAAATATGTACCTACTTATACCTACCTTATACTTAGACGTTAGTTTTTTTAAATATACGGTGGATCTAGGCATCTAACTAATAAAAGTTCTATATGGTATACCTACATACCAGCGTTCGATCTTTTCCTTGTCATTTTTACTTCAACAGATTGTTCTTGTGTTTTCACCATAAAAACCGTTCAAGTCTTTATAAGAGGTTCCAGTAAATTTTGTTTAGGTAGTAGGTATACCTACCTAAGTACCTACCTATTATTTAGGCAGTTTAGAAAAATACAAAACACAGTGCTTTTCGTTCCCAAAGAGTATCTTTGTTGCATTCACCACATATATTTTTTTACTTTCTGAAGTTTGACTCCATACGAATTGAGTATTTAGCCAGTGTCAATTATATCTAACCCTAATAATATGCATCTATTTAACTTCTAAAATGCTAAACAACCTGTAAAAATATAAATAGGAAACCTATAAATTGTTTTGATTCTCTTAGAGTAGCGGTACTAATATTACTCTTTGGTCATATCCATTCACAGGGATTTTTTTAAATCTGTGCTTCTAGATAAACATGTGGCACAGAGCGTAGTCGATTGTTTTATTTTCTAATCTGTGACAATATGTGGTAAATTACAACTTAACGTTAGGTTTTTTTCGGCGGGAACGCGGAAAAGTTCACGTCGTTGCATTGTATTATTTTTCAAAACTTTATCTAGTGTTGATGTTTCAAATTGGTGGCGTTTTACGCATTAAGTGCTGAATTACGAGTATGAGTGAAATATTCCATAGCACGATGAAAATTACAGTACTTGACATTGGCTAAATACACTATGTGTGGAGCCAAAATACCAGAAAAAAAAAATCTTACCGTTAGTAGCCAAAAAAAGCATAATATTTTGATGACCACCATTTTAATGCTTATAACTGTTCCTTGGTTTTTACAGACGTAAACTGTGGGTTAAGGTGATTTTAAAAAAGAAGACTTTATTCCGATTAAGAAAAGCTGCACACGCTCAGATACGTATGTGGCAATCATCTCGAAGCCAAAGATTATAAAAAAAACGCTGTTTCTTCTGTGCACTTACCATAAAAAAAATCAGATAGTATGAAAAACAGAGCAAAAGGTCTTAAAAATGTGTGGGTAATATAATTATGTAGTTTGTAAATAAATAAATAACTACTCATACAAGCCTTGTATTATTTTGACTTCTTAAATAACATTAGTCACGTACCTAAAACCTTCCCATTCATTCAATAACGCATTTAAAAATATTGATAGAGAGAGAAGAGTTAGTTGTATGAAACGTGCGCTACTCTTATAAGTGTAGCACACGTTTCATACAACTAACTCGTTTCTCTATGGGAGTCCCATCTCTTCAGCGTAAGCGGTTATTTTCTCTATGCTTACCATAAGTAGCCAAAAAAAAAATCAATCGGCCATGTTGTTTAAAACTCCGATTCGTTCCGTAATGAAATCTTAATAATTGTCATGATTTTTTTTTAACGATATTTCAATTTTAATATATCCTATTTTAAGCGCTGGTTATTTCTAAGCACATTAGTGAAAACCGCATGAAAATCCATCCAGTATTTTAGGAGTTCAGTCATAACAAACAAACAAACAAACAGACAAAGTGTATAAAAAGTGGCTTAACGTGATCAGCGGCTAATTTTAAGCCAACCTGTGTGATTATTTTTTTGATATCTTGCAATTACAGACTTTCTTATCTCTACAGTTTTATTATATGTATTGATTCTCAGTACTTCTTTTTGACAGATCCTTCAAAGAAACTAATTTTTTTTTCTTCAACTAAACAGGCCCGCATTTGACCGCAATCTCACCTGATGGGAAGTGATTATTTCCGATTTTTTACTTCAAATCGTCAAAATTTAAAAAACAACTTCCAAATTTGCCAAAATTTGTCACATTTTTTAAAATCTTTTTGACTATCTGCAACAGTGTACATTTTTGCCAGAATGGCAGTAATCTGCCTCAAATGTTCACATTGGGTCCGTGCGACACATGTGCGACCGTCGCGTCGCCCGGAGACTAACCATATATTACGAAACGTTCCAGGCGGCGATGGTGGTGGGCATGGGGTTCGCGACGAACGTGCTGTCGCTGCCGGCGCTGTTGGGCCCCGGCGTGCTGGCCTTCAGCGACGAGAACAACCACGCCTCGCTCATCCTCGGCCTGCGCATGTCGCGCGCCACCGTGCGCGTCTTCCGACACAACGACGTCGCACATCTCGAGCGGCTCGCGCTCGCCGCTATCGCTGAGCGGAAGTGGAGGAAGATCGTTATTGTAAGTATCTGCTCGATGCTACATCTATACGCAATCATTCAACAATTTAAATATGATGGTGGCGGTCTGCCGGTTATTCAATCGTACACAATGTGTTCTGCCATGCTGATGATGCAATTTTTATTAGTGTTTATAGTTATTATATAAAATTGACTTTAGCGCCCCGGCGACTGCACTTTCTGTCTGATTCATTTCGGTGGACTGTAGATCCATAGGTCGCTGGTTCAAATCCGGCTCGAAGGACCAA
Organism: Ennomos quercinarius; assembly: GCA_910589525.2. Classification (NCBI taxonomy): domain Eukaryota; kingdom Metazoa; phylum Arthropoda; class Insecta; order Lepidoptera; family Geometridae; genus Ennomos; species Ennomos quercinarius. Next base: position 19,199,419 of record OU342493.1, read on the forward strand.
AAAATATGTAGGGTGCGTGGCGAGGTTGCAGTGATGTTGAAAGATAATTGTTTGTTTATTAATATATTCACTATTTTCTAAGACTAAAATGTTAAATGTTACTGATGTTGATGTTAAAATGTTTTTGAATGCCCGTTCGCCGTGGTGGTCAAAAGTGCACTGGCGACACATTGAGTTTCCATAAATTAGCTCAATGCGTCGCGCGAATAAGGCTGATGAAGATGTTTGGTAATGCACCAAACAAACGCAGTGAAAGAGATTTCGATTCGTAACATTTCCATCGGGTTGTAAATACTTTCGATAACTTCACTCGCCTGCTGTAAAGGTAAGAGACACAAGACAACATTCCCAAATGCCGGTTCGTGTCCAATACTTCACCGAGCGGCTCTCATTTCCTCTTGGAGGGTTATAGCGAGCGAAATCACGACGTTAGAATTTAGACGATAAAGGTATTCGAGGTACCGATAGAGAACTCCCAGGTCCTAACCGGGCGTCCGCTTGTCCGTTGTCGAGGTGGTGGAAGGCGTGTACAGCATGGAGGGGTCGATAGCCCCGCTGCGGGCGCTGGTGGCCCTCAAGCGGCGGCTCGGCCTGCACCTGTACCTGGACGAGGCGCACTCCATCGGGGCGCTCGGGGCGCGCGGCCGCGGGGTGGTGGACCATGCCGGCGTCCAGCCCGGGGACGTCGACGTGCTCATGGGGACCTTCACCAAGAGCTTCGGCGCGAGCGGCGGGTACATCGCCGGTGGGTACCATCAGCTCGTTCAACGCTTGGCGTACTAGGGGGGTGTCGAGTGTACCACCTGATCGGTATCGTTGCACCGTTACAAGCACGAGTGTCAGTCGCGGCTTACAACAATTATAGTTAGCGGGTTTCACGTTCATGTTATATCTTCAAGCCGATGCACCCGTCCAGGGTCGGTTACTAGGGACGGGTCCGGTCCCGCGACCGCCGACCGTATCAACGAGCGCTAAGCCCAGCAACGTGCCCGTCCTGCGGCATGAGCTGAGCGGAAGTGACGCGGTCCGCAACGGTTGCAGGGTCGGCGGCGTTGGTCCGGTGCGTGCAGGCGAGCGGGCACGCGCACGCGTACGCGCACAGCATGTCCCCCGCGGCGTGCGCGCAGGTGGGCGCGGCCACGCGCGCGCTGGGCGAGCCGGCGGGCCGCGCGCGCGTGCTGCGCCTGCGCCGCAACACGCGCTACTTCCGCGCCAGGTGAGTGCCGGCGCGGCAGGCGGGCGGCAGGCGAGCGCGCACACTAACCGGCCTCCCCCGCAGGCTGCGCGCGCTCGGGGTGGTGGTGTTCGGCCACGAGGACTCGCCGGTGGTGCCGATGCTGGTGTACACGTTCAGCAAGATGGCGGCCACGGTGGAGCGGCTCACGGCGCGCTCGCTCGCCACCGTCGGCGTCGGCTTCCCCGCCACGCCGCTCTCCATGGCGCGCATACGGTACCTACTGCACACTTTTTACACGTACTTTTGATCCGTGGGTGAATCCGCGGGGCGGTATTAGTAAACGATCATTATTGAAACAATCAAAATATCATAATTAAGAGCCGGAGGTAATATTATGAAGACAATAAGGCTAAGTAAAGTGGTGATGCATAATATGTTAGTTGCCTGCTATTCAAAATTAACAAGTAAATATTATTTTTATAAAGTAGGTTAAAAATGAATGCAAAAATTGAAAAATAAGTAAACTCGGTAAATAAATCGAGGAGTAATAAGCTTTTAAAGTTTCTGAAGGGGGCATCACCTGTCCCTTTCTCACAAAACAGGAGATTCCCCACATTTACTATGAAAACGCACGTTGTGAAGTCATATACCAAAGAGATTGCATGTAAAGTTACCATAGCTTAGTAACGAGGTACTATGAAGGAGCAAGCAAGAGTGACGTCACTGCATGTTTGAACTGTCCCTTTCTATTTCTCTATTTTAAAATGCTTGTAACTTTGTAAATTTTTTGTCATATTTAATTATTTTTTCACGACTGTTTTTGTTTTGAGGAATATTATTGACGTATGCAATAAAAAACCAGCGCGACGCGAGCATTCACATGGGGTTTTTATTAGTTTGTGGATGTGAACAGGAAAATTATTTGACAATCCGGCTTACTATCAAATTGTCAAATTATTTCCCAGTTGATATGACTAGGCAGTGCAGTGTCACAGTGCGCGTGACGCGCCCACTCAGTGCAGACGTGATGTGTGGCGGCGCGTGTGCGCGTGTTGCAGGTTCTGCCTGTCCGCCTCCCACACGCTCGAGCAGCTGGAGCAGTGCCTGCAGGCCATCGAGGAGGTGGTGGACGAGCTCGGCCTGCGCTACTCGCGCCGCCCGCGCCCCGCCAGCCCCCGCTAGCCCCCGCCAGCCCCCGCCAGCCCCCGCCGGCACCTCTCGAATGTACCCGCCCGGCACCCGTCCGGACCGGTAACATCTTGTAAGATACTCGCTTAACTACATTACTTTACTATAGAATAAACGCTAATGAGATTACTTACTATACGAGACTTTTATTTTGCTCCCTTCTTGGTATACTTTGGTTGTGGGCTGGTAGTACGTTGTGGTATCTTCCAGTCGGTGGTTTTATATGATATCATAAGTTTTACCAACGAAACATTTTGCTCGGAGTTTTGGCGGGAACGCGGAAAAGTTCACGTCGTTGCATTGTATTATTTTTCAAAACTCGTGCTTTTTCCAGTGTTAATGTTTAAAATCGGTGGCGTTTTACGCATTAAGTGCTGAATTACGAGCATGAGTGTGGGCAAGTGATATAATGTGGTGAAACGTGGTTTTCGTGTAGCTTCCAAAATTCCATAGAAGCTTCTAGTAAAGTTGCCACCACTTTACTAGGGCATGACTTAGACTGGACTAAGACTACCTGACTTAGACTGGACTATGACTACGCAGACTGTGACTAAGACTTGACTTTACGTGAAATATTCAATCATTATGAAAAATTACAATACTTGACACTGGCTAAATACACTACGTGTGGAGCCAAAATATAAGAGAAAAAAAAAAAAAAAAAAAAACATTTTGCTCTTATAGCTGGCATGGTATTCCTTTATCCATGAGATCATCGATATCGATTATGGACAACATCTTTAATCAATAAATTCAGGTAATTATGTGCAATAAATTTTATTTGCGGATGGTTTTTGCGTCCGTTATGTCGTCAGCAGCGTCAGTTCCACGAATAGTATCATGTATTTGTACATTGATATCTGATAAATGTAGTGCAACGATTTGGCAACTTGCGAAATGTAGCACGAGATCGCCGGTTCACTTGAGCGTTTGTCCGTTGATAACGCGATGGAAGCGACGCGCGCCTTATTTCTTGAATGTGGAGTGAGTCACGGCGCGTCCCGGCTATCGTGCGAGATAGCGGGCGCCGATACCGCGGATAAGCCGATAGCGGCGGCGGGAGGCCGGCCGCGGCAGCACTCGCGCAGACGTTGGCGGCCGACGGTCATGTTACGCTGGTGGGGCGCCTGCTTGCTGCTGGCGGCCGGCGCGGGAGCGGCCGCGCTCGACGACAATGTCACCGTCGTGAGGCTACAGTGAGCATCACCTTCGATTTACTCAAATATTTATTCGTCGTGACGAACTCTTTGCACATGTGTTCCTATTGTTCGGGCTCTGTTTACCTTCGGGCGCGGGCGCGGTGCCGGCCCCCATTCGGCTCGGCGGAACCCGCGCCCCTCGATGGCGCTAGTGGAAGTGTTGTTGTGCGTCCTGGTGGAGGCGGCGGCGGCGCCGCTCGCGCGCGGAGCCCCGGGGACCTCGCCCCGGTACATAATGTAACGGTAACGGCGGCGCGGGCGGCGTGCGAGCGGGCGCGGGCGGCGGCGAGCGGTAACCGTGCTGCGTGTCCGCAGGTTGGCGCTGGAGGAGGAGCACACGCTGCAGGTGGACCACACCGTCGAGTACATCCTGCAGTTCGTGCCGGTGAGTCGCGCTGCACCTGTGCCGCACTGCAACTATGTTTATACTACGTTTACGGTTATGTTTGCACTACTTATATCACCTACCAATTATTACGGTTTTACCCGTCCTAGATAGTTTCTAAGGTTGGATACCTTCCTGTCCGCGGGAAGAATACATGTTCATAGATTTTGTGGCGATGTTAGTCCACAAAGGCGTGTCACCATAAAATATATATATAAACTTGCAAAAACTCTGTAGATATATATACTGAACTTACGTAAACTTAGTATTTATCTAATCAGCTGCAGCCGGCGTCTACAACCAGTGCTCAGTAAGTACAGACACTAGTGTCATTACAATACAAACATTTCGTTATAGTTATGCTTTTTTCAATATTAATTATGACTGGTTTTCGTTAAACAACGTGTGGGCTATAATACTTTCCCTTGAAACAGTTTCTCGAGGTCAAGGATAATGATCAAGAAGCTGGTTACATCGGTTACATGACGGTTACATGCACATGCACATGCGGTATCAAATTCAAATGTTTATAATGTTACTATACATACAAGATGAATTAGGATATTTATGGAATATGGACCCTGTTGGGCACAAGTGTAACTGTTTGGGACATAGCCCATCAGACGTTTCATTTGTACTAATTATAAATTTTTAAATGTGACTGAATGTGTAGGTATTACCTAACGCTATGATTGTGTTTGGTGATAGCGCCCGTTTATACCAACCCAAATGAAACTATAGCCAACACTATGTTTTCAATTTGGATTGTGTCGAATGAATCGTGCCCAAAAACAAACGGTACCTAAATGTTTGAAATAAAACAAAGATATTTTAAAATGTTCTACGCAAGTACAGCACCTTAGTCACGGTCACGGGTGTTGAACATTTGTAATTTATATTATTTGCTTAAGTCTTAAGTAGATACTCGTTTTTAGGTAGTGTAGGTACTTATTTAGCTTTTACCTAAACTGGTATAGATACATAATGATCTAAGTTTGGTTTTGTTACACCCGAGCACCTGTCGCTGTAATAATATCAAATTGATGTAAGTTGCCTGCACTATTTTCGCATCAGTCTAGTCAACATTTGTATGTCAAGCCCTACCTATATTTTTCAGTAGATAACAATAACGCGGGCCATTCATGTGTACAACATAGGCTCTTCATTGTTTATCTAACCGTAATTTCTAAAACTGTGTTAGCAGCTGAATGTACTTAAGAGTTGAATGCGCTCAGCTGCGTGCTTTCTGTAAACTCGTACCCCTCATTTACATTCACCTCGCTGCCCTGGAATTAAGCAGTGGGTGGCACTGGCTTCCCATACCTACCATAGGTACCTAGTACTCACGCTGCCCATTTATCTGATCACTGCCGCGGTAGCGAATTGAATGTAAATGCACCAAGCGATGAGCCGCGGTGTTTTTTTATATTAATAAATGACGTGCCGAGCTAGTCATTCACTTGATGTAAAGCGATACGGCTGCCCATAACATCTGCAGCGTCATCGAGAACTTTAAAATGTAAAGTTTCGCGTGACACCGCACTGCTTCCGTCATCCTGAGACTTCAGCACAGTTTAGTATTCAGATTACTATATAGACTGTAGTCTCATTTGCCAAGTAATTATATAGCTACAATGCCCTTCAAACCGGAATACAGTAGCGCTTGCACACTAATACTGCTTGGCGGCAGAATAACTGACAAAGCGGTGGTACTAATACCTAGACGAACTTTGCAAAAAAGTCCTTCCACCTAGCCTAGTAAAATTGTTTGATATTATATTGGCATGAAGTCATTTTAATGTTTGGTGTCGGGTCGGAGTGTGGCCACCATGCGCCGCCGTGCGCGAGTGCGCGTGCGAGCGAGCCGTGTCCCAGTGCATGTGATGGTCGGCAGACGGCGGAGCAGAGCCAGTTCCCGAGCCGCGTGTGGGTGCGCAGCGGCGGCGGCGACGCGGCCAGCCCGCTGCTCGTCACCGCCAGGCAGCGCGCCGGTATGCTACCTGCACTCTGCTTTACATACGTAATATCGGTGGGGTTCGGTAATACGACCGGAGCTCGGAGCACTTGTGATAATGCACATGCGAAGAGTCAGATCGCTGTTTCTATTCTTGAATGTGTGAGTATAAGCTGTAGGTATCTATCAATGATAACAATCTTCGAATAAGTTATGTGGACATAACTAGATAAGATATTTTTAATATAAGTAAGCTAAGTAACTATCTGCTGTTTAAACAAATGTTGATAGTGTCATCGTGGGAATGCTAGGATATACGTAGGTAATACTACAGTTAACAGTAGATATTGTAGATGTAAATATATTTATTGAAATTAGTCCAGTTAGACTTTGCTATAGGTTTTTATTTACCTGCTTGGCTTGTCTCATCAACGAAAGTGGCTTTAGACAACGAGGTATATATAATGTACTATAGAGGTCTCCGGTTATAGAGACGATAGTCAATAATGGTTATGGTGTTGTAATGGATGGGTAATGTACGAGTAGAAGAGGTGTGTACCGAGTACCGAGCGGTTGGTTGCAGGCGCGATAACGTGGCAGCTGCCGTACTACAGCGGCGAGAGTCTACTGTACGAGCTGGAGCGGACGCTCTGTCCGGACGACTCCGCGGAGAACGAGCCCTCCGACTGCGGTTAGTGGACGGTTGCAACCCACCCCACATGGTGCCTACTGCCCCTAGTTACACACGCACGCACTTCAGCTACCCTGAAACGTTATGGTAGCACGTTTCTTAGTGCTCATCTAGCTAGGTACAATTCGAGATAAGAATCTAATGTCAAGTAGTGTGTTCTAGCAACTTCACTTATCATCGGTTAGTTTACAGTGTGGGAATAACGAATTTATCTTGGACTATAATATTATCATCTCTGACACGTTACACGCTCCCCCTATATTACACCTTATTACTATTAGCTTGGACTACTAGGTGGACCGACGATCCACCAACAATGAGACTTTATGATCTGATCACTCAGTCTAGTAATCTGATTACTAGACTGGGTGATGTCTCAGGATGACGTGCGCAGTGCAGTGTCACGCGAAACTTTATTGTTTTAAAGTTCCGGGTGACACTGCAACTGTTATGGGTGGCCGTGTCACTTAACATCAGGTGAACGACTTGCTCGTCACGTCATTCAATAACATAAAAAAAAAAAAATTCAATCGCGGGGAGCCGATCGATGCAGGAGGCGAGCAGCCGCTCAAAGTGGCGCTCTCTGGGGAGGCCTATGTTCAGCAGTGTACGTCTTCAGGCTGATGATGATGATGATGATGACTATTAGCTTGTAACGTGCAGTGATGGCCGAAGGTTTCTCCCTAAGATTGTCAGGCATCACGGTCCTGAGTAGCTATCGCAGATCAATATAATCCCTGCATTGTGTGTCTGTTGCGGTGTCGGGATGTCCGGGAGTAGTTATATCCCAACGGTATTTAGGCACGCGGCGGACACGAGTGATTAGGGAGGGTAAGTTTGAATGCAATGCAACATGCGAAGTCCTTAGAATTTTCCATTGGTAAATCTAAAACTTACGCGTATATTCACGTACGCATCTTTCGTTGCAACATTTTTATTGAGGGTACCTCCCGCCTATATATCCTACCCACATTTTCCATACTTTTTCCCTAAAAACCCACTGACGGCTGACAGCGCCAAGTACGATGAGAAGTGTGTGCGCGTCGGCGTCGGCCATTGTGCATCTAACCACAAGAAGATCATCAAGGTCTCGGTGGATCTGCGTGCAGTTTCAACATTTTGGCTGCATTCTTCGCCGCTAGAGAGGTATCTGACTTATTTAGTGAGAATCAACAAAATTAATCGGGTGTGTGCCCGCGAACGGTAATACTTAGCCTATCGAGCAACGTGCGCACAATAAATCAGGTCGACTCGCTGCCAAATCGCGTGTCGCAACGTCTTCTCATCATCTGCACTACCCGGAACATCAGCAAAATCAGCAGTGCTGGGAGAGAGGAAGCTGGCCCGCCAAAGAAACCAGCGCCCGCTATCGAAGAACTCTGGTGAGTTAGTCCGTCAGTCTTTTTCACCCCATTTCTCCCCCTTTTCCCAGCATCCATAGTAACTAATTTCACATAAAGTTCGTGTTTCAATCGGTTACAATTAGGGTACATAAAGCTAGCGTTAGGGTCAATTCAGATAGAGCAGCAAAATGCTCGAGCACTTTTTAAGTGCCATTAGAATCAATATCAACCTTATATCATTTAGACAAAGCTGAAAATAGTAGGCAACATTAAAATTTTACCTATTTTAATGTTGCATACTATTTTCAGCTTTGTCCAAATGGATTAAGGTTGATATTCCAACAGCACTTAAAAAGTGGTCGAGCATTTTGCAGCTCTGTCTGAATTGCCCCTTAGGATGAGCAAGCGAGATGTAGATACGTAACGTGTGCACGTGTAACAGCGCAGGCCGCGGGCGCGGCGCGGCGCGGCGAGTTCTCGCTGCACGTGGGGTCGGCGTGCGCGGCGGCCTTCCCCGTGCGCCTGCGCGCCGCCGCCGCGCGCGACTGGGCGCTGCCGCGCGACCGGCCCGCGCCGCTGCGGCTCTCCACGGTACGCTCGCCGCCGCCGCCCCGCCCCGCCGCGCGGCACGCTACACGGTGCACGTTGTGTTGCAGGCGGCGCCGCGCGCGGTGCACTACGCGTTCGCTGCGGGCGAGGACAGCGTGCGGCTCGTGGTGGAGTCCGAGGACGACGTGTGCGCTACCGTCGCCGTGCAGGACTACACGGTGCGTGTGTACTACACGGTGGCGCCCCTATCTGAACGAAATGTTCTGAAACATCCACCTACTCGTGTACTTAGTTTTATTTTAAACATCTGTTGACTTACAGAGTCAACGCTATACATTGTATAATGTAATGTTACACGGCAACAATGACTTTAAATAAGATCTCAATGTAGTAAGTTTGCGTGGCTGTAGCATGTCCCGCGTGTTCCAGTGTCCCATCACGCAGACGTTGGAGGACATCGAGGGCTCCACCACCAGGATGACAGTGCTGCGCTCTGGCGGCGTGCAGCTCGCGGTAATTATATCTGTTTAATATCAGAGTCACACAAGGTTCCACTGTGTTAACAATTAGACTCCGTCTCTTCATAATAACACCTTTATTCACTTTTTCCTGTATTAATGAACCTTTTCCAAAACAGTAGTAGTATTAATACTGCCCCAAAATAATTGATTCTTGCGTCCTTTCATCTTCAGTCGTTGCTGGTCGTTGCTTCTTGTTGTTTTTTTCATCGTAGTGCCCGCTATAGAGTGTCAATGTCTTGCTCCGTCCACCTTATCTTGCAGCGCCCTCTGTGCCTTCCGTGCGCGAACCACCATAACGCTAACAACTGTTATAGTTTTTTGTTTGCCGCATGAATAAGTCTGTACGTGGACTTTGAGCCACACAACCGTGGCATCTACGCCTGACATCATGTAGTATAATAGGCTATTCGACTGCTACTAAAAATGAACGAGAAAATATTATTTTCTTAAAATAGATTAAAAAATAATGTAACGTAATTGAAAAAAATAAGTATAATCGGTAAATAAATCACGGAGTTTTTAAAGTTTTTAGAGGGGGCATCGCCGTCCCTTTCTCGCAAGAGTATGACGCTGTGACGTGACATGCAAGGAGATGTAATGTATGTAGTAATTTACTATGAAGAAATAACTTCTGACGTCACTGCGTGTTTGAGGCTGTCTCTTTCTATTCTTATATTTTAAAATGCTTGTAACTTTCTTATTTTTTGGCGTTGTTTAAATTTTGTTTTCGCAATTACTTATTTATTGGGGAAGTTTATTTATTTATGCAATAAAATTAGAACAGTCAAATACTCTATTGTGTCAGGCTAACTCCGCGCTTTAGGCTTTTAAGCTAAACTACGTGGGACCGACCCGTCTTTATCGCGTTGTAGTAAGAATCGCTATTTATTTATGTGACTTCGTGGAGTCCATCTTATGCACCTGTACCATTAAGTACTGTGTGATCGCGTGCGGTGGCCACAGCGCAGCCGCCCACCAGGCGGACGATCTGGTTGCGGGCAGGGGGGCGGGACCCGTTCAGGCGGTGCATGGTGTGCGGTGACGGTTGCAGCGGGCGCGGTACCCGCGCGGGTTCTACGTGATCGCTGTGGTGCACGACACGGACGCGGCGTGCAGCGGGGAGCCCGCGGAGCCGGCCGCCGCCGACTGGCTGTGGGGCGCCGCGCTGTGGCCCGAGGGGGAGCCGCGCCCCGCGCCCCGCCACACCGCGCGCAGGGACAAAAACATCACGTTGCATCTGAAGGTCTCTATCTACCTTTTGCTAGGGCCCATTCTTTTACAACTGTTTATACATACTGTTTGTGATTTAGCTAAAAACTTTTCCGACATAGTTCTGAAAATTTGCATTTGCTGGTGGGACAACCGACGATCTGGTCGAAACCGCGGGAAGCCGTCGGATGCCGAGTCAGTATCGCTGACTACTTTGTCATAAATCAAACCAAAGTGGCGCCTTGAGGGTGATCGCCCCCTGCTCATTTTAACGCACGCTACGGTAGGACGCTACGGATGATAAGCATACATGTTACAAAATGAACAGTTTAGTCTCATGTGTACGTGGTAACGGATCCATGTCCACATCAAGAAGAATGGAGAATTTGAATAAATTAAAGAGCGAATTTCATGCGGCCGTCCTTAGTAACGTGATTAAAGAAAGGCTCGCATGTATCCACATTGCGGAGCGGGCGTGGCGCCGCCAGTAACCCGGTTGCGTGCCGACAGCCGGCGCTGAGCCGCGCGCAGTACCTGGCGGGCACGCTGGGCACGCTGGCCGCCTTCCTCGCGCTGTACCTGGGCTGCGGCGCGCTCGTGCTCGCGCAGCGCTGGCCGCGCTGCCGCCGCCTCGTCGGCCCGCGCGCCGTGCTCGCGGGTACGTTACACTACTCTCATCGTCTATCCGCCTCACTTACGTACTGATGAACACTGAACAGTACAGTAGGCCGTGTGGTCCCGGTTCGCGAATAGGACCGCCTTCCGTGGGTGCCGTAAGAGCCGGTCATCCAGGGAATGAGCAGCAGCGTTTTCTTAGGTACATTAAAATCTGCGATCACCAAGCCGCCTGTGAAAAGTGGTGATTATGGCGAATCCTCCCTATGATAAGCGTCCAGGGTGGCGTTTTATGGGGGAGGCTTATGTTCAGCAGTGGACGTCTTCAAGCTCATGATGATGATGATGAACAGTGGAACCACTCAGTATTTTCTCTTGATTTGTCTTTGCCTATTTTAAACTCGATAGAAAGAAAGAAAGAAATAAAACTTATTTTAGGGCTGACGTATTTTATCCTTTATTAAGAAGCGATGGTGGCCGAGCGGTAGCATGTGCGCTTCGCAATCTTACGGCACCGGGTTCGATCCTCGGCCCTGCCCCGATGACTTATCTAGTAAGTTATGTGCAGTTTGCGATGCCCGGAGAGCACGGTCCCGGTTGTAATAAGAACATCTATGGCAATCGTTTCGCGTAGTCAGACGCCTGATAGAATCTGACGCCTGGTCTAACCATCCCTGTTACTGGTCCCTTATTGGTTGCGAGGTCAGATGGCAGTCGCTCGTGTAATTCTGGTAGCTCGCCGCTACAGGTTAGATCGGGAACCGACCCCAATAACAAACGGGAAAAGGCAAAGAGGATGATGATGATGTATTTTATCCTGTAGTCCACGCGGGCGGAGACGGAATTCGTAATTTTTTTAATGTGTAGTCATAGAATTAAAAAAAACAGGAATGAGTTTTGATTGACATCGAACTGACGTACAGCAATGGCGGACACCTAAACATGTGTGACGGATTAAAGAATTGCCATGTGAAGAAAATTACCCGAAACCGACAAAAAAAGATCTGACGTTGGTGTGACTTTTTGAATGACCAAAAGGCTACGCGATCTTGTAACAGGGTAGTCAAAATTTAATGGCTTATGTCATTTTATTTTTCATCCTTCAGGGTTAGTCCTATTTGAATTTGTAAAAAACTATTACGACATAAATATATATATCCTTTTACACGCTATTAATGCTATATTTGCTCCGTTTTTTTCAGTATAAAAACTGAACCCGTATAGGATTATTTTGTTGTGTATCTGTCTGTCCATATTAGATGCAACTTATAGGGTACCTACCTACTTTACGATGACCTAGAGCTGGTGTGCATTATTTATCGTATAGGCTTAGGAGTCAGATGTTGCCAAAAGATTACTAAATTTTTAATCATAGCGGTAATTTCATGGTGTACGATAGTACGGCGGGCTTTAGCAGTGAAGCCCTTGTAGTTATAGTTATACCTGCGCGATGTAATCCATACACTTCGATAAACATCGTCAGCAACGAAGTTGACGCCACTCCATATTATCCATTATGCTATAGGGGAGAGGAAGGGAGAGCGAAAAAGATAGGGGAAAAGGATTTGGGGATAAACGTGGAGGCGTGCTCGTCGCATCCCTGCCAGCCTTTCCGGAGGCTGCAACTCCACTTAAATATATTATGGTGGTAGGGCTTCGCTCGAAGTCCGCCTGGTTGATTACCACCCTCTCGTTAAAGCGTGTCGCAAAATGTTGGTGTAAATGCATCGACGTGTTCCGGCACTAGTGCGAGAGAACCAGTTCCCCTTCTAGATGAAATGCTACACTAGTTTGACTCTGGAGTCCGGGTGTTGCTTGTAAGGAAGTTTCTTGTTGGTAGAAGTGACGGGTTGTCACGGGGTCCAGGGAGACCTAGTGAAACGGCTGTCCGCTGGCCGCCCGCAGGTCAGTAGGGGACCCGAACCCAGGGATTACCTTTAAACTCCGCCCCGGGAGGCTGTCCCGCCAACCCGCGCATAATCCTGAGGAGTGGCTGTCGTGCCGGAGTAGGAGACCGGAGTGGAACCCGATAGTCACTCGCAGGGGGGACTGGGGGCCCTTCCGTCCCCCGTGCCAACCAATCACAATTACTACTAACTTGAGCTTCCTATTGCATTCCTCAATTATTGTCTCTAAGTAGCGAATCGGAAGTGTTTCATCTACTCCCAAATTTAATTACTTTTCAATGACCGTTAAAACAAAGAGTATAGTAAATTCAGCGGCTCCAAAATCCACTATTAATGTGGATTTCTGCAACATCCGGGGTCTTCATTCGAACCTGAATGCCGTCCATCACCATCTAGAGACGGCAAAACCTGCCCTACTCTTTCTAACGGAGACTCAAGTATCTTGCCCGGCCGACACATCGTATCTGCACTATCCCGGATACAAACTTGAGCACGCTTTCGTGCGTCGTGCCGGGGTGTGTATGTTCGTCCGGGAGGATATTTGCTGTCGCCGTCTTAACGGATTTGAAGCAACGGACCTGTCGAATTTGTGGGCTCGTGTCGACTATGGAGGTCAGACTCGAATTTACACGTGCCTATACAGGTCCCATAGCGGTGACGTGGAGACAACTCGTCTATTCGAGCACATTTCTAAAGGGGTGGATAAAGTTCTTGAGCAGTATCCTGCGGTGGAAGTGGTGATTCTCGGTGATTTTAACAGCCACCATATAGAGTGGCTTGGATCTCGAACTACCGACCACGCAGGAAGGGCTGCTCATGAACTTGCTTTGACTTACGGTCTCTCTCAACTGGTCACCGGTCCAACTAGAGTGCCAGATATAGAGAGTCACGTACCTTCTTTGCTGGATCTTATGCTGACCACGCATCCGGACCTGTACCAAGTATCGATCGAAGCTCCTCTTGGTTCTTCTGATCATTGTTTGGTCAGGTCTGTTGTGCCATTGTCAAGACCTGAACAAGTATTTCCTTTTGGAAAACGAAGGGTCTGGCACTACCGATCAGCTGATTGGGACGGTTTGCGTGAGTTTTTTGCGTCATATCCTTGGAGGCAGCTTTGTTTTTCGTCAAATGATCCTTGCGCTTGCGCCGGTTCCGTCACCGATGTTGTGTTGCAGGGAATGGAGTGTTTCATTCCATTCTCTGTTATACGGGTCGGTGGCCGGAGTCGACCATGGTTCAATAAATCTTGTTCTGACGCAACCAGCGCTAAACAAGCCGCATACCGAGCTTGGACCGATGCGCGACTTCGTAGGGATCCCAAAACATCTGATTACAAGAAAACATTCAATGCTGCCTCAAGGACCACAAAGAGGGTGTCTGCCAAAGCAAGGTGTGACCACATTAGCCGAATAGGTGACCAGTTGGCTAAATATCCATCTGGAAGCCGGGCGTTCTGGTCGCTCGCAAAGGCTGCAGAAGGAAACTTCTGTCAGTCTACGCTACCATCTTTGAGGAAGCCGGATGAATCCTTGGCCCATAGCGCAAAAGAGAAAGCTAATGTCTTAGCCGCTCTTTTTGCCTCCAACTCCACTCTTGACGATGGGGACGCTGAGCCTCCAACTTTGCCTTGTTGCACTAGCTCCATGCCAGAGGTGCGAATTACACAAAGGGCAGTTTGGAAGGCACTGTGGTCCCTTGATGTGCGAAAATCGAGTGGGCCAGATGGCATTCCGGCTTTAGTGTTGAAGTGTTGTGCTCCGGAGTTGTCTCCCGTTCTGACACGCTTGTTCTCGCTCTCCTATAATACTGGTATTGTACCATCTTCTTGGAAGATGGCCAATGTCCACCCAATCCCTAAGAAGGGTGATCGTACCGACCCGTCAAACTACAGGCCTATAGCAATCACCTCTTTGCTCTCCAAGGTGATGGAGCGAGTAATAAACACTCAGCTCCTAGGATACCTAGAAGATCACCAATTGATCAGCGATCGTCAATATGGCTTTCGCCAGGGACGTTCCGCTGGTGATCTTCTTGTATATCTCACTCAGCGATGGGCGGAAGCAGTTGAGAGCAGAGGTGAGGCCCTTGCTGTTAGCCTTGATATCGCCAAAGCATTTGACCGGGTGTGGCATAAGGCTCTACTGGCTAAGCTGCCAACATATGGGCTGCCCGAGGGGCTTTGCAAGTGGGTGGGAAATTTTTTGCATGGTCGAAGAATTAGAGCCGTTGTAGACGGCGCTATTTCCGAGACCATGTCAATTAATGCCGGTGTACCACAAGGTTCTGTGCTATCACCTACTCTATTCATCCTGCATATTAATGATTTACTGGAATGCAACAGTCTTCATTGCTATGCGGATGATAGCACGGGTGATGCTCTGTACACAGGTCATGCAAATGCCCCTCGAGCAGAAGTTGAGGAAAGCAGAACATTACTTGTATCTCAGGTTGAGCTCTTACTGAAACAAGTCGCCGAATGGGGTGTACAGAATCTTGTACAGTTTAACCCTACTAAAACACAAGCGTGCGTGTTTACCGCTAAAAAGTCCCAGTTTACTGTAGTTCCGCTATTCCAGAGTATTCCACTTACCTTGTCAAAGAGTGTAGGGATCCTAGGCGTAGACATTACTAACGAGGTCCAGTTTCGGAGTCATTTGGAACGCAAGGCCACTCTTACTGCCAAAAAACTCGGTGTACTCAATAGAGCTAAGCGGTACTTCACGCCGAACCAACGTCTTTTGTTATACAAAGCCCAGGTTCGGCCGCACATGGAGTACTGCTCTCATCTCTGGAGTGGGGCACCGAAGTATTTACTGCAACCACTTGACTCCCTACAGCGAAGAGCCGTTAGAATTGTGAACGATCCCAAGCTCACCGACAAGCTAGAGCCTTTAAGTCTACGACGAGATATCGGTTCTCTGAGTCTCTTCTACCGCTATTATCATGGGGAATGCTCTGAAGAAATCTTTAACCTCATCCCATCTTCTCGATTTTATTATCGAACTTCTCGGCAACGTGAAAAAGCGCATCCACATATTGTAGACACGTGGAAATCTCATACGACGCGATTCTTGCGCTCGTTTCTTCCACGAACCTGCAAGATGTGGAACGATCTTCCCCCTGAGGTTTTTCCGCATAACTACAGTATGGGGAGCTTCAAGAAAAGTGTTAAAAGAGTCCTCTCTAAGGGTAGGCAACGCACCGGCAATGCCTTCGGTGTTGCAGTTGTCCATAGGCGGCGGTGACCACTTACCAGCAGGTGGGCCGCCTGCTTGTATGCCACTCATCTCATAAAAAAAAAAAAAGGATGAATGTATGACGGTAAACAGAGGCGCACCTGCCTCCATTCAGGCTTTTCCCCTCCCATTTCTTTCTTCCTTTGAACAGGGCTAGGGCGTAAAACTAACTAACCGGGTCGGGTCTGCTAGTCAGTCAATAAAACTGTTTATTTCACACAAAGAATTATAGCCAGGCTGTTGCTGAAAATGTTTTATGAACACATCATTCGTATTTTTCTACTTTACTTTTGAAATGAAATTTCTTGCATCTTCCATTATGTATATTTGTTGTTTCTTATACAAACTTCCAATACTAGTAAGTGTCATATATCTTGACGCTACTGCTGCTCAACGGGAATTAACTGCTTTTTCGACATTTTCGTAATGGCTGGACTCCCCAGCAAACTCAATTTTCTTCGAGCGGAACCATCCATGATTGGCTGATGGTACCAACACTACCAACCTATCAAGTATCAACCAATCATGGCCCTTCTGACAGTTTGCCAACCAAAAAAGTCAAAAACACGTCTTAATTTTTAAAAGTAAGTATCTATTAATAAATTTCACGACATTTTACTTTTTCTACGTTATAGAAAAACTGCCCAAATATGCACGATTAGTAGGTCCATTACAGGTAAAATATTTATTAACCTGAAAAAGGCCAACACATGCATAATATGCATAATGGAAATATGCACTTGCATATAGTCAGTTCTCTAATTATGATCAATATAGGTGAATAACCGGTATTCGAAGACAATTTGGTCATTCTCCCACACTTCCGGGTAACTTGCAAGTTTGATTGTTGGCAACACTAGCTGGTTTTGTGTATTGATTGCATCTCAATAATTTTATCTAAAAAGCAAAAAATTAGTGGAATAATAACAAGCTTACTTGTGAAAAGTGATCCCCTGAGTTTTTTTTTATCAAACTACTATGATTCCGACAACTTTTCACAACGCAAGACGGCATTTTATAATTTTTTTTTCTAAGCGTCATGGGCAAAGTCCGGAGCAGTACTGTGTCTCTGACATACAATAAAAATCGACTTGAACACCTAGATCTCAACTCCATTCCCAGTGTTTTTGTTCTCCATGAATAAAGGCAACTGTTGTATGAACCGTCCCGGCCATGCATGTGGTGGCATGCGTCAGTAAGGTGTCCCACGTCGTGTACAGGGCCGGAGGCGAGCCTCACCGAGCTGGAGGGAGCGCCGGCCGGCCGCGCGCGCCGCCGCAGGGACTCCGGTACGTCCCCCGCACGCCCTCTCGCTCTCGCACCGCGCGCCGTGCATCTCGCCTCTCACTCGCACGAGCGCCGATCATGCGGTTTGGATCGCTGTGCATGCAATGTGCGATGGTTGTCACGAGTAGTGCATCGACTACTTACAGTACACATCAGCAAGCTCCGTGCAAGTATCTATACTTATAGTAAAACTGTAGCAAGGTCAATCCTATACATTGAAGATATTTTAAAAACTGTTTTAGGACAGCTCTTTATTATCGATGCTGAAGTCAAAACTATTTTTTTATTTTCATTTTTGTCTGTCTGTCTGTATGTTGGCTGAGCATCACGCCGAAACTACTGAATGGATTCAAATGAAACTTGGCGTTATTTGAGTTCATATTACGAGGTAGGTTTTAGGATACTGTTAATCCCGAAATTCAGCATGGTTCCCTTGGGATGAAAGTAAAAATATATACTTAAATGTAATTCATTAACGCGTGGTCCGATTTCTTTAATTCTTTTTTTGTTAGAAAATGGAGTACTTTAAATATTGTCACATAAATATTTCAAGGCCGTCAGTTTTGTAGTTCAGAAATTACATGACCTTCAGTATTAGGTCCGAAGCTACTCCTATCCTGTACTAAGGAAAAGAGAGAAGGGAAGGGGGAAAAGATAAGAGAAAAGGATGAATAGATGAAGGTGAAAGCATTCGCTGTTTCATCCATTCATCCTTTTTCGTTATCTTTTTCCTTTTTCCTTTAGACAGATAAGGCCGTAAGACTTATTAACCCGTGCGAAGTCGGAGCGGGTCAGCTAGTCAGTGAATACGAGAGTGTTTTCACTATTCAGCGCTATCACGATTCCTTGCAACATTATCAGACACCTGCTGAACGTTTTATCATTTATTTGATACAAGGCTCTTCTCATTCTCTGCAGTAAAATGTCGCACTTCATGACTGAGACAAAAAAAAAGCCCCTTTTATCACAGAGGTCGAAAAACATTACGGTTCGTCTCCTTCTGGGTGCGAAGCGTCATTTTTTTAGTACTCTGTGCTTGGCTCTGTGTTTTCAATGCATGTCGATGGTGCGGCAATATGCTCAAATGACACTGCATTGCCATTTTTGTGGAACACGTCGGTGACGTCAGCATTCCGTCGGATCACTCCACCATAACTTGTTGTTTTCAGCCGCAACGTTCGACAGCAGCGACAACAGCGACTCGGAGTCGGACGACGGTGCGACCACCGCCACCGTCACCACGACCGCCGCCACCTCGCCGCTCGCCTCGCCCGGCGCCACGTCCCCCGCCACCAGCCCCAAGATATCCACCATACAGCTGCGGGATGACGTCACCAGAGCCGACGTGTTGGAGACAGACGGGGATGTAGCGCCGAACCCGGCGGCTGGCGCGGCGGCGCGGCCCTTCGGCCTGCCCGCGCGGCTGCACGTGGCGGCGCTGGCGCGGCGGCGCGCCCGCGTGCTGCGCGCGCGCTCCGACCGCTACCTGTACGCGCTGTGCACGGTGGCGGTGTTCTACGCGCTCCCTGTCGTGCAGTTCGTCGCCGCGTTCCAGATGGTGAGTCGTCTGACACCTGTGCGTTGTTGTTTTACACTTCGGACAAGTAATACATTCATGGAAAACCTTCTCAGCGTCATTGTTTTCTAACAACTACAATCTAGGTGTTTTAAGGCTGATCCATCGGTTGCATCGGTATGTTCAAGGCGAGCATGCTCCATCGTCGACCGCGTCGTCACTTACCGTCTGGTGAGACCGTGGTCAAACGTAAGCCTATCGATGACACAAATACCCTATTGATTTTTATTTTGATCCAGTGACTGTCGTATAGATATATACAAGCTATTCCATCTCCAGTTACCCTCGGATGTCGGCGGTGCCGTG
This sequence comes from Ennomos quercinarius, assembly GCA_910589525.2. Classification (NCBI taxonomy): domain Eukaryota; kingdom Metazoa; phylum Arthropoda; class Insecta; order Lepidoptera; family Geometridae; genus Ennomos; species Ennomos quercinarius. The sequence goes on from OU342493.1 coordinate 19,218,562, forward strand.
ACGTGACGTACAATGCTATGTTGGCAGACATTGAACGCGTCCGGCTCGCTGGACATGTGCTACTACAACTTCCTGTGCGCGCACCCGCTGGGCGCGCTGTCCGACTTCAACCACGTGTTCTCCAACCTCGGCTACCTGCTGCTCGGGGCACTCTTCCTGCTGCAGCTGCGGCGCAGGCGGAGGCGCCGCAAGAGGCTGCCCCGGGACGAGGTGACGCTGCACCTGGGGCTTCCCTACACCTGGGGGTCATGGGACACCTGGGGCTTCCCTACACCTGGGGGTCATGGGACACCTGGGGTCATGGGACACCTGGGGCTTCCCTACACCTGGGGGTCATGGGACACCTGGGGCTTCCCTACACCTGGGGGTCATGGGACACCTGGGGCTTCCCTACACCTGGGGGTCATGGGACACCTGGGGGTCATGGGACACCTGGGGTCATGGGACACCTGGGGCTTCCCTACACCTGGGGGTCATGGGACACCTGGGGTCATGGGACACCTGGGGCTTCCCTACACCTGGGGGTCATGGGACACCTGGGGCTTCCCTACACCTGGGGGTCATGGGACACCTGGGGCTTCCCTACACCTGGGGGTCATGGGACACCTGGGGCTTCCCTACACCTGGGGGTCATGGGACACCTGGGGTCATGGGACACCTGGGGCTTCCCTACACCTGGGGGTCATGGGACACCTGGGGCTTCCCTACACCTGGGGGTCATGGGACACCTGGGGCTTCCCTACACCTGGGGGTCATGGGACACCTGGGGTCATGGGACACCTGGGGCTTCCCTACACTTGGGGGTCATGGGACACCTGGGGCTTCCCTACACCTGGGGGTCATGGGACACCTGGGGTCATGGGACACCTGGGGCTTCCCTACACCTGGGGGTCATGGGACACCTGGGGCTTCCCTACACCTGGGGGTCATGGGACACCTGGGGCTTCCCTACACCTGGGGGTCATGGGACACCTGGGGCTTCCCTACACCTGGGGGTCATGGGACACCTGGGGTCATGGGACACCTGGGGCTTCCCTACACCTGGGGCTTCCCTATACCTGGGGGTCATGAGACACCTGGGGCTTCCCTACACTAAAGAGACCCATACACGATACATCCCATCGTTATGATCCGTTGTTTCAGACCGATCGCAACAGCTCGTCGATAATGTGTGTATGGTGAACGATCTACCATATGATTCGTCCAAGACGAATTATATGGTAGATCGTTAACGTCAATAATTCGCTTGATCCCAACAAAAACCTGTGCTATCTCGAATAGCGTAACTATAAATATCTGTGATGGCCGTCTTAGGGTGGGTTTTTGGATCCGTAGTCTTAACTACGGATCAAAAAACCTACCCTAAGTAACCAATGGTTAAAAACTCTAACAAATTCTAACCAATGGCCTAAATTTGTTAGAGATTTTAACCATTGGTTACTTTACCACTGATCAAAAACCCACCCAGTCGTTCCGTTTAAAACAAGTAAATGATCAATCGCAAACGTTTCATGTGTCAGCGGCAACCTTTGAGCGGCCGGTCGTCTCGATATCCTCTCTTCGATCGTTACGACGGAGCATACCGTATGTTACGGGGGGCTCGAGGGGGCTGGGGCACAAGGGGCGCCCCCCACACCGGCGGCCACGTCTGGTCGCGTACGTCCCCCCCTAGCCATTGTGCAGTAATGTGAGCGTGCCATCTCGCTTGCACTCGCAGGAGTACGGCATCCCGCAGCACTACGGTCTGCTGTCGTCTCTGGGCGCCGGCATGATGGTGCTGGCGCTGCTGTCGGCCAGCTACCACGTCTGCCCCAACCGGCTCAACTTCCAGTTCGGTGAGTGCCCACCTCGCCGACACGCCGTGCACCAGCGGATCTCTTCCACCTCCATAACACTCGTACATTATAGATTCGGTTGACGTCGACTTCCCAGAACGTCGAGTCTTCCGAAGTCGAGCACTTTCATATCGAGTTCGCTCCACGTTGAGTTCTTTGCACGTCAAATTCCCGCTACGTCGACTCCTTGCGTGTCGATCGCGCTTTTAAGTAGATTCCCTTGACGTAGACTTTTGCGTACAACATTGCAGACGCTCATGTTTTTCTTAGTGAATGACGTGACAAACTAGTCGTTCATCTGATGTTAAGCGTCACGGCCGCCCATAACAGTTGGAGTGTCACTCGGAACATTAAAATATAAAGTTAACCGTGACACTGCATTGCGCGTGCGCACGTCATCCTGAGACATCAGAACAATCTAGCAATAAGATTACTAGACCGGTCACAAAGTCTCATTTGCCCAGTAATTACAGCAGTTACAGTGCCCTTCAAACCAGAATGCTTGCACACTACCGCTCGGCAGCAGAATAACTGGCCAAGCGTTGGTACCTACGTAGGCGAACTAAGTGGTACCAGTCGGTGATGTAGTATGCCGGCCCTACAGACACAGCGTTCATGTACGTGCTGGCGGTACTCTGCATGGTGAAGATATACCAGTCGCGGCACCCGGACATCAACGCGCGCGCGCACGCCACGTTCGGCGCTCTCGCCGTCCTGCTCGCACTCGTGGTGTGGGGCGTGCTGGCCGGCGGCGCCCTCTACTGGAGCATCGCCACCGTGCTGCACGTGTTCACCGTGCTGCTGCTCTCGCTCCGGATATACTATGTGGGACAGTTCCGGCTCGGTGAGACCACACGACTGCGGCGCGAAGGACCAACTCCGGTTGCGCTTGGTCCTTCGAGCTGTATGTTCATGTAATGTGACTTGTGAGGTGTCAACAGAGATTTTACTAGAGTTGCACCTAGTAAAATAGAAACTTTAAAGTAGTTTTATTTAAGACAAGCATATACTTTGCACATTGTCCAAAAAATGCCAACGCTTTACCACCTCTAAATGTTATCCGATTTTGATGATTTTTTTATATGTTGTCTACCCACTAAAAAAATGTACGTCTTCCTTTTAAAGTTTTTACTATAATTTTGTATTTATAGCCACCTAAAGTTACGATTTTTTGACGTCAAAATTATGACGAAGAAAAGTAATTGTAACTAGAACACGAAACATTTTTCTTTAATCAAGACTTACAAGCATAGTTTTATAATGTATCTAAAGTCTAAACGATTTACTGACACCAACATTAAAAGTTTTTGTTAAGTTTGGTGAAAACTGTTGGCGCCCGAAACGCTAACATGTAGGTAAATTCACTCATGGCACAGATTACTGAATGCTGAACATAGGCCTCCCCCAGAGCGCGGCTACTCGCCTCCTGCATCCATCGGCTCCCCGCGGCTTTCACCAGGTCGTCAGTCCGTGGTCGCCACTCGAGAACCTTTCTTCCCCATCGGTTGTGAGTTCTACGAGCGATGTGGCCTGCCCATTGCCATACCGAACCCATTGCCATCGCTCTTAAGTTCAGTATTTTCTAAATCTAAACTAAATCGATATGAAAATGTCGTTCCATTTTTAGACTCCATTTATTAGCATTACGCAAATTAATCAACGGAAATATTGATAGTCCTAACTTGTTCAAAAAATTTATTTACTCGTAATTGTCAAAGTTGTTAATTACTTAATGTTTAATATTTTATTTATTTTTTCACTTCTTGTTTAACATTGTTTAATTTACCCGTAGTGTACTAACATATTTTTTTTTTTTTCTATATTTAAAGGTCTTTTTCGCTTATGCGAATATGCCGCTCTGTAGGGTACAGTTTATTACATACATCTATTAAAAATACAACTTACTGTCGGTTTTTTAGCCCAAACTTAACTAATGCTAAAATTACATTGATTTTGTCTGACATTGGGTAGGCCAAATATGAATTACTACTAACATATAATAATTGATTATTCTATATTGCATGCAGTGTTCACTTCCGGAAGGGTGTACACAAACTCTAAGAAACTAACGCAGATTATATTTACATAAACGTTTCCTTGTGTAACGCCTAGTTTAGAGAAACAATAAAAAGGGTAAGCTCAGGTTACCGTACAGTATGCGTTGCAGAGAAGGAGAGCCTGGCGGAGACGGCGCGCTCGCTGCGGCGGCCCACCGCCCGGCCGCTCTACACGGCGCGGCTCGTGGCGCTGCTCATCGCCAACGCCGTCAACTGGGGCTTCGCGCTATACGGGTGCGCACTCCTCCCTGCTTGCGGCGCGCGGCCCACGGCGGCGATAACACGGTGCGACGCGTTGCAGGCTGGTGATGCAGAGCTCGGACATAGCGTCGCACCTGCTGGGCGTGCTGCTGTGCAACGCGCTGCTGTACATGGTGTTCTACGTGAGCATGAAGCTGCTGCACGGCGAGCGCCTGCGCTGGTACGCGTGGCTGTACCTGGCGGGCGCGGGCGCGGCGTGGCTGCCCGCGCTCTACTACTTCGCGGCGGGCTCCACGGACTGGGCGGCCACGCCGGCGCGCTCGCGCCTGCGCAACCACGAGTGCCGCGTGCTGGCCTTCTACGACTCGCACGACCTGTGGCACGCGCTGTCGGCGCTCGCGCTCTACCTCACCTTCAACGCCATGCTCACCTGGGACGACGGCCTGTCCGCCGTCAGGAGGACCGAGATCGCTGTCTTCTGATTGCGATTAAACCGATCCTTCATGTTCTGTTTCGTTTCATTCTCATCCCTTAAATTCCATGGGCTATTTGGGTTCTCTGTGTGTGTAGGTGTGTAAGCTTATGATGCTCGGCTTCCCTCTGAGGAAACGATAGCGTTGATTGTGACTCTTCCTAGGGGCCTGGAATTTATTATAGGTACAGGGCCTACAGGGGGTTCTAGCAAAGATGCCTTTCCAATAGCGTTAACGTCTCACGCTAACTCCAAAATGTATGGGAATGATATTGCCTGCGGAAAACTTTTCCGCAGCTAATGTCATTCGCATACATTTTACGACCTTTAACAGTAAGGGTCAATTCACATAGAGCTGCAAAATGCTCGAGCAGTTTTTAAGTGCTATTGGAATATAAACCTTATTCCATTTAGACAAAGCTGAAAACAGTATGCAACATTAAAATCTTACCTACAAGACAGGAGCGCGTGTTCGAACATCGTCGCCGCGGCGGTAGTGTTCCCAACTTTATTTTGTAGGGAATCGTACTTTTCAGTTGAAAAGATAGTAATTTGATATGAATACCCGAAAAAAAAGACGCATAGAAATTTCAATGAAACATTGGCAAATTATTTAAATAAGTACCGTAATTTATAATAACTACGAATTAATATTTTAGGGCACACAATATCAAATACTTGGCATGTCTTAATTTTTATATGTATTTATTTTATGACGGGCAAAGGCACTCTTAGTATTTTATATACAAACAATGAATGATTTTCTGGAACTTTGGTTACCAAAATCACGACAAATTACATAGGGAAATCCACACGAAGCAAAAAAACAGTACGTTTTTAAATCATACAACTCCGAATCAACGACTATTAATAAAATAAAATTGAAATATACGTACTACGTAGTGTGTACTTTGAATAGCAATTACGTAAGAACTCCTCCAATATCTAGAGGATCACCAGCTGATCAGCGATCGTCAATACGGATTCCGCCACGGACGATCAGCTGGTGATCTTCTCCTTTATCTCACTCATAAATGGGCTGAAGCAATAGAGAGTAGAGGGGAAGCGCTTGCGGTGAGTCTGGACATTGCGAAAGCTTTTGACCGGGTTTGGCACAAAGCACTATTGTCCAAATTACCATCATTTGGATTGCCTTCTGGGCTTTGCACATGGGTTGCCAGCTTTCTGTCTGGGCGGAGCATTAAAGTCGTCGTTGATGGGTTTTGCTCCGACGCTATGCCCATTAATGCTGGCGTCCCTCAGGGTTCCGTGCTGTTGCCCACGCTGTTCATCCTGCATATCAATGATATGTTGCAAATTGGTAACTTTCATTGCTATGCGGATGACAGTACGGGTGACACTCTATACTCCGGACGTGCTAATGCCCCCATGCTGAGGTGGAGGTAGGCAGACATAGGCTGGTCTCAGAAATTGAGAACTCTTTAGAGAGAGTCTCCGAATGGGGTGGGCTAAATCTAGTCCAATTTAACCCCTCCAAGACCCAAGTCTGCGCATTCACCGCAAAAAAGACTCCCTTTGAGGTTGCACCGCGGTTCCAGGGTATTTCCCTTAAGGTTTCGGAGAGTCTTGGTATCCTTGGTGTCGAAATTTCTAGTGAGATCCAGTTTCGGAGTCACCTAGAGGCCAAAGCTAAACTTGCCTCTAAAAAGCTTGGTGTGCTGAACAAGGCGAAGCGATACTTCACGTCGAATCAGCGGCTTTTGCTTGACAAAGCTCAAGTGCGGCCCCACGTGGAGTATTGCTCCCACCTCTGGAACGGTGCACCTAAATACTTACTTGGGCCTCTTGATTCTTTACAGCGAAGAGCCACTAGAATTATCGATGATCCAAGGCTCTCCGAAACATTAGAACCGCTCGAGCTCCGGAGGGACATTGGTTCACTGTGCATCTTTTACCGCCTGTTGTTTGGGGAATGCTCTGAGGAGCTTTTTGATATCATCCCGGCGTCGGTGTTCTATCACCGTACATCACGCCACCGTCAAAAGGCTCATCCACATATCTTGCAGGAATGTAAATCACGCACGACTCGCTTCATGCGTTCATTCTTACCACGCACGTGCAAGATGTGGAATAATCTTCCCCCGGAAGTATTCCCGCAATGCTACAATATGTAATGCAAGAGGAGAAAAATTATCCCTAATTTGACAATTTCCATACTAACTATGCACATAAAGTGTATATGGAAACTGTTAAATCCATACAATTTAGTGTCTCTATCGATTGCAATTAAGTTACATGTTCGCCTAGCAGATTAGACGACAAATTCCCGTACCAGCGACGAGGTACGCTGCGTGCCTATAAAGTGCAAGTGGGACAAAGTTTAACAAAATTATTGGTTGCGTTCATAAAATACCTACCCAACACAAAGAAATTTATGGTTCCTTCAAGTCTGTTGTTATTGACTTTTCGACATAATGAACGTAATTTATTACATTTTTTTTATTTTGTTACGAAGATTACAAGATTTAAAGAGATCGTATGTTTTTCATACCTACATACGATTTCGGATACACGATCGTACTTCGTACCAGGGCCATAAAGGTCGTATAAATACGATTTAAATCGTATAGTTGGCAACATCGGCGGCGGCGGCGGCGATGTTGCGCGAGGCTGCTCGAGCATGCTCGAGCATGCGCGAGTATTTTGCCGCTCTGTCTGAATTGAACCAAGAACATGCTCGAGCATGCGCGAGCATTTTGCCGCTCTATGTAAATTGACCCTAATGGAAAGGCATCTTTGAGATCCCGAGAATTTTTAACTAATCTGTCACAGAATTTTATCGTGACAATTGTTTTTCTCTAATCTGTGGGTGTTAGAGAAAAAACAATTGACTATATCTCAGACCAAGGAAGTATATGGACACCACAATGGACACGAAATAGGTACCTACAAAACGAACGTGCATACCTACAACTCAACCTGGAACCTAAAATGGCTGCCATGGCTAGGGTTGTGCTGGTCTAGGAACATAAGTGTTACTATAACAAGTATCGACACGAGTCTTACTAGATATCTGTTATACTGAATCGGATCTAATCGGAAAACATAATGTTAGAAACAGAATAGATATATAGTTGGGAAAACGTATGCCAGTTTACTAAGGTCGCAGGTCTGTCAAGTCTGAACCCACAGAACACTATTCAATCCTAGCGGTGTCTGAATCCTGGTTTAGTCTCTAAATACAAAATTAGTTCTTCAATCACAAGGATCATAGTTATATATATATTTATGTAGGTACCTACTTATTTAAAGTTTGTTGTTGTTCTGTTGTAACAGAGAACCAGCGGGGTGATCACGGATCTTTTATTGCAATGCAACAGGAGAAATTGCATTCCAAGTTTGAAAATTTCCATAGTATCTATGCACATAAACTGCATATCAAAACTGTCAAATCCATACATTTTTGTCTTTCTATCGGTTGCAATCAAGTTACATGATCACCTAGCTCATGAGTAGGTCCACTTACTTCCGTTAACGGAGAATTCGTGACAATGTTAATTTTATCTTTGAATGGTGGGGGGTGGGAAAAAAAAAATCAAATAATATACCTATATATATTGCAAATAGGCAAATTTTACCTCTTTTACACGCACGGGTAGCATAGGGTAACATGAGCTGGTAGAAATCAACATGTCTCTTCTCACGAAAAAGTGTTTGACGAATGAAATGCAATAAAAGGTTTTTACGAGATCCGCGAGATTCATTGTTCATACGCTGTCTCGAGAGAAGAGATATTATGTTGATTTCTGCAGCCCGTGCTGGTGAAAGCAATCCGACAAAATGCAGATAAGAAAACTTCGGTCCAGTGATATTTTTTCTATTTTGTGCATTTTTAATCACTAGTTTACAATGTTTTGGTAATAGTAAATCAAGTACTTTAATTGACACTATATAATAGGGTATTTGACTGTTACAAATTTATTACATAAACAAATAAAGTTCTTCAATAAATAAGTAATTGTGAAGAGAAGAATTCAATATCTCAAAAATTGACAAAGTTACAAGCATTTTAAAATAAATGAATAGAAAGAGACAGCTCAAACACGCAGTGGCGTCGGAAATAATATCTACATAGTATCTCATTACTAAGCAGTGGTAGCTCTATACACAATCTCCTTGCATGTAACGTCACATCGCCATACACTCCGTTTTGCGATGAAGAGACCGGCGATGCCCTCTCCAGAAATTTTAAAAGCGTATTACTCTGTGATTTATCAACTGATTTTACCTATTTCTTATTTATTACATAATTTATTTATGTAGTCAAATAGCCTATTATGAAAAAACCCACCTACAATTTCACACAAATAGTATAATATTTAATCTTCTATACACGGTGGAATTTAATTGGTTCTTTTCCTTCAATGTACATACTCAGTCCATGCTATAAAACGCTCCTATATAACTAAAACTATGGATTTAAAACTTAAATCTAGGTATTATCAAATTACTGCGAATTCAAATTCTAAAGAAAAGCCCTGCGACATTGAACAAAAGCACGGAATAGATAATAGTACAACGTAATAAAACGCCCGACCAAATACTGGTTCAAACAGCGACCGCCGCGCCGGCGCTGCCCGCGGTGACCAATAGCACAAAAAGAATACCCCACCCCTTTCTTTTGTGCAGCAGATATGCGCGCGGGCCGCTTCCGAAAACAAGTACCAGTCTACCAGAAAATAGGTCAGTCGGTCAAAAACTTCTAGGGGCACAACTTGTGTCCCGTTTACGCGCGCGCATCGCGATTTTGGACAACGGATTGACATTACAATTATTCAAATGTTGAGTGGTTGGACATGGTGCATTTTTATACGCTGTCAAGGTACAACTTAGCAGAGGCTAGGCGGATGTACGCACAGCCACAGCACTTGGACACTTTACGAGCACATGGCATCAGGGATCCACAGGTTCCTGTCGTACCCTTTTGTTCGTAGCTGATTTTCTTAGTAGGTAAGTAATTCTGGCGGTCCTAAGCTCGATAAAGTATGAAGGAAAAATTGGGAGTCTTTATTAGCAAAGATAAGAGATAAGCCGCACTCGCGTTGTTTTTTGCCTGTGTGAGAGCGGGACGGGTAGCGCAGGTGTTTTTGTTTTATTACCTACCTACGAAACATTTACAAAGCGCTCAGCCGGTGCCCGTGCTGTGTGTAGCGTTAAATAGACATTTCGGCTGTTATCCAGTTATGTAAAGAGGCATTAATTTTTTTATTTTTTTTTAATTGCACCTTGTACAATTATTCTATAGCATGGGCTGAGTACATACATTTAAGGAAAAGAACCAATTAAATTCCACCGTGTATACATAATATAATACTACATCTGTACATTGAGTATTTTTTGAAAATGTTCACTGCATTTTATACTTCTAAGTTTTTTTTGAAATTTTTGTATGTATGTAATTATAGGCCTTGGGGGATAAAAAATGTAATGTCAATGCAAATTTTCTTATTTCTTCCGAGTATTTATGTGCCAAAGGTAAACCTTTGGACTTACTAATTTGTCTTTTTAAGAAGTCTTGTGGCCCCGCCAATTCTTGTATGGTAATAGTTTAGTCCGAGTTGATACAATTTTTTTTTCGAAGGTCTTTGATGATATCTTTTAAATTGGCAATTTTTTTGTTTCTTCTTCGAATATTTTCTTTGAGACGTTTAATTGTTAGTTTTTGTGTTACACATTTTTCCTTTAAAGCCGTAATTTGTTCAGGAACCTGAAAAAAGTTACTACGTCAGTCATCGAGTAAACCTACTAGTCAATGATATTTAATTTGACTAGAAGCATATTTTACGCTCATTCTGATTTTCAACCATAATCCTATATTTATAATAAAAACATTTATTATCCATCTAATTAAACACTGACAAAACTTTACAAATATTGTATTTTGTAACAAGGCAAGCTAACCGTTTTAGGGAAAGTAGGTAGGTGGGGGGTGGGGGCCTGGGGTGGGGGTAGGTAGGTAGGTAGGTAGGGGGGGTAGGTAGGTAGGTAGGGGGGGGGTAGGTAGGTAGGTAGGGGGGGTAGGTACCTGTTGCTGAATCTTTCAGAAGTTGCCTTCTAACTTCTAAGTAGATACATACCTCTTTGTGCCCTGTTTTCACAATTCGGCGGAGTGACTGTAATGGAGGCGTTACATTAGTTGTACAAGTAACATCCGATTTTCGTATATTACTTGTTTCACATAAACCAGATGACCCTTGCTGGGGGTTTCTGGTAGACGCCTGGAAAAAAACCAGTACTAATATTATGATAAGCAACATTATTTTACGTAATATAGATATCTATTAACCAAAGGGCCAAACGCCCAGGCCATTATTAATCGATCATTATAATACACACTTACCGCAAACACTGTAGGAACAGAGTTATCATGTAATCTTATTACATCAAGTGTTCTATTGAATTTTTTTTCTTCAAAGTGAAGTGAGCATAGAAACCTTTGTTTACATCGGGGGTTAATGTTTTGTTCACCAATAGCCTGTAACCACTTTTTCTTTAATTCTTCATTTTTAGGAAACCTATAAAAAAAAAGTATTCTTTATCAATATATCGTTTTGGTCAGAGCTGCTGATATGTAAGTAAATCAAATAACAAAACGCTGACGTCTAATTATAAAACCGAATAAAAATCTGTGGCATGGTCTGTTGGTGCTGTGAAACACAGACCGGGATCTATCAATAATTGGTCCTCAGTCGATTAGGACACGCAGAATGATTGCAAGTCAAAGTCAAATTTTTTTTTGCAAATGCTATTATTAGCTCTTTTACAAGTGAAATACAAGGTATCTTAAGAACATATTATATAAAATATTAACTTTAAATTATTGTAGAGATATTAAGGCTGGGCTTTTTGATCCGTAGTTAAGGTAATCAATGGTTAAAAACTAACAAATTTCGACCATTGGTTAGAATTTGTTAGATATAATATTTTAACCATTAGTTACCTTAACTACGAATCACAAAATCTACCCTAAGCATAATAATAATTAGTAACAGGTAACATAATAACATAAAGTGCTTAATTGTCAAATAAGCAAGTAAGCCTAATATGCGAATTTCAAAAAGAATTTCTATTTTTCACCACAGTTGCTCGTAAAGTAGCTCTTATCCCACCGCTTTTAGGATCATAATAGTTTACGTTCCAGTTCCAGTTACAGTTCTAGTTCCAGTTCCAGTTTTCGTTTCGTTTCGTTTTGTTTTGGTCAATGTTTTTGATTTTGTTCGCGCCATCAACACGGTTTTTCTCTGACGCCACGTGAAAATAAGAAACCTGCACGAGATTTAACAGTACAACTCTGTTATTTCCTCGCAACTGTGATGAAAAACGTCGTATGACATGCGTGTGCATTGATCATTACACTCTCACATATCACCGCCTCGAGTGTAATGATCACCTTTGCACACTTATATCATAATGTACTATTCCAATAATGGTGCAAGCAATCCGGCACAATGCAGAATAGAAAACGCCGATCCGAAGCTTCCATTACATCTGTAAAGAAGCTACAAGAAAAGATTTGTGTTAGTCATGCTGATATCGGTTCAGAGCACAAGTTCCGCAAGCTATTACCGCAATGGTACAACACTATTCCACTATGAGATATTATTGTAAACATAAACAAATGAAATAATGGTAATTAAAACGGTATTTACCTCAAATATCAATACTTTAGCTATAAATTCATGATCCCGTGACAATTTTTTCATCGAATGTGTATGATTACATGTATTATTACATGAAAACGGGTACTAACCTGTGCAAAGACAATTGAGGTTGATTTTTATTATTTCTCGCACCGCACTCCTTAACACAACACGAAGGCATGTTCAATTGCAGTTTACCAATCTTCACGTGCAGTTTTAAAGGTGAACTCTTAGTAATTTTCTCGCAAATCTCAATAATACGCAATCTACACATTCACTTGACAGCAGAACTACCACGAACTTGGAACCTAAGATGGCGGCAGTGTTGCCAACGGTTTAACTAGCTCTCCACCAGATTCTACTTCTAAAACCACCAGAAAACCACTAACAAAAACGTCCCTATTTTCGATTTCGCTATATTTTCCACTAAACTATTTTTTATTAGTTTTTACCCGTTTTTGCGAAAGAAAATAATGTATAATAGCAATTGTAATCAGTAAATAAGCATAAAATTATTAGAATCAACAAGTCAATGTGAGTTTCGAGTGATCACTGACCACGTATCTTGTAGTTCCAGGCATGTATAGGTACCCCATCGTAGGACATGTCATTGCTTAACAACATCAGGCGAGACAGTGGTCAAATGCTTGAACCAACTGCAACTAGTAGTTCTGCGAACAGTAGACCTCACGACAGGCGCGGATTCAGAAATTGGTAACCTAAACCAAATCCTGGTTATCCAAATAAAATAAAAATCCTGGTTGGTCCAAGTTTCTGAAACGACAGTGCTAGCGCAGCGAGTGCGAAAATTCACCTAGGTAATCAGCGCCATAGAAATAGTATATGTAGAAATGAACACTACTGTAACACAAGGCACATAAGGATCAACTAAATTGTAAAGATCGAGCGGAGCGCGCGCGAAGAAATTTTCAATCACACCCAGACAGAATTTGGCAAAATAAATTTAGGAACAACTCAAATGCTTGTGTGTTCAGCTTGACCACAAACCCCCTGAATCTGTCACTGCTCAGAAATATTAGTGTTTGAAACAACTTATTCCTTTCCCGTAATTTTTATCAAAATCGAAACTTACGCTTACCTACATTAGAGCCTTTGAGCTTAGATGATCAACCGTATTCACAAAAACAACTTTGCCATTTTCTAATCCATCTTTCCATTTTTTAACTAAGCCATTTTCAAACTATGTTGCGCTAAATGCGGCTCTATGATTAGGTAATTTGAGCTACTCTGTTCAAACTAAAACTACACTATTTGACAACAACTAATGCCATGGAATTCCACCACCATATTACCAACTAGCTGACCCGCCCCGGCTTCGCATGGGTTAATTAGTCTAACGCCTTATCTCAGTGTAAAGAAAAAGAGAAGGAAAAAGATAAGGGAATAGGATGAATGGATGAAACGGCGCCTTCACCTTCATCCCTTTTCTCTTTCCCATAGTACAGGAGGTGGATAGGAGTGGCTTTGGACCTAACACTGAAGGTTGCATGTCTGTAACTTTAGAACCACACAATCGACAACCTCGAAATGTTTACGGAACAATATTTAATGTACCTCTATCTAACAAAAAAAAATCGGTCCATGCGTCAAAGAATTACAACTAAGTACATAATTAATAATTATCATCCTCATTTTCTCTCCTGAGGGAACCGTGCTGGATTTCAGGGTTAAGAGTATTCTATAACCTACCTCGTAATATGAACTTCGGAACCCTCCAAAAAAAATTTGCATAATATCTTCAATGTACAGAATTGGACCTTTTTTTATGTGATTGAATGACGTGACGAGCTAGTCGTTCACCTGATGTTAAGTGACACGGCCGCCCATAACAGTTGCAGTGTCACCCGGAACTTTACAACAATAAAATTTCGCGCGACACTGCACTGCGCACGTCATCCTGAGACATCACCCAGTTTAGTAATCAGATTACTAGACTGAGTGATCAGATCATAAAGTCTCATTTGCCCAGTAATTTCAATAGCTACAATACCTGTTACAGTTTTATTGTAAGTATAGATAGTAGTAGTAGTATGTAGGTACATTATTGTTGAGAAATCCTTGGGTTTGACTTCATGCGATTTCAATAATTTGAATCGCGAAAGTTAATACCTAATTTTAAAAAAACAACGGGTGATGAATAATTTTTGTCTGTAATTTCGTCATCGTTGGTTTCCGATTGATACAATTCTTAGTACCGATTTCTTTGTATGATTAGAACTACTACATAAAACACACAAAACACCACACCACCACCACTAGAAAAAACCACCAGCCACTAAACGCAATTTTTCGCCACTAAACGAAGGGTCGAAACCACCAGTTCTAGTGGTAAAACCACTAAGGTGGCAACACTGGATGGCGGACCATGGCACGTACCTACAACTGTCACTACGTCATGCCAATATGTTCCCATAATGAGCAACAACTTATACACGGTGGAATTGGTAATTGGTTCTTTTCCTTAAATGTATGTATTCAGCCCATGCTATAGAATAATTGTACAAGGTGCAATTAAAAAAAAAATTAAAAAAATTAATGCCTCTTTACATAACTGGATAACAGCCGAAATGTCTATTTAACGCTACACACAGCACGGGCACCGGCTGAGCGCTTTGTAAATGTTTCGTAGGTAGGTAATAAAACAAAAACACCTGCGCTACCCGTCCCACTCTCACACAGGCAAAAAACAACGCGAGTGCGGCTTATCTCTTATCTTTGCTAATAAAGACTCTCAATTTTCCCTTCATACTTTATCGAGCTTAGGACCGTCAGAATAACTTACATACTAAGAAAATCAGCTACGAACAAAAGGGTACGGCAGGAATTTGTGGATCCCTGATGCCATGTGCTCGTAAAGTGTCCAAGTGCTGTGGCTGTGCGTACATCCGCCTAGCCTCTGCTAAGTTGTACCTTGACAGCGTATAAAAACGCACCATGTCTAACCACTCAACATTTGAATAATTGTTAATGTCGATCCATTGTCCAAAATCGCGATGCGTGTGCGTAAACGGGATACAAGTTGTGCCCCTAGAAGTTTTTGACCGACTGGCCTATTTTCTGGTAGACTGGTACTTGTTTTCGGAAGCGGCCCGCGCGCATATCCGCTGCACAAAAGAAAGGGGTGGGTTATTCTTTTTGTGCTATTGGTCACCGTGGGCGGCGCCGGCGCGGCGGTCGCTGTTTGAACCAGTATTCGGTCGGGCGTTTTATTACGTTGTACTATTATCTATTCCGTGCTTTTGTTCAATGTTGCAGGGCTTTTCTTTAGAATTTGAATTCGCAGTAATTTGATAATACCTAGATTTAAGTTTTAAATCCATAGCTTTAGTTATATAGGAGCGTTCTATAGCATGGACTGAGTATGTACATTAAAAGAGAAGAACCAATTAAATTCCACCGTGTATAGTGTTGTTTCTTATGTCATATACAAATACTTCATTAGAAAGAATGAGACAAAACGATGTTTCATATTCTATGTTATATTTCCTTCATATTTGTATAAGCAACTGTATGTTTAGAAGAATGTGGCGGCTCCTTTAGCTCAATGATACAGATGGAGCAAAGTTTGACTTTTGTGAACACCCGCCCTAAGCGTTTTGCTATGCACTTTATAGTGCGAACAGCAAATGAGTGGAACACCTTGCCGGCCTCCTTGTTTCCAGCTATGAGCTGGGTGTCTTCAAGTCGAGAGTGAACAGGGCCTCGTTTTATAAAGCTACAAGTCTTGTACTTGTAGCGAAAAACTGGCAACACAGCCAAAAAAAAGTGAAATAATGCGTTTTATAAAGCTACAAGACAACAAGTTACAAGCTACATCCCCCGATATATTGCTTTACTCTATGAATTACAAGCACTTGTTATTAGACCATAGACAATCCATAGTGTGTTTTTATTTTTAAAATGTAAAATCGAACAATTGTTTTGGTCATTACAAGTGTACGGAACTACAATTTGTAAAGTTTTTTACCTGACTAAAGAGCTAGGTAAAACGAAGTACAAGTTTGGATAAATTTATTGAAAGTGTATTGTATTGGTCGTGTCACGTATTAATTAATGTTCAATTAGTTAAATTAAGTAAATATGAACTGATTATGTTTAAATAATGAGAAATTCAGCTTGAGCGAAGCCCATGAAAAATGAGCGTAGCGTGTATATTACAAACCATATTATGAGAATAGTGACTTAGACCCAACTTTATTTACTTAAATAGCTTTACTTAAAAATAGAGACGCCCCGCGATTTCACCCGAAACTTGCATAATTTTCCGCGGGATTTCACGAATTTCCGAAAAAAACCGCATCTATCCCGGTAATATAAGTTCATCTAAAAAAGGTCATCCAATTTGGCATGAAAGCCACAACAAACAAATCGATAATGTTTTTAATTTCTATATTATGTAGGGATTTAATGTAAAATTCACACCGGCTAAATTCACTAGTGAATGGGAGCCAAACTAAAAAAGCTATTGACCGTGACGTTCATTCATAGTGATGTGCAATTTATAATATCATAATCTACACTTTATCCTCTACTTAGTCTGTGGTCCCCGCCGTGAGGCTTCAGCGACGTTCATAGTGATGTGCATTATACTTGTAATTTACACTTGTAATCGATAATTGTTGTTTATAAAACGCCGTAACTAGTAACTTGTAGTTACTTGTTCTTGTAGCTGCTACAATTGTTAGCTTGTACTTGTAGCGAAAAACTGGCAACACAGCCAAAAAAAAGTGAAATAATGCGTTTTATAAAGCTACAAGATAACAAGTTACAAGCTAAATCCCCCGATATATTGATTTACTCTATGAAATACAAGCACTTGTTCTTAGACCATAGACAATCCATAGTGTTTTTTCATTTTTAAAATGTAAAATCGAACAATTGTTTTGGTCATTACAAGTGTACGGAACTACAACTTGTAAAGATTTTTACCTGACTAAAGAGCTAGGTAAAATGAAGTACAAGTTTAGATAAATTTATTGAAAGTGTATTGTATTGGTCGCGTCACGTATTAACTAATGTTCAATTAGTTAAATTAAGTAAATATGAACTGATTATGTTTAAATAATGAGAAATTCAGCTTGAGCGATGCCCATGAAAAATGAGCATAGCCGTATATTACAAAACCTATTATGAGAATAGTGACTTAGACCCAACTTTATTTACTTAAATAGCTTTACTTAAAAATAGAGACGCCCCGCGATTTCACCCAAAACTTGCATATTTTTCCGCGGGATTTCATGAATTTCCGAAAAAACCGCATCTATCCCGGTAATATAAGTTCATCTAAAAAAGGTCATCCAATTTGGCATGAAAGTCACAACAAACAAATAGATAATGTTTTTAATTTCTATATTATGTAGGGATTTAATGTAAAATTCACACCGGCTAAATTCACTAATGAATGGGAGCCAAACTAAAAAAAAGCTATTGACCGTAACGTTCATTCATAGTGATGTGCAACTTGTAATATCATAATCTACACTTTATCCTCTACTTAGTCTGTGGTCCCCGCCGTGAGGCCTCAGTGACGTTCATAGTGATGTGCATTATACTTGTAATTTACACTTGTAATCGATAATTGTTGTTTATAAAACGCCGTAACTAGTAACTTGTAGTTACTTGTTCTTGTAGCTGCTACAATTGTTAGCTTGTACTTGTAGCTTTATAAAACGAGGCCCAGGTATCTTCTAAGGGTCAATTCAGACAGAGCAGCAAAATGCTCGAGCAGTTTTTAAGTGCTCTCGGAATATCAACCTTATTTCATTTAGACAAAGCTGAAAATAGTATGCAACATTAAAATCTTACCTATTTTAATTTTGCATACTATTTTCAGCTTTGTATAAATAGATTAAGGTTGATATTCATATAGCACTTAAAAACTGCTCGAGCATTTTGCTGCTCTGTCTGAATTGAGCCTAAGCAAGCATGCACCATCATAGACTGCGTCATCACTTTCCACAGGTGAGACAGTGGTCAAATGCTGTGCCTATCAACAATAAAAAAAAATTGTGAAATAACTCTGTGGCGAGGATCACCATGAAAATACGTACCTAGTAGTCTGTCATTTGTGGCCATGAATAGGTTCATGCTAGTTCACTTGTGCACGGCAAATGCAGAACACAGATTAGAGAAAAAAATAATGTTACTCTGTGATGCAGAACTTACGAGTGACAATTAGTATGATATGATGGTCTTTGAAGAAAATCCGACAATGGTGGTTGTGAATTTTTTACCAAAACCTGTGTAGGTTTTTTGAATTTTAATGTGTAATAAGGGTGAATTATTATTCCTTAAGTGTTCGTAAACGTGCACGAGTGTTGGCAAATGGTTACAAGTTTATATAACCATCCATTTTCGTTATCTCTTCAACGGCTTTTTAGACCCTTCAGTAAAACATCCACAATTTTACTGATGGCATTTTGACTGGCAAAATAGGACTTTGACATGACATAACCGAACAAATTTTACTCACTTGACATTGGCAAAGCCATTAACGAAGAAGAAGAATCCCTTCACGGTTAGTGGCAAAGTTGTGCCGCATTTGGCGGAAACAGTAACCAATAAAAAAATAATAATAATATGACATGAGGTAGTGACTGACATATGACATGTCATGACGAGTGAAAGTGACGTCACTTCAGCGACACTTCGTGTTCTCAATTTATTTTTATTTCGCAATTTCAAGATTAACTAGCATAAGTTTTTATGCTTCTCTATTGTTCGAGGGTTAATAACAACCCTGCTGCTAATATAACGACGGAATGGATAACCAGTACTACTACAAACTGATGGCAAATTATCTTTCGAAACGGAACTGCGACGAGTCATTCATGAGGTACTTTTTCGGAAAGAACTCTCTGAAAAAGACGCCAGAAGAGTTGGAACGCGCGGACGAGCGCAAGAGGCGGCTGCAGCGCGAGCGCTCGCGCCGTTACCGCGCGCTCAAGAATGCACGCCGCCAGCACGACGGTGGCGCGCCGGAAGGCGAGGGCCGCAGCAAGCCGCGCACCCCGCTGCCGGACGATGAGCTCAGTGACGGCGATGAGCCGCCAACGCTGTGTCACCTCAACTACGAGGACAAATGGCGGGAGCCAGGCGCCAGCTCGGATGCATCCGACGACAACTCGGCGCACTCGGCCGCAGAGCTGAAGGAGACGGTGCTGTCACGCGACTTATCGCACAGCCTCAAGGAGTTCCTGAGCGCGCCCAACACGGAGCTTGACTATCCCACTGTGCACAGCCTCATGTTCCATTGGCTGCAGACGTAACATTGCTGCTCATCTCGCCAACTCCGCTCTCTCGCCTCATGTACAGGTACAACATTGGCTTATAATACCATGACTCTTCGAAATAGAAATACTAGTAAAACTATGGAATCTCATTTACTGACTGGTAAAACCACAAGTGGTAGTTTGACATATCAGATTGCTTCTATGATAGAGATTATCTCAGATGTTGATGGAACCGTCCTGTTTTAATTTTAGTTGTAAGTGAGTAAAGTGTGTGCAGTAGTGCCTCTATTATTTGAAATGTACTTTGTCCGAAATAGTAGAAATTTTGACAAATTTGCTGCATTAGTTACTTATTATGTAAAATTGCAGGAAAGTACATTAATTATTTATGTGTAAGAATCTCAATGCTCATTTCTTTTTAGGTAAATAATTGAGGCTTTACTGGAAACATTCAAAGGTGGTTTTGTAAAGACTTCCTTGAAAGTAACTTTTGTATGTACACATTCTCAAAACCTTATGTGGTCAATCTTATTGATATAGATAAATAAAAAGATTAGAATAACACATCAGGACATGTGCAGCCTTATGTTTTATGTAATCAATCTTCATATTCATTTCTATTCATCAATCTATGTAAGGTGATTTTATATCTCTCAAGCATCTCATACAAATATATTTATATTTCTTAACAATTTTTCAAAATAATGCTATATTATGAATTATGATATTGGTTACATAGAATCTAAGAAGCAGAAGCACAAGTCGGCAGAGGTTGGCTGCTCGTTCTAGAATATTCCACTAGACAATAAGTTGTTGTTAAGTTGCCATATCCTAATATTTAGATACTCAACTATACATTATATGTATGCATATAGAAAAGGATAGAGTATTATATATACCTATAGTTTGTGATACTGAAGAATTTACATTTTGCGTCAAGTGTAGTTAACGTGTAAGGTACCAGGTAAATAGGCTAAGTTGTGAAATAAGAGATTATTGAAGTGCCACCACTCTGTGCCAGTGATCACAGAGCAGTGATGATGTGTGACAAGTCATATTATCACCGGGGCGTGATCAAAAGAGCATTAAATAAAATGTGTTGTATTATTACATTACACACTAGCTGACCTTCCCTGGCTGCAAATGATATAGCTCTCCAATCTGCCCTGTGGAAGCTGGCTGTATTATCTTTATCTTACATACACCATGAAATCACCACATGGATTAAATAAAACATCTTTCCCATTTTTCAGGATATTAAAATATGTAATTAATATTCTCCTTCTTTTAACATTGGTAAATGTTATTAACTGATTTATAAATCATATTTTAAATACAATATACACAGAAAATTCTTGCATAAAAATTATGTTGTTATTGTTTCATAGGTTTAAGTAGGTACTGAAATGTCATTCCAAAAAAGCTATAACCATACCAAGTTTCATAAATACATCAAATAGGTTCAATGTAATGTGCGTTCAAACAGACTGACAAGACATACAATATGTATAAAAATCTTGTTTTTACTTCTATCGAAAAATACCGCAATTTAAAATTTCATAAAATACTAATAGTTCCGATCCCAGTTTCAGTTTTATTTGTGTAATTTTTTTTAAATGATTATGATATTCCATCTTTTAGTGTAGAGTCTAACCTAAACCATTGGACTCGAGGAGGATATTCCTTTTATAGCATATGGGTGTATGTTGCTAGCTAGGGGGAGATGAACTTTATCTTAAAATAAACTTTTTATATTAAAATCTAGACACATTAATTATATCGTTTTTATTACTTGTGTATAATTTCTCCAATATTAATGACAAACATTAAATAACGAAATTGTTGTACAATGAAAATTTTAGTTCTTCACCATTTGTTTTAAAATTCACATATGTATTATATAATAATGTATATAATGTTGGTGATACCTTGTAAGCCTTCCGTGGTAAAACCCTTTATTACATATAAAATGTTTCAATTTCTTTTATTAATTAGGGAATTACTTAGTTTATTTTTCTCTAAACAAATATTAGAATATTTAACGGTTTAAGCAGATTTAACAATGATTGATTGAATGTATTGCATCAGTGCCTCTAAGATGGTGTAGGGTAAGAAACTTACATTTTAGTGACATGCTACAGCCATATTATTTGTAATGTTAGGTAATTTTTTATGAAGCACAATATAATACATTATAACGCTAATGTAAAACAGAATAACTATAGGCATACTGCTGTTAATTAATAACTAATAATAATTATGTAGTAAGTGCTGTCATTCACATTGTGTTAAGCAACCCACCCTTTTATCTATTTCAAATAACAGCAATGTTCATAAATATCATAATTTGTATAAAGTGCGAGTACACTGTACACTGTACACTTGAGCTGTGGCGCTCGACTTGCATGCGCGTCAACCGGCCAGGCCGCGCGGCCGGCCGGCCAGCCCGGTTTGTGCCAGCGATGCCTTCCGTAATTATTATTATACACTCTTAGCATTAGATTAACGCTTAGTTAGGTACTTTATGGTAGTGCCATATTAAAAGAGCTTCCTGTCTATTTTTAAAATGAGTTTTATTTATTATTAACACATTAATTTGTATCCTTAGCACTAAATAACAAACAATCATTAAAGGTAAGTGCCTACATACAAACCAAAGCAATTAATACTGATGCGTGATCAAAAGGACAGACAAGAAATAAAAATATTGTTTCTTGTACTTCTATATTGACAAAGAAGTGTATCTAATAGAAATCATCAAAAAATATTCAATCAATGTACCTACAGATTTTAGGCCAGTTACAGTTTAATTACTTATGTACTTATATTATTACTAGACCTATTCTGTAATGTTATGTTTTATGTTAAATGGTAATAAATAAATAATTATAGAAATAAGTAATAACAGATGGGTCGACATGAATGACGTATAGATACCCAAACATTGCTAAAATAAAGTTGGTACTCGCGAGGTCTAGTGTTCGCAGAACTAGGTACTAGTAGCAGCTATTTAGATTGTTATGATTATGACAATGACGACATCGATCGCTTATGAAATAAATAAAAAGCCTTGATTGGACGCGGACGTTACCAAAAATGAGCCGCGCGCCCACACCATGTCGCACCGCACCGCACCCATGTTCCGCCATCGCGCCAGTTGCGTTTATTGTAAGCGATGTGACATTCCGTGCGCGCGGGCGCTCAATGTCAACCACTCGGCGACAGATCTTATGAATCCTTGGATCTACTAGATGCAGTTTGAACGCAAAAAAAACCACTTACGGCGATAGTGGGAGCATCGTGCGAGGAAACCTTATCGCATCGTCGCGGGTGTTCAACCGCCGCGCCACGCCAATATATTCGACCGATACGTCCATACGCCCTCTTTGAAATGCAGTACAAATACGGAAAGGGCCATATCAGCCTACTATGGTTACGCACCCTCGTGATTAAAATATGGAGTGATGCTGTGGGGAAACAGTGTAAACGCAATAGACTTATTCATCATACAGAAAAAATGCATCAGAGTCATAGTCCAAATAGAAAATACCCAAAGTTGTAGACCCCACTTTAAAGATTTATGCAGCTTTGCACATAAGAACCAAAATGCATTTATTAAAATAGAAATACACATAATATAAATACTAGACACAAGCATAGATTATACCTATTTACCATATTCTAGAATTAATATGTTAAACCACAGCCCACACGTTGCGGGCAGCGATTTACTTTATATAGTGGCGTCACTTTCTAGTTCGGTTATGTATGCCGGGTAGTAAAAAAAAACCACCTCATACTTTTTCCAACTGTTACCATAGTACAAAATATTATTATGAACTAATCCCAATCAAAATGGACGTAAAACGAACACTGCTAGACAGAACACGTTTTTCTGTGGTTGAAAATATTCTCGATAACATAAGTGTTAAAAGAAATGCCTAAACAAACAGTAACCTTATATTAGGTACCCACACCACCCGTAGAGTACCTACCTAAAACGAAAACAAAAAGAGCGGTCCCAGCACCGGCCCTTGTGGAACACCGTAGGAGAAGCGGCGGTGCCTCAAACCGTCGCGCCCTTCCACCAGGACCTCAGAGGTAATCAGCCAACAGCCTTCGCAGATACAGTACAGACGCACTCCGATTATAACGGAGCGCCGTTGTATCGTCTCAACTCGAACCCATATTAGGCCTCCGACAACCCAGGCCGGTGCCAGATGACACGGGAACAGCAAGACGATGGGCCCGTATGCGGAAAGCGAGTCGACAGAACAACCCTCCTTCCGCAACAGGCGCAATCGGCCGTCCTTCCACGGCTTCGGAAACCGTCCGGACGTGAAGCACGCATCGAACAATTCCAGAAGCCGATAGCACATCTTCTTCCTCAGGGCCAATCTGAGGACTCGCCCCGGCATTCCGTCGGGACCCGGAGCGGTGCTCTTACCTTTAGGCGTGCGACCGCGACATCCATCTCCGCCAGACACGGGATGGAGTCCACTAAGTCCACCTCGGGGAACACCATCGTCGGGGCGGTATGGAGGGGGGTTGTGTCGGAGAAAAGCTCCTCCAACACCTTGCTCATGACCTCCGGCTCTAGCGACTCGGCATCCGGGGACGTCTGGCCCCGATGCTTATCCCGGGCAGCCCTATACGGACGCCCTTTGGATACCTGTCGAGGCTCTCCAGGGTCGCCCCAGGCCTCCGACTTCGCCTGGCTAATGGCCAGCTGTATGCTTATCCCGAGCAGCCCTATTACGGACGCCCTTTGGGTCCCTGTCGAGGCTCTCCAGGGTCGCCCCAGGCCTCCGACTTCGCCTGGCTAATGGCCAGCTGTAAGTTGCACCGCGCGTCACGGTGGGCACTGTACAGCTGGCTCTCGGCTGTCAGTTCATCGGCCGACAGCTGCTCGTCCGTGCGGCCCCTGCGCCGCCTCCTACAGCGGGTGTAAGCCCGCCGCGCGACCGAGCAGTCGGCTCGGAGATCTGCGATCTCCGAGCTCCACCAGTCCGGCTGGTGACCTCCGTCTCCACACCGGAAACACAGGTCACCCCTGTCCACCGCAGCGGGACACTGCGGGCGAGTATGCCTCAGCTCCAAGCACCTGTAGCAGCGCATAGGGCGATCCCCCAGTGCCACCACCTGCACTGAGCTCCATCCTATCAGTAGCCTGCCCTTTTGCAGCAACACTTTGGCTGCTGCAACTGGGAGGGAGACGAGGGTGGAGCCATTCCCACTTACGCCTGGGCGGATCTCCCCGACATTGACGCACTGCGGGTCACATGCTCCCGCACGAGCAACCGCCGCCACCACCTTCTCCTTTGTGGCCGCGTCGTCCAGGCCCGTAATCCTCAGATCAGTGGACTTGACGGGCCTACTAGCCACCTCCGTCGCGACGTCACGCAGCTTCTCTGGGAGCCGCTTGATCCCCAGCTCCTGGAGATCCACCTTCTTCTGCGCCACCGCACGGGCCGCAGGAGCACGGGCAGTGGGGTCACCCGCAGGGACAGAGGAGGGTACGGAGGACTTGTTCGTTCTCATTCCCTTTCCATCCACTTGGGTCCAGGTTTCGTTTTGTAAAGGAACCTGGGCACTTTTGGTCCCCTTTGAGGTAGAGGGACTCGCAGCCTCGGCAAGCTTGTTGGCCGCGATGGGGATGGGACGGCGAGCCGGCTCAGCCCTCTTTGGGATCGCGGCCTTAGCTGCTACTGCCCTCAGAGGCGGACAAACCGTCGGGGCCGGCAATAGTCGGTCCTCGATCACTGCGAGTCGGGCGTTGAGCATTTGCCCGAATGTGGTGGTCAAGGATCCCTTCAACTCCTTAATCAAATCCTCCCCCAGCGTGGCGGTAGGGGCTGCCGGCCTTTTCGTAGCG
The DNA here is from genome assembly GCA_910589525.2 of Ennomos quercinarius. NCBI lineage: Eukaryota > Metazoa > Arthropoda > Insecta > Lepidoptera > Geometridae > Ennomos > Ennomos quercinarius. The sequence goes on from OU342493.1 coordinate 19,243,916, forward strand.
GCGGCGGTGGCGGTGGCGACGGCGGCTTCCGCCTTGGCTTCACTGAAGCCAAGACGTAGTGCCTTCACTTCCGCCGTCATCGCCTCCAGCTCAAGCCGTAGGCGAGTATTGTCCGCCCTAAGCTTCAGAGTGTTCTCGGATTCGCTCCTCCCGGTCAGGGTGTCGACCACCTCCCCCAAGGTCAACGCCGACTTCTTCAGGCGACCGACGGACTCGCCTTCGAGGTTGCCAGATTTCCTGGCAACCTCTAGAATGCGGGCGAGTTCTTCCTCGGCTCGCGCCCTCAATTTCTGAGCGTTGAGGACGCTGAGGTCACTGACCATCAGAGCATCGGAGTCAGTTACGATGCTTGGCCCGACGTCGCTGACCGTAGCGGCTGGGCCCTTTCTAAGCCTCTTGCCTTGCAGGAGCTTGCGCTTGCCGTTTGGTTGGCCCTGAGAAGGGCTTTTTAAGAATTTCCCGGAGGAATCTCGTGCCTGCTTGGGCATAGCGAATTTGTCGTATGACGGCTTAGACATTCGACGGACGGTAGGGACAGTGCTCTTTAGCCAAGCCCAGTCTGCCACTCCGTTACGGTGGTCAGAACTGGGTCGTTACCGGGGGACACGACGAGGACGTAAGCATTGTGGGGGTCCCCCATACCATTATGGACCCTTGGTCCAAGTAATTAGACACAGGCTTTCAGTGGGCGGTGGGTGGTCCAACTATAATCGCTGACTGAAGTATACCTTTGGCATCAGAAGACTTGAGTAGGTCTAGTATTTCTTAAATTCTCGTTTTTTTTCTTTTTGGTCTGTCTATAGGTAGACCCTTATCTAGAAAAAACGTAATCTAATAAGGAACCCTAAATATCTGGCGCCTTTTCATGCCTGTCTGTTAGTCACATACAACAGTATTATATTATAGTTTTTTTTTAATTTAACAATTCGTATTAGCGCTACAAACTAAACTTAAATGCGGATAGGAGTCTCGAAAATCCTTTGAGCATTTTTTTTTTCGCTATTTCATGACCATCCAAGCCCAAATCACGGCAATGGAGAACACAAAAGGGTTAAAATATCACTATCAAATATACCTAAAATCAGAGCGTAGATCATGTACATTACATTAGTTTTTATTTCACTTCAATACATACAGTATTTCCAAAGTTATAACGACGAGAAGTTTAAGCCCTATATTGAATTTCCGCGATTACGCGCGTTCATACTGTGACGTCACAACCGTTCAGCTACCGGCCGCGACACGGCGGGCGGTGCGTTGACCCTACTAAATTTCGCGCGTCTCGTTTCACTTTGTTTCTATCGTCTTCGTTTTCCTATTATAAAGAAATAATATAAATTATCCGATAGATCCGATTACACTAAACTGAAACTGGTAGTGTGTAGAATGGAAGGTTTTCTAAAAGGTCAGTCGGACAATCTGCCAAGAGTGGATAGTTTGATCGTGGCACGTAGGTATTTCATGTACCTAGAATGAGGATTTTACGGCTGCCGAAATTCGTGGAAACAAAATGAAAATGTATGTAGGTATTTTCTAAGTAAGTACTACCTACTCTCGGGTAGGTATTTGGTCAAACATAAACCTATAAACTGTGTGTTTATTATACCTATTATGGGCGGCGATAAAAAAATACTAGGTAGGTACTCGCAATCATCGTCTTGAGGTTGTCGATGATTATTTTATGTGTAATTATTAGTATCAACTTGAAGAAAGTAACACTATTTACCTATATACAGATGTAGGTAAGTCCTATGCCTAGTAGGTATTTACGTAGTTATCAGTTTTCTAAGTAGGAAAATACCTACCTATTATAATATGTTTATATTAAGCCAGATATTTTTGATTAATTTTATCAATTATCCACTTTAGTTTGTTCATTTACATTTTTTTTAAATAAAAATAAAGAATAGTTAAGAAATCAGTGCTGATGAACCGTGCTCAAATTTTTACTTATCATCTTTATTGGTTATTTATTAACGCCCGACGCAAAATGAGGGGTGTTATAAGTTTGACCGCTATGTTGTGTCTGTAATCTGTATGTCTATCTGTGAGTCTGTATGTCTGGCTGTGTGTCTATATGTCTGTTTGTGTCTCTGTATGTATGTCGTAGTAGTGTAGCTCATAGCTCGGGTGACCCCGATTTCGATGCTCTTTTTTTATTTGAATGTTTTTTTTAACAGTGGTTCATAGACATGTTTTATCCAAATCGGTTAAGCCGTTCTAATAGTAGTTTAAAAACGTACGTATTGTAGTTTTATTTGTATATTATGTAGGTAGGTAATAGGTAGTATGCAAGATACCTATTTAAACAATCAAAAGTAGACAAGTAGGTAGGTTAAGTAGGTCAAACGTGGCAAGGACAAGTAGAGAAGAAGAAGGATAAACGTATTATTAACCAATACTTATTTTAAAATCGTCTTAACAGTAGTGTGCTTTAGTTCTAGGGCCTATTGAATCAACTCTTTTTATGGCTGTCATCCACTTTTTCCTCATTTTTGGGTCCTCAGGCACATACAAAAAGGGTTTATCAGGTGTTTTAACTGTTGAATTGAAGCACTGCGGCACAATACAGTATTTTTCCCATTTTTACCACAGAACTTTATAATTTTGATTTTTACTGCGCAGCGCCTTGCGAACGAGAGCGCGCCTGTCGAATGAGAACGGTTGTGACGTCATCGGCTATTGAACGCCCGCCCGCGTTTTAAAAACCTTCGGCCGGAAATACGCACTTTGATCGTCAATATCGCAGCCATTTTTTAAGATATAAAGAAAGTAAATATACAGTTTTCTCGTAATTTTTTGTAGATTTATTTACCATGTAAAGTAAAAAACGTTTGTCAGACCCATTTGGCTTTAACCGCTAAACGATTTATATGTATTATGTATAAAATAAACATCACAGCCATAACATTACCCCATTAGTCAGTTATACCCAACTTAATTTGTATGGAATCTTATACCTAGTTACTTAAGATTAGCTAATATAGTTATAATTATAGCATTATAGGTACTGGAATGGAATGGAAGTATTACATTTTCCGAAACGACGCTGACGTCACCCGCCTTCGCGGTCCCTACTACTGGCGTTTTTCTATACTTATAACAAAACTGTAACAGGTCCAATTCTGTACATTGAAGAAACTTTGAAATTTTTTTGTTATCGAGTCTGAAGCCAAAAATATATATTTTTGTCTGTCTGCTGATCATCACGCCGAAAGTACTGAATGGATTCAAATGAAACTTGTAATGATTTGAATTCGTATTACGAAGTAGGTTATAGGATACTTTTAATTCCGAAATTCAGCGCGGGTGTCGGGAGAGGGGATGAAACTAAAAATAATTATGTACTAGTACTTAGTTGTAGGTAATTAATTACGCATGGTCCGATTTTTCATTCATTCTTTTTTTTGTTAGAAAGGGGTTACTTTAAATATTGTCACATAAATATTTCAAGGACCTCGGTTATGTGGTTCAGAAATTACAGACATTCAACCTTCAGTATTAGGTCCAAAGCCACTCCTATCTTGTACTATGGGAAAGAAAGAAGGGAGGCGGGAAAAGGATGAATGGATGAAACGGCGAATGGAGCCAGGTGCGCCAGCACCTTCATCCATTTATTCTTTTCCCTTATCTTTTTCCTTCTTTTCTTAGACTGAGATAAGGCGTAAAACTAATTAACCCATTCGAAGCCGGTGCGTGTCAGCTAGTGTAGAATAATATTACTTAAATAATAAAAATTGGTTCATGTAAGGTCTATTATACAGGTACACAAGTACCTATCTGTATAATAGACCATAGAGTACCTACTTCATCTATCGGTCCTACAAAGCTCAACGGATGGGCCGATAGATGAAGTACTCTATGATTAGGTACCTATATGTAACCATAGCAAGTACTATTTGCAAGATATTGAATGCGTGCGTACGTACGGTAGGCACTCGATGCCACTCTTAGTTATTGCACAGAATACACAATAGTACATGTAGGTATTGTTGGACGACACTATAGCACTAGCACCGTGCTACTGCTACAGTTATACGAGTACCTACCACATACATAACTGCTCAAACATTAGTGTGGTTCTAGTTCACGAGTTGCATCTTCGGTTCGGACACACCATCCCTTCCCGCCACGCGAGTTGGTGGTCCAACAAACGTAAAACTATCGGGCCTAAAAGTACAATGCATGCGAGCATATATGTACTTACTTTCTAATGCTCCGGTTAGTGTAAGCAGTGCCCGATCTGATTTTATACTTTATTTACGCATCTATTGTTTACGCTGAAAACAAACTGTGCAGTTATTGAGACACTTGCAAATAAAATTAAGATTGTACGTTTAGAATAGCGTAGCGGTGTTATTTGCTTGCCGAAGAATTAGGGTAGGGGAATGGAATGGATACGAACAGGTATTCAGTCTTGGCTACGTCATCTGGTGCGTCAGTGAAGCCGGCTGGCTACGAGCTGCGTCGGGCCTGCATCCTAACAGGTGAGAAACGTAACCGTGCAGTGGAGGAGTAACCATGTAGAGCCATCGCTTTCCTCCCGATACATTCGTATAGTGTACATGTCTAACTGTAGTGTATTACTGACGAATGTGATGTGCAGCCATTCGAGCGAAACCAGAAACAGTAAAGAAGCGTGCCTAAGTTTTTTAAACTGTAAAAGTTAATTATGTGGCGTAATGAATGCGGCGCGAGTGTTCTGTGCGGTCGAGCCGCTCGGCGTGGGCGCTCCGGGCGGCCGCGCCCGCCGCCAGTGCAGCGCGGCCGTCCGTCGCAACGCTCGCGAGCGATGAAATCCACAGCCATCTACAAAATCACCTACGTTACGAAAAAGAAAAAGGTACGAAGTAGCGCTACCGACGGGGGCTCCTCGAGCCCGGCGCGGCGCCGCGCAGCCCGCGGCGCACGGCTTGCGCCAGCGGGAACCTCGCGCCGGCGCCGCCGAGCGGGTCGCAGTCGCCCACGAAGTCGTCCGCGTTGAGGGAGTACACCATGGCGCCGCGCAGCCCGCGCGCCCGGACGTAGGCGGCCTTGTCGGCGACGCTCCGCGGCGAGTCGTGCGACACCCAGGCGCGCGCGCGGTGCAGCCAGGGCACGCGCGCGCGCGGCTCCCACTGCGCGGTGAGGTTGTGCGCACGTTGGAACGCGCACACCTCGGGGTAGCTCACGAAGCCGAGCGAGCCCACCGAACCGAAACCGGAAGCGGGACTGCCTATCGCAGGGTTGTTCGCGTTCACCAACGTGAACGTGTGCCCGAATGTAGGTATGCCGACTACGATTTTGCTTTTTTCGAGGCCTTTCGTTCTGTACATTTGAACGGTGTAATTGACGTTGAGGGTTGCCAGATATAAGTTCTCGGTGGCTCGGGCGAACAAGGGAGAATTCAGTCCGGTGAATGGAGTAAATTTAGTATAGTAATGATAATCATAGGTCATAATATTGGCAAAGTCCACGTAGAGATTGATTTGGTCCACATCATACGACACATCCACGATAGGCTCGGGGGCAGCGATAGCCACTGTTAGTAAATAATCTCTTTTTTCTCGGATGTACTCTGTTCTGATCTCACGAAGTAGCTGGGAGAAGTGCTGCCTCTCCCGACCACCAGAGCGGCTGGTTGGCAAATGTAAGGCTGGGAATTCCCAGTCTAAGTCTACTCCATCCAGACTATAATTTCTTAAAATGCTTTTGATTGATTTAATAAAGACTTTTCTAGAGGCATGATCAATAACCATTTCTGAAAATCCATTTTTATCCCCAGCACCTCCCACAGATAGTAGAACTTTCAGCTGTGGATTTACTTGTTTCAGTTTTACTATCTCTTTCACTGTGTCATACTGAGATGGCTCCAGGAAGATCTCTTTATGTACCACACGAGCAAATGCTATGTTAATATGAGTGCACAAATATGGATTAATTTGTGAGGGAAGCAGCTGCTGCTGGTGAGCTGACACATTGTTTTGGTCTGGAGTATTGTAGTAACAAGACATGACTTCTGCTGGTGGTACTGGTTGCATCCTGCCTGTGATGGCGACAGAGCTTAGCATGCTTTTGTCCAAAAATCTGACTCCACATATAGATATTGTCAATGCTATCAAAATCACACTAACCACACAGCACCCCAGGAGAACACGGGGTTTATTTCCTTGGTTTGAGTGATGATTCTCAGCATATTCTAGAAGTGGATCTTCCAGAATTTGCGAAGACAGTTTATAATTTGCAAGTTTTTGATGTATCAGTTTCATTTCAGGAAGTTAAATAGAAACTTAGTGTACCAGATGAGCTAAAATCTGCAACAACACACTTGATATAGTATCTGTTTCTTGAACTTGTTCACAGATTATTGATTATGTAGAAAAGTAGAACTACATTGATGTGTTGTATATTGGTAGATCTAGATTACGCTTGGGCCATGGAGACCAAGTGCACAAAAGTTTTTTAAAGATCTCTGCAAACATCTGTTTTTAGTGATGTGTGACCAAAATGTTGGCCTCTACTTGGGCCAAAGGAGCATTGGCATTCAACGTGGCAATACTGTCAGCAATTTGGACACCTTGCCTACTGGCAGTTGTTTGTTAGACTTAGATTAGTTATGTATTACATTGTTCATTTTATTTAGTCACAGAATAGACAATTATATAGTAGTATACTATGTTTAGTATAAAATGGCTTTTTGTGTCAACAATAAACAATAAGCTTGTTTTCAGTATTGTATGGTGTGTACATAGACTTACATTGTTTTTTTGATGAGGGTGCAAATTGTTTTATAGGAAAACTGAACGACAGAACGGGTCCGAGCTTTATACCTGGAATCTGCTTCCAAATAACTTTACTATTTCTTGCAATCCTTGCATATGCTTTACTTTATTAGCCGATAAGTAGAAAACAGTAGAAAAGTACTCTGTGATATCCGCTAGAAATGGTACTTTTCGTATGAGATATAAACATAATATTATCACAGCATGACACGAAAATCTCATCACACACAATAGGGGATTTTCTGACAGCTGGACGGAACGTACGTAATTCTACATCCACAAGTAGGTGGCGCTGGCAAGACATGGCTTGTTTTTTTTGGGAGGTGGCTTTGGCGTCTGTCATAGCGCAGTGTTGCTTTCACTTCACTCATGAGTATGACCATTTGTGGCAGATTTGCCCTTCATAGGGCAGAATTTGCCTCCTATTTTTCATCATTTCTACATGAATTTTGGGTTCCTACTTAATAATTCCTTGATATTTTAAAATGAACATAAGTAAATACTAACGAAAAATATATCTATTATATCCCTTGTATTATTACTATTACAAGACGAGGCATATTTCTGGCAGAATTCAAAGTGTGGGCGGATTTTTATTATTTTTAGGGCAGACTCTGCAATGTACAGATGGTCACACTGTCACAGCCTTCCCTACTGTTGCTTCACAGCGTGGACATAGATGCAGAGAGTAGCTGTTTATGGTTTATGCATAAATCACAGTATTGTTTTTTTCTCTAACCTGTGGCATAAATCTTCAGAACCACAGACATGGTAGTGATAATTATTCCATTGTTTCCTTGGTCTGAGTAATTATTCACGCCGCGAAAAAATCTAGGTCTGTGATTCACGGCCATGTCAAAGTTGGGTAGTGTAATCAAAGACTTCTATGTTACACTGGACAGCACATCTCTAACTTGCACTGTCAATCACTCCAAATATGCCAATTGGCATCTTCGCGCTCATACCAGGCTTGGCACTCAAACTGAGCGAACGTGCGGTAAAAAAACTTTACCCAAAGTTACTAAGGCTCCACTGTCCGTCTGTGACCAGGCTGTACCTATATCATGAACCATGATAGTTAGACGGTTGAAATTTTCACAGATGATGTATTTCTGTTCCCGGTATGACAATAAATACTAAAAAAAGAATAAAAAACGTACGTAGAACATATACCTCTTAGTTTGAAACAAAATCATAAGAATATGTACCTATTTTTGTGTCTAGTTTAAAAGAAGTTGTAACCTTAACCTATTGTAAATGTACTATTTTTTAACTAATACAATACAAACAGCTTTTCTAACAAAGATCTACAAAACTTTATGAAGTTACCTAATAATCATATTATCATAAAGTTTGGTAGGTATAAAATCTATGTCCATTCTGTATGTTGATACTCTTTGTCTTTGTCTATAGGCATAACCATAGCTAAAATGCAAACATTGAGCTTGCAGCAACACGATACGAAACTGTGTGCGTATTGGGTAGTAACTTCATGCGTTGCACACAGACCCAGGGCCGTAGACAGGCGGGGGGGGGGGGGGGGGGGGGGGGGGGGGGGGCATCAGCTTGAATACTATAATTATATATTCTCCATCAAATCTTCCGCAGGAGTTGTGCGGTAAGGTATATTTTATACCTACCAATTTTATCAGCTCTCCATACATGTAAGTACCAAAGCGCAGGGTACATATAAATTGCGCGAGCGAAGCGAGTGCAAAAATTTTTATATATGCCAGGGCGACTCATGAGTGAAAAAACGGGCTTCATGCAGATTCTAAAAAAGCGGAACCGCGTAGGTCTAAAGCAGAACGCGGATCCTATGTCAAAAAGGCGGGGAAAAAGCGGAAAAGCGGTGCATCTGGCAACGCTGTCACAGTCATCTTCAGGTTTTTTTTTCTTATATTTTGGCTCCACACAGTGTATTTAGACAGTGTCAAGTATTGTAATTTTTCATCGTATTGTGGAATATTTCACGTAGAGCCAAGTCTTAGTCACAGTCAGGGTAATCATAGTCCAGTCTAAGTCAGGTAGTCATAATCCAGTCTAAGTGATGCCCTAGTAAAGTGGTGGCAACTTTACTAGAGGCTTCTATGGAATTTTGGAAGCAACACGAAAAACCACGTTTCACTACATTATATCACTTGCCCATACTCATGCTCCTTATTCAGCACTTAATGCGTAAAACGCCACCAATTTTAAACATTAACACTGGAAAAAGCATAAGTTTTGTAAAATAATACAATGCAACGACGACGTGAACTTTTTCGCGCTCCCGCCAAAAACCTCAAAATCAGCTCTTACGTGGGTATCACCCAATAGATGGCGCCTGTTGTGGTTTAACCAAAATCTGTCATTGTCACTGTTTCAACAATAGACCACAGGTTAGAGGAAATGTGTCACGATACTGAATGGTAACTTCAAACTCTTTCGTTTTTTTAGTTTCGTTGCGGGATGGCTCAGCTTTATTTTGGATCATAATATTAACGTTTATCTGTCTCGCAGTTCTGCTGCACTTCAATTTACTTAATAAGAATGCACCACAGACTACTTAGGAGATACTACAGATAATGTACTCGTGGTCCACTCAACTGAATTTGACATTTCTTTGTAGGTAGTCTAAGCATTTTCTTATGTTTCAACTACTCTATGGTTTGAAAGGTTTAAACTATTACTTACTGCGCCATCTAGTAAAAGAAGCGGAACTAGTTTTTTTTTTAAATAAAACTTCTCATTCCTATCCTAGTTTTTTTAACCACAGTCGAAAGTCCCTAAAAACCATAGCTATAAACAAAATGCTCCTTTAAATGCTCCAAGCAAAACACAAAATGAAACAAAAATGAAGAAAGAAAAAACGAGATGCTCGACACTGGCAGAAGGCATGAATAATACGGTGCCAAAATAAGAAAAAAAAAGAAGAAGAAGAAGAAATAGTCATCAAAATCAAAATACTTATCTATTTCTCTATTTATTGAATTTATTTGAGATAAAATGTAAAAAATAGTGTCTATCGTAAAGCTTATTATCACAACTTGAGTAATGTTTATCCCTTTTTGGTCAAGCCAGAGCTATGGATGACCCGTGCATGGACCACTACGAAAAACAGCTGTACTCAGTGTTCAAATCCTTCGACGTAAATAACGAGGAATCCCTGGATGAATCCGCGGTAAACAACTTGTGCGACGCCTTACAGCTGGAGGAGCGCGGGGCGGCCCTCGTGGACACCCTGTTCGAGCGGCGCAGCGACCGCGTCACCTTCACGCAGTTCCGGTCAGGGCTGCTGGCCGTGCTGGGCGAGCCTGCGTCCGCCCCCTCCCCCTCCCCGCCTGACCCCACGCCTGCACCTGCGCCGCACAGCGACGACGACTCTGGCCACGAGCTCGCGCCCAGGTACATATGTACACCTTATGCCGCAATTACATTACACTCAATTCAGGCTCCTAGTTAGGGTCTGAAAAAAGAATCTAGCTTTCTGGCCCTAATTTCATAAAGCGACATATCATAATAAGCCTATTGTCAGTAAATATGACTGACAATCATTAGTCCCATATAGGGTTCCAGGTCTTAACCCTGGAGCAGTTGTGCCTCTCCATGAAACCTGAGTGCTCGTGTGCAGAGCTTTTTGCCACCCATATCAAAATCCATTTAAATCATATTTATAGCTAAACAAACTTCAAAATATTTGCAAGAGGATTAAAATGAAACATGTGTTTCCAGAAAATGTTTTATAATTTATTTATTTATTAGTAATAAAGTCTCTGGAAAATTTGCCTTAAAATATTTTTTAGGGTAAATTCACATTTTTAGGAACGTGTTTACATAAAGTTTATAACAATCTTAAAAATTAAGCAAGTTTATATGTTTCCACTAATTCCATCATATGTGTCTGCGAAACAGTCTTGAGACAAGCACATACATGTTAGTTGGACAGTAACTTTGCACATGTATGGTGTATTATGGTGGGCTCACACAAATCTGGTGATTAAAATTGCCAAACTACAACAAATTAAAAGGCTGGCTTGTGCCCTGATCTATGGGTGTACAAAAACGACACCTTCAACAGCTTTGGACGTTATTCTGGGTCTGACTCCCTTGCACCTGCATATACAGCAGGAGGCAATGGCTCAGAATAAAATCTACAAACCAGGAGAAAGGCAATTCACCTGTCACTACTCATAGCAGAACTTATAAGAGAGCATAAAAATCATCCCAGAAGCAAAGCATGTTACTGCTAAAATAGCCAGCACACACCTTGACGGTAAGAGATATGAGCTGATTACAGAGGAGGGTGCCCTGGAAGGTCTCTCACCCTCTTGGAACATGTACATTAGATGGTGCAAAAAATAAAACAGCAAAATCTCTGCAAACCATTCAGCGATGAAAGTACGGGACTCATTGCATCAGCACACTGAAGAAGAGCAGCAAAAATCTGGGATAAGAAAACAGTCTGCAAACATGCAAAAGCTGTTTTTCCAACCATTAATCGGAAAATCACTAATAACTTGCTAAAGTTGCAACGGCAGGGTCTTTGGTTTATAGTAGGTCTCATCACTGGCCACTGTAATTTAAACTACCATCTGTATAAGACCGGAGCCACAGATAGCCCCCTATGTAGAGGGTGCCTGAAAGAGAACGAGACTGTGGAACACATGCTGAGATACTGCACAGCTACAGAGAAAGCCAGATATACATCAGGAATGCTAACACAAGAAGACACACAACATTCTACCCAAGAAATTTCGAATGCCTCATCATCATCACTTCATCACCCAACATCAGTGCCACTGGAGCAGAAGTGCCAGCAGCCTAGAGCCACACTCCGCTATTTTACGGAGCTGGGGTGGCTCGGGTAGATGCTGGCAGGGGGAAATGCACAATACACCCCAAGCGGGATGTTAGTGCAGGACTTATCGGCCCCATCACATCACATGACCTGGTGGGTCAAGTCTCCCACCCAGGCGGGAGATATTAGCCAAATCTCACGATGGGAGAATTCGTTAATGTCTAAGAAACCATTAAAGTTATAACAAACATTCTTAATTTGGTTAAGTAATAATAGATACAATTAACCTTATAAGAATTTTCTGTATTTATTTCAATACAGTACATGTTAGTAAAGTTGTTCCCAAGTTTTTGTCTTCTAAAACATTTTGCAATAAGACTGGTCAAAGAAAGCTTGAAATTTTCCATGTCGTTAAAAATCATTGTGGCTCGATTTGACATGAAGCAATCACTGGAACACACCAAACACTCATTACGCCAAATCATGACTTAAAATTCAGGTGTCAAAGGTCAGACCGCTTTCACAATCCACAGGGCCATAAACTTTGATTAGATTTACCGCGTTTCATGGCCCAGCCTGTCCATTAGGATGCAGTGGCAGGACAGCAATGTAATTGAATTTTTCGAGCCATCGAATATCGTTTTTCCTGTCACATTTTTTCGACGAACATCTTTTTTTTTTATAACGCCGAGTCTGTGAATTGGGAAATATATAAATTGAAAAATTGATATTTTTGTAGTCCATTTCCTTTTATTTTTGGAGGTGGTCTCAAGTTTCAATCTACGTAGCTATTGCAGTTTTGAAACGATTTTTTGTTAACGTTGTTTTGTTTCAAATAAAAGCTTGATCAATTCTTTAAGGAAATAACAAAGTTGAGCACAAAGAAAAAAAAATGTTTAGCATAAAAGTTTGGAACTGCCCAATATAAGTCACAAAACCGTACTGTATGTTTTGTAACTTATTATGTTGAACAGTTACAAATATTTATTTCACAAATAAGCTCTTAATTTTTTCCAACCTGTTTTTATTTTTAACTTTTACAAAATATCGCTCAATCTTCAATAACCTTAGATCATTGTTATTGTTAAATGTTAAACAATTGTTAAAATTTTCAAACATATGATTTAATTAAATTAAATATAATTAGCCCTATAATAATATACCTAGACATAGTACGATTCAAATTCAATGGCGGCTGTGAACTCGGCGTGAAACGCTGCGTAGGAGCAAAACTTAGATGTGCGCAGGCAGAGGTCAGCTTGCAGCGCACTTCGTAGCCGCCATTGAGTTTGGATCACACTCTACTCATAAAGCCTAGCCTTTGCAATTAGGGTTCCCGAACCCAAATCTGTCTGTCTGTCGGTCTGTCTGTCTGTCCGTCACCAGGCTGTATCTCATGAACCGTGATAGTTAGACAGTTGAAATGTTCACAGATGATGTATTTCTGTTGTCGCTATAACACCAAATACTAAAAAACAGAAAAAATAATATTTAAGAGGGCTCCCATACAACAAACGTGATTTATGCTCGTTTTGTATATACGATAATGGTACGGAACCTTTCGTGCGCGAGTCCAAGTCGCACTTGACCGGTTATGAGAAAATATAACTAAATGATGCAGCTTATGATATTATTCAAAGAAAATAGCAAGACGGAGTTACAGAAAGTTTTATGAGCATTTTAGTGGAGCGCGGGTATACTCTGCCGGACTTCCCCTAGTCTACATTACATAAAAAATCTACATTACATAAAAAAGAACTGCCAAGCGCGTTCCCCCTGCAACTTTGTTAATAGCGGATAATGTAAAGAGAGGCCGCGCGGAGTGGGCGCAGCGGATGGAGGAGAGTTATTTCTCACATGACAGATCAAATTTAAAAAGCCTAACAAAAGCCGTACTGGCCGTACACTAACTATTTTGCCGGGACACATATCCAAAAAGCGGGACTATGTCCGGTTTTATCCGGATGCCTGGCAACGCTAGTCCCATGTAGTATTTTAATTATATGAAACAAATTCAACTGACATTTGCAGGTTTATTATGATTTGTGGAAGGGTCAAATTCTTAACTAACATATTATATAAAATAGAGAAAGTTAATGCGAGTTACACGCTCGCTTATTAAGCTCGAGTCTGAGGTTGCCATCACATTCGGGGTAGATTTGTGTTCGGCGCCAAGAAGTACGGGCGTCGGTCGCGGCCGCAGCAGGGCGGTGCGGGAGCCCCCGCGCGGGCCGCGTCCGCCTCGCGGGCCCAGGGCTCCGAGCGGGCTCCGCGCTTCCGGCGCTCCGTGTCCGCCATGGAGCGCCGCGACCCCAGCCCGCCCGCGCTCGACCACGACACGCGCATCGGCCGCGACGACGCGCTCGCTCTGTGCGCCGAGCTGCGCATGCCGGCGCTCGACCGCCGCCTCGTCGACCGCATCTTCGAGGACTCTCCCGCGCCTCACACCACCGTCGGGGAGTTCTTCGAGCGCCTCGACCGCGAGCTGGCGGGCGCCGTGCGGGCCGCCGGCGGGCCGCTCGACGAGGACGACCCGGAGCGCGGGCTGGCGGCCGACCGGCTCGCCGAGCTCTGGGAGGGTGCCGGCGTGCGCCACCCGCGCCGGCTGCTCGCCCAGCTCGGGCTGGCGGGCCCCGCGCCGCGCGCCGCCGACGTGGAGCGCGCGCTCGACGACGAGCTGCGCGCCGCGGAGGAGCCGCTGGACGCGCGCGGCTCGCTGCTCGCCGCCGCGCTCGCACTCGCGCGCCTGCGCGCCTCGGCCGCCGCGCGCCGCCAGCACCGCGCCGCCGCCGAGCGGGACGGGCTGCGCACCGCGCTCGCGGGAGCGAACGAGCGAGCGCGCCTGCTCGCGCACGAGGTGGACGAGAACCACGCGCGCATCGAGGGCGAGCTGCGCGCGAGCCTGAGGCGCGCGGAGGCGGCGCGCGCGGAGGAGGCGCGGCGCGCGGAGGCCGCCGCGGCCGGCGAGCGGGAGCGGGCGGCCGGCGAGCGCGCGCGGCTGCAGGCGGAGGCAGCGCGCGCGGCGGACGGGGAGGCGCGCGCGCGCGCGGAGCTGGCGGCGGAGCGCGAGCGCGCGGACGCGCTGGAGGCGCGCGCGCTCGGCGCGGAGGAGCGCTGCGCGGCGGCGGAGCGCGCGGCCGCGCGGCTGGCGGCGCAGCTGCGGGAGGCGGAGGCGCGCGGGGCGGGGGCGGAGGCGGCGCGGCAGGCGGCGCGGGCGGCGGAGGCGCGCGCGCAGGCGCTGCAGGCGGACTGCCAGCGCCTGAGGGACCGCGCGGACGAGCTGGCCGCAGCGCTGGAGCGCGCGCCCGCCGCGCCGCACGTGCCGGGCGGAGGGGAGAGGGGAGGCACCCTGTCCGCCGAGCTGCACTCGTTACTCGCTGACAACACAACGGAGGTGAGTGTGTACCGTTATCCTTATAATTAACATTGCTTAGTAAAGTAAAAAAATGATAATAATAATAACGATGAAGCTATTCCATATACTGGAAGTAGATTGTGGTCGAACAGTAACCTAGTCGTTGATAAAATAAAAGTGACGGTCGATAAATGTGAAGTGCGCACTATCTACACCGATCATCCGAGGGCCTGTGATGTTTTTGATTGTTACCTACTCGTCAGGAGTTGGGACGAGATGGCATAGTTGTTGCTCGTTTAACTCAGATTGATTTATTTGATGCTGTGAATGTAAACTCTCGCAACCGTCCCGACCGCGACCGTGCGAAGGTGTATGAGAGTGTTATAACTCATATATCACCAAGATTGAAACCTACATTTCATACTCACCCAAAGCATTCTGTTCTTTTGTTTAAAGTTTTTTTATTATGCTTATAAATAGGCATACGTTTAACAACAACTCCCCTGATGGTAAGTGACAAAATTGTCTAAGGTGTAGCACGTTGCCCATGAGATGCCCATTCACTCTTGACTTGAAAAGACCCAGGTTATACCCAGGAGGAAACACTATTGTTGGAAGAGCATTCCATTCCTTGGTCGTTCGGACTATGAATGACTTAGCGAGGTTAATTATTTATATAAGTTACTTGTATAGGTGGAAACTTGTAATTGGCCTAGTTTCTTTTATTGTTTACTTTTGTTTTACTGTTTAATTGGCTGTAAGTTTCCTATGATGAATAAATAAATAAAAATAAATAAGGATGTGAAAAATCACCAAGTTTTGTAGTTTTATGATGGAAAGGGGATGAGCAGAAAAAGGGAATGCGCACGCTCTCCATACTGTAACCAATAGAAGACCGACAGACCGGCGACCTTGCGTCTGTGTTCAAGACTTTGAATTCTCCTTTTAACTAAAAAAAAATACTAGTTTTTCATCGTTAATAAGCTTCGCACGCCGCTCAATTGTGTCCAAAGCCGCAAGTTGGTACCGGGCGGAGCCTCCCACAGCTGGCTACAGTGCTCCATGCAGGCCCTGACCTGAGCTTGGTAAAGCTTAAGCTGCTGGTTCGATGAGAAAAAAATGCCTAACCCTAGACAACACACCAAGCTTTTTCCAGCTATTTTGGCTCTGGACTCAATAAAGCGACCGAAATTTAAGGCAGATGAAAACAAAGAAAGAAAACAGCGTAGATCATAAATATGCTTAAAACTAGATGGCGTTGCAAAATGAGCGGGTTATAAGTTGAGTGCAGATCAGAAATATGCTAAAAATGGTTGTTATGGACACTCGACTTGATTTTCGTAATCATATAATGTCTGTTTGTAAGAGCGCTAGCAAAACTTTAGGCTTCATTATGAGAACTGCTTCGCAGTTCCAGGATGTTCGGGTGGCTATTATGCTATACAATGCTTTTGTTCGTAGCAAATTAGAGTTCAGTGCTATCGTCTGGGATCCGCGTGAGGCTAAATACACTGTGATGATAGAGAGAGTGCAGCGGAAGTTTGCCAGATACATCTATAAAAGAATGTATGGGTTTTATCCTTACCTCTACCCATCTTTATTTGTGTCAGGAATGATTGGACTAGATACATTGGAATCCAGGCGGAAACTACTTCTTGTGATCCACTATTTCTCGATATTGCATGCTACAATTAATAACCCGGATATACTAGCTTCTATAAATGTATACGTTCCTGACAAGTATTTGCGAACTGGGCGGCGTCGG
The DNA here is from genome assembly GCA_910589525.2 of Ennomos quercinarius. NCBI lineage: Eukaryota > Metazoa > Arthropoda > Insecta > Lepidoptera > Geometridae > Ennomos > Ennomos quercinarius. The sequence goes on from OU342493.1 coordinate 19,260,577, forward strand.
CACCAGTTGTTCGCTTGTCCAGTGCCGCGGACGCACCACTGCAATAATTCACCCACGTTGCGGGCACTAGCCTTACTAAATGCATTTACTCACAAGTACCAGCATGTTGATGTATTTCACGATAACTTATTTTTTTTTTTTTTTTTTATGTGATTGAATGACGTGACGAGCTAGTCGTTCACCTGATGTTAAGTGACACGGCCGCCCATAACAGTTGCAGTGTCACCCGGAACTTTAAAACAATAGTTTCGCGCGACACTGCACTGCGCACGTCATCCTGAGACATCACCCAGTCTAATAATCAGATTACTAGACTGAGTGATCAGATCATAAAGTCTCATTTGCCCAGTAATTTCACTAGCTACAATGCCCTTCAAACCGGAACACAGTAGTGCTTGCACACTACTGCTTGGCGGCAGAATAACTGGCAAAGCGGTGGTACCTACCTAGACGAACTTTGCAGAAAAGTCCTACCACCTAGTAGTAGTAGTTATTTATTTATTTATAGAAACACCAACAGTACATATATTTAATATTATCAGTAGAGAATTATATCTTAATCTAATTCTGATACATATACCCTTAACAGGTGTTTACAACATTCACATATAAGTGGTAAGACAAAAAATGAAAAAGTAAGAGATAAATATTACAACAACAGAATATATATAATAATATGTAAGTGTCTACCTAGCTTCAAAAATATACATAATTATAATCTAACAGTAAATTAATTAACGGTAATAAGATAAAAAATAAATTACGTTTGGACATAAAAAAAAACATTGTCTATTATTCACTCAATACAATACAATACAATACAATACAATACAATGAATTTAACAAATCCGCGAGCGATCCCGACATCCCCCACGACACATCGAACGCATTCACAGATAAACTAGCATATTGTGTTGTTTCCATTTAAGGACTTTGCTAGTTTATCCCTAAATGCGTTCAACGTGTCGTGAAAGATATCAAGATCACTCACGGATCTATTAAATTCATTGTACGTACGGCATAATCTTGGCAAAGGAGAGTTACAAGCTAAGTTTGTTTTAGCATGCGTGTCATGAAGAATTCTTGATATTCTATGACGCGGATAATGGCAAGGAATGCTTAGGGAAATGTCACCAAGAATTGAAGGACAATCAGCAAGGCCGTGAATTACTTTATATAGAAATGCAAGATCTCGAATTTTTCTTCTGCCGCGTAAATTATCCATTTTAAAGAAAGATAATCGATTTGCATATGGACTTCGATGTGAAATTCCTGGACTAGTAAATGCCAACGATCTTGTGAATGCTTGTTGTATACTTTCAATGCGTTGAGAGTGCACCGTGTAGAAAGGGCTCCACGCTACACTAGAAAATTCCAAACAGCTGCGTACCATAGAGTTATAAAGTAAAATTTTAGTTCGACATGACTTGAAACATTTGGAGTTCCGTCTAATGAAGCCAAGCTGCTGAGCCGCCTTCTTAACCACTGTGTCAATATGTGCTCTAAAAGATAATTGGCTATCTATTAAAACTCCTAAGTCCCGCATCTCTTTCACCTCCTGCAGGGATGTGTTGTTCAGCGCATACACCGAGTTTAAGGGGTTTTTCTTGCGTGTGTACTTAATATAAAAACATTTTTGGACATTGAGGTGCATTTGATTAAAGCCACACCATTCGTTAATATTGTTTATGTCACTCACTTTAAGATTTATATCTACGTTACTGTTGACCACTTTATAAATTTTAAGATCATCCGCGAATAATTTATAACTGCAATGTTTTATGTGAGTGCTGATGTCATTGATAAATATTGAAAAGAGAACTGGGCCCAGATGGGACCCTTGCGGAACACCTGACTCAGCAAGATATCTATCCGACTCAAATCCATTAGCAAAAACTATTTGTTCTCTTTTTGCAAGATAAGACCGAAACCAGTTTAAAAATGATCCGTGGATACCGATATGTTCTAGCTTCCTAATTAACAAAATATGATTCACTTTATCGAACGCACTGCTGAAATCGGTATATACAGCATCGATTTGACGACCTCTATCAACTTCATGAGCCAATTCAGAAACAAAGCCAACAATAACTTACGAACCATATGTAATAACTTTATGATTTATACCTGTCACCATTGCAATAGTTAGCGTTTTGGTAATACTGTAAGCTAACTATTATAAACTGAATAATAAATAAAATAAAATAAATAAATAAAAAACCGTTTTAAACCTAACTCGCCGTAGCTACCTGTATAGCCCGCTCATTTTGCAGTGCCATCCAGGTTTAAAACGGTTTTTTTGGCATATTTCTGATCTGCGCTCAACTTATAACCCGCTCATTTTGCAACGCCATCTAGTTTTAGGCATATTTCTGATCTACGCTGTTTTCTTGGTGTATTGGCATTCCTCTCCTCCTTGTTCCATGGCAGTGTAGTGCAGTAGTAGTATCCAGTAGTAGTAGGTGCCCCAAGTTCACTCCACCCAACTCAAGTCGACCAGAATGTCGTTTGCCACTTTGGCTCGTCTCTAAGGCTGGCTAGTGTTTAGCCGAACCATTCTAAAGCTGCCTACAGTATTCCACATATCGCATGATGATTAAGGCATAAAAAACATTTATTTTATTTTACAAGGAAAACACATGGTGTATTGCAGGAGGTGGCGGGCGGGGACGCCGCGGTGGAGGAGGCGGCGGGCGGGGACGCCGCGGAGGTGGAGCGGCTCAACAACCTCGTCAAGTAAGTTTGTTTATTTTCGCAGTGTGAGGTGAAACGATGGAGAAATTGGCTTCAATTCCATTGTTGTCTTCTCACACGCGTTATCTTACGTGCGTATTCGCGTTTGTTGGGTGGCTGAACGGAATAGTGTTAAAGTTTCATCTCGCGGTGGGTATCCGTACACGGGTGGTGTTCTGGGTGTGTCCAAGGGGAGAGCGTCCACGTTTCTTAAAGGTGAGCGCGACACATCGTCGAGTCGAGTGCGTCGTCGCCTCATATCACCAGAAACGTGCTCAAAAACTAGCCCATCGTTTTTAAATGTAATATTTTAAAAAAGTGAAACAATATCTTCTAGCCTCGATCCGAACTAATAAATAAATAAATAAATAAATCAAATAAAAAAATAAAAAGCCTGTTTATTCCTTAATTAATACTAAAAGGTATCTTAACCTAAAATTGTTAAATATAACAAAATAATTTCTAATTAACGACCCCTCTTTGGGTAAAGGCCTCCTCCATTTCAAGCCATGCTTTCCTGTCCTTGCTACTGTAAGCCATTCGTGGCCAGCTACTATAGCAACCTCGTCTGCCCATCTTTCTTGGGGCCTTCCTCTTCTTCTTTTTCCTTTTGGGCCTGCCCAGATGGTTACCTGTTTAGACCACTTTTCGTCAAGTGATCGTGCCACATGACCTGCCCACTTCCATTTCTGCTTTTGTGAATGTTTAATGCATCTATTATCTTTGTTTTCTTTCGTATGGTGGTATTCTTGTGTTTATCTTTCAGTTTAATTTTTAAAATGCTTCTTTCCATAGCGCGTTGGCATATTTGTATTTTATTTCTTGTTTCTTTGTTGAAAGTCCATGTTTGGCTGGCATATGTAAGGCAGGGAAGTATACAGGAATCCATAACCATCTTTTTTAAGTTTAACGATAGGTCACTCTTTATCACTTCCTTGTGAGCCCAGAATTTATTCCAGGTTACGGCGATTTGTCTGTCTAGCTCATCTTGACTTCTGGAAGGTTTAAAAGATATATGTTTTCCTAGGTAAATATAACTGTCTACATATTCAAGCACTGCTTGCTCTACAATAATTGGGCTTTCTATGCTATTTGTAGCTACCTTCGTTTTTGAGATATTTAAGTTCAGGCCTATGATAGTGCTTGCTCTGTTAAGTTCATTGATCATTGTTTCGAGATGTTTTGGAGATTCTGAAAAAATAACTATGTCATCTGCGAAACGAAGATTGCTTAGGTAGTGACCGTTAACGTTAATTCCCTTTGCATTCCAGTTCAGATCCTTCATGATATGTTGTAGGACAATTATAAAAATGTTAGGCGATAGAGGGTCTCCTTGTTTTACTCCTCTACATATTTTTATTTCAGGACCAGTTTGATCTAGCTTCACTCTACTCGTGCTTTGTTCGTAGATGTTTTTCAAAATGTCGATATATGTTTGTGGTATGTTTTGATGCTTGAGGGCTCTCCGTATGCAGTCATGAGCTATTGAATCAAACGCTTTCGCGTAATCAATAAAGGCAAGATATAGTGATTGTCTGAACTCTGTATATTTTTCAATAATCTGTTCTGATGAGTATATGTGGTCTATAGTGCAGAAACCTTTACGGAACCCAGCTTGCTGTACCGGTTGGTGATTTTCTATTTGTGCCCCTATCCGTTTTTCCAGACAAGATGCAAATAGCTTGTATAGAGTTGGTAAAAGGCTTAGGCTTCGGCTTTGGGGCGGTAGTTATTCACATCAGCCGGGTTTCCCTTTTTGTACAGAAGGATTATTCTAGAATCTGTCTATTTTTTGGGAACTTTTCGTTCTCTGAGTATTTTATTGAATAAAGTTTTTAGTAGCGGAGCCCGTAGAGATCTTCCAGGTTTAATGCACTCGTTGGGTGTATTATCTGGACCGGGACTTTGTTCGTTCTTAAGTTTTCCTATGGTTCGTGTGATTTCGTTTTCATCAAAATCCATAGTATACATGGACCATGGACATGTATGTCCATAATGTGTGTAGAGTCCTCTGTATCGCCAAATGTATCGACCATGCTGTAACCTTCAGTATTTTGGGCTTCGTATAGGCTTCTGTAAAATTCTGTAGCAATATTAACGATATTTTTCCTTGTCTGTGTTTCATCCGAGTGAGTGTTAAGTCTTGGTATCCAATTTTCACGTTTGTTTAGTTGTTTGTAGGCTTTCTTTAGATTCTGTATTTATAAGGTGTTTTTCCACTGTTTTTATTTTATGTTCTTGATAATCTTTCCTTAGACTTTTATTAGTGATTTTGTAGAGTTGTGATAGTTCTTCCTTTTCTTCTTTGTTGAGGAGGTTTTGTGTTCCGAACTAATAATAAATCATTAACCACACTCCATCGACGACCGCGTCGTCGCTCACCATCAGGCGAGGCCGTCGTCGAACGTAAGCCCGTTTATAATAAGAAAGGTTACCATAGGTGGTAAGGTTTTCTGCAAATCACCGCTTTGCGAGTTATTCTGCCGCCAAGCGGTGGGGTGCAAGCGCTACCGTCGCTAGTGAAGTCGCTTCGCAAACGAGACTTCCCGATCCGATCTCACAGTAGCAATCCGATCACCGGACCGCGCCGATGTCCCAGGATAACGTACATGCGGTGCGGTGCCGCGCGAAACTTCATAACTTGGAGTTCCGGGCGACACCGCATCGGGCGAACGAGCCGCTCGTCGCGTCGTTGCGTTAACATAAGTGATGCGCGGGGTGCGCGCGCAGCGAGCTGGAGCGGTCGCTGGAGGCGATGCGGTGCGAGTACGAGGCGTGCGAGGAGTACTGGGCGGGCAAGCTGGCGGACGAGCGCGGCGCGCACGACGCGGAGGCGCGCGCCGCCGGCGACCGCCTCGCCGAGCTGGTGGCGCGCATCGCGGAGTTCGAGCGCCGCCTGCTGCCGCCGCCCGCGCCCGCGCTGCCCACCATCCCCGAGGCGGCGGCGCTGGAGGCGCAGGTGGCGCACGTGGAGCAGGAGTACGCGCGGTACCGGCGCGCGGCGCGGGCGCGCCTGGCCGCCGCCGCCGCCGCCGCCGCCCGCCCCCGCCCGCCCGCGCCCGCGCCGCAGCTGGCCGAGCGCTGCGCGCGCGCCGAGGGCGCGGTGCGGCGGCTGCACGCGCGGCTCGCCGCCGCCGACCTGCTGGTGAAGGAACTGTACGTGGAGAACTGTCACCTCGCGCACGCTAGACCGCTGCCGCTCGCGCCGCTCTAGCGCGCGCGGCGAGCGGCGGGCGAACAAAATTCTTCATTTAAGTGTTCCTAAAGACTAAAATTTTGACCGTTGGTTACCTTAACGAAAACCCACCCCAAGTGGTGATGTCGATGTGATTTTTAAATGGAAAACGTGCGATTTAATGTCTTAACGTTTAAACGCTTACCATCAGTCTCTGTAATTGAATAAAACGGCGACGTCCAGCTAACGCTTTGGTTGGAATGTGTTCAGGAATGTTCATCGGTCGGTATTTATTCCACGCGAAGTGTATTACCAATACCATATGAAGAGGACCGACCCATGACCCGTCGGGTCACGGTAACGACACTACACAATGCGAATCGAATGCAACAATAGAAACTGTACAATAGATACATTACTAATGCGATTGTTAAATTCACGAATGTGCCTTTTAAATAATATTCAACGAATAACTATAGCTATGTACAAATATACGTTAGTTTATATCTAATATTTATAAAACGGAGAACTGCCGTGTGTACACCAACGTAATTATAGTTGTGTCGCATTCTCTAAACTAAACCATGGAACAAGGAGCAAAACCAAGAAAACAACGTAGATCAGAAATATGCCAAACCCCGTTAGAAACCTACATGGCGCTGCAGAATGAGCGAGCTATACGCCTACCCACGGTTTAAAACGGTTCTTTGGCATATTTTTGATCTACGCTCAACTTATAACCCGCTCATTTTGCAGCTCCGTCGAGGTTTTATTTGTTGATTTATTCAAATTACAACTATCATTAGGGGTCTGCCCAATTCAATAGCGTAAGGGTCAATTCAGACAGAGCTGCAAAATGCTCGAGCAGTTTTTAAGTGCTATATGAATATCAACCTTAATCTATTTAGACAAAGCTGAAAATAGTATGCAACATTACAATCTTATCTATTTTAATGTTGCATAGTATTTTCAGCTTTGTCTAAATAGGTTAAGGTTGATATTCATATAGCGCTTAAAAACTGCTCGAGCACTTTGCTGCTCTGTCTGAATTGAGCCTAAGTCAGCCTAATTATTTCATACAACACAAAAAGAAATAGATTATAATAATTATTGTTAACCAGTTTTTGTCATATTTCTGATCTACGCTGTTTTCTTGGTGTATCAGCATTCCTCTCCTTGTTCCATGACTAAATCTAAACGAAATCATAATATCGCTGTCCCTTTCGTTTCAAGTTTAGTATCGGTTTAGAGGCGACAGGCGACACCGGCATGTGAAGCTGCGACACTGCTGGTGCTGGGGTCGGGTGGGGAGATACTGCGACACTGCTGGTGCTGGGGTCGGGTGGGGAGATACTGCGACACTGCTGGTGCTGGGGTCGGGTGGGGAGATACTGCGACACTGCTGGTGCTGGGGTCGGGTGGGGAGATACTGCGACACTGCTGGTGCTGGGGTCGGGTGGGGAGATACTGCGACACTGCTGGTGCTGGGGTCGGGTGGGGAGATACTGCAACACTGCTGGTGCTGGGGTCGGGTGGGGAGATACGATCTTTGGGGAATAAATCGGTTTACATGTACCGGATTTGTAATAATTACTGCAACCAATATCTGGGCTCACCGCATTCATGTACAGGGAATGAGTTTTAAAAGCTTTCAAGAGTTGGAAATTATACAAACGTGAAGGGTGACTTTATTTTGATACACGCCCCGTCCGTGTGTAACATACATTAAAGTTGTACTTCGATAGCTTCATTATACCGAGCGTAGTAGTGAGGTAATGTCTTACGAGAAACTAATCACTTTACAGTGTTCGATTTATGTTTATAAACTGGAGATCCGTTTTATATAAAATCACTTTCTGTGATAGATGTATGTAGTGTAGACACTTAGTTAATATCATAGTTAATTTAATTTTTTAGATTGTAAGCTTCCCTGCGATAAATTAATGAACGGAGGAGGCGTGCCCCCTCACGGGTGCTGCTTGTGATCATGGCGGTACGTTTTGTCGACTTTTGTTATATTTTTGGAAAACAAACAGCTTGCACTAACATAATCATGAACCCACTGAGGTCTGCGATGACCCCTCACAAACTTTGCAGTTTTCACTGGTGGTTAAACAGCATAATTAAAATTAGCAATTAATGAAAAGCTCGAGACATAATAAAGAACTCTGATAGAATATTACGAGCGGTCCGGTTCGGGCACCGGCCCCGCACCGCCGACGCAGCGTGTCGCGGCGTGTGGCGCGCTGGCGGCGCGAGCCACACGCAGCGTGTCGCGGCGTGTGGCGCGCTGCCGGCGCGAGCCACACGCAGCGTGTCGCGGCGTGTGGCGCGCTGGCGGCGCGAGCCACACGCAGCGTGTCGCGGCGTGTGGCGCGCTGGCGGCGCGAGCCACACGCAGCGTGTCGCGGCGTGTGGCGCGCTGGCGGCGCGAGCCACACGCAGCGTGTCGCGGCGTGTGGCGCGCTGCCGGCGCGAGCCACACGCAGCGTGTCGCGGCGTGTGGCGCGCTGGCGGCGCGAGCCACACGCAGCGTGTCGCGGCGTGTGGCGCGCTGCCGGCGCGAGCCACACGCAGCGTGTCGCGGCGTGTGGCGCGCTGGCGGCGCGAGCCACACGCAGCGTGTCGCGGCGTGTGGCGCGCTGCCGGCGCGAGCCACACGCAGCGTGTCGCGGCGTGTGGCGCGCTGCCGGCGCGAGCCACACGCAGCGTGTCGCGGCGTGTGGCGCGCTGGCGGCGCGAGCCACACGCAGCGTGTCGCGGCGTGTGGCGCGCTGGCGGCGCGAGCCACACGCAGCGTGTCGCGGCGTGTGGCGCGCTGGCGGCGCGAGCCACACGCAGCGTGTCGCGGCGTGTGGCGCGCTGGCGGCGCGAGCCACACGCAGCGTGTCGCGGCGTGTGGCGCGCTGGCGGCGCGAGCCACACGCAGCGTGTCGCGGCGTGTGGCGCGCTGCCGGCGCGAGCCACACGCAGCGTGTCGCGGCGTGTGGCGCGCTGCCGGCGCGAGCCACACGCAGCGTGTCGCGGCGTGTGGCGCGCTGGCGGCGCGAGCCACACGCAGCGTGTCGCGGCGTGTGGCGCGCTGGCGGCGCGAGCCACACGCAGCGTGTCGCGGCGTGTGGCGCGCTGGCGGCGCGAGCCACACGCAGCGTGTCGCGGCGTGTGGCGCGCTGGCGGCGCGAGCCACACGCAGCGTGTCGCGGCGTGTGGCGCGCTGGCGGCGCGAGCCACACGCAGCGTGTCGCGGCGTGTGGCGCGCTGGCGGCGCGAGCCACACGCAGCGTGTCGCGGCGTGTGGCGCGCTGGCGGCGCGAGCCACACGCAGCGTGTCGCGGCGTGTGGCGCGCTGCCGGCGCGAGCCACACGCAGCGTGTCGCGGCGTGTGGCGCGCTGGCGGCGCGACACGCCCGCATGTCCCCGCGAGGTGACGTGATGCACCGCGCGGTGTCCATTACCATTTTTTCTATTCATGGCATTTTATATACAGTATTTATCAGAGCAGCCGCGATGTTTGTGCGGTCCTCGTGACTTTTAATCATTGTGAGTTGTTTGTTGTCCGTTTGTCTCCTCCGTCCTTTAATGTTTGAATTGTGTACTTGAATAGGTTACAACGGGCTTGTGTCCTGCTATTTTTTTTATTGCACAAATTCCGCAAAAAATAATCAGTTGTGAAAACAATAATTAATTAACTCAAGAAATGACACAAGCATTTTAAAATACGGGAATAGAAAGAGACAGTTCAAATATGCAATGACATCACTCTTGCTCCTTCATAGTACCGCGTTACTAAGCTGTGGTAGCTTTACATACGATCTCTTTGGCATGTGACGTCACTAACGTGCGATAGTAACTCTAGGGAAGCTCTGTTTTGCGAAAAAGGGTCAGGTGATGACCCCTCCAGAAACATTAAAAGCGTATTACTCCGTGACGTATTTACCGATTTTACTAATTTTTTTCAATAATGTATTCATTTTCAACCTATTTTATGAAAATAATATTGAGTTGTTAATATTGAATAGCAAGACACTAGCCTATTTTGAAGAGTTGGGCGTGTTACCGCACGTTAGCACTGGTTACCATGGTGACCCGCTAGCGCCGCACACTGTACTGTGAGCGCAGTGGCCGGCGCAGTAGTACCGACGCCGCGTGACGCGACTCGCTCGTTGCTTCCGTTCGCGTGTAACCGGCCGCCGGCCGCTGTCTATATATACTCTTTGTTGTTTTATGTACATATATATATTGATTGTTATCATTCGTTAGGTATCTTCGCTGACGAACTATTTGGAAAGCTAATGTTCCTGCGTTATTTGATTAAATTCATTCCAATACATTTTATAATTAGTATTATTCTTTACGTGACATTGAAACCCTAAATCATAATAACTAAGTAATAATATAGGTATGAACGGTGCCTAAACAAATCGATTGTGATTTTTAACATATTTTTTATAAGTAGATAGTGGAAATTAAAACTAAGTTTGAGTTTACATTGTTGCGCGACTACCCTCCCGCCATCGCCTTGTTTCCGATGCGTAGGCACCTCGCGTGATACATCGCCGGCGCGGCTGGTGCTGGGACGATGTATCACGCGCGGTGCCGCCGCTACTACACGGCGAGGTTGCTGGCTTACTTATAATACGAAACAGGTAGCGACTCACAACACAACACCTACATCTTGTGATAATTTAGCTCGCGTCATTGAAGGAGCACATAGGATGTTTATAAATGTTGTTATCTCACTCCCACATGGTGGGAGGGCCATCTGAATACAGGTCAAAATATTTCTAAAAAAGTCCTGATGTCAGATGGCTCCTACTGGCGCGATAGTTTTAAATATATACTTCACTAAAGGTGCGTTTTTTGGTCCGTAGTTAAAACTCTAACAAATTTTGACCATTGGTTAGAATTTGTTAGAGATTGTAACCATTGGTTACCTTAACTACTAGTATAGTATTATATTATCTGTGCCTTCACTATGGAGCAAAAGACTCACCCTCAGTAATCGGCGCATGCGTTATGAAATGTCACCTGTGGTATGATCTGTGGTCACGGCGGCGCGGCGGCGGCGGGGTAGGTGGCGTCAGTGCGTCTCGTGTTTCAATGTTGATGTTATGTTGATGCAATAATAAAGTGTTGACCAATTTGTAACATTTTTTTATGGACAGTCATTTTATGTAGGTAGGTACATAATATGTTAACTAGATGCTGTACTATCAAGTCAAGTTTTCTGAGGCCAGGTGCAATAAATTATGAATTTTGTTCTTCTAGCTTCATGTTAGTTCATGTGAACTTCTTGTATTAAACCGTTCCGTTGAACGTGTTACCGGATTGTTCCCCAGTAGTGTTACCTACCAGTTTACTAGTAGGACTACTGGGAACAAAGATCCCAGTAGACTTGTAACTAGGCTTACTGATAACACCCAGAAAATATATTAATATCTACGTTTAAGTAGGTATAGGTAGGTGCTCTGTGTCGCCTGTTACATATATCCCTATACCTACTAGCCTACCTCTACCCGACTGGTGGGGAGATTACACCTACTACCACAGAATTGTTAGAGTAATAGATTGTTGGTGCATAACTTGAAGTTTCCTAGTTCCAGGATAATTCATTAGTACAGTGACCTGCATAGGCACTAGCTAGCCCTCGCTACGGTAGTACTGGCCGGTACTACCGTAGTATAGTCGCGCAGAGAGAAGCGCGACCATACACTCCACATACAGGGTGTATTGTAGGTTGTTATTAGTAGAGTTTCATGTATTTAAGAAGTTTAAATAAAAAACCAGGTTCTGTAACATATTTTATTGGAACTCAAAGATTACTAGAGTAGAGAGTAATAATAAATCAAATACATAATGGCGACACACGCGCACGCGCAGCTTTCGATTTATTATTCAATATATTATGTAGATCGTAGTATCTTATAAAAACGATTGTACTTATCAGTGCAAGGCAATCACGCCGGAAAACAACGCTGAAGGCTCGAGGAACAACTCGATGTGCGTACACATGGCGTCAACTCACTCAGTGGGTAAACTATTCTTTGGATTATGAGTAAATAAGTATAAATCTTATAATAATTATTCGGCGCATTGCACTCTGCCCAATCAAAGCTTTTCCACTGTGCGGTGCATTAGTGAGACAAAGTAGATCTACTGGTAGGTATAACGACCATTCGACAGACTGCTAGAGGGGATTGTTACCTTAGGAAAATATAATATTTATATTGTTCATTTATTACACAGGGAAGTAGTCGGCGCACAAACCATGGACAATTGGACAACCCTGAGGTGAAAGTATTACAGACAAACTAAATAGATGGACAACTCTATTATTGTTTCTTGTCGTATTGAATCAACTTTTATATCGATTATGTACCACCTATGTTTGTGTGTCACACACATCACATCATGTTGGGTTGGGTAGGTAGGTTTAGAAATGATGTAGGAAAGACCTCTGTGTGTTATTACCTACCTATGGATCTAACTTGAAAGCGAGTGTAGCTTAGACCAGAAGTTACGCGGTCCTCGGCTCGGTTGGCTCGGTGCTCGAGCAACGCACCATCCGATACGGGCCGCGCCGCTCGAGTCTCGGATAGTGTTGTGGGTAGTTGCGGTCAGGTCCCCGTGCTGCAGGCGAGGGCCCGGAGCCTACAGATACATGCCGTTGACGAGGTAGTCCGCGTCGTGTGCGTACGGCTTGCCGCGCCGCAGCCGGCGCCGCGCGGCGCGCGCCCGGCACCCCACCGTGCCGCCCAGCGCCGCCGTCAGCGCCACACCTGCGGCACGCGCCCTCTATACTCGACCGCGACCGCGTGCTGCATCGCGCATCGGCGGCAGCCTGTGCCGTGTTGTACTCCCCTGCAGGACATGGGCCTCTCCCAAGGCACGCCACTGAGCCTTATATGATTGCCTCTTCATCCAGCTGCCGCTATACCACTCGCTCGGCGCGATCGTCAATTCGTCACCCCACCCAATCGGAGGGCGTCCTACTCGAGCTACGTTTACCGAGACGCGGTCTCCGCTTAGATACCCGTCTGCACCATCGGTTGCTGGTTTTGCGGCAAATATGGCCAGCCCAGCGCTACTTCAGTTTGGTAATTCTGTATTCTGTAAGCTATCGGCTCCCTGTCGAATCTCATTTATGATTCGATTGCAAATTTTTTGGCAATTTTTTTTTACGTTATGGATGGAAAGGGTATGGTTACCGAGGACCAGCAGCAGCACGGCGGCGGGGGGGTGGTCGCTGAGACCGTCGTGCTCGTCGGGCGCCAGGTGCCGCTCGGCCGCCGGCCCGCGCGGGACCTGCTGGGAACCGCCGCACCATTAACGTTGCTGACAAAACTAAACACATTGAATCTAAAAGTAATTGCATAAGAAGGATGGCAACGCTGACGATGCCCATACGGAACTCCTCCCATTTATGAAAAGTACCGACCTTGTCCTTGTGTGGAGTGAGCGGTGGCGGCGGTGGCGGCGGGCGCGGGCGCGGCTCCTCGCGCAGGTCGGGGGGCGCGGGCGCGGGGGCGGCGGGGGGCGGCGCGCGCGGGGGCTCCGGCCCTTTCTTGGCGCTGTCGCGGAGTGTCTGCTGCCCGCTCGCGTACGGCACCGGCACCTCCGGCATCGTCTTCGGCGGGATGTACACCGGCGGCTCCTGTGGTGGCCACACAACCGCACCATATCAGCTTTTCGATTCACTACTTTGTTGAAGCTTCGATACCTCACAAAGACCAGCAGACCTAATACTGGGTGGCGCAAAAGTAAAGACCCTATTTGGTTCAGCTATAACATTTTTTCTAAATTAGAAAACTAGATTTAGGTTTTTTTAAATGTATATTTGTGCCATTAAATTTCGTACCATTAGGATTTAAAGATGATGTCTTTTAAATGGTGACCTCCAGAGTTGATACACATTTGAGCCCTATTTATGACATTTTGCATAACTTGCCGTAACACTTCTCAGGGCATGTCAATAAGCAGAATACTCGGTTCTGGGGCACTGATAATCCGCGCATTATTCAAGAAACACCTCTACACCCACTAAAAGTTACTGTATGGTGTGGCATCTGTGTTGACAGAGTGATCGGACCCTATTTTTTCGAAGACGCTGGAGGCAATGCGATAACTGTCACTGGAGAACGCTACAGAACCATGTTACGTGAGTTTTTGATACCCAGTTTGGACGAATTGGGGCTGGAGCACATCTGGTTTCAACAAGACGGCGCTACGGCACACACAGCGCGCGACACTATGGACTTAGTGAGGGACGCTTTTCCAAGCCGAGTTATCTCTCGTTTTGGCGATTTGCCTTGGCCTGCAAGATCACCCGATCTGACCAGTCCAGACTTCTTTCTTTGGGGTTTTTTGAAATCTCGGGTGTATGTGAACAAGCCACAGACTCTCGCAGCTCTAAAAGAAAACATTCGTCAAGAAATAACGAACATATCGCAGGAAGTGTTACGGCAAGTTATGCAAAATGTCATAAATAGGGCTCAAATGTGTATCAACTCTGGAGGTCACCATTTAAAAGACATCATCTTTAAATCCTAATGGTACGAAATTTAATGGCACAAATATACATTTAAAAAAACCTAAATCTAGTTTTCTAATTTAGAAAAAATGTTATAGCTGAACCAAATAGGGTCTTTACTTTTGCGCCACCCAGTATAAGTAGGTAAACCATCTCTAGTCTAGGAGTCATCAACAGCCTGAAGACGTCCACTGCTGAACAAAGGCCTCCCCCAGAGAGCGCCACTTTGAGCGGCTGCTCACCTTCAACGCTCCCCGCGGCTTTCACCAGATCGTCGGTCCACCTAGTGAGGGGCCGGTCTACGCTGCGTCTTCCGGTTCGTGGTCGCCACTCGAGAATATTTCTTCCCCATCGGTTGTCAACTTGTCAGTTCTACGATCGATGCAATGTGGCCTATCCATTGCCATTTCAACTTGCTAATTCTAAAAGCTAACTCGGTCACTTTAGTTCTCCTGCAGATCTCCTCGTTTCGGAGCTTGTCTCGCAGGGAAACACCGAGCATAGCTCTCCATAGCTCGTTGCGCGACTTTGAGCTTATTAATGAGGCCAACAGTAAGAGATCACGTCTCAGTTCCATAAGTCATCACTGGCAACACACATTGATTGAAAACCTTCGTTTTCAGGCTCTGCGGTTTTTGGACGAAACTAGGACGAGTCTAGGAATACTATATATATATATATATTATTTATACATGATTAAATTTAATTCATTAGCATAATTGAGCGCATGATAGTACATCATTTTTTGATGTTGGGAAAGGGTAAAGAGTGCAAATAAAAGATGTTTTATTAACAATTATGAAGAATGCCGCGGCGCCTAGCATAGTTGGCACGAATGATTTGATTTTGATAATGTTAATTATTTTTACATCTCTCATATTCGGTAATTAGGTCCTTATGACCCCCAAATGGGGCTTGTAGGTAACCAATTAGCACTCTAGGGTAATAATGTAGCTAGAAAAGCCCTAGGGCGGTAAGTAATTTAAAAAAAAACTCTTCACTCTTTCAAAAAGTTCGCGTACATCTAACCATCATACTGGCAATAGACATCATGCATTCAGAGATTCAGCGCAATGACAAAAGAGGTCGCTTCGCTATTCAGCCTTGTCTTCGTATGAGTATAATAGTCATCAATTTTAAATATCGAACGGCGAAGCTCAATTTCGTTCTTGAAAAAAAAAATGTAGAAAAAGGTTTTATTCTTGTAATGCCGGTTTTTTCTACTTACCTCACAATCGAGATGTAAAGCGGAGTAGTTAGCTCGGGTGTAAGCATCAATTGCACCCTCGAACTATAGGCGCCCTCGCTGCGCTCGTGCGCCTAAATATCTCGGGCTGCAATTGATGCGTTACAGCCCTTGGCTACTAATCTACTATTTTTAACCTTGTATGTAATCATTAATTAAAACAGTACTAAGTTATTTTAATTTAATTTTGTACTCCAGCAGTTGATTAACTAAGCTATCCCATTTTTTGGAGCTATTATCAATACTAAACCGATGCGTTAGAGTTCAAAAATATTGGTCCACACGTGACCGGTGTCAGGAGTAGGATTCTAATGAATTCAACTACACCCAGTATATTATGCACCTACGGTTTCTCACCCGTGGAAATACCTAAGTATTAAGTACCTACTGAATCCAGGTGATACTAGCCTACCTCCAAACAAAGAAACGACACACTATGCGACAAGGTTCAGCTTGTCCTTGGTGGCGATAATGTAGAAGCATTTTATTTGTAAATCTAGTTTAACACATACTAGTTAGTTCCGAAAACGAAACTAGATGGCAGCACAGGAAAAGTTAGCACGCGGTGGTAACATTCTCCGTCATGTTTGGGTCAGTAAGGACCTTGTATTAATAAACGCCGAGATTGTTGGGGAAAAACACGGTGTTCTTATTTTGACACAATCCTTAAAAAATGGCTTTCGTGGAGAGAATCAGAGATCGTACAGGCAGGAACAGGCTGTTTTCTATAAATGAGGATGTTCCTGTAATATTATTGTGGTTTCAAGAAAACTGCAGCAGCACACAACACGGCAGCAACTCTAGCAGTTCCAATTTGGAACTGCTAGAGATGAAGTAGTATTTATACACACACAGGTACCCGGTGGGTGTCTTAATAGGTACAACAGGTAATTACATATTTATAGTTTAATACAGGACTAACACCCAGTTGCAGAAACGAACATTAACTTTTAAAGTCGACATTAAACCTTAATCTGTCATTAAACTGTTGCACAAAACAAAATTTTATCCGATTTTAATGCTCCTTTAAGTTTATCTAATGAAACGTCAGATTATCCATTAAATGGTGTTTTACGTTGCACAAAGCGCCATTAACAGTAATGCGAGTTAGCGCTCGTCACACTTTTTGTGCAACGTCATTAGTTTAAGGACTTCATTAGCACTAATGCCGCCATTAGTTAATGAAGTGATAATGAAGAGTTTTGTGCAACGGGCTGTTAATCACGCTAAAAACATTATTTATTTACCTCGACGTTTCAACCAAGTGGCATTGGCCGTGGTCAAGAGTAGAATGGAGATGCGGGTATCCGTGCCAGAAAAAACGAGTAGTTTACGCAAAACTACCCGCACTTGAAACTTAATGGTTGTAAACACACGTAGAAATGTCAAAAAAAAAAGTGAAATGCCAGGTTCATAAATCCGCGATCGCCGAGCATTTGCTCGAGTCGGGTCCTAACCATTGGATTGGACTCCATGACCCTAAAATCCTCTCCACAGAACGACACTACTACTCTAGGATTGTACGTGAAGCGGTTGAAATTAAGAACTTAAGAAGCACAAAAATTTTAACCGGGAGGATGGTTTTAGGTTGGCTTCGTTATGGAACCCTGTGTTGGGCAAGTGTTTGCGTCGTGACTTACGCCCGGACAAATCGGATACTGTTAGTGTTGTGTGTCGTGACATTTCTACGTGTGTTTACAACCATTAAGTTTCAAGTGCGGGTAGTTTTGCGTAAACTACTCGTTTTTTCTGGCACGGATACCCGCATCTCTAGTCTAGTCGTGACCACGGCCAATGCAACTTGGTTGAAACGTCGAGGTAAATAAATAATGTTTTTAGCGTGATTAAGTCCTGTATTAAACTATAAATATGTGTTCAAATCGCGAGAATTTAAGAAATACAACAGGTAATTGTTTAAAAGTTCATATGGCGAGTACGCACAACATCGGCGCGTGGCGGCACGGGCCAGGCGCGGTCCCAGTCGCGGGCGTAACCGCCGGCGCCCCACGCATTCATCGCCTCCACACCTGTGACACAGACGATGGTTACATTACTCCGTGACAGCCTGACAGCATAGCGGACACACGAGTCGAGCCAGCGAGCGGACGCACCGGGCTGCTGCGGCGGCCAGGTGCGGCGCGGCCATGCGGCGGGTGGCTCGAAGGGCACGTACGCGGCGCCGTCCGCCTCTTGCAGCAGCCCACCCTTGTGGCTGAAGATATGCGAGCCGCCGTCTGCGGGCGGGTGACGCGGTGGCTGCGCCTGCGCGAGCCGGTGCGGCCAGCGCTCGGCGGGCGCGGGCTCGCTAGGTGCGGGGGCGGGGGGCGCGGGGGGCGGGGCGCGCGTGCTCGGGGGCGCGGGCGGCGGGCAGTCCAGCTCGGGCGCCTCGTCACTGCCGTCGGCGCACTGTGGCACGCCGTCGCACGCGTTGTACACGGCGATGCACTCGCCGCCGCGCCGGCACTCGAACTGGTAGCGGCTGCACCGACCTGCTGCAAATCGCATAACCACATCACGCGCCACCCCTTACCACGAACCCCTTCATTCGTCCCTGACGTAAAATAGTAATAATTAGTACAGGTACCAAGTACGATGCCGTCTGGTGATGGGGTGATCATCGACTTTAGTTATGAAGATGCGCATCTCCTTTTCCGGATTTTATTTCGCAAGGAACTTTGCGCGACTTGAACTTAGTATAGATAGCCAGACATAGGTAGGCATATCGCATGTTTTCAGGGAATGTGCTTCGTAGTCACCGTCAAATAAGGCTTTCTGGATATACGCACGAACTACCATGTATTTCAAGACCTCCAACACAGAAGTGTTTTAAAAGAGGGTTATAAAAGCCACCCACCGTACTGAGCTGGCACGCTTCGACAACAACACCCGAAGCCAAGTGTTGCTGCTTCACATGAGGACCAGCTGCAGCTAGTTTAGTGCCTCTTCGCTTAGGGGAAAAATAGTTCACTTTGTGATACCAACATCAAATTTTAGTATGTTGTTAAACATGTTATTCTATGTTAAAAACCGTCGGGACCTCACCTGTAAAGTACTCGGATCCGGAGATATGATGTCATCAAAATGGCGGCTGCCGTATTTTGAAAATGCGAATATTTCTGATTGTATGAACCCTATATACATGTATGGAGTGTCAAATGAAAGAGAATTAAATGCTCTATAATGTTATAATACACAAGATTCGCTCAATGGTACAGTAATGAAAATATTTTAAATTATATGTAAATAGAATCTATACAAATTACCTATTTTCAATTACAGCGTCGGAAGTATACACTATAGACAAAAATTATTTATGACAAACATAACGAGCAATTCATTAGCTATCCAATAAAAAAACCGGAACTCAATCGGATGAATAATGTCTTAGTTGAGCAGTTGTTAGTAAGTCGCTCCCTCAAGTCCGCGCGGGTGTTGTTAGGTGAACAATAGTTCACTTTATAAATACCAGCATCAAATCTAAGAAATATTTTTTAGTATATTGTTAAACATGTCATTCTACGTTAAAAGCCATTAAGATCTCACCTGTAACGTACTTGAATCCTGAAATATGACGTCATCAAAATCGCGGCCACCGTATTTTAAAAATTGCGAATAATTCTGAGTCTATGAACCTTATAATACCTACATGTGTGGGGTGTCAAATGAAAGGTAATGAAGTGTTCTATAATATTATAATACACAATTTCAGTCGAATAGTAATACAGTCACGAAAAAAATTGAATTATATGGAAATGAAATGTATAAAATATCCCTATTTTCAATTACAGCTTCCAAAGTAGGTATACACTATAGACAAAAATGATGTATGACAGGCATAATAAAAAACTCATCAGCTATCCAATAAAAAAAACTTGAACTTAATCGGATAAATAATGGCTGGTATTTTTTATCTAATAACACCAGTGCGATTTTGAGGGAGCGACTTACTAACAACGGCTTAACACACTCATCAGTATTCATCTGATTGAGTTCCGGTTTTATTATTGGATAGTTGATGAATTGCTCGTTATGTCTACCATAAATAATTTTTGCCTATAGTGAAAACTTCCGATGCTGTAATTGAAAATAGGTAATTTTTATAGATTCTATTTCCATATAATTTAAAATATTTTCGTAACTTTACTATTGAGCGAATGCTGTGTATTATATCATTATAGAACATTTAATTATCTTTCATTTGACACCCCACACATGTGTATAGGGTTCATAAAGTTTCATATTTTGAATTTTCAAAATACGGTGACCACCATGTTGATGACATGATGTCATATCACTGAATCCAAATACTTTACAGGTGGGGTCCATATGGTTTATAACATAGAATAAAATGTTTAACAATATACTTAAATATGTTATAGATTTGATGCTGGTATTTATAAAGTGAACTATTGTTCACCTAACAACACCCGCGCGGACTTGAGGGAGCGACTTACTAACAACTGCTCAACTAAGACATTATTCATCCGATTGAGTTCCGGTTTTTTTATTGGATAGCTAATGAATTGCTCGTTATGTTTGTCATAAATAATTTTTGTCTATAGTGTATACTTCCGACGCTGTAATTGAAAATAGGTAATTTGTATAGATTCTATTTACATATAATTTAAAATATTTTCATTACTGTACCATTGAGCGAATCTTGTGTATTATAACATTATAGAGCATTTAATTCTCTTTCATTTGACACTCCATACATGTATATAGGGTTCATACTTTGAATATGTACGAGTAGAAGAACCGTAGTATATGACGTCATTCATGGACAACAAGGAGAGCGCTATACATTCGGTACTAAGCAAAAAAAAGACGAACGTAATATCTTTGGTCCTTGTCACCGTTACCGGGTTTTTTATTTGGCTTCGTTTGATCTAAGCCAAACAGGTTAACAATTTTTTTAAATTGTTGGTTTTTGTGAAATAATCCTATTTAAATGGTGATCTACGCAATAAATATTTGAGAAATAATGTGTGTGCAGTGGGTGGTTGCAGCATTTTAAGCAACAGAAGTCGCACTGAGGCGTAAATATGAAGGAATAACATTTCATAAGTAAGTAGCCATTATTTTGTCTATTTTCCCTTTTTAGAAGTGTTTATTGTGAAAAATATAAATACAGCGTTACATTTCATGTAATAACAAGTCCTCAGCTAAACAGAAAAACAGCTAAATGATTAACTAATGGATAAAATAACCATACCTAACCAAAAAATTTCATTGTCAAGGTACTGCCAGTTTATCCTTTTGTAGGTATATTAGCTAGTTATTTGCTTGATTTAACTTAGTAAAATATATCATTTTATATTTAAGGTCAGGTGGGGTAAGTGAAACATACTTGCACATCTATCCACTTTGTGAATTCTGTCAGGACGCTAATTTTTTTTACACATAGAAAGCCTAAATCTGACATGGCAAATGACGGCAATAAATACTTTTCAAGAAAATAATTTTTGAAAACTCAATTTGCGTTAATGAAACAAAACACACACACACACACACACACACACCCCTACACATACACACACATCACTTCAAAAATGATCCACGGTTTTGACAGAAACGTTCCGATTCAATATTCTGACGGTAGGTTGACATTGGCGTTTGACTATTTTGCAGTTGACTATATTGACAGTTTTGTTTTTATTATCTGTTACCCGCAGTCATTATATTAGGTACCTACTTATATAATAATAGCTGACAGGTATCACTTTATTAGCGCAGAATCTCCATCTCTTTCTTTGGGTGCCGTATATGAGCAGACTAAGGGACTATCCAGAGAATGGGCAGTAGCATTCTCCTTGGTACATTATAATCTTCTGCGATGACAAGCTACTTGCTAAGCGAGGTGATTATGGCAAACCTCCCTATAATTAGCGTCTAAAATGGCGTTTTATGGGCATGCCTGTGTTCAGCACTAGACGTTTTCCAGCTGTTGATGTGAAATACGTGATTTTCGCCCATGGGACATTTACAATGACATTTTTAATGTAGTAGGTATTTGATTGATTTTATTACCTGTGTCGTCTGTGACTGCAAATACTAACCCCACATTACGCGCCGTTTCATGCATTATTTTCGTGTAAAAATGTACATAAACACTATTAAATTGCTTCATGGCATCAGCCGACATGTGTTTTGTAAACTTAAAGATAGCTGATTTCTTTTTATTTTATGACCTAGCAGAAAGATTGTGTGACGCGTGTGCTAGAGCATTGAAACCATTTCGCCACATAGCATAGAGCTAAACTGTGTGATTTATTGATTACGATAGGGTTTCACTTAGGTACTCCTTCGTTTCACTTACCCCACCTGACCTTACATTTTAGTTTTTATTATAAAAACACTGATAAAACAGATAGAGCTAACGAAATCGCCCATTTTCTACCCAAAATTTCGGGAGACGTTCTTATTCAGGCAGCACCTCGTGTGGGAGCAAGAAACAACTAGGCGGCCACGCGAAATAGATTTCTACTAGCCGGAATTCTGTGGGTTCATACAATCAGAAATATTCGCATTTTCAAAATACGGCAGCCGCCATTTTGATGACGTCATATCTCCGGATCTGGGTACTGTACAGATGGGGTCCCGACGGTTTTTAACACAGATTAATATGTTTAACAACATACTAAAATTTGGCGCTGGCATCACAAAGTGAACTATTTGGGCCTTTTTTGACCCTAAGCGAAGGCACTAGTTTTCTTACCGTTCATCACAGAAATCTGAGGAATACATTGACAGAACAGTAGGTTTCTGGAAGACAGGTAACCACACACTGATCATGTAGTTTGGTGTTCACGTCCTAAGAAGACGTAGGGTACCTTTAAACTATATCTTATCAGTAGGTATATTATTTATTTGAAGAATATCGTGGTGTGACGCTACTCGCTAGTGAGTGAGATGAGTCTGTGAGCGAGCGTCGACCTCGACCCACAGGTGACGGTGACGCACGCAGGTCATCGCTCGGAACCCAAGGTGTGGGACAAATGGCTGTGTTTACTGTTTACTGTACACTAGTGTTGATAAACTGAAGTACCCGTAGGTAAGTAAGTATACCTACATTTACCTACCTAATAGAAAGAAAAAGTCTAATGTAAGACGGATTAATAGTTAACTTAAAATTTTAATTGCAAAAATGTCTACCTGCTTGGAGCAAATCACTCTAGTTTTACAAGACTTACACATACCAACTTTGAAATAAAATAAAATTCATATGAACAACATAAATAGATATTATAACTGCGTAACTTTAATTGTATATGCGAAACCTCTTAATTAATATTAAAACTCACCTACATAATAACTTAGCAGATTTCCGTGCTATTTGAAAATCTGGTAGATGCATAATCATAATATGCTATGGATTCACTAAATGAATTGTAGTTTTTTTTATGTCAATAAATAATTTGTATTTGTATAATATTGGTGGTATTAGACACACGAGGTATCTTTTCTGTCTGAAGCTGTTGCAATATGGAGTAGTTGGTTTTTTGTGCTGTTCGGGGAATTCAAGGCAATTTCCTCTAGCACCACATCTTAAAAGCGTCCATGCGCTTGCGGTCTGAAAACCTCAAAATCCACGTTTTCACCTCGTACAAAGAAATTGAGAAAACGAGAGAACTGACAAGCGTCTTTTTCGACTTCAAGGATAAGCAGAGATCCCATCATATTCTGTCGGGCTGGGACAAGGCCAATATGCCTGCGGATTTCAGACTCACATGACCCATTATTGAAAATGCTCTCAAATTACAGGTACGTATACAAAGTTGTTTACTATCTCCAAGTTGAGTTGCCCAGTGAGCTCCAATTTGCAGACGCAATACCACCATGATATTCGGCTTAGACTTATTTATGGCCAAAGCCATCTCCAATTCTCCATTCTGTTTTCGTCCATCCTATAACAGACAACACAATCACCCTCCCAGTCGTCACCTGTGCGTCTTGGTTTTATATGTTCACCATAGATGTTAAAAAGGATAGGTGATTGGGTATATCCTTGCTGAACTAACTTCTCAAACTTGAAGAGTTTTATAACAAGTATACCAACATTACCAACCCACTAATTCGCACTACCTTGGCTGTTCGAGTACCTACAGGCAGGGCTTGGAAACCGGGTTAATTTTCGAATCGGTTAACGCCTAAGTACATAGGAAACTTTACTTTTCGGTTTCATTCTACCAAAACCTCTATCACACGGGTTATGGTTAAAAAAGTTCGTAATAAAGGTTTCGTTCAATAAACCGGTTTAGAACGGTTTTTGCACGCAGTGTTTTACAGTATCATAGATCAAGTCGTAACAAACGCACATGGGATGTGGTTATCGTTGGTCGCACAAACTGGAATACTACATAGTACAAAATATTTTTTAACAATCAAGCCTTGCGTGCAGGCAGGATAAAGGCTTGGTAACTTTGTTGATCTAATATTTATTTTTCATTAGTTTTTAAGTATCTATCTCCATATATTACGAACATCAATTGTAAAACTGTCTACGTATAACGATTTGTGTGATCTCACCTCGGTCATACAGACAACCGGTGTTTACTTCTTCATTATACCTTCTGATAGACCTAATTTACTGATTGAGAAAAGTCAACGGCAACGCGACGCTTGGACGCGAGTACTTCGTGGAATTAACCGGTTAATAAAGGTTTTTATAACGCTCTTTTAACGGTTTCACTCCGAACGGAATATACGCTTAAACCGGTTTTTACCGGTAAAAAACCGGTAAATTGGAAACCGGTTCCAAGCCTTGCCTACAGGCTTTGCAGCATAGCGATAGATGAATATTAGACTTCATAATGCTTACTTGTACTAAAATAAAAATTGTTATTATTTATCTTCGTTTAATTGTTATTCTAAAATACGTAAATGTTCGGCTATTAATCTATAATTTCTTTTAGACACAAAGTAAGTGAATTAACAATAGTTGACAGTACCGTGTCCTTCACAGTGTCTTATATGAATTTCATTCCATTTATTTTAAAAGCAAAGTTAGTAAGCGTAAGTAAAACTCAAGTGATTTGCTCCAACTAAGCAGATAGACATTTTCACAATTAAAATTATGTACCTACAACATTTTCAATTTTTACTTTATTGGTTCTCAACTCGTTTAGATTGTTCAGAATAAACTATTAATCCATGTTCCATTAGGTTTTATACCAATAAAAAACAAAAAAATAGCCAGTACCGAAGAACCGGGAAATCCCGGTTCTCAAAATCAGTACCGGTTCCGTAAACCCTAATAGTAGGGAATACCGTCGCATGCCCATGTCATTTATTATGATAATAATTTGGATAATAAAGTCCACTTTCGAAAAGGTTAGGCGCGATTGCACTCGAGATTAGAGGCGAGGCCGCAGCCAAGCGAGCAGGCTGTCATTTACATAGGTTTGAGTTTGTGGTTATGGGATTTTGGTTGGGTGCAAATGTTGTGCAGACCGCTGACTTCAATTTGTTTCTGGTCTGACAGGTGTTCGAGGCATCAGGGATTACACAGAGCAAACATACGGAATTATATCTATCATCATCATCCTCTTTGCCTTTTCCTATTTGTTAGTGGGATCGGCTCCCGGTCTAACCTGTAGCGGCGAGCTACCAGAATTACAAGAGCGACTGCAAATGACTACGGACGGAATGATATCTATACCTACTTATAATAAAACTGTAACAGGTCCAATTCTGTGCATTGAAGACAATTTCGAAATTTTTTTTTGAAGACTGAAAGCCAAAACAATTTTTTTTTTTCATTTTTGTCTCCCTGTCTGACTGTCTGTATCTTGGCTGAGCATCTCACCGAAACTAATCATCATCATTATCAACAGCCTGAAGACGTACACTGCTGAACATAGCTTCTCCTAGAGAGCCCCCAGCATCCATCGGCTCCCCGCGGTTTTCACCAGATCGTCGGTCCACCGAGTGGGGGGCCGGCCTACGCTGCGCCTGCCGGTTCGTGGTCGCCACTCGAGATCTCCTCATTCTGATTGCTTGCTTTATTGTTTTGTTTTTATATTTGCACTTCTTTATCGATACAGAAGAGAAAACAATTTTTTTTAACTTTTTGTCTGTCGGTCTGTCTGTCTGTCCCTTTGAACACGCATCACGCTGGAACTATGAACGGATTTCGCTGTTTGGTATGGTTATAGCTAGTTTTTCAGAATAACATTTAGGATACTTTTTGTTTTCTAAACGGCCAAGTGCGGTTGCACGAAGAAACATGTACGTATGTAATTTTTATGCAAGAATTTTTTTGTTTGTATTTCTTTTTATTTATATTTTTATTTATACTCATTCTGTCAAAAGGAAGTTGGAAGGGAGGGAATAAGACAAAGGGAAAGGATGAATGGATGGTGGCTTTCCTTCGCGCCGGGTCATCCATTCTATCTTTTCCCTTTCGCTTCCCTTTTACCCATAAACAGGGTTAAGGCGTAAAACTAATCACCCGTGCGAAGCCGGGGCGGGTCAACTAGTGAAACGTATGAATCGACGAATGCTGCATTTTACACGTCCATTTAATCAAAGGCAATGGTTTGATGGTGTTGCGTTGTGTCGCGGATGTTGAGCGTTGGATATGGATAGGGATACATACGCGGCGCGTGCGGCGGCGGCGGCGGCGGGGGCGGCGGCGGCGAGCTGCTTGCGCTGGGCGGCGGCGCCGGCGCCGGCGGCGGCGTGCTCGTGCCGGCCGCGCCGCTGTCCACAACCGGGAGGTTAGCCAACAAAGGATTTAGATCCTGATTAGGTACCTACCATATAGTATAGTCACAAATACTGTATGGTAGGTACCTAATCAGGATCTAAATCAAACCGGTGCGTTATCAGAGGTTCACCAATAGAAAGCCCAGCAACCCCTAATATCCCCATTGAAACTACTATAAGTACCTACATAAATCTATGAGCAGAACCCCAAAAACCCGCAAAGGAACTCATTTTATAACATACATTGTTGTTGAAAGAAGCGTTTCATATAATCATATAAATATATAAAAGTAAAGAAAAACTGAATTTGACGCGGACCAGATAAACATCCTACTACTACTTTGAATATTTCCCAATCCTCAGGCGGGACACACACTGTGGTGGGGTCGGTGCAGCGTCATTGTTTATGCTACTATTGGCAGCTTTTGCTATTGTTTGGCTATTGTTTTACGTTACAATGAGGTGTTTTATTAAAAAAAAGAAATGGTGTATATGGTTAATGTATGACCCAATAGATGGCGTCAGTTGTGGCTTTTGCTAAAATCTGTCACTGTCACTGTTTCAAGCATAGACCACAGGTTAAAGGAAATGTGTCACGATACTGACTGACAACTCTAAACTCTTTCGTTTTTTTTTAGTTTCATTGCGGGATACCATGGCTTTATTTTGGATCATAATATTAACGTTTATCTATCTCGCAGATCTACTGTACATCAATTTACTTAATAAGAATGCACCACAGACTACTTAAGAGATACTACAGACCCCTACAGACAATGTACTCGTGGTCCACTCGACATTTTATTTGTAGGTAGTCTAAGCATTTTCTTATGTTTAAATTACTCTGTGGTTTGAAATGTTTAAACTATGTACTTACAGCGCCATCTAGAAAAGAAGCGGAACTAGTGTTTTTTTTTTAAATAAAATGCCTCATTGGCGGCCAACTGCCTCACGTCTACGCTTTTTGGGAATGTTTGACTCTGAGGATACTAAGTAGGTACCTACATCCAGATAACAGAGTGCAGTGTAGTGTAGTGGTAGATAGTTACCGCAGCCGCGCGAGCTCTTGCTCCCTGCGCGCGCGCTGCTCCTGGTCCTGCAGCTCGGCCAGCCGGCGGCTCAGGGCCAGCACGCCGCTGCTGAAGTTACTGTGCGCCGTGAACTTGCACCGGAAGTCCTCGGGCGGCCCGCAGTTGAACAGGTAGCAGCTGCCCGGGCCCTGTGCGACCACTTCACTCGTCTCACGCTCAATATGTCGATACCACTCGATGCGACAGAACAGACACTAATGTAGGTAGGTACTTAGTAACTAACTAATACCGTATCGTTTACCTCCACACACGTGATCATCGCGTCGAACCGTCACTCGCGTCGCGTCGAGTCGAATCGAGGTAACCGATGTACCTAATACTGTTACGACGATGACGTCATTTTTCGCTACGAGGAACTCGGAACGGAGGAAGATAGGTCAAGGAGCAGCTCACCTTCTCCTCGTAAACGAAGACGTCGCAGGCGTCGGTCTCGCAGCAGAGCCGCAGGCACTCGGGGCGCGCGCCCACGTCCAGCTCGGAGAGGTATCGCGCGCCCATGTCGCGCGACTCCTCGGTGCGGATGATCTTGTCGCGCTGCACGTCGAACCGCGCGCCGCACGCCGCCGGGTCCAGCTCGCGCGCGCCCGCCGCCGCGCCCAGCACCACCCACCAGGCCCAGGCCCGCGCGCGCCCGAGCGCCCGCATGCCGCCGGTCGATACCGCCGCGCCTGCGCGCTCTGGCGCACACCGGTTCTTGATCAACGTGTACGTATACAACCACCGATATCTAATACATAAATATTGCGCAGTAACAAAATGAACATGGTATAATATGCCGCAAATTGTCACGGCGCTCCGTGAAGCCGGATTTCGGGGGATGAAGGGATAAAAATTTCATTTGTTCTAATAAGAATTCCGAATATTTTATCACACTAAAATACTTACGTCGTCTATAAGTAACCGAATGCACAGATACAAAACCTGTGTCCCGCAGGGGCACGGACCGGTAATGGTATGATCAAATAGAAAAATCCCATGGAATTGATTGATACAACACTATGAAGCCTTTTGTGTCGTGGTCGTGTATCGTGGCCGATGGAGCTGTGTCGCAGAGATCCAGTCGGCTGCGGTGGGTATGTTGTAGCTGATAGCTGGCAGGCGCGGGTGTGGCGGCGCGCAGGCGCGGGTCGACGCTCCACGGTGGATGCGCGGCGGCGGCGCGCGGCGAGAGACGCCGGGCGCGCGGTAGTGTGGCGCGAGCGGCGGCCGCAGCGCGCCCTCATGTCGCTGTTCTTCAAGTTCAGGAGCAGCGTGAGTACCGCCTGCTAGCCCGCGCGGCTTCCTCGCCTCCACGCCCTTGCTTTGTTGGTCCTCACCGTAGCACTAGTGATTGGATGTTTCCTGTAGGTGGGTAGGTACGTACCCATAGTATAGTTGGGAAACTGTTGGCATCCGATGTGGCACGAGACCCGCCTCCCGGGAGCGTCGCTGGAAGCAGAGCCGCGTGGAGCGGGGTGTGCACACGTTGGGGTAAGTGGATGGACGTGCTCGGCTCGCTCACTGCTCGCCTCCGGTTGACTCTAATGTGCCTACCCATTAGGCAGGCTTATTATTTATTAGTACTAATGTAGTACGTATTTAATTAATACTTTTTTCCTAAATCGACACCCATGAACAATCTTACTTAAAACCATTGCCATTTGTATATTACTTGATACTTCTGTTGTGGTGCGACCTTCGAGGTATTCTTTGTGTCCTAACTCCTAGGTGCGTATAGGTAGGGTGGGTGCACCAGTCCTAAACCAGTTAAGGACAAAATGTACTTTGAAATACTTTGAACTGCGTATAACATTTATATATGAAGTTGTCTATTATTTACTAAAGCTGCAATATATTAAAATTAATGGAATCTAAAAATTAAAGTTTTTTGATGGTTTTTTGTAGATTTTGTGAATAATACTATAAACGGGAATGTGCCTATGTTTGACCAGTGCGCTCTAATAAATTACCACTTTTGCACCAATAGTTGACCACTGAAAAACTAACTAAGAAAAGGTAACTAATTGAACAGAAAACATTATTTTGTTATACCTACAAATTGATTTTCATATATAAACTGAAACTTGAACATAAATTATAAATTTTTAATGGCACAGCCGAAGGTAGGTAGAAAATAAACTTGAAAATTAGAACATTAACATTACTTAATTCAAACAACGATAAACATACCTTTGAACTTGAATTATCATTATCGCCTATCACAGTCGAGTACTTAGAATCAAATACATCAGTCTCATGATCATGGGCGTATGTGTAGGAGGGTGCCAGGGGTGCACTTGCATCCCTTGGGAATCGCAAGATCAATGTTACCTGAAGTACTAAAATGAAATCCTTTGTCTGAAAAATAATATTGTTTTGATTGAATGCAATAATGTTATAATAATTTGCACCAATTACTTTTTTTATGCTAAAATAGGCATACGTTTGACAACAACTTACCTGATGGTAAGTGACAAAATTGTCTAAGGTGTAGCACGTTGCCCATGAGATGCCCATTCACTCTTGACTTGAAAAGACCCAGGTTATACCCAGGAGGAAACACTATTGCTGGAAGAGCATTCCATTCCTTGGCCGTTCAGACTATGACTGACTCAGTAAAACGCTTATTGCGGACTTAAAATAGAATAATGAGATTTTAAAAATTTCTCCGTCAAACGCAAGACAAACACTTTCTTATCAGTAGTTTCATTTCAGTAATCCTATAACTCGTAAGCTACTGATATCCTTCCCATGCAAAAGATGTCTGGAAGAGATTGCTCTAAGCGATAAGCCCGCCTATTGTAATAGTATAATTGAATTAAGTTTTTCCTTTTTCTAAATTTTGTTATTTTATGGTGTACAATAAAGAGTTGATCTATCTATTTATATATCTTGGGAGCTCTAGTTGTGAAAATAGCTTAAATATTACATGTTTTATCAGGATATTTATTTATAAATCAGTAAGTAAAAATTTAGCGCTCGCTTTGCTCGTGCATTTTTGTCGTCTGTGTCTTTCGTTCTACTCTCATAAGAATATAATCACGTAGTATCACAATTTTTAAAAAGTTAACAAATTTTGTCAAGCCACGTCATCACATCTTTCTCTGTATATTTAAAAATGTCTTATTTATTCTAATAAAAACGAGAAACAAAGTTAAATCTCTAATCTGGTCACCTATAGGAACATCTTTTTACTTCTGTGTACCAATAGCAAACCAGTGGTCAAATACTAGGGCACACTACATAAAACGATTTGAACGGTAGACTCAAAGCTCTAAATTGTCAAACAAAAGCCCCGCTATTAAAAAAATGAGAACAGCACAGAGAACCAATTGCAAACCAGTTGGTCAACGATAGCAACCCAGTAGGTACAATGTGTGTTCCAGTAGATAACCACCATTAAACATATTTGATATCGTCATTATTTATTATAATTAATAGCTCTTAGCACATAAATACACTAAATTTTCAAAATTATACAACTTAGTGACAGTTATTAAGAAATAATAGGTTGTTTTAAAAGATTTAACTTACTGTGTCGACATGCACCTCTTAATTATAATGGCGGCCGGAAGGCATAATATCGAGCTGGTCCGAAAAAAAAAGCAAGGCGCTATATGTTGCTTCCACTCTTGCCAAACCTATGTTCGAAAGGTTGGTAACAGACTAGGCAACATAACAAAACAATTGAATTATTCAAAAATGTCCGCCACTTCTTAATTTATTAAGTTGAACATGTTCTTCTAGAAATCCTTCAATACCTGATTTATTTCAAGTTTTTCAAGACCCAAGGCCGAAGGATGACTCGGAAACTCTCAGATAAAACTCTGGAACTAATGTCAGACCGGAGCGAAATGAAACTGCAGTCTTCAGTTGATATGTCAGCCTACGGTGAACTCAATAGACGAATCTGGAGTTCCATGCGACGCGACTTGCGTGCTCTTAGTACTTCGCGTATTGAGGCCGCAATTGAGCGGAACCAAGGCTCAAAAGTGTTCGCAAAGGATTCGTCTATTGGGCAAAGCCAAATGACAAAACTGAGGATCGAGAATGGTAGTGTCATTTCATCCAAGCATGAGATTCTGAAAGAGATTGAGAACTTCTATGGACAGTTATACACCTCGACACGTAAGCCCGCTACCAACACAGCTCAGGACATCAGAGCCATGTTAGTCCGACACTAAACCGAAGATATCCCGGGCATCAGCCTGTACGAGATTAGAATGGCCCTCAAACAGCTTAAAAACAACAAGGCGCCAGGCGAGGATGGAATTACGACCGAACTTCTGAGAGCGGGTGGTAGACCGGTACTTTTAGTCCTCCAGAAGTTATTTAATTCTGTCATCCTTGAAGGTACAACGCCAGAGGCGTGGCACAAGAGCGTGGTGGTGCTATTCTTCAAAAAAAGGGATAACACCTTATTGAAGAACTATAGGCCCATCTCGCTCTTGAGTCATGTGTATAAGTTGTTTTCGAGAGTCATTACGAATCGTCTCGCGGTTTGATGAATTCCAGCCTCCCGAACAAGCCGGTTTCCGAAAAGGCTTTAGCACCATGGACCACATCCATACGCTACGCCAGATTATACAGAAGACCGAAGAGTATAATCGGCCGTTATGCCTAGCGTTTGTGGACTATGAGAAAGCCTTCGATTCAATTGAGACTTGGGCGGTGCTGCAGTCCTTACAGCGATGCCAAATTGACTATAGGTATATCGAAGCGTTAAAGTGTTTGTACAGTAAGGCCACTATGTCAGTCCGACTACAGGGCCAGAGTACGGAACAAATCCCATTGCAAAGAGGCGTGAGACAGGGAGACGTTATTTTTCCGAAACTGTTTACTAACGCATTGGAGGACGTTTTCGAGCTTTTGGAGTGGAAAAGATCTGGCATCAACATTAATGGCGAGTACATCACTAACCTTCGTTTTGCCGATGATATAGTCATAATGGCGGAGTCGCTCGAGGACCTTAGCACCATACTCAACGACCTTAGTAAAGTCTCCCAACGGGTTGGTCTTAAGATGAATATGGATAAGACGAAAATCATGTCTAATGCCCATGTTCCACCTATACCGGTAATTTTTGGGAACGATACTCTCGAAGTTGTAGACAAGTATGTCTACCTAGGGCAGATTATCCAGTTAGGTAGATCCAACTTCGACAAAGAGGTCGCACGAAGAATCCAACTCGGGTGGGCAGCGTTCGGGAAGCTTCGACCCATCTTTTCGTCTAAAATACCGCAAAGCCTGAAAACGAAAGTTTTCAACCAGTGTGTGTTGCCAGTGATGACTTATAGAACTAAGACGTGGTCTCTTACTGTTGGCCTTATGAGTAAGCTCAAAGTCGCACAGCGAGCTATGGAGAGAGCTATGCTCGGGGTTTCCTTGCGAGATAAGATCCGAAATGAGGAGATCCGCAAGAGAACTAAAGTCACCGATATAGCTTTGAGAATCAGCAAGTTGAAGTGGCAGTGGGCGGGGCCACATCGCTCGTAGAACTGACAACCGATGGGGAAGAAAGGTTCTCGAGTGGCGACCACGAACCGGAAGACGCAGTGTAGGCCGGGCCCTCACTAGGTGGACCGACGACCTGGTCAGAACCGCGGGGAGCCGATGGATGCAGGAGGCAAGCAGCCACTCAAAGTGGCGCTCTTTGGGGGAGGCCTATGTTCAGCAGTGGACGTCTTCAGGCTGATGATGATGATGATGATGATGATGATCTGATTTATTGCTTTTAAATAATATAAAATTGTAATATAGTGTTTCGATAAAATAATTCTACTCGTATAATACCTATTTAAATATTTTTTATGTATATTTTTATATATTATACCTACTTACAAGTAGGTAATTAATAAATTACCTACTAATTACATACTAATTTATATATATAACAACTTTTCTGATCCTAAGCTGTAATAAATTATTATAATATACGCGTTTAAACTTTACTAATCTAAAACCAAGTTTCCCCGTTTTTAATAAAAGTAAAAAGTAGACAAATTAATAATATCAAACTGTACTCAAAAACGAGACACTATAGAGTCCTAAATGATACAAAGAAACGCAACATGAAAACTGGCACAATACACTAACCGTGTCATGACCAATGAAGAACAAAAAAAAAAGAGTTGAACATGCGAGTGGTCAACCACTGGTACCTGGTTTGGGACTGGTAGGTAGACCCACCCTACCTAGGACTCTAATGTCTGATCTTGTAAAAAAAACCCATATGAAATAATTTGGTATGTTTATACCATTAAAGGTAAAGGTAACCTACTAAGTAGGTACGGGGCACGGGGGTCATTAAATTACAATATCTGGTGACGGAGCCTGCGGTGAGGTCAAAACCGTTAGAGAATTTTATTTAGCCACCAACCACCAAGCCTTATCGACCCCACACCCAGCTCACAGAGCCGCTCATACCTATTACAGGTGATCATAGTGGAACGGACCATTGTTATATTAGGATATCTCACAAGTAACAAGAGGATTCATCCCCATGGTGTTTGTTTTTAAAAAATATTTCGCCAGGGTTCTTTCTAACTACATGTGGGTTGAAAAATCTGCACAGTTTTATCTGTCCAAAAAGGAAATATTTCTCATTCGCCATAAAAGAAACCGGCCAAAGCGGTACTAATACCACTATAAATTGAAGGGTTTAGGTGCCTGTGGTGAATAAAATGATAGACACAATAATTAGAAACGCTTCTTTAGATCATCAGCATTGTAATTTAGTGATTTCTGAAGCGCCTACTCATGTGAAAAAGGACATGTTTTTTTTATCTGGAGGCCAAAAAAGTTTTTGATATCTGGCTGAAAACTTTGGCTCAAACAAAATAAAAATAGTTAATGGGCTATGTTATATTAATAAACTAGATAACCTACTTTTTTCTTGCAATAAAGCCAGCTTGCATCACACCCTGCTGGGTTAGCACGGACGGTAGACAACATTGTCTTTCCCCGTTTTATGTCACTTTCTTCACACTTGCTCACTTGTCAAGTGGTGTAAAACAGGGGAAAGACAACTTTGTCTACCGTCTGTGCTAACCCAGCTTCGGAAAACATTCAAGGATGTTACTGATACGCCTATTTTGCGACCACCAGCATTAATCGCTTTTTTTTAAATCCTGTCTGTACAAATTAATCAAACTTACAAAGTAATTGACAATATTACGTATTTTTATGTAAAAATAAATTCGTATATAGTTTTCTGATATAATGGGCTGCTTAAAAATGAGTCGGGATATTGGCGTACTGAATAATCGTTTTCTACGGCTGGCATAGTTTTCGACCACGAGTGATTTTGGGTACCTGTAGTATATATACTAGATGGATAAACCCGCCCCCTAATTACCTAATTTGCGACAGGCGTAAATCTCGCGGTCGCAAATTAGGTAATTAGGGGGCCGGTCGAAAACTGGCATGTAAAATGCATGTGCTTTTACGGTTCAAAGCTTTAAAATAGAATAGGAGATTTTTCGTATAATATTTGTTACAAGACACGACCTATTTGGACATATGTACCTACTTGTGTAGGCGGGTTTCGATCATCCGGTCGAAAACTACATTTTCAAAGAAAATGATTCGCCTGTTTTCGATTTTATTTTAATAGTCATGTTAAAAAATGAATAAACATGTTTAGCAGTTCATTAACAAGTTATATATACATCGGTCAAACCTGCTAACGATAATAAAGTAACCAATACTTACTATGAAAGATGCGGCGCTGCACTTCTTTTTTTGTAGGAAACGCCCCAGTGTGCCACTATTTGTTATTTTTTTCTCATGAAATGCTTGCGATAGGCGAGAAAAATGTGTATGTTTGCGTAGGGTTGACATCTGAGGAGCCAATAAAATATATTTTAGAGATGTGTTCATCTCAAGCATTTTATTTTTAATATTTGTTTATCAGAGGTATACTAAACGGTCGGATATAGGAGGTGGTCACAAAACCGGCGAGATTACCCTATAGGATTTTTGTATCTAGGGACATGGGTGGTATGGGCAGCGCTGCCGCCTCCCCTCCCCTAGGCCTAGACTCCAGTACTTAGGAGAACGGGGGGGGGGGCAGCTGTGTCAGGTCCTATAAAAATAGTTATTTGTTATACTAGGCTGCAAAGTTGGTTTTTGGCGCGAGTACTTGAGTTGAAACCTGAGCAAGCGAAGGAACCTAGGATTGAACCACGAGCGTAGCGAGCGGTTCCAATGAAGAATCCTGAGCGTAGCGAAGGTTTCAAAGGTACGAGACGCAGGAAAACTTTGCTGCCGAGTGCAACACACAACATTCACCTCACTACAGCGAGGAAAATGTAAGAAAAACAACTAAAAGGCTAAGAAAAGATTACTTTTTAGCTTATTAATTTAGTTATGGGTGGCGGTAACGCTTGACATCAGGTAAACGACTAGCTCGTCACGTGATTCATGGAAAATTAAAGAAAAAGTGTTTTTCATCCATTTTCCATGCAGTCGCCGTACTGGATAGCGTATTGGTTTTATACTCTATGGTGCTGGACAGTGCGATTATTCTAAAAATGAGGTTGGTGGACGAGAAAAAGATGGTATATTTTAGGAGGTAGTCTGTGGTATTAATGAGTTTTCAGTGGACTGGCGATAAATCAAGAAGGTTAAATTCGGGCAGATCTGTGATTAAATCCTCAATTCTTGACGAGAAAATTATTGAATAGAAACGTTCGAAATTTTAAAAACACTTTCCACGCTAGCGAGCAAAATGCGTTTTTGCGCCCAGATTTTGAATGGCAAAGAGAACCTTTCCGAGCTAGTAAGGTGAAAAAGTTTTTTTAGGACCTGTGGTATGGGCACTAGCAACATGTGAGTAAGGCACGTCTCTCAAACTGAAGAGTACCTAAATAATGTGAGCGTGACTCTCAATTTAGATATAGGTAGGGGAAAAGGATGAATGGATGCGAGGGTAATTAAAGGGAGGATATCCATTCATCCTTTTTCCACTATCTTTTTCCGTTCCGCTTCCCTCTTCCCATGAACAGCATTAAAATGTAAAACTTATTAACCCATGTGATGCCGGGGCGGGTCAGCTAGTAATAAATAATAGTCGAACAGATTAGATAGGTAGGTAGGTACCTACTCTAGGCCTAGGTAGGCCATAGATAGTAATAACTATGGCTAGGAACCAGGCGCCCCTAGCTGCGCCGCGGCCACCCGTAGCCGTACCACGCCGTACGTACGCCCACTATCAGCAGCTGAGCGCTCCCCCCGCTACCCGCTCCGCGGCACGGCACTGCGTGACCACATCGTCACCGCCGCGCGCGCTGCGGGCGGGGGCGGCACTCGGCTCGGCAGCCAGTCCGTGAGTCCAGCCGCGATCGGTCGGTCGGTGTCGCTCGCTCCGCCTCGTTGTTGTGCTTTCAGTGGTTTGGTGTTTTGTGTCCACAGTGCGGTAGTGGGTGTGGTGACTCGTGTACCTACTATAGCAGTGTTGCATGCTCAGTGCAGCGAGCACGGCCCGCGGACGGACGCACAGTCCTGCGCCACGGAGCGAGCTCGGGCTCCAGCGGCCGGCGGCGGCGGCGCGGGGGCACTGACCGCGGCGGACCTCATCTCGGTACGGAAAGAGGACGTGCAGATGATCGTTCCGACAACACACGACGCGCGGAAATTACTTACACATTCAATTTGAATAAGTTACCAAAATAACATAGCGAACGGCATGCGCGGATGCTCACAATTCTTGACGTCTTTTTTCTTAACTTTTCCCACAAGGCTGATAGTGATCGCTATATTATGCTATGTATGGGTATTAAACCTTATTATGTAGGTACTTTACGTAGGTATATATACCTACCTATGCCCACCTAATAGTTAAATTTAACCCCTTCTGTCGAAGGGAAGAGGGTAATGTGCGTGTCTCACCCACTAGACGTAGCTAGCTTCAAAGGGACGTAAGTAGGTAGTACGTAGGCTCCTATAATATATGTAGGTATATAGGTACCGATAAAGAAATCAATGGAATATTCCAAAAAACTCTTCCTATATTTATCTATCCTCCGCCACGCGCCAGGTCGACTTGGACCACCCACTTTTGAACTTGTCCATTTCCAAAATGGTCCTCTTCCTTGGACGAATTGGATTTGAACATGCTTTGAATGATGGATGACAACTAGGAATTAACCGGGCAAGTGCAAGTCGGACTCGCACACGAAGGGTTCTGTATCCGTACCATTAGGGCTTGTAATTATTCGAACATTTTAGATATTCGAATATTCGGTTTTTTTTCAGGAAGTATTCGAATAATTCGAATATTATTCGAATATTTTGAATTATTACAGAATCATACTGCATAAACTTCGTAATAGACCAATCTGGAGTTGCATGAGGCCTGATTTGCGTGCTATTATTACTTCACTGCCACAATTGAGCGGAAGGCTCTAAAGTGTTTAGAAGTATATTAGGAAAAACCAAATGACAAAACTGAAGACCGGAAATGGCAGTAATTTCACCCAAGCCTCAAATTCTGAGGGAGGTCGAGAACTTCCATGGACAGCTCGTACATAGACCTCGATACGTAATTCCACTACAAACATAACTCAGAACACCAGAGCCAAGTTAGTCTTACACAATATCGAAGATATCCTGAGCATCAGCCTGTACGAGATTAGAATGGCCGCAAATAAATTAATAAAACAACAAAGCGACAGATGTAGAATTGTGGATAGAACTACAGCATCTCGCTCTTGAGCCACTATATTATTATTGAGCCACAGATTTCATGGTAAAAGTGGTTTTCTAGAGTCTTTACGAATCGCCTCTTGGTCTGATGAACTGCAGCCTCCCGAAATGTCACGTCACACTGGTGAAGTCTATGCACCGTCCAAATCCAAAACTCTGAAGGCTTTCAGCTGGAACTCCAAAGTACCTTCCAGTGCCTAGCCGAATACAACACAGTGGACGAGTTGAACAACAGGTTGGTGGAAACTGTCCAAGCTGTTCAAGCCCAGCCAAGCTGTTGAGCCACGCTCTTCAAGACCCAACGCCCAAAAAAGACGCAGAAACTATCAGAACAAACTCTTAAATGGCAGACTGGAGCGAAATGAAACTGCAGTTTTCAGTTGTAATGGTAGCCTACGGTGAACTCAATAGACAAATCTGAAGTTCCATGCGACACGACTTGCATTTTCTTGCTTTAGTACTTCACGTATTGAGGCCGTAATTGAGCGGAACCAAGGCTCTAAAATGTTCGCAAAGGATACGTCTATTGGGCAAAGCCAAATAACAAAACTAAGGACCGAGAAAGGTAGTGTCATTTCATCCAAGCCTGAGATTCTGAGAGAGATCGAGAACTTCCATGGACAGTTATACACCTCGACACGTAATCACACTACTAACACAGCTCAGGACATCAGAGTCAACTTAGTCCGACACTATACCGAAGATATCATCAGCCTATACGAGATTAGAATGGCCCTCAAATAGCTTAAAACAACAAGGCGCCAGGTGGGGATGGAGGTTTGCTTATGTATACTCTAAGGGATGGAGTTACGACCGAACTTCTGAGAGCAAGTGATAGATCGGTACTTATATATAGTCCTCCAAAAGTTATTTAATTCTGCCATCTTGAAGGTACAACGCCAGAGGCGTGGCACAAGAGTGTGGTGTCGCCCTTCATCAAAAAAAAGGTGATATCACCGTATTGAAGAAATAAAGGCCCATCTCGCTCTTGAGTCATGTGTATAAGCTGTTTTCGAGAGTCGAATCGTCTCGCACGCAGGTTTGATGAATTCTAGCCTCCCAAACAAGCCAGTTTCCGGAAAGGCTTTAGCACCATAGACCACATCCATACGCTACGCCAGGTAATACAGAAGACCAAAGAGTTTAATCGGCCGTTATGCCTAGCATCTGTGGATTATGAAAAAGCCTTCGATTCAATCGAGACTTGGCCGGTGGTAGGTACTTTCCTTTTCCACCTCTATCACATAATGCTATTCGCATTCTGATTCTCGTTGTCGCGTCGCTTATTGACTGTAGAGTGCTGTCTGTCATTTTTTACTCCATTTAGCTTACTTTCAAGGTTAATTAAAAATTATTCGAATATTCGAACTTTACCTCCCTGATTATTCGAATAGTGAAAATGACCGAATATTCGCACTATTCGAACATTCGAATATTCGAATTACAAGCCCTACGTACCATTATCTGTAAAAACGAGCAAAAAAATCACGTTTGTTATATGGGAGCCGCCTTAAATATTTATTTTATTGTTTTTTAGTAAGTATTTGTTGTTATAGCGGCGACAGAAATAGCTACATCATCTGTGAAAATTCCAACTGTCTAACTATCACGGTTCATGAGATACATACTGTTGGTGACAGACGGATGAACAGCGGAGCCTTTTAGTATTAGGATCCGCTTTACCTTTTGGGTATGGATACGGAACTCTAAAAAGAGGTTGTAGGAGTGCACAAATTAGGAAGAGGACAGTTTTGGAAGTGGACAAGTTAAGAAGTCGCTCGGAGGGCTATTTATCTACCCGTTTAGCCCAGTTACACATTTATTAGGTATATTTTATGTAGGTACTTAATTGAAGTACCTACCTACTTACTAGAGTTGTGTGTTTTTGTAAAAAACAATGAAAATACTTATTTTAACTCACAGTCGAGTCGTGCTGGTAACTTGCGCAGTAAATACAGATATAATATGTGTATCCCGCAGGTTAATAATACAATGTATCATAAGAGCTCTTTTATAAACGGTATTAAAATCTTTAACCACTTACCCACTCATCTTAAACTTTTGACTGGAAATACATTTAAACGCAGTCTAAAGGAATGGCTAATTGATAAGGCCTATTACAATATAAATGAGTACTTTAATAATTAAGTCATTAGCATTACCCTGTCTAGGTTACCTACGTAATTCATCCTCAGTCAATATGAATATTTCCCGATTTTTTTATGTAAACCTTTCATGTTCTTTATTTTTGATTGTGTATAATTATTGTAATTTTTCTTGTGTTGGTACTGTCGGTGTACCTATATTATATTGTCATTAATATAAATTTCTTATTTAGTTGTTAAAATATTGTACGTTCGAAATGGACAAAACTGTTGGAACATTATACTACCTTAAGACCATATTGTACACAGTTTAACAATAAAAAATATTCTATTCTATTCTATTTTACTTATAGAAGATAGATCGTAAATATGGGTGAATAAACCTCTCGTTGATCAGGTGTCTCTGCGCCTGAAATTCCTAAATGTACTCGCAAAACTGTTACAACGATTAGCTTAATTGATAGGTAACGATAAGACCCGCGATGTGGAAAGATAACCCTCGTCCCTCCCCTCCCTACGTATCTAAATAGGCAGGTACCTGCCGCTTGCGCTTGTTTACATAGCCACTGTGACTGTAAGTTACCTACTAGGTACTTACTCAATTACTGCATCCCCATTATTGGGTACTACTTACTAACCACTACCTAGTTCTGTCAGTCTGCAACGGTACACCACGCGAGCACAAACGGTTTTGCAACAATGATCATTATTGTGTTCACATCAAGCCGAAAGACTTCCATACGTCATTAGAACATAGGCCTCCGCCTCCGCCATAAACGCCGCTTTGGACACTTATCATAGAGGTAGGGGGGATTGTTAATAATAATATATCAAAATGTGCCGGTAATAATAATAATAATGGGGGCGGGCGGCTTTGTGGCGAGCCGTTCGGTGAGTGGTGACACCGCATACCCTGATTCCAAGGGGCTAAACGAGGCCCCTGACCCCTGGGTTGGCTTAACCGGCTGTCCGGTGGTGGAAGTCGCGAGAGGAAAGAACCTAAGCTCCAGGGTGGAAGTGTTAAAGGGCATAACGCCGCGAGTAGCGTTCAGTGAAAGTGCAGCACACCTCTCGACACCCTAAGCCACCTACACCAATGTTGCTTCCTCGGCACCAATATGCGGTAGCCGCGGTATAGGGGGCCCATTTAGTGGGTGGCAAGTCATCACCTGCCTCTAACATTTTGATATGAGACAAAATTGGCAGGTGCCGTTATCTCATTCCATAACCCAATGTACATCATCCATCAAAAGTTCACCACAATAGCCCAGATTTATTTTTTACCTTTATACTCATACAAAATAGTTTATCATATATGCAAACCATGCCTTGTCAGTTATAATTAATTTTGTACTCAACAGGGAGGGCCTCTTGGTGTTGGCTTCGGCCCCACCAATGCCACCGAAATGTCCGGGCTAGACCCGAGAATCAAATTAAATAGAAGAATAATAATAATAAATTTCTTTATTGCAGGCATACAAAACCCATAAAACACAAAAATACAGTATAAGAAAAACCTAAAATGAATTGTTGAACGTAATAAACAATTTTTGTTGGCGCTCTGGTGTACCGAAAGCCACAAAACCTATAGATCGGACAGTACTAGTCCTTAGACAAGCACCACAAATTACCATTGTCAGATCCTTCTAGGATCTAGGAAAGAGTAGGCTTTTCTAGTGTAGGTACCTTGTCCAAAGCTGACATGTATATAAATTTATACAGAACGCCTTGAACAAGGTAACTTTGACGGCATATGTACATTGCACATTTTGCAAACATGCGTGCGAGCATGCTGCAAATTAATGGCGCCGCAGCAAGCTTCCCCTTTTTTGGGGGAAATAACTCCTCTAATCAAAAATCGCCAACTCAAAAAAA
This sequence comes from Ennomos quercinarius, assembly GCA_910589525.2. Taxonomy (NCBI): domain Eukaryota; kingdom Metazoa; phylum Arthropoda; class Insecta; order Lepidoptera; family Geometridae; genus Ennomos; species Ennomos quercinarius. Next base: position 19,302,728 of record OU342493.1, read on the forward strand.
TCCATGAACTTGTAGTACCTATATCTAGGTAGGTACCAAGTTTCGTTAAAAATTCGCGTAGTTACTTAGGTAGTGGTACCTAAATTACACCTATCTCTATGCCTGTATTCGCGAGATACGTACATCCGGATCCGGGCAGATGAAAGCCGTGAGTTGAAGCAGACTTTCTTCGCTTACTTCGTTCGCTCGGTCAAAAAACGAAAATGTTACCTAGGTATCTGCTTGTGGATCTCACGCTAAAAAAAGCGCAAAATTAAATATACCTACCTACCATAGATAGATCTATATGAAATAATTTATTTATTTATTTATTTTATAATGAATAAAATATAATAATATGTCTATGGCAAAATTGGCAAATCTCGTTCTCAAATTACTCGTTCTGTGTTTGGGTGTTTTGGGACCATGCTCATTGTAGTTTCTGATGGGTCCATAGAATGGGTCCCTCCTGCCAGGAGGGAACATTTTGGCGTTAGCTTCGCACATTACCATTCATTGAAATCGCGTTCCTACTTTATTATAATAATAATGAAGCACTGGTGATGCGTTCTCATGTTTTATTTTTGGGAGCACTTTTTGTTTCTGAACTATTTAATTGTTGTGGAGTGAGTAAAAGTACTTCCTGTATTAGTAGGCATTGCCGTCTGAACATACAAGTTAGAGGTTTAATATTGAGTAACTAATCCGGAAACTGCGGGGACGTTCAATTTTAACGTATGGGGTGGCAAACCTTACAGGCCCAGAACGTCCACTGTATAACTCACATTCAAGTTAAAGCTTGAAAATAATCGATGGTCTTGAAACAGCTGAAAACGGGCCCCAACAAGTCATTGCCTATGGGCCCCGATATAATGGGCCGTCATTATTGCAACAATGTCATATAGGTAAGTAAGTCATATTACAAATTAAGACATTTTGCTTACATAGTGATTCTGCAAGTAATACATTTTGGATAGGTACACAGTTTTACAACCCAAACGATATGAGCCTTACCCGTAAATCCGGCCCTGCTTCCTTGATACAGGGAATCCTAGGTAGTTAGGGCTAGTTAGTCCAGGGCGCAGAGGCCCCCCGGCGGGCCACGAATGTGGGGCGCCGGAGGATACGGCGCCCCACACGCTGGAGGTGTGCGCTGCTTGGGATTCTGAGCGGCGCACGCTTTCAGCGGTCGTTGGCCGGGATCTCTCGTTGCCGAGCGTGGTGAACGCCATGCTCGGCAGCGAGAGAGCGTGGCAGGCCTTGGTCTCCTTCTGCGAGGCGGTGATGACGCAGAAGGAGGCCGCGGAGCAGGTCAGGGAGGATGATCCCAACTCTGACCGGCTCCGGCGCAGACGGACCGGGGGACGGAGGAGGCGTTTTGCGCGCCTTCTCCATCCTCCGTAGTGGGGTCGGTGGCGGATAGTCAGGGGACTCTCTGCCGCACCCACACGGCCCCACACGTCTGGTGGGTAACCGAGGTGTAAGGTTGCCCACCCACTGGCGCAGAGGCCCGAAAGGGCCTACCGTCGAGGCGGGATAGTGAATGCTAGCGCGACCCTATCTCGCCCCATCCCGGCGGCGGACGGATCACGGGGGGGTTTTAGTGGGTTCGAGTCTCATATACCCCCTGCCATCACCCCCGTGGTGGCAGGGAAGTGCGAGGGCATTTCCCCCCCTCAAAAAAAAAAAAAAAAGGTTCCGGATCTATATATGTGACAAAGAGGTATATGTACATAGAAGGCTGTGGTGTGTGCTCGAGGCTTGTGTCCTGCTATTTTTTATTGCACAAATGAATAATATTCCTCAAAAAATAAACGGTCGTGAAAACAAAAATTAAATATCTCAAAAAAAGACAATGCTACAAAGCATTTTAAAATACAGGAATAGAAAGTTCAAACGTGCAGTGACGTCAGTTCTTGCTCCTTCCATTCTCTCCATCTCCAACCTTCTCCCCCCCGCGCCCCCGCGCCCCTCAACTGGATGCTTTATGAGATAAGCTAAGAAAATACATTAAGGCATCCTGCCGGTTATTGACCTTTTGTCAAAGGTCAAAAACATTCTGTTTTTCATTTGTTTAAAGCCTTAGAGTATACATCATAATATGTATACCTGCTCTAAGTTTAAAGCATCTACGAGCGAGAACCTAATTAGGTAGGTAGAGGCATACTAAGTAGGTAGGTATAACTATAAGCATGGCCCGACCTTGATATGTTATTTGTCCAAAAGCCTGCCTGGGTTGCGAGCCAAACGTTACATTACAACTCAGATGCGTTACAAGACAACTTTGTACAACTATCTCAGCTCCGACGGTATCGATTCTTAGGACTAGACTAGGACCTAAGGCGATCCGTGGCGCGCGGCGCGGCGGTGCCGTGCCGCCGCCGCGCGCCCCTTGAACTCTGAACCTACTCGAGGCGAAGGGTTGTCTCTACAGTGTGAGGGCTGTACTGTAAGGTACGCTGCGCGCCGCTTTTCACTGCAGGGATTCTAGGTATACCTATGCAGCTCGGCTAGTCTAGACTGCCAATTTATTTTATGCAGTTTTTGCGAGTATTTTGATCGAGATGCAGGTTGATAACTGGGTAGGTACCTAGAGTACCTACCTACATAAAACACCTTTCCCTTACATGCCACCGAATAAAATAATAGTAGGTATACTAGTACCTATATGATATATTCAGAACGATTTGAAATTCAAGAAACTTTTTATCTAAATCTGTCATGATTGTGTAGTTTTGTGTTCCTTTTTAGAAGTAACTAGCTATGTTACACACTGCATGTTGACTAAGGAAATAATGATTTATCCTCCTCTCTTCTAATCTTGCGTGCCCGACAGGGTCCATGATGAACTGGTATTTTAAAACGAACATCTGTAGGTAAACAACATTGTGGAAAGCAAATAAACAATTGAAATTGAAGTTAAGAAATAGCCCCATGAATACTTACCTATAGCAAACGGAATTAGGAATTAATATATATAGGTACATTATAATACAATTTGAGATCGTACGCGCTACGGAACGAATTCATTATGAGGCCCATGTGTACATTTTTAACACTAGGCCTCAGCGTACGGAAAATATCGTTTGCGTGATTCAGACTTTCTTACTAACTATGCATTATCTGTCCACAAATTCCATAGAAACTATGCATTAACTGTTGAAACACTAATCAACGCCGTCTAGAAAAATTTTAGAACACTACCTATATTTTTACCGCTGGTCTAGCGTAAGTTAGTTGAACACGCTCTAATCTCCGCAAAGTACGATCAAGGATACAGTATGATCCGCTAAAGTTGAACCTTGAACCAGTTTCGATGAAGTTTAATGTACTCGGAAAGCTATGGGTAACATAATATGGAGTTGTTTTATTAACGGTCAACAAACAACATGCCAGTTGGTTGTATATAAAAGTAGGTAGTGTACAAAAATAGCAGGCATTAGTGACATCTAGCCTCGAGTAGAATCACTAAAAGTGATAAGGAAATCTAGTAGCGTCGAGTAGAAACACTAAATGTGAGACTAGTCAATTGTATTTTTCTCTAACCTGTGTGTGAGACCTACCAAAAATTGATATTTTATTCACAGAGTACTTTGTTATATAGATTTTACTATACAAAATTAATTCTTGGCAGTGGCAAAATTGTACCGCATTTGGCGGAAACAGTAGCCAATAAAAAAAAAACAAATTCTTAAAAACATGGCATGTTACATGATGCAATATTTATTTAGTAAGCGTCCCTATTTAGTTTGTAAAGAATATGCTAACATTTTATTGAAGCACGGAACTGCAAGGGCAAGCAAAATTCGAACACTATCTATATATTGTACCACCCACTCCCGACCAGCACACAGCCCCAACACAGGGGTGGGGGCGCTGGAGGTTAGCAGATCTTGGTACAGAAGAGCACGTGTGGATGGTTATGCAAGGGCGGCAAAGGTCATTCGCCAGCAGTCACACACACTAGTTAAACATGAAAAATAAACTGGAATAGCGAAAAATGATCCAAAGGACGCTAGATCCCTAGAGGCAATGACCTCAGTACCTACGTATAACGTTATAATATTCTGGCAGCTATCTCTTTGCCTAGAGGTTGGTTTTAGCGACGAACATTCAGTGTCAGTTTAGGTAGTAGGCACAGTGATCGCCTAGGTACGTATTAGCTGCTTGTTCTTCTGAATTAGTATACTACCTACTTAGGTAATTCATTTTAAAATAATTGTGCGAATGGTGCAAAAATAGAATTGAATTGGTACCTAGTACCGTACGTAATGTTTCCAGAGGAGCAGCAGCGGTGCAGCGGCGGCGTGTGGCATGGAGTGCGGCGTGGCGGCGCCGACGCCGGTGGCGGCGCACCCGGCGCTCTCGCCCACCGAGCGCTCACCCGCCAAGTCCGGCCTGCACGTCAACTTTAGTGATAAAGGCGAGGTAATAAGGAGTCAGTACGTGCCGTGGCGTCACGTAGTGGCGCACCTATAATATGCTCACATGCTCACAGCCAGGGCCGTGCTGTTGCAGGTGAAGGAGCGTCGAGAGAAGTTCCTGACTGCTAAATACGGCAGCCATCAGATGGCGCTGATCCGTAAGCGACTCGCCGTCGAGATGTGGCTCTACGACGAGCTACAAAAGCTGTACGAGCCCCCTCACTCGGTAAGCTAAGCGTGTAGTATACCTAACATACCTACCCCTCTCCGGCCTATACATTGCCTGCGGGGGGCTGGGGCTGGGGCTGGGGCTAGGGCTGGGGCTGGGGCCCTCTTGGAGGCTTACTATTTATTCACGAAAAATATTCGAAAATAGTACAGTATGATCAAGTGGGCAAAGTTAATGATCAATGCACACGCATTAACTTAGCACGTTATCATACGACGTTTTTCATCACAGTTGCGAGGAAAAAAAACAGAGACGTATTGTTAATTAACTTTGTGAAAAACGTCGTGCAAGCTTCTTATTTTCACGCGCCGTCAGAGAAAAACCGTGTTGATGTCGCGAACAAACATCGACATCGACTAAAACGAAACGAAAACTGGAACTGGAACTGAAACTGGCACGAAACTGAAACTGGAACTGGAACTAGAACGAAAGGAAACGACGAAACTGTACGTATAACTTGCAGTGAGATACAAACTTAACTGAATATTATTATAACGTGTGTGGTAGTGTAAAGTAAAAAGCACGCGTCGGAAATTTCTTAGATTATGATCCTAAAAGCGGTGGGTTAAGAGCCACTTTACGAGCAACTGTGATGAAAATGGTTTTGTTGCTTCTTACATGGAGAAAAATGAAATAGTAAGTAAGTAACCTTTTTTCGCCGTAATCACCACACTCGGCAGGCGGCTTGGTGATCGCAGATTTTAATGTACCGAGGGAAATGCTGCTGCCCATTCTCTGGATATTCCCTTAGCCGGCTCTTACGGCACCCACGGGAAGAGGTGGAGTGGTCCTATTAGCAAACGGGGACCACACGGCCACGAGCCCGAAAAATTCAGCGATACATTTACATAAAAAAACAAAAAAAAAGCAAACAGCAAAGTTAGTCCGACACCGAAGATATCCCGGACGTCAGCCTGTACGAGATTAGAATGGCCCTCAAACAGTTAAAAACAACAAGGCACCAGGTGAAGATGGAATAACGACCGAACTTCTGAGAGCGGGTGGTAGACCGGTACTTTTATGCCCGTTTTCATCAAAGATCCCTAAACTACACTCTAACTAGGAATCCCTTTGGCTAAGGACCCCTTAGATTTGACCCTTACCTAAATCCGTTTTCACAGCGCTGAGTGACACTTATGGCCCGGCTACACCACCGGTATACTATGGCATATCCCGGTGGTGTGGCCACGATATATGCCCATAATTTTACGATGGCGATCAATATGGCATATTCCGGTAAGCAGTAACCGCGCCTACACCACCGAGATATGCCGGTAACTACAAATTGTAAAGTTTACAGTTTATTCTTTTCTACGGTTTCCAAAAACCGTACGTTTGCGATTTTCGTTATTTTATTTATATATTTGAGAGAATAATCGTCAAAAATACAAGCAACATGCTTTATTGATATTAGCATTAGAGTTTTTAATATATTATGCATCCGAAAAAATTAAAACAAATACCTTTACTAGCTTTATGCGGGTAGAAACAATTGCCAAATACAATTGAAAAAAAAAAACTGGCGTTTTGATAATTTCACCTGCCACTTAACTCTAAGGGGTTGAGCTTCGGCCCCCTAAACTTAGGGGATCTCTAAAGCTTTGGGTGTCCCTTAATCGCCGGTGAAAACAAAATTACTGTCAGATGTCACTTAAATCGCACTCACTTGCCACTTTTGTGTTTCGGCAAACCAAATTATTCAAAGATTTCGAATTACCTATAATCCTATTTAACTGCTACGTTAGATCCCTCCTGGAATATTGCAGTCCTATTTGGAGCCCGTCATATGCAGTACATATTCAAAGACTGGAAACACTTCAGAAACAGTTTCTCTACCACCTATCGTTTGCCAACAACCTTTGCCGTGAACTAAAGTCCTATGACTCTAGGCTCGCGCACTTTAAAATGATTACACTTGAGCAAAGACGGAATACCGCTGATATCGTGTTTTTACACAAATTAATCAACGGAAATATTGATAGTCCTAACTTGCTTCAAAAAATTTATTTACTCGTGCCTCGCAAAAGCAGCCGTCTTCAGAACAGAAGAACGTTCGGGCTTCCCTCTTGTCGCACTAACTACGGCCAATACTCGCCGATGTATCGTGTGTGGTCTTCATACAACAATATTTGCCATGATCTCGACATATTCAACACATCGACGGCCTCAATTAGAGAATTTTTATTTAAAAATTGTCAAAATTGTTAATTACTTAATGTTTAATTTTTTTTTTTTTTTTCACTTCTTGTTTAACATTGTTTAATTTACCCGTAGTGTACTAACATATAATAATTGATTGATTATTCTATATTGCATGCAGTGTTCACTTCCAGAAGGGTGTACACAAACTCTAAGAAACTAACGCAGATTATATTTACATAAACGTTTCCTTGTGTAACGCCTAGTTTAGTGAACAAACAATAAAAAAAAAACTTTTTAAGGATCCCTTAAAATTTAGGGATCTTTGGTGAAAACGGGCATTAGTCCTCCAGCTGGGTTAGCATGGACGGTAGACAAAATTGTCTTTCCCCGTTTTACGTCACTTTCTTCATACTTGCTTGGAGTAAAACAGGGGAAAGACAGTTTGTCTACCGGCCGGCTAACCCTACAGAAGTTATTTAATTCTGTCATCCTTGAAGGTACAACGCCAGAGGCATGGCACAAGAGCGTGGTGGTGCTCTTCTTCAAAAAAGGCGATAATACCTTATTACATATATACCTTAAAACGAAGGTTTTCAATCAGTGTGTTGTCAGTGATGACTTATGGAACTGAGACATGGTCTCTTACTATTGGCCTCATTAGTAAGCTCAAAGTCGCGCAACGAGCTGTGGAGAGAGCTATGCTCGGTGTTTCTCTGCGAGTTAAGCTCCGGAACGAGGAGATCCGCAGGAGAACTAAAGTGACCGATATAGCTTTTAGGATTAGCAAGTTGAAATGGCAATGGGCAGGCCACATAGCTCGTAGAACTGACAACCGATGGGGAAGAAAGGTTTTCGAGTGGCGACCACGAACCGGAAGACGCAGCGTAGGCCGGCCCCCCGCTCGGTGGACCGACGATCTGGTGAAAGCCTCGGGGAGACAATCGATGCAGGAGGCGAGCAGTCGCTCAAGGTGGCGCGCTCTGGGGGAGGCCTATGTTCAGCAGTGGACGTCTTCAGGCTGTTGATGATGATGATGATGACCTTTTACATATTATTACCTAATGACACGACAATTATTATTGCAATAGCCAGAGAAATGTTCTACCTACCTACTACTTATATTCATCATCATCATCATAAACCACATCAGCCTGAAGACGTCCACTGCTGAACATGGCCTCTTCCATGGGGCGGCAGCTTGGGGTCTTCATGTCGGAGAATCCACGATCTCATGGCACAGAATACATAATAGTATCTACTACGTACCCATGGAATTCACAATCGGATAATATCTGAGAAATGCACTGTAGGTGTAGGTACCTACCTACCTCCACAAATCCTAAAAAAAGTTTTTACATCTCTCATATTCGGTAAGTAGGTCCTTATTACCCCCAAGTGGGGCTTGTAGGTAACCAATTAGCGTTCTAGGGTAATAATGTAGCTAGAAAAGCCCTAGGGCGGTAAGTAATAAAAAAAAACTCTTCACTCTTTCAAAAAGTTCGCGTACATCTAACCATCATACTGGCAATAGGCATCATGCATTCAGCGCAATGACAAAAGAGGTCGCTTCGCTATTCAGCCTTGTCTTCGTATGAGTATAATAGTCACAGAATTCCCACTAGTAGAAATCTATTTCGCGTGGCCGCCTAGTTGTTTCTTGCTCCCACACGAGGTGCTGCCTGAATAAGAACGTCTCCCAAAATTTTGGGTAGATAATGGGCGATTTCGTTAGCTCTATCTATAGAGTAATTTACCTTGATACCTAGAATTTATGTTTTACCAGTGTTTACTGCTTCTTCATTGTAAAAACTAAAATTTAAGGTCAGGTGGGGTAAGTGAAACGAAGGAGTACCTAAGTGAAACCCTATCGTAATCAATAAATCACGCAGTTTAGCTCTATGCTATGTGGCGAAATGGTTTCAATGCTCTAGCACACGCGTCACACAATCTTTCTGCTAGGTCATAAAATAAAAAGAAATCAGCTATCTTTGAGTTTACAAAACACAAGTCGGCTGATGCCATGAAGCAATTTAATAGTGTTTATGTACATTTTTACACGAAAATAATGCATGAAACGGCGCGTAATGTGGGGTTAGTATTTGCAGTCACAGACGACACAGGTAATAAAATCAATCAAATACCTACTACATTACAAATGTCATTGTAAAATGTCCCATGGGCGAAAATCACTTATTTCACATCAACAGCTGGAAAACGTCTAGTGCTGAACACAGGCATGCCCATAAAACGCCATTTTAGACGCTGATTATAGGGAGGTTTGCCATAATCACCTCGCTTAGCAAGTAGCTTGTCATCGCAGAAGATTATAATGTACCAAGGAGAATGCTACTGCCCATTCTCTGGATAGTTCCTTAGTCTGCTCTTATACGGCACCCAAAGAGAGAGATGGAGATTCTGCGCTAATAAAGTGATACCTGGCAGCTATTATAAGTAGGTACCTAATATAATGACTACGGGTAACAGATAATAAAAACAAAACTGTCAATATAGTCAACTGCAAAATAGTCAAACGCCAATGTCAACCTACCGTCAGAATATTGAATCAGAACGTTTCTGTCAAAACCGTGAACCATTTTTGAAGTGATGTTTCATTCACGCAAATTGAATTTTTAAAAATTATTTTCTCGAAAAGTTTTTTCTCAAAAATTTATTGCCGGCATTTGCCATTTCAGATTTAGGCTTTCTGTGTGTTAAAAAAATTAGCGTCCTAGCAGAATTCACAAAGTGGATAGATGTGCAAGTATGTTTCACTTACCCCACCTGACCTTAAATATAAAATGATATATTTTACAAGTTAAATCAAGCAAATAATTAGCTAATATACCTACAAAAGGATTTTTCCGACTTATAAACATTTGCAAATCAACATGGTACCTAGCTGGTTTTATGGGAAATTAAAAATCATAGACTGGCAGTACCTTGACAATGAATTTTTTTGGTTAGGTATGGTTATCTTATCCATTAATTAATCATTTAGCTGTTTTTCTGTTTAGCTGAGGACTTGTTATTACATGAAATGTAACGCTGTAGGTATTTATATTTTTGACAATAAACACTTCTAAAAAGAGAAAATAGACAAAATAATGGCTACTTACTTGTAAAATGTTATTCCTTCATATTTACGCCTCAGTGCGACTTCTGTTGCTTAAAATGCTGCAACCACCCACTGCACACACATTATTTCTCAAATATTTATTGCCTTGATCACCATTTAAATAGGATTATTTCACAAAAAACAACAACTTCAAAAAATTGTTAACCTGTTTGGCTTAGATCAAACGAAGCCAAATAAAAAAACCCGGTAACGGTGACAAGGACCAAAGATATTACGTTCGTCTTTTTTTTGCTTAGTACCGAATGTATAGCGCTCTCCTTGTTGTCCATGAATGACGTCATATACTACGGTTCTACTCGTACATATTCAAAGATAATAGTCATCAATTTTAAATATCGAACGGCGAAGCTCAATTTCGTTCTTGAAAAAAAAAATTAAAAATAAAAGATGAAAAAAGGCGGGAATAGAAAACTATTACTTTAAATGTAGTGTTTTTTATAGGATTATTTTATAATTACGTGCTAATTAGGAAAAAAACATGAGTTCTGCAAGTGATGAAGATATAAGCTGCACTCCCGATTCAATGAAAATGGAAGCTGAAGCAGCAATTAACAATATTTTGCCTGAAAGTTCTAAAATGTTTTATTCTTGTAATGCCGGTTTTTTCGACTTACCTCACAATCGAGATGTAAAGCAGAGTAGTTAGCTCGGGTGTAAGCATCAATTGCACCCTCGAACTATAGGCGCCCTCGCTGCGCTCGTGCGCCTAAATATCTCGGGCTGCAATTGATGCCTTACAGCCCTTGGCTACTAATCTACTATTTTTTTAGGATCTGTGCCGAGCACAATGTACTAATGCTTTCCCCGCGCGGTGCAGGAGAGCGGTGCGGCGGCGGCGGGGGGCGCGGCGGTGCAGGAGGTGGAGGTGGACATCGACGAGCTGCTCGACATGGACTCGGAGACGCACCGCCGCGACCATCTCGCGGTATGTACCTACCGCCATCACCACCACCCACCACGTACATCACATGCTGGACACCATCCTCACATCCATATTGTACAACTAACGGAATACCTAGGGAGAAAATACTTACTTAGTTCTTTATTCAAATACAAGTACTCTAATAATCAGCATGGAACAAGGAGGAGAGGAATGCCAATACACCAAGAAAACAGCGTAGATCAAAAATATGCTTAAAAGTAGATAGCGTTGCAAAATGAGCGGGTTATAAGTTGAGCGCGGATCAGAAATATGCCAAAAAACCGTTTTTTAAACCTAGCCCGCCGTGGCTGGCTACCCGTATAGCCCGCTCATTTTGCAGCGCCAGCCAGATTTGAAACGGTTTTTTGTCATATTTCTGATCTACGCTGTTTTCTTGGTGTATTAGCATTCCTCTCCTCCTTGTTCCTCCTTGTTTGTTGTTGTGTGTTGTTGTTGTGTTGTGTGTTGTTGTGTTGTGTTGTTAATCAGTAAATATTACGCCTACACAATCAAAAGCTTTGGACAAATCACAGCAAATAAAATACACTGCCCATTTTAACGACTCTCCAATGCAATGTATAAATGTTTAGTCATTGTTGTTTCAGAAATTATTAGCGGACGCCAAAAAACCACTGAGGGATGTAAATGTAAGTATGTTGTTAGATCGGTACCTCTGCCTACAGTAGGGTCTAGGTGGTAGTTATACGTTCGTTTTAGTAAACGAACCATGCGGTACCACGGTTAGTACCGTCGTAATATGTGTAATACATACTAAGGCTGACATTCAGAGTCAATGCATCGAGTTTACTCCCATCGGTCTCACGTGAGATCGAACTCCGGACACGGTGAGTATACTCCGCGTTGTTAAATTCAGAGACGAGATCAAACGATAACTCCGTGAAGTTCGACTCCAGCCATAGACAAGCGTACTTTGACATTAGTGAGCAATGATTTTCTTTCTTTGAGTGTTCATCTTTCAGCATTCAGCGCCTTGTGTTGATAGATGAACTTCTACAAATCTATGATAAACCTGAACTGGTCCCGCGGTGCATTCAGGAGTTGCTTGAAAATGCCTCTGCCTTTACCTATTTGTATAAATTTATATTATGTACTGTAAAGGAGATTTAGAATAAGATATAGCTGATAATTTTATTATTACAATACATAATTACATATCACAATGTTTTTTTATAAAGTTTTTTTTTGTGTGTAAATATGTAAATGTAAATAAAGGTATTCGACTGACAGTCTGACACTGGCAGTCTGTCTGTCAGTGTCGGAGTGACGACGTATAAACGTCAACGATTGACGCTTGAAAAGGAAAAAAATAAAATGGACTTTCATTATCTCGGACAAATGAACAAGGGACGATGATCCTTTTACTTATGATAAACTTTATCTGGATTTGACTTTGAAAGAAATAAAACGAATGAAATTATTATCCTAACTCTGACGAAAGAAATAAATCCCACGAAAGACTAGGCGGTATGGTCTCACGACTTTAGCCTGCCCAAAAGGGCGAAAAAAAAAAAAAAAAAAGCAATGATTTTCTTTTTTTATTTGGCAGTATTATGTTAAAAAGAGAGAAACTATAGCAAATATTGTGAAAAACTGAAACAGGAGACCAAACTCGGTGGTGATATACTCTTTGCAGGAGAATATAAAAAGCGCGCCATTTTAGATAATATTATTATTCTGTATTCTGCACGCCGTTATCTATTTTTGTTTTTCAAAGTCAAAATTATTATAAATTTTGTTGTTAATTACCTAAATTTATTAAAAAAACGAGGGAATTTTAGCGGACATAGCAGTAGGTTAAGTAAAGCAATGAAAAATAAATCGTCTTTAGTGTTCAAAGTTTTTGTAAAAAATATCCGAGGGAGTTAATAGCTCCATACATACAAATTCTAGAAGCTAAAATGAATGCTTCTTATAAAATGAATACAACAAAGAAAACACACAGTAACTTATCTGCCAACAATGAGTAACTGGTATATTTATTTTTGAGTTTTCCGATGTTATTTTGATTTTAAATAAAATTATTACTCAATGTTATTTCGTAATTTATTAATTTTATTTTAATACAAAACTAATTTTATTTTCAATAACCATCTTAAAAATTGATTCTAAACAGCATTGTATTTAAAAACAGGCGTGATAGCAAAGATGGCGGTGTCTGAGCACGGCTCGAGTCACCGATTTCGCGGCTCAGCCCGTCTCATTCTTAGCTGAGCTTATACTCGTACTCCATTATGCTAAACTCGACTGTGAATGCCGATACGATTGGAGTTTGAGTCTAGACTCGATTTCTGACATAACGAAGTTTGAGATCAAACTCGAACTCGTTTGTGAATGTCAGCCTAAGGGTCAATTCACATAGAGCGGCAAAATGCTCGAGCAGTTTTTAAGTGCTATTGGAATATAAACCTTATTCCATTCAGACAAAGCTGAAAACACTATGCAAAATTAAAATCTTACCTATTTTAATGTTGCATACCATTTTCAGCTTTGTCTAAATAGATTAAGGTTGATATTCATACAGCACTTAAAAACTGCTCGAGCATTTTGCTGCTCTGTCTGAATTGAGCCTAATAGTGAGTCAACTCGGGCGGCTAGACGGAGCAACGATGGGGTGCGGTATGAAGGAGAGCGGAGGTCCCCCCCTGCCCGCGACGTCTGCGGTAGTACCGACCGGCTCGCTTGCGTGTCGGTACGCCCGTTCAGGCGTATCGAGTACGCAGAACAAGTTGCAATTTTATAAAATTGAATGTTTACTAAGAAAGTACCTTCCTACAATTTATTTATTCAAGAAAATGTGTATGTAGTGTTGAAGGCGTTCAGAAATGAGACAACCTAATTTGTTATAACTTTACAATTTATTTTGCATAAAATTGATTGAAGTCACGGCGCTCTTGTACGCACGACGGTTGCTTCTACACTGCCTTCTCGAAGGTTCCCCCCACCACTCGGTCGAACGGGCCGCTGCCCGCTCCCCGCGCCCGCTCCCTGCTCCCCGCGCCCGCTCCCCGCGCCTGCGCCCGCTCCCCGCTCCCGCGCCCGCTCCCGCTCCCCCTCCCTGCTCCCCGCGCCCTGCGACCGCGCCCGCTCCCCGCGCCCGCACCCGCTCCCTGCTCCCCGCGCCCGCTCCCTGCTCCCCGCGCCCGCACCTGCTCCCCGCGCCCGCTCCCCGCGCCCGCTCCCTGCTCCCCGCGCCCCGCCCCGCGCCCGCGCCCGCTCCCCGCGCCCGCTCCCTGCTCCCCGCGCCCGCTCCCCGCTCCCGCGCCCGCTCCCCGCGCCCGCTCCCTGCTCCCCGCGCCCGCACCTGCTCCCCGCGCCCGCTCCCTGCTCCCCGCGCCCGCGCCCGCTCCCCGCTCCCGCGCCCGCTCCCCGCGCCCGCTCCCTGCTCCCCGCGCCCGCTCCCTGCTCCCCGCGCCCGCACCTGCTCCCCGCGCCCGCTCCCCGCGCCCGCTCCCTGCTCCCCGCGCCCCGCCCCGTGCCCGCGCCCGCTCCTCGCGCCCGCTCCCTGCTCCCCGCGCCCGCTCCCCGCTCCCGCGCCCGCTCCCCGCGCCCGCTCCCTGCTCCCCGCGCCCGCACCTGCTCCCCGCGCCCGCTCCCTGCTCCCCGCGCCCGCTCCCCGCTCCCGCGCCCGCTCCCCGCGCCCGCACCTGCTCCCCGCGCCCGCTCCCTGCTCCCCGCGCCCGCTCCCCGCTCCCGCGCCCGCTCCCCGCGCCCGCTCCCTGCTCCCCGCGCCCGCACCTGCTCCCCGCGCCCGCTCCCTGCTCCCCGCGCCCGCGCCCGCTCCCCGCTCCCGCGCCCGCTCCCCGCGCCCGCTCCCTGCTCCCCGCGCCCGCACCTGCTCCCCGCGCCCGCTCCCTGCTCCCCGCGCCCGCTCCCCGCTCCCGCGCCCGCTCCCCGCGCCCGCTCCCTGCTCCCCGCGCCCGCGCCCGCTCCCCGCGCCCGCTCCCTGCTCCCCGCGCCCGCGCCCGCTCCCCGCGCCCGCGCCCGCTCCCCGCGCCCGCTCCCTGCTCCCCGCGCCCGCGCCCGCTCCCCGCGCCCGCGCCCGCTCCCCGCGCCCGCTCCCTGCTCCCCGCGCCCGCGCCCGCTCCCCGCGCCCGCTCCCTGCTCCCCGCGCCCGCGCCCGCTCCCCGCGCCCGCGCCCGCTCCCCGCGCCCGCTCCCTGCTCCCCGCGCCCGCGCCCGCTCCCCGCGCCCGCGCCCGCTCCCCGCGCCCGCTCCCTGCTCCCCGCGCCCGCGCCCGCTCCCTGCTCCCCGCGCCCCGCCCCGCGCCCGCGCCCGCTCCCCGCTCCCGCGCCCGCGCCCGCGATTTCTTGGTGTATTGGCATTCCTCTCCTCCTTGTTCCATGCCCTTACGTAGGTAATTGGTCATGATGGGCGCCGTACCGGCTGGATATCTTCATAGAGCGGTGCAATAAATTGATTGATAAAAAAAACCTTAGGCAAATAACAATCGAGTGGTACCTAGGTACTTCGTGAATGTAAGTATTCAGCAGCATGGTCATACTTACTCGAGCTACCTGCTACTGGTGCTGGGATCAGGGTACGCGGACGATGTTGTCTGCTCGGCACGCTGCCCGCTGGGTTCGCTGGCCTTCGTGCTAATAATAGTACATTACTGCGGCGGCCGGCAACAGAGGCATTGATGGACGAACGTGTTGATGTGGGCCGAGGCACACATACGCAAGTCCATCAATGCCTAGTTGTGGCCAAGGCTTGTATAGTACTTTTCTCAAATAATGCGCGGAAATTAAAACAAAGAATTTTTTAGTTGAAAATAGTTTTTCCCACCATAAAGTGTTACTTTTTCCAATAAACAGCTCTCTATTTGCAAGCCAGTTCGAAAACTAAATAAAACCTTTGATAAGTTACCTCCTTGGTTGCCATGTTTCGGAGTAAAAGATCGTTCCATTTTTAAATTACACGACAGATTTATGAGTTTCGTATGTAATTTATTTGGCCGCTAAACCACGACAGATATGGATTTTCATACAACTTTTGCCGGCCGCTGCTCGCCAGTACAGCCATTTCGATTTATCTCGAAGGTTATCAAAATAATACTCGCATTTCCAAGCGTGTTTGAGGAAATAATATAACAACTCCTACATATTAGGTATCGCGACGCGCCGCTTCGTATAGGTTTAGGTACTACACCCAAACTGAACTGAACTGCCTGCCTATAATATGTATAAATACTGTGTACATTACTATTTTTAATTTTCTTCTTTTTCAGAAATTCATCAACGAATTATTAGAAAAGGCAAAAACGCTGTAGATGAAGGTGCGGCCAAACCAAATCTCATGAAACGAGAGCGAGTCACAGTGCAAGCGGTAGCGCTCCCAGTAGTTTTAATTTGTAATAGGTAATAATATTATTGTAATACATAAGTATTAGTGTAGCAGCGGCAGGCCGCGCCGGGGGCGGCTGGTGCCGGCGGGCGCGCTACCGACCTCTTATTCCACTCAAAAAGTAATAGGTACATGTAATTAAATATTACACATTTACAAGACGATTTGCTATTTTATACTTACATAATAATATGAATAAGTGTGATCACATATCAATGCGTCAGGTTGGCGACGGCGGCGTCTCCGAGGTCGCGGCCGCTGCTCAGGCTGGGTTGGGCCGAGGCGAGCATTATCGCAAGCCATGCTGATACGATGTAACCTCAAGTTGTAATACTCTAGCATTTGTAGGTAGGTAATGTACGTCCAAACTCGGATAGAATGATTCCACACGGCAGCGCCGCGCCGCGCCGGCGCCGGCGACACGAAATAATTTATTTTACTCATAAAATACATACTTATGTAACTTACTTAATAAATAAAAATAACTTACTTTAGTACATACCTAGCCATGTCTACTTACTACCCTACCTTCTTAAGTTTTGTAAGGTAAGTAGGTATATCAAATAATATCTACTAAACAGATCTATCTAGGTAGGTTGGAGTAGGTATTAGTTTCGTTAGCGTGAACCAGTTAATGAACGGCATGGTCCACTCAGCTCTCTCCCCCTATGCCTATATTTATTAAAATGGTGTAGGTACCGCAATTCAAACTTTCAAAATGTTCAATGTCCCTACAGATTTAGGCTAGTTTTTCTTTAAATAAGTATATTTGTATAGATTGCTGGTGGTATCGATAGACCACTGGGTTATTGTGAATCATAATGTAGACCGCATACTTGAAAAGTTTAGCCATCCCTGACCTACCCTATAGGGTATATACAAATCCTTCATAATTAAGAGTTTAACATGCGCCAATGACCTTGAGCGTGGACACAAAGTTGTTAATAAGAGCCACCTGGAGCGCCACACTCGTAGGTTTGACTTATATACTCTTTGGGTTTGACAATGAGCTAGAGTTTGTCAAAGATAAACAATTCCAGATGAAACTCCGTGAAAAATATATCTACCTATTATAATAATATTATGGTGCCCGGTTTATTACTTATATAATATATCTATCTATATTACTTATAATAAAACTGTAACAGGTCCAAATCTGTACATTGAAGATAATATATTGGTTTTTTTTTTTGAGGGCTCAGAAGACAGAAGGTCAGTATAGGTATTTTAAACTCTTTTGGCAGGGTAGGGTTCCAGTGGAACTAAATTAGCGTTAGGCCCCCCCATACACGTTCAATTTTATTGATCAATTTGTGATTGATCAATTTTATTGATCAATTTGTGATTGATCAATTTTATTGATCGTTTAGGGTTAGTATTGATCAATGTTTTTCGGTTTACAGTAGGTATGGAGTAAACATTGACGGAAGTGGTCTCGTCAATTTTATTAATCAATAAAATTGAACGTTTTACCATCACCAGTTATCAGCTTCTTCAAAATGGTTCGGTTTCATTACGTCGTAATAAAGAAAGAATCACAAATGAGTACACGGTTCATTAGGTTTCTTTCAGTGAGCTCGAGAGGTACCCAAATATTGAGCTTTTTTGTGTACCCAGTTTTTTTCAAATGCGCCACAACTGTTTTGTGGTCAATTCCCAGTTCTTCAGCTACGTCGTAACTACTGATATGTCGATCTTGCTCCACTTTTTCAAAAATGGCATCCATTTTATCCGTAATAGGGTGACCAGAGCGAGGTGCATCTTTGAAATCAAAATTTCCGGATTGAAAACGCTTAAACCAAATTTGTGCTACTCTCACAGACACTGCACTAGGTCCATAAACATCGCAAATTTTTTTCGCAGCTTGCGTTGCATTTTTACCTTTTTTGTAGTAAAATTTTAAAATGTATCGAGTTTCTTCATTAGATTCACTCATCTTCAGTACGAAAAACAAATGAAAATCACACATTTTCCTAATTTTAATATGGAATTATCTTCTTTAAAATTTAAACTTTTAATGATACCAAAACCAGCCATATACAAATAGTATAGCCAAAGAGATTTTATTACAAGTTCATACTTACTATAATGCGAAAAGACTTTTTCCCTAACCTAATAATATGAGTTAAAGTCACAAAAGTTTAAAAAGTGTTACGATTGATTGTATTTTGTAAAATATATTTTAAAATCATCTCGCTTAATTTTATTTTATGCAAGCCTCCAAAATAATATTTTTTAAGTATTAAAGACAAGCGCAATTTTTCATTTTAAATATTACCAAAATCAGCAAGAGATTGACGAGATAAATACGTCGCTAGTTCTATTTGTAGTTCAATATATTTTTAACAATTTG
Organism: Ennomos quercinarius; assembly: GCA_910589525.2. Classification (NCBI taxonomy): domain Eukaryota; kingdom Metazoa; phylum Arthropoda; class Insecta; order Lepidoptera; family Geometridae; genus Ennomos; species Ennomos quercinarius. Next base: position 19,321,276 of record OU342493.1, read on the forward strand.
GTACTAAGTAGGTACGTCAGACAACTTTGTACTAGCAACTCGTAAAGTACATTTTTCAGCGAGCCGTTGATTGGACAGCCCTGCTTGTGCTAGAAATTATGTGTTTAGAGTAGGTTGAGTGATTCATCCCTAGCTGGTATCAGAGTTTTTAGGCCGACCAAGGTCTTTAACATAACGACGATTGTTTATTTTGATTGTACAAGTTGACGTGTCATCATTATCAATCAACTCACGGTAGGTAGGTAATGCCCTATTTTATATGCTACTCACGATTACCTATCCCAGAACGAACCTGCTGTACCTGCGAACGAAGCTGGTCCAAAGGTGGGCTCCCGGTTTATTAGCTACTAGCTAAACCGCCCCAGCTTCGCACGGGTTAATTATTTATTTTTACGCCTTATCTCCTAAGGAAGAGGGAAAAGATAAGGGAACAGGATGAATGGATGAAACGCCGAATAGAGGCAGGTGCGCCACCTATCACTTTTCCCCCTCCCTTCTCTCTTTCCCATAGTATAGGATAGGAGGAGGAATTACAACTAAGTACATATTTTTACTTTTATCCCCTCTCCCGAGGAACCCGTGCTGAATTTCGGGATTAAAAGTAGGTATATCCTATAGTCTACTTCGTAATATGAACTCAAATCATGCCAAGTTTCATTTGAATCCATTCAGTAGTTTCGGCGAAATGCTCAGCCAAGATACAGACAGACAGACTGACAAAAATGAAAAAATGTATACTTAGATACTTATTTTGATTGTAAATATACACACACATACACAGAATACAATACAACACCCAGCACAGAACAAACATCGATGTTCATCACACAAATGTTTGTCCCAGGTGGGAAATGAACTCACAACCTATAGTTTAGAAGGCAGAGCTACTACCAACTGAGCTATCAGGGCAATCAAAATGGAGCCCTCAAAAAAAAAATCTATTTATTTTCAATGTACAGATTTGGACCTGTTACAGTTTTATTATAAGTATAAGTAATATAGATAGATATATTATATAAGTAATAAACCGGGCACCATAATATTATTATAATAGGTAGATATATTTTTCACGGAGTTTCATCTGGAATTGTTTTTTTTTTTCTTTCTTATATTTTGGCTCCACACATAGTGTATTTAGCCAGTGTCAAGTTTTGTAATTTTTCATCGTATTATGGACATAGTCACAGTCAGAGTAGTCATAGTCTAGTCTAAGTCATAATCCAGTCTAAGGCATGCCCTAGTAAAGTGATGGCAACTTTACTAGAGGCTTCTATGGAATATTGGAAGCAACACGAAAAACCACGTTTCACTACATTATATCACTTGCCCACACTCATGCTCGTAATTCAGCACTTAATGTGTAAAACACCACCAATTTTAAACATTAACACTGGATAAAGCATAAGTTTTGTAAAATAATACAATGCACCGACGTGAACTTTTCCGCGTTCCCGCCAAAACACCTGGAATTGTTTATCTTTGACAAACTCTAGCTCATTGTCAAACCCAAAGAGTATATAAGTCAAACCTACGAGTGTGGCGCTCCAGGTGGCTCTTATTAACAACTTTGTGTCCACGCTCAAGGTCATTGGCGCATGTTAAACTCATAAGAAATCAAATCTTATTTTATTTGGACTACCAACAGCTTTCTTACTAAATTATATAAGAAACAGGGTACTAAACACTCTTAAGCCAAACAAAGGTTGATCACGCCAATATGTTACCGAATATCTTCGATGGAGAAACTGAGTGGACTGTATTAAAATTTATGGTACGCACAATCAAATAGGGCAAGGAGAATGAGAAGAAAGGACATGCAGCACATACCTCTGAGAGCACAGGGAAAGCTCCAGATCCTCCTGGGAACGGCGACCGCGGCGGGCCCGCCACACACGAGGTTCTGGTGTCCAGAATCCTCAAACACCATCAACAACACCGTATCCGATTGCACTAGCGTTAGCGTGATTGTTTTTGTGGGGAAATTACAAAAGCACAATGCTTGACTGCGGGACAATATAGTATCGAATTATAAGCACAATTCGCGCGGTTGCGTCTGCGGCCATCGCGGCGAGACGTTCAAGACTATCTGTTTTCTTCAGTAGCCGCTAGAGGGCTACTCGGCGATGCGGTAGTACTTGCATGTATGGGTAGGAAAATGGACTAAAGGAATGTACCATAATATAAATTATTTATCATTAATTTAAGTTAAATAACTTGGCGTTACCACAGGTTATTTATTACTCTTAGAATTAATAAGTAGGTGTTCACAAAAATGATAGGTAGCGCCGGCCTTTTTTTTTTTGGGGGGGGGAATGCCCTCGCACTTCCCTGCCACCACGGGGGTGATGGCAGGGGGTATGTGGGACTCGAACCCACTAAAACCCCCCCGTGATGGGGCGAGATAGGGTCGCGCTAGCATTCACTATCTCGCCCCGAAGACTACTAAGAGCTAATGGGACCTTTGTGAAAATTACTAGACATCCAACCTACAGTATTAGGTCCAAAGCCACTGGTATCCTGTTTTACTCCCTCCCTTTTGACCGAGATAAAGCGTCGCGTCGCCGCGGCGATGTTCGAACACGCCACAAAATAGAACAGAAGTCAATCACATGTATGTACTTCACTTTTTATACCTACGCTCGGCGCTCGCGCTAGGGCCGTCAGCTTTGGCTTATGCACAAAAAAACTATCGTGGTAGTGTCACTCGTATCTAGTTGTTTGATTTATGGTTAAGAATGAAACGGGAAGAACGGGAATATAACAACTAAAATAATGACAAAAACATTTCAATTTTAATGTTAGGTCGCGTAAGGCGTTTTTAGTGCTATATGAATATCAACCTTAATCTATTTAGACAAAGCTGAAAATAGTATGCAACGTTAAAATAGGTAAGATTTTAATATTGCATACTGTTTTTAGCTTTGTCTAAATGGAATAAGGTTTATATTCCAATAGCACTTAAAAACTGCTCGAGCATTTTGCCGCTCTATGTGAATTGACCCTAAGTTGGGCGCGGCGTGGCGGCCGCGGCCGGCTCGCCAAGCAAAACCTAACCTACCTTTAATTACTTACCTACCTGCCTAACTGTTCTGTGTTACGTTAAAACGAACCGTGAAAATACAAACAAATACCTTACTTCTCTGAAACAACTGGCAGCTTAAAAAACGACAATTCACTGATTAATGTTGAATTTAAACAACCGCCCACTAAACAATTAATATATCTTTTATTGTTGCTCCATTTTTGCACAAGGTAGTTCACAGACGCGTGTCTCAAGCGGATGGCACTCGCGCTCGCACTACTCCGAAAGACTCCGAGACATCGTGTCGGTGAGCGGTGTCTATGTGTGCGTTGCTCGAGCGCACTTACAATGTTGATTGACTTCTGTAGTATTTTGTGAACACGCGCTCGTCTTACGGTCAATTCACCCATCATAAACAAACATCATCATCATCATTCATCATCGGTCATTTTTTAAACAAAGGTAAAAACAGTACAGTAAGGTTGATATTCCAATAGCACTTAAAAAGTGCTCGAGCATTTTGCCGCTGCCTGAATTGACCCCTATAATGTAAACATGCATGTGGTGACACAATCAACATCGTGCGCCAGCTCGCCTCGACGTGCAACGCGCGTCCATCGAAAGCGCGTGCACTGATTTGTAGTGGCTGCGCGCGAGCATATTTATAGTGTGCGAGAAGGCAGATAGATTTAAGCTGTGTAGGTGGAAGCGTGATGGGTGTAATCATGCCTTGCGCGATCACGATAGTATAGGTTAGTTAGGTGTAGCATTAATTTAGGTATAAGTATATGAATGGTAGAAAATAAAATTATTACGATCTTGAACTCGGAACCAGTCGTTTCTCTCACCATCTCCATATGCACAATCACAAGTAGCCACACATTATATTAATAGGTAAAATAAAAAACCAGGTACCTATAACGTAAATAGTTTATTTTAGTTATTATCAAAACCATAACATTTAATTCTTATGCTACTAAGGCTTAGGTTAGCAAAAACTTACATAATATAGGGTTTGGTCCCAGAGTAAGGATTAAAAAAATATAATACAAAAAAACTTGGCGCCGCGAAACTTTTCTACGCGTTCAAGTTGAATCACAAGCTCAGTTTGCTGCAGCGTTAAAAAGGTTTACAGTTAGGAAGTCAACGCTGCAAGGTCGTCATCGTCACTCATGGAGTCATCAACATTAGGGACTCCCGGCTTCAACATACTACTGAAAGCGTCCGGGGCGTCACGCGACATCCATGGGGCACGCGTCCTCCTCGGGCTGCGGGTGCGGGTGGGGCGCCAGGGGGCGCAGCTTGTCTCGCAGCTGCAGGAACCGGCGCTTGAACAGCATCCCGCAGCCGCGCCACCGGCGGAACTCGAGCAGCGTGGCGGGCGCGGGCGCGCTCACGGCTCGCACCGGCCAGGCGCGCACGCGCACGCCGCCCGCGCACTCGAGCGCGAGCAGGCGCGGGTGCGGCAGGCGCGCCCCGAGCGCATGCGCGGCGGCCGCCAGCGCCGGCTCGGGCGCGCCCGCCACCCACACGCGCGTCATGCGGCGCGCCACCCGCGCCAGGGCGGCGCCCGCGCCGTCCCCCGCCCCCGCCTCGCCGCCCAGCAGCAGCACGTCGTCCGCGTGCGCGGGCTGCGAGTGCGAGATGAGCGCGTCCATGTCCGCGGCGGAGAGCGCGCCGGGGGGGGCCGCGGGGGCCGGCGGCGCCGGGGGGACCGCGGGGGCCGGGGCCGGCTGGGAGCACCACGCGCGCTCTTCCTCCTCTGCGGAAAGCATCGGTCGGTATGCGGTCAATAGCGCGACACTACCGCAAGGGGCTGGCTTGTCTGGAAGAGATCGCTTTAAGCGAAGCAATAAGACCGCCTATTGTGCTGCTTTGTTGTAAGATTTTGTGTAGCGGTCGCTCCTGAATATATCGTGTTCTGAAAAGGGAGTTTATCTATCTATCTAAAAATAATAATAATATCTAAGTAGCTTTACCACCGGTAGCTTGGGTCCTGCCGCGCTGTCGGCGGCACTCTAGGTTTAGGTTTTTTATAATATTTTAGTAATTTATTTTTATAGGAATATTGTAACAAAACTTAAATTTAAGAAAATGAAAGAAATGAGGTGAATATCTATTTTCATAATTTTGCTTAAAGCGATCTTTTCCAGATAAGCCAAATGTAAAGGAGTATATTTTTATTTTATTTATTTATTTATGCACAAAACAAATTACAATCGAAAAAATATTAAGGTACAAAACATCGTTTAGGTCTGAATTATAATTCAAAATTATGTGCAAACAGCTAAACAAGTAAAATCGATCATAACAAGCGGACAATGCTCGAGGTTAAACAACTTAAATAAAAATAAAACTCAAGTGGCTTACAGCTCACCTCCACCCACAACTAAAGTTGTGGCACACCATAGAATAATACTATTATGACTAACGTGGTTGGGAAGAATAATTCGGATGCAGCAGTGCCGCTGTACCCGAATCATCCGGTTTAGGATAGAGGATATCCTTTAAGGATTTTATGTATTTACCATAAAGATTAAAAATGTCAAGCTCAAAATGTTTTATTGCTAATTCGTTATATTGTCGTGCCATCCTGACTAGTGGATTATAGTAAGAGATATTGTTTTTGTATGTGTGTAATGCAAACAGGCTGGTTACATTACATCTGCGAGCGGTAAACTTAATATTAAAAGAGAAACGTGATAACAATTCTGGGGAGTCAATAATGGAATGAATGATTTTGTAAAGATAAACTAAGTCGAAGTATTTACGTCGTGTTTCTAAAGATTGGACATTAAATTTGGTCAGCCTTACTTCATGGTTAAGATTAGAACGACCCATCTTCCGACGGTAACATAAAACTCTCAAGCACTTTCCTTGCACTCGCTCTATATCACTAATATGCACTTTGTAATGGGGAGACCAAATTGGACTCCCGTATTCGAAAATAGTCCTCACGAGAGCAAAGTAAAGGTACAAAAGACTACAAGGTTTTTTGAAGAAGTAAAGTATAGAAGTAAAGAACAAGGATGGTGGCTTTCGTTTTACAAAAATTATACAACTGTTTAATAAAATATGGCAATGAAATTCAAACGTATATCGGTACGAGTACAAGTGTGTGCACAGCGAGCTAATATCCAACAATTTGTGGAACAATAACTGTAATATCACTCATACAAACCAGAAGAAAACACAAAATCGTACTATGAATTAATTTCATACAAACGTCTACAGAGAGAAAACAATGATAGAGGAGAAGTGTAAATGAATGGCACGACACGGAGCGGAGGTATGTGGCGACCTCCGTCTCTCGCCACTGTACTCATCGGTGCCGGTATGTTTCATCGTAGGTAGCTTCATGTATACAGGGACAGGCAAAATAAAACGTTTGAATTAAATAAATAAGTACTTGTTTTAATTATCCACCATTGTAATTATGACCGAGCATCCGAGCAACAACGATTGCGGGCTTTTGTAGTTTGGAAAGACTACAGTGACATTGACATTTATAAAAGGTCTTTAAAAGTAATCCGAAAATTTAGGTCGTGAATTTTGTTTTTCTAAACCTGTGTATTTTTGAATTTTAATCTATATCTATACCAATATTATAAAGAGGAAAGATTTGATTGTTTGTTTGTTTGCATTGAATATGCTCCGAAACTACTGAACGGATTTGAAAAATTCTTTCACTGTTGGGAAGCTACACTACCCCCGGGTGACATAGGCTATATTGTATTTTAGACGCTGATTATAGGGAGGTTTGCCATAATCACCTCGCTTAGCAAGTAGCTTGTCATCGCAGAAGATTATAATGTGACCAAGGAGAATGCTACTGCCCATTCTCTGGATAGTCCCTTAGTCTGCTCTTATTCGGCACCCAAAGAAAGAGATGGAGATTCTGCGCTAATAAAGTGATACCTGGCAGCATAGACCTTATAAAAAAAAGCAGGACTGAGTCCCAATTGATCCCGAACCGAGGTACCCATAGGAAGTCGGAACGCTAATAAGTACGAGCGGACACGCACACACTCACATCATAGGAAGTCTATCGCCTGCCATTACTGCTCCGAACCTCGCCCAAGACGCATAGAAAATAATATTATAAAATGCCGTCTTGCGTTGTGAAAAGTTGTCGGAATCATAGTGGTTTGATAAAATAAGTCAGGGGATCACTTTTCACAAGTAAGCTTGTTAATATTTCGCTAATTTCTTGCTTTTTCGATAAAACTATTGAGATGCAATCAATACACAAAACCAGCTAGTGTTATCAACAATCAAACTTGCAAATTACCCGGAAGTGTGGGAGAATGACCAAATTATGTTCGAATACAACTTATTCACCTATATTGATCATAATTAGAGATCTGACTATATACAAATGCATATTTCCATTATGCATATGCATGTGCTGGTCTTTGCAGGTTAATAAATATTGTACCGGTAATGGACCTACTAATCGTGCATATTTGTGCAGGTTTTCTATAATGTAGAAAAAGTAAAGTAACGTAGAAAAATACGATTTATGTGTTCATAAAACATTTTAAGCAACACCCTGGCTATAAATCTTTGTGCCAAATAAACAGTTTTATTAACTGACTGGCTGACCCGAGCCGGTTAGTTAGTTTTACGCCCTAATCCTATCCAAAGGAAGAAAGAACTGGGAGGGGAAAAGGATGAATGGAGGCAGGTGCGCCTCGCTTCACCGTCATACATTCATCCTTTTCCCCTATCTTTTTCGCTCTCCCTTCTCTCTTCGCTTTAGCGTACAGAGTATATTCCCAGTTGCCCCCACATGCTTCGCCCCCGGGTGGCAACTGGGAATAAAAATTCCCAGTTGCCACCCGGTGGAGACTGGGAAGCTATTGCTCCCACTTCATTCGCCGTTCATTGCTGCGTAGATAGCCAACCCCTTCATTACTGTCCAAATGTTATCTATACATGGTTCTTGGGGGGAGGGGGGCAAGTGCGGGGGGAGGCAGGGCAAGTAGGGGGGGCGGACTAAGTCAGGGGGGAGGTGGTGGCAAGTGCAGGGGTGGGGGGGAAAGTGAGAGGGAGGTGGGGGCAAGTGTGGGGGAGGGGAGATTGCAGATTCCTTTATTGTGCGTGCAGCTAGGGAATAGAACTCACTCCCGGCGTCGGTATTTCCATCCACTTATAACTTAAGTGTCTTCAAATCAAAAGTAAATAGGTTAACTCTAGGTAGGCGTGCTCCACCTTCGACCTCATCATCACTTACCATCAGGTGAGATGTAGTCAAACGCTAACCTATCGAAAGTAAAAAAAAAATAAGCCATTCAATTTTGACTACTCTGTTACGCTCACGTAGCTTTTTGGTCATACGAAAAGTCACACCAACAACAGATTTTTTTTTGTCGGATTCGGGTAATTTTCTTCACATGGCAATCCTTTAATCAGTCACACATATTTATGCGGCCGCCATTGCTGTACGTCAGTTCGATGTCAATCAAGATTCATTCCTGCTATTTTTTTATAATTCTATGCCTGGCAGCTATGATTATATAAGTAGGTACCTAATATAATGACTGCGGGTAACAGATAATAAAAACAAAACTGTCAATATAGTCAACCGCAAAATAGTCAAACGCCAATGTCAACCTACCGTCAGAATATTGAATCGGAACGTTTCTGTCAAAACCATGGATCATTTTTGAAGTGATGTTTCATTCATGCAAATTGAATTTTCAGAAATTATTTTCTTGACAAGTATTTATTGCCGTCATGAGCCATTTCAGATTTAGGCTTTCTATGTGTAAAAAAAAATTAGCGTCCTAGCAGAATTCACAAAGTGGATAGATGTGCAAGTATGTTTCACTTACCCCACCTGACCTTAAATATAAAATGATATATTTTACAAGTTAAATCAAGCAAATAATTAGCTAATATACCTACAAAAGGATTTTTCCGACTTATAAACATTTGCAAATCAACATGGTACCTAGCTGGTTTTATGGGAAATTAAAAATCATAGACTGGCAGTACCTTGACAATGAATTTTTTTGGTTAGGTATGGTTATTTTATCCATTAATTAATCATTTAGCTGTTTTTCTGTTTAGCTGAGGACTTGTTATTACATGAAATGTAACGCTGTATTTATATTTTTCACAATAAACGCTTCTAAAAAGGGAAAATAGACAAAATAATGGCTACTTACTTGTGAAATGTTATTCCTTCATATTTACGCCTCAGTGCGACTTCTGTTGCTTAAAATGCTGCAACCACCCACTGCACACACATTATTTCTCAAATATTTATTGCCTAGATCACCATTTAAATAGGATTATTTCACAAAAAACAACAATTTAAAAAAATTGTTAACCTGTTTGGCTTAGATCAAACGAAGCCAAATAAAAAACCCGGTAACGGTGACAAGGACCAAAGATATTACGTTCGTCTTTTTTTTGCTTAGTACCGAATGTATAGCGCTCTCCTTGTTGTCCATGAATGACGTCATATACTACGCTTCTACTCGTACATATTCAAAGCCTTTATATAACTTTTTGAATTATTCAATTCGGACATTCTATTCAAAGGATATCACGAGATTAAAAATGTAAGTATTAGAAAAACGTTGCGTGGTAGCCGCTCACCCTGCTCGGCTAGCTGTAGCTAGGCAGCACCTTATGCAATGTAGGCATCACTGGGGTACGGGAGGGGTCAATGTTAACAAATGAAGTGCCACAACAACTACTGAAACTTGGGGAAGGAATTTTTCCCACTCCAAATTGAAGCACAAATCGTGATATCCTTTTGGATGAGCCTCTAGGCCAAATAGTCCATAATGTAGAAATTTGAATAGATTCTGTACACCCTGACATTGAAAATTTGCATGAAAAAGACATTCGTTGGTTGTGTTCTAGGGCAATAGCGACATCTAGGAATGATACGGTCAACGAAATGAACAATTTGATTATTCAAAAAGTCCCCCGCCAAATAAAATATTACAAATCGATCGATACTGTAACTAATATCGAAGACGCAGTCCATTACCCACACGAATTTTTAAATTGTCTAAACCCTTCTGGACTGCCACTACAGGAATTGACGTTAAAAATCGGAATTCCACCCATGCTTTTGAGAAATTTAAGCTCTCCGAGCATGTGCAATGGGACGAGGCTGCTTATTAAAGAATTGAAGGATAATTTAATTGTAGCGACCATTATCCGGCCGACCAGCTGTTGGGCCGGTGGCCCAGCAGGTGGTCAACTGGCTCATATACTGAGGATACCGATGATCCCAACTGATTTGTCAATTCCATGTAAACGGCTTCAATTTCCGGTAAAAACATCTTTTAACAAGTGCCAAGCCAAACCTTCGAATTAGTAGGGATCGACCTACGAAAAGAATGTTTTACTCACGGCCAACTGTATGTTGCCCTATCGCGGGGCGGAGCTCCAGAAAATTAGTTTATTTTGCTGCCAAAATAAAACAACGTCAAATATCGTTTACAGGGAAGTTCTGACTCAATAAATTGAATGGATTTTGTTTCATATAATATGATCTTTTTGCAAAAATTAGAAAAAAATCAAATACTTATTACAAAATAACAAAAATTAAATAAAGAAACAAAAAAAGAAATAATAACAAAAAAACATTAAAATAATCTTTGATAGGAAGCTATCGTGGGGACCTCAGCTGGGCGAGGTCAGTCGAAAAGTATTTGCGTCTGCAGCGTCACTTCGTAGGCTGCGCAACTTTCTGCCGATTACCACCAAAACTGCTCTTGCTCAGTCTCTTCTTCTCCCTATTCTTGACTACGCTGACGCCTGCTATCTAGATTTAACCCAAGAACAGCTTAATAAGCTTGAGCGCTTACAAAATTTTTGCATCCGGTTCATATTTGGTTTGCGCAAGTATGACCATATATCCGAATTTCGCAACAAGCTCAATTGGTTACCGATCCGCCGTCGCCGGGATGCTCATATTCTCTCTCTACTATATAGTGTACTGTTTTTCCCCTCAACTCCACACTATCTCAAAGAACGATTCGTATTTCTCCACCTTAGCCATGCTCGCTCCCTTCGTTCCGCCAACACTCTGCAATTGCAAATGCCAGTTCATGCTTCAGTTGGGTATGACCACTCTTTCACTGTGCAAGCTGTCCGTTTATGGAATGAGCTACCCGTAAATATTCGTCACGCCAAGTCTATCGCCATCTTTAAAGACATGGTGAGGAAACACTACCTATTGGAACAATCGTAGTTAAGTACTTTGTCTAGAATATGTCACTAGAACTATCATTTATTTATTTATCTTTATTTTATAGTATGTATTTATATTAATATTAGGTATTTCATATTATGTAGATATATATTCATATATACATAATCTATGTATCATGCTATGTTAGATTATTATATTTATGGTTTTAAGTGTATGGTATTAGTATTTAGTATATATTATAAATGTATTGCTTTTATTTTCTTAAGTAATTATACTTTGTTGTCTTATTGTTGTTCTTAGTATGTAAGTTGTAACTGCAACAGCGCCAACCGTAATTTTTGTATCTTCAATTCCTGTCCATCCTAAGGTAGCCTGGAAGAAATCGCTTAATGCGATAAGGCCGCCCGTTGTTCTGCCATTTTTATGTAAATTTTTATGTGCATTTTTATTTATTGGTGTTCAATAAAGTATTATTGTATTGTATTGTATTGTATAAAAGTTCATTAAAATGAGGAGTTTTATTTTAAAAAAAGAAATGGTGTTTTATGTATGACCCAATAGATGGCGCCAGTTGTGGTTTTACCAAAATCTGTCACTGTCACTGTTTCAAGCATAGACCACAGGTTATAGGAAATGTGTCACGATACTGACTGACAACTCTAAACTGTTTCGTTTGTTCTATTTTCGTTGCGCGATAGCTCGGCTTAATTTTGGATCATAATATTAACGTTTATCTGTCTCGCAGTTCTGCTGTACTTCAATTTACTTAAGCAAGGCTTGGAACCGGTTTCCAATTTACCGGTTTTTTACCGGTAAAAACCGGTTAAAGCGTATATTCCGTTCGGAGTGAAACCGTTAAAAGAGCGTTATAAAAACCTTTATTAACCGGTTAATTCCACGAAGTACTCGCGTCCATGCGTCGCGTTGCCGTTGACTTTTCTCAATCAGTAAATTAGGTTTATCAGAAGAGTATAATGAAGAAGTACACACCGGTTGTCTGTATGACCGAGGTGAGATCACACAAATCGTTATACGTAGACAGTTTTACAATTGATGTTCGTAATATATGGAGATAGATACTTAAAAACTAATGAAAAATAAATATTAGATCAACAAAGTTACCAAACCTTTATCCTACCTGCACGCAAGGCTTGATTGTTAAAAAATATTTTGTACTATGTAGTATTCCAGTTTGTGCGACCAACGATAACCACATCCCATGTGCGTTTGTTACGACTTGATCTATGATACTGTAAAACACTAGTTCTGATCGTAAACCATCCGCGGATAGAAAACATAATTTTATTGACGATGACGACGATTCTGAGAGCGAGCTGTTTCATATTAAAGCCGTAGCGGAGGGCGATAAACCGTATTTTGTAAACTTCAGTATCAATGATAGCATATTACAATGTGAAATCGATACGGGTAGTAAAATCTCAGCAATTAATGAAGATTATTACAAACGTTTTTTTTATAAGCACCCCTAAATAAAGATCAAATATGTTTTTCCTCGTACACAAATGCATCTATTGAATCTGTGGGTTACATTAAGGTAGACGCTCGTATCGATGACAAATTAATACAGGATTTGAAATTGTATGTTATTAGGAACGGTAGTAGACCCATTTTAGGAAGAAATTGGATGCGTCATTTTAATATTAATCAGCTTTCCATCAATAATAGAATAAGAATAAGAATAAGAAAATTTATTTACCAGAAACATTAAAATTCATCATAAGGTACATTTTAATAATATTAATGTTGAAAGTGAAAAATCGCGTGAAATGATTGTTAATGAGCTTAAGAGAGATTACCCAAATGTATTTTCTCCAGAGATAGGTAAATGCAAAAAAGAGATTCGTTTACAGCTCACAGACAATGCAAAGAACGTATGCAAAGCAATGGTTCTATTTACCCAGAGAACTGTCTGAATATGGAACCCCGATCGTACCGGTAATTAAACCATCCGGGGAAATCAGAATATGCGGGGACTATAAAACTACAATCAACCCGAAAATCTAAAGAGATTTTTACCCCCTCCCACGTATAGAGGAATTATTTGCAGCTTTAAGTGGGGGGAGGAATATACAAAAATTGATCTTACAACCGCGTATTTAATTTACAAGTACCTTTACATAGTGAGTCTCAGGCCGTAACGGCAAAATCGACACACGTAGGTATGTTTGCATTCCGCCGTACGCCTTATGGTTTGAGTTGCGTGCCCGAAAAGTTTCAAGAAATAATGGAAGAAACGCTCCGCGGCATCCCTAATACCGTCTGTTTCTTGGACGATATCTGCATTACTGCAAAAAATAGGTCTAGCCACCTTCAAAATCTGCGAGCTGTAATCGATCGTCTTGCGCAAATGGACCTCACTGTTAAAATAAATAAATGTAAATTTTTACAAAAAAGTGTGTCATATGTGGGATTTGTTATTGACAAAGATGGGTTGCACCCCGACATGTCGAAAGTGGAGGCTATAATGAACGCCCCCAGACCGTGTAATGTTACTCAATTGAAGGCATTTGGGGATGTTAAATTACTACGGGAAGTTTATTGAAAATTTAAGTTCGATGCTACATCCCTTGTATGCACTCCTAAAAAAAGATAAAGTATGGCATTGGGACGAACGGTGTGAGAGCGCATTCAATGAGGCAAAACATTGCTTATCTAGTGACAAAGTGTTAACACATTATAACCCTTCGCGCCCGTTGATATTGTCGGTGGATAGTAGCTCGTACGGGGTGGGAGCGGTTTTATCCCTTAAGTATGAGGACGGATCGGAAAGGCCTATCAGTTGTGCATCGCGGACTCTAACGGATACGGGAAAAAATTATAGTCAATTAGATAAAGAAGCCTTGGCAATCTTGTATGGTGTTCAAAAACACCACCAGTATCTTTTTGGCAACGTGTTTTATTGCAGACTGATCATAAGCTCCTCACTTATATTTTCGGGCCTAAAGGTGGTATTCCGCAAACTGCCGCAAGCCGACTGCAACGGCGGGCAGTGAAATTAGCAGCATATGATTTCACTATAGAATATGTGCCCTCCAAAAAGAACTGCAACGCCGACGCATTAAGTCGCTTGCCACTAGTAGCCAAACCAAGGCAGTCTAGCGTGCCACCGGATAACAATCATTATTTATTTTTGTTAAATGAGACGTTAGAAGTTAATTGTAAGGATATATCTGTAGAAACCAGAAAAGATCAGTTACTAAGTAGAATAGTCGGATTTATTATGGGTGGTTGGCCAGATACTCGCGAGAAGGAAGACGAAAAACGATCACAGGTGCATTCTATACAAATATAGGGTCGCAATTCCACCAAAACTGCAGCAGCGAGTGCTAAATGAAATTCATACAGGGCACCTTGGTATAGTAAAAATGAAATCAATTGCAAGAAATTACGTATACTGGCCCTCAATAGACAAGGACATAGAGATAATAGGCCGTAATTGTCTAGCTTGTTTGAATGTACGCGATGCGCCGCCGAAGTCCTCAGTACATCCCTGGGAGTTTCCGGCTGCACCATGGCAGCGACTGCATACGGACTCTGCCCAATATAACGGGAAGTACTATATCGTACTGGTTGACGCTCGCACTCATACGGACTCTGCCCAATATAACGGGAAGTACTATATCGTACTGGTTGACGCTCGCACTCATACGGACTCTGCCCAATATAACGGGAAGTACTATATCGTACTGGTTGACGCTCGCACTCATACGGACTCTGCCCAATATAACGGGAAGTACTATATCGTACTGGTTGACGCTCGCACTAAGTGGTTGGAAGCGGAAGAAATACCTAGTACATCGGCTCATGATACCATTAAATTTCTCAGAAATTTATTTGCAAAATTTGGCCTCCCACACCAACTTGTGTCAGACAATGGAAGTCCATTTCAGAGCAGTGAGTTTCGTGAGTTTTGTAAGAAAAATCATATTAGACATTCCACAGTTTCGAAGCCATCACCGTCAACGGCGAGCGCTACAGGTCAATGATAAACAATTTATTTTGGCCTGAATTGAACGATATGGTCGTCCATATCGTCCATTTCGGACGACATATGGTTCCAGCAAGACGGCGCTACGTGCCACACAGCGAACGACACGATGGACATTCTGCATGAACGGTTTGAGGGAAGGGTTACCTCTCGCAGAGGTGACGTGAATTGGCCACCAAGATCATGCGATTTGACCCCGTTGGACTTTTATTGTGGGGTTTCCTGAAGTCAGAAGTCTATGCCAATAAACCGCAATCGACTGATGCCCTGAAACTCAACATAACGCAGGCCATCGCTCAGATTCAGCCGGATTTATGCAGCAGTCTTTTAAAATTGGACATCTCGGATCCGTGCGACGGTTCGAAGCCGCGGCGGACAAACGATGTCATATTTCATAAATAATGATTAATAGACCCTTCGAATAAAAAAAAGTTACGTTTATATCTCACACACAGCTTGTTTAATTCAATTTCAACATCGGCCCGTCCTTGTCGAAAGACTCCTTATTAATTAACTATTGCAAATTTGTAAAATCTGGCTTTATTTATTTTATGTAAGCAACATTTAATTCTCGCCATACGCCACTTCTTTCTGTTTCGTCAGCCAGGACAAACTACAAGCAAAATACTTTCTTCTGGAGAACATCTTCATTTCTTAATGACTATTTAAAGGCTAATAAAGATTTTGACGTTTTCTTTGATGGGGTGCGTTCCATAAGGCAAAAACTGGCAGCTGAATTTTTCGGTTCTCAAGCTTAAGCGGTACTGTTATTATTAATTGCTCTATCGGTTGCTTCATGTTGACTTCACTAGCTACCTACTGCGAGGTTAATTATTTATATGAGTTACTTGTATAGGTGGAAACTTGTAATTGGCCTAGTTTCTTTTATTGTTTACTTTTGTTTTACTGTTTAATTGGCTGTAAGTTTCCTATGATGAATAAATAAATAAAAATAAATAAATAAGTTACTAGTTGGCCCGCCCGGCTTCGCTCGGGTTAATTAGTTCTACCCTCAGGGCGGCTCCACCGTAGGTGCACACGGGCGCTACGTCCTAGGGCGCGGCACTTTCAATGAACCACGTAAAAAGAACTCCGGTTTGCATACATTTTGTATAGCATGTAGAGCTCTTATTATAATGATTATGTCGGTTTTGAGGTTCAAACCACCCCGAAATATTTTTTTTTCATTCAAATTGTATTGAATCAAGGAAAGGCGAGAAGTATTAATGATTATTACATTATTATTAAGAATTTCATGTTTGATTTACCATACGCGTTTACTGAAATACAATACGGCAAATATAAAAATTTTCGCGTATTTACGAAAGATGTTTCCATTTGGCAGTGTCAAACCCTTGCCTTTGTAGTTTTGACATGAATCTAATAGAATGGAGCCCCTTGTGCCGTTGAGCATGACATCCACGTGCAAGATTCAAAGTTTACACGGGCATACTTATTAACAATAGGAACTCTACAAGCGTACACGATAACATCGGCTAGAGCTCACCAGGAGAGCGGCTGGACAGCGACGGCGAGTGCAGCGGTCGAGCGTGCGACGGCGCAGTGCTTTGGTAATCTAGCTTTATGAGCGGTGGAACGTCACGGAGCTAAATCGCCAAAGCATCGCACCGCGCGGGGCGGGGTCGCTGCGCCGGCGCGGCTCCGCGGGCGGGGCTGCGGCGGTGCGGCGGCGGCGTGCTGAGGCACCGGGCGGCTCTGAGACGCGCCCACTCAGAGTCACCTAGTACCTGACACGTCGGCGCGCGGGGGCCACTCTCCGTGCGCGGCGGTCCAGCGGTGCTGCAGCAGCTGGTCGAACGTGGCGGGGGCCACTCACCGTGCGCGGCGGTCCAGCGGTGCTGCAGCAGCTGGTCGAACGTGGCGGGGGCCACTCACCGTGCGCGGCGGTCCAGCGGTGCTGCAGCAGCTGGTCGAACGTGGCGGGGGCCACTCACCGTGCGCGGCGGTCCAGCGGTGCTGCAGCAGCTGGTCGAACGTGGCGGGGGCCACTCACCGTGCGCGGCGGTCCAGCGGTGCTGCAGCAGCTGGTCGAACGTGGCGGGGGCCACTCTCCGTGCGCGGCGGTCCAGCGGTGCTGCAGCAGCTGGTCGAACGTGGCGGGGGCCACTCACCGTGCGCGGCGGTCCAGCGGTGCTGCAGCAGCTGGTCGAACGTGGCGGGGGCCACTCACCGTGCGCGGCGGTCCAGCGGTGCTGCAGCAGCTGGTCGAACGTGGCGGGGGCCACTCACCGTGCGCGGCGGTCCAGCGGTGCTGCAGCAGCTGGTCGAGCGTGGCGGGGGCCACTCACCGTGCGCGGCGGTCCAGCGGTGCTGCAGCAGCTGGTCGAGCGTGGCGCGGCGCGCAGGCGCGGGATGCAGCGCGCGCCGGAGCAGGGCGAGCGCCGCGCCGCGCAGCCTGCGCCCGCCCCCGGCCGGCGGCGCGCCCTCCGCCCGCCCCACGCTCGCCGCCCACGCGCCCTCCACCCGCCCCACGCTCGCCGCCCACGCGCCCTCCGCCCGCCCCACGCTCGCCGCCCATGCAGCGTACCGCGGCTCCGACGACTGCGCGCGCTCCCACGGCAACTCTGCAACACCGCGACCTCCACCTTACTATGTTACCTTGCTATCGTACACCGATACTTCTCCGTCGCACGCGTTAAGTGGTGCGATGGGAATTGGGATGCTATGAATTTAATGAATACTATGGCGTTTATGTAGTTTCTTTCGTTTGCAACCGATGATGATAATTTGTGATTCTTTGAAAAAGATGGCGTGTTAAATTATTATAAGAAACCACAGATAAAAAAAAATCCTATCATGAGATGGACAAAACGGGTCTTGGAGAGGTAGCGCGTAAGTAGACAAAAGAATAATATACACAGAATATGTTGCACTACCCACCATTTTTCTAAATTTTATTTGGCTGAGGAGTATTTAGTGTCCTGTTCTCATATTATTCAGTAGTAAGAAAGCTAATGATCCTTCAAAACAAAATAAATGATGAGTTATCGGCGATACATCCAAGTAGGTGTACAGTACAGCAGGTAGCGTCGCGTCGTCCGGCCTCAAGGAAGCAGCGCCACGACTCGTAACTTCGGTACCGTAACTTTAGGGATAGATCACGCCTACAGCTAGGATACCAAAGAGACGAGCCGCGGGGGTGGGAGTCGCCGGCGCGGCTGCTGGGAGCGAGTACTAACCGCCGGAGAGCATGGCGCGCAGCACCACGGCGGCGGCCCACACGTCGGCGGGCGGCGCGCGGTAGGGGCGCGCGGCGGCCGCCAGCACCTCGGGCGCCGCGTACGGCACGGTGCCGCACACGCGCGCCAGCAGCCGCTCGCGGCCCGCGCGCCGGAACACCGTCGCCAGCCCGAAGTCGGATATCTTGAGGTTGTCGCTCGCGTCCAGCAGCAGGTTCTCCGGCTTGATGTCGCGGTGCGCCACGCCCCGCGCGTGCAGGTAGCGCAGCCCGAGCAGCAGGTGGCGCCACCAGGCGCGCGCGCGCCCCGCCGCCACGCCCGCGTCCGGCTCGATGCGGTCGAACAGCTCGCCGCCCGCCGCGTACTCCAGGAAGGTGTAGTGCAGGGCGCCGTGCGCGCGCGCGCCCAGACAGCGCAGCACGTGCGCGTGGCGCAGCGCGGCGTGCAGCGCCGCCTCGCGCGCCGCGGCCGCCGCGTGGCCGGCGCGCGCCGCCTTCAGCGCCACCGCCGCGCCCGAGCCGCCGTGCACCAGCAGCCGCACCCTGCGCGCACGATACTATACGCGTGCACCGACCGCCACTGCAGGCGATGCGTGGAACCAAGTGTCGACGCGTCGGTCAGAGTTACATCTTGATCATGATTACGACCCTAATTTTATGCTGAGTCGGAACATCTATCGTAGCGTAGCTCATTATTATTTTTTGTAATATCTAATTTTTCTGTTGTATAAATGTTGTGTGATGTCTTGCAGAAATGTATTTTCATCGCAGTTGCTCATAAAGTGGATCTTATCCCACAGCTTTTAGGATCATATTCCAAGAAATTTCCGACGCGTGCTTTTTTATTTTACATTACCGCACTAGTGCTTTATGATGATAACCCGATTCAGTTAAGTTTGTATCTCGCTGCAAGTTATATGTATATATACACGGTGGAATTTAATTGGTTCTTTTCCTTAAATGTATGTATTCAGCCCATGCTATAGAATAATTGTACAAGGTGCAATTAAAAAAAAAATTATGCCTCTTTACATAACTGGATAACAGCCGAAATGTCTATTTAACGCTACACACAGCACGGGCACCGGCTGAGCGCTTTGTAAATGTTTCGTAGGTAGGTAATAAAACAAAAACACCTGCGCTACCCGTCCCACTCTCACACAGGCAAAAAACAACGCGAGTGCGGCTTATCTCTTATCTTTGCTAATAAAGACTCTCAATTTTCCCTTCATACTTTATCGAGCTTAGGACCGTCAGAATTACTTACCTACTAAGAAAATCAGCTACGAACAAAAGGGTACGGCAGGAACTTGTGGATCCCTGATGCCATGTGCTCGTAAAGTGTCCAAGTACTGTGGCTGTGCGTACATCCGCCTAGCCTCTGCTAAGTTGTACCTTGACAGCGTATAAAAACGCACCATGTCTAACCACTCAACATTTGAATAATTGTTAATGTCAATCCATTGTCCAAAATCGCGATGCGCGCGCGTAAACGGGACACAAGTTTTGCCCCTGGAAGTTTTTGACCCACTGACCTATTTTCTGGTAGTCTGGTACTTGTTTTAGGAAGCGGCCCCCGCGCATATCTGCTGCACAAAAGAAAGGGGCGGGGTATTCTTTTTGTGCTATTGGTCACCGTGGGCGGCGCCGGCGCGGCGGTCGCTGTTTGAACCAGTATTTGGTCGGGCGTTTTATTACGTTGTACTATTATCTATTCCGTGCTTTTGTTCAATGTCGCAGGGATTTTCATTAGAATTTGAATTCGCAGTAATTTGATAATACCTAGATTTAAGTTTTAAATCCATAGTTTTAGTTATATAGGAGCGTTCTATAGCATGGACTGAGTACGTACATTTACGGAAAAGAACCAATTAAATTCCACCGTGTATATATATATGGATTATACAGATTCCACAGACAGATTCAATATTTACATATCACAGACGACTAAGAGATACTATGTTACCTATGTACTAACAAAGAGTTTTTAATGTGGTTAAATTAGATAGAGATACACATTTTCTTGAAAAATACCACAGATTGGAGAAAAAACAGCACAACACAACCTCTTTAGTAAACATTTAATTTTATATTTTCTCTATGTATTAAACTCTATTCATAGTACATTATGTTAGAATCACAGGTTAGATTACACAGTTGGATTGTTTTTTCTCTAATCTTTGTCTAAATAATAATATTGTTATTCACATGCATGTCGATTTTATATAAATATATATTTTTTATAAATCAGAAGAAAAAATGAGATTTAAATTAATACTTTTTTTCAATAAATTTTTGAAGATGCAATAAGGACTGATTTTGAAAAAAGCTAAAAAACATGATACATAACTCAAAAATGGTCCACTTTTGCTTAGTACATATGGGGGTTCAAATTATCGCAAATAGTCACCCCTATCACCTCCTAACGGGAATACGTCGAATTACCATTAACCCTGTATAATAGTGATATCATTATAATTTTTATTATGACTATTATATTAGTAGGGCCCCCCAACAGGAATTTTTATTCCTGTTGGCGCCCATGGGGCCGAAGACGTGGGGGACAACAGGACCAACCCACCGGAAGTACCTGGCAGACCCCTAAGAATGCGCCCTTCTGACACCTTTACCTACGTCATCGAGTAACCCCAATGAAACCTATGCCCAATAATATAATAGCCAAGACACCCCTGATAATAGATGAAAAGGACTGCCAGGTCTACATCAAGGCATTTGAAGTTGGTAGGCAGCATAATCTGTAAATATAAAATCAACACAT
This sequence comes from Ennomos quercinarius, assembly GCA_910589525.2. Classification (NCBI taxonomy): domain Eukaryota; kingdom Metazoa; phylum Arthropoda; class Insecta; order Lepidoptera; family Geometridae; genus Ennomos; species Ennomos quercinarius. The sequence continues at coordinate 19,342,467 of OU342493.1, forward strand.
AGCCTAAACTGCTGGACCTAGAGACTTGAAATTTGGAAGGTGTGTGTTTTTGAGAAGTGTAGGGATTGGGCGCTTACATAAAGAGCCAGGTTTCCAGTACAAACAAATCTGTACTGGTCGGCACCGATCGGTGCAGGTATATTATTTCTATTTATCCTATGAGCTCAGTTATAAAGAACCAGGTTTTAGCCTGTCGGTGCCGACTGCCTGTACCGAGTCATACGGGTTTAAGTGTTGTCCGGTGTAGTGTGACGTCTTATGTTGTCGTGAAAATGGATGTGGATTGCGAAGTTTTAATAGCATTGGTAGGTATTTGCTAAACCATCTTTGTGAGACAAAAGGTATAAGCACAGAATATATATATATATATGACATAAGTTACACAGCAACAGAAATGCGATTGATAGATATTGGAAGGAGATTAGTTTAGAAATGAAACATGATTATTTTAGTCATCATTTCATTTCTAGTTTGTTGTCCGTCTGTTAGTATAGGTACCATTGACAATTTGACAGGTATTATAATTATGTAGGTGTTGGTGCATCATACTCACTTTATTAGCTCTTGTTAATCAAACTTAATACATACCTACCTAGTTAGCTAATTGCGAATTGACAACATTTCATATTTGCAGGGTAGGTACTCAGGTACCGAAACTCGAAAACTTTCCATAAAAAGCCTAGCTCATATAAATATACCAGATTTTTATATTCAGTAATACTCAAATTATTATTAAAAAGCAAGGTAAGGATTTATGATCTCGACCTGTGAAGCCTAAACTTGTGCAATGACAGTTTGACATTTTTTTTAAATGACTTCACCCTTAACTGTATTATACTTTTCTTCCTGGCTTAAAACTGAAACATATTAATTTAAGCTCACTTTATCTAAAATTAAAAATATCTATAACTCAAAACCAAAATAAAAAATACGTGCCTGTTATTTTTTAACTAACTTAAAAATTCCAATAAAAACTGGGGGTCAATGAAATATTATCAATTCTGTCAACTGTCCAATAAATTATTCTTGCGTGTTACCGAACCAATTACTTTTAGGATTACTTTGATTACAATTACTTTAAGTGTAATTAATGAGTTACATATGTTTTTTAAAAATAATTTTAAAGACATGATGGGCACTAAGAACAGATTTACCTGTTTCTACTATGTGGGTTGACCGGTACCTATCAGTACCTATCAGTACCGACAAATCGGGATGAAAACCTGTATCTTTATGTTTGCACCCATTCACTAGGAAGGGGTTTTTTCGATAATCCTAAGGGGGTGAATTGGGGTTTTACGTTTGTATGATTTTTTTTAATCTGTGGACTGATTGGTTTGAAACTTGGTGTTTATACTCTTCAGTTAAAATAAAGTAACGTGCGTGTCACTTTTTGTTACCACTTGCATGTTACTATTTCACATTTTAACTTATGGACATTCATTCAGACTAGGGATTGCAATCCGGAAAACCGGATCCGGTAATCCGGCATCATTTAACGTTTACCGGATCCGGTACCAATACACCGGATCCGAAATCCTACATTTTGGTTAAATAATCGCGCTGTTGCATGGCTATAGGTACTTTAAATTACACATATTAGGTTGGGCAAAAAGTTTGTTCGCATTATTTAAGAAAATTCAAAACATTTTTTAATATTTTATTTTTATTTTATTTTATTTTATTTTACAAGGAAAACAAACAGCTGCTTACATACTAATAAATACATTACTTTAGATATTGGAATAGCCAAAACAGTTTTCGCTAATAGGTTGAACTAGTGTCATGCAAGATCAAAAAAAATATTATTATCCTAACTTACATTTATAAACTAACAATACAGATTCTATATAGGACCTGTGATTAACAATGGGTACTAAGTAATATCTTATCTCTAAAAGCCATATAAATATTGGTAAGTAACTAGACTAATGCAAAGTGCATAAATGAAGAGAAAGAAACTAATTTGAAAAGAATTGCTTAGATATAATGATTTTGAAAGTATTACGCCTCGATGTAAATAGATCAACATTTTCGGAATAATCAGAATTGAACAGATTAGCGGTGCGAATGAAGAATGAATTCTGACGATAGTTGGTGGAGCAACACGGGGTGTGCAGCTTTAGATCATTTCTTCGACAAATTGTCCTGGTAGGAGTTACAAGCTCGATTTTGGATACCAAGTAGTCGGAGTCAATTAAATTCAATACGATGCTATGCAGAAAAGAAAGATCAGCCGCTTCTCGTCTTTTATAAAGTGGTAACAAATGATGATGCTTACAACTGTCCTCATAATCAAGGCTACGTATGTTATGTTTGAAATTTATTATTATTATATATTATTATTTATAATATAGTTTATTTACATTTAACTAAAGTATGTAGGTACCATTTTGTTCAATAACTTTTTGCCATCTTGTAGATAGGCACATGATCCCATTGCTATAGAAATTTTGGGGCTTCTGATCAAAAAACCGCGACGAGTAGTTATGGCAGTCCTCTCGTGATGTTAACCTGACACTGCCTAAAGAATTCTGAAGAGACCGAAACAGGTGGAAATCTGAAGGTGCAAGGTCGGACTATACAGCGGATGCATTATCACCTCCCAGCCAAACTCTCTTAATTTTCTGAGTGGCTAAAGATGTGTGAGGTCTAGCGTTATCAGGATGAAAAACCACACACCTTCTGTTGATTAATTCCGGTCGCTTTCTCTCAACTTCTTGCTTTAATCTCATCAGTTGTTCGCAGTAGAGTTCAGAATCGATGGTCCTGCCTGGTGGTAACAGCTCATAATGAATAATGCCCTTCCAATCCCACCACACACACAGCATCACCTTGTTGCGAGTTAACCCGGGTTTCGCCACAGTCTGTGAAGCCTGACCGGCCTTAGACCACGACCTTTTTCGCACGTTCTTGTCGTACGTGATCCACTTTTCATCACCAGTTATCAGCTTCTTCAAAAATGGTTCGGTTTCATTACGTCGTAATAAAGAATCACAAATGAGTACACGGTATATTAGGTTTCTTTCAGTGAGCTCGTGAGGTACCCAAATATCGAGCTTTTTTGTGTACCCAGTTTTTTTTCAAATGCGCCAAAACTGTTTTGTGGTCAATTCCCATTTCTTCAGCTACGTCGTAACTACTGATATGTCGATCTTGCTCCACATTTTCAAAAATGGCATCCATTTTATCCGTAATAGGGCGACCAGAGCGAGGTGCATCTATGACATCAAAATTTCCGGATTGAAAACGCTTAAACCAAATTTGTGCTACTCTCACAGACACTGCACTAGGTCCATAAACACCGCAAATTTTTTTCGCAGCTTGCGTTGCATTTTTACCTTTTTTGTAGTAAAATTTTAAAATGTATCGAGTTTCTTTATTAGATTCACTCATCTTCAGTACGAAAAACAAATCAAAATCACACATTTTCCTAATTTGAATATGGAATTATCTTCATAAATATATTCTAATTCTTAAATAAAAAAAAATATCCTGATTTCACCAATCCGGCCGGATCGATAGGAATTCGGCCGGATCCGGCCAGATTGAAAATGACACCGGATTGCAATCCCTAATTCAGACACATGCACATTTTAATTCACGCTGACACATGTTGTACTTGTAACTATGATACAATATACACGCCGGCAATATTAGATGCCAAAAGTAAAAAGTTGAATTTTTTAAGTTTATTTAATTTAAATTTAATTTTGTGTTTTTACTATATTAATATATATTATATATATATATATATATATATATATATTAATATAATATAAGTGGTAAATAATAAACACAAAATGAGTTTAGAATCGATTTAATTTACAGAAAAAAAATAACAAAAGAGTAGATTTGCAATATTTGGCTTAACAAGTTTAGTAAACAATACAATTTTTTTATAAAACGGTCATCTAAGGCATCAGTTGCCCGATTTCTGCCGTGTCCGGGCCTACATATGTAAGACCCTGTCTGTCTGTACCGTTAAACATTGCGGTAGATCACAGATACCGACACACCCATTGCCCTACTTGCTGAATGGTAGGTGTGACCTTCCTTGACCATTGTTACAGCTCTGGCAACTTCAGTTGCAGCTAAATCACTCATTTTGTAACCAAAACAATGAGTTCCCCTAATTATGCCGGCTTGTGTAATTAATCAATTCAACATTTTTGCATGTGAACCAATTGGACCTTTAATTGTTTAATCAAGTTGTATGACAAAAACCGCTAAAATCTGATTCACCCGGTGATGCTGTAAAGGTCAGGAGATACAAATTTAAGTTTTTCACTAAAATGATACAACATGTGTATAAGTTATGATTATATACAATATTTTACATTAAAACTTAAAAATATAAATGTGTTTTAAGTTTTAATGTAAAATATTGTAATTAATTTCATTTTTCAAAAATATACTCATATTGCAGAATACCTAGGTATAGGTTTAAAGAAATTTATTCTCAAATAAGACTAACAGTCACTTCCATGAGAACATAGCTAGACTTAAAAATATCAATATAAGTACATCCGTTGTCACATCAAATAATGTGGGTAGGTAACATGAATACGTGCTTAAGTAATATTATAATATATTTATACATGATGAAGACATTTATCAACAAGACTTAATTTAAAACATTTACTTCGGCAATGGATCCGTCATAAGGTATAGAGTTAATTGCTTCTTGAAAATGTTAAATGAATGTATTTTTTTTTATATTTGAGGGTATTTTATTGTAAAGTTGTGCTCCTTCAAAGGTAAGCATTGTTTTGACATAATTTGTTCGAGGTTTCGGAAGTACAAGAAGGCTACCACGACAATACCTACTATCACTTATGCCGCCTGTGACACAGGTTTATCCTAGTACAGGCACCATGCTTTGTAAGACTTATGTATAGTTTCTAAGATTCATAATGTATTTTAGCATAATGTAATTTTGAATAAATTATATTTATTAATTAATTTATTTTTATTAAAAAAATCACATAACTGGATGTCTGCCTGATAGCTACATTCCTGGGACATCCAGCACCTGTGTTATTTATAGGTACAGCACACAAATGTTCACTCAAACATTGCCACTAGGGTTGCTACCTCTCAAACTCTCAGGAATTCCCAATTTCCCAGAATTGAACTCCATTTACAAGAAAAATCACCATTCTGATAATGGACAAAGAAATCCTCTGGGATGAATTTAAAAATCTCAGTGAGGTAGAAGTCAGTTCTTTTTACTAGTGAAGATTAACTATTGTACAATGATTGCTCTTTACTGCAAGAAGCTTGTGAAGCTGTGGCCAACTAAACAAAGGGGTGGTAGACACAAGCTTGTATTATTCTGAAATATATCCGAGACCTATTCAGGTATCTGGTAATTATTAATATCAATCCCTGACACAAATGGCGCTGCTGAGCGTGATATCAGCGTAGCTTTAGTCATAAAGTGGAAATCAGTTGAATGAAGCACAAATACATTCAGAAATATAGGATGAGCACAGATTTAAAATAATGGAAAAGTACTTGTTCAAATCAAATCAAAAATTTTATTGCAAATAGGCTATTTTTAGCACTTTTACAAGTCAAAACTAGATAATGTATTTAAAAATAATAAAAATTAAATTATTGTACATTCTAATCAAGCATAATTAAACAAACTTACAGTGCTTAATGTCAAAAATGTCAAAATGTTATATGTAATTATAGCAAGCCTATTACAATATGAGTTTGAATTAAAAAGTTCTCTTCCCCACATCAGGTGCAAGCAATCCGGCACAATGTAGAATAGAAAACTCCGAACTGTAGCTTCGATTATGTTAAAAATAATCTTATGATTTTGTCATCAATCAAAAGGAACTACAAGCCACTCAGTGTAAAATATAATTTTAAACTATGGTTATAAATAAAAAAAAGTTCTGTAAGTAGGTATTCATTGTTTAGATCTTACCTCATGGATTTGATTCCACTGAGTTGACAACCCTAATTGCCATGGATGAGTTTCATGAGTTCCAATTTCCTATTTGGTTAGAAACGTTTGATTAATTTAGGTGTTCCAATATAACTAAGTATAGATATTGGCAGACATGCAGTGGGTACTCACTCTCCATATGCCCCTTCACCGAGGACTTGCGCGACGAGCCAGCCCTCTACGAACTCGCCGCCGGCGGCCGACATCGCCGCGCCCGCCCTGCCAGCCCTGCAACATGCCGGCTAGCGTCAACACAGGCCCGCCCGACCACGCCGCTCGTCGACTGCACATAACCACGGATCGAGCTCTAGCTTGCCTACCCTAACGTGTTCCTTTGCTGCCGATCCGACTCTTTGCACTTATTTACGATTCATATTCGTTACGTGGGCATAAATCTACCAATTTTTGAAACACAAATGGCGGCAGGCACGTGGAGATTGGCGAACAAAGCGAAAGCCGACTCGAACGATCTTCTCTGATTAAATTAGAGTACCAACAAGAATCGCCATACGTGATGAATGCATTGAAAACCAACATAAATCAATTAAAATAAGAAAGCCTGAAGAACTTATTGAAAATAACACTAACCTTACTGAAGATCAATGGATTACACCATTTTGCCATTTTTTTCTTTCTTTGGATTTTTCGCTTGCGTTGCGTTGCGGTGGGACTAGGGATGTTCCGATACTAGTAAATACGAGTAAGTACTTGATACTTTTCTTTCGACACTAAGTACTTTTTAGCATCGAATCATTGTTTCGATACTTACTTTGTATCGGATAGAATGTACTAGTATCGAATTGAATCAATACTGCTAATTTAAAACAGGAAGAATCACTTTACCAAAAATTCAATGCCAAGCAGCTTTATTTCACTATAAGATATTTTTTCATTAAAGAAGCATAGTAGCCTAACTTTAAGTCTAGTAGCCTAAAAATAAAACAAAAAAACCCATTTTTAATTTAAGCAGGATTAAATTGAATGTTTTAATTCAAAGCGTTGAATACAGTTAATACATATACACACAGTACAGTTATTTAAGATAATGGAGAACACAAAAGGGTTAAAATATCACTATCAAATATACCTAAAATCAGAGCGTAGATCATGTACATTACATTAGTTTTTATTTCACTTCAATACATACAGTATTTCCAAATTTATAACGACGAGAAGTTTAAGCCCTATATTGAATTTCCGCGATTACGCGCGTTCATACTGTGACGTCACAACCGCTCAGCTACCGGCCGCGACACGGCGGGCGGTGCGTTGACCCTACTAAATTTTGCGCGTCTCATTTCACTTTATTTCTATCGTCTTCGTTTTCCTATTATAAAGAAACGTTTTCTCTTCAACGGCTTTTTAGAGCCTTCAGTAAAATATCCACCATCTTTTTTTTTTTTTTTTTTCTTATATTTTGGCTCCACACATAGTGTATTTAGCCAGTGTCAAGTATTGTAATTATTCATCGAGTTATGGAATATTTCACGTGTAAAGTCAAGTCTTCAAGTCTTAGTCACAGTCCAGTCTAAGTCAGGTAATCATAGTCCAGTCTAAGTCATACCCTAGTAAAGTGGTGGCGACTTTACTAGAAGCTCCTATGGAAATTTGGAAGCAACACGAAAAACCACGTTTCACTACATTATATCACTTGCCCACACTCATGCTCGTAATTCAGCACTTAATGCGTAAAACACCACCAATTTTAACCATTAACACTGGAAAAAGCACAAGTTTAGAAAAATAATACAATGAAACGACGTAAACTTTTTCGACTTCCCGCCAAAACCTTCCACCATCTTACTGTTGGCATTTTGACTGACAAAATAGGACTTTGACGTGACATAACCGTACAAATTTTTACTTACTTGACATTGGCAGAATTATCGCTAAAAAGCGATAGAAAGCCATAAACGAAGAAGAAGAAGAAATAATCATAGACCTTATAAAAAAAAAAGCAGGACTGAGTCCCAATTGATCCCGAACCGAGGTACCCATAGGAAGTCGGAACGCTAATAAGTACGAGCGGACACGCACACACTCACATCATAGGAAGTCTATCGCCTGCCATTACTGCTCCGAACCTCGCCCAAGACGCATAGAAAATAATATTATAAAATGCCGTCTTGCGTTGTGAAAAGTTGTCGGAATCATAGTGGTTTGATAAAATAAGTCAGGGGATCACTTTTCACAAGTAAGCTTGTTAATATTTCGCTAATTTCTTGCTTTTTCGATAAAACTATTGAGATGCAATCAATACACAAAACCAGCTAGTGTTATCAACAATCAAACTTGCAAATTACCCGGAAGTGTGGGAGAATGACCAAATTATGTTCGAATACAACTTATTCACCTATATTGATCATAATTAGAGATCTGACTATATGCAAATGCATATTTCCATTTTGCATATGCATGTGCTGGTCTTTGCAGGTTAATAAATATTGTACCGGTAATGGACCTACTAATCGTGCATATTTGTGCAGGTTTTCTATAATGTAGAAAAAGTAAAGTAACGTAGAAAAATACGATTTATGTGTTCATAAAACATTTTAAGCAACACCCTGGCTATAAATCTTTGTGCCAAATAAACAGTTTTATTAACTGACTGGCTGACCCGAGCCGGTTAGTTAGTTTTACGCCCTAACCCTATCCAAAGGAAGAAAGAACTGGGAGGGGAAAAGGATGAATGGAGGCAGGTGCGCCTCGCTTCACCGTCATACATTCATCCTTTTCCCCTATCTTTTTCGCTCTCCCTTCTCTCTTCGCTTTAGCGTACAGAGTATATTCCCAATTGCCCCCACATGCTTCGCCCCCGGGTGGCAACTGGGAATAAAAATTCCCAGTTGCCACCCGGTAGAGACTGGGAAGCTATTGCTCCCACTTCATTCGCCGTACATTGCTGCGTAGATAGCCAACCCCTTCATTACTGTCCAAATGTTATCTATACATGGTTCTTGGGGGGAGGGGGGCAAGTGCGGGGGGAGGCAGGGCAAGTAGGGGGGGCGGACTAAGTGAGGGGGGAGGTGGTGGCAAGTGCAGGGGTGGGGGGGAAAGTGAGAGGGAGGTGGGGGCAAGTGTGGGGGACGGGAGATTGCAGATTCCTTTATTGTGCGTGCAGCTAGGGAATAGAACTCACTCCCGGCGTCGGTATTTCCATCCACTTATAACTTAAGTGTCTTCAAATCAAAAGTAAATAGGTTAACTCTAGGTAGGCGTGCTCCACCTTCGACCTCATCATCACTTACCATCAGGTGAGATGTAGTCAAACGCTAACCTATCGAAAGTAAAACAAAATAAGCCATTCAATTTTGACTACTCTGTTACGCTCACGTAGCTTTTTGGTCATACGAAAAGTCACACCAACAACAGATTTTTTTTTGTCGGATTCGGGTAATTTTCTTCACATGGCAATCCTTTAATCAGTCACACATATTTATGCGGCCGCCATTGCTGTACGTCAGTTCGATGTCAATCAAGAGTCATTCCTGCTATTTTTTTATAATTCTATGGAAATAATATATATTATCCGTTATATTAGATTACACTAAAGTGAAACTTGTAGTGTGTAGAATGGAAGGTTTTCTAAAAGGTCAGTCGGACAATCTGCCAAGAGTGGATAGTTTGATCGTGGTACATATGTATTTCATGTACCTAGAATCAGGATTTTACGGCTGCCGAAATTCGTGGAAACAACATGAAAATGTATGTAGGTATTTTCTAAGTAAGCACTACCTACTCTCGGGCAGGTATTTGTTCAAACTTAAACCTATAAACTGAAAGTCTGTGTGTTTCATTTAGTACCTATTATGGGCGGCGATAAAAAAAATACTAGGTAGGTGGTACTCGCAATCAACGTCTTGAGGTTGTCGATAATTATTTTATGTGTAATTATTAGTATCAACTTAAAGAAAGTAACACTATTTACCTATATACAGATGTAGGTAAGTGCTATGCCTAGTAGGTATTTACGTAGTCATCAGTTTTCAAGTAGGCAAATACCTACCTATTATAATACGTTTATACTAAGCCAGATATTTTAGATTTTATAGAATTTAACTTTACTACATTGAATTATTTAATAAATAAAAGTCTAAACTACTACCACACTAGTACTATAAAATTAACAATATAATACAAAACTACCCTAATAAGCTAAATAATATAAAAACAAAAACCTAATCTAACAAACCACTACCAATAGGCAACGTGCCCAATATGCTGGCAGCATTGCCACGTTGAATGGCAATGCTCAACCTTTGGCCGAAGTAGAGGCCAGCATTTTGGTCACGTGTTGCCTCGACCAGACGTTTGGAAAGGTCTTTGAAAATTTGGTGAGCACTCGGTCCCCAAGGCCCAAGCGTCTCAACCCCAAAAGGCGCAAATATAAAACCGCTATCAAGTTTACTGTATTTGCGCCTTTTTAGTTGCTCAGCAGAATCCGCCACCGCACCAGCCTTATTTTGTGTTCCAGGAAGATGTGACGGCGCATGGGTGTCCACACACGTAGCGTCCCACACCAACGGCCGCCCCATCTTCCATGGAATTAAAGTCATTCGGGTCTTTTACCATCATCGCGTACGAGGCCATTAGGCTCCAAAATAGCCGCGCAGTTGGCGCTGGTAAAAGCCCGACGAATTACATCGTTAAGACTAGCGTGGCGAGGTATCCTCCCGGCACTTCGGACGCAGGAAAGGCCATGGTGACCAAGCTGGTCGACAGCACAGCCACACTGGCAGCGGTGTCGAGCAGAACACGAAGCGCCCAAACGGAGAGATGCTGCAATTCTGAAAGATGACGAATCCAAAAGTGTACCAGTATTTGGCGATGGGGGAGCTTGTAGCCACAAACCCGATTCCCACTCCGCAGCGGCTAAGAGGCGGGCACGATCTGCGAAGCTTGAGCACGTATGGACAAGTTTATCCCGTACTTGCTCGCAGAGCGGCCCGTCCCAGAGCCTCTGTGAGGTAAGGGATTTGGGGACCTCTGTATTAGGACAGGCTAACAACCAGGCTAACAACATAACAAGTCCGTACGTGCTTACAACGCCCCAACTGCCAGAGCTGTGGCGTTACTTAATAACATACTCGCTCAACATCCAGAACTAGATTTGTTTACTGAGAGGGTAGGTACATTTAAAAATGTTGTATTTACTTACCTTAGTTTTGCAGTATAGTGTGTTAGACTTAGTCTGTAAGCTATATTATGTAAATTTGATAATAAATAAATAAATAAATGTGTTTCTGGCCTCATCAAAAAAAGTTATTTCTATGTTGTCTAGCAATGTGGCGAGAATTTTATTGGTCAAATTTTGAGTACTATGTACTGAGGACAGAAAAGCAGGAAGAGCGACACCAGAGATCGACCGGATACCAAGGCCTCCCATTCGCACAGGAAGTGAAGCCTGTAACCACTCTCGATCATGTAAATTTATGTTCAAAATAGTTTCTAAAGTGCGCTTTACGATGTTGTCTAATCTGAGAAGAAGCTCAGTGTGTTTCCAGAGTTGACAAAATCGTAAAATATATGTAAATTTAGGGACAAAAAGACAATACCGAATTATGGTAAAAGCCATGTCGGTATTAATTTTGGATAAGCGTTCCGAACATTGCATAAAATTTTGAATTTTTTCTTCAAAGAATAGAGGAAAAGATTCGTCGAAAATAGGAAAACCCAGTATACGAAGAGAATACTTATCTATAAGTTTATATTTGGGGCCAAACTATTAAATTTTTCTAAAACCAAATCTTTTGTGGTGTCGTCTGAAACAAAAAGTTCACATTTGGAAAAATTTAGTTCAAGGCCAATCGCTCGGAACTCATCTACTAAAAAAAGTAGATCGTTATATACAGTAGTTATGTCACCACCTAAAGTCCCATCATCCAAGTACACTGACCTCTATAATACAAGTACGCTGTATTATAGAGGTCAGTGTCCAAGTGGATTGCAAGCGTTGAATGATGGGATGAATGGCGAGACTGAAAATTGCTGGGCCGAGCGGATCGCCTTGTTGACAGCCGACCGCTGAGAGAATTTCGTTGCCATTATAAGTTAATTTTGTCGAAGTACCGTAGCATTGCCAAATAAAGTTGTATAAATTTGGAATTTTGTCTTTCACTTGCGTTAACAGAGCTCCCCTGTCCACGGAATTGAACGCGTTTTTGACATCAATCTTCAGAAGCACTTCTCCACAGCTGTTACTCAGAAAAGTTCGAGTTGAATGGACGGCGGCTTCGCAACCACCTCGCGAGCCAAAACCTAACTGAACAGGCTGAAAAATGTTCGCCAAATATGGCGCTGTCTTCTTGCAGCAGATCTTGGCTGCGAGGCGGCGATAAGTCATGCCGACTGCTATAGGTCTTATGCTACCATCTTTTTTTTTAAAGCATTTAAATTTGCACCGTAGAGTATATCAATTATGTCACCGTTTACTTTCCCAGAAAGCATCAGGTTAACTAGGGCCGTCAGGTCCCTCAGAAGAGGCGCGCACTCGCGGCGAGAGTGCATCTAAACCTCCAGCGGAGCCACTCTGAAAAGACGTGATGGCAGCTGAAACGTCCAGGGCCTCTGCCCTGGACGTGACTTCTACGGTGACATCGGACTCCAACGGTGCATCAGGAAGCTGGAGATTAGCTGCTGGAGATGGATTTTTTAAATTAATTTTATCAATTATTCACTTTAGTTTGTTCATTTACATTTTTTAAAATATAAATAAACAACAGTTAAGAAATCAGTGCTGATTAACTGTGCGGGCCGCAAATTTTTACTTATCACCTTTGTTGGTTATTTATTGACGCCCGACGCAAAAAGAGGGGTGTTATAAGTTTGACCGCTATGTGTGCCTGTAATATGAATGCTATCTGTGAGTCTGTATGTCTGGCTGTGTGTCTATATGTCTGCCTGTGTGTCTGTATGTATGTCTGTAGTAGTGTAGCTCATAAACGGGTGACCCCGATTTCAATGCTCTTTTTTTATTTGAATGTTTTTTTAACAGTGGTTCATAGACATGTTTTATCCAAATCGGTTCAGCCGTTTTAATAGTAGTTTAAAAACGTACGTTTTGTAGTTTTATTTGCATATTGTGTAGGTAGGTAATAGGTAGTATGCAAGATACCTATTTAAACAATCAAAAGTAGACAGGTAGGTAGGTTAAGTAGGTCAAACGTGGCAAGGACAAGTAGAGAAGAAGGATAAACGTACTATTAACAGATATTATATCAAAATCGTCCTTACATTAGTGTGCTTTAGTTCTAGGGCCTATTATATCAACTCTTTTTACGGCTATCATCCACTTTTTCCTCATTTTTGGGTCCTCAAGTACATACAAAAGGGTTTATCAGGTGTTTTAACTGTTCAATTGAAGCACTGAGGCACAATACAGTATTTTTTTCCATTTTTACCACGGAGAACTTTATAATTTTGATTTTTACTGCGCAGCGCCTTGCGAACGAGAGCGCGCCTGTCAAATGAGAACGGTTGTGACGTCATCGGCTAGTAAACGCCCGCCCGCGTTTTAAGAAACCTTCGGTTGGAAATACGCACTTTGATCGTCAATATCGCAGCCATTTTTTAAGATATAAAGAAAGTAAATATACAGGTTTTCTCGTAATTTTTTGTAGATTTATTTACCATGTAAAGTAAAAAACGTTTGTCAGACCCATCGTTTTAATTAATGAAGTGTATTATTAAAAAAAAAAGTTTTGTTTTTTTTATTTTATGACCTAGCAGAAAGATTGTGTGACGCGTGTGCTAGAGCATTGAAACCATTTCGCCGCATAGCATAGAGCTAAACTGCGTGATTTATTGATTACGATAGGGTTTCACTTAGGTACTCCTTCGTTTCACTTACCCCACCTGACCTTACATTTTAGTTTTTACAATAAAGTAGCAGTGAACACTGGTAAAACATAAATTCTAGGTATCAAGGTAAATTACTCTATAGATAGAGCTAACGAAATCGCCCATTATCTACCCAAAATTTTGGGAGACGTTCTTATTCAGGCAGCATCTCGTGTGGGAGCAAGAAACAACTAGGCGGCCACGCAAAATAGATTTCTACCAGGCCCGGGTCAGCTTTAGTACCGATGTCTCCACGAAACGCTCGTGTCACACGCATTCCGACATTTTCTTTGCATCAAGTGACTTCTATAATGTCAAAAGTCAATTGTGTTGTTGTCATGGAAATTATGTACATAACACAACCTAATTAATCGGTATAATTCGTAGTTTTTCTGGCTTTTTGTGTATAATTTCAAATTAATATAAATATCATTATCATCATCTTCTTTGCCTTTTTCCCATTTCGCATTTGTTATTGGGGTCGGCTCCCAAGCTCCCAGTCTAATCTATAGCGGCAAGCTACCAGAATTACACGAGCGACTACAAGATCGGACCGTGAGTTTGCCTAATTCTCAGCTGTTCTTGTTTTTCGTTAATCCTGATAGTTTCAGGTTTCGCACATTTATAAGTAAATCTAGATAAGACCCGTTAAATTTCAGTGGGGGCTGGGGGCCCTTTATCTCCACGGCGCGCTGGGCTGAAGCTCAAATTGCCCTTATACAAGATCTGGCCCTGAGCGACTGCCATCTGATCTCACAACCCATAAGGAATCAGTAACAAGGATGGTTAGACCTGGTATCAGATTCTATCAGGCGTCTGACTACCCGTAACGATTGCCATAGATGGCCTTATGACAACCGGGACCGACGGCTCTCGGAGGCACGGATGGCATTGAAAACTGCACATAACTTACTAGATAAATCATCGGTGCAAGGCCGAGGATCGAACCTGGTGCCGTAAGATTGCGAAGTGCACATGTTACTGCTCTGCTACCATCGCTCTAACTTCAAATTATATACCAATTATCTTAATCAGTTGAGCATGGGCAGTGACTATGGTTATTGATCAACACTATGGCGACGCGAAAATGTCATGTTGAAGCTTGCAACTAATAAAACTCGTCGCCTGTTAAGTATCCCAAGGGACGATAAATTACGAGAATCATGGTTGTCTTTTCTGATTCCTACAAATACTGAGCTCAGTGGCCTGTCTTAGTGAACAAACGTGTTCGCCAAAATCACTTTGATATACCCCCAATTTGATGGGATGGGTAACCGTCTTCTGCATGGATATCCTTGTTCACTGCAAATGAAGTGTTGCACGGGATTCCCTTGAGCTTATCTGGTGAGTAAACTCAATTTGAATAGCAAAAATAAATAATTAAAATAAAAATGGTTTCAACCCAAAAAATGGCCTAAAAATGGCAGTAAAAATACAAAGCTTAGGCTAAGAAATAAAAATAAATAAAAGCTATTTCAGTCTCATTTGTTTCATTTAATCCTTATTAGCGGGTGCTTCATCTTCCTGTAGTATTAAAATGTAATAGGTTAAAATAATAATAATAACTTCCTATGTAACTTCCATGTCGATATTTTTTTGGCGTGGCGCGTCACTATGGTATCGATATCGATATTTGAATATGGAGCTAGGTACATCACTATGGCGACACCAGCGTTTCGTGGAGACACGGGAACTAATTGTCGATCATATAGAGCTGTCCTATCTGTCTTTGACTAGTATAGTAGATATCTGTGATTTCTACTAGTGGGAATTCTGTGAGTTAAACAGTAAAAAACAACAGAACATAGCAATAGCTTAATAGCAGAAAGCGATTTTTTTTGTAGCTGATGATGTTTATTTTTAGCTAAATCTAGCTATAAAAACCCTGATTTTACATTGCCTGTCACTGAGGATGTCATGACCGACGCCATCATGCGATTACGCCGCCCTTGCTCCAAAGCAAGATATTACGGACGCGTGCTTTTTTACTTTACATTACCGCACTACTGTCATATGACGATATCTCGATTCAGTTAAGTCCTCAATATCTTACTACAAGTTATACGTAGTATCATCATCAGCCTGAAGATGCCCACTGCTGAACATAGGACTCCACTTTGAGCGGCTACTCGCCTGTATCTATCGGCTCCCCGCAGTTTTCACCAGATTCTACGAGCGATGTGGGTTGCCATTTCAACTTGCTAATTTTAAGAGCTATATCGGTCACTTTAGTTCTCCTGTATATCTCCTCCTTATGGATCTCATCTCGCAGGGAAACACCGAGCATAGCTCTCTCCATAGCTCACTGCGTGTCTTTGAGCTTAGGTATTCATGAGGCCAATAGTAAGAGACCCATGTCTTAGTTCCATAAGTCATCACTGGCAACACACACTGATTGAAAACCTTCATTATACAGTTATTCGTATTATGGACGAAAAGATAGTTCGAAGTATTCTTCTTCTTGGAAGTATTCATTGTAGCTAGTGAAATTACTGGGCAAATGAGACTTTACGAACTGATCTCAAAGGCTAGAAAACTTTTTTTAGGCTGTGTGATGTCTCAGGATGACGTGCGCAGTGCGCAGTGTCACGCGAAACTTTAATTTAGAGTTCTGAGTGAAACTGCAATCTGTTAATGGGCAGTCGTGTTGCTTAACACCAGGGCCTCGTTTTATAAAGCTACAAGTACAAGCTAACAATTGTAGCAGCTGCAAGAACAAGTAACTACAAGTTACTAGTTACGGCATTTCATAAACAACAATTATCGATTACAAGCGTAAATTACATGTATAATGCACATCACTATGAACGTCACTGAGGCCTCACGGCGGGGACCACAGACTAAGTAGAGGATAAAGTGTAGATTATGATATTACAAGTTGCACATCACTATGAATGAACGTCACGGTCAATAGCTATTTTTAGTTTGGCTCCCATTCATTAGTGAATTTAGCCGGTGTGAATTTTACATTAAATCCCTACATAATAAGGCTTTTTATTTAATATAAACACTAGTTCCGCTTCTTTTCTAGATGGCGCTGTAAGTACATAGTTTAAACCTTTCAAACCACAGAGTAGTTTAAACATAAGAAAATGCTTAGACTACCTACAAAGAAATGTCAAATTCAGTTGAGTGGACCACGAGTACATTGTCTGTAGTATCTCCTAAGTAGTCTGTGGTGCATTATTCTTAAGTAAATTGAAGCACAGCAGAACTGCGAGACAGATAAACGTTAATATTATGATCCAAGCCGAGCTATCGCGCAACGAAAATAGAACAAACGAAACAGTTTAGAGTTGTCAGTCAATATCGTGACATATTTCCTATAACCTGTGGTCTATGCTTGAAACAGTGACAGTGACAGATTTTGGTAAAACCACAACTGGCGCCATCTATTGAGTCATACATAAAACACCATTTCTTTTTTTTAAATATAACTCCTCATATAGAAATTAAAAACATTATCTATTTGTTTCTTGTGGCTTTCATGCCAAATTGGATGACCTTTTTTAGATGAACTTATATTACCGGGATAGATGTGGTTTTTTTCGGAAATTCATGAAATCCCACAGAAAATTATGCAAGTTTTGGATGAAATCGCGGGGCGTCTTTATTTTTAAGTAAAGCTATTTAAGTAAATAAAGTTGGGTGTAAGTCACTATTCTCATAATAGGTTTTGTAATATACAGCTACGCTCATTTTTCATGGGCTTCGCTCAAGCTGAATTTCTCATTATATAAACATAATCAGTTCATATTTACTTAATTTAACTAATTGAACATTAATTAATACGTGACACGACCAATACAATACACTTTTAATAAATTTATCTAAACTTGTACTTCATTTTACCTAGCTCTTTAGTCAGGTAAAAAACTTTACAAATTGTAGTTCCGTGCACTTGTAATGACCAAAACAATTGTTCGATTTTACATTTTAAAAATGAAAACACACCACAGAATTCCCACCTCAGCAAGCACAGACAGCGCGGAAACTACGGACATATAAAAAGGTACTCTGTGGTGCTACGCAAAGAGTATAGTAACTGCAGTTACTATACTCTATGGTGCTACCACAGTCTACTACACGCTGCACGCTAACGATACGTAGTATCCCTTAGTAGTCTGTGCGCTAACGCTTGGGCCTAAGTACTCTGTGCTACGGGTTGATGATAATTTTTTCATCCTTGAATTTAAATACACACACAATAATAATAAGTAATGGTAAGCAAATTCCATGGCATTGAGTCCTGATTTTATACCTTATACCTCTAAATGCTTCAATATTCGTTTCTAACCATTTCAGGCCGGTTATACTGAAGATCAGTTGGCAGGTGAGTCAACCAACAACGTAACCAACGTCCGTTGTGCAGTTTGTACTGTACTTAAAACCACATAAAACTCTCACACCTACTTTACGTATGATGAGGGTTTGCTTTGTTTGATCGCTTTGGCTCCGCGTGAAGTGCAAAGTGCAGCGCTGCGCGTATACATTGTAATGCACGAGTGCACCGATGGCGCTGAGCGATCGGAGAGAGCACCTGAGAGCGAGTGGAGATAGCAGCTACCGGCGGGAGGGAGCGGGGGTCGCCGAGTGACTCACGTCAATCATCAACGTGTTTACCGAAAACGGTGGCGTTACAAGCGCCCTAGTTTCCTTATATGGTTCGCGTTTTAAACCGATCCAGGTGCGCGCAGTTGGTCGCCAGTCGCCACCCGCCTCGCCCGCCATGTTCATGTACGAGCCGCCCGCCAAGCTGCAGCTGACATCCGTGGAAGGTAGGCTGCCCGCATTGTTCACATACAAGCAGCCCGCTCACCTCGCACCATCTGTCCGCAGAGTTCCAGGAAGCCTTCCAGCTGTTCGACTCGCGCGGCGATGGCAAGATCCACGTGGCGCAGATTGGGGACGCGCTCCGCGCCCTCGGCCAGAACCCCACCGAGTCTGATGTCAAGAAATGCACGCTCCACCTGAAACCAGATGAAAGAATTTCATTTGAAGTGTTTCTGCCTATTTACCAGGTTTGAAAATATGTATTATCTAATATTGTATTAATGGTTGTTGTGGTTACCACCTAGTGACCTCTTTAATGGTTTGATTGGTACATAACTGAGTCATAATTGAACTTTATGTATGTTCTAGAACTCCTTACTTGAGGTAAAAAGGTTTGTGAGAATTGGGTATTGTTGTCACAGCACTCACAGCCACAGGCCCTGTGTAAATGTACTAAGTACTCATTTATTCATAAAGAAATTCACACTATACATATAATAAAACTGTAACTGGGATAAATCTGTACATTTAATATTTTTAGAAACTTTTGATAGCATTACACTTCTTTATTAATATAGAAGTGGAAACAATTTTTTAGAATTTTTTGTTTGTCTGTCTGTCACTTTGAACACACATTATGCTGAAAGCCTGCCTCTTTTCTATTGCCGGCCCATCCATTAATCTTTTTCCCTTTCGCTTCCCTCTTCCCATGATCAGGGTAAGGGTACATAGTACTATACTTATATCTATTCTATGGTTAGCTTAGGGCATAAAACTAATAAACAATCCATGTGAAGCCGGGGCGGGTCAGCTTGTAATAAACAAACAAATACAATAAATAGAATTTATTGTGATCTACACTAAAATGTTGTCAATAAGTAAAAATCTATAAAAATATTAGGTGTAAGGTTTTATGGTCTCATTTCGTCAATATTATGTTATGGTCATATAACACCACACCTGCTTCCTTTCACCTTCATCCACTTCATCAGCCAGAAGACGTCCACTGCTGAACATAAGCCTTCTCCATAAAACGTCACTTTGAACATGTATCATAGGCGGGGATTTGCCATAATCACCAGGCTTGGCAGGCGGCTTTGTGATTGCAGAATTTTAATGTACCAAGGAGAATGCTGCTGGCCATTCCCTGGATATTCCCTTTGCCGGCTCTTACAGCACCCACGGGAAGAGATGGGGTGGTCCTATTCGCAAATCGGGACCACACAATTCAATTCAATTCAATTCATTTATTCCGCGGTTATGTACATACATGTTGACAGGTGTTAAGTATAAAATGTCTTATTGTAGGTTAGGTACATTTACCCGGTAAGGGTGTCGCAGGTTTAGGTCACTATTGTTAGCTTACTGTATAGTATTACATGTCTGAGATTGTTAGTGAGTAATCATAATTTGTCAATTAAACGTTATTGTTATCATACCTAATAAGTAAAAATATTTAATTAGTTATTACGCTAGTATTACAAAATCAATTGCGGGTGGTACATTAAAATTATATTATACAATACATTAAACATTTCTATTTCTATTCTATCATGCAATCCATTTAAGTTTTAGTTTTAAAAAATTCATTTATGTCATAAAATACATTGTCTATGAGCCACGTTTTCAGGACATTTTTAAATTTCGTAGTGGGAGTGCCTTGAATGTATTTTGGCAAATGGTTGAAAATACGAATACTGGATATGTAGGTGCTCTTATCGTAAATCATCGCTTTAACAAGTGGAAGGTATAAATCGTCATGTTGCCTCATAGGCGTTTTTCTAACTCGGATTTCCGAAATTTTTTTATATAATTGGGTGTTATTCTTTACAAAAAGGCTCAGCTCCAAGATATAGATACCTGTGACAGTTAGGTACTTTTTATCTTTAAATGTTTGTCTTAAAGACTCGTCACTTTTCATGCTGTAAATTATTCTCAGACTACGTTTCTGGAGCACAAATGTACTATTCACATGCACAGAATTGCCCCAAAATATGATACCATAAGTCAATAAAGGAAAAATATTTCCGTAGTAGGCAGTTCTAGCAACATTTACCGAGGATACATCGACCAACACTGATAGAGCATAGCAACAACTGGAAATTTTGTTGTTAATTTTTTCAACGTGTGACTTCCAGTTTAGGTGCTCATCAATTGATAAGCCTAGAAAATTTGCTACTGGCACTGTATTTACTAATGTGCCATCTATATTAACGTCGAGTTCAGTTTTATGTGTTTTATAATTCCTAAATTGCATTAACTTTGTCTTTGTGAGATTAGTTTTTAAATTTAGGGATTCTAACCAGGTCCTAAGAAGACGGAGTGTCTCACTTATTTCATTTTTGTATTGAGCTGTAGTTAAGCCATCATTGTTAACAACTATGGTTGCATCATCTGCGTAGAGCACGCAATGGTGTTTTATGAGATTTGGCATTTCGTTGATATAAATTAAAAACATCAATGGACCCAGTATACTGCCTTGCGGGACTCCCAGTTGAGTTGCCTCTCGACTTGACTGAATTGTTTCAATGCTTTTTGTATTCTTATTAAGGTGTGTAAGTACTGTGGATTGTAACCTGTTTTCAAAATAGGATTGGCAAAGCTCATGAGCTGGTCCACGAATTCCAATAGATTCTAATTGTTTTAAGAGGATTGAGGGTACAACACAGTCGAAGGCCTTGGACATGTCTAGTAATATGGCTATGCATTGCTTTTTATTATTAATCGAGTCCCATATTTTACTTAAAGTTGCATAAATCGCCATTGAAGTGGACTTCCCTTCCTGAAATCCATACTGCTGACAGTTCAGGACATTGTTTTTGTTTAGGAAAATAATGATTCTATTATAAATGGCACGTTCAAAAATCTTCGAGAAGACTGGTAGCAGTGCTACGGGTCGGTAGTTATTCGGATTTTCCTTGGGGCCTTTTTTATGTAGTGGTTTTATTAAACTCACTTTAAGACTTTCAGGGAAGCATCCAGTCGCAAACATCAAATTTATCAAGTAGGCAAGGGGTTTAGCTATATAAGCAATACAAGCTTTTACAACTTGCATAGTTATACCGTCCACCCCACTGCTTTTTTTATTTTTCATTGCTTTTACGATTTTAATTACTTCTTCTTCAACTATAGGTGTCAGGAAAATACTATTACAAATTGATTGAAATGATGGTTTATATGTCAAATTATTACTATTGTCGACGTTTTGGGAAATAAAAAAGTGGTTAAAATAATTTGCAATGTCTAGCTGGTTTGTAATTGTATTGTTATCATTATGAATAAAATGAATGGTCTGTTTGATGTCATTTGAAGGTGAAGTGTGCATTTTTATGAGACTCCATGTCGCTTTTGATTTGTTGGAGCTTTTGTGTATATACCTCATATTTGCCAATCTTTTAGAGCAACGAATATATGATTTTAGTGTTTTTTTATATGATCTATAGAGGGTCACTGTTTTTGAGGATCTGCGTTTTAATACTTGCAGATAAAGCGCGCGTTTTTTCCGACAGGATTTGACTATGCCTTTTGATTTCCAATTAGGTTTTTTCTTGTATGTTATTCTAACTTTAGTTGTGGGAAAACAAAGGTCATAGATCGTTTTAAAGATATCTAGAAATGTGTTGTATGATTCGTTCATATCTATTTGCTCATACACTTCTGCGAAGCTTATCTGGGATATGTATTTTATAAAAACATCAAGGTTACCATCAATCTTTCTTCGATATTCAAACCAATATTTCAGGATAAATCCAGCGCTGCAGGGGAGTTTTATTAATTGACCTGTATGGTCCGATAAGCCCGAATGAACTACCATCGATTCAAACTTTTTTGCGTTCGTGATTATGTTATCGATACACGTCTGTGATTGTACAGTAACTCTAGTAGCTTCTGTAATGGTACATTTCAAGTTATAAGTTTTAAGCGTGGTTATAAACAGCTTGGTATTTGTGTTGCTGTCTAGTAAGTTTATATTAAAGTCGCCTACAAGGACAATCTTTTTACTAATGTTGCCAACTTTTCGAGTCAATTTGCTAAGAATCTTTTCAAGACAATCGTAAAAAATGTTCATATTACTATTCGGTGGTCTGTATATACATACTATTTTGATATTTAGTTCTACTATAGAGATACCACAGCATTCAAAATTTTTTTCAACGCTACATTCTTGTAACCAATCGAGACAGTTGTAATGCAACGATTTTTTAACAAAAACACACACACCCCCTCGGCTATGATGTCTTCTTGAAAAATGAGAAGCAAGGTTGTATCCTTCTAGGAGTATAATGTTTGACTCGTTTGGCTTAATGAAGGTCTCTGAAAAACATAGGACATCCAATTGAAAGTCAAATGTATCCAGATAAGATTCAATGTCAGATATTTTACACCTAATACTCATAATGTTTTGGTGAAATATTTTGAAGCTATTATCCTTATCAACGAAAAAAAATATTCCCATCATGTGTAATGTTGGAATTATCGTGGGTAGCGTCAGGGTTAGTAGAGTAAGTCATTTTGGTGTTTGGGGTTTCGGGAATGTTAGTTTTGTTTGTATGGACCACTACTGTATCAGTCTGCGTGCCTTTTGTTTTGTATGTTACTCTTTTATTATCACGCGATTCAACCTTCAAAAGACCGCAACTGCTTCTATACTCATCGAAATTACGTTTATATTCAATATGCAGAATCTCTTTTAGAATACTTCGCGATATGATTATTGCTCTCTGACCTACCAGTGTTCCTCTACGCATGCCATGCAAGTACTCAGCAAAAATAGTCCAGGCGAACTGGCCACACAGGTGTCTATACATTGAGCTAACTCTGTCTATGTTCAGATAAACGTTACCAAAGACCTCTGTCAGTATAACATTAGTATTATTCATTTGACTTATATAATAGTACAGCAGAGATTTGAGTTTCAATGGATTGTCATCATTTGATCCTCCTACCAATACTACATAATCAAGTTTGGTTAGAGTCTTACATAGAGCGAAGTTTGAGACTAACATTTGCTGGACCTGAGCTCCTGGCATTAAAACTGAGTAAACACTAAAATTAGGTCCCAGTAAGGTACCCAAGCATTTGTTTAAACCCTTTCCTTCATCGTCACCTATGATGACTACTTTTGATGTGTGCTTTTTTACTGGAGTAGAGACATTCCCACCAGCTAGAGTAACTGAGCATGCAGGTGTAGGTGAGGGACTTGGCGGTAGCTGGGCTTGTATTGTTTGCCTTTCAAGTGGTGATTTTTGTCTTGTTTCATCGTTGCCATTTGATGATTGTTGAACTAGGGGCACCGAGTTTGAGACTTCTTGTTAATCTTTTTTAGCTCTTTTAAGTTTTTTGTTTCGAGTGTTTTCAGTCTCAACCACATTCATATCAACTTTCTCAATAGTTGGTGAGTTAATGCGAACATTGCTATGTTCGGCCTTCGGAGTTGATGGGAGTGATGTTGTAGTAGTTGTAGTTACTCGCTTACATAGCGTCCGCATAGGTGTCTTGTGGCGGTATTTACGAGACGATGCAGGTGTTCCTATACATTCAGTACTAGTCGTAGTAAGTTGTTTAAGCGCTTTGATTGTCTTTTCGTTATGTTCCCTAATTCTTCGCAGTTCAGTATTTTCCAAATTCAATCTGTCTATTTCTGCATCAGCGACTACCAGACTTTCCTTCGTTCGCCTCAGCTCATCTTTCAACTCCAATACCGCCAGAGAGTTGTTATCTATAGAAGTATTAGGAAGACTCCTCATGGAACTGTCCATTAATAGAGAGTTACAATGACTACTCTGGTCTGCTGACGTATTGTGGGTTAAATCAAAGACTGAATGGAGAGAATTACATCGCGGTCGGCGCAAAGTAATATTTTCGTTGGGATCAATCAGCAAATTGTCCATAACTGGTACTTCATTACATTGACCAACTCGAATATTACGTGATTCCGCATAGCAAGACGTACATTTCCAGTTCATTAATTTTTCTTTCTCCATTATGCTGTACCTCGTATACGAGACGCCTGCTTGTTCTATATCGTACACTTTACTACAGAATGCGCATTTAATGTAAATTTTTCTATCGGGCCTAGAACCGTTTTCTTGAAAGTTATTCATTTTTAAACCACTACTAGCGCTTTGTATCTTGTATTGAAGGCGCACAGAATACGTAACAGTAATCGAGGCAGCTACGTTCGGCCGGTCGACACAGAGGCGACACGGGCCCCGATGCGTTTCCTGCTAGCACAGTGTCGGCACAGTGTACGATCACGTTGACAAAACACCCACAGTTACGAAAACGTTTCAGCAAATATTTTTAGCACTGGGTAAATTTAGAATAATTGAATATCACTTATTTGTAAACTGCACTATGCTAATGAGATTTCAGCAATTGATTATTACTTATATTAACTTAAAACATTATTTAGCTAATTTATTTCTTCCGCGAAAATATAAACGTCTACCAACTTCGCGGGTCGGTTGCGGTCTCCGGTCACAGTTTACACATTGATCCATTCATCCCTTTTCCCTCCTTGCTTCTGTCATTCCTATAGTACAGGGTAGGAGTGGCGTCTGCCTCGTTGCCGATGATGTCTTACCGTAGTGTATGGATCGTGTGTACACTCTGCATAGGCCAGCCGCATTATCTTACTATAGGATCATGTGTACACTCTGCGTAGGCCAGCCGTATTATCTTACTATAGTGTATGGATCACGTGTACACTCTGCGTAGGCCAGTTGTTTTGTCTTACACCATGAAATCACGAATCTTAGTAATTTTTCGTCAATATTTGACTCACCTGCCAGCTTAAGATGAGCAGATGTATGTTCAAAGGTACATTCAGGGTTTTATCTAATTTGGACATAATACTGAGGCTAGAAATATCTTTTTATTATAATTATGATGACTATAATGATACTATTTAAAATATTTCACTTACATGAGCACTATTCTCGCGCACAAAGGGTTCCGTGCCATTATCGATTAAAATGGCAAAAGAGTCACGTTTGTTGTGTAGGAGCCCCCGTAAATATTTATTTCTGTTCTGTATATTCTGTTTTAAGTATTTGTTGTTATAACGGCAACAGAAATACAGACAGCGGAGCCATAGTAATAGGGTCCGTTTTACCCTTTGGGTACGGAACCCTATAAAAACATGCGCATGCGATCGAGATAATGCCGGTTTCGAAGCAATACCCTTTGAGTATGGAACCCTAAAAAAGAATGAATGAAACCGGACCACGCGTTAATGAAATACATCTAAGCACACATTTTAACTTTGTTTTGCTCCCCGAAGCGGAGTATGCATGCCGCTGATATGCTCACGAATGGTTCTAATCACGGTAAAGATCCCGTAAGTGCTATTCAAAATGTAGTGAACAACCGAGGTGGAACGTAAATATCGATTTTGAATTTCCCGCGCGAGTGTAACGTTCCGCCTTAAATTAAATTATTGCTTTCTAACTACTGGTGCAAGCGATCCAGCTCCGATGTAACACTAGTCCGTAGTTTCGATTCGATGTTGATATAGAAGTACTTGCTTTACCCAGTTACTTGACTCTCTCCCTCTCTCCCTCTCTCTCTCTCTCTCTCTCTCTCTCTCTCTCTCTCTCTCCCCCCTCTCTCTCTCTCTCTTTCTCTCCATTCGGATCCATTAGTGTTTGCATGAGATTTATCATTACATCACATTTGACTGACCTGATAGCTTAGTTGGTAGTAGCTCTGCCTTCTGAACTGTAGGCTGTGGGCTCGATTCCCACCCGGGACTAACATTTTATGTTATGAACATAGGTGTTTGTTTCGTGTCTGGGTGTTATATTGTATTCTAATCTCCATGTATGTATTTACAAACAAAAAAAGTATCTAGTATTGTATCCGTTATTCGGTTTCCATAGTACAAGCTATGCTTAGTTTGGGTCTGGATGGCGCTGTGGGAATGTCCACACAGAAAAAACAATAATCTTAGGTCATCAGTACATTCTTAGCACTTGCCTTTTATATACAAAGGAAACGCGCCATCTGCTTGCATGACGTCACATCACTCGACCTTACGGTTGCGTGTCAGTAGTGAAGTAGTGTAGTGACGCGCCGTGTACGGTTGCAGGCCATATCGAAGGCTCGCAGCGGCGACACGGCCAACGACTTCATCGAGGGGCTGCGTCACTTCGACAAGGACGGGAACGGGTTCATCTCCTCCGCCGAGCTGCGCCACCTGCTCTCCACCCTCGGGGAGAAGCTGGCGGACGACGAGGTACGTGCGGCGCGCGGCGCGCTCTGTACATTGCGCGCTTGCTGCGCACTCCGCTCGGGGCCGCGGCGGGCGCGCATCCTCGGAGCGACGCATGTTTACGTGCAGTGATAAACTATTAACATCCATAGTACATCCACAGATTACAATGTTTCTGAAAGTCTGCAACAGATAATAGCTACCCAGCATGTAATGATATAGTCGTCACACCAATATTTATTGATGGAGGCGATCCAACATTATTTGCTAAATGTTACATAGTATAATAATACTTGTGTCACAGGTAATGTAATGTAATGTTGTAATGCGGCTCCGCGCACCGAACAGGTTTTAAATCACTTTTGTATGTGAATTTAATAATTTGTGCTACAGTTCATTTATCTAATGACCATTTGATAACTGTAATAATTATTGAACCGCATATCGGCAACGAGACCTGTCCACGTCCAATATCCACCTCAAGTCTCAACACATTGCGATGTAATGCTGTGTACACCGTGACCCGGTCCCGTGCCGTGTACAGTAATTATGAGCTAGTATTACAGCTCTCTAAGGGTCTGTGACGTCACGCGTTTCATGTAATTTCATGCATTTTACATACATACAAAAGGTTCGCATGCGGAAAGAAAACGTGAAACTTTGGAAGTTGTGTAAGAGCCCAGCGAGCTGATCACGGAACTTTGCTTGAAATGCATCATGAAAAATTACGTTCGTAATCTAAAAATCCATAGTACATAAACTAGACATTGAAACTGTCAAATCCTTACTAATTTCTGTATCTATCGGTTGCAATCAACATCCGTGATCGCCTAGCAGGGCTTGACTGTATCAATTGCCGTACTCTGTACACTATTCGATATGTGTAGTGTATGCACCCGGTGGAACATGTTGAGTAGCGCGCTGCATATCGCTATACATGCGCGCTGCATGTCGCTATACATGCGCGCTGCATGTCGCTATACATGCGCGCTGCATGTCGCTATACATGCGCGCTGCATGTCGCTATACATGCGCGCTGCATGTCGCTATACATGCGCGCTGCATGTCGCTATACATGCGCGCTGCATGTCGCTATACATGCGCGCTGCATGTCGCTATACATGCGCGCTGCATGTCGCTATACATGCGCTGCTTGTCGCAGGTGGAGCAACTGCTGCAGGGGCAGGAGGACTCGCAGGGGAACATCAACTACGAGAACTTCGTGCATCTCATCATGCAGGGCTAAGCGGCCGTGCGTGCCGTGCGTGCCGTGCCGTGCCGTGCCGTGCCGTGCCGTGCATGCCGTAGGTCGAGTGTTGTATTGTATAGTCTGACAAACGCTAATATTCAATAAACATCAGTAACATATAGTCGCGTGGAAGTGATATAACGAAGGATCGCGGTCCTGCAGCCTGCAGTCGTCGCACTTCCGAGTCGAGATGTACACTCTCCGTCTCCTTCATCTACATTCACGATGAAGGAGATGGAGAGTGCAGATTTCGAATTTGATGGACTGATGTGAATCGGAGATCGATCGCTTCATTTTGTACTTCTCTCCAATCCAAGAAGCATCGGTTCGCGATATATATTGAACGTTCAGCTTGTAAGTATGTATTGTTCGGTGTAGTGTGTGACGTTAGTGTACGGCGAGAGTAGGTGCGCCGCATATGGAAGGCACGAGCCGCTCCTGCGCCGGCGCAAGTACTGCCGTACTGTACTGTACTTTCAATAAACGCTGCTGTACAGAGCAATCCTAACAACAAGCCGGATTTAAACCAGCTGTAGTACTTATAAAATATAATAATTTACCCTCAATCATTATTTTATGAAATTGTATCTATTCACGATGATAATTATAATTCCGTCGGGTGACACTTTGTCGAAGTTCAGCGTTCCATCATGCTTCCCTAACATGTTCAGTATTGTCCACCTCGGCTCCAAAAATACCAAGTTAAAATTAAAGTTTCGTTAGGGTCAATTCACATAGAGCGGCAAAATGCTCGAGCAGTTTTTAAGTGCTATTGGAATATAAACCTTATTCCATTTAGACAAAGCTGAAAACAGTATGCAACATTAAAATCTTACCTATTTTAACGTTGCATACTATTTTCAGTTTTGTCTAAATAGATTAAGGTTGATATTCATATAGCACTAAAAAACTGCTCGAGCATTTTGCTGCTCTGTCTGAACTGAGCCTTAGAAGCTAGTGATCTTTTTTTTTATATAGTTATGGCTTTGGTTGCGAGTATCAAGGAAGCTAGGCGAGTAGTAGACAGAGCCGTGACTGGTGCCGTCTTGGTTGCACCCACGTAGTGTACGGCCGGTCAGTAGTCTGTACACGCGGCATTACCGCGCGTGTACACCATTTGTATGAAGTAGTGTACGGCCGGTCAGTAGTCGGTACACGCGGCATTACCGCGCGTGTACAACATGTATGACGGTACCGCGACATTTGCCAAACTCTCGTTTCCTCAACTCGTTAGTATTTTTCCATTTGTCCACCATTGGCGCACATCGACCGACACTCGAGTAACATGCTATTCCGCGGTGTTTATTCCCACTCATGTATTCCAAAATATTTTATTATTATTAGTTATTATTGTAAGGTGTACAAATATTATTACTTAAGCGAAATTGTTTACAAATTGTGGAGGGTTATGTTCTAATCTAGTGATACTTACGTAATTTCATGTTTATTAAATTAAATAATTTGCTAACAATTGTTTGTTTTTGTTAGTTACCTCTTATTACTATTTACTCCGTTTCACCTGCATATCAACGATTTGCTGAAACCCGGAACGTTTGGGAGCGCCGACGACAGCACGCTCACAGGCAGGTATTGTAAGGTATTCGTAGATTGGAAATTACGTTTTCCAAACGTTGGCCTTGAGTCGCGCGCCCAAACGGGGGAAAATCAAACTCAGGTATAGCTTGACAGACAAAAATTTATTGATCGTACTTCTCTACCCAGTGTTGCCAACGGTTTAACTAGCTCTCCACCAGATTCTACTTTTAAAACCACCAGAAAACCACTAACAAAAACGGCCCTATTTTCGATTTCGCTAAATTTTCCACTAAACTAATTTTTATTAGTTTTTACCAGTTTTTACTAGTTTTTACGAAAGAACATAATGTATAATAGCAATTGTAATCAGTAAATAAGCATAAAATTATTAGAATCAACAAGTCAATGTGAGTTTCGAGTGATCTCTGACCACGTATCTTGTAGTTCCAGGCATGTAATACCCCATCGTAGGACATGTCATTGCTTAACATCAGGCGAGACAGTGGTCAAATGCTTGCAAACCAACTGCAACTAGTAGTTCTGCGAACAGTAGACCTCACGACAGGCGTGGATTCAGAAATTGGTAACCTACACCAAATCCTGGTTATCCAAATAAAATAAAAATCCTGGTTGGTCCAAGTTTCTGAAACGACAGTGCTAGCGCAGCGAGTGCGAAAATTCACCTAGGTAATCAATGCCATAGAAATAGTATATGTAGAAATGAACACTACTGTAACACAAGGCACATAAGAATCAACTAAATTGTAAAGCGCGAGCGGAGCGAGCGCGAAAAATTTTTCAATAACACCCAGACAGAATTTGGCAAAATAAATTTAGGAAGAACTCAAATTCTTGTGTGTTCAGCTTGACCACAAACCCCCTGAATCTGTCACTGCTCAGAAATATTAGTGTTTGAAACAACTTATTCCTTTCCCGTAATTTTTATCAAAATCGAAACTTACGCTTACCTACATTAGAGCCTTTGAGCTTAGATGATCAACCGTATTCACAAAAACAACTTTGCCATTTTCTAATCCATCTTTCCATTTTTTAACTAAGCCATTTTCACACTATGTTGCGCTAAATGCGGCTCTATGATTAGGTAATTTGAGCTACTCTGTTCAAACTAAAACTACATTATTTGACAACAACTAATGCCATGGAATTCCACCGCCATATTACCAACTAGCTGAACCACCCCGGCTTCGCACGGGTTAATTAGTCTAACGCCTTATCTCAGTGTAAAGAAAGAGAGAAGGAAAAAGATAAGGGAATAGGATGAATGGATCGAACGGCGCCTTCACCTTCATCCCTTCTCTCTTTCCCATAGTACAGGAGGTGGATAGGAGTGG
Source organism: Ennomos quercinarius (assembly GCA_910589525.2). Classification (NCBI taxonomy): domain Eukaryota; kingdom Metazoa; phylum Arthropoda; class Insecta; order Lepidoptera; family Geometridae; genus Ennomos; species Ennomos quercinarius. The sequence continues at coordinate 19,373,396 of OU342493.1, forward strand.
CTTTGGACCTAATACTGAAGGTTGCATGTCTGTAATTTTAGAACCACACAATCGACAACCCCGAAATATTTACGGAACAATATTTAATGTACCCCTATCTAACAAAAAAAAATCGGTCCACGCGTTAAAGAATTACAACTAAGTACATAATTAATAATTATCATCCTCAATTTCTCTCCCTAGGAAACCGTGCTGGATTTCAGGGTTAAAATATTCTGTAGCCTACCTCGTAATATGAACTTGGGAACCCCCCAAAAAAATTTGCAAAATATCTTCAATGTACAGAATTGGACCTGTTACAGTTTTATTGTAAGTATAGATAGTAGTAGTAGTAAGTAGGTACATTTTTGTTGAGAAATCCTTGGGTCTGACTTCATGCGATTTCAATAATTTGAATCGCGAAAGTTAATACCTAATTTTAAAAAAACAACGGCTGATGAATAATTTTTGTCTGTAATTTCGTCATCGTTGGTTTCCGATTGATACGATTCTTAGTACCGATTTCTTTGTTTGATTAGAACTAATACATAAAACACACAACACACCACACCACCGCCACTAGAAAAAACCACCAGCCACTAAACGCAATTTTTCGCCACTAAACGAAGGGTCGAAACCACCAGTTCTAGTGGTAAAACCACTAAGGTGGCAACACTGTCTCTACCACTGTAGTTCAGAAATGAAACGCTTGCGCGTTTTAAGATACTATAACGCCATCTAGTTTCTTTTATGGTAAGCTAACAACAACTGCTAGTTGGCGCTGATTGTTTGACAATATTATGTACTGACACGTAATAATTAAAAGTAAATTGTATATAAAATGAGACTACATTAAACATTCCGCCCACCAAGGACGTTATTTCAACGTTCTTCCTAAACCCTTACAAAACTCTTGGAATTAAACTACAGCAGTGAACACAAAGAAATGGCATCATCAATATGAAGTTAAGAAATTGTAAACATTTTAATAACAATAACTTTAAAGACTAAAATACTAAGACTTTAGATACTATGATACACAAATCAGTCTGTTACTGGCAAGATACAAAGTTTTGAAGTCGGTCTCTTAATATGAGATCCGTTACATTTTAATGTTACGACCCGAGTAATTTGGTCCAACCCTGGATGCTTGTCTACTATCTTGCCTAGTAACCATCGCGCTGGAGGAAGATTATCTTCCTTGATGAGAACTACGTCTCCAATTCGTGGTTCCGGGTTTTTCTTCGACCACTTGTAGCGCTGCAAACAATAAACTAAATATTCGTTTGACCACCTACGCCAAAAATCCTGCATCATTCTCTGAGTCAATTGCCAGCGTCTCAAAGTACCAATCTTGCTCTGCTCATAATTGCGCTCAGGAACTACAACTAGTGGTTCTCCCACAAGAAAATGCCCTGGAGTGAGTGGCGAGGGGTCTGTGTGATCCCCAGGTAGGACTGACAGAGGCCTTGAATTGAGGCAAGCCTCAATTTGCGATAGGACCGTGCTAATTTCTTCGAAAGTGAGAGTTGAATTACCTATTACGCGTTTAAGATGAAACTTCGTAGACTTCACGCCCGCTTCCCACAAACCGCCAAAGTTCGGTGCGTGAGGGGGTATGAAATGCCACGTCACACTACGATTGCTCAGCCACTCACGAATTTCAACTGCTACAGATGATCTTTCAGCGTCGACAATCTTTTGGAGCTCTTTAGACGCACCCACAAAATTTGTCCCGTTGTCGCTCCAGATATCGTTAACATGGCCTCTGCGAGCGACAAAGCGCTTAAAGGCTGCTATGAAACTGTCAGCGGTGAGATCACTCACGGCTTCTAAGTGGATGGCCTTAGTGACCATACACACAAAAAGACTTATATAGCCTTTATAGCTGGAGTTGCCACGTCCTTTAGATACTCTTATATTAATGGGACCAGCAAAATCTACACCACTGTGAAGGAAAGCTCGTGCTGGGGTTACCCTAGCAGATGGTAGTTGGCCCATTAATTGATTTTTGGTCAATGCCGCATGTCGAACACATGTAACACACTTGTGTACGTGTTTCTTAACCAAACCTTTGGCTGCCACTATCCAATACTTCGTTTTTAAGACGTTCAGCATCAGTAGTGGACCACCATGCAGCGTTCGTTGGTGTGCGTCGTCTATGATCAGGTCAGTAAGTTGGCTTTTGTGGGGGAGAATGATAGGGTGTTTAGCATGCTCCGGAAGGTTCGCATGTTGGATTCTACCTTGAGCTCTCAAAACTCCATTTGCATCGTGATATGGGTTCAGCGGCTTTAACTTCCCTTTATCATTTTCTAGCTCCTTGCGTTGGCATTCTTTAATGCAAGCCTCAAGAGCTTCGCTAAGCTCTGTACTTGTCAGGTAAGGTTCAAATTTGTGCAGATTCTGTTTTACTTTTTTTACTTTCAGGAATCTTCGACAGTATGCCACTACTCGAACTATCTTCTGCAACGATGAAAATCGTGTCCATATTGGATCGTCACATTTTTCGTCGATTGTCATGTGAGTCTTTATCCTTCGTTGCTCTAAATCAGTAGAAATAGATTTCGGCCTGGAATACTTAATGTTGGTGTCATGTAACCACGATGGACCCTGCAGCCACAAGCTGTTTTCAGCTAGTTCCGAAGGAGTACAACCTCTGGATGCTATATCTGCAGGATTTTGAGCAGATTGCACATGAGCCCACTGGGTGTTGTCCAATTTCGAAAGAATTTCTGAAGTTCTATTGCCAATGAATGTTGTCCATCGACTTGGGTGACTACTGAGCCACGCTAATACAACCGTTGAGTCCGTCCATCCGTGTATATTACTGCTGTCTATTCCTAATACCTTAGCCACTTCTGTGATAAGTCTGGCCAGTAAGACAGCACCCATCAGTTCTAGACGAGGTATAGAAACCTGCATTGTTGGGGCCACCTTTGTTTTCGCAGCAACAAGATTGACGTGTATGACTCCAGCTGAATCTATAGTTCTCAAATAAGCTACTGCTCCGTAAGCTATATTTGATGCGTCACAGAACCCGTGAATTTCCTTACAGATATCGTCACTTTTGGCATCTATCCATCTTGGCAGAGAGAATTCACTAACTTGAATCAACTCTGATCTATAACAATTCCATTCTTTCAGTAAATTGTCAGGTAGTTCATCGTCCCAGTCTATTCCAGCCAACCACAACTTCTGGATCATCACCTTCGCGACAATGACGCAAGGTGCGAGCCATCCTAATGGGTCAAATAAACGGGCGATATCTGAAATAACCTTACGCTTCGTGATGGGATCATGCAGAATAGGAAATTGCACAGAATAATGGAAGGAATCTGATTCCTTGTCCCAAGAGAGCCCTAATATCTTCACTACTTCATCTATCTTTATGTCTATTTTCTCTTCCTGGTTTCCTTTTCTATCCATTACTACTTCTGCCAAATCCTTGTTGTTTGTTACCCATTTCTGCATTTGAAATTGTCCTTTGCTTAGTAACTTGTTCATTTCTGTGTAAATTCTTATTCCTTCATCTACTGTTTCACAGCCTGTTAACAAATCATCTACATAGAAATCAGTCTTAACCCTTTCCGCTGTTTCAGGACACTCGTCGCCTTCGTCGATCGCCAGTTGCTGCAGAGTCTTCACGGCCAGGTAAGGAGCAGAAGCTGTCCCAAATGTTACTCTGACTAACCGATATTCTTCTGTTTCAGATCCTTCGTCATCCCTCCAGACGAGCCGTTGGAAATCAGCGCCTGGATCAGCGACTGCGACCTGCTGGTACATCTTGACGATGTCTGCACTTAGACAGATCGGATGCATGCGCCATCTCATTATAATATGTCGCAAGTCCTGTTGGAGCGTTGGACCGACCATCAATGTTTGATTGAAGGATATTCCGTTGGTTCCCTTGCATGAAGCATCGAATACAACTCGGACCTTGGTCGTGGTCTTATCCTCACGTATGACAGCGTGATGCGGCAGATACACGCTCTCTGATGAACCTTTGCATTGTGCAGTTACACGTTCCATGTGACCAAGGTCTAAGTATTCATGTATTACTTCGGAATAACGCTCTTTTATTTCGGGATTCTTCCTGAATCGCTGTTCAAGAAGATGGAACCTTTTAGTTGCAATTACTTTCGAATTGCCGTATTTACATTGAGGGTCGTCATCACGGAAAGGAAGACGAACAACATAACGTCCTGTCGAATCCCTCTGTGTTGTGTACGTGCATAAAACTCCTCACGTAATTGCTCCTCTTGAGTGAGCATTTTTGTTTCAAAGGAATCGGACTCAATTTGCCAAAACTGCTTTAACAACTCATTTTCATCTACATGAGCGTGCATGCTTACGATGACATTGTGATGGCAATGCGTTAAACTGGATTGATCATCATCGTATAGATGTGTAGGACCTGACAGGATCCATCCTAATGCTGTGCACTGAGCAGTCAGCCCACCATTAGGACCCTTGATCAAACCGTTTCTCATGACGTGACCATACACGTCTGCACCCAATAAAATGTCTATTTTATTTGGTGTGCTGAAATGTGGATCAGCTAAGCTGATCTCCGCTAACTCTGGCCAATCAATGCTCGCGATTTTCTCAGATAGAAGCAAGCTAGTTATAGCACCAAGTACGTGCGCTTGTACTTCCATCCGGAAATTAGGATCGTGACGTGATTGGACCGTTAGCTCAACTATGTGCTTTGAGGCTAAGACACCCTTCTCTCCACCTAATCCAGAAATGACGCTCTTGTTGGGCGACTTTCTGAGACCGAGTAGTTGAACAGCAGATTCTGTGATAAACGACGCTTGCGAGCCCTGGTCGAGCAGTGCACGTAGCAGATGGGCGTTACCGTCTCTCGCTTGCGTTTTCACTATAGCAGTAGCTAACAGAATCTGATTGGGTGTGGTTTGCTTCGAAAAATGTGCAACGACATTCGAAGTTGATGCAGGACTTTCTAACGGCGTTTTAACGGTTGGTACCGTTGCATTAGTTTCTACCGCCGCTGTTTCCCGTTTGTTGGTTGAAGTACGCGACTCCAAAGCTTGCTTAGGATGTAATAGGGAGTGGTGGTTGTGCTTGCATACGCGACATTTGGTGGAAGAGCGACACGTGTTGGCCGAATGGTTTCGGTCTAAACAATTGAAACAAAGTCCATTGGTTTGGACAAAACTATGACGGGCGTCGTACTCATTCCTGGCGAATTCTTTACAGTTCGAAATTCTGTGATCATTCTTTTTGCAAAACGGACAGGAATTAGTTGCAGAGTTGGAACCGGTTGCAAGTGCGTGCATTACTTTGGGTTTCTGGTTTGAAAAGCTTGGTTTCGACTTCTTGGTGTCTAAAAATTCGAGTGACCTGAATCGCGACTCTAAAAATTCTTGCAATTGTTGCAAGGTGGGTAAATCATCGGATGTGCTAATCTTAGCTTCCCACTGCTTTCGAGACTCAGAATCTAATTTTGCGCTTATGATGTGGATAATGATCACATCCCAAGAATCGACTTGAATTCCCAAATTTTTCAAACCATTCAAAGTATCGTTCGTAGTGTCTAACATATTTTTTATGGCACTGCACGACTCGGATCCCATATTTGGTTGATTCATAAAACGCCCCAGTAGACAATTCGCTAAATACTTTTTGTTATTAAATCTGTTGTTTAGAATTACCCATGATTCGTTGTAGTTCGCTGAAGTTATAGGAACATGACTCAGAAGTTGTTCAGCTTCTCCTGAGAGATGTCCTTTCAAATAGTGAAACTTTTGAACATCGTCTATGGAAGTGTTTTTATGAATCAACGATACATACAAGTCCCTGAAAGTTGGCCACTCCGAGTACAGACCGGAAAATACCGGTATTGATATTTTAGGCAACTTAACATTGCTTTCGCTTTTAAACGATTGCCCCGATGGCACATGAACGATTGTGTTTGAGGACGTAAGTACCGACAATGCTTCTTTTAAGTCGGACTTATAAGTTACATAAGTTTCCTCTACGTCCTCATACACATTGTCTTTGAAATACTTTGACTCGATTGTGGCATCTGATAACTCCGATAACTTTCGGTGATTTTCGGTAATAACCATCCATTGCTCTTCTAAAGTCTCTAGTTTAGTTTCTAAATAGGATTGCTTAGTAAGTGTATCTTTTGGTGACTTCTTGAAATTATCATAAGCTCTTTCAATGGTACTCTTATAACTTAACTGACTTTTCATTGTGGATGCCATATCGAATCAAGTTTTACTTCAAGACCCTAAAGCGAAAATATTGCAATTAAACAGTTCTTAATAACACAACTAAAATCTTAGCTAAAGTTTTTGTAAATAATTAAAGTTCAATTAAATTGTAACGTGTCAGACGAATTTCTTGCTAATTGAATTGAATTATTGTCTTAAAATTCTTCCTGATGGATAGCACAACTGATAATAATGATCACTTGAAATGTACTTACAGCTTTTCACTGGCAAACCTTTTCACCGAAGATGGCTGCTTCTGGCTGTTCCAGTGATGTGATGAACCCGCTGATAGTTGATGATGATGACTTAGCTCGATGGTGATGAACCCGCTGATAGTTGATGCTGTCACGGTGATGATGACTTAGCTCGATGGTGATGTGACGTGATGAACCCGCAGATACTTGATGACAGCTCAACGTCACGATCACGAAGTTGGAGACTTCGCCCAAGTTGACGTTGCTGCTGCGGCACCTTGACTCGACGTCGATGTTACTAGTGGCGCCCCCTGGCACTGGTACTAGGCTTCTTACTGGCTGCTATCGCCGCGTCGAGTTTCGTCTCTGAGCGGACGTCACGTCGCTGCAACGTCGTCCTCTTCCAGACGTCGTCGTCGGGACCTCTTCCGTGGCTCCACTTGCGCTGAAGTGGGCTCCCCTCTTCTCTTTTCTTTCTTCCTCGGTTGGTGAGAGTGCACGGACACTCCCTCTACCAACCACTCGTGTAGACCTGAGTGCAAGTCTACACGATGAGTACTTTCAACAGCGATCCACTGCTTCTTACTAGTGCTTATCTTCGACAGATCGCGGTCTGTCCGACTCGAAGGACCATGGAAATTACGTTTTCCAAACGTTGGCCTTGAGTCGCGCGCCTATTCCAAAACGGGGGAAAATCAAACTCAGGTACAAAGAGTATATAATCACTACGTTCTAAGAGGCGGGTCTTCGAACAAACGATTTTTTTAGGCTCAGAGACTTTTAGTCACCAATCCTGCAAACCTAAATACATATTGCCAACATGCAAACACGGAATGTATCTAGAATGAATGAATGAAGCGGCCAACTGTCAAGCTAGTGCTTGCCTGGTTCGATACTAAAGCTCGATACTTCTGTAGGGATGTGCGATATTGTGCCGATATAGATAACCCTGAAAAAAAAATGGATAGCAATACCACTAAATATTTTTCATATCCTTCTAAAGAACATAATAAAACTCTTCAGTTATTAGTAAAACATACATTTATTTGTTTTTCACACGATTAAATTACAGGAAAACCAATAGTTAATGTAAAAAAATAAAACTGGACAACCAATGCATCTCAATGATGATGGAAATTTTAATTGGCCTAAAGGACATTTTGGCCAAAATTAGTTATACTATACTTATATAATTATGCGGTTAGATTAGTCTTTTTGAGCTGGTTCAAATGGTATAATGCGACAAAAATCTATCTCAAATATTGTGTCTCATACGACCGAACGTTTTCACCAGCTTAACAAAACATTTTTACCATCCAAAAAATGGGTCGTATTTGATACTTAGACCCCAAACCAATAATTTTGTCCTTTACGACGTCTACCAAATCTAACTATTTTTTGATTTATGATCATGCGCTTTGTTTTCTTCGTGGTATTAATCATCATTAGCAATCAGTTACTCTACATATAATGAATCAATGAAAAATAAAAAACAAAATAATCTTCTAAACTATGATTTTCATTCTGATTTTTTGCAGGTAGCTCGAAAGTTTTTGTTTTGCACTGTGTATTTATTGCTCTAGCAATTGAAAAGGGGGCGTCCCTAAATTACGCGAGGTGATTTTGGCGATTTTTTGAACCCCCCACCCCCCCTTTGGTGAGATTTCGTGAGATTTGGCTTGACCCCCTCCTAAATCTCACGTGAGATCTTTTCAATTGCATTTTTTTTAATAATTTGTGCCTGACGGCGTTGGATTGGTTAAAAATGTTTGGATTCATTTTCTTGATTACTTTTGAAGTAACCAATAAACTAACTGACCCGCCCCAGCTTCACACGGGTTAATTAAGTCGTTTTACGCCCTAACCCTGTTAAAAAGGAAGCGGGAAGGGAAAGGGAAAATTATAGGGGATAGGATGAATGAATGGGACGGCGAAGGGAGGTACTGCCTCTCTGTCTATCCATCCATGCATCTTTAACATTTCAGGATAGGATTGGCTTCATCTTCGTTGCCGGCAAGTTATAGTAGCGTATAATATACTTACACTTGTACCTAGGTATATTTATTAAGCACTGTGGAGGACGGCTGTATTATCTTACACCATGAAATCGAATTTAAACAATTCTTCAACCATTTAATTATTAATTTTTAGCTAATTTATAAATCCGAGCTATACAAATAATAAAACTAGAACTGGGCTAAGTCTGTACATTGAATATTTTTGGAAAATTTTGATTGCATCACACTTCCTTATCGATATAGAAGGTTCTCGAGTGGTGACCCGGAATCAGAAGACGCAACGTCAGCCAGCCCCCCACATGGTGGACCGACGATCTGGTGAAAGCTGCGGGGAGCCGATGGATGCAGGAGGCAAGCAGCCACTCAAAGTGGCGCTCTATGGGGGAGGCCTATGTTCAGCAGTAGACTTGTTCAGGCTGTTGTTCGTGATGATGATGATCGATATAGACGTAGAAACAATTTTTTTTTGTCTGTCCTTTTGAACACGCTTAATGTTGAAACTACTGAATGGATTTCGATGAAATTCGGTATGGTCATAGCTAATTTTTAGATCAACATTTAGAACACTTTACGTTTTCAAAAACAGCCAAGTGCGAGTTGCACCAAGCAATAAGGAAGTACCTACTATTATGCAAGAATTTTTGTTTTTATATTATTTAAAAAATAGTAAAAAAGAAAACAATTAACAACAGTAAAAAAGTATTACAACATCTTGAAAAATGACGAAGTTATTCAATTTAATCCTTGCATCATTTTTATGGTATAAGATCTAAGACCAACCTCCACAGTGCATAGTTATGTAGATATAGGTGATAACGTGACCTGTGACGCCACTATTACTCACTCTGCCGAAGGGAAGAGAAGGAAGAGCAAAAATGATAGGGGAAAAAGATGAATGACGGCGATCTAGGAGTATGCATAGTACTGTTAATATTCACAATAGTTATGACGACCTAACGAAAAATCAACAAAAAATCACAATAAAAATGTATAGACCGACAAAAAAATAGGTTTTATTTCCATAAAAAATAAAAAAAACTTTTCAATTTATAGATTAAGTCCAGTTTTAGTTTCATTATACCTAGTAGGTATAGAGTAGTACCTATTTAAGACATAACATAGTCTAGAATCACAGTGAAAGAATCGAACTATAAAATACTAAAATTCATAAAGGAATATTCATTCCAAGTCAGTCCACGGGATTCATGTGTGGTTTAGTAAAGACTACTGGAAACGCTATTACGTTTAAGGTTTAGTTAATTTAACCCAGTTTTCTCAAGATTTTACACGATTTCTTGAAGAAAAAAAATTACGTGAGATTTGACGAGACCCCCCTTTCCCCCACGTGAGATTTGGTGAGATTTTGCTTGACCCCCTCTCTCCCTAAACGCCTCACGTAAGACAACAATTTACCATCCAAAATTATTAATATTTTTGATACATTACAGTAAACAAACGCCAATCAGAAAGTATTACGTCACCCCGTGCAAGACATGGTTGTAGGTGTTAGCGTTTTCATAGACTTACTTGATACTATTTATTATTTTAAGCCGCTGGACGTAGAATGATGATGGAGATGGAGAGTGCAGATTTCGAATTTGATGGACTGATGTGAATCGGAGATCGATCGCTTCATTTTGTACTTCTCTCCAATCCAAGAAGCATCGGTTCGCGATATATATTGAACGTTCAGTTTGTAAGTATGTATTGTTCGGTGTAGTGTGTGACGTAGTGTACGGTGAGAGTAGGTGCGCCGCATATGGAAGGCACGAGCCGCTCCTGCGCCGGCGCAAGTACTGCAGCGGGTTTCAATAAACGCTGCTGTACAGAGCAATCCTAACAACAAGCCGGATTTAAACCAGCTGTAGTACTTATAAAATATAATAATTTACCCTCAATCATTATTTTATGAAATTGTATCTATTCACGATGATAATTATAATTCCGTCGGGTGACACTTTGTCGAAGTTCAGCGTTCCATCATGCTTCCCTAACATGTTCAGTATTGTCCACCTCGGCTCCAAAAATACCAAGTTAAAATTAAAGTTTCGTTAGGGTCAATTCACATAGAGTGGCAAAATGCTCAAGCAGTTTTTAAGTGCTATAGGAATATAAACCTTATTCCATTTAGACAAAGCTGAAAACAGTATGCAACATTAAAATCTTACCTATTTTAACGTTGCATACTATTTTCAGCTTTGTCTAAATAGATTAAGGTTGATATTCATATAGCACTAAAAAACTGCTCGAGCATTTTGCTGCTCTGTCTGAACTGAGCCTTAGAAGCTAGTGATCTTTTTTTTTATATAGTTATGGCTTTGGTTGCGAGTATCAAGGAAGCTAGGCGAGTAGTAGACAGAGCCGTGACTGGTGCCGTCTTGGTTGCACCCACGTAGTGTACGGCCGGTCAGTAGTCTGTACACGCGGCATTACCGCGCGTGTACACCATTTGTATGAAGTAGTGTACGGCCGGTCAGTAGTCGGTACACGCGGCATTACCGCGCGTGTACAACATGTATGACGGTACCGCGACATTTGCCAAACTCTCGTTTCCTCAACTCGTTAGTATTTTTCCATTTGTCCACCATTGGCGCACATCGACCGACACTCGAGTAACATGCTATTCCGCGGTGTTTATTCCCACTCATGTATTCCAAAATATTTTATTATTATTAGTTATTATTGTAAGGTGTACAAATATTATTACTTAAGCGAAATTGTTTACAAATTGTGGAGGGTTATGTTCTAATCTAGTGATACTTACGTAATTTCATGTTTATTAAATTAAATAATTTGCTAACAATTGTTTGTTTTTGTTAGTTACCTCTTATTACTATTTACTCCGTTTCACCTGCATATCAACGATTTGCTGAAACCCGGAACGTTTGGGAGCGCCGACGACAGCACGCTCACAGGCAGGTATTGTAAGGTATTCGTAGATTGGAAATTACGTTTTCCAAACGTTGGCCTTGAGTCGCGCGCCCAAACGGGGGAAAATCAAACTCAGGGGTATAGCTTGATAGACAAAAATTTATTGATCGTACTTCTCTACCACTGTAGTTCAGAAATGAAACGCTTGCGCGTTTTAAGATACTATAACGCCATCTAGTTTCTTTTATGGTAAGCTAACAATAACTGCTAGTTGGCGCTGATTGTTTGACAATATTATGTACTGACACGTAATAATTAAAAGTAAATTGTATATAAAATGAGACTACATTAAACATAGATCATAAGCTATATATATACCTATGTACCTACCTATATTGCGTTTCGGCTTCCGTGCACTTGTATGCAGTAATAAATCAGTTAGCTGCCTACCGCCGTGTTTCATTGACGTATCAGGTACCTACCTACATAACTGATGCTCGAGCTGGTGGTGTGCATATCCAGTCTCATAGGCCATGGTCGATCGCGTGAACTTTACCTTTGCAGGCAGTCTCCGGATGCCAATCTGTCAAGTTCAATGTTAGTAAGACTCAGGCGTGCTTGTTCACTGCAAAACGGAGTCCCTTTCAACTGTCTCCGACTTTCCAAGATGTAGCAGCGGACGGATGAAGGAAAAGAAGAAAAAGGGAAGGAAGGGTGAAAGGAGGCAGGTGCTGCTGTACCGATAACAGACTACCTTGAGCTGTTGGGTATTACTTTAACTTCCAATCTCAACTTTGGCTTCTACATTGAGTCCAAGGCAAAATAGCTGCGAAAAAGCTAGGAATCTTAGGAAAAGTGCGGCAGTATTTCACATCGGAGCAGCTCTTAAGCCTCTATGTTGCACAAGTCAGATCCTGTGTGGAATACTGTAGTCATGTCTGGGATGGTTCGGCTAAATACCAGCTCGAAGCGGTATATTCCCAGTTGCCCCCACATGTTCGCCCCCGGGTGGCAACTGGGAATAAAAATTCCCAGTTGCGACCCGGTGGAGACTAGGAAGCTATTGCCCCCACTTCATTTGCCGTACATTGCTGCGTAGATCGCCAAACCCTTCATTACTGTCCAAATGTAATCAATACATTATTCTTGGGGGGGAGGGGGGGAGAGTGCGGGTGGAGACAGGGCAAGTAGGGGGGTGGACTAAGTGAGGGGGGAGGTGGTGGCAAGTGCAGGGGAGGCGAAGCAAGTGCGTGGGAGGCGGACTACGTGAGAGGGAGAAAGGGGCAGAAGTGGGGGAGGGGGGCAAGTGGGGGGAGACTGGGAAAGTGCGGGGGGCGGATTAAATGTGGGGGGAGGGGGGAAAGTGAGGGGGAGGCGGGCTAAGTGAGGGGGGAGGTGGAGGAAAGTGCGAGGGGGGCGGACTGAGTGAGGGCGAAGTGGGGGCAAATGCAGGGGGAGGCGGACTTAGTGAGGGGGAGGGGGGCAAGTGTCTCCCCGCTTCGCACATTCCCCACCTCTCCCCCTTTTCCCACACTTGCCACTCCTCCCCCTCACTTAGTCCGCCCTCCGCGCATTTGCCTCGCCTCCACTGCACTTGCCCCCCTCTCCCACCTCCCCTCTCACTTACTCCGCCCCCCCGCACTTTCCCTCCTCCCCCCACACTTGCCCCAACCTCTCCCCTCACTTAGTCCGCCTCCCTCCCCTGCATCTCCCCCTACACTTTCCCCACCTCCTCCGCACTTGCCCCCCTCCCCCCACACTAGTCCGCCCCCCGCACTTGTCCCCCTCCCCTCCTCACTTAGTCCGCCCCCGCACTTTCCCCGCTTCCTCCGCACTTACCCCCCTCCCCCAAACTTGCCCCCACCTCCCCCCCTCACTTAGTCCGCCCCCCGCGCACTTGCTCCGCCTCCCCCTGCACTTGCCACCTTGCGTCCAGACATATCTTATTTGAGTCGATTTCAAAATTCGTACAATGAAACACATTTTATGTATGCTTTACGAGTTTTAAAATATCTGTATCACACGCGTAATATGAAACTAAATTACAACGCGGAATATTATGAATGTTTTGATGCATTTGTTGATGCTGACTGGGCTGCTGATAAGAATGATCGTAAATCAACATCGGGAATTATGCTGAGAATATTTAACAATCCAGTGTTATGGAAGACACAGAAACAGAAAATTGTGTCACGCGCATCTACGCACGCGGAATATTATGCACTGGCTGATTGCGTTTCAGAAGTTTTACCAGTAATAGGTGTGCTAAATGATTTTGATATTAATATTAGAAAACCGATTGTGATTTTTGAAGACAATAGCGGCGCCATAGCTCTTTCGAAAAAAGGTAAATTTTGTAAAAATTCGAAACACATTGATGTGAGCTATCATTTTGTAAATGATTACGAGAAAAAAAGGTATAATTAACGTAACAAAGATTAATACTGATGATCAGTTAGCAGACATTTTAACAAAGGCTTTAGGAAAAAATAAACTGCAAAAATGAAGAAGTTTAATTAATGTTTATTAACCTTTTATTTTACTGTTGTTGTATTCGAAATTTTTTTTGGGTAGTAGGTACTGTAGATTTTTTTTAGGATATGTTACTGATTGTCAGAGGAAGAAATTTTTATGTTATTATCTTATGGAGAATGTTGAAATGTTATGTTAATAATTATGTAGGTACGAATAGGTAGTTAATTTAGTGTTGTTGTTTATAAAAGGTATCTATGGAATACAAAACTCAAGGAGGTGTGTGTTTAGTTATTAAATAATACGATATTTTAGTATGCTTCCATGTATTATTTTCCAATCTGACTTCATATGACAATGCCAGTTGACATCCTTCAAAACCTAAACTATAAACATAATAGACCAAAGAGTATATCACAAGTAGCATGAAAACTTAATACTACATCCTCTCTTTTATATAAAAAACAATAACAATAATAGTAAGAAGTAGTTAAGGGCTTGTGCAAGGCCAGCGCGAATTCAAGCCAAAGCCACAGAATAGATGTATAGTACTAGGCCAAAGCGGGGATGAGCCAGGGGCCGAGCGGCAGGGGCGGTCTAAGTTAAACTGGTTCCAACGCGCAATAGTTTAGGTAATTTATTATTACACTGAATATGAAAAGTATTTTAAAAATCCGCTATACATAAGCCCTCAATTATATTTAGTTCAACTACTACACAAAGTTTCATGATCTTATTTAAAGTATTCATTGAATAATCGCTGTTTATTTGTACGGTTTGGAGGTAACTTTGTAATTCTTTTCTATCGAGAAAATTTTATTAATTCGTGTTTTCACTATACATTTGCAGTAGCATTAGTCCTGAACTTTACCATATATTAATTTCAAAGTCATTGTTGCAATATTGTTGACAGGACACTGCCTCAAGCTAAGCTGCGTCTCTGGTGCGCAGAGTGCGTGGCAGCTGCAATACGGTCCTGAAAATGATCGCGGGGAGGTGGGACTGCCCCTACATACGGCATTGCTGTGACAGACATGTCACAGCAATGCCGGTTAGATTTTAAGTATTTATTGTTTTTAATTTTGGGTTTTTTTTTTTTTTTTTTTTTTTTTTTTTTGTGTTTCTATTAGTATATATATTGTAAATTTGGTATTTTATGGGCTAAATCGCCTGAAATAAATGTATATTATTATTATTATTATTATTAAGCCGTTTTAAGCAATTTGGCGTTGTATTGGCTCTTAAGGTTGGTACTATTTTATATTTGTTTGTATTGTATTGTAGGCTGACTAGGTTCGTGGAGGCTGGGCAGGATGGACAATTAAAGTCTTCAAGTATTCATTTAAATTATATTATTTCACAGTCTTATGTCGAGGTCGTTACATCAATCACTTGTGTCGGGAAGTGCCAAGACACACAGAGTATATAATTATAATCATAGACTACACATTATGTTACATCACCTAGCATATAGTACACGACAATGGCGAAATTGTGGTGAATTGTCAAAAATCACGAAAATCACCTCACGTAATTTATGGACGCCCCCTTTTTGTCTAGCGGGCTACCTAAATGCCTCCTCATTTGACATGAATTCATAATATAAGTACCTAATGTTAAATGGGTTGTTCCCGTTGGCCCCCACGTCTTCGCCTACCTCTGAGATCGATGTGGTCCCTACCACATACCTAAACCTAGGGTAGACGACCTGGATGTTGCCTGCGCTGCGATGCGACGACAAGTGGAGTGGAGTAAGGTCAAACCGATACAAATTCCAGAGCATTCATAGTTCACGACTGGTTGGGTGGGTCACGGTCGCTGGGTAGGTAAGTACCTACCTACTTCGCAAATAGTAAGCGATCGAGTGGACCGGCCGGCGCGGCGGCGGCGCGGCCGCACCGCTCCCGCATCTATTGTGATCGGAACAGCTCCCCGCCTCACCAGCGATCACCGCATTATATACACAGTCAGAAGTAGAGCACGGCGCATTCACGAGGAGTAGATACCTAGTTACATTAGCTACACTACAATAGATGCGGAGGAACAATGGTAACGAGACATTAGCGGTGGCTTCCTGGCGGCCGGCGAGCGGCGCGCGGGCCGGGCGCGGCGCGGTGATGCGGGCGCGATCACTCCGTCCACTCCAGTACTCACTCGGCAGGCGCAGCGTGCGCCACGTCGTCTGTGACCGGGACTCGTTCGCTCCGTGACTCCGACACACCGGGAGGGATGCGTGCGTGGGCGTGGGCGTGGGTGTGGGCGTGGGCGTGGGCGGCGGTGCTCGCCTCGCTGCTGCCGCTGGACGCCGAGCGGCTGCAGGCCAGCGTGGGCGGGTACGCCGTCATGAACTGCCACCTCGACTTCCCCTTCGGCAACGAGATCCCCTACCACCTGCAGTGGGATAAGGACGTGAGTGTGCTCGCCACTCCACTGGCCCCTAGCGGCCGGTGCTTCACTGCTTGCCCTTCATCAACGCCATGGATAAGAATACCTAACGTAAAGAACGCGACGAGGACGACCGTACGTTATACTATACATACTATATACAAGAGTAGGTGTACGTTGTATGCGTGGGCTGTACGGCTTGACTGTACCGAGTACAGAGTACAGGCAGACCCTGTGGTACAGACAACTGAGTACCTATACTATACCTATGCCTACCTACATTGAGTTGAGTGTATGTATAACTCATATCCTTAGGTACCTACGCTAGGACGTATTGCTGCTGTGAGGTCATGCGCTATACATAAGTGGGTATTATCTAGTCTTTGGTATAATGAGTACATACATACCTACTCCAGCTATAATTAAGTACATTAAAATTAAATGTACTTACCTTCCTAATTTCAATTTATTGCAATACCCATAGGTACCATGAACCTACTACTACCCAGAGACTAAACGCTGTGAACGACAAAAACGGTCCTAGCCAGAGGCACCACCTTTATGTCTTTTGTCCTTTTTCTAATGTTAACATAATCACCGACTTTGAACGGGTGCTGAAGATGCAAAAGCGTGCAGTAAGAGTGCTTGTTGGTGCTAAATTTAGAGATACCTGCAGGGGTCATTTTAAAGACCTACAGATATTGACGTCAGTTTCGTTGTATATATTTGAAATTTTGAAGTACGCAAGGTTTAACTTATCAAAATACTCACTACGTGACACCACTAATAAAAGGACTGTGCGACAAAAAATACATTTGGAGCCAACATATCACAGACTTAGCATATCAAAAAGACTCCCGCTTGTTATGGGTCAGAAGCTTTATAATAAGTTACCAGAGAGTATAAAGACAGAGGCAAAAGACTCGATCTTTATGAACAGAGTTAAACAGCTTCTGCTAGGTAGGACACTGTACAGCATACAAGAGTATCTAGAGAATAACTACAGTTCTTTTAACAAAGTAAAATCAAATAAGTAATTGTTTATATTTTTATGGTTATATAGGCCTAGTATTTTAGCGTTAACTGCTTACCATATTTCTTTTTTTATCGAACGAAGCCCTTACACAGCTGAAACTACTTTTGTATACCTAATAATTATGTTACAATTTTTAAATGTTACATTCTGTTATTACATACTTTTGATCATATTTTAAACAATATGAATTGAATAATATATTTATAATAATTTGACAAGACACAGTGTATCTACATTAATTTAGCATTTATTTTTACAATAATGTAAACTAGTGTGTTCTCTGTGACAATAAATTAATTCTATTCTATTCTATTCTATTCTATCATGGTCACGGATATAATTATAACGAACGGTACGAACGATAAGGTAGTGAGTATCAATGCGCAAGTGAAGCAAGCGCCAACTAAAGAAAAAAATAAGAAAACCCACCAAAAATATAGATAAATACATATTTCAGCCCTTTTCAAAAGTAGAGCTCTAAATCTCAATGTAACGTTAGACATGAAAATACTGGGTGGCGCAAAAGTAAAGACCCTATTTGGTTCAGCTATAACATTTTTTCTAAATTAGAAAACTAGATTTAGGTTTTTTTAAATGTATATTTGTGCCATTAAATTTCGTACCATTAGGATTTAAAGATGATGTCTTTTAAATGGTGACCTCCAGAGTTGATACACATTAGTAGGTGATTATTGGGCATTTCAAAACAAACTTCAAAAACCAGTGGGCATTTCAAAACAGATTTTCCATACATATCGATGTCACTCTTCAAACACAATTTTTTTAAACCAATTGGTCATTTCAGTACACATTTTTCCAATAATGAGCTCACTTCGTGTTCACTCAGTTCGTTAATTATTGGAGAAATGTGTGCTGACCAATTGGTTTAAAAAATTGTGTTTGAAGAGTGACATCGATATGTATGGAAAATCTGTTTTGAAATGCCCATTGGTTTTTGAAGTGTGTTTTGAAATGACCAATAATCGTTTGTTCAAAGCGTTTGAACTGGGTGTGTTAACTGTGTTCACTCACCATAAACTATGTTCTGCAATATTACTTACACATACATTGTGAACGTTTACCAATTATATATGGGTACCTATATAATGATAGTGAATCAAAACGCGTGCTCATTGTTTTCTGAACATTCTTAGCTTTAATAACAATGAAGTTCGTAAAACAAATTCAATCACTGCAAGTTGACAAAATATATGGAGAATTAAAAAATAAAAGTTATCGTCACGGTAAACTTTTACCTAATACGATACGATGTTTAATTAGCGGCCCGTCGAACTGTGGAAAAACTAATTTAATGGTGGGTCTACTCTTACATGAAAATGGGTTGCGATATAAAAATGTATATGTTTATTCCAAAACTCTTTATCAACCTAAGTACGTATTTTTAGAAAAAGTTATTGAAATGGTGCCAAATACATCATTTATCAAGTATCAGGAAAATGAAGAAGTTCGTAGTCCACAAGAAGCGAAACCTCATTCTATAATAATATTTGATGATGTTGCATGTGAAAACCAAAATAATATGCGAGATTACTTTGCAATGGGACGACATAAAATCATAGACTGTTTTTATTTGAACCAGTCGTATACTAAAATACCTAAGCAGTTAGTTAGAGATAATGCAAATCTAATAGTTTTATTTAAGCAAGATGATATAAATTTAAAACATGTTTATGATGAACATGTAAGTACAGATATGACATGGTTTGAATTCAAAAACATGTGTTCAAAAATATGGTCAGAATCTCACAGTTACTTAGTGATTTGTAAAGACAGCGAAAAAAATAATGGTAGGTACAGAAAAAATTTTGATACGTTTGCTGTATTCAGTTAAAATAAATATAAGTATTTATTTTATACTAAATCATTTAACACATGGCAGTACAAAAGCAAATACGTGTTTCAAGTTTCTATAATAATATAATGGAGAAAGACCTTAAAAGGAAAATAATAAGTGCTGCAGAAGCTGTTAAAAGAAAATATCGCAAAATAAAGGCTATAGATACAGAAAATGATCAAGTTTTAAACAAATTTTTTAAGCCAATTATTAAACCCTTAAACCAAATGGCTATCAATTCAAAGGCATCATATTCTAATCAAGAAAAGACGTCCGAGTTCAATTCAAATAAGTTAGATACATCAAACGAAACAAACGAAACCAACGAAACTATGAGGAAGAGAGAACCTAATATTAGAACATCTGATTACAAAAACAAAACTGAAATTTCCGATTCAGATAACAGTGTTTCTGATTTAGAGCAGTCTGATAATGATGAAATGGAAAACGTAACATACGATACATCATTTAAATCAGCTGATTCTGGAGAGAAAATTGATGCATCATCATGGTCTCTGTCTTCAGAAGTTTTTAATGACATCCCCTTTGGTGTGAGAAATGAACGTGGAAAACTTATGATGGGCTTGACACGTGTGCTTGCTACTGATGATTATATACAAGTTGGAGGTCATAAATACAAAAGAACATCCGGACTAAATGAACTGTTATTTAAAAAAGTACCAAAATTACAGTTAGTAACTCAAGATGATAAAATGAATTATAAAAGTATGTTGTTGGACACTAATGTACACAGGAGAGATTATGATCCGAGTAAACCAATACGAAGTAACAGAGGACGAAAATACTTAACTATTATAAAACCGTTATTTAAATTACGGAAAGTTTCTGCGAGTACTGATAGTAGCTGCCATGGAGGGGGTCTGCCGCTATTAAAAAAGTGGAATGAGAATGTAGATTATGTTTATTGGGACAATCCTAATGAATTAGTCGATAGATTAAAACTATTAATCGCCTCTCGAAATGCTGGTAACACTGGGTTGGATAATGAAATCATATCGATTGTTGAAGAGCTACGTGAAAGTGGTATAATAAATAAATAAGACATAACTATCAAAATTGTTTCATTTGATCTTAATTAATAAAGGCTAGAGGTTCGGTTAAAATGAACGTAGATAAATTTGGCCATCATATACATAAACGATTGCGCTTCTCAGAATTCTTTGATATTTTTGATAAGACTTTAACGAAGAAAGAAAACGGTGATTTTGATTTAAAGTCTGCAAGGTTGACTGGTATCAAATCTCCGTTGTCTAGCAGTGATGCTGTTAATAAAGAATACGTAGATAAAATAACTAAAACTCTTTACACAAAAAAAGAAGTTAAAGATTTACTGGACTTAATAAAAAACGATATTCAAATCTTCATAAGTAGTTTTAAGCAAAACTATTACACCAAATCTGAATTGGAAAAAATAATAAAATCCAAAGCATAATGAGTAAACAAGACATCGTAAACGAAATTCATAAAGAAGCAAGAAAAAATTTTATTCGGCGACCTGTTATATTAAAAGGAATTGATGATTTGTGGCAAGCAGATTTGATAGACATGCAAAATTTGAAAAAATACAATAATGGTTTTAGATTCATATTAGTGGTGATAGACTGTTTTTCAAAATTTTCATGGGCAGTTCCAGTAAAGACTAAAACCAAGTCTGAAGTGGCGAATGCATTTAAAAACCTTTTAGTTCGAACTCATCGTGATCCGGTACACTTACAAACTGATAAAGGCACAGAGTTTTACAACGCTGTATTCATGAAGCTAATGCAGTCATTTAATATTAATCATTATTCATCCTATTCAGTTAAAAAAGCTTCAATTGTTGAAAGATTAATCAGAACTTTGAAATGCCGATTATATAAAAGTTTTAGCTTAAACGGTAATTACAGATGGATTGGCAAACCTTTAGACAGTATTTTGAAATCTTACAACAGCTCAAAACATCGCATTACAAAACATAAACCAATTGAAGTTTGTAAAGAAAACGAAGAAGTTGTCAAGAATAACATAAGAAAATCACAGCTTATATTTAACAAGCAAAGAAGCAAACTTAAAATTGGCGACTACGTAAGAATCAGCAAATTTAAAGGTTGTTTTGAGAAAGGTTATACGCCTAACTGGTCCACAGAATTGTTTAAAATTAGTAAAATTAGGCGTACTTCACCTATTACTTACTTAATTGAAGATTTAAATAAACAACCAATATTGGGAACATTTTATGAACAAGAATTGCAAAAAACGAATTATCCAAATTTGTACCTAATCGAAAAAATCATTAGGAAAAAAGGAGACAAATTGTTTGTAAAATGGTTAGGATTGCATGATAGTGAGAACAGTTGGATTGATAAACGAGTTATTATATAAAGTATAAAAATTGAGTTATAGAGGAACCTTTGCATTAGCATTTTAGTTATGCAAGGTGGAGGACTTATTAATAGTTTGATAAATAAATTACCATTTGAATTACATTTGCCTGGTTATAATTATTGTGGACCTGGTACCAAACTAAAGGAAAGATTACTGCGTGGTGACAGAGGGATAAACAGTTTGGATGAAGCTTGCATGCAACACGATATTGCATACTCTAAATATAATAATCTAGAAGATCGTCATAAAGCAGATTTAGAATTATTACATATGGCAAAACAGAGAGTTAAATCTAACGATGCAGGAAAGGGAGAGAAACTAGCATCCTGGTTGGTTAGCAAAGTAATGAAAACTAAGCTGAAACATGGAGCTGGAGTTAAATCATTTCAAAATGTTGTTACTAGGATACACTCTCGTTTGAAGAAGTTAAAACCAAAAAATATTACAACAGCAATAAAATTAGCCTATACAGCAGCTAAGAAGCTGGTAAAATGTAAAAATAAAAAAATTCATTTACCACGCATTATACCGTTACCAAAAACCGGTGGTATTCTACCATTAATACCTATATTTGCTGGACTCTCTGCTTTAGGCACGTTGGCTGGCGGCGCCGCAGGCATTGCAAAAACTGTGAACGACTATAAATCCTCGCAACGTAACTTACAAGAGTCTCAACGACACAATAAAGCGATGGAATCTATCGCTTTGGGTAAAGGCTTATATATAAAACCTTATAAAACAGGTAATGGGTTATTTGTAAAATCAAAAAACTAATGCAAAAGCTACCTAATCACGCCCTCACTAACATAGATATTCTTAAATATGCTGTTGATCATGTGCCTTATTTTAGAGGTGTATATATGAGAGATAAATTACCTAAAAGACCGTTAGTCATTGAATGTGCAATCGTGAATTTAGATAGTGTTGCCAACGAGGGGACACATTGGGTAGCCTATGTAAAGTTTTTAGATTATTGTGAGTATTTCGACAGCTTTGGTAATTTAAAGCCTCCGCTTGAATTAATCAAATATTTAAATATGGGTGTAACTTATAACTATTGCAAATATCAAGGTTTCAACTCATACATTTGCGGTCATTTATGTTTGAAATACCTAGAAGATTACTGGAAAAACCCAAACGCAATTTTACAAAAATATCTGCAGAATATTCTTAATAAAAATGTATAAAATGTAAGTAACCGTATTATTTTTATCATTCCTATAATGTCATTCACACTGTCTGTAACTGGTAACACATCAATTTTATCAACAAACTATTCTCCTGCTTTACAACTTGACGGTGAATATGAATGTGCTCTTTTGTGTTTGTCAACTTTTAACTCTGTTCCGAACATTGATAAGAAAAATAATAAATTTAATTATGGATTTAATGAAGTCATAGAAATACCTGAAGGAGCATATGAACTTCAAGATATTAGTGATTTCATAAAAAATAAGGTAAATGGTGCAACCTTAAGACTATATTGTAACAATAATACATTGAAAACTTTTATATTTTGTACAAAAGATATACATTTTGAAAAAGAAAATTCTCTTGGTGTGTTATTGGGATTTGGTAAACAGACTTTGAAAGCTAATATATTGCACGAATCACAGCTTCCAGTTAACATTTTGTCAACAACCGTGGTGAGGATCGAATGTGATATAGTGAGTGGATCGTATATTAATGGAAAATCAAGTCATATTATTCACGAATTTGCGCCTAACGTACCGCCTGGATACCGTATCATTGAAATACCTAAAAACATCGTTTACTTTCCTGTTAATCAAAAAACTATCAGCACTATAAATATTAGAGTGTTAGATGTAAATAATAATTTAGTTAACTTACGTGGTGAAGAGATTCAACTTTATTTACATCTTAAAAGAAAATGATTAACTACAATAAATACGTGAGCCCTGTATCGAAACCTATTAGTGCTAATCGCACAATCCTCAAAGGAACATCTAAACCGAAAATAAAAATAACTAAAGAAAATAAAAAATATCTCAAACTAATTGGATTACTAAAATGAATATTTTAGATATAACAAGTACTCCTGCCTACGATAATACCATCGATGGTGTTGAATATCATTCATACAAACCTTATGTAACAAGTTTTAACAGAAATGATGAAATCCGCATACCAATCAATCAGCAGGATTTGTACGTGCTACCATCAGCCAGTACTCTTTATTTAGAAGGAGTTGTGAATGTTTTTAAAAAAGATACAAAACAGAAGGTAACAAGTATTGATTTCACAAATAACTCTTTACTTTACCTTTTTCAAGACATTCGATACGAACTTAATGGAGTGGAAATAGATAAAATTAAAAACGCCGGAATAACTACAACGATTAAATCTTTAATATCAATGAGTGACAGTGAATCAAAAGTGTCCAAATCCTGGGCTTGGGATATCGATGGTACAAAGCATGAAGGAAATTTTTCAGCTTCAATACCACTCAGTAATATACTCGGTTTTGCTGAAGATTTTAAAAAAGTCATAATTAACTGTAAACATGAGTTGATACTCTTACGCAGCAATACAGACTTGAATGCTTTGAAACTGAATACTGGGGAAGTTCTGGAAGGTGTTGAAATCCGTAAAATAGTATGGCGTGTACCGCACGTTAAAGTATCAGACAGAGAAAAAATAAATTTACTAAGACTCTTAGAAAAAGATAGAGCGCTTCTGTTAGTATATAGAAATTGGGATCTGTATGAGTATCCCTTATTACCTCAAACAACAAAACATACGTGGTCTATTAAAACTTCAACACAAATTGAAAAACCTAGATACGTAATTGTAGGTTTACAGACTAATAGAAAAAATCAAGGTGATAAAGATATGTCACAATTCGATCACTGTAATTTACGCGATGTCAAAGTGTATCTTAATTCTACATACTTCCCGTATGAAAGTTTTGAAGTTAATTTTACTGATCACAAATACGCTATATTATATGAACAATATGTCAGATTTCAACAGTCTTATTACGGTCGCAAGACAGAACCCTTGCTGTCCACATCGGAATTTGAAAATAAAGCACCGTTATTTGTAATTGATTGCTCTAGACAAAGTGATAACATAAAATCAGGCCCTGTGGTAAATGTGCGCGTAGAGCTCGAGAGTAATAAAGAGATACCCGCCCATACATCTGCATATTGCCTCATTCTTAACGACTGTGTAGTAGAATATAAACCTTTAAGTAATCTAGTAAAGAAAATAACATGAATTCCGATACAATTATTGTAGATCTGCAAGGGTTCAAAGATTCCAAAAATACGTTTATCATCAAGGAATTAGCAATTTTATCTGCAGAATATACTCAAACATTTTTAGTAAAACCACCCTACTCGTATAATTATTTAACAAAAGAAGAAAAGAAGCAAGTGAGATGGGTAGAAAACAACCGAGGCATTTACTGGAGCGATGGATTTGTTGATTATAGAGAATTCAAACGTATTATTAAGCCGTATTTAACTAACAAAAATATATTATGCAAAGGTTTGGAAAAAATGAAATGGATTAAAGAACTTGGTGCTAACTGTAAAGTTACTGATATAGGAGAAAAAGGCTGTCCTAAATTATTTATGTTGTTTTGCAATTTTGATCTAAATAACTCTTTGTCGTGTGTAAACCATATTAAACAATGTGCATTGAAAAATGTTATATGTATTAAAAAATGGATGGATGAAAATCATATTCACAAATTCTCATTGTTTAATAAATAATTACGTAAAATTCGGATTTATTATAATTATCAACTATATTTATGTTTTTACTTTAATAATATCAAATATTGTTAAATGCTTATCATGGTTGTAATAAAACACTAAAATATCAATATATAAATTGTAGCTTTTATTTTCAATAAATTAATTTAAATACATAAATGATTTTTATTTCTTAATTTAATTAGTTATACAATGAAATTATTTATTTATCTTTATTCAGTAGGTATGTAGACCCACATTTATTAAAAACATCTAAAAATTATAATGTATAATTATTTTCATAACATCAAATGACTTCGTATAAGTACCTAACAATATTTATAGTCTAACTATTTACACTAAAATTACAATCTACGATATTTTTGTTTATTTAATCATTATGTTTTAGTAGTTTAGATACCTATTTCTACCTATTTAAAAAATAATTCTATTTTAATATTTAATCTAACTAACTATATTTACATCAGGTACTATTTTTATCTACTTACAAATTATAGCCACACAACTTTTTTGAAATTTTATTTATTAAACTTTCTGTTTGGTCCATAATTTCATCCACTGGTTCCGATATTACGTATTGAGCACTTAAAATTACACTTTCACTGTCTTCATTTTCATCTCCGCTCATTTGTTGCGATAAGTCATATACGCTTATCTTAATTAAACGGATTCCCTTTTTAGGCTGTCTATTGATTACGTATGAGGATGTTTGTAGTTTAGGGCTTTTTATTGTCTTGCTGCGTCGTGACTTTAATGATCCTTTTGGATCCCGCTGTTTACGGGCGAACTCCGGGAAGTCTTCGTCAAATCCAGCTAGCAGGTCCTGAGCATCTTGGAAAAATTCGCCAGAGTCACAGACTGTACGGGACTGAAACAATAAAACAATAATATTTCAAGACAATATATAAATACCAATATTAAATTTATTGTGATTATTAAAAGTTTGGTTTAGCAACTTACCGACATGATGGTGGTTTAATTATTTGATCACAGGAATACAACAAATAACAACTGTTTCTAAGCGTGGAATCGTATTGAATGAATATTTTCATTCATTTCATGTATAAAAGTGCAAATAGCAGCACAAACAGTCATGCATGATGTAAACTGATACCTAGCGCAAGGTTACGGAAATTGACTTGTCTGAACCTGCTTTTTATAATATTGATTAAATTATTAAAATGTGATAAATGATATTACAAACATTATTAGGTACCTACCTATCTATCAACCTACTTAATAAGGTATGTAGGTATATGTAGACAGACATCATTTAATTTTGTGGTTGATCTGATTGCCTATAGAAAAATGCATAGAACTATTGAGCTAGAGTGATCATAAATAAAATATAGGCGTTTATAGATTTTAAGTTCCAACCAATCAAAAACTTATATGTTCGTAAGGTACATACTTAATATTATAATAAAACAAATAAAATATAGAGAAAAACCATTTTATTTCATAAGTAATTGTACAAAACTATGCATATCTAGGTTACTTATTACAACGATAAAAACACCAATACTATAAATGAAGATAATTACGCAACATTAGGAGAAAATTAATTTTATTACATACGATTAAAAGATTATAGGTACAAAGCTATTTCAACTAAACTACCTACCTATTACAACAGTATCAAAAATGACAACTTTACATCTGTATAACGTAAAAATTCAAGAGAAACCCCACTTTATTTAATACAACTAATTATTCGAAACTACTACAACTAGACTACCTATTATAATCATCAAATTATAACTTTTTATACCTGAATATGCTATTACTAAAAATTATTTTAAAACATATACGAATACAAACACAAAATAAACTTCTAAATTAAATCAATTATATACGTTATCATCATCATCATCATTATATCAGCTAATAGAGTGGGTAAGTATTATTAAGTTGGTGACAACCTACTTATGGAGATAAGTATAAGAATATTTTTATTACAACAGTTATGTGGTTGATAAACATTTTTCGTACCTACCTAATAAATGAGGACCAGTCTGTTTAACACTTTTTGATGGTAATCAAACATAATATTTGTATAGATATATGAGTTGAAAAATTTGTTATTGAACATAATGTTAGGTAGTAAATAAAAACAGTGCTAGAAGTTCAGGTCTACATTAAATATTTTTTATGTAATATTTAGAGTTGCAAAATTAAACTCAGATTCAATATAAACACAACAAGAAGCTATAATTTTCATTCACGTAAATAAAAATGAAGATAATGGGAAGCTAAAACAATGATTTGTGACCCCACGATAATGTTGATATCTTGTTTCCTAACAAAATTCGCTTGTCATCATTAGAGGACAATGCTACTTTGTTAATTTTTTGTGTGAATATTTCATGCTTGAGAGATTTAAATATTATGTTACTTTTTCGTTTAACTTTATTCTGTAACAGAACTTCGTTATAATCTGCAAAATCTAAGCCATTCACAACATGTTTTTTTACACCTTTAGCTTTTTTTAATTCTTTATCTTGAGTTTTAATGCAATATAGTTTAGACCTTAATCCTACAAACTCTGTAATAAGTTGACCACCTAATTCGTCTTTAAATAAGCCTGGGACTCGTTTGTTGCAAGGTATTATATTATATGGGTTAGGTTCAGGAAAATTACTAGTATCGAAATAATGATAAAATTTTGTTTTTATATCTTGATAGACATCTTCTGTGTGGATGGAGTAAAGAAAACTGTCGGTGTCTGTATAACAAAGTTTTAATTTTGAACCATAAAAAGGTTTCATTACAGAGTAATGAAAGTCATACATATGACTTTTTGATACTTCTAAAACAGTAAATCCTATATAAATTGGTTTATCTAGGACTACGGTTTCTGGTTTCATTTGAATGGCAACAAAGTTTTCGGTAAATATAGTAGAACTATGATAATTTGGTCTCGCTATTAGTTGCTCAGCAGTAAATTGTTTTTTAGTTTTGTTACTTTCGTCTCTCCATTTATTAACCAACTTTACATCGAGTCTTTTTTCAGTATTCTCCAAGGTTTTGCCGAAAATACTGTTATTAAGCAATTTGTAGAAATTTACTTCAAAAGCTGATGTAGCACGCTGTCGTAATTCGGTATTCAAATCTATATATTCTTTAAGGAACGGACTTTGTTTAAATTGTATTACTCTATGTATTTTTTTCAATATCAATCCATGTTTTAAACATGTTTTTAAGTGAACATAATGTATCACATAATTAAATTTATCATACAAGTTTGGGATTAGTTTGGCAGTGTTTGAACCCAGTGGTGTATATTTTTGAGGGCAAAATGGAATATCGTTATGTAAATCATGCAAGTATTCGGGGTATTCCAAATCTACTTCTAGAATGTAACCATATTCAAAATCGTTTGGTACGGAAGAAATATCAAGTGCAGCCATTTCAATTGCATTCAGTAATCTAAAATCTGAATACGGTAAACATGCACACATTGCATAACCATATAGGTTATTACAATCTATATATAACAAATAACTCTCAGGAACAGTGTTATTGTAAGTGGCGAGGTATCGATTATTTGAGAACGAGTACCTGGTAGAACACAACGAAACGCCACCACGGGTTCCCTTTTGAATCATTCTAATTATCTCTAAGTCATCAATAAGTTGTAGCTTAACTTTCGTTTTAAGTAACATAGCATCAAAACTTAAACTTGGAGCCGTCATGTAAAAAGCTGGATCTAACCGATAATTTCTCCTGCAGGTTTTGCGAAAGTTTTCAAAAATATCGGCTAGCAAAATAACGTCTGTTTTAAGATATAAATCTGTATACTCTCCCAAGTTTTTTAAATTAAATGTATCCCAAACGCGTTGTGCATGAGCATAATCTAATTCTGATACTACTTCATCACGCAAGTAATTAAAAAAGCAATCACGTGGTGGCAGTTTCTTTTCTTCATAAGAATTCCAACTATTCATGTACTCATACGGGTAGATACCTTTACGTTTCAACAAACTAAAATGATTGCTTAAAGGGAAAAAACGTGACAAATGAATAAAATCTTTTTTGTCCAGATCCATCACCAGTTTTTCTAAACTTGAACCTAAAAATTTCAAGGTGTCTACAAAACGAACTGGTATATATTCTTCCTGATTGGTAACGAAGAATTTAGTGAACGATATGTAATTTTCTTTTGTTTTTGCTATAACTTTGATTCTACCAGGTAATTCTCCTAGTTGGCGAATGAACAAATGACAGTCGTAACCGGACAAGTTATGAAAGAATACGGGAATAAACTTCGGTAGCTTAAATCGAATGTTGCAGTATGAATGAGTAGCACCACGATATTTTCCCGTTAAGTGACAATGATCCCTAACTTTATCATCGAATAGTAGTGTATTACAAAGAAAGCAATATTTTGAATCTGTAAACTGTTTTAAATTTTCGTCGGTAAAAATTATTGGAACACATTTAGTGGTTGTTGCATGTACCTTGGCTATATCTGATCGAAGGTTCTTCAAAAAGACATCTACGCAATCTCTTCCACGATAATTAACATATCTACTGAGAGAGCTATTGTATGAACAAACAATGTAATAAGCAAAAGCTGCAGGCACATGCTTCTGTAATGTAGTTGTGTTACATGTACTAGACTCGGTTTCACTACTGTTAGGTTGTAATAAAGATTCGAAATCAGCATATACAACAAAAGGCATATCCTGCATTCGTTCGTAATGCTTAAACTGTATAAGAGTGCCTTTATCGGGTAAAATTGTTGCTATACCACTGCACACATGACAGTCTAACTTTTTTTCAGTACTAAAAAATAGCATACACTCATCACAGAAATACACTTTCCCATGGTGTTTTGTTAGTTGGGATCTAAGTAATTTACTTAAATCTGTAATTAAACAATAATGAGTTCGGTTACCTTTTTCTAACATCAATAAGTTGATGTGGTGTTTCCTTCTATTAATTGTTTTGTACAAAGGACCCACAACACTCGCATTGTTCTTG
The DNA here is from genome assembly GCA_910589525.2 of Ennomos quercinarius. NCBI lineage: Eukaryota > Metazoa > Arthropoda > Insecta > Lepidoptera > Geometridae > Ennomos > Ennomos quercinarius. The sequence continues at coordinate 19,403,565 of OU342493.1, forward strand.
AGAGCATAGATGTTAATACTGATATTCCTATTATTTTTTTCAAAAATTTTAATGTCATTAAAACTTACTGGAAACGTCATATTATTTATATTGAGAATTCCATCAAAATGAGGATATGAAGAAGTTCTATGAGCATTATTTTTTGCTGGAAATAGTGCTGCGATAATGCAATATAAAAAACAAAAATTATCTGAATTTTGAATGTTAATGCATGCACGTTTATATTTTATACATTTCGGTAACTCAATAAACCCTGAAGATCTCAAAGGATTGTACTTATTAATATTGACTTCCAAATATAGATTTTTTATAAAAGCCCATCCACTATCTCTTTCTTCAAAATCGTCTACTTTTTTACATATACTACGAGAAACTTTTGAGTATATATCATTAAAATCATAATTCTGATGAATAACTATATTTTCGGTAGCAAAAGATTTGATTTCTAGAGTATCGCTTTTCGGTAAAGAAAACTCCGCGAATAGTTCAAAATTTGCTTTGATTGAGTTATACGTAGCTCGTCTAGCGTCGAGCAGACTGCGCACACGGGTTCGCAGCTGCAGCAAAAACTCTGCTGGCATTTTCAACGTTGAGCTGCTGGCCGTATCCGTAGAATTCTCAAAAACTCGATATGATGCTATACGGCTACGAAAAGCGCTATCTATTTTTTCAATGCCATCACTTAATTGAACAGTACTATTATTTTTATGAACATTACTTCGCAAATGTGCCGAAAATGCTTTACTTTTAATGGATATATCGCAAACTGAGCAATATACTGCTCGATTAGACATGATTTTAATAATTTTATGGAATGACTAACTCAAAAGCTTCTCCCGTATAAAATAAAATAATGATGCAAATTAAATACGCATTAAATTGAGTGTATCTATAGCCATGTTACTTTTTATAAAGTTGTTAAAAAGACTGGTCACTTAAATAATATAAGTCTATTTCCTACACACAACAAAATAGATAAAACAAGATGATAAAACAGATGATATAGATGTGTAAAACCCAGCTATTTTTTATGCTTGGTAATATAGTACAACAATTCACTTTTTATCTGCATAAAAAGTGCCTTCCCCAGTAAATTTTTTTTTACATTGATTTATAAATTCCCTTAGCGGTGTAAGCTCTGCACTATCAAATTTTGCACTGTATTTAAGTGCAACCACCGCTTTCTCCCAACGATCTTTGGGTGCTAATTTTAAAATATCGTTAGTATTATATAGTTTTAAATCAACATACACGTCTCCAGTGCGATTGGTGATGCGACGTAGCACGCCATCAGCGACTCTGCGTGTCAAGACGGATGGCAAATGTGATGCAGGCTCCTGTGCCCGCCGTACTGACTCCGAGTCAGATTCAGAATCGGATTCCTTGAGCCAGCTCGAAGCGTCCTTATTACGAGGTTTGGTGGTTACAGGAGTCGAGGACGCCTTCCTTTTGCCCTTTCCACACGCCTTCTTCTTATTGGTGTAAGAACTGAAAAAGCAGTAAATTCTAATAAATATTAACATTAATCAACAGGTGTTTACATCAAATTCTAAAAAATTTAGTTAACCTATACTATAAGAACGGTTGCTATTTATGTAGATAAAACTATGTGCTTGGAGCTCAAATTAAATTTTAATATAAATTGATCTTTCATCCCACATAAATAACATGGAAAATGTTTAGATTAGAGTGAATGTTTTTTAACACTTACCTGCTACCACTTTTCCCATATTACGTAATAATTAAATAAGTACATAATTATAGTCAGAAAAAAGAATAAAAATATTATAGTCAGTTAATAGGTACCTGAAATAGTAGCTTACCTTTCAACCTGGATTTCGTTCTCATCATCAGAGTCCAAAACAGCTTGCAGTGATTTATCAACTCTTTTAGCTCGTTTTTTGTTAGTTTCATAGTCCGACCTGAAATATAAAATTAGTAAATTAATAAACAAGATTTAAATTTACCACGATGTAATCCTGTGAAAACTCGTGTTAACTAGCTATTTCGTAAACATACAAATAACGTGATATATTAAATATGTTTTACAAAATATTTAAGTACCAATATGGAAAAAACTATATTTTGAAGTTTATGTCAGTTATTCCACTGTAAAAACGTTAGTTTACCGACGACCTGGTGAAAGCCGCGGGGAGCCGATGGATGCAGGAGGCGAGCAGCCGCTCAAGGTGGCGTGCTCTGGGGGAGGCCTATGTTCAGCAGTGGACGTCTTCAGGCTGTTAATGATGATGATGATGAAAAACGTTAGTTAAAATATCTATTGTCATAATAATATCTACGTTAGAAGGTTAACAAAATTAACTTATACATAATTTCGTTACATGAAATGTATAAAAATGATTAAAATATATATATATATATATATATATATATATATATATAACATATAAGATATATAAATAGTGATTGTAATGAAAAGTATTGAATACTAACAATTTACTTACATGTTGTACCGTAATCGCAGGTGCACTTGTTTCGCTCGATAAAATTAAAATGAAAATGGAAGCATTAAACAACCAGTCAACCACGCTAAGTCACTCATTTTTTGCAACAATGTAATCTCATAACAATGACAAAGTTAAAACGTATAGTAATAAATATAAGGTTTAATATTAAACCTACTAGATTACAGTACTTATTTCTTTCTGATATAATTGTGTCGGCGCTTTGAATACTGAGTAAAGGAAGTTTGTTATATGATATCAAGTTCGTGTTCCAAGTAAAGTTTTCGCTTACTTGCACATATGGAAAGAGTACCTATCCTCGAAGGCAGTTTTATGAAATTAACTAATCAGCAACATTCACTATTAGCTACTCTATGAAACGCTTAAAAGTACAATCCAATGCATAATTCTTTAAATTTATAGTGCTTGTTTGAATCCTAATCAAATAATAAAATAAAATGATAGACTACAAAAATTTTGTCGACCAGCGGGGTTCAAGCCCACGTCTTCTAACTACTCACCAAATTAGACGCTCTACCAATTGAGCTACGGTTGCCTGCATGGGGACTGCGAAAATCTTTAACACTATAGTTACTTTAGTACTGTATAAGCGTAATTGGTAGGTATGTCGTTCATGTTGCAATAAACATAATTAAAATTTGAGCACATGAAAAATACGTAAAGAACTGTCTTTTTAACTCTTTAAATCTCAATAAACACGTATCTGCCCATACATACAACAGCAAGTGTTAGGAGCTATCATCCTCATTATGCAGACTCAGTAGTATTTACCTACACATTTTGGTAATTGCATAGACTTAGGAGAAACGAAAAAATTCTTGGTCTGTGGGTAATTGATGTATTTGTATTTTTTGAACTGACTGTACTTGCGCGGTATAATGCTAACTCAGCTCCACGTGCAATAATATAACCTTAACATGTAGATATGCTGTGTTAGATCTTTACACACATGGCACACAAATATATATTATCGTTGTGTATTGTACATAACATTAGTATATAACCCGTAATATTTGCTTTCAAATTCACCTTGTGAAGGAATCATCCTCTCTAGGTGCTTAGTAACTCGGAAATAAGTACGAGTAAATAGCACGAGCAATCTGCCTTGATGATGAATTGCCTTGAGCAAACAGCCGCATGGTCAAAACTAAATAGTCAAAATCTAATATCTGCTTACGATATTTTATCACTCTCACTATGAGAAGGAGCTGCAATCTCTAGGTGCTTACTAACTCGGAAATAAGTACGAGTGTACGGCAAGAACATTCAACCTAGACAATGAGTTCCTTGAGCAAACAGCCTCATGGTTAAAACTAAACGGTCAAAATCTAATATCTGCTTACGATATTTTATCACTCTCACTATGAGAAGGAGCTGCAATCTCTAGGTGCTTACTAACTCGGAAATAAGTACGAGTGTACGGCAAGAACATTCAACCTAGACAATGAGTTCCTTGAGCAAACAGCCTCATGGTTAAAACTAAACGGTCAAAATCTAATACCTGCTTACGATATTTTATTACTCTCACTATGAGGAGGAGCTGCAATCTCTAGGTGTTTAGTAATTCGTAAATAATTAGTATGAGTGAACAACACAAGCAAATCAGCCTAGACGATACATTGCTTGAACAAAGTTGCTTGGTGAAAATAAAACAACTGGTTTTTATTTGAAAAAAAAACTATGAGTAAGGTCTACCTAATACTACCAATCTGAAACATTATGTATACTCAAACAAGGCGAAATATTTATATTGGAGGCGCATTTCACGCGAACCACTCAAAACCTATTGGGCTTTTGAAAACATAAATAAAACTGAACCATATTTCAATAAATAACGAGTATTACAGAACAGATAATTCAAAACCTATGTGTGCTTTAATTAAAACATATTGGTGTGACTATTCAAAAATCTGGTTTAAAACCAATTGGGCATTTCGGAACACTGTTTTTCTAATAACGAATGAACAGAGTGAACATGAGGTGAGCTCATTTTGAAATATTATCGAAACTCAATCAAGGCGAAATATTTATATTGGAGACGTATTTAACTCAAACCTTTCTAGTCATCGAGCTTTTTTTGACATGTTGATAATAAATTAAATTATATTGTTCGAGAAGCGCAATACAACAGAAATTATTGGGCAGACAAAACACACTCCAAAAACCAATGGGCATTTCAAAACAGATTTTCCATACATATCGATGTCACTCTTCAAACACAATTGTTTTAAACCAATTGGTTATTTCAGCATACCTTTTTCCAATAATGAACGAACTGAGTGAACACGAAGTGAGCTCATTATTGGAAAAATGTGTTCTGAAATGACCAATTGGTTTAAAACAATTGTGTTTGAAGAGTGACATCGATATGTATGGAAAATCTGTTTTGAAATGCCCACTGGTTTTTGAAGTTTGTTTTGAAATGCCCAATAAACACCTACTCACATTTGAGCCCTATTTATGACATTTTGCAAGATGATTTTCCTTCAAAATTGGTTATGAGTGACGAAGCGCATTTCCATCTCTCAGGGCATGTCAATAAGCAGAATACTCGGTTCTGGGGCACTGATAATCCGCGCATTATTCAAGAAACACCTCTACACCCACTAAAAGTTACTGTATGGTGTGGCATCTGTGTTGACAGAGTGATCGGACCCTATTTTTTCGAAGACGCTGGAGGCAATGCGATAACTGTCACTGGAGAACGCTACAGAACCATGTTACGTGAGTTTTTGATACCCAGTTTGGACGAATTGGGGCTGGAGCACATCTGGTTTCAACAAGACGGCGCTACGGCACACACAGCGCGCGACACTATGGACTTAGTGAGGGACGCTTTTCCAAGCCGAGTTATCTCTCGTTTTGGCGATTTGCCTTGGCCTGCAAGATCACCCGATCTGACCAGTCCAGACTTCTTTCTTTGGGGTTTTTTGAAATCTCGGGTGTATGTGAACAAGCCACAGACTCTCGCAGCTCTAAAAGAAAACATTCGTCAAGAAATAACGAACATATCGCAGGAAGTGTTACGGCAAGTTATGCAAAATGTCATAAATAGGGCTCAAATGTGTATCAACTCTGGAGGTCACCATTTAAAAGACATCATCTTTAAATCCTAATGGTACGAAATTTAATGGCACAAATATACATTTAAAAAAACCTAAATCTAGTTTTCTAATTTAGAAAAAATGTTATAGCTGAACCAAATAGGGTCTTTACTTTTGCGCCACCCAGTACATGTGAAGCCAATGCAATAATTTCAGTAATTTATAAATATATTATGTAGGAATCCCGATTGTAACAATTCCATTCCAGCGCATCCAAAGCACCCTTTGTGAGCCATTTAAAATAAGCTGTGCCTTGGCATTCACCGGCGGACTTGACTTGGTTATAAGTTTCGCCACAAACCAAACATACCCAATATTCTTGACTGTTTTCTTTTTCTTGGTGCTTTTAAATATTCCCTTGCATTTACCTTTCACTTTAATTTTATTAATTGGGACCTAAAACTGTTTCAAAGACATGAATCCAAACACATGCAGAGCATGTAATGAAACCGGGTACCCGGATTCGCCCCGCGCCGCGCCCGATTGTACCCGGTGCCATTTTGAAATATTATTTGCTAAAATTTTATGTTTACTCTTACAGCAGCAATTAATACAGTTTTAATAGCTTTAATATCCACGACAATATGAAAATAATACACGTAGTAGCACGTAGTAGGTACATGGCTAAGACAAATGATTGTTGGCAAAAAAATACAAAATATAAGAAAGCTTAGCTGTTTTCTTTATTTTTCGAATAGACGCAAGCGCTGATGTGGTATTACGTCCACCATTTGCAACTACACTGAGCGTGGGTTTGCGAGTATCTTTCGATGGAGTAGAACAAGACCGTGATATGCTGAATAGTGAAATAGCAACTATCTGCTTTGACCCACTATCTGGTTTCCCCCCACCCTCCCCCACATGTAAGCAGCGGTGAGCCAGCGAATAACAAAGCGCGAGCGAAGCGAGCGCTTACATTCTGCACGTATATAAGTAAATCTAAATGAAACACATATTTCAGCTAATTTTGTTAAAATAAGCTTGTGGTTTTCCATCCAATAAATAAATAATTATAGGTATTTGTTATGCAAGGCTGCAAGGTTTGTTTTTGGTTGATTTAACCATAGATCTGCCCGAATTTAACCTTCTTGATATCACAAAATAGTACAAAGTCAATCGCATGTATGTATGTACTTCACTTTTCATACCTACGCTCGGCGCTCGCGCTAGGGATGGCGGCGGCTGCGCGGACGGCCGGGCCGGCTCGCCGCGCCGAGCAGTAGAGTACCTACTTATCATAACTAACTATAATGCGGAAGATGACCGTATTTTTTATCATCCATACGTAAATACAAACATACATACATAGACTGCTAAAACCATAACCCCATATTCCTTTGATATCGAAATAATTTTTTCGCAGCTAAATAATAATATAATATAATTAGATAAAGTTTTTTTAAAGGCTAAAACAATGCGGTTATGTTACATATACATCTTCCTCATTAGATTATTGAAAACAAGCAAACCCTACCTACTTACCTCTCTGAAACAACTGGTAGCTTAAAAAACGACAATTCACCGTTTAATATTGAATTTAAACAACCGTCTACTGTTACAGTTATAACAACTATTTTTAGTTGCACCATTTTTTTACAAGAATGTTCACAGACGCGTGTCTCAAGCGCTCGCACTACTCCGAAAGACTCCGATGTCCATGTGTCGGTGAGCGGTGTCTATGTGTGCGTTGCTCGAGCGCACTTACTATGTTGATTGCTTTCTGTAGTATTTTGTGTTGATATTGTCAGGCCACTGTAAACAAGGCGGACTATAGCAGATGAAACATATTATTTAAATATCTGAAATAATAAAGTTGATAGTGCTGAGTTACTTAACAAAATTTCCCTTCGAACTCCAACATTTAATTCTCGCCATACGCCACTTGTTTCTGTTCCTTTAGCCAGGACAAACTACAAGCAAAATACTTTCTTCTGGAAACATCTGGCAGCGAAAACGACGCACAACGAAAAATAAGCCGACAACTGCCGACAACGAATAGCTTTCAAAATAGCCGGCTATTTTCAAATCGCACAACGAAACAGTTCGTTGTCAATGGGGGCGCGGCGAGTGGCGCCCGGCGCCCGGCGCCCGGCGCGCCCCCTAGGAAGCTGCGCCCGTGTGCACCGCACGCCCTGCAGGCTGCGCCATAGGTAAAGCCACCTCTGGCTCTCAGGCTGAAACGGCTGAATCGTTTTGGATAATCTATCGAGTCGAGATTATGAAGCGATGTACCTACTTATATTATGCTATCCAAATAATCTTTGTCCAAAACGGTGCACAGTCACAGAAATTGATCTGGCACACTTCATTTTCCGGCATAAAAAGTATCCCGATATGGATGCCTAGCTATTTTTATCCAAATACTTCATGTATACGTACCTACGTAGTACATATATATCCGTATATGTACGTAGTATAAAAGCAAAGATATATGTACCTACATATATCTTTGCTTTTATCCCGTAAAATTAAGTTTCCACGAGTGAAACTGCGAAGGACTTCTTGGTTCGTAAACTGTATCCTTTCAGATCATTACACATGACATGGTCCTGGGCTGCTGCAGCAGGCCGGTATCTGCATGGAGTTATCTAACCCCGATGTTTTGTTTTTCGTTGACGAATATCAACGTAGTATTGGTAGATACCTACGTACCTTATATTGGCCCGTACTACAAAACTACGCTCAGTCATCGATCGGTGCTCAAGTCGACATTTCATTCACAAAAATATCAATTTATGAATGCAATCTCGTCTTGAGCGCCGATTCAAGACTGAGTGCAGTTTTATAGGGCATAATATGCGTACCGGCTAATATAAGCTCCGGCTACGTAGAAGCTATTTGAATGCTATTTGTTAGATTGGTCGGGCTGACCGGGAGGTAGGTGCGGCGGCGCGCGGCGGCTGCCTGTACTGCATGTAGGCAGGTGTCTGCTGATCGCTCACAAGTGCCTAAGTGGTACGTTAACGAGTGTTGTCCTTCGCGCGCGCGGCTCCTACGGTCTCATTGAAGTCGAGTACCTGCCTAATTGGACGAGAACTCGCTGGACGCTTGAGGAGCGTAGTTCCGGCGAGCGCGAGTCATCGCCTCGGCCGCGGCGCGCGGCGACGGCGCGGCGCGCGGCGCTCCTCCACGTCCGCGTCGTGGCTCATCGTAATTATCTGCTCGTCACCGCTCAGTCGTAGCATAGTTGATTACTGATTACCTAGAGCTGTAGCCTTTCTAGGGAGGTCACGTCTATTGTCTGGGTGCATTTAATTGCTCTTCTGGATGCCAACCCTGATTGCGATGTGTTTGCTGATGAATGGAAGGTAATATTATCGGAGTGTTTGAGATACTGCGAGTTGAATGCATGATAGCGGTGTCTTAATTTTTAAGTTGATATGTGTTTATTTTAATTTTAAATATTGACAATCATTATTCTGCGACTTTTTGTATTTTTTTTTGATGATTTGTATTTTTTTTTATGTAAGTAATTGTATGATTAGAGTAATTGGGTGTGTCATCCGTTCTAATTGTAATACCTAAATAAATAAATAAATAAATAAATAAATAGTAAGTAATAAAACTCCAAAATACAAAATCTCGATTATACACTTGAAATACCAACGCTTGATCGAACGTCATTTAGTATACCATACAAAACAAATAATATTCAATTGACCGAAACACCACAGACATAACAACACAAGAATACCATTCACTAGATATACAAGACAAGTGAATACTCCTCAAATGACATAACATACAAGAGGCATATAATAGGTACACTGCACATACTAGTATTATGATCGAATCTCAGAAGCACACAGACTACACAACATTAGACCGAAAACTATTATTAAAATACTAAAATAAAATAATAATAATGGTGGTGATGATGATGTGTTAATAATACTGTAAACAAATGAAACTGAAACACTGCAATATATATTTTTTTATATAAGCACATGTGACTTCTGGCACTTCGCCGGCGCTGCCGCGGCACGCTCGCTCGGCTCGTGCATCGTGTGGTCACTGTTCACCTAACGCTCCCCCTCGCTTCGCTCGTCGTCGCACCTATTTATGACTTTGCCCATAGACCTTATAAAAAAAAGCAGGTCTGAGTCCCAATTGATCCCGAACCGAGGTACCCATAGGAAGTCGGAACGCTAATAAGTACGAGCGGACACGCACACACTCACATCATAGGAAGTCTATCGCCTGCCATTACTGCTCCGAACCTCGCCCAAGACGCATAGAAAATAATATTATAAAATGCCGTCTTGCGTTGTGAAAAGTTGTCGGAATCATAGTGGTTTGATAAAAAAAGTCAGGGGATCACTTTTCACAAGTAAGCTTGTTAATATTTCGCTAATTTCTTGCTTTTTCGATAAAACTATTGAGATGCCTTCAATACACAAAACCAGCTAGTGTTACCAACAATCAAACTTGCAAATTACCCGGAAGTGAAAAAAAAAAAAAGAAAAAAAAAAAAGTGTGGGAGAATGACCAAATTATGTTCGAATACAACTTATTCACCTATATTGATCATAATTAGAGATCTGACTATATGCAAATGCATATTTCCATTATGCATATGCATGTGCTGGTCATTGCAGGTTAATAAATATTGTACCGGTAATGGACCTACTAATCGTGCATATTTGTGCAGGTTTTCTATAATGTAGAAAAAGTAAAGTAACGTAGAAAAATACGATTTATGTGTTCATAAAACATTTTAAGCAACACCCTGGCTATAAATCTTTGTGCCAAATAAACAGTTTTATTAACTGACTGGCTGACCCGAGCCGGTTAGTTAGTTTTACGCCCTAACCCTATCCAAAGGAAGAAAGAACTGGGAGGGGAAAAGGATGAATGGAGGCAGGTGCGTCTCTCTTCACCGTCATACATTCATCCTTTTTCCCTATCTTTTTCGCTCTCCCTTCTCTCTTCGCTTTAGCGTACAGAGTATATTCCCAGTTGCCCCCACATGCTTCGCCCCCGGGTGGCAACTGGGAATAAAAATTCCCAGTTGCCACCCGGTGGAGACTGGGAAGCTATTGCTCCCACTTCATTCACCGTTCATTGCTGCGTAGATCGCCAACCCGTTCATTACTGTCCAAATGTAATCTATACATGGTTCTTGGGGGGAGAGGGGCAAGTGCGGGGGGAGGCAGGGCAAGTAGGGGGGGCGGACTAAGTGAGGGGGGAGGTGGTGGCAAGTGCAGGGGTGGGGGGGAAAGTGAGGGGGAGGTGGGGGCAAGTGTGGGGGAGGGGAGATTGCAGATTCCTTTATTGTGCGTGCGGCTAGGGAATGGAACTCACTCCCGGCGTCGGTATTTCCATCCACTTACAACTTAAGTGTCTTCAAATCAAAAGTAAATAGGTTAATTCTAGGTAGGCGTGCTCCACCTTCGACCTCATCATCACTTACCATCACCAGATGGTAGTGAGTGGTGAGATGTAGTCAAACGCTAACCTATCGAAAGTAAAAAAAAAATAAGCCATTCAATTTTGACTACTCTGTTACGCTCACGTAGCTTTTTGGTCATACGAAAAGTCACACCAACAACAGATTTTTTTTTTTGTCGGATTCGGGTAATTTTCTTCACATGGCAATCCTTTAATCAGTCACATATATTTATGCGGCCGCCATTGCTGTACGTCAGTTCGATGTCAATCAAGATTCATTCCTGCTATTTTTTTATAATTCTATGACTTTGCCCTAGACTAGTATCCAAGTATCTTTAGGGTAAACATGCATGATGACGATGATGCATAGGTATGTGATGATTTAACTATCTGAAAATGATGTTACCTAATAAATAAAAAAACATTCTAAACAATTATACATAATATATATTTGTTATAATATACCAAAAGTATATTATACCTAATAAAAAGTACCTATATGACATATAATTATGTCCTCTGACCATTATATCATAATATCATTATGTCAACGGGCGATGTGCCTTTATTACTCAAGCTAACTACTACAATAATAAAAACTAAACTAAACTAAACTAAACGAAGCTAAAACTTTTTGTCCTCTGTACATGGTACACATAAATTAATAGAAAAAAATCTTGCTCCATCTTTAGATACTTTCGAAGTAGCCCATTTGTCTGAGGCCAAGAATGCCTGGGGGTTGGCTTGTCCAAATTCTGATTTCCCGGTGGTTCTTTCCTCACAGAGGCTGTGGGACCGACCGCTCTGCGAACTAGCACGGAAAAATCTTTTAGATACGTGTCCTAGCGTCGCTGATCGTGCTCGGCTTCTCGCAGTCTCTGTGTGGGAGTCAGGACTTTGGTTACAGGTCATGCCTTCTTTCAACACTGGTAACCTTTTAGATCCGACTACTTTTCGTTTAGCTATCAGCTTACGTTTGGGCGCAAGATGCTGTGTGGCCCATCGCTGCCAGTGCGGTACCGCAGTTGACCAGCTCGGTCATCACGGTCTCTCGTGTTCAAAAAGCTCATTAATCCACCCCAATAGCGACAACTTGGCTGGAAAGTGCTTTAAAGCGCGGGGAAAAATAAATTCAATAGAGATGTTAGTTGTTTGCGAACAAAACGCACTGCAAATGTATAATATATTGTGTAGCAGTGTTAAGGGACGGCACATCCCGACTGAAGCGTTCGTGATGAAATCGTAATTTGTAAAGTCATAGAAAGATGTAAATAATGTGTCACTATTTATTTGAAAACAATAATAAACGAGGAAGTGCGTTATTAGCTGCGGCCGGAAATAGCGACGCGATAACTGTGCGTGGAAATGCGCTATAAAATGAATCTGAAGAGAGAGAACAATTATGTGTCGTTGTGTAAGTACATGCCTACTGGTTAAAAATTGTGTAGTGAGGCAAACAACATGATGAGTTAATGTTTATAGTCAAAACAAGCACTACTACAGCGCAAGCGCCAAAATTTCAGCAATTTTATAAATAAATCTAGATAACCGTACAAATGCATAGATGTAATGAATGTTAGGCAGTAATGAATAGCCCCCGAGGGACGCGCGCGAGAAGATAACCACGATGAGCATGTTGCAGGGCGAGAGCATCTACTCGTGGTACAGCGGGAGCGGCGCGGAGGGCGCGCGTGTGGGCGACCGCTGGGGCGGGCGGGTGCGGCGGCTCGAGGGCGGCGACCGCCGGCTCGGCCTCGGCGGCGGCGCCATCAACCTGACCGCCGTGCGCGAGACCGACGCCGGCCTGTACCGCTGCCGCGTCACCTTCCCCAATCGCACGCCGCCCAGCCGCAACAACGGCACTTACTACCGGCTCGAGGTCGAGGGTGAGCGCTACCCCGCCCCCGCCAAAGACTTCTATGTATACACCAGACAGGACATCTCTAACTTGCACTGTCAACCACTGCAAATATGCCAATGAGCATCTTCTCGCTCATACGATGCTCAGCTCTCAAAGCGACTGCACGTGCAGCAGTGAATAGCAGTAAAAATTACGATCCGAATGTGCCATTGCACTAGCGCTGCGTGTTGTGATCGTTGGTTAGACGATTTAATCTCGTAAAGCGCTGTAGCGGATTTTAGTTTAATTATACAAAAAATGACAACTATTTGTGCTTTGAATAGCTTCTTTAGTACGTAGTACATATACCTCTTTGGCCCCCGCCTCCCTCGCTCACACGAGGATCTCTCGCTGACGCACGCTCGGTCGCGGCCGCAGGTGGGAACCTGATCGCCGAGCCGCCGGTGAACGTGACCGTGGTGGAGGGCGAGCGCGCGGAGCTCGAGTGCCGGCCGAAGAGCGCCGAGGCGGCGGTGGAGTGGTACCGGGCGGGCGCGCCGCTGGACGCCGCGCCCGAGCTGGCGCGCCGCGCCGACCGCCCGCGCAACGGGAGCCTCGTGCTGCGCGCCGCCGCCTCCACCGACCCCGGCGAGTACTCGTGCCGCGTGCGCGACCCCGCCGGGCACACGCAGAGCGCCAGTGCCTTCCTCGACGTGCACTGTCAGTACTGTACATTACATTGCACTACACTACACCCCGCCTCTGTGCTGCTGACCGTGCCTCCCCGCTACCGTTCCAGACAAGGCCAAGGTGGTATACTCACCGAAGGAGCGGTTCCTGCCGCTGGGCAAGCCGGCGAGCCTGGACTGCCACTTCAGCGCCAACCCACCGCTCACGAACCTGCGCTGGGAGAAGGATGGTTTCCTGTTCGATCCCTACAACGTGCCCGGCGTGTTTTACAGCCGGAACGGCAGTCTGCTCTTCAATAAGGTTTCGCGAGTTTTACATGTGCGGTGTAAATCGATTAGTGGGTCAGATGCTATAGTAAGGGTTTCAATCAACTAACTATCGATTGTCATAGGTTTTTTAAACTCGAGTGAACTAAACCTCGAAAATTCAATGTAACTTGTCAGTTAATCCAAATAACCGGCCAAGTGTGAGTCGACCTCGCGTACGAAGGGTTACCATTATCTATAAAAACGAGCAAAAAAATAACGGTTGTTGTATGGGAGCCCCCTTAAATATTTATTTTATTCTGTTTTTTAGTATTTGTTGTTATAGCGGCAACAGAAATACATCAAATGTGAAAATTTCAACGGTCTAACTGTCGCGGTTCATGAGACCCCGGCCTGGGTGACAGACGGACAGACAGAAAGATGGACGGACAGCAGAGCCTTAGAGAAAAGGCCCGTTTTACCCTTTGGGTACGGAATCCTAAAACTTAGTGTGCGGTTATAATAACACAAATAGTCTAGTAGGAATATAGGAATGTAAGTAGAACAATAAAAGACAATGTTTTAAGTACGCAAATTGTACGCATAGAGATATTTATGCTCCAGCATTATTCATGTTGTAAATAAATACTTGGTTTTATACCCATTTAGTTAGTATAAATACTAATTGGTATTGGTCCACTTCTATTGTACGTCCGGGATGGATAATACTGTTTGTGACAATTTTTATAGTTGAAGACCACAGCATGTGCACAGTTTTTATACAATAAAGTTTATTCTATTCTATTCTATTTGGGCACGGTGGTTGCAGGTGGACGAGTCGCACGAGGGTCAGTACTCGTGCACGCCGTACAACGCGCTGGGCACGGGCGGCGCGTCGGCGCGCGTGCGCGTGCGCGTGCTGCGGCCGCCCGCGCTCGCCGCGCGCCCGCTCCCGCTGTACGTGGCGCGGCTCGGCGCCGAGCTGCTGCTGCCGTGCGCGCTCGAGCCGGGCGCGGAGGCCGAGCTGACGTGGGCGCGGCGCGACGGCACCGCGCTGCCCGCCGGCCGGCACGCCGTGCAGCCGGGCGGGCTGCTGCTATCGGCGGTGCGCGCGGAGGACCGCGGCGTGTACGCGTGCCGCGCGGAGAACGAGGCGGCCGCCGTGCGCGCCGAGACCGAGGTGCTGGTGGAGAACGCTCCGCCGCGCGCGCCGCGCAACCTCACCGCCGCGCCCGCCTCCGCCTCCGCCGTGCACGTGGCGTGGCAGCCGCCGCCCGCCGCCGCCGCCGCCGCGCTCGACTACGCCGTCTGGTACCGCGAGCGCGACGCGAGCGAGTGGCGCACCATGAGGATCCTGTCGCGCGGCGTCACCGAGGCTACGGTCGCCGGCCTGCGCCCCGCCACCGCCTACGAGCTGCGCGTGCTGGCGCAGGACCTCATCGGCGACGGCCTCTTCAGCCAGCCGGTGTTCGTGCGCACGTTGCCCACCGACGGCGACGAGGGTGGTGCGGAGGCGGTCGCGGCCGCGCCCGAGGCGGTGCAGGCGGTGGCGGAGGTGGAGGCGGGCGAGGAGGAGGAGGGCGGGGACGCGGGTGCGGAGGAGCTGACGGTGTCGGTGCGGGAGGTGGAGGGGGGCGCGCTGGTGCGGTGGGAGGGGGGGGAGCAGGGCGCGCGCTGCGCCGTGCGCTGGTACCAGGGGGACACGCTGCTCGCCGTCGTGCACACCTATCACGACTACTTCTTAGGTAACTGTATACACCTACTGGCACCCTATATATTATTAAAGTAGCGCACCTAGTAGTCAGCCCGCACGGTTTCAAAAGTGGGATGCAACCAGCACGCGGGCACCCTTGAGCTTTGGCTCGAAACCGTTGGCTGGGAGAAAAGACCTCTCGGTCAACACTGTGACGTCGTCATATCTCCGGAGAGTCCGGCGGACACCCGTGTTGCGTGTTGCAGTGAAGGAGGTGGCGGAGGGCGCGCGGTACGCGGCGCGCGTGGCGTGCGCGGGCGGCGCGCGCGGCGCGGGCGGGCTGCAGGTGGCGGAGTACGGGCGGCTGCGCGCGGCGGCGGGCGCGTGCGCGGGCGGCGCGCTGGCGCTGGCCGCGCTGGCCGCCGCGCTGTACCTGGCGCGCCGCCGCCTGCCCGCGCTGGCGCGCGCGCGCCGCCCGGCGCCCCGCGGCAAGCTCGCGGCGCGCTGACCGCCGCGCTGGGCGGCGGCGCCACCGGACTGACACTACTGTGATTACACGAGTTACCTGGAAGTGATGCAAGAGAGAGATGACTACAAATCGGACCCTGTAGATTTATCCAATAAAGAGTTTAGGTAAACCCCCGTTGCATTTTTAATTCGGCTACCCCATGCTATCCCTTTCGTCAGCCCGTAGCATTGCTTTAATGCAAGAGATCAACATAGGCTTTTACCTCGCAATTTAGGATTTCATCCAGTTTTGTCAGACCGAAGGGCACCTCTTACAAAATACCTAAATATGGGCAAATATTGAAAAATTGGTCCATGTTCCACCAATACTGGTAATAGTTGGGAACGATAGGTACTCTCGTTAAGTTGACGACTAATAATTATGTCTAGGTCTCCCGTCCACGGTCGGACAGACTGTCCAATTAAGCAGGGCCAACTCCCATAAAGAAAAAAAAACTGTAATAAAAAAAATGAAACTTGTCTGACTGACTGACTGACTGTTTTTTATGAATTGAAATTTTTTACGTATTTATTAATAAATCTAGAAAAACACGACAAACAGCTATTTTCATGAGAGCTCCCAATCATGATCACACATGAAAACGCATGCGAACATTAGCGCATCTAAGAATATTTTCCAGGGGGGGGGGGGGAGGGGGGGCTGAACATTTGTGTCCGATAGACCAACTAATTATTAATTATATTAATATATATATATAGTTTTATATGGGTAGTAGCATTATAATCTAAATTTCTCTGTGATCTGATAATTGACACCTTACCTATTGTAGAAAATAGGAGTTCATGAAGATCCTAAAATGAATACCCACCACCACCAACCACCTACTCCGTGCTATAAGACTATAATATGTAGAAATGAACGCCACTGTAACACAAGGCACAAATTAATTTAAAAAGCGCGAGCGAATATTTTTCAATTCTAGGCAGTTAGGCACCCTGACAGGCTGACAGATTTTGTTTAAAATAACGTTTGGGAAGAACTCAGATGCTTTTGGGTCGAGCTTGAGCCCCTTAGCTCCCTGAATCCACTACTGCTCAGAAATATTAGTATTTAAAACAATTTACTCGTTAGGTATTCCGCAATTTGTATCACAATCGAAACTTACTCTTACATTTTAATTTAATTATCTCGTTGATCTGATAATAAACACCTAACCTATCGAGAAGAAATTAAGAAGGTTTTAAGAATAATGCGTGTTGCGTCCCACTCGACGTCACAACACTTCTAGTAAAAGTTTAAGTTAATAGTTTATAGTAAATAGTTTATTAGATACAAGGAATACAGCTTACAGTAGCTGATTCTCCCACTCGCGCGTGTTACGGTGGCGGTGTATAAAAGCGCACTCTCTTATTGAGTGAAGTGTAAAATCTGCTTAATTGCACAAGGTATTGTACTTCGTACATATTACCAACCCCAAAAAGAGGGTGAAAACACGAGAGAGAGAGAGAGAGAATCGGCTGTACAAAGTCAAAGTTAAACAAAGTAAAAAGTTAAAAAGTAAATAAGTAAAAGTTCTTAAAAATGTATAGGTATTAAGTATAGTAAAAATATATGTGGGATTTGTGAATGTATCCGAGCGAGTTCGAATGCCACTGATTTGTTTTATGTGAGCATGTATTCGGACGACTGAATGAATGAAAGGAAGGAAAGAAACAAGGAGCGAGAGGGACGGAAGACAGATTGAGTTTAGATCAGCCATTACGAGGAAGCGCACGATTGTTAAAATTATAGTTAATAAATTTAAGAAGAAACAAAATAAAAAGCAGTGAACTTATGAAGATATCGTTTATTATTGAAGTCCTGGACTCCACACCTGGGGGCTCGTCCGGGATCTAAGGATTTCGCAGTAATAAACGAAGATTACGAAGAATTGGCGGGCGGCGCGGTGTCGAACACGCGGCGTCACTCTAAACTCACACGACGGAGGAATTACGACGGAGAAATACTTCTACGACGCAGTCACTGCTTACGACTATACGAGCAGCGACTACCATTCTACTCACGAGAAATACTTCTACGACGCAGTCACTGCTTACGACTATACGAGCAGCGACTACCATTCTACTCACGAGAAATACTTCTACGACGCAGTCACTGCTTACGACTATACGAGCAGCGACTACCATTCTACTCACGAGAAATACTTCTACGACGCAGTCACTGCTTACGACTATACGAGCAGCGACTACCATTCTACTCACGAGAAATACTTCTACGACGCAGTCACTGCTTACGACTATACGAGCAGCGACTACCATTCTACTCACGAGAAATACTTCTACGACGCAGTCACTGCTTACGACTATACGAGCAGTGACTACCATTCTACTCACGAGAAATACTTCTACGACGCAGTCACTGCTTACGACTATACGAGCAGCGACTACCATTCTACTCACGAGAAATACTTCTACGACGCAGTCACTGCTTACGACTATACGAGCAGCGACTACCATTCTACTCACGAGAAATACTTCTACGACGCAGTCACTGCTTACGACTATACGAGCAGCGACTACCATTCTACTCACGACTTTATACTTGTCTATTCTTCACTCATTCTATTGTCTATATCTTGGATGCCATCGACTATGTATTTAATTGCGACATAGTCGGGCATTTTCCCTCTTTTGCCGAGCTCTTTCATAACTAACAAACAATATAGGCAGCTCTCGTTTTTCATTTTCTTACGAGCGCTAATCATCTCATGGATTTGTTTTTGGTCAATGGCATCTGGAAACTCACGATTTATGACGGTTTGCAACTCTGCCCACGTTTTGCACGTTTTTTCAGCTCGTAGCCACAACGCCGCAGTTCCAGACAAAGACCGCCTTGCCACAAGCAGCTTTTGGGTATCAGACCAGCTGAATATGTCACCCTTATCTTCAATGTCTTGAATCCATTTCGTCACAGGGTACGCGTTGCTTTGACCGCTGAACTGTGGAATAAGCTCCTCTGCCATATGTAACATCGAATGGCCGCCGCCGTCGCGTTACATCGTCGTTTGTGATTTATCTTCGTCGTTGGGGTTACCTTTAGGCATTCTATGCCGCAGAAATTGTAGAATTGTAGGTTAGGTTAGGTTAGGTTAGGTTAGGTTAGGTTTTTTTTTTTTTTTTTTTTTACTCCCGAGGGTAGGGGGGAATCCTCATGGATACCACGGGGCTCGGGCCCCACGGTTATGTCCGACTCCGCCTTGGCGACCTACGGACTAAACCACCCCTCCCTTTGTCTAAATGTTCCTCCGATGTACTTCGGAGACCTTTTTTAGGTTAAATATTTACAGTGCCTTTTAAAATTTTCCATAATATCCATAATATAAAAAATAAATATTTTTATACGATAAGCGTATACGTTTCTAATTTTAGTCTATTTATATTACATTCTTGAAGGATTTTAGTCAAATTAATTTATAAATTTAAAATGTTGATCTATGCGCTACTTTTAAAAATAAGATACATGTTTTATGGTATTATAGGCTATTTTTGTTCATATACACAGCTGTGTTAATCATAATTAACGCAGTGTATATATTAGTTTCTTGCCTATTTTTAAAACGAGGAATAATCTGAGATGCCATCTCTGTCATCTTGTTTTATTCCTCTGGATGGCGTTCCTTGCTACTCGCATGCAGAACGCTTTCAGATACGGCCTGGAGTCTTTTTCCGACAACATTTCTGACAATGTTGTCACGGTCAGCTTTTTATTAGTTGCAGATTCCAGGTCGTACCTGGCAGCGTCATGTTGAGGGCATTCGAATAGCAAGTGCTGTATCGACTCTTCTTTTTCAGCGGCACAGACACACGACGGACTCTCCTTGCATTTAAACCTATTGAGATAAGCTGCGAACCCGCCGTGGCCGGTCAACACTTGCGTCATGATTGGATTGAGGGTAAGCTTCCTTACAATTTTGTAGGCATCAATTACGTTGGGCAGGAAGAGCTTCGTCACTTCACCTGTGCCTTCGTCTAAGTACCGGCGTCCCCAGATGTGGATGGTATTTTTCCTGATGTCTTGTTTCAAGTATGACGCAGGGCAATTGTCATAGTGGGCTACAACTTTAGAGTTCAGAGCCGCCTCTTTTGCCAACTCGTCAGCTCTCTCGTTGCCCAGGACACCGACGTGGGCCTTAATCCAGCACCATTTGATGGTACATCCTTTCGCGGCCAAACTTGCGACATTCTGTCTAACCGCGAAAGCCAGGGGATGGAAGGTATCTGGGTTCCGAATTGTCTCCAGAGCAGACCTCGAGTCGCTCAGCACAGCTACCTCCTTGTGTTTGCCACTATGAAGGAGTTCAGTGGCTTGGTATATAGCATAAAGCTCCGCCTGGTAAACTGTACAGAACGGCTCGAGTCTCATCTTCTTCTTGCCAATTTCGTTCCCGTTCACCCAACAGGTATACGCCGGTCCGACTTTCCCCTCGATTTTACTCCCATCGGTGTATATATGAGTGTCGGGTATTTCGTATTTTTCGAGAGTTTCTGGCAACGTATCACTGAGGCAATCAAATTCGATTTCCATCTCCCTGGCTGGATGTGGCGCTTTCATGAAACACACGCGCTCCTCGATTTGCAAGTCGCATAGGTCTTCATTGGTCTTGCCTCTCTTTGCTTCGTATAACTGAGCTGCTTCCTGGATCCTTAGATCTAACGGAAGCAGCCCTGTTAGTACGAGTGCCGCATTAAGAGAGACAGTTCGATACGACTTGCATATCTTTTGAGCAAAACCTCTCTGCACTGCGTTCAATTGTTTTTGGACCATTATTTTCCTAGCGGCATGTGCCCAACGGTGCACCGGGCGGTAACCACGATGTGGTCATTCGGTGGTGTCTCGGTTAGGTTAGGTTTTTTTTTTCTACCGAGGGTGTGAAGGAATCCTCATGGATCCCACAGAGCACGGGCTCGCGGGTATGTCCGACTCCGCCAATTTCGCCATGGCGACCTACGGACTAAACCTCCCTCCCTTTTCTTTATTCTCTACAGACATAACGTCCGTACCATTTTTAAATTACATTTTATTTTACTATTTTCGAGATGTTGCGGTGCTCAAATGACATCCGACTTTTTTGTTTATAAATAAGTTCATTTTTTTTTTTTTTTTTTTTTTTTTTTTTCTTCTGATTGTGTGTACACCATGAGCACACCAGCCCCCGCAAGCAGCGCCCGTTCACGAGCTTGACGCATGTGCCAGCCATCGCCCTCCTCAACCATTTTAAAACAACCAGAGGGGTGTCTTTCGTCGCATTCACCTTTTTACAGGGAGTGTGAAAACTGAACATATTGATTGATGTATAAAATTAAATTGAAATTAAAATGAAATTAAATTGAAATTAAATTGAAATTAAATTGAAATTAAATTGAAATTAAAATAAAATTAAAATTAAATTCAAATATATAATAGAATGTCAAACACAAGTTGTTAAAACTTATTATGTGGTCTCTGCCTAGTCAAAATAATATAAATATCACAATAGTGATGTCAAAATATACATAAAGGAACACAAACACGATAAATAATTTCAAGTCAATAACCCAAGAAAAATGTAATCCTGAGATGTTCAAAGTAATCCTCTGCAGGCTCCGCCTCGTCAGAATACAGCGATATGTACACCAAAAAATTTGGAAAAATTTATAGGAAAATCTCGTCCACTAAAGTTCTCCTGGGTGGGAGGGTGGGTACTTACTAGGGAGGGTGGGCGGGTTAGTAGGTTAGGTTAGGTTAGGTTAGGTTAGGTTAGGTTAGGTTAGGTTAGGTTAGGTTAGGTTAGGTTAGGTTAGGTTAGGTTTTTTTTTTTTTTTTTTTTTTTACCCCTCCCTTTGTTCCAAATCCTCTAACAAAAGTCAGAGACCTTTTTTGCATTCGTGTTGTAAACTTTTTTAATTGGTTTGTCGTCAGTCTGTTAATCTTTTTGATCATGTACACACAATCATGTGTACATAAAATCTATTTATTCAAAATATGTCATACACATTACACATTATCTAATTTTAATCATAGTATCTGTTTATAGTATTATACTTAATTCGTCAAAACAATAGTACAATTTATTTACAACATATTCAATTAATTATTACAAATATTATTATTGCATTATTAAATTCACATTATTATTAAATTCATATCATTATTCAATTTATATCATTAGGTATTACATTCATTAACAATTATATGCTGACATCATACATTATTAAACTAATTAAAAATTTTACGCTAACATCATATATTATTATTTCAATATATATATATAGCATAATAAAATCATCTATTTATTCAATTTAATTACTTTAGTTGCAACTGCAACACAGTACGTCAAAAATCTATTTCTTCTATATTTGTCAGTCATTAATTTACTTATATTGTCTATGTTTATATCAATGTCCATTTCTTGTTCAGCTTCGAACCTATGTATTCCATAAGCGGGACATTCGGTCAATATATGCATGACGTCTTCAGTCTGGTCCGGGTCGCAAATACACGATGGGCTTTCCTTGCACTTGAACCTGTGCAAGTATTCGGAAAACCCACCGTGTCCAGTCATAACCTGGGTGATTACTCCCGTTGGTTCTAGTTTTCTGACCAAACTGAAGGCCTGCACTGCGTCAGGAAAGAACAATTTGGTTATCCTACCAGTATCGCCAGACTTATACCTCCGATTCCATTCATCAAGCGTATCCATACGGATTTGACGCTTGATGAATGAAATCGGACACCGGTCATAGTTTGGCTTGGTTTTTATTCGCAGAGCCGCATCCTTAGCCAATTCATCCGCTCTTTCATTTCCCTCCAACCCTGCGTGCGCCTTAATCCAAAACAATTGCAAAACAAAATTTTTTGCTTTTATTTTACTAATGTTGGCGCGTGTTTTGAAAGCAAGAGGATGGAAGGAAGCGTTGTTGGTTAGGTTAGGTTAGGTTAGGTTTTTTTTTTTTTTTTTTTTTTTTTTTTTTTTTTTTTCCCTGTCCGGACGCAAGGTCCGGCCCGCGAGCTAATTCTCGTCAATATTAATTTTTTGACGTTTTAACCTAATATCTTAAAACTATGACAGAACAACATCTATGAAGTCTGCTCCCGTGCTCCCAGAGATAAAACTCTGTTTTTATAAAAGCTCCACACTACGTTTTTGCAGCTATAATGCTTTCCCTCATTGGATGTTGCTATGTTCTGGGTTAATAAATTTTTCATCGCTATCTAATCTTTATTCCGCTATGATACTTGTTTAATTATTTTAATTCTACAATTTGACATTTATTTATTCTTTGTACATATATACCAATTCATCAATTACTCGCTATTTTACAAATTTATATCTCAATTAAAATCTCCTACCAATCTAATAAAATCAAGTCTATGAAAATCTAACTACATATTAAATATATTATATATTATTACAAAATCATCTTTTATCTTACAAAGGTGAACCTTTTTTTTTTTTTTTTTTTTTTACATTCATCATTAATCATTTTATACATTATCACAGAATTCTGATTATATATTCCCATATAAAATTACAATTATATTACACAAATACTAAATTCTATAACCTTCATTGGTACTACATTAATTATAATTCATTATTTTTATTAATTTATCACAGTATTCCAGAAAAAATAAATAATGTTTTTATTTCTTATAAATAACTTACAATAAAATTAACAAAGCTATGCTAAGGTCTCTTTCAGAGCTTGCTTAAAATTAGTACACACAATCATAATAAATTTAATTAGGACACTCTACTCTACTCTATCGACAATGGATCTCTATTAAATTAAAATACTAAATAAATCCATCTAATTAATTAGTGACTCAATAAATGATTCAATTCAAATTTAGAAACGGTACAAATACAAGAATAATTACAATTACATAAACAATCCAGTAAATTAATTAACAACATGATACATTTTTAGTCTAGATAAAATTTTCAAAATAACTTCTATTAATTCATAAACAAATTAATAACTTATTCAACTCAAGCTAAATTATTCACTATCTTTTTATTAATCACATCAAAACCACGACATATACAAACAAACTGATCATCTATCTCAGCCCCCTATGGGCCATACAAACAATTTAAACTGCCGTACTACCGTTTGCCCTAGCCGTGGCTCGGACCACTCTTACCGCGTAATCAATAAAATGCCGCCTATCCTCGTTGTCAGCGATCAACTCAGTATAATTAACATCTTTTACTTTTAATTTAACTTTGTAGCTCAAATCCAGTCGCCAACTACTGAATCTTGGACAATCATCCAGTACATGGGTTACAGTCTCTGGTGTATCTGGGTCACAGCAGCAGTTGGGGTTCGATGTTATCTTAAACCTAGACAGGTATTCGCGGAATCCTCCGTGTCCCGTGAATAACTGTGCATGAAGATTTGTGAGGTTGATTTTCCTCAGCAACGCAAATGCCTGGCGAACGTCTGGAAAGAAGATTTTCGTCGTTTTCCCCGTTGTCGCATCTTGGTATCTTCTGTTCCATGATTCAATTGTGGATTGTCGCAGGGTGTATTTGAGGTGGGATACCGGGATTCTATCGTAAACAGGGCTGGTCTTCTTGTTGAGAGCAGCAGCCTTAGCCAGTTCATCTGCGCGCTCATTCCCCAGTATTCCCTCGTGTGCCCTAACCCAAAATAATTTAACCTCCTTGCCTCCTCCTTCCAACTCTTGTATTTTGTTCCGGATGTCGGCTACTATAGGGTTTGGGTTCTCCGGGTCTGCTATCGACTCCAATGCCGATCTTGAGTCACTAATGATACTGGCCTTCTCTGCCTGTCTAACCTTAGCGATCATATCCGCCGCACGAAGAATCGCTATTAACTCGGCTTGGTATACGGAGCAGTACGGTGCCAACAGAAAGTTAGCCTTCCTAATCTCCACGCCATTCTCCCACCAGGTCACCGCCGCTCCCACCTTTCCTTCTATTTTACTGCCGTCGGTGTAAATTTTTGGCATTGTGGTCTCCAGCTGATCGACATCCTCCTGGGTATTTAAGTATCCATGCAGTATTGGCCGCCTATCTGCTGGGTGCGGCAAGCAAAATGGTGAGATACGCTTCTCTACTTCTCTCCCAGGCAAGTCGGGGCAGGACTTTCCTCTCTTTAACTGGAACAGCTCCAAGGCCTCCTTCGCTCTAAGGTCCAAAGGGAGTATTCCCGCCAGGCAGAGTACGGACGTATGTGACGTGGTTCTATGGGCTTTAGAGATCAAAATGGCAAACTTCCTGGTCAGTTGATTTAACTTCGTCATTACATACTTCTTCTCTGCTACTTGCGCCCACGTGCTGGCCGCGTACAACACTATGGGTTCGACCACAGCTGTATAGAGCAACTTTGTGATCTCCGGTCGCAGGCCCCAGTTGGCTCTTGTGGCGGATGCGACAGATCTATATATTCCAACTGCTTTGTTGCAAGTGTTCTGGAGGTGAGCGTTAAATGTTAACTTGGAGTCGATAGTAACGCCCAGGACTCTAAGCTCTTTGCCCACAGTTATATCAACACCATTGAGTCGGAAGCTCGGCACGTCGAACTTGATCCGCTTGGTTATCACAATGGCCTGCGTTTTATGTGCTGCGAAACGCATCTTACTAGACTTTCCCCACTCGGCGATGTGTTGTAGTGCTGTATTTACAATTCTAGCAAGCTCGGAGGTTGTCGCGGCCATTGCGATAACCAAGATGTCATCTGCAAAGGCCTGTACATGTGCTTCCAAAGACTCCACACCTTCAAATAAAGCGTCCATCTGAACATTCCACATTAAGGGTCCACATGTAGACCCCTGGATGCACCCCAGATTCGTGGATCGGTCTATCTGCTCCCCGGCGTATTGAATCCTAACCGCCCTCTCTGACAGATAACTTTGTACCAGCAGTAGCAGATCCATGGGACATTCCTTCTTGATGAGCTGGTTCATGATCAAGGGCCACCAGGCCCCGTCAAATGCTCCTTCTATGTCTAGGGAAAGGACCGCGACTAGCTTTTTCTCCCTCACCCCACGTTGAATGATGTTCATGGCATCGTAGAGGGCATCTTCGGTACTGGTTTGTGGCATGAATCCGTACTGGCGGTTGCTTAATAGATTTCTGCTTCCAAGGTGCCACATCAACCTTGCCGTGAGCATTTTCTCAAGAATTTTTCCAAATACTGGGAGGAGTCCGATGGGCCGGTATGATTTCGGCGCAGTATAGTCGTCCTTCATTGGTTTTGGGATAACCCTTATCACCGCCATCTTCCATCTCATCGGGAAGTATCCCATCTTCAGACACTTATTTGCTATAGCTAAAAACAAACCTCCAGTACTTCGGATGGCTCTGGAACAAATGTCGGCTGTGAAGCCATCATCCCCGGGCGCCTTAGCTATTCCGAACTTACGCAAGACATTATGCAGTTCATATGGACTGAACATGTGGGGGAGTTCAGCTGTCGCACTCGCATTCTTAAGGGTTGTGACGTGCTCCTCAACTTCTAACCTCAAAGCTGCCTGCTCCCGGGTATCCGTCTGTGGGTCATCCTGCGGATAGAAGGTTTCTGCCAGCAGAGCTGCAGACTGCAGTGGATTCAAGATCTCCCCATCCGGGCCCCTAAGCAGTGTATCACTTCGACGAGTGGCAATTGTCAGCGCACGGTACACCTGCTGCCACATGGTTCCTTTCTCCTGCCCTGTACAATACTGCATCCAACTGTCCACCCTAGTCTTGACTATGGCATCCTTATACTCCTCCAGTATCAGAAGGTACTGTTCCACAACATATGCTCGCCTTCTTCTACTTGCTCCTCGGATCCTGTTCCGGTTAGGTTAGGTTAGGTTAGGTTAGGTTAGGTTAGGTTAGGTTAGGTTAGGTTAGGTTTTACCACTTTGTGGCGGCGAGGAGGTCCCGTGGAGAGCCCCCAGCGTGGGAGGAGGTCAGGCGCCTGCGGAGGCAGGCGCGGGCCGCCCTGTTGCGGCGGTGGACGGAGGACCTGGCTCCACCGGTGCCTGGGCAGAGGACGGTGGAGGCCATCCGCCCGGTCCTCCGGGAGTGGGTGCGGCGGCCATTCGGGTCGCTGACCTTCCGATTGGTGCAGGTGCTTTCCGGACACGGATGTTTCGGAAAGTACCTGCACCAGATCGCGAGACGGGAGGCGACCCCAGCCTGCCACGAATGTGGGGCGCCGGAAGATACGGCGCCCCACACGCTGGAGGTGTGCGCTGCTTGGGAGTCTGAGCGGCGCACACTTTCAGCGGTCGTTGGCCGGGATCTCTCGTTGCCGAGCGTGGTGAACGCCATGCTCGACAGCGAGAGAGCGTGGCAGGCTACGGTCTCCTTTTGCGAGGTGGTGATGTCGCAAAAGGAGGCTGCGGAGCGGGTCAGAGAGGACGATGCCAACTCTGACCCCCTCCGGCGCAGACGGAGAGGGGGACGGAGGAGGCGCTTCGGGCGCCTTCTTCGTCCTCCGTAGTGGGGCCGGCGGCGGAGGGTCGGGGGACTCTCCGCTGCGCTCACACGGTCCCACACGTCTGGTGGGTAACTGAGGTGAAAGGTTACCCACCCACTGGCGCAGAGGCCCGGAAGGGCCTACCGCTGGGGCGAGATAGTGAATGCCAGCGCGACCCTATCTCGTCCCGTCCCGGCGGCGGACGGATCACGGGGGGGTTTTAGTGGGTTCGAGTCCCACATACCCCCTGCCATCACCCCCGTGGTGGCAGGGAAGTGCGAGGGCATTTCCCCCCCCCAAAAAAAAAAAAAAAAAAAAAAAGGTTAGGTTAGGTTAGGTTAGGTTAGGTTAGGTTAGGTTAGGTTAGGTTAGGTTAGGTTTTTTTTTTTTTTTTTTTTTTTTTTTCCTGTCCGGACGCAAGGACCGGCCCGCGAGCTAATAACCCTAACATAATCAGGGATTTGGGTTCAGGGTTGTTTATTCTTACAATCATATTTTTCTTTATTACCTATCAGTTACAGTTCTCTTATCTACTACAGTTTTTATATCTATTACAATTTTTAACTATTTTACATTGTTTTAATCTTAATTCTAAGTCAACTTATATATATTCAACAATATATATTATTAACTTAATTGTCTATCGTATTGTTTCTTTTTATAACTTTTGTACATATTTTAATACAGTATTTTAAAAATGTATTTCTAACATTATCATCTCTCATTATCTCTTGTATGCTTTCCGGTTTTATCTTATAATTTATTTCTTGTTCTAGGTCGAATCGGGTTTGGCCATGTATTAGGCAATCAGTTATAACATGTACGGGTGTTTCTTCTGCTACCGAGTCACAAGGGCATGATGGATTATCCTTCAATTTAAAACGGTGCAAGTACTCAGAGAATCCACCATGCCCTGTCATTATTTGGGTTAAGATGTTTTCAATGTGAAGTTTTCTTATGATCTTGTGTGAATGTATGGCATCAGGGAAAAAGAGTTTTGTTACTGAGGCAGTCGTCTCTGACGTATATCTCCGGTTCCATTCGTCCAGCGTTCCCATTCTAATTTGGCGCTTTGCAAATGAGACCGGGCATTTGTCATAGCTAGGCAGAGTTTTTGTCTTAATTGCTGCATCCTTAGCTAGAACATCTGCTCTCTCATTCCCCTCGAGTCCCGCATGCGCTTTAATCCAGTACAGGTGAATTTGTTTGTTTTGGTTTACGCATTGAGTCAATTTGTTGCGGATATTGACTGCGAGAGGATTGAGAGAAGAGTTGTTTACCAAGGTCTGCAGTGCCGACCTGGAGTCGCTATATATTCCGAAAGACAGCTCAGAACATTTTATAATCTCGTCTACTGCTTTCGATATGGCCAGCAATTCCGCCTGGTATACAGAGCAATGGGGTGGAAGCTTAAATTTTCGGTTTTTGGTTTCATTAGCATTCTTCCATAAGGATAGAGCTGCACCAACTTTGCCATCAATTTTGCTTCCATCCGTATAAATCTCAACAGTACGGCTGTTTTGTTGAACTTGCTCCATCGTGTCCAGGCATATGAATTGCCAGTCCATATTCTTTGCAGGATGAGGAATATCAGTAAATGGAGCTTTCCGTTCGATCTCTCCGTCTCCTAGTTCCAGCTGGGGCAATCCCTTCCTCACCTTATACAGGGCGGCTGCCTCCTGTATCCTTAGGTCGAGGGGGAGTATCCCAGCCAGAACCAGTGCCGAGTTCAGTGAGACCGTTCGGTGGGCTTTGCACAGTTTTTGTGCAAATCCTCTCTGTACTTCGTTGAAATGTTTCCGAATATATAGTTTCTCCGTTGATTCGGCCCAGGCTGCTGCAGCGTATGATATTATGGGCTCTATCACGGAGACATAAATCGTTCTGATTATTTCTGGGTGGAGGCCCCAACTCGCTTTTGCGGCTTTGGACAGTTGTTTATATATGTTCAGCGCCTTCCTGCAGATATATGAGGCATGAGTGGCGAATGTCAGCTTGTCATCTATCCAAAGTCCCAAGAGTTTGATCTCCTTTGACATAGCGATGGAGACCCCTCCCATGCTCAGGCGTGGGACATCAAATTTAAGTTTGCGAGTGAAAAGCATGGCATTCGTTTTCTGCGGCGCAAATTTCAACTTATTTCTGATGCCCCACTCCTGAACATAGGCGAGGGCTCCATTGGCTTTTTGTTCCACCTCAAACGCCGTGTTCCCATCGAAGAGCAGAACAATGTCATCCGCGAAGGCCTGACAATGATCGCCCCTTGTGTGCAAGCCTTTAAGTAGTGGATCCAATAAGATATTCCACAAAATTGGTCCACCTATTGACCCCTGCACGCAACCCTTTGTTGTTGCTCTAACAACTTCCTCGCCTGCGTACCTGACCCTGACCCTCCTGTCTTCTAGGTAGCTGTCAATGACTTTGCGTAGGTTTATTGGGCACCTCTCTTCAGCCAGTCTGAGTCTAATGGCCGGCCACCAAGCACCGTCGAAGGCTCCCTCTATGTCCAGTGATACCAGCGTAATGAGTTTCTTCTCATTTAGCTTTTCTTTAATGCGCTCAATAAGGTCATAGAGGGAGTCTTCAGTGCTCTTTTGTGGCACAAATCCATATTGGTATGGGCTCAGTCTTGGTACCAAGTGCCATTTAATCCTATTCACAACCATTTTTTCCAGGACCTTTCCCATCACTGGCAACAAGCCTATAGGCCTGTAGGATTTTGGCACCGTGTAATTGTCCTTTCCGGGCTTTCTTAAAATTACGACGGTTGCTTCCTTCCAGGGTTCCGGAAAGTGTCCCAGTTGTAGGCATTTGTTGGCCAGTGATAGGAAAAGCTCTGGAAACTGTAGCACTACTCTTTTGACAATATCTGCTGTAAAACCATCGGACCCAGGTGCTTTTTTGGGGTTGAAGCTGTTAATGGCTGATTTAAGTTCCACAGAGGTGAATGGCGGGTCATGCTGTTCATTATGCTCCGTTTCATTCACTTGATCAGCCGTAGCTCGGATCCTTGTATGTTCCGCATTGTCGTCCACAATTTTATCCTCAGGATAAAATGTTTGTGCAAGGAGTATTGCGGATTCCTTGTTATCCAGCGTCCTACCTTCGTTCGTAAGTGGAGGGTCTTCTTGTCGTTTCGCTGTTCTTCCAATGACTCTATAAATGCCTTCCCACATGGTTTCCCTATCCTGCTTCTCACAGAACCCCTTCCAACTCTGTGTCTGAGCCTTCATCTCCTCCAACTCATAATCTTCTTTTGCTTGCAGATACTCAGCAACTACTCTCTCTTTACGGTTTGGCGCTGCACCACGAATTCTTCGCTTTCTTGTGGCGACTTCTCTCTTCAATTTGGTGAGCTCCTCGGATTTCCACGACAGTTTGATTTTTTGTTTTCGTTTCAGTTTTGGTATACAAGTATTTGAAGCTTGTTTAACTATCTTTATAAATGTATCTACTGTATTTTCCAAATCTTTTTTATTTTCTATTTTATTAATTACTGTACTACTTATTTTAAGGTCTTCAGTCAACTGGGCCAGTTTCACATGAAATTGGTCCCAGTTGGCTTTTTTACTATTGTAGATTCTGGTTGTTCTGTCTATGTCTTGTCCTTTTGATTTTGTCAATCTAATTTTGCATATTATAGCATTATGGTCCGAGGTGGTAATCCCTTCATCCAATGTCCAGTCTTCCACCAATTCAAGCAGGTCAGTCGTGCAGGCCATCACGTCTACAAAGCTGCTGTAAACCTTTCCTCCCCTTACAGTAAAGAAAGTTGGTGTAGTGTTGTTGTTGAGTATCTGCAAATTCATGTCATCAAAGGCTCCCGCTACTATTGTTCCCCTGCTGTCGGTTCTCGCGCTCCCCCACCATGCACTCTTTGCATTTACATCACCCCCCAGGAGAATATATTTATGTGCATGGAAGTGCTGCATGATTCTGCCAAGTTGCACGAGGTATGGCTCGACTGGTTTCGGGTTCTCGTGTGTATCCGGCTCAAAGTAAAGTGAAATGATGAGAATCTCCCACGCTTTTGTCCTGACCTTCACAACAGCTATGTTTGTTGTTGTGAAGTCAGGACACTGAATGACGTCCAAGTCGGAGTCGAAGACGGCAATTGCCGCTTTGACCGGGCCCTCACCAGTAGCCACGCTTTGGTAGATCCTCACCCCGGAATAGCTTTTTACCTTCCCGATTGAACCTGTATATGGTTCTTGAAGCAATGCAATAGCCATCCTTTTCTCACTAGCTTCAAGTATAAGGTCATTTGTGGCAGCTTCTTTTCTTTGCAGGTTCGCCTGCACTATGGAGTATAGCCTCGTGTTGGCTACGGCAGAATTGACTACTGAGGTGCCCTTAGCAGTACGCCACAGACGATCGTGCTAAGGCATCCCATTTGCGTCTCACTGGGCACTCTGTGCTGAATGCGTTATGACCCGTCTTTTCCATCTTGGCACTTAGGCAGTTGCAGCAGGTTGGTGGTGTTGCTGCCAGCCATTCTGCGCAGTTTGCCTTCATGTGAGGGCCCCCACAGTGGCTGCACTTTTCAATTGTTTCAGTGCAGAAACGGCGGCCATGTCCGTAGCCCAGACAGAGGGAGCACTGAACCAACGGAGACTGGTCTTCGACCTTCACCCGCTGTAGATCAATGTGCACCGTCTCGGCCTCGAGCATGGCTTGCCATATCCTTGGAGATACCCTAAGTACCACGTTGCTGGTATGCGGATTCCTAGTTCTTTTCTTGAACGCGATTTCCAGCCTATCGTCATCCTTGCTTAGATCTTTAAGGATATTTTTATTTTGATTTCTCAAGGCTTTTATCATGTCACCATCGCTATTCATGTGTATCACATTCTTCAGCACTACCAGTGGGTCCTTGTTTTTTATGTCTTCGACATTCAGCTCTGGTGCTCCGTGTAGCCTCTCCTTAACCTTTCTTCTTTCCTCCTCCGTTCTACATCCTATGATCACTTTTTTGTCTTTGGCTTTCCTAATTTTCTCTACTGTAACCCCTCCATCACTAGCGTTCATCACTTTCCGTATCTTACTGAAGACTTCTTCCCCAGAGTCCGTGTCATTTTTGGCAGTGACGATCACCGAGTGCAGTGTCGTTTGAGACGGCAGCAGCACCCGGGGGGCCGCCGCTGCAACACTAGCGTAGCTTTTCTTTTCTAGAGTCAGTTTCAGATCTTCGATTTTTTCATTATTAATTTGCAGCACTTCCATGTTTCTATTCATCATCTCCATATGCTTCTCTATTAATTCCTCCCATTTTTTATTCATCTTGTTTTCTTCAGGCTCTTGCATTTTTAGGTTTTCTGTTTGTGGTACCTCCGCTGGCTGCTCCTCAGCCGATCGGCCCTTTGCTGAGCTTGCCTCTTTGACCAATCGGTAGAGCTGCTCAACAGCCTGCGTGACTCCATTCTTTATCTCCGTTTTTATATTTCTTGATGCGGACATATGTTGTTTGGCCTTATTTAGCCAGGACCTTGCTTCTGTTACCCGGTCCGTAGATTTTGATCCAACTGGCCTCGGCGGGCTAATAACGTTATCCGCCCCGAGTCTCCGAACCGCGGGGTTTGGTTTCACCGGTCCCACTTCCTGAGTCTTTAGAGGAGGTGTTACGCTTGCTCGGCTGTGGTCCGGTTTACCAGTCTCCCATTCCCCGATACTCCTTCTTACGCTTTGCGTGTATAGGGTTGGTGGAGCCGATGGTTCCGTGATCTCAACTCCTGGTCCGGCCAGTGTCATGGTACGATTTAGGTCCTGGTCTAACTTTTTGGGGGTGCGATACATGTTGATAGGGGGAGGGAATTTGAAAATTGTAATATGTGTCAAGTGTAAATAGTGTTAAAATGTAAAATTGTACAAGTTGTAAAAGAAAACTGTAAATGCTTATGTCCTACTACCTAAAGTAATTTAAACTAATAAATTCTTTATTGTTTCAGATTTAGTCCGACTTCAGTCAACCCAGGCTGCACCTCGGGGTTCGCGGAAGGTGTTTTCGAGGTAAGTACAACAATATAGTATACTCTACTAGTACTCTACTAGTACTCTTCTATGTCAGTAATTTTTATTTTTATTTCAGGTTTCACTGAGGTGCAGCGGTCTAAAGTGTCTTCTACACAGGTAAGTACACCCGTTATTTATCTAAAATTAAATAAGATAAAAACACAAAAATTATGTTGACTCTATATAGAGTAGGTCTTAGAGTAGGTGTGTTACTCTCAGTGAGAACCGTTGTCTTAAAATAAAACAAATAAAATAAAATAAAATAAAGTCGCAATCAACTTATGTCATGGGCCAGAAAAATGCAAATTACAAAAATTTACAAAAAAAAAAAAAAAAAAAAAAAAGGAGGGCGGGGGGGGGGGGGGGAGGGATAGATAGATACGGGAGGGAATACACTGCTATTTTACAAATTTTTTATAACACTAAAAATAAATTTAAAAGAATTTATATTTATACAAACTAAATTTCCAAACTTTTACAATTTGTATGAAAAAAGTATTTTTGGAGATAGGGGGGCGGAAAAATTTTCAAAAATTTTAGAATTCAAAAAGAAATTTGCTTCAATATACAATCCTACGGATGTAGATTGGAGGTCGGTGCCAAAAATTGGCTATCTCCTCCCGTTTCTGAGTTATTTCAATTACAACTTTAAAAAAGCTAATATGCAGTTGGTAAACTTATTCTAAAAACAATAAATCCACGCGCTTTAACTTTAAAAATCTAATTTCTTTACAAATAATTAACTAAAAGACAGACCTACCGTCAAGCAAAAAATAAGGGTAGGTCGTCGCTGAAATTTTGAATCTAATAAAGTTTTAATAAAATTTCTAACCGCACAGAATTTTGATTTGTTGTTTCCGGTCCAAATTTTGACTTTTCAAAATTCTGAAACCGCCCTCCGCGTCCTCTTCTGGTCTTCTTCCTGGTGGCACACCCAAAATTTTGCTAGCTCGCTCGGATGGGTGACCACGTGCCACGTGGTTTTTCAGTTTTTCCGTGACTTTTCCGCGTAGGTGCGCGGGAAAAATCCAAAAGTGGCACCAAAAGGTGCAGCTCGACGAGGCCGACCAGGTGATTTGAAAAAAGATGGGGGTCACCGATCTTGTTCGCGCGGCGTATCACTTTGAAGAATTCTAATTTGTGCACTTTTCACTTTTTCACTGGTAACACTGCGGAAAATCGTCGCAGGTAAAAACGGTGTTCACTGTCACGTGCGCCGCGCGATTTCGCAACTTTTGATGTATGGCTTGTCTGGCCCGGTCAAAATTTTCCAAATAAAACTGAATTTATTCTGCGGAGCAGTTAAATTTCGTGGCGTTCACGGCCGAGGTTGGAACGCGACTCGGTTAGGTTAGGTTAGGTTAGGTTAGGTTAGGTTAGGTTCGAAGGTGTCGCAGTCCCCGCGTGGACGTGGTCGACCGCCCACTACGGGCGAGTACGTTGGTTTGGCGAAGGCCAAGGCTGAGTTCAATGCAGCTAAAGCAGAGGCGATCCGGCTGGAAGCCGAAAAAGAAGTGGCGGATGAGGCTAGGCGAAGGAAAAAGGCAGCGGCTGATTTCTTCCGCAAATCCCCAGTCCACCAACCAACAAAAGTAGACGACGAAGCAGACCTGCAGCGGCTCGTGGTGGACTCTCTGGCGACCATCCAGACGGTTGCTAAGAAGTCCGTCAACCTGAAGGGCACCTATGTAAAGGCCCTCAAAGAGGCGGTGGAAACCATCTCTGCCTCCGTGGCGGAGATGAGGGCCCGTACGGTACCTGAGGAGGTGCTCCGCCTGGAAGCGGCCAATGCTCGTCTAGCGAGAGAGTTGGAGGAGCTCCGCCGCGATATGGCAGTGATGCGAGAAGCTCGGGCGCAGCCGGCTCTAGCCTTAGCTCCCGCCCCCAGTTCTGCTGCAGAGTCCAGTTCAGCTGCAGAGCTGGAAAAAGTGGTGCAGACCATCATGGTGCAGGTGGGCACCATGATTAATGCCCGCTTTGAGGGGCTGGAGGAGCGGCTGCTTCCTGAGAAGCGCCTGAGGCCCCCACTAGCTGCGGATAGGCGCAGAGAGGAGAGAGCAGTGGCAGAAGCCAAGCAGGTGGAGATCTCACCCCCTCTGCCCTCACCTCCCCAGGTGTCGAAGCCCAAAGGAAAGGCTCAAAAGGTGCCAAAGGCAGCAGCACCTAATCAGGTACCAGAGGCTAAAGCACCGAAGAAGGCACCGAAAGTTGCAACACCGCCGGTCACCTCCACCACTCGCCCGTCTGAGTCTCCGGTGGCCCAGTTGGAGGAACCATGGTCAGTCGTGGTCAAACGCGGGTCACGAACAAAACAGCGTGAGGCCCCAGTGAAGACCACGAAACCGAGGGTGGCTCCAGTGCCAGCGCGGTCCACGCCACCAAAGACGGCTCCGCGGAATCAGCTCAAGGCTGAAAAACCGAAGCTGATTAAGCTCCGGCCTCCACGTCGTGCAGCCGTGGTGATCACACTGCTGCCGGGGGCCGAGGAGAAGGGTCTGTCCTACGCCAAGGTGCTGGCTGAAGGCAAGAGGTGCGTTGACCTCGGGGCCCTAAAGATGCCGCCTCTCAAAATGAGGACTGCGGCCACCGGGGCTCGAATATTAGAGGTCCCAGGTGCCGAAAAGGATGATAAGGCGAACTCCCTGGCTGAAAAGCTCAGGGAGGTGTTTAGCGGGGTAGAAGAGATACGAGTCACAAGGCCAAATATCACTGCAGATCTGCGGGTGAGCGGCCTCGACGACTCAGTCACCCCCTCGGAACTGGCAGAGGCAATCGCCAAGGCTGGCGAGTGCAACCTGCCAGACGTCAAAGTAGGTGAGGTCCACAAGGGAGCAGCGGGCATGGGTGTTGCCTTCGCAAGATGCCCACTGACGGCCGCGAAGAAAATTGTAGCCAACCGTGGTCGGCTTCTTGTGGGATGGGTGGCAGCACAGGTCCGGGTCTTGGAAGCCCGGCCCTTACGCTGCTACCGCTGTCGTGCAATAGGCCACGTTGGTGCCGCGTGCACATCGGAGGTAGACCGCAGTGATGAATGTCATCGTTGCAGTAAGAAGGGCCATAAGGCCCGTGACTGCTCCGCCCCCCCGCACTGTACTTTGTGTGCAACTGCGGGAAAGCCGGCGGATCACCTCTCCGGGGGCAAGGCATGTGCCAAGCCCCCGACCAGAACAGGGGCGAGAAGTAAGAAAGCTGTGACTGAGGCAAATGTCAAGCCGCAGCCGACACGCCCGGTAACGGAGCAGGCGGTGCGCATGGAGGAAAGTTAATTAGTATGGCATTAACTTTCCTCCAGGCGAATATCAATCACTCCGCCAGGGCTCAGGACCTTTTGCTCCAGGTTCTGGCGGAGCGGTTGATACAGATTGCAGTTGTTGCGGAGCCGTATGCGGTCCCTCACAGGTCTGACTGGGTTGGTGACCTTAACGGCTTGGTGGCTGTTACCACCCAGTCGCCGGCCCGGTCTGGGCTCCTGAACGCAGTGGCTAGGGGACAGGGATACGTCGCAGCGAGTGTCGGAGAGACGGTAATTGTGGGGGTGTACCACTCCCCCAATAGGCCACTCCACGAGCTTGAGACCCTCCTCGACGAGGTGGGCACGGTCGTAAGCAGAAACCGTCCCAGACCGGTTATCGTCCTCGGAGATCTCAACGCGAAGTCTCCCGCGTGGGGATCTCTGACGACTGACGCGCGGGGCAGAGCAGTTACGGAGTGGTTGACTGTGGCAGGCTTGTGCGTCCTGAACCAGGGGACGGAGCACACGTGCGTGCGCCGATGGGGTGGCTCAGTGATCGACGTGACCTTTGCAACCCCCGAGCTGGCACAACGCGTTTGTGACTGGGAGGTGCTTGTGGACGAGGAAACGCTCTCTGACCACCGATACATTCGATTCAGCGTCTCCTCGCCCTCGACAATTGTGGAGGGGCCAGTTGAGTCCGGTCCGAGGTGGGTCCTAAAACGCCTGGACTTGGAGGTGCTGCAGGAGGCAGCGATAGTACAGGCGTGGAACGCTCCACCTGCGGAGCCGATAGGGGTTGATGCTGAGGCAGACGAACTTTGCAAAGCGATGGCGCAGATCTGTGATGCATCCATGCCTCGTGCCAGAGCCCCGCAGTCCAGGCGCCAGGTATACTGGTGGTCTGAAGAGATCGCGGAACTCCGCCGTCGTTGTGTGGGGAGACGCCGCCGCTACCAGCGGTACCGAAGGAGAAGACGCCAAGAGGCGGTGGAGTTGGACCGCTTGTACGCTGCGTATAGGGAGGCGTCGAAAGCCCTCCGCGTCGGCATCGATGAGGCCAAGTCACGAGCCTGGCGGGAGCTGCTGCAGACGCTTGAGCTGGACCCGTGGGGTCGGCCGTACAGGCTGGCGAGGCAGAAACTCCGCCCTTGGGCTCCTCCGACCACCTCAACGCTCGCGCCTGCCGTCCTGCAGCGGGTGGTCGAAGGACTATTCCCCGCAGCCCCAGGGGCCGATTTTGTACCTCCCACTATGAGGATGGTCGACGTAGAAGAGCAAGGCTCGCCCAACCCTCCTCACGAAGTCTCGGAGGGGGAGCTCGGCGCAGCCATCCTGAAGATGAGGGCCAAAAACACGGCACCGGGGCCAGACGGCATACCCGGTCGTGCGTGGGCTCTCACTCAGGATGCTATGGGGCCTCGATTGAAGGCACTGTTCAGCCGCTGCCTTGAGGAGGGGAAGTTCCCCCGGCGGTGGAAGGGGGGCAGGCTCGTCCTCCTTCGTAAGGATGGGC
Organism: Ennomos quercinarius; assembly: GCA_910589525.2. Lineage (NCBI taxonomy): Eukaryota > Metazoa > Arthropoda > Insecta > Lepidoptera > Geometridae > Ennomos > Ennomos quercinarius. The sequence goes on from OU342493.1 coordinate 19,441,717, forward strand.
GCCCGGCGGATGAGCCTGTGGGATACCGCCCTATTGTCTTGCTTGACGAGGCCGGCAAGCTGTTGGAGCGTGTCGTCGCTGCCCGCCTCGTCAGGCACCTGGAGAGGACTGGTCCCGATCTTGCGGATGAGCAGTACGGGTTTCGAAGGGGTCGCTCGACGCTGGACGCGATCTCCCGCGTCCGCGACCTCTCCATTGAGGCATGCTCCAGCGGCGGCGTTACGTTGGCGGTGTCTTTAGACATCGCTAATGCCTTCAACACGCTGCCGTGGAGCATAATTTTGGAAGGGCTGAAGTACCACAAGGTACCTCAGTACCTGCAGCGCCTCGTCGGGGACTACCTCTCATATAGAGAGGTAGTCTTCCCGACGACGCATGGAGAGGGACGGAGCCCCATGACACGCGGCGTTCCACAGGGATCTGTTTTAGGGCCCCTGTTGTGGAACGTCGGCTATGACTGGGTCCTTCGGGGCGCTAACCTGCGTGGCGTCGGCGTCGTTTGTTATGCTGACGACACGCTGGTTACTGCCCGGGGAAGGACGTACAGGGATGCGTCCATTCTGGCAACGGCAGGAGTCGCGATGGTCGTGGCCAGGATCCGTCAGTTGGGCCTAGAGGTGGCGCTCCATAAATCCGAGGCCATATGTTTTCATGGTCCTCGGGGGGCGCCACCTGCGGGCTCCAACATCGTGGTGGGGGGAACCTCCATTGCTGTCCGCCCGACTCTCAAGTATCTGGGGGTCGTGCTGGACAGCAAATGGAGATTCGGAGAGCATCTGCGGCAGTTGTCCCCTAAACTCATGGGGACTGCCACCGCATTGAGCCGTCTTCTCCCGAACCTCGGAGGAGGAGACGGGAGCTGCCGCCGCCTCTATATGGCAGTCGTGCGCTCCATGGCGCTATATGGGGCACCCATATGGGCGGGGTCCCTTAACGCTCGAGAGGTGGCCCTGCTTCACAGGGCCCAGCGGGTCATGGCAGTGAGAGTGTGCAGGGGATACCGCACACTTTCACATGAGGTTGCCTGCGTACTTGCAGGGTCCCTCCCGTGGGACCTAGAAGCCGAGATTTTATCCTCGGTCTTCCGGCGCAGAGTGCGGGCCCGTGAGGAGGACCTTCGCCCTGTCCCACGGGAGGTGAGGCAGTGGCGCACAGATGCGAGGGAGGAAGCTCTGGAGTCCTGGAGTAGGCGGCTGGCCGCGGATGCCCGGAGGGGGGCCGGAGCCTGCCGGTTCCTTGAGGCGGTCCGGCCCGTACTCAAAGAGTGGGTCCATCGGAGGCATGGGTCGCTGACCTTCCGACTCACGCAGGTTCTCTCGTCGCATGGATGCTTCGGGAGGTACCTGCATAACGTGGCTCGGAGGGAAGCAACTCCGGAATGCCATCAGTGTGGCTGTATTGAAGAAACCGCACAGCACGTTCTTGAGGCATGCCTAGGGGCGGCGGAACCGCGATTAGCCTTGGTCGCGGTCATGGGGGCGGACCTCTCCTTGCCGATCATCCTAGCTAAGATGGTCGACGACGAGAGGTCATGGGAAGCAGTCGTCTCCTTCTGCGAGGAAGTGATGTTGCAGAGGGAGACGGACGAGCGGGAGAGAGAGATTAACCCTCTCTCTGTCCCACTCCGGAGAGTGCGGACACGTAGGCGTGCTAATCGAGCACGCACTCCGTCTCCGCTAGGAAGACCTGGTGCATTGGACGCGGGGGCGTCCGGCACTTCATAAGGCCTTCTAGTCGCATGTAGGGAGAATTCTCTCTCCCGAGGTGGGTCTGCCCTGGTAAACTAAGGGTGGACGTCGGCAGAAGAGGGCTGCGGAGAATGCGCAAGCGGTCCCGCGGCCCCTTTCCCAGTCGTTGCTGACGTAGATCGTGGGTTTTTTAGTCGGTAGGGGCGCCACGCTCTGTGGCGCCGAGCCCGACATACCCCGCCATGCTCCCCCGGCTGGCGGGGATGCGTAAATGCATTTTCCCCACGTAAAAAAAAAAAAAAAAAAAAAAAAAAAGGTTAGGTTAGGTTAGGTTAGGTTAGGTTAGGTTAGGTTAGGTTAGGTTAGGTTAGGTTAGGTTAGGTTAGGTTAGGTTAGGTTAGGTTAGGTTAGGTTAGGTTAGGTTAGGTTAGGTTAGGTTAGGTTAGGTTAGGTTTTTTTTTTTTTTTTTTTTTTATAACCTGTCCGGGCGCAAGGCCCGGCCCGCGAGCTAATTTCCCCTGACACAGGTCAGAGACTTTATTTTCTTACATCTACTGTCTACTTTCTAATGTGGGATCAGGTTTTTGGGTTGTAAATTTATTTTCCTTATTTTTGGGATCTGGGGTTCTACTCTACTCCTATCATTTTATTATCGTTATTTTTATTTCTACTTACATACATATCTTGCTTCGATTATGATCTAGACATTGTACCCTTACATCTTTAATATTATAACTTCTTAAACTATTACATACTTATTCTAGTTTACATGAGTTGTATATTCTTGTTTTACATATATGCTGTTTATATATATCTTAATATATATAACACACATAACTTATTTATCTAGTTTTATTTTTTGCTATGACTTTATTTCCTATTTTTACACAATATTCTATGAAACTATCTCTAAGTACCTTATCTACAATTATATTATTTACATTTTCACGTTTTAAAACAATCCCAAGTTTCTGCTCTAGTTCGTACCTTTCCCGACCGTATATTGGACACTCTATCAGGACATGCGCCGCCGTTTCACTGATACCAGGCTCACATGGGCAGGATGGGTCCTCTTTACACTTAAACCGGTTTAAGTATTCAGAGAACCCACCGTGCCCGGTAATCATCTGGGTGAGCACTCCTGTGGGCTCTATCATTCTAACAATGTTATAGGCTTGCAGCGCATCCGGGAAGAACAATTTCGTTGCGCCTGCTGTTACACCTGATTTATATCTCCGATTCCATCTATCAAGCGAATCCATACGGATTTGTCGCTTGACAAATGAAACCGGACATAGGTCGTAATCTGGCTTCCTCTTAATCCTCAGCGCCGCATCTTTCGCAAGCTCGTCTGCGCGCTCGTTGCCTTCGAGTCCTGCGTGGGCCTTTATCCAGAATAGTGTGACCTTCTTATCCTGGTTCCTAATGGTTCCCATATTTCTTCGAGTTTCTACTGCCAGGGGATGCATCGTCCAGTTGTTTGTGATTGTCTCAAGTGCCGAGCGCGAGTCACTATATATGCCAAAGGTCATCTTTGGGCTTTTAAGAACCTCTCTGGTCGCCACACATATGGCCAGCAGTTCAGCCTGGTAGACCGTACAATAGGACGGCAGCTTCAATTTCCGGTTGCTGGTCTCGGCATCATTGCTCCAGAGAGACAATGCTGCTCCGACCTTACCTTCAATTTTGCTGCCGTCCGTGTAAATCCGCACTTGTTGATCATTATGCGCGTCAACTTGCTCTTGGTCTACCAGGCTTATGAACTCAAGGCCAACATGTGTTGCTGGATGAGGGGTGTTTACGTACAGCTCCATGCGCTCCACCTCCCTGTCTCCCAGTGCTGGCTGGGGGGCTCCTCTCCTTGCCTCGTACAGAGCGGCTGCTTCCTGTATCCTTAGGTCAAGCGGACTTAGGTTAGGTTAGGTTAGGTTAGGTTAGGTTAGGTTAGGTTAGGTTAGGTTAGGTTAGGTTAGGTTAGGTTAGGTTAGGTTAGGTTAGGTTAGGTTAGGTTAGGTTAGGTTAGGTTAGGTTAGGTTAGGTTGGGGTGCGGGCCAGGATACCTCCACGTTTGCCTCGAGTGTTGCCAGTCCCTTATGGATGCTTGCATCCGGGGGGAGGGGCAACACTTGGACCGGTGCACCCTGGGCGACGGCTAATAACTTCCCTTCGGGGTTCTTATTAGTCGTTGGCTAAATCCTGGCGGGGCTTCTCTGCGATCCTCATGTCTCGGCATGAGGCGCAGCAGAGAGGCAGGGGCCTCTCCAAGTATCTTTCCGCTTAGCGGAGAGGACAGTGGATGAGGCCAGGCGGCAACCCAGCGATGGGCAGCCGCCAGAGGGGGATGGCGTCCATTTTTGGACACCATTGAGAGGGTGCATATGGTCGCAAGGGGCGGCCATATGTGGGGCTCGCACTGGCGCCCTGGATAGTCTGGGAAGTGGCAGTGCGAGCCGGAGACAGCCCGGAAGGGCGGCGGGGCTCGGTCGGCGTCTTGGCCTTATGCCGAGTAGCGGCGACGTGAGCGAGCTGCCTTCGTGATTGTGCGAGGGTCGCGACTGGAGGGGACAAGACTGCAGAGAGGCAGCAAGAATGGGGTGCTCTTATGCACCAGGAGACGGCGCTTTACTCTTGCCCTGCGCGATGTACAGACATCGTGTATGGCTCGAGTAAGGCGTATATTGGTGGCACGGCTGCTGAGGCAGCATGGAGTTGTGGATGGGAGAAGTGCTTCCCCGTTACGCTCCACCCGGAGGGGTGTTGGCTCGTGGGAAGTTTCCGAGGCGCGGGTGTGGGTGTGAGGGGGATAGCACAGTGATGGTATGTTCCTCCCTTCCTTCTCTGTGTATGGGCACTGGGGAGGTTAGGTCGAGGAACAAAAAGAGACGGGACCTCGAGAGAGGTCATTGATTGGAGTGGTTCATCTATCCTCTCCCTCCGCGATCGCCACAAGTCGCGGAGGCAGATGGACGGATGAACATTTGACGGAACTGTGTGTCTGTCTTTCCTGGCACAGCATGTGTCTAGATGCTGTGTAGGGATTGAGAGACACACCTTGCTAGAGGAATTATCCTTCCTTCATGGGGGAAATGGCGGGATCCGTGATCACTCGCATTGCGCACTGTCCTGCGCACTGGCAGTGCGTGATGTACGTGATCACTGACTGCGAGAGGCAGTCGGAGTGCTGGGAGACGCTGTCACAGGCGAACTCCCAGGAGGCTCGGACGATCGGGTGCGGGGGAACCCATCGTTCATATGGCCTCGGGATGGCGCGCGTGGTGTTTCCGCGCGCTATCCAAGGGTTGTGATGGGGCGAGTATTAACTCCCATGCTTGTCCCATCGACAACGGAGAGGGGTCCGGAGACGGACAAGCGCCGCCGGGGCCGCGGTAGAGTGCTAACGCGTGCCCGTAGCCCTGGCGACAATGCGCTGAGAAGGAACACCCCGGGTCGTTTAGTGGGTATGCCGCCACAGTGGCGGTGAGTCCCACATATCCACCAGCTTCCCCGAGGCTGGTGGAATCCATAAAGGATTTTTCCCGGGTTAAAAAAAAAAAAAAAAAAAAAAAAAGGTTAGGTTAGGTTAGGTTAGGTTTTTTTTTTTTTTTTTTTTTTTTTTTTTTTTTTTTTTTTTTTTCTCGTCAATATATATTTTTTGACGGTTTAACCTAATATATTAAAACTATGACAGAACAACATCTATGAAGTCTGCTCCCGTGCTCTCAGAGATAAAACTGATTTTATAAAAAAAAAAAAAATTTCCACATTCTCTACGTTTTTGCGGCATTAATCAATTCCTTCATTGGATGTTGCTATGTTTAGGTTAAATAAATTTTTCATCGCTATCTTATCTTTATTCCGCTATAATACATGTTTAATTTTTTATATATATTACGATTTGACATTTATTTATTCTTTGTACATACATACCAATAATCCTCAATTACTCGCTATTTTAAAATTTACATCTCAATTTAAATCCCCTACCAATCTAATACAATTAAGTTTATGAAAATTTTAACTACACATTAGATATAATATTATCACAGAATCATCTTTAATCTAACAAAGGTGAATCTTTTCTTACATTAATCATTAATCCTATTTCATAAATTATCACAGCACTTTGGTTATTCTATTTCTATTCCCTTATAAGATTACAATTATATTATACAAATACTAAGTTCTATAATTATAATTGGTACATTGGCTACATTAATTATAATTCCATATTTTATTTTGAGAATACAATAAATTACAAAAAATAAAATAAAAGCTATACTAAGTTCTCTTTCAGAGCTTGCTTAAAAGTACACAAGTAGTAAGTTCTCTTCTTACAAAACAAAGTTGAATGAAAAGCAATAAATGTACACAAAATTTACAATATCATGTGATGTGAGCTTAGATTTAAGAGAAAAAAAAGAAAAGGGGTTATTATTTATATTAAAAGAACAGAACAGAAATTGTATAACATAAATAGAATTAAAATTTTCTACCCACAATACAATTCAATACAAATTTAAAATACATTAAAATAAAACAATAAAAAAAAATTAAACAAACAAAATAAAATTGAAATCTTTGGCATAGCTGACACACAAAAACAACTGACACTTTACAACAACAGCACTAACATTAGGCAATCCTAACAACTAGCTTTATAAATGAAGACATTAATAATTAACATTAACTAAGCAATCTTACACAGACGTGCTACCATTCGCCTTTGCAGCGGCACGGACCACGGCTTTCGCGAAGTGAATGAAATGCCGCCTATCGTCATTGTCCTCGACCAACTTACAAATACTTGCTTCCTCTAATTTAATTTTGGTACTATACCCTAAATCTAACCTTAGCCTATCATACCTAGGGCATTCAATCAGGATATGGGGGACAGTCTCCGGTATATCTGGGTCGCAGATGCATCCAGGGCTCGGTGCAAGCTTGAATCGGTGCAGGTATTCCCTGAAACCTCCGTGTCCAGTGAGGTTAGGTTAGGTTAGGTTAGGTTAGGTTAGGTTAGGTTTTTTTTTTTTTTTTTTTTTTTTTTTTTTTTTTTTTTTTTTTTTTAAACCTGTCCGGGCGCTGAGGCCCGGCCCGCGAGCTAAACACCTCTGACACAGATCAGAGCCTTTATTTTCTTATATATTATTATCTACATTCTATTGGGTTTGGGATTGGGATGTTGGTTGTTTTATTCCTAATATTTTATTGTCTGTAGTTCGCAATTATAATCTAGGGTTTACACACATTTTCCGTCCTATTTGAACAAAGGGTTCCAGTTCTTACACTATACATGTATCTTTTACTGTTTTTGTTTTATACTTATTTCTATTTTACATTGCTTATACATTTTTATTAAACATATTTTACAATTTTATCTTTTATTATTTACTCACATAGTTTTACGTTATTAAAATTAAATTTCTAGGCATACAACATACAAACTTATTTCTATGCTGCATAAATATATACTCATTATATATTGTTCAGCATATTTTTATATCTATTTATTTATATATATCATCTTCTTACCTATTTCAAACGTTCTATTGTTTATGATATTTTGCAATTTGCATCTTTCTGGGCCACAACAAACACAGTTTATAACCCTATCTATTTCTGTTCTTGTATTTTTATCCTCCTTTCCATAAGAATACCTACCACTTTTTGTTTTTGCATTTAGAAATCGATGTTGAATGCGTTCATTTCGTTGCAGGCAACCATAATTATTCTGGCCTCCAGCTGCTGGCACTACACATCGCATGTCGCATTCCCCATTTGTGATCCGCTTCGGTTTGGCGAGCTGCTTGTGACACCATTTTAAGTTTACCAACTTGTTCATTTTCCTATGAAATTGATTTCGGTTGCCTTTTTGGTGTTTCGGGCTCGTCTTACCTATTTCGTTTCTCAGCTTATCTTTCAAGGCTTGCGCCACCAATGTGCGGGCAGTAATTTTAAGGAAACTGGTGCACAGAGTTTCCTTTGTCGTTCCACCAACTGCTGTATGGCCTAGGTTTACCTTGGGGACGCCCTTAGCAGTAGGCTATCGTGGCTCTCGCTAGAACCTCCCATTTCCTTCTTATGCTGCAGTCGTCACTAAAAGCGTTGTGCTCGGCGTGGTCCAGCTTAGCATGAACACAGTTACAGCACGTTGGGGCCACACCTGCAAGCCAGTCTGCACATTGCTGCTTCATGTGGGGGCCTCCGCAGTGACTGCACCTTTCGTGTGTTTCCCTACAGAAACGCCGGCCATGTCCGTAGCCAAGGCAGAGAGAACATTGTACTAGTGGCGACTGATCCATCACCCTTACTCGTTGCAAGTCAATGTGTACTGCCTCGGCTTCCACCATGCGTTGGTATAGCTTCGGAGAGACCCTCATAACTACATGGTTACATAACGGATTTCGGGTCTTTTTCTTATACGCTATCTCAACTCTATCATCTTTCTTGTCCAGGCCGAGAAATAATGGCCCATTTTGGTTTTTTAGCGCCCTCAGGATGTCCTCGTCTGTGTTATATTGGAGGACGTCTTTGAGGATCACTAACGGGTCCTTATTTTTAACTTCCTCGATGTTGAGCTCTTTTGCCATACTTAGCCTTTCCTTCAATTTTTGTCTATCTTCCACAGTCTTACATCCTAAAATCACCTTTCTATCCTTTGCTTTCCTAATTTTTTCTACCTTAATTCCCCCTTCTTTGGCATTTACCGCACTTCTAATTCTGTTCAGCACTTCTTCTCCTGACTCTGTTTCGTCCTTTGCAGTAACTACAACTGAGTGCAGTGCCGTTTGCTCCATGTGCTGCCTCTTAGGGGGCGCCGCTACTATGCTTGCGTAAGTTTGCTTTGCTACTGTTTCCCTTAGTTCTTCAACTCTGTCTGTGTTTTGTTTAATTTGCTCTGTGTGTTCTTCCAGCTTTTTGATAATGTCATTTTTCATATCTTCTACTTTGGCAGTTATTTCTGAGATCTCTACTTCCACTGGGTCCTCCTTGAGCCGTTCTTCTATAAGATCGCTTAGTTGCTGTTCAAAACTGTCCCTTTCTGCTTCCATATCTGTCAGCTGCTGGCTAACCCGTTCCGCCTCTAAGGTCATCTTGGCCTTTTCCGCCTCCGACTCTTTCAGCAGCTGATAGATACGTTCGGCCTCAGAGAGCACCACATTTTTAATGCTTGTTTTGGTATTTCTTGAGCTGTTCATACTAAATTCTAGTCTCTTTAAGCACTCATTAGCCTCGGCGTTCCGGCTAGCATATTTCCTCCTTTCCGGTTCTGATGAGATCCCAGTTTTAGCTTCGGGTGTTCTATCTGGGTATTTTACCTCCTGGTTTGGTGAGCTCATTGACGCCTCTACCGATGCTCTCCGTGCTATGGCCGGTTTAGTCATAGTAGAGCTGTTCACCGGCGCTCTTTTTGGGGAGTAGGAGACTTTGGTTTGGGTTTCCGATTTCTCGGCTTCCCATTTCCCTATACTCCTTCTCACGCTCTGAGGCTGGGATGTTATGTCACTTTTATTTGAGGGTCCGGCCCTTCCAGTTGTCCCGTCTGCCATGTTTGAGCAGGTCGATTCCGCCGTGCTCGCAGGTTTTTCCGTGATATTTTTCGGTGTACGAATCATTTTGCTAGATAATTAATTTACACGGTAAACAGGTTAGTCAATTAAATTTAAATTTGTAAAAGTTGTAAATATTAATTAGTCCTTGTATATACAATAATTTAGAAAAATCTAAATTTTTCAGTTCTATGTAATTAATTTTTATTTTTATTTCAGGTTTCACTGAGGTGCAGCGGTCTAAAATGTCTTCTACACAGGTAAGTACACCCGTTATTTATCTAAAATGAAGTAAAGCAAAAACACAAAAATAATGTTAACTCTATATAGAGTAGGTCTTAGAGTAGGTATGTTACTCTCAGTGAGAACCGTTAAGTCTTAAAATAAAACAAATAAAATAAAATAAAATAAAGTCGCGATCAACTTATGTCGTGGGCCAGAAAAATGCAAATTTCAAAAATTTACAAATATGGAGGGCGGGGGGGGGGGGGAGGGATAAATAGATACGGGAGGGAATAAACTGCTATTTTACAAATTTTATAACACTAAAAATGAATTTAAAAGAATTTATAATTTATACAAACTAAATTTCCAAACTTTTACTATTTGTATGGGAAAAGTATTTTTGGAGCTAGAGGGGGGGGAAAATTTTCAAAAATTTTAGAATTTAAAAAGAAATTGGCTTCAATATACAATCCTACGGATGTAGATTGGAGGTCGGTGCCAAAAATTGGCTATCTCCTCCCGTTTCTGAGTTATTTGAATTACAACTTTAAAAAACCTAATATGCAGTTGGTAAACTTATTCTAAAAACAATAAATCCGCGCGCTTTAACTTTAAAAATTTAATTTCTTCACAAATGATTAAATAAAAGACGGAACTACAACTGAGCAAAAAAATAAGGATAGGTCGTCGCTGAAATTTTGAAAATAATAAAACTTAAATAAAATTTCTAACCGCACAGAATTTTGATTTGTTGTTTCCGGGCCAAATCTTGACTTTTCAAAATTCTGAAAACGCCCTCCGCGTCCTCTTCTGGTCTCCTTCCTGGCGGCGTACCCAGAATCTTACTAGCTGGCTTGGATGGGTGACCTCGTGGCCACGTGGTTTTTGTTTTTTTGCCGATCTCTCCTCAACGGGGACCGGCAAAAATCTGTTCTCACCGCAGGGTTGTAGCCCTCCACAAGGCCTTCCAGAAAGCACTTCAGAAAGTGGGGGTCACAGATCTTAATAACCCAGCGTATCACGTTTTATGTATCGAAAAAACACGTTTTTCACTTTTTGGGCTATAACTTGGCAACCACTCAACACTTCACAAAACGGGTTTCTCAGACGTGTTGGCCTCGTGAACGCGCAACTTTTGAGGTATCACACAACCTTCTACGATGAAAAAATACCACTTTTTTGGATTTTTAAGCGTGGAGCGACTTAGAATCGTGGCGTCTCTGACCGCGGTTGAGACGCGACTCGTTAGGTTAGGTTAGGTTAGGTTAGGTTAGGTTAGGTTAGGTTAGGTTAGGTTAGGTTAGGTTAGGTTAGGTTAGGTTAGGTTAGGTTAGGTTAGGTTAGGTTAGGTTAGGTTAGGTTAGGTTAGGTTAGGTTAGGTTAGGTTAGGTTAGGTTAGGTTAGGTTAGGTTAGGTTAGGTTAGGTTAGGTTAGGTTAGGTTAGGTTAGGTTAGGTTAGGTTAGGTTAGGTTAGGTTAGGTTAGGTTAGGTTAGGTTAGGTTAGGTTAGGTTAGGTTAGGTTAGGTTAGGTTAGGTTAGGTTAGGTTAGGTTAGGTTAGGTTAGGTTAGGTTAGGTTAGGTTAGGTTAGGTTAGGTTAGGTTAGGTTAGGTTAGGTTAGGTTAGGTTAGGTTAGGTTAGGTTAGGTTAGGTTAGGTTAGGTTAGGTTAGGTTAGGTTAGGTTAGGTTAGGTTAGGTTAGGTTAGGTTAGGTTAGGTTAGGTTAGGTTAGGTTAGGTTAGGTTAGGTTAGGTTAGGTTAGGTTAGGTTAGGTTAGGTTAGGTTAGGTTAGGTTAGGTTAGGTTAGGTTAGGTTAGGTTAGGTTAGGTTAGGTTAGGTTAGGTTAGGTTAGGTTAGGTTAGGTTAGGTTAGGTTAGGTTAGGTTAGGTTAGGTTAGGTTAGGTTAGGTTAGGTTAGGTTAGGTTAGGTTAGGTTAGGTTAGGTTAGGTTAGGTTAGGTTAGGTTAGGTTAGGTTAGGTTAGGTTAGGTTAGGTTAGGTTTTTTTTTTTTTTTTTTTTTTTACTCCCGAGGGTAGGGGGGAATCCTCATGGATACCGCGGGGCACGGGCCCCACGGTTATGTCCGACTCCGCCTTGGCGACCTACGGACTAAACCACCCCTCCCTTTGTTCCAAATCCTCTAACAAAAGTCAGAGACCTTTTTTGCATTCGTGTTGTAAACTTTTTTAATTGGTTTGTCGTCAGTCTGTTAATCTTTTTGATCATGTACACACAATCATGTGTACATAAAATCTATTTATTCAAAATATGTCATACACATTACACATTATCTAATTTTAATCATAGTATCTGTTTATAGTATTATACTTAATTCGTCAAAACAATAGTACAATTTATTTACAACATATTCAATTAATTATTACAAATATTATTATTGCATTATTAAATTCACATTATTATTAAATTCATATCATTATTCAATTTATATCATTAGGTATTACATTCATTAACAATTATATGCTGACATCATACATTATTAAACTAATTAAAAATTTTACGCTAACATCATATATTATTATTTCAATATATATATATAGCATAATAAAATCATCTATTTATTCAATTTAATTACTTTAGTTGCAACTGCAACACAGTACGTCAAAAATCTATTTCTTCTATATTTGTCAGTCATTAATTTACTTATATTGTCTATGTTTATATCAATGTCCATTTCTTGTTCAGCTTCGAACCTATGTATTCCATAAGCGGGACATTCGGTCAATATATGCATGACGTCTTCAGTCTGGTCCGGGTCGCAAATACACGATGGGCTTTCCTTGCACTTGAACCTGTGCAAGTATTCGGAAAACCCACCGTGTCCAGTCATAACCTGGGTGATTACTCCCGTTGGTTCTAGTTTTCTGACCAAACTGAAGGCCTGCACTGCGTCAGGAAAGAACAATTTGGTTATCCTACCAGTATCGCCAGACTTATACCTCCGATTCCATTCATCAAGCGTATCCATACGGATTTGACGCTTGATGAATGAAATCGGACACCGGTCATAGTTTGGCTTGGTTTTTATTCGCAGAGCCGCATCCTTAGCCAATTCATCCGCTCTTTCATTTCCCTCCAACCCTGCGTGCGCCTTAATCCAAAACAATTGCAAAACAAAATTTTTTGCTTTTATTTTACTAATGTTGGCGCGTGTTTTGAAAGCAAGAGGATGGAAGGAAGCGTTGTTTACAACTGTTTCCAGAGCGGATCTTGAGTCGCAGTAAATATTGCAACTGGGCACGGTGCTCCGGAGAGCGTGGTTTGTCGCCTCATACAAGGCCAGCAATTCCGCCTGATAAACGGTGCAGCATTGATCGAGCTTAAATTTCCGGGTACTGATCTCCGCGCCATTATGCCAAACGGATAATGCCGCGCCGACTTTCCCCTCAATTTTGCTGCCGTCGGTGAATATGCTGAGGCCATTTACATCATAATACTCTTCCAATGCTGCACCGTCCATCAAGCAAACGAATTGGTTCCCCATCTGTTGTGCGGGGTGTGGCATGTCCGTGAAGGCCATTGGCACCTCTACTGCTCGATCTCCTATTACCCGCTGCGAGTGACCTTTCTTTGCTTCATAAAGCGAGGCTGCTTCTCTGACTCTCATGTCCAGCGGAAGCAACCCAGCGAGCAATAGCGCCGAGCTGAGCGAGACGGTCCTGTACGCTTTAACTATCTTCTGAGCAAAACCACGCTGGACAACGTCAAACTGTTTTCTCACACCCAATTTATTTGTTGCAGGCGCCCATGCACTCGCTGCATACAAAATGACAGGCTCGACCACCGCCGTGTAAATCGTCCTGATGACTTCTGGCTGAAGTCCCCAATGAATCTTAGCGGCCCTCGAAAGCTGCTTGTAGAGATTTAAAGCTCTGCGACAAATGTGAGCTACGTGAGAATTGAAGGTAAGCTTCTCGTCAATAATCAGCCCCAAAACTTTAATCTCCTTGGACGCGTCAATGTCGACCCCGCCCATGCTCAGGCGTGGTGTGTCATACTTCAGCTTACGCGTGATAACCATGGCATTGGTTTTATGCGGAGCGAACTTGAGCTTGTTTACGACACCCCACGCCCGAACATACTCGAGCGCAGCATTGGCACGTCCTTGCAACTCGAGAGCCGTTTCCCCATCGAACACCAGGACGACATCATCTGCAAAGGCTTGGCAGTAGTCACCTCGACTTTCAAGACCCTTTAGGAGAGGGTCGAGGAGCAAATTCCACAGCATTGGACCACCTATAGAGCCCTGGACGCATCCCTTATTTGTTTCTTTGCCATACTCTTCACCAGCATATCTAACCTTCACTGTTCTGTGACTCAGGTAGCTGTCGATGACCCTCCTCAAATTCACTGGACACTTTTCCTCTGCCAGCCGGACTCTTATAGCAGGCCACCAAGCGCTATCGAAGGCTCCCTCTATATCCAAGGACACAAGAGTTACAATTTTCTTCTGGTCCAACTTAATGCGAATGTGTTGTATTAGAGTATAGAGGGAGTCTTCTGGGGCATGAATCCGTACTGTCGAGTACTCATCCTTGGCAAAATATGGTGCTTGATTCGAGCCATCAACATCTTCTCATACACCTTCCCCAGGACAGGCAAAAGTCCAATCGGCCTGTACGATTTGGGGTCGGTGTACTTGTCCTTGCCTGGCTTTCTGAGTACAACCACAGTAGCCTCCTTCCATAGGTTTGGAAAATAGTGGTGTGCCAGGCATTTATTCAAGAGCCCCAAAAAGAGATCAGGGTCGTTCCCAATTGCGCGGCTACATATATCAGCTGTGAACCCATCGGCACCAGGGGCCTTTTTGGGGTTGAAACTTTCAACCGCCGTCTGGAGTTCGGTCAGCGTGAAAGATGGATCGCAAGGATCACCTTGTTCTCCACCGTTCACTCGCTCCGCTTTTTCTCTTATACGACGGTGTTCAGTGTTGTCGCTTTCTGTGAGGTCTTCCGGGTAAAAGGTTTCCGCCAACAACTTAACGGAACCTTTTGCGTCCAACACTGATCCTTCCAACTCCAAAGGCAAATCCTCGTCTCTACTCTTTGTTCTGCCAATCACTCTGTAAATTCCCTCCCAGAGCCCCTCCCCATCCTGTTTCTCGCAGAATTCCTTCCAGCTCTCGACTTGGGCATTCATCGCTTCCAATTCATACTCTTCTTTCTGTTTCAGGTACTCTTTGACGACCTTCGCTCTCCGGATCTTCGCAGCACATCTAATCCTGCGCTTCTTGGTGGCGACTAAATTTTTCATCTCTTCAAGCTTCTCGGACCACCACGGAATGGTAAGTACTTCTTTATTTTTCTTTTGTGGGATGGTATTTCTACATGCTTCTGTAATTATTTTAGTGTATTTTACTATTGCTGTTTCTAAATGGTTTATGTTATTAATTTGGTTAATTTCTTCCGGATTAAATCTGTGTTCGGTTTTTAATTGCGTTAGTTTCTCATGAAACATTACCCAATGTGCCTTCTTTGTATTGTATAGTCTAGTGGTTCTAGTAATGTGCATGCCTTTAGATTTCTGAAGTCTGATGTTAAACATTATACCGTTGTGGTCCGAGCTCGTGAGACTTTCATCTACCATCCAGTCCTCCACTAAGTCCAGCATATCCGTCGAACAAGCTGAGACGTCGACATAACTGTGGTACCGCTGGCCACCCCTAATGGTATCGAAAGTCGGGATGTTTCCCGTGTTTAACACGTGTAGGCCCAGTTCGTCAAGAGTCCCTGCCATTTCCTCACCTCTTTGGTCGATGACCGTACTTCCCCACCAAGTGCTTTTGGCATTGGCGTCCCCACCAATAACCAACCTCTGAGGCCCCAGTAACTCCGCGATCCTGGCCAGATGTTCGAGGTATGGGCCTATGGGCTTGTCCGGCTCAAAGTAATAGGACACTAGTGTGATCTTCCAAGCACTGGTTTGGATTCCCACCACAACGATGTTGTTTGTGGTGAGTTGCGGGTACTGTGTAATATCGAGACTTTGGTCAAAGATGAGTATCGCAGCCTTGACAGTCCCTTCTCCTTGCTCAGTGCTCTGGAAGACCCTTGCTCCTCTATGGCTCCGCATACTTCTTGCCCCACCCACGTACGGCTCCTGAAGGAGAGCTACAGCGATGCCTCGCTTCCCCGATTCGACTAGGATCTCGTCGGTTGCTAACTTTTTCCTTTGTAGGTTGGCTTGCACGATCTTATATGGGACGCCCTTAGCAATAAGCCACGGTGGATCTCGCAAGTGCCTCCCACTTGCACCTCACTGGGCACTCATTACCAAAAGCGTTGTGATCTGTCTTTTCCATTTTAGCTTTCTGGCAATTAATACAGCTAGGAGGTGCCTCCGCAAGCCACTCGGTGCACTCCGTTCTCATATGCGCGCCTCCGCAGTGGCTGCACACATCGACCGCTTCGCGACAGAATCGCTTTCCATGCCCATAACCCAAACAGCGCGAGCACTGTATTAGCGGGGATTGGTCCGCGACCCTGACCCTCTGCACATCGATGTGTACAGCCCCTGCGTCAGTCAGACGCTGCCAAATCCGTGGTGACACTCTGGCGACAATGTGTGCAGTGAGAGGATTCCTCGCTTTTCGGCGAAAACGGATCTCCATGCGGTTGTCCTCACCACACACATCACCGAGCAGATGCTTGTTCTGCATTTTAAGCGCCTTTATGATGCCCTCATCGGTGTGACTTTGGAGGACACCATACAGCACGATAAGAGGGTCCTTATTTTTAACCTCCTCTACGTTCAATTGACCTCCTTTCTCTTCAATCCTGCTTTTCACTTTTCTCATTTCCTCCTTGTCCCTACATCCCAATATAATCTTTCTATCCTTGGCCTTTCTAATTTTGTCAATTCTGACTCCCTCTTCTGTGGCGTTAACCACCCTTCTAATCTGCTCAAAAACCTGGTCTCCTGTATCCTGGTCATCCTTGGAAGTGATGATGACGGAGTGCATGGCGGCTGAATCTGGAGATTGTCGCCGTGGTGAACCAGCCGTGACGCTAGCATACGTGCCCCTCCTTTCACACATCTCTTGCTGCGTCTTCATCAGCTCGGTTAACCCGGCCATCGCCTCTTTATTTTCCTTCAGAAGCCTTCCATGCTCCGCCATCTGTTTTGAGATCTCGTCAAAACACGGTGCTGGAGAGGGAGAAAGTGAAGGTGTTGGTTCAGGTTTTTCTGTATGTATATTCACCCCCTCCTTCTCTCCAGCTATTTTACCGTCCTCCGATTCCTTCACCAGGTTGTAGAGTCTCTCAATCGCCTCGGTAACTTCATTTTTTATTTCACTCTTGAGATTGCGACTGTTACCCAAGTGATGCTTGGCTTTAAGCAGACACGCTTTTGCCTCGGCTGTCCTATTTTTATATTTCAGCGCCATTTTGGGGGACCTTTCAATCACCCCTGCGGGCTTGCTCCTCTGCGGGCCGGTTTTATTCCCTGATGATGATGGGACAGTTGTGGCTCTTGGTACAGTCTCTGCGGCTTTCTGGCCCGCAAAGGAGCTCTGAACATGGGATCTAGCTAAGGTCGTCGTCACATTCAGTTTCGGGGATGTAGAGGTTCTGGCCTGTGTTTCCAACCCTACATTCTCCCATTCCCCTATGCTTCTCCTCACATTCTTATTAGTCTCTCCAGCGGAGGGACTCGCCAAAACAACCAGAGGGGTGTCTTTCGTCGCATTCACCTTTTTACAGGGAGTGTGAAAACTGAACATATTGATTGATGTATAAAATTAAATTGAAATTAAATTGAAATTAAATTGAAATTAAATTGAAATTAAATTGAAATTAAATTTCAATTAAATTGTAATTAAATTGAAATTAAAATAAAATTAAAATTAAATTCAAATATATAATAGAATGTCAAACACAAGTTGTTAAAACTTATTATGTGGTCTC